>OX291542.1:1202958-2588791 GCA_946406115.1 Apoda limacodes | reverse complement strand
TATTTATGACAACTTTGTAATGTGCTTTTGAGATATTTTTTTAGGAATATTTTACATATGCCTTCTTTCATACGCTGGATAGTCAAAGGTAGGTTTTCATTGTAATTAAAAACATTGCAAAAAAGTAGTTTTTCTTACATATATAAACCTATCTATAATATAGATAACTAGTGCTCCTCTTTAATATAACGCGTAACACAAAATAAGCAATAAGTTATATTAAAGTTAACAATTGTCCGATTTACGTATCAAGGGGCAGCGCATAATGAACGTGAGACGTAACGGTTTTAATTTATACATTTTTTTATTATGTTACGGACAGAGTAAGAAGTGTGGGTAAAAACCGACATATTATCAAAATCTCGTACCGTCAGCATTTTATATTATGCTTTTTTCTTACTTTCTAATATAAATTAACATATTTGCTTAAAATAAAGAAAGTTTTGCCAGAGAGTGATTGTTTTGTTAAATATCTATTCATTTTATATCCGAATTATGATATGAACTAAAATGGGAAGGGGCTTAGCTAAGTACACACACACTTCAAAATTTATCCGTAACTATTATATACATTTACAAACATTAATTCATTTAAAAAAAATTAATGATCTTAATTTGAAAAATGAATGAATGACCTGATCAATTATTTTATTTTTAATCATTTTTAAACAGATCTGCAAATTTTATCATCTCTGATTTATTATTAAAACGGAGAAAAGTATTATTGGATATTTGTCGTTATATTAGTACTGAAGATTAAGAAATATATATAAATTGTAATGCGCTATCGTATAGCTAATATACATCTCCTTCACTTAGAACAGTAACATCAGAAAAACACATTTTGACTGGACTGACATTAACGGCCAACGCACACTGGCGATGTTGAATGATTCGGTAACTTTGGAAGTCGCTAGCGAATGTCAAACGTAGCAACAGACGCAGAACCACTTAATTCGTAAACCAGTTGCGATGCAGCCGCGCTACACTCGCCAAATCGCGCTGCTTTAGCTTAATCGCGCTAGACTCACTAAATCGCAGAACACTCGCTAAATCGCACTGCACTAGCCGAATTGTGCTACACTCACCCAATCGCGCTACACTAGCCAAATCGTAAGACCAGAAAAGAAAAAGCGCGCGGAATAATTTTTAGTTGTTCACAAATAAGCGATGCGCGCGCATCTGCCCTTATTTTTAAAGGAAAAGGCACAAAAACAGCCAGTATTACTAATAAAGTAAATTAATATTTTTGTGTTGTTTTTATAGAAAAATGGTTGTAATTTATGGTCAAAATTGATTAAATTAAAGAATGAAATGTTTATTATATTTTATCTCCCAAAGTTAATTTTATTCAAAAAATGTTGACCACTTTTCTGACATAAAAACTCTTTGCTAAGATTTAAAAAAGTACCGTTCGTTTTAGACGGAGCATCTTGATAAACCGTGCGTTTTATCTTATTAAAAAGAAACTCGTGCGTTTTATATTATAATAACGCACAAGTACGTAATGAGATACAATACGATATTGAAATTGGTAAAATAAGATACCCTTTACGAGCAAATGTGTTATTAATAATTTAACTATCACGATAATTCTATTAGAATTATAATAATGCAAGAAATCGTATAGATTAAAAAAAAAGTATCTAAAATTATATATATCATATTTTGTAGACTATGCAGGTATGTTTATTTAAGACTCAATTATTATACCTTAATTATTTCTTTTGTGATAAATATGGTTAAAGCCAGTCAGGTCACTTACTTACAGGTTTAACTGGTCAATACTAAAACTATTCACAAACCAATACTCGATTACAAGAAAGGAAGAAAAAAATTGAAATTAAAAATAGTTTGGATTATTTTGGCTATTTATATTTTGTTTGCATTTTTAAAATTCAAACCAAGGGCTTGATGTTCGAGCAGGCTTTTTGCAAAATGACCAACTCAATGTGCTTTAACTGCATAGCAATGTATGTTGTTGATGTCCAACATGTCATTGTTATGCAGTAGAAACAACGTAGGAGACAGCACCGAGCCTTGCGGGACACCAGCATTAATGTCCATGCTATCAGAGCAACTACCGTCAACTACGGCTCGTATGCGTCTGCCGGACAAAACCCATTTGCACAAACCCTCGGGCACTCCGTAAGATAGCAACTTCGATAGAAGACCCCGATGCCAGACCCGATCAAACGCCTTCGCTATGTCCAGGCTACATGCCAATGCCTCCCCCTGATTCTCAATGGCTAGTGTCCATCGGTGAGTTAGATACACTAGAAGGTCGCCTGTCGAGCGACCGTGGCGAAAGCCATATTGACGATCACTGACCAGGTCGTGTTCTTCTAGGTATCTTAAAAGCTGTGTGTTGATCACACGTTCCATCACCTTTGGAGAGGAGAGAGGTAATAGCGATAGGCCTGTAATTCGATGGATCTGATCTATCGCCCTTTTTGGGCTAGGCTAGTGTGGTAGAAAAGCGCGAAGAGGCACGTGAGTACAGGACATATCTCAGGAGCACACTGCTTAAGCACCACTGCTGGTATACCGTCTGGCCCACTCGACTTATGAACGTCTAGAGAAAGCAACGCCCGCCGGACCTCCCGCTGTGTTATGGAGATTTCCGGCATGGTTTTTCCGCACCACGGTATAGTAGGTGGTACAGCGCCTTCGTCGTTCATATGCGAGATCGGCTTTCTCTTTAGCACTATGGGCCAAGTCACCATCGGTCTTCCGCAGTGGTGGTAACGACGACTGGCAAAAGTTCCCTTCGGCAGCTTTGGCAAGCGACCAGAAAGCACGACTCCCAGAAGGATAGCTCGCAAGTCGTCCACCTATTTTGCCGATGAATTGGAATTTTGCTCTGGCAATTGCTTTCTTACTGAACCTCGAGGCAGCATTTAATTTGCCTCAGAAATATTCGGATCCTTATTATTACGAGCCGTGGTCCAAGCCTCATATGCAGTTTGTTTAAGAATTTTAGCTTCTCTGCAAGACCTATTAAACCACGGTCTTTTGACGTGACAACGTCTTATAAATTGGTTTGCCGGGTGACACTTCAAGAAACTGCGTTACGCTCCGCTCACGTTATGCGCTCACAATGAGAGCGAGTGAGAGGCACGCGCCCGCCTAAGAGCGAGAGAGACAGACATAAAATCATTGTCACGTAAAACTTTCGCCCGTATACCGACTTTACAGGCAACCAGTTTTTTTTTTTGACGCCGGCAGCTACTCGCGGGTTAGGAATATAACATTCCATACCAGCGAGGATTGTTTCACTGACTGCGGCTGCGCAGAGGTCAGGATCTTCTGAGTTAAAGCAGATCTGCCTCCACGGGTACGATGCATAAAATTCTCGCAATCCATCCCAGCCGACTTATAGTGCCACACACGACGCCAATTAGTTCGCCCTGATGGATCGGGTTGTGTGCATGACACTTGAGTCCGAACGAGACAGTGGTCCGAGGAGCCTAAAGGCGCATCCACTGAGAGGGAATATCCGTCCGGACGTGTAGCTAGCAGAAGGTCCAGTAAGGAGCTTGTATGGTCCTCTATATCTGGTATTCTCGTTGGAGAAAGTACCAGCTGAGAGAATCCATAGGTCAGAGCAAATTAAAGAGCAGATATCCCAGCATAGTTATTGGTTTGAGAACTGAGCCACTCGCTATGGTGGGCGTTAAAGTCTCCCAAAATAACTAGTTCTGCTGTGGGATATTGCTCTAGAACTTTGTCAGTCGTCAAACTCAGGTGCGTGAAGAGTCGAGTTACGTCCGTGTCACCGCTATGAGACCTGTATAGGCACGCATAGATACGAGTGTAGCTGCCGTAATCTACGCGCACCCACAATCTACAGCTCCTTGTTTTCAAGGCTATGAAGGCGGCGACAGCAGATATCCTCCCGGACGAACATACATACACCGGCACGACTCACGAAATTGTGCTCGAGTTTGTAGCCGGGATAATGAAGGTATGATGTGTCGGGCAGGATATCTGAGTCTCCGTTAGGAAAAGAATAGTCGGCTACGCAGTCTCGAGATGGTGGTGGACTGCGTTAAGATTTGCGTGAATACCCCTGATGTTGCAAAAATCCACATTATAAGTGGATGGAGTAGCCGCTGTAAAAACTCTTTTCCTTTTCATTCTTTTGGCCATTTTATTTAAAAAAGTAACTAAGACTAAAAATGAGGATTCACTGCACAGACAGCTTAGAGGACAAAAGGTGCGGTACTAAAATTGCCGAAGCATGGCACAGATAATACGGTTGCTGGCACGGCGGGCGGAAGGGCCCCTGATCCCCCTCTGTTTTAGTAGCCGGGTCCACTCCGGTCTCCTTCTCCGGCACGACTACCACTTCAGACTACACTACTTCTTTACACAGGCTGGCGGATCAGCCTCCCTGGGCGGAGATTAAGTGATCCCTGGGTTCGGGATCCCGTTCAACCTAGGTGGCCAGCGGTCAGCTGTTTCATCAGGTCTTCCTGACCGCCGAACCAGCACGCCGTGTCTACGCCGAGCAATGACAGCAACAAGCACCGCCGGTCCTCCGCTGTCCGCGCAGCGAATCCTCGAAGAGCTCTGGCAACCTTACTCACCGCCAGGAATACAACACTACTCTATGTTAGTGTTATTGTGGCCGCGGTTTTCTGTAAGGTACCAGTTTGGGCCGCTCATTCGAGCAAGTACTCGCTATGCCCCACTTTATTTGTTCGGGCGGCTTATTCGAGCGCGTACTTGCAATGCCCTACCTCTCTTCAATAGGCAAATCGAAAGGAGCAAGCAGCAGGCGCGGGCCACTGACCTCACCCGCGCTAAACAAGCGCTAAACGTAGTAGGCAGGTACTTTAGTACCTTCCTAAGTACTGTAACTACTAGATCACAACTCGCTGGCGGATTGATTGCTGATGAGGTACTCGGGGCGTACCGCTAATCTTACGACAGTAAATTTCGTGGAATCTGTCAGGATTCGGGAATCAAAGATGATTAGGGGTGTAACTTAATGTTTATTCACCCCTCTACTCTACTAAATCCATGACAATTCTTTTATTATCTAATATATATTTTACTCTAATACATAACTTTTTCGTCTCTATGGTCCTGGACATCGAAAATCATCGGCACATTAGTTAAACATATGTTTCTTCCCTAACCATAAGAAAGAAGGAGCAATGGTTATCGTTTACTCGAAAATTACCCTAAATTCGTAAAATTCTACATCTTGCTTAAACTGTCACCATACTCGTTTTTTCTTTTCTTCCCAATTCTTTAGATTAGAAAAAAAATCCTTTTTTCCTTATAAAAGTGTCCTAACCATAGATAAGTGGAAGTATAATAATAATAAGCGCGTATCGCTTCCACTTCCCCTAAAAACCTATCAGGTGTCCGAACTGTTACAGTACTACCTGCCAAAAAAAATTGCGTAACCAACTTATCCTTCATACTTTACCGGCTAAACACGGTCAAAAATACGATAAGTTAATTTCTGGTGTATAAAAAAGTTGGAATCACAATATCTACAATAATTGAATGCGGATTACACACATTTCAATATCCGTAAAAATTATATATGTATTTCAACAATTGTTCAAAATGACCACCTCCATTTGCCAAACACAACAAAGCACGACGTCGAAAATTGTTTTTAATTTTACGTAGCTTTTAACTACTGCAAAAGCACTTACGATTTTGTCTTTTAATTTTTCAATTTGGTAGCAATTCGTTTTATGTCTACAATAATTAAAATAAAAACATGATACGGGTCCACTGCGACTGATCCACCGTTTTCGACGAATACATTGAAAAGAGCAATTCTTGTATATATTAATGTATAATATATAATCTGAATCTCGGAAAAGGCTCCAACGATTTCCATGAAATTTAGTATGCACGGAGTTTCGGGGGCGATAAATCGAACTAGCTAGGTTTCATTTTTAGAAAACGTCGTTTTATCCGTGTTTTCAGGCAATGATAATCTGAAAAATATTACTTCCTGACATCCATTGGTGAGTAGTAATACTATTATTTTTACCGACACAGCAATACTGAAGCTACTTGAAAATAGATGGCGTTATTAAAAAAAAAACGAGCAAAGCTCGATGTTCCAGGTACTTTTTTTTATAATAGATAATATTTTTTTTAATATTTGTACTATAATAGGTATTCATACTTTAATTTGAACAACGGAAATCTAATGCTGCTCCCCTGAGTGTGTACACAAGTGGGCCGTGCGTCGTCTCATTTGTGTGTGAATCAAAGAAAAATGACGCAATGTCACTTGCGTCACCGCAGTTTGTAGGTATGAAATGCTTTATTTATTTAATGTTACCATATACTGTAGGTAAAAACTCTTAAGAGTTAGGCTGATTTCACACTGTAACGCGATGCAGTGCGCAGCTCCTTAAAACAAGATTGAACTTGTTATACACGAGGCCTTGCGCTACACCGGCGGCGGCGCGGCGCAGCATCTTTACGGCTTCGCGCGACATCAGGCGTCATGTATTTTTGGGAGGTAGCGCGACGCAGCCATCTGCAGCTACGAGTATCTAGTGCCCGCGCAGGCGCGGTCGCAGCCTTAGATTTTAGGGGTGTCATCTAAGCTCAAGTAGCGTTACATGGGCAAACTTCACTAGTAAAAATACATGACATGACGCTTGTTTTCCGGAAATCAGTTTTTCGGCAGACTACCTCATGCTAGCACACTTCTACTTTATTAATTTCCGCCAGTGTTTTTTAAATGTTTGTCAATTGTAAGTTGTAACGTACTCGTAACCTCACCTTTTCTAAGAACACTCCACAGCATTAAGTTTTGTCCCTATAATGTCATTCATCCTCGAAGGTCACATTATCGACCCGTCCATTTATTTTTGTTTAAAAAATTTGTTTTGTACATCTTTCTTAACTCATCATTTTTACAAGCCTTATACCTAAACATATTTTTTTAATCCTTGTCACTATGTACATCTTTTTTCACTCCGCAGCTCTCTTGTAACACTCTGCAACCAATCCTGTTATTTAGAGTATCGCACCCACATGCACTTCTCAATGCTTTTATTTCCACAGTATTATGTTCTTCCCATACATCAGAGATGTAAACAACACACCCCATAAAATATGAATAGCTGAATGAGCAGTATCATATAACATCTGGCTATTAAAGGTATGCAACGCATAATTCACAAGTTTTTTTACGACCTCCATAACTTTTCATTTTGTGAGTTTTATTCCTTTCAAAAACCTTGACTGAATGTAAAGATGAAACTTACATTTATATTTATTCATTTCCATTTGCCCTACATAATTGTTACCTACTATTCTTTGAAACTTCACTGCTATCATTGCGCGGATCACCAAGTTATCAGCATAGAGGAGGTACTTGAATAGTAGTTTTCCTCAGACCAGATTTCTTCTTTTTCAAATCCAAGAACCTCGTTATCAGATATCCCGGTAAAATCTGAAATAATGTAAGGACACCGGTTCCAATTACTCGCGGCAAGGTATTCTTAATGGAATGAAGATCCAAGTGAAACTAAAGCGCCACTTCGTTGAGGACAATGACCACAGCAAGATTAGGGTGACTCTGGAACAGCTTAGAACTACAAGTCCAGGCGTCGATAGCATAACGAAAATGTGGTGATAATATTCTTCAAAACCGGATACTAAACTCTTCTTTAGTAGTATCAAAACCGACTGACATCAGTTCTAAGCGAGAATATCTTCATATCCCCGAATCGGCCGGAAGAAACTTTGAGAAGAAAGCCGTAGGCGAATCCAGTTAGTCAAGGCATTTGGCAAGCTTTGTCAAGTCTTCAAGTCACCTGCAGCAAAGTGTGAAGACGAAGGTTTTTGAGTAGAGCACGGCTAGTACACTTACTCAAAGTTACTAAGTCAAATCCTAAATAAGGATATTCGGAAGGGAACTAATGACGTTATTGACATAGCTCGCAGAATCAGCGAGCTGAACTGGCAGTAGTACATTATACATAAGGCGCACTATATGTTTCCGGAACTAGCCACTTACATAAACAATATTTAAAAAGTAATTACAACATTTGAATATGGAACTCATTGGCTGTAGAATACAGTATGTTTCATCTGACTATCACTTGTAACACTGTGGCGTCATTTTAGAAATTGCGTGTCTACATCACCATGGATCTAACTCTAAGCTTCGCTCGGCTGCGACTGCTTTTGGCGATCAAGCACCATGCAAGGCAACTATTCATAGCTGGTTTGCAAAATTCAAACACGGTCGTGTTAATCTCAGTGACAAATCTCGTGATGGTAGCCCAATGATAGTGTATATAGAAAAAGAGGTAGATATTGTACTAGGACGCAAAAACTAAGGCAGCGAAATTAAAACAATTGTCGTGATTTGATGTAGTCAGATGCTACTTTCTAAATATAGCTTTCTCCTTCTGTTTTACACGTTCCGTATTATCTATTGCATTCGTTTTTTAAAACCTAGTGTAGGTAACAGCGGATCAAAGAACAATGGCGAACTCCCATAGTTAATTTGATGGAGGCGTCTTAAGATCAAAAATAATTACATTAGTTCATTATCAATTTCTGAGTATTGTTTGTTAAAGAATATTGGATCAAGGAAGCCGGGAATAATTGATTGATTGTGTCCCATCTTATTACTTCGTAGCAGAATTGTAAGCGGTTTGTGTTTTCATTTTCTTTTATGTCTTTGTTGTAAACAAGATTATTCAAAACAACAAACACGGCGCGAAAGAATGCATTGTGGGTACAATTAGTGATCGAAATTATCGAAAGTAAAATAATATCGATAGTCTGATATGATATCACTATCGATTGTTTTTTATTTGTTGCCTACAATATTACCACGTGACTCTATCACCATACCTACTACATAAATTCTAAGGAATGGCTATGTGAACCCAAAATAGTGTAATAACTTTACAAGAAAACTGCACTGCTGAAGAACTTATATTATTATTGTTGTATTTTTTATTTTGTTTGTAGATTACATTTAAGTATTTGTGCTATTTTATGAAATCGCAGAGTTTAGCCATGCCTAGGGTTACCATCTGACAGACGTTCGCCGCATTTGACAGGCATTTTACATTTAGACAGGCGTGCGGCCGGCGCTAAGCTGAGACAGGCGAGGCCGGGACGCTTTGTTTACGTTGATTGGACAAACGAATTAAATAATAATCCTATGTTCGTTATTAGTATGTATGATACGTCATTAGATTCGTCTTGATGGTGCGAGTATCACTAAGTACTAGTTATGCTTAAACAGTGAAAAGTAAAAAAAAATTACAAGTATTTTTTATCCTGGCTTTTAATAGCATAGGTGTTTTGTTGACAAAATGTACATCTAATAAATTTAAACAAGCAATATATATATAAAATCCGAATCTCGGAAACGGCTCTAACGGTTTTCATGAAATTTAGTATACGTGGGGTTTCGGGGACGATAAATCGATCTAGCTAGGTTTTATTATTAGAAAATGATAATCTGAAAAATATGACTATTTCTGACATCTATTGGCGAGTAGTAAGACAATAGATGGCATTGTTAAAAAAAACGAGCAAAGCTCGGTCCTCCCAGTTACTATTTATTTAAATACATTCTATAGAAATGATATTTTAAGACGCTCAAAAACATCTCAAATAAAATTTCGCCGTTCTTTAAATTTAGAACAATATGAAGGTACCGTATCTCTACTTAAATATCAGTGTAGTCGCTCGTCCACCGCTGTGGACAACAAAAACATCGATGATGAGCGCCGTATGCTCGAAACAGACAAGCATGTCACCTACCTTGAGATTCGGGCATCTTTATGTGTGACATGACCCCCACGACCTGCCTCTCGGATTGCCACTGTGCCCGCGAAGACGTAACTTGGTAAAGTGAACCTCGACGTGTAACCTCTCGCTTTTGTGTTCTCTTTCACTAAAGTATGTTTTTGTGTAGAAAACAAGTTCCGCATTTGCTGCTCGGTGTGATCTAACCCTTATATTATTTCTACAGTATTTGCAGTCATCGACTATAAAACCACGTGCAACAAATTGCTTATCAGTGGCGCTCTACGCTGCGAAGTAGGCAACACGCGGGGGCGTCGCTCGTTTTTTTAATATATTTTTTTTTAATTTATTTATTTTTGAAAATATGGAAGAAAATACACTTTAACTTTAAAATTCAATGATCACCGTCATCAATAGACTCTGTGATGACCGTTCTCCGAAGATTTCCCGAGAGACGAACGATTCAACGTCGTGCGAGCGGTTCAGAGTTATTTCAAGATATAAGAATACATTTGTTGTATTGGTATCGGAGGAGACACTTATGACT
Source organism: Apoda limacodes (assembly GCA_946406115.1). Taxonomy (NCBI): domain Eukaryota; kingdom Metazoa; phylum Arthropoda; class Insecta; order Lepidoptera; family Limacodidae; genus Apoda; species Apoda limacodes. The sequence goes on along the minus strand of OX291542.1, from coordinate 2,578,473 downwards.
TGTAATGTCGATGAAGAGATCCAGAACCTGCTGGTACTGCCAAACTCATACGACCAGATCATGGTCTTTATTTTTCGTTGAAAATATGTAAATTCAATACTTGAACTAAAAGTATTTGACTTTTTTTGGTTCAATGTCTAACGAGTGGTTCAAAGTTATTCCAAGATATTAGAATGCACAGTTGTATTGGTATCGGAGTAGACACTTATGACATGTTACGTCGATGAAGAGATTCAGAACCAGCTGGTGCTGCTGAACTCAAACGGGCATGTCATGCTCGTTGTTTTTCATTGAAAATATTCAATTTCAATACTTGAACAATTTTATTTTATTTATGATATTAATAGATGAATTAAATTTCCAAAAACAGTTTTCGAGGGCAGATTTAAAGTTATTCCCAGAAATTAAAATGCACAGTTGTGTTGGTATAGGACGAGACACTAATGACACGTTATGTCGGTGGTGATATTGCTGGTGCCGCTAGGTTCAAATTACCATTTCATGATCATTATTTTTCTTTCAATATATTTATGAAAATTAAATATTTAAACAAGAAGTTTCTGAAAGGACGGCGCTTTCATGTCGTACGAGTAGTGCAAAGTTATTCCAAGTTATTACAACGCACAGTTGTATTGGTATTTTTGAAAATACGGTAATTACATCAGTGGCGAGATTCAGAACCAGCTAGTGCGGCTGAACTCAAACGACCATCTCATGGTCTTTATTTTTCGTTGAAATTATGCAAATTCAATACTGAAACTAAAAGTTTTTGACTGTTTTAAGTTTAATGTATAACGAGTGGGTCTTGGTTATTTCAAGAAATTAAAAGGCACAGTTGTATTGGTATTGGAGGAGACATTTATGAAATGTTATGTCGATGAAGAGATACAGAACCTGCGGGTGCTGCTGAACTTAAACGAAATTTTTATTTTCTTTATGATATCAATACATGAATTTAATATTCAAAGTTTTCGAGGGAATGATGATTAATAGTTATTCCCAGAAATTAAAATGCACAGTTGTGATGGTATGGGGGCGAGACACAAATGACTAATGACACGAATTTTTCTTTCAAAATATATATGGAAATTCAATATTTAAACAAGAAGTTTCTGAAAGGACGGCGGTTTAATGTCGTACGAGTAGTGCAAAGTTATTACAACGCACAGTTGTATTGGTATGGGACGAGACACTTATGTGTAATTACGACGGTGGCGAGATTCAGATCCCGCTGGTGCTGCTGAACTCAAACGACCATCTCATGGTCTTTATTTTTCGTTGAAAATTTGCAAATTCAAAACTTACACAATTTTAGTTTCTTTATGAATAAAATAGATGAATTTAATATTTAAAGTTTTCGAGAGACTGACGATTAATAGTTATTCCCAGAAATTAGAATGCACAGTTGTGTTGGTATGGGGTGAGACACTAATGACACGTTTTTCCCAGAAATAAGAATGCACAGTTGAGTTGCTATGGGACGAGACACTAATGACACGTTGTGTAGGTGGTGATATTGCTGGTGCTGCTGAGTTCAAACGACCATTCCATGGTCTTTATTTTTCTTTCAATATATATATGGAAATTCAATATTTTAACAAGAAGTTTCTGAAAAGACGGCGCTTTCATGTCGTACGAGTAGTGCAAAGTTATTCCAAATTATTACAACGCACAGTTGTATTGGTATGGGACGAGACACTTATGTGATATTACGGTAATACGGTAATTACAACAGTGGCGAGATTCAGAACCAGCTGGTGCTGCTGAACTCAAACGACCATCTCATGGTCTTTATTTTTTGTTGAAATTATGCAAATTCAATACTGAAACTAAAAGTCTTTGACTGTTTTTAGTTTAATATCTAACGAGTGGTTCTGGGTTATTTCAAGAAATTAAAATGCACAGTTGCGTTGGTATGGGGTGAGACACTAAAGACACGTTTTTCCCAGAAATAAGAATGCACAGTTGAGTTGCTATGGGACGAGACCCTAATGACACGTTGAGTCGGTGATGATATTGCTGGTGCTGCTGAGTTCAAACGACCATTCCATGGTCTTTATTTTTCTTTCAATATATATATGGAAATTCAATATTTTTACAAGAAGTTTCTGAAAGGACGGCGCTTTAATGTCGTAGGGGTAGTGCAAAGTTATTCCATGGTATTACAATGCACAGTTGTATTGGTATGGGACGAGACACTTATGTGTAATTACGACAGTGGCAAGATTCAGATCCCACTGGTGCTGTTGAACTCAAACGACCATCTCATGGTCTTTATTTTTCGTTGAAAATTTGCAAATTCAATACTTACACAATTTTAGTTTCTTTATGAATAAATTAGATGAATTTAATATTTAAAGTTTTCGAGAGACTGACGATTAATAGTTATTCCCAGAAATTAGAATGCACAGTTGTGTTGGTATGGGGCGAGACACTAATGACACGTTATGTCGGTGGCGATATTGCTGGTGCTGCTGAGTTTGAACGACCATTTCATGGCCTTAATTTTTCTCTCAATATATATATTGAAATTTAATATTTTAACAAGAAGTTTCTGAAAAGACGGCGCTTTCATGTCGTACGAGTAGTGCAAAGTTATTCCAAATTATTACAACGCACAGTTGTATTGGTATGGGACGAGACACTTATGTGATATTACGGTAATACGGTAATTACAACAGTGGCGAGATTCAGAACCAGCTGGTGCTGCTGAACTCAAACGACCATCTCATGGTCTTTATTTTTTGTTGAAATTATGCAAATTCAATACTGAAACTAAAAGTCTTTGACTGTTTTTAGTTTAATATCTAACGAGTGGTTCTGGGTTATTTCAAGAAATTAAAATGCACAGTTGTGTTGGTATGGGGTGAGACACTAAAGACACGTTTTTCCCAGAAATAAGAATGCACAGTTGAGTTGCTATGGGACGAGACCCTAATGACACGTTGAGTCGGTGATGATATTGCTGGTGCTGCTGAGTTCAAACGACCATTCCATGGTCTTTATTTTTCTTTCAATATATATATGGAAATTCAATATTTTTACAAGAAGTTTCTGAAAGGACGGCGCTTTAATGTCGTAGGGGTAGTGCAAAGTTATTCCATGGTATTACAATGCACAGTTGTATTGGTATGGGACGAGACACTTAAGTGTAATTACGACAGTGGCGAGATTCAGATCCCACTGGTGCTGTTGAACTCAAACGACCATCTCATGGTCTTTATTTTTCGTTGAAAATTTGCAAATTCAATACTTACACAATTTTAGTTTCTTTATGAATAAATTAGATGAATTTAATATTTAAAGTTTTCGAGAGACTGACGATTAATAGTTATTCCCAGAAATTAGAATGCACAGTTGTGTTGGTATGGGGCGAGACACTAATGACACGTTATGTCGGTGGCGATATTGCTGGTGCTGCTGAGTTTGAACGACCATTTCATGGCCTTAATTTTTCTCTCAATATATATATTGAAATTTAATATTTTAACACGAAGTTTCTGAAAAGACGGCGCTTTCATGTCGTACGAGTAGTGCAAAGTTATTCCAAATTATTACAACGCACAGTTGTATTGGTATGGGACGAGACACTTATGTGATATTACGGTAATACGGTAATTACAACAGTGGCGAGATTCAGAACCAGCTGGTGCTGCTGAACTCAAACGACCATCTCATGGTCTTTATTTTTTGTTGAAATTATGCAAATTCAATACTGAAACTAAAAGTCTTTGACTGTTTTTAGTTTAATATCTAACGAGTGGTTCTGGGTTATTTCAAGAAATTAAAATGCACAGTTGTGTTGGTATGGGGTGAGACACTAAAGACACGATTTTCCCAGAAATAAGAATGCACAGTTGAGTTGCTATGGGACGAGACCCTAATGACACGTTGAGTCGGTGGTGATATTGCTGGTGCTGCTGAGTTCAAACGACCATTCCATGGTCTTTATTTTTCTTTCAATATATATATGGAAATTCAATATTTTTACAAGAAGTTTCTGAAAGGACGGCGCTTTAATGTCGTACGAGTAGTGCAAAGTTATTCCAAGTTATTACAACGCACAGTTGTATTGGTATGGGACGAGACACTTATGTGATATTACGGTAATACGGTAATTACAACAGTGGCGAGATTCAGAACCAGCTGGTGCTGCTGAACTCAAACGACCATCTCATGGTCTTTATTTTTTGTTGAAATTATGCAAATTCAATACTGAAACTAAAAGTTTTTGACTGTTTTTAGTTTAATGTCTAACGAGTGGTTCTGGGTTATTTCAAGAAATTAAAATGCACAGTTGTGTTGGTATGGGGTGAGACACTAATGACACGTTTTTCCCAGAAATAAGAATGCACAGTTGAGTTGCTATGGGGCGAGACACTAATGACACGTTATGTCGGTGGCGATATTGCTGGTGCTGCTGAGTTTGAACGACCATTTCATGGCCTTAATTTTTCTTTCAATATATATATATGGAAATTCAATATTTTAACAAGAAGTTTCTGAAAGGACGGCGCTTTAATGTCGTACGAGTAGTGCAAAGTTATTCCATGGTATTACAATGCACAGTTGTATTGGTATGGGACGTGACACTTATGTGTTATTACGACAGTGGCGAGATTCAGATCCCGCTGGTGCTGCTGAACTCAAACGACCATCTCATCTTATATTCAAAAGTTAGATTGTTAAGAATTTGTTAGGAATACAATGCTAAAATGCATTTTATGTAAGTGTTCTTTAGGTTTTTATTCAATTGTTTATTTCTTATTCTATTGATATAACATTCTAACAGAATGTTGTTACATATACTTATTAAGGCTTCTCTAGCTATCTATTATTATGAGCTGTATAACTCTGTCTAACTTATGAACTCTATCTATAGCTTTATACATTTTTATAAGCATTTATAATAAATTATATAATAATAAATATTTTTGATCATTACACACAGTGCCATCTGGTCTAAAACTAAGCAAACCTTGTGCTGTGGTTGCCAGACAACGGATACAAATACATATAAATACTTTTCTTTTGTAAAAACATACATATTATACGTAGAAACACCTAGCCTCAAGACAAAAACAAATAATAAATGTTTGTCTTGTGCGGGAATCGAACCCACGCCCCTCGATTCAGCATAAAGAATGTTAATTAAGTTAATTTTAATTTCCGATCCCTTTTGGTAACCGAAATAAGCCTTACCTAAGTAGGTATAATATCCATGTTACATATAATAATCTGTTCAGTTATTTAATAATTTATTTTCCATACTTAACGATCTGCCTAGGCGTCCAATTGACTGGCTAATTTAACCAGATGTAATCAGTGTACATATCATACCTCAGGCCTAAAATTTGCCTTATTTTCTATAGTTTTAACATTCGTTTAAATAGTCAATTTAACTAGTTTATTCTTTATATAATATTGTGTTTTCTTAGGAAAAACCCTCACTTCTCAAAACTTAGGTTATTCCTTGCAGGGAGAGTGGGGTATTGTAACATATATAACCTTATTAGGTTACAATTTATATTTATTATTTTTAATTTATAAATTTGTGTAAATGTCAAATGATCATTTTATTGTTGACTCAGTTAAAGAGAATATAATACTACGACTCAGTCATAACTTGATTTTTGATCAAACCCGTTCTCTAAATAAGGATTTATAAATCCTTACCGCCTGTTAATAATCTAAGAAGAAAATATTAAAACTAAACTTTATGTGAATACAACTTTTTATTCAAATATCTATATCTTCGGACTTCATTGAGCTGTAATGTTCCTAAACCCCTAGAACCAACCGGTTATACATTACAACTTTTACATTTAGAAGAGTACGTAACCATCCAGCTATTACGGTCCGTGACGCTTCTCGCACTTTACCTCTTGTAGTTAAGAGGCTGTTGAGGTTATTTCTGCTGTTTCTTTTACTTTTTGATAAGCCTATTAATGAGCGGATGCAAGTTACTAGATCCATCTTGTGGTTTTCATTGAAAAGTAGCTTCCAACCTTGGTAGTGCGCTGAGTCTGTTTTTGAGCCATACTTTGGCCAAAAGATTATTTCATTGCCATTGTCAATAAAGGAGCTACTGTCGATTTCTGATAAGGCCAGGTCATGAAGCCTTCTACCTGAAGCTAGTAGGAGGAGTGCTGCAACGTGTCTGGATACTTCAAATAAGCTGTTTGTATTAACACTGTAATGTATTAGGTAATCAATCAACTTATGCACGCTCCAGATTGGAGGTTTTTTAGAAACCAGGTGATCAGTTTGGATACCTTTTATATATGTTTAACTAAGGGGTGGTTGTTTATAGAGTTTGCGGGTAAGGGATTAGAGAAAGTGCCTACCACCTAAATAGGTGGTATAACCATTCTATTTCATAAATATGCAGATAACAGAGATATTGGGCTACTTCTTTTGGTGTCGGATTGCTAGGAGAATAGTCAATTTGCGCGCACCATTTTAACCATCACTCCCACGCAGCTTTGCACGTTTTTAGAATACAGTTTCTCCATGAGGATTCCAGGAGTGTTATGCTAGATTCTGGCCATTCTTGGATAAGATTAGAGAACCCCTTGTTTGCCAGATCTGCAATTGCATGTTTTCTATTTCTGGGGGAGGTCTTTTTATCCGGAGGTCTATCAGGTGTTTGTCCAGTTTTCAATGTTTAGGGACGTTCCGCCCTCAGTTCGAGTTGAGATCGCCAAAATTTCTAAGCGGTGAAGCAAACGTGGCACTAGGCTTGGAACGGGAAATGCATATGCCAGTTTAAAGTTCCACGCTGTGCTGAAAGCAACGACAAACAATGCTTATCGGTCGCGCTCATCCTCTATCACATAAGATTCCACCACTGCAGACTTGTTTGAGGCGAATAAGTCTACTTGTGGGACACCAAAAGTCTTGCAGATGAGCTTTACTATGTCAGGTCAGGTGCCATTCAGGTAGTTGGTTGAAGCGAGAGAGGCTTGCTGCTATCCCATTGTAACGACCTTGGAGATACCTGGTCGTTAAGTGTATGTCGTATTTCTCTATCAACTGGAAAATTTTGAATGTTAGTCTCAGGAGTTTTATCGATTTCGTGCCACCTTGTCTTGTGATATATGCTACCACTGTGGTATGTCGTTTGGAGTGTTACTGACTCTCAGTTGAAGTCCTTACGTGCTGAGGGCTCCGTGTAGTGGCCATAGCTCCTTCTGTTTGCTGTGCCAGCTTCTTTGGGATTTGCTCCAGCGGTCGTTTAATTTTTAGTAGTTTATTGTTGCACCCCAACGCAATCCGCAGCGTCCGTTACGATTATTGTTGGGTTTTGGTAAAATATCGAGGCTTTGTCTTTCATATGATCTAGCCGCTAAAGCAGTTCCTAGGCAACATCTTTTGTGATTGGGAACTTTTGATGGGGTTTGTGTACTGGTAGTCGGTTCGCATTTATCTGAATTTTTCTGCAATGAAGTTTGCCTGCCGACTCTTTGACGTTACAATTTTGTCTTTGGGTAGCTCTTTTTTGATGTGATGTGTGTCCGACAGGTTTACGAGGAAGTTTAGCTTCTTGGTTGGTGTGACTATAGACTTTTTGTCGTTCACACAACATCCCAGGTGATGAAGTAAACTGGTAAAATATTTGGTGTGATGTTGAAGTATTTTTGGATTTTGATGTGCTACTCAGAAATCATCTAGGTAGACGACTACCCAAAGGCCTCGTTCCCTGCAATGATTAGCAATCGAGTTAGAGATTTTAGCGAAAGCGTTAGGAGCCAAATGGGAGGCAGGTCATTTGGTAAAACTTTCTATTGTATGTCTCATCAGAGGTTTTTTTATATATTCTGTATCTGGTATACATTCTCCGAATAATAATGTGTAAAGGTTCAATAGTTTCCCATTATCTTCTATCTGCAGGATAGCATTGGTCTAAGACATTTATAAGGTTATTATAGGGTTCTATGTCGTCTGGTGCTGGTGTCCATTTGATTATTTCTTCAAAGGACACTGCCATGATGGAGAGTGTCTGTCACATAGTGTGTAGTAATTGTCGGTTGCGCAGGCGATTGTGCGCTCGAGCGAGCGCCTGTCGCCCGAGCGAGCGGCCTTCGGCTGTGCTGGCGACTGTCGGCTGAGTAGGCGACCGTCGGCCGTGCAGGCGACCGTCACCTGAGCGAGCGGCCGTCGGCAGTGCAGGCGACTGTCGGCCAAGTAAGCGACCGTCAGCCGTGCAGGTGACTGTCAGCCGAGTAGGCGACCGTCGGCCAAGCAAGTGACCGTCAGCCGAGCAATCGCCCGTCAGCCGAACATGTGCCACATGGCCGCCTGTGCTTGAAGGCTTTCTGCACGGATTCTTCAAGTGTCTTTTGTAATGTAAAGGTTACTGCCATGATGGAGAGTGTCTGTCACATAGTGTGTGGTAACTGTCAGCTGTGCAGGCGATTTTGCGCCGAGTAAGGGATCGTCGCCCGAGCGAGCGACCTTCGGCTGTGCTGGCGACTGTCGGCCGAGCAGGCGACCGTCGGCCGTGCAGTGTCTGCCCCATACATACTTCACTATATTGAAGTCCTACTTAGCAAACAGACACTTTTATGTGAAGGAATCGGGAAGCACTTTATGCAAAATCGAAGCTGGTGTACCACAGGGGTCTGTTCTTGGCCCGATCCTCTATACACTTTACACAGCAGGCCTACCAACAGTACCTGGAGCCACTACCGCAACCTTTGCAGATCACACTGCCATATTGACGAGCAATAAAACCCCAGAAGTAGCATCAGAGGTGCTACAAAAAGGACTAGATGCAATAGACAAGTGGTTGATCAGCTGGAACATAAAAGTTAATGTCACAAAATCAGTGCAAACTACATTCACCCTCAGGAAAGGAAACTGTCCACCTGTAATAATCGGAAATAATATTTTACCACCCAAAACCTGTGTGAAACACTTAGGACTCCACCTGGATCGTCGCTTTACCTGGAAAGAGCACGTCAAGGCTAAGGAAGAGGAAATTTCCCTATAATATAAAAATCATACTGGATGTTTGGTCGCAACTCAAGACTCTCTTTGGACAATAAATTATTGATTTACAAAGTAGCGTTGAAGCCGGTTTGGATGTATGGTATTCAACTGTGGGGAAGGGCAAGCAACTCCAATATAGCCATCTTACAGCGCCAACAAAATAGAATTCTATGTGCAAAAGCTAACGTTCCATGGTTTGTCAAAAACTCTGAAATCCATCAGCAACTACTCATCAGCACAATCAAAAAGGAAATCCGGAATGTAGCGGGTAAATATAAAGAGCGACTAGCCAATCACCTCAATGAGCTAGCCCGAAAGCTCACACTACGGAAATATGTGCTACGCTTAAAGCGGCACAACATTGTGGCATTGAAAGATAGGCAATGAAATTGCGTAATTCCCGAATAGATATCCCCGAATAGAGGCACACTCTGCATGATAACCAACGAAGAACTCATCTGCTCATAGTTCTGGGACTGATTGCAGATAATACCTACAGAAAAAATAAAAAAAAAATAAAGAAAAAACTATAAGCTTAAGCTTTTTAGGGACCGAACTTGAGATTAGCTCGTTTTACCTACATGTTTAGTTACGCTTATTTCTCGAAATTACTTTTATTTTATGAACCAGTTTTTATTATTATATACTGGCAACACTAGTGTCAAACAAACTGTTTTTTTGTGATTTATACTTGAAAGTAAATGAGAAACTTAGTGATCTGTTGTATTAACTAATTTAAAATTACTTTTCGCGTACACTTTTATAACTTTTGTGACGTTACGAAAAGATATCATCATAAGCTATATGTGCACATGGTAGAACTATATTATATACTTCGCCAATAGTCAATAAAATAAATGAATCAATTAATGGTGATTTAATCAGTAACGGACTAAATTGGATCTATTGACCACCAATGTTATATTTACATTATAATTTGATGATACATTACATAATCTTCATCATAACCCTCCATTTCGTCATCAATCAGTAGGCAGTGTACCTACACGTTTTTTAAAAGATACAACTTAGTAACTTCATCAACAATTTCGTAACGTACAATTATTTTGAGAAATACTCATTAAGTAGGTTGGTCCCTACAATATATAAATGTAAAAAATGGGAAAAGGTAAGTTTATATTTTTACTTACTAACATTATGATGATCTTAAAGTAAATTGTAAAGTAGGTACATGCCGTATGTGTGGGTTAGAATGTAACGAGGTACCTACCTATTTTATTATCATCCTTGCTGGTCTCCGTAGTAAGATAAATGAGATGTTAGCTCAGAAACCTCCTCCTATACCTATCTACAAAGGAATTGAGCGGACGCATCAATGATTGATTCGTTTGAATACAGATGGCAAACACTCGTTGACCAAAGAATAGGATTGTTTTGTATTACCGTCACTTAGGTCCGATGCTTTGGGTATTTAACCTATTCCATTACAACCTATGACATTCTTTGATGTCTGGAACTTTTAATCGGATAAACATTATAATAAAATACATACACACATTATTTTTTATATATAAGATAAAGTTATAAAATTCCACATTACAATAAATAATAGAGATAATTCATTTATACTTCGTTCATGCTTAAAATATACGTATAAATTTTGGGCGAAAGTCATATCGCTTATCAGAATACTGACTGAATAATTGCTGCTCCACTCCGACTTCAGTTTCATTTATAACTTCGTTTAATGTTAACTGACGCTGATGATTGGTTTAACATAACAGTTATACAGACGAGAAAAAAACATTCTGCATAGTTCCAAGAAATAAACTTTTTGGTACTTTTAATTATTGATATCTTACTTAACCACACCATTTAGTTCATCATTCGAAACAAATTTTACGTAGTCTGGAGTAGTCAAGGGGAAAACATGTATCGAAAAAGCCGTTTCAAAATGCCACAGTATTATCGATATCGAGAACTCCAGAGTCGAGAGAAGGCAAAACTCTCGAGTAAGTCGAGACTGTTCCCAATAAGCCCCCAGGATAACAAGCGCGCGCCGCGGGGAAAGAGTGGCTCGCGCCCGCGTCGTTTTCTTTTTTTTTTTTTTCTGAGCTGACTATGCAGTTGGCTGTTGCAGCCATTACTGCTTCACCGGTCTTTTGGGGCGAGACTCTGATGGAGCCTCGGCCCATATAGCGCCCAACGCTCAAGGGCTCCCCGCGGGGGAAGCCTCGGCTTGGGTTGTCGCTCTCGGGGGCGTCCCTTCGACCGGCGTGAGTCTCGAACCCGAAGGTGAGTCACCGCCAGGAGGGGAGTTCCCCGTTACGCGGGTACGATTGCGATTGAGTGGGGGCGATTAGCGCCCCGGCACTCTTTGATACCTAGTGTATCCTTGTGGGCGCCGACGAACCCGGGGACGTCGGCGTCGTGTTTGGAGGGAGGCCCTATTCGGGGAGGTCGTAGAGACTAATCTCGCTATCCGGACAGCGAGATCGTCATCTGGGGACGTTAGTACGTGCCGAGGCCGCCTAACAATAGTTTTACGACCGTGACCGGGTCGATCGGGGGGACGATACGTTGTGGATTGCACAATTAAACGATTCGGGTGATTTTGCGTACGCTCGAAAAAGCGGACTGCCAAGTCTTTAAAGTATTGGGGAATAGTGGGAAGTTCGAAGTCTCTGTGTAGGTCCGCATTGCGAACGTACCAAGAGGCTCCAGAGGCCGCTCTGAGAAAGCGGTTTTGGAGGGTCTGGAGTTTGTGGAGATTGCGCTTGGACAGCGCAAAGACTACGCTAGCATAAGCTAGTATGGGGCGGATACAAGTTGTGTAAAGATTTAGCTTATTTCTAAGCGACATCTTACTATACTTGCCTATCGTGGGATAGAGACGGCCGAGGACAAAAGCGGCTCGGTCTCTGACTATTTTGGTGTGAGCTTGGAAGTTCAAACGACTATCCATGGTCACACCGAGATATTTGGTCTTATTTTGCCAGGGAATGGCACGACCGAAAAGAGAAAGGGGAGAAGGCCGCGGAGGGCGGCCTAGGGTAAAAAGGACGGCAGAGCTTTTGTCGGGATTCACCTCGATTCTCCATTTCCGAAACCACTCGCCTAGGGCGGTGATAGCGGGTTGGAGTCTCTCAGTGATTCGACTCACTTGCCTATCTGTGGTATAGAGAGCGGTATCGTCCGCAAAGAGGGCTAGATTGGTACCTATCGTTTTAGGGATATCGTTTGTGTACAGAAGGTACAAGATGGGGGCGAGCACGGACCCTTGCGGGACTCCTGCTTCTATGGGACGGGGGGAAGAGAGAGTGCCTTCGACTTTGTAGCGAAAGCTACGATTCGACAAATAGTCTCGTATGATGAGCACGAGACGATCTGGCAACTGAAAGTTGAACAGTTTAAAAATTAAACCGTTGTGCCAGACTTTGTCGAAAGCTTTCGCTACATCGAAGAAGACAGCGCCCGTGTGACGGGTCTTACCTAACGCTGGCTGAAAGCCAGTGAGAATATGTTCCGTTATGCGGAGGACTTGATGGACGCATGAGTGTTTGGCACGGAAGCCGAACTGCTCGTCTATTAAAATGCCTCTGGAGACTATAGCGTTCCGTAGGCGGGCGAGAAGGAGGCGTTCATAGAGTTTACCAATGGCCTTTAGTAAACTTATGGGGCGATAGGAGGACGGCTCGGTACGAGCTTTACCTGGCTTATGGATGCCTATAACAATTGCATCTTTCCATTGAGATGGAAAGATGCAATGTTCCATAGCAGCGTTAAAGATCGCTACTAGGAGGCAGACAAGGGGCAGAGTGAGGCGCTTTAGGATATCGTTAGAGATACCGTCCGCACCGGGGGACTTACGGGGGCGTAGGTCTTTGATGACCTGTACGACTTCGTCGACAGTGACAGGGGGCAGGGGGTCTTGTGGAGGCAGAGAAGTTCTGCGCTCCACTTCGCCGTCTACCTCGCGCACGTGGTCGGGATCGAAGGGCTGTGTGCTTAAGGCACATTGGGCTTGGAGGCTAGACGCTAGGCAATCCGCTTTTTCGTCGTCGTTGAACGCGGGAACGTTGTTGGGACGAGATAACGGAGGGAGAGAGTTCGCGTTTTCGGATTTTAGAGCTCTGACTAAGTGCCAATAAGCTTGGTGAGAGGGAGAAATGTTCTCCATAAGATCACCGAAACGTTGGGCGCGGAGCTCAGCTACAGCGGTTCTTACACGGCGGTGTCAGTCGTTGAAGCGAGCTTTATTATCGATAGTGGGAGCGCGATCGCGAGCGCGGCGGGCCGCGTTACGCTCAGTCATTAGCGACCTGATGTGCTGAGGCAGGATTAGGTGGTGATAATCACCAAGTCAGGCGGTCAGGTGGCTAGTGAGTGAGTCGATAGCTACGTTAAGATCGGTCGCGGATGAGATTACGTCGGGAACGCGGTCTAGATGTGGCGAGCTGGGATTTTCGAGCAATCGCCCAAATTTATCCCAGTCCGTCACGGTTCTAGTGTCGGGAGGAGAGTCCGAAGGGGAACCTAATCGGAGGATGACAGGGCGGTGGTCCGAGTCAAGTTCGTCAAGCACCTCTATAGAACGAAAGCTTAGCCTTACATTCTTTAGAAGTGCTATGTCCAGTACGTCGGGGTTGTTCCTAGTATTGTGGGGAAAGAAAGTGGGCGTCATGGGAGCGATAATGTCAAAGTTTAGTCTGTCAACTAAATCGTCAAGGAGTCTGCCTCTCCGTGAAGTTACAGAAGAGTTCCAGCGGCGATGCTTGCAATTTAGGTCGCCGGCAAGAATGACGGCGTCGCCTAAATTTAAGAGCGACTGAAGGTCGCTCTCGAGCAAGTCTTTTAGGTGAGAGAGATAAACCGATGCAATGATGATCGGCTGATGGCCGGTCATCGCTAAGCGGCAGACGGATGCTTCTAAATTCGTAAGCGGTGGAGGATCGATAGGGGAGCAATGCAGGGAGCGCCTGTAATAGATGAGAGTGCCTCCGAGATTGGAGGAAGTTCTATCATTACGGACGGTGCGATAGTTCGCGATCGATGGGGTACGGACAGCGGGCTTTAGGAACGTTTCCTGGATGAGGAAGACGTCCGGTTTTTGGGACGAGAGGAATTGCGATAATTCCTCTCTTTGGTTGCGGAGACCGTTGGCGTTAAAATAGCCTATGGAGACGGACCGGGGTTTTTCGCGCGCGGTTGTGCTATCCATTTTGGTTCTAAGGTTTTGGAGCTACCCTGCGCAGGGCGGCGAAGAAATCGCGATGCTTAGCCATGAAGCTGAGCATTTGAGTGAAATCGGTGATCTGTACGTATTCGGCGTACACGATCTCGAAATTGGCCGCGTCGAAGGCCCAAGAAATCTCGGCGAGAATGCCGAGGTGCTGCTGCTGCTCGGCCGTGTGAACGGCGTTACAGGGCAGCGCGAAAGAGGGGCGCGGGGGGGCAAGGCGCGTATGCGCGAGAGGTGCGGGAGCACTTCTCATAGGCGCTGGACGCGGGATGTCCCGGGACATGAGAGGGGCGGGGTAGGGAATACCCGTAACTGAGACAGGCCCGGGGAGAGTAGACAAAAGTTTGTCTGTCTCCTTAGATTTGGACGCGACAACTAGCGCTGGAGGACGGCTCCAGGCGTTGACAGCCGGGAGGGGGGCAGGCACGAGCGGAGCCTGTTGGCGGGGGGCGGGGGGGCGCGATTTACCCTGTTTGGGTTTACGCGAGCTCTGTTTGGGAGCTTTGGGGCACCCGCGGTAATTCGCTGGGTGGCCTTCACTCCCACAGAGTACGCAAGCGACCGGGTCGGATGCGTTAGAGCGATCGCGATCACAGTCCGGAGTGGCGTGATCGCGTAAACATTTCACACAGCGCGGTCTGCGTCTGCAGTTGCGCTGCGCGTGGCCATATAATTGGCATCGGTGGCATTGACCCGGGTTCGACCGCTTGTGCGGAGTCTCGACCCGGACGCCCTTGAGGCTGCACACATCTTTAATGTTAAAGATGGCTTTGCCTTCTTTGGTCAGGTCTAGTATAACGAGCACCATGTCGTAGCACTCTGACTTATTTCGGCCATTGTACATACGATGTACTTCCCGAACTGGGAGGCCTTGAACTGTGAGGTCGTTCTGAACAGTCTTTGTGGAGAATTCCTTAGGAACTCCCATTATGACTGCTCGGAGAACGCGTTCCTCGGCCAGCGAGTAAGTATGGTACCCATACTTTTGGGCCGTGAGGAAAGCCGTTTTCCGAAAGGGATTTCGGAAATCTGGCGGTGTCGAGACCTGCACTTTGATGCCGCGCTCGGCATCATTTCGGGCGTGCGTATAGTTTATCCGCTTGGCCTTCATAGCGTTTGCTATATTTGGCCAGGCCCCTTTGTCTTTGATGACAATGGGCGGCGGAGTTTTTTCCGTCCGTCCCGAAGTGGGACAGACGGACTGCGAAGAGGTGGCGGCGGGGGGCGTTGTGTCCATGGCGGCTAGCTCAGGGCTGGCCGCCGAGGTGGACGGGGACGGGGACGCGGAAGGGCTAGGCGCTTTGAGGCGCTTAGCCTAGGAATCGGAGGGAGGAGGAGTAGAAGCCTCCAGGGCGGATGCCGCCGAAGCCTTTTTGGACTTGGCGGACTTCTTCCGCTTTTTACCCTTTTTGGTCCCCAGGCCAACCACTTTGAAGCCTTCGTCGTCCTCGGACAACGCCGACTCAGCGGACATTACGGCTGCTGGAGACCGGGGTGCGGTTTCGGAGGTTGCGGTGGGCGGGGTAGCGAGAGACCGAGAAAGGGTCTCATCGGCTACTGGAGTGGGGGGGCGATTGGGCACAGGGGCCCGAAGAGCGCGGCGAGCGACACGCGGGTCGCGATGGCGGGGTTCGCGGGAGAGAGAGCGCGAACGAGTGCGCGAGCGAGAGAGCGAGCGAAACGCGGAACGCGGCGACAACAGGGAGGGTATCGATTTGTCGTACGCAATGTGGGCAGCCACATCCTGGGAAATGCAGGATTGGACCAGATCTGAGTGATCACGAAGGCATGCCCTTATGATCTCCCCTACCTGGTCCCGGGACATGCCGGTGAGTAATTCAGCCATCGCGCGGGATTGGCCGAGGTGTCGCTTGTGAGTACCTAGTGACTCCCCACCATTGCTGGCGAGGAGCAAGAATACCTAAATGTGGCCAGGCGCCCCGCAGTGCTACGGATTCACGGAAATTCACGGAAACACTCGGTTATGGCCGCGTTGAAGAACGCACAAACACACTCAGAGCGGGCCGAGAAGCAATTTCCCAGCCAATACACACTGCCGAGCAGCGCTTCAACACTCAGGCCGATTTTCCAGGAATTGCGGGCAATAAACCAAACAACAATTCGAGGTCGTCAGCGCTGAGGCAAAACACCACACAGGAATGCGCACCAGCTGAGTCACCACTGCACGGAGCACACTGAGAGCACTTGACGCTCGAAAACACGACCGCACAACACGAGAGTCGAATCGGGAAATGGTCGTTTTCGATAGGGACAGCAACATTTTAGCAAAGATGTAAAACGCGCGCGAGCGATGGCTTTGGGTGAAATACAGCTGTCTTTTTTTGACCACATAAGGACCTTTTTTTCACGGATTGTCCGTTAAAGTTTTATTAGTGTGCGTGATAATAGTTTTATTAGTGTGCGTGATTATAGCGTGCTTAAAGTGCCTTTGTGTGCTACCACTACCACTATCTTTAAAAAAAAATGAATGAATGAAATTTTATAAAACGGCGAGCTCTTGTTTTTTCGAACTTAAAATCAAACGTAAAGTTGTATGAAATTACGAGATTATGGCAAAAGCTGCCCGACAAATCATCTTGAACTCTGGCCTAAACGGCGACTTTCTATTAGCTTTGATGGAGATACAAATAATGTTATATTCTAGGAATATGACTTAAGGGGGGAGTTCAGCGGTTGGGTCGGTGGCAACTGGTCTTTAAATACCCTTAAAGGCCAGTGCAGACCAGCAGAGGCGTCTCTAGCCCTTGTGGCGCTCGTGTGCAACCAATACCCTGGCGCCCTCTAGTCTAATAGGAGGGTGGTCAAATGGAATACTAACAGTTATATTTTCAAACGGAAATTCGGATGCAAATGGTGCAATTTTAAATGATGTCGGGAAGTAAAAAATTTTTTAGGAAGGATGGGGTTATAAGAATAAAAAATCACAACTTTGTAGTTCTTTCAAAAATATTAAATTTAAAAACTATTATAGTTACATAACAGGTCGTTTAAATTCATCTGCTCTCTGCTTATTTGGTTTGAAATTTTAAGCAAGATAAATATAGAGAGCAAGGCCCTTTAAAAGTCAGACGTTGTATTGTCAGAAGCGGTGAAAATGATTGATAATGCAAAACTAAGTTTGTTCGAATTCCGTAATGAGTCCGCTTTTGAGGAGCTCCTTAACAGGGCGAAAACTGTAGCGGAAGAAGTCGAAGCAATAGTAGAATGTCCCACACCTGCACGCCCTCGCGCTCGTAAAAGGTTTTTTTAATTATGAGGCGGATGATGAACCGATAACAGACGCGAAAACACATTTTAAAGTAAATTTTTACTACTATTTGTTTGATGACTTTTCTTTTAAAATAACAGTTTTCAATGTAATTTGTTCTTAAGACATAATAGTTGTCATAAGCTCTTTTCATGACGTTCTATAGAAATAGACAAATGCTGCTAATCTTTGTAACCTATTTCACCATTAAAACGTCGGAGTCGCACACAGATAGAAAGGATTTCTCTTTACAAGACGGTACGGTTGCGGACGGTACTTTCTCAAAATATTTAGTTATTCCAAATATATATTTTCCAGATTAAAAATATATTTTTGTTATAAAATTACCACCTGTCTGCTTCTGATACTATTTTATTCTTAAATTTTTTGTAATTTTAAAATAAATATGCTTATTTTGAGATTTATTTTTATTTCCGTAAAAAAGACTTCTTTAAAATCAAGAATTTAATCCTTTCTAAGATAAATCTAAATAATATCAACAGATGGTGTTGTACAGTTATTGACACTAAACTAGAACGCGCTATTTAGAATTATTATGATTTAATGACTACCTTTCATAATTAAATCGTTGAGGAATCAAATCGAACAAAATACAATAGTCACAGATACTTATTAAGAACGCAGTTAGAACTCTAAGTATGGTGTTTTTGAATCGTCGGTACTGAGTAAAAGTACCTTTATTTGTCATTGCATATTCTCAAACAGAATAATATTTCTTATTCTAACTTATCTTTGACTCGATTCATTTGTTTAATTGCATTGAATATTTTTTGTATCGGTACAAATAAATATTTTCAAGATTTTTTTTACTTTTACTAAGTAAATATTCTCTTACGTCTATAGGGAGAGGATCATTTTCTTGGAGTTAATGAATTTGCTTTGATACAAAGCAATTTACCTTTTTCAAGTAATCTGTTTTTACCGTGCATCAGCATAAAAAAGTTTACAATAAAAACAATAAACAGAATCAGTTTACTTAGAGTAAACCAGCCAGTTTCTTAAAACGGTTTCATTATTTAACATCTTTTTATTATACTAAAAAAAGCATTTGAAAAAGATCTTTTCGAGGTTTATGAACCCACTTTTACCTGTACTGGCCCACGCTCCATTAAAAATATTCTCTATAACACCTGTGGCCATAACGAGAGATCATTCATTATATTTTCTCGAAGTATATTCTCGGGGACGCTTTGGCACTAGGAGGTTCTTCGTCTTCTTCAACTACCGACGACAAAGACAGCAGCGGCGGCGGCGGTGACGTAAAAGTAACGAGTTCTGCTGTAGAATTATCTTGGTTATCATATGTCTCTGTCTCCAGGTGTTCGTCCGAGGATGGACCTGGTCGAACAAAAAACTTTTTAATAGAACTTGTATTCTTTTTCAGAGACACTTCCTTCTCCAGTTTTCTTTTTCGACTCTGTGCACCAGAAAGTTTCTTTTTTTTGGCCATGGCCATCAGACATCTAAAATAAATAATAAACTGAGTATAGGCACCTAAAAGAACTAACAATGTAAATTAATATAGGCCCAGAGAATAAGTTGCAACTTGGACTAAGTATTATTTATTACTCGCTTCTGCCCGCGACTTCGTCCGCGAGGAATTCGCATATCGCGATACCCCGGGATCTGTGTACTTTCCGGAATAAAAAGTAGCCTATATCCTTCCCCGGGACTCAAGCCATCCTATCTCCATACAAAAATTCATCCAAATCGGTTCAGCGGTTGAGCCGTGAAAGCGTAACACACAGACAGACAGACAAAAAGACAGAGTTACTTTCGCATTTATAATATAAGTATGGATATGAGACATCAATCAACGTCGTGGTACCTACTTTAGGCAATCAAACGGAAAAAATAAATAATATAAAAAACATTGATATAAACAAAAAAAGGGGAGATACGGTACGTGTAAGTGTCGACAAAGCAAAGGTTGAGCTAAATACAACTACAAAGTACCTTTACCCCTACATCTACATTTTGATTACGTTCAGATGCATAGGACATAACAGAGACAGAAAGTCGTAGATAGTGTGTAGTCAGAACGAGATAGCAGGATATTCGTCAACACACCCATAATACTCTAAGAGAAACATTTTTTGGGTATTCCCCGAACTGACTGATCGCAAGGTACCATCAACAAAAAAATCGAAATAAATACAATGTGAAACAATTTTTTTTTCATTTTTAACTTATTTAATGATAGAATATTTCTAGACTTAATTAATACGTGATTAGGTAAAATAATAAAATCACTTGGGATAATTCTTGTTGATAAATTATGCAAAGTATAATATCAATAGAGTCTAGTTACATTATCTATAAAAATACAAAAAAAAATGCCAGTATTTATAAACTAAGTAAATAAAAAAAATATATGTACAAAAGCTAAAGGAGTCAGTAACTTTACTTCTACCAAAAGTATTATCAAATATACAATTCTTATTTACTCTCCTTCAAATAATGACAATTTGTTTCGTTTCTGTCGTTTCGTCGTACTTGATATTGCTGGATTAATTTTATGAAAGTGATGGAGCCTAACATTGCAATACTTATCAATTATTGCTTTTAAAAGGTGTACCCTATGATTAAACGTGACTGGTTGGTCTTGTGAATGAGCATTTTGGTTCGACAAAATGTCCAGGTGTAAAAAACTTTTTATAGTTTTTAATTTCAATTCCATTATTGGTTTTTCAAGTATAAAATGTACAGTCTGATTCTCTCTTATAAAAGTTCTAATCGTAACTTCAGATTTTAAACAAATTTGAAACATATCTAATGATGGGTAACAAAGGCCATATTTTTTAAAACTATCAATTTATGAAAATATAATTTTTGGTTTGTTATTAGCTCTGAAACACATGTTTCACACTTTATTGTTTTAATTAAAGCTCTTGCTACTCATCCAGCTATATAAGCAATAATTTTTTCAGAAACCACGGTTAAATTTTATTGATTATTTAGCACATCACTTAATATGGTCACATTTGTGTCAATTGTCACGTCACTAACAGATAACTTTGTCTTTATTTCTCTGACACGTTTATATGCTAGAATTCGGTTATTTTTATATTTGTCAAATGATTTTTTATTATTAAGATTGTCTGTAGAATCTTGAATGTTACTTTTATCAAAGTTGCGGTTTATAACTTAAATAGTTGATGAACAATTAAGAATAGGAAAATTATACAAGGGTATTCCCTTGAATTTCCAGCAAATGACGAGCGTAGTTCCAAGTGCCCTATAACTTTTCTATAAGTTCCTGTGAATTGCCTGTAGTTTGGATTATTGTTGTAGCTACCTTGTCTCCTAATTTCTCCAAAAAACAACTCTAGATGGTCTTGACTCAACCGATACGCGGAAATGTACTGTAAAACATTAGTTTCTATTAAAGTTGTGTAAAGGTGTTTTATACTCTCTATACAAATGATAAAACCAATGAAACCTGTCTTGCATGAAGAATGAACTAATTTTTTCTTAAAAATTTTCATACTGACCTTCCCTTTTTGAATACGCCTATGTTTAACATAAGTTTTTAATGAGCAAATATATTATTTTATTTCATTCATAAAAGTAAAAAAATATATTTTATTGAGAGCATAATATGGTTGAAATTTTCTATAAATTGGACAGTTGCCTCTGTATTTACAAAATGTGACGATGACAATAGTTCTTCGCTTAATTTTAATGCAGTCGCTACACTCATACTGAGAAGTTGAGTGGCGAGTTTGACTTTCATGATCTGGTTCCTGAAATCAATGTGCCGTGGAGATAATTTATTGCCATAGTTTAGTGTTTCGCTTTTTGTAAATTTAATAGGCTGACTAAAAATTGCCACTTAATTTTTTTTTTCTGGTCTTCATAAAATTTTTTTTTCGACTCACAGGTGTTTTTTACAAGTATTTACCATATGACATGGATCTGGAAATACTGCTACATTCATATCACATGAGGGGTGCTTGAAAGTTGTTTTTAGATTACTAATATCAGAAAGCTGGCATCCCAAAAGGTTTGCAGCATTAATGTTAGACAAACAACCGTTAAAGGTCAATGCAACCACATCAACACCAACAGCGTAACATTTTGTTAAGCAAATTCCAATTAAATTTGCTCGACATTCCGCAATTAATCCATTGACAAAGAAATAACCTACAGGAAATTTCCAATTTTCATTTAAGCATACCAGCATCATCACGAACGCTTGAGATGCTATTTGGTCCATATCCAGTGATCCAGCTCCATGATTAACCAAACCTAAGGTTTTTTTTTCCATTCCAAACACTCTGTTGACGGATTGCCATTTCGTACATAATATTCTTTAGCCATAAAGGGTGTGTTTCTTTTTTTAAAACGTCAAAAGATTGAGCTGTAAATCCAGGTGAGGCATTAGTATTTTCGTAACATTTTCCTAGAGTGCGGGGATGTGGAAGACAGTTTCTAAATACTTTTCTAACTAGGAGAATAAAAATTTAATGTAAGAGCAAATTTTCTTAAACTTGGAGTAAATTTTATTCGACTGTTTTTATTGCATTTAATTTTTTTTCTCATTCTTTGATATAAGTCTACTACTTCTGCCCTTGTATTAAGTTCTGTAAAGTGGTCTTCTGTAATATTTAGTTTTTTCTTATGTTTTAGCAAAGTTTCTTTTCAGGATATGATTTATTTTTCAAGTCTCTCAATAAGAATATTTTAGTTTCATATTCTTATTATCTAAAGAAAGCATCTTTTTTTTGTAAATTAATTTTGATAATTTTCCGTTTTGAGAATGTTTTCCTAGGCGTATTCAAAATTGAATCTAAGCCGGAAACATCTACATTATTTAATGAGTTAGGAGTAAATACTAGAAGTAAAAATAAGCTGTTGGTGCATGATATACGTCTACACAAAATAAGTAACTCTTTTATGGGGCAATGTATACACTTTTACAACAAAGTTCCTAATAAAATTCAAAATCTATCAATAAGTAAATTTAAATCTTTTATCAAGCAGGTACTTTGTAAAAAGGCATACTATAATATTTCAGACTATGTAAATGATAAAAATCCTTGGGACTGATGATGCTCAATTACAGGATGCATAGGTAAACCAAATTAAAATGGAAATAACATAAAATTGTACGACTAAAAATCTTTTATTTAAAACATTAATTGTATTTTAGTTTATTTAAGTGTTTTTAAAAGAGTAACTATCGAGTTTCTTGCCGGATTCTTCTCGGTAGAAATCAACAACATTGTGAACCGGCGGGAAGGTGGGAGGGTTCAAAAAATAATATTTTATAACTTTGACGATTCAAAAGTGATTGTAAAATCCTTATTTGAATAAACCATTTTGACTTTGACTTTGACTTAGGACTACTGCGTCTAGAATTTTCACCATTCGAAGAATTCGGTTCAACCTAAAATATAAAAAAATTGGAATTAAAATTTAAAATAAATATTTGAAAATTAATGGATAAATTTGGCATATGTTGCTTGCAGCCATATTTTTTGTTACATTATATATACATACCTGAATAAATGGTACGGCACCCTTTTTAATTCTATTTAAACCTTCTTTGGTAACATAAATATCGTCAGGTTTAAAATAGAGTGAGCATACTCGGCTATTATTTGTAGCTACCCAATCATGTACTCGTCTTTGTTTTCGGAAAATTTTAAGCCATTTTTGTCTTCATAGTTCATCTTTAGGAAACCTGCAAAGATTAATTTAAATTAAAACTTGAACACTATAAAACAAATGTACAAAAAAAAAAACTGGTTGCCTGTAAAGTCGGTATACGGGCGAAAGTTTTACGTGACAATGATTTTATGTCTGTCTCTCTCGCTCTTAGGCGGGCGCGTGCCTCTCACTCGCTCTCATTGTGAGCGCATAACGTGAGCGGAGCGTAACGCAGTTTCTTGAAGTGTCACCCGGCAAACCAATTTATAAGACGTTGTCACGTCAAAATTGTGATTTTTTTTGTTCACGGTACCGACGGATGAAAACAAAGCGAGTGATAAGAATAATTTTGCGTTGCACTCACACTTGCTAGATTTCATAGATCTATCTCGCTTTCACAAACATATGGCGGTAATATTTTAGAACAGTGGCATTTATTTGGAAAAATATTATATTTTATAAACTGACGTGTGAAAAGTGATTCAAAAAAATATTATATTTTATAAACTTACGTGTGAAAAGTGATTCAAATTCAAATTCAATATAATTTATTTAGTTTAGGCTACAATAATTGAGCACTTATGAATGTCACTACGCCATCGGTTCGTAAGTCTACAGGGCGGGAGACCTTGTACTGAGAAGAACCGGCAAGAAACTCAGCAAGGGCATTTCTTTTCTCCCTTTCTCTTACAGCGTCCAATTAAAATATTGGAAAATATGTATATCATAAAATTCCTGTGGACTTCCTTTCTTTTCCGGAATGATTGGTACACTTAATTAACGAACAACATGGCATTTTGGCGATAGCTTTGTGTCGTTTTTATTATTTTCCTTACATGAAAAAGTGTTTCACAACACGTGTACACCACAGGATAGATTGGCTTGCGACTTGTTGCGACTAACGAATACTGTGTCAAACTGACCTAGTTTGCACCGCTCAAAGTCTTTGATCAATTGCCGTATCTCCCCTTTTTTGTTTATATCAATGATAAAAAAGGAGTTCGTTGTTCAAAGGTTAGGTACAAGTAAGACCTAAATAAATACCTAAGTATACTAGTAGGTACATATTTAAGCACTTTAACTTACCTTGTTTGTTTCGCACCGCGTAGGATAAACAAATAAAAATCCTAGGTCGTATAGGTACGAGTATTTACATAACTTCGATATCACTATCTGTGACTCAATGTTTTGTTTTTTTTACGAATTTCGCTAGCTATTGTTGATGACCTCCGACGTCGAGGCATGTCGCAATAATTGTGCAAGCAATTTTTCTTTTTTTTTCTAACTACTGGCTACTGTTGTTGGCCGCAGATGGCCTTTACAACTACACGAGGACTAACTTTTACTGCGGTGCTGCTTGAACTCTTCAGCGAAAAGTTGGGGCGGTTTGCGCAAGGGTGTCCTAGACACGAACCTCGGCTTGGGCAACCGCTCTTAGAAACTAAAATTGTATCTAACTAAAATTTACCGCCGTTTCGGAAAATAGCAAAGGTGTTCTGAAGAGAAGAAACGGCAAGAAATTTAATTATCTGTTTTAAGGTTGATTTCACGTTGAAAGTTATTGTGTAAATTTAAATAGAGTAAGAAAAGGAGTAGCCTTGCTTTGCTACCGCGCGCCCAGGGCGTCGGCCATAACACGGGCGCAGGGTCTTGGAGCGCCGGGGTGCTGCGAGCGACGCATCTTTGGAGGTGCCACATTAGAGGGCGCTCGGCGCCGCACACCCTGCACCATAGGTAAAGACGCCTCTGCAGACCAGATGCGTGGCGTGACGTGACGTGCGCACGCACCATTTGTAATGTATGAAACTTGAAGAAAGATAGCAGATCAAATGCGTGACCAGCGCACGCACGACACGCATCTACTGACAAGCAGAGTCCGTGCGCGTGTGTAGCTCTAGACTAAACTCATAGAAATAGTTTCGAATATGAGTTTTTCTACAGCACCAAAATAAAGAGTACAAATAAAAATTAAAAGTTATTATTGCGGACAAATGCTCTTAACTTCTATATGGCTGCACGCATGCAGAAGTTACCTGCGTGACGTGTGCTTTACCGCTTTTGCCGGTGTTACAGGACTTGCACGCGAATGCATACGTCACGCCACGCCACGCATCTGGTCCGCTCCGGCCTTTATGGTGAAACGGCCCTAAATGTAAAGTAAAACCCCATAACATTCGGGCCACTGCCACTATTCTTATTTAAATTCTGACTCTTTTCGTCCAAGATTTACTTTATAAAATAATAAATTTATTATGAGACTTACACAACCTAATTATGTGTGTATTCAGGTGCGACACCATCTGTTCTCCTTTATATGTCTCAATGCCACTACGTGATATAAAAGTATGTTAAGGACTTCGTCACATACCTACGAGGAAGATAAATATAAAATATCTATATTTAACCATATATATTTTAATACAGCACTTCATATAAAAAAATGGATCACACGGCACAACGCGCAGATTATTACCGTAAATGCATATATATATATATTTTGGTGAAGGTATAGCGCACGACTAACTTGCGTCTCCTGAAGATGCCTCGTGTTGAGGCGAAACACGTGTCGAGTTTTTTAACAATTTGGTGGTGTAACGTTGTGGTGAAGTTTGCATCGTGTACATAAGGAGGGAGGGAGGGAGGTGCACTCCTACACATGTGGATGGTGTACTTCTGCACGTGAGTGCTACTGAATTGTTTTTGCAAATGCAAGGTAATAATATTTTATCATAATAATGAATTTCCGCAAAGTAACGCCTGATTCTATCAATAATGAGACAGTTTTTCAATTTTAATTGACTATACCTTTATATATTTTTAATATTACGCATTTAAATTTTACCTCAAGTTTGAGTCTATATTTCATGGTATAGGAGCACACCACATGTGTGAACAAATTTTAACCTACCCTTTTATTTAATTTTTAATTTTTGTAACTGTCTGAATTTACCTGCAAAAGTTGCAATCATGAGACAGTATGAAACTCGTAGATTCCCATGTAGTTTTACTCCTTTAAACAGAAGACAATAAAATAAACAAAATATGCAATTACCACTAATTATTTCGTAAATATGTTGTATTGAACTACAGATAATAAATGAAACAGATTTTTAGCTTTAAAAATTATCATATAATTTGAAAAGCTTCAGCAATCAAAAATCAATAAAATTTACTCAAAAACAAAAAAATATCTCTTCTTAAAATCAATATATAAAATCAGAAAAGTAAAGCTCAAAACTGAGACTGTAGATCGATCTATATCTTTAATTTTCATAATAACAAAATTGTGGAAACTTCTTTAGCGGCGTTGTGCACTTTTTTTGTGATGGTTAAAGAATGTTAAACTCGCGTCAGGACACGTGACCTGATCAGAAATTGAGTTCTTTTGTACTCATCATAAGATAGTTCGATAATCACAAAAGAAGATGGTGATATTTCTTTTGATTTATTAAGGATTTCACGGTCATATCTTAAAAGCAACCAGCTCTCCAGCTCTATCATCTATACATAGGGTTGCCATAATTATTGAGAACTGATACGGGACGTTTAGGATGACATTTCTCAAGATAAGCAATAAGTTAAAAAAAAACCAAATTTTTTACTGACAAGATTTAATACATAAGATAACTATGAACTGCTGAATCCCAAACTAGTTAAAAAAAATTAAATTGACAATTTTCGACAGTCTTATTGCTGCATACATGTATATTAACGGAAATTATTAAAAACGGAACGCAATAGTAATACGGGACAAGGTACTCAAATATACGGGACGTATAGCAACCCTATCTATACATATAAAATGCTTAGTCCTCAATGACTGATGGTTCAACGCACAACCTTCACCGCTGATCGTAGAGACCTGAAACTTGGAGAGTGTGTTATTTGTATGATGTAGGCATCCTATAAGAAAGGATGTTCCGGAATTCTACCCCTAAGGGGGTGAAGAAGGGGGGGCAAAGTTTGTATGGGACAACGTGATTCCTTGGTCCAAACTTCTTCAAATTTTGCATAAACCTTTTTTGACAGAATTGATGGAAGACGTGTTTCGTATTTTATTGAAATTCATCCCCTTACCTACGGGGTCAAAAAGGGGTAGAAAATTATTTGGCGGTTATTTGCTTCGAAGTTGATATCAATACTCTTTAGTGCTTTTGATGTAAATTACATTTTATTTTGACACATGTTTGAAAACTCAATCCGATTTTATTCAAAAAAGGTTGAACTTACTTACTTAAAACCTCAATACTCTTTAAAATTGGAATGTCTCGAATGGCATCTTGATCATCAGATGCTTTGTTGACAAGCATTGAGAGCTCTGACATCGCATAGGCATTGAAATCGTTTTATTCGCCGAATGTAAACAAACAATATGGCCGTTAACTATTTGACAGCGCATCCACTACTCTACCTACCGAGCATGTGCAGCCAATGCGTTGAATGCGGTCCGGAAGTGACGTCATAGCGCATTGAGTTTTGGTCAAAAAAGGGCGCGTTCGTTCTGGGATTAAGAGTTCCCACGAATGATACTTTTCACACTTTTGATAACGACAGTTTTGCCACCGACACTTACCGTTCGTTTAGCTTTGAAACGTTACTAACAAAATTTTTGGTTACAAAACCTGCAAAACGAACGCTTGACGTACACACACTACGATAAAACACACACACACACTACCATAAACAATGAATATGTATAGGAAGTTTGACAGATTAACACAAAAACCCCACCTTCAGACATGGGTCTAAAGTTTCATTTTTCGGTGGCAATAGTGACAAAAATAACAAAAATATCGTAAACGAACGCATGACAGTTTGTCACAGATGATACTAAAATTTTGATAATTTTGATACCAATGCTAAACGAACGGATGACAGGTGGCAAAAGTAATGAAAATAATGATTCTGCATCCCAGAACAAACGCGCTCAAAACATTCGAATGTGCGCATAGACAGCATTGAGCGCTTCCAATGCGTACAATGCTTGTCAACAAAATTAGTTCCTCATTTGAAGATTTCTAAGCTTAAAGAGGTTATGCACTTTTTAGGTGTTTGTTTTATTGTATACAATAATACTTAAAGTTTTTTTTACTACCTATCTATCTTATACATATAAAACGCTTTGTCCTAAATGACTGACTGGCGGATCAACGCACAGCCTAAACCGTTGATCGTAGAGACCTAAAACTTAGAGGGTGTGTTCTTTGTATGACGTAGGCATCCGATAAGATAACGATTTACTCAAAGGGTCAAATGCAAGTCGGATTCACGCAATAAGGGTAAACCGATTGTAAAGAAATTTTGGTATGTTGTTATGCACACGCCGCGCCGGGGAATGGTTCTGAGAAAGGAAAAATGGTCAAGTGCGAGTCGGACTCGCGCAATAAGGGTAAACCAATTCTAATGTAATTTTGGTAAGTTGTTATGCACACGCCGGGGAAGGTTTCTGAATTAGTACAAACCTATTAGGTTGTATTAAAAAAGAGAAACAACATTCGCCGGTTCAGCTATATTTATATAAAAGAAGAAACTGACGAGCTGACTGACTAATCGATCAATGAACAGCTGAAACCGCTGTGTCTAGAAGCATGACATGCCACAAACTTTTCTTAACTGACATAGGTAAGTGTATCTACACTAAGAAGGGATTTTTGGAAATTAATCCCCTAAGGGGGCAAAATATGGGTTTGCAGTTTGCATGGGAATGGCTTAAACGTTAAAAATTAGGATTCAAGTGATTCACTGTTTTTGAAAAAATTTCCCTTATACGGCAGAATGTGCATGAGAATTCCGATGTTATTGTGTGTAAAACAGTATACAGCCAAAAGCTGTTTTTTTTTTCTAAAAGTTTACGCAGACGAAGCTTGTCTCTAAATAAAATAATGTTAAGTTGTTCATTAGTGGTGCCTAATTGACCTGGAGTAAAAAGTGGATCTACACTATCTTGATTTGTTATGCTATGACCATCATCCAGTAACGTGTCATCAAGTATCACATATATTATCCAATAATTCTGCACATTCATGTTCAGAATCGCAAATATTATTCAATTCATTTTCAGACTTAAATGAGTGCTTCAGTCGTCGGAAACCAGACGCCAACTTTGGGCTGCTAGTGAAGTCAGGCCGGCGCTGGGTTCCTGCGGCAAGGTGTCGCCGAGAGAGGAGAGTGAGATTTTATCCTATTATAGCTAAGTCAGAAAGAATGTTGATTTTAATTAATATTTAAATTCAAAATTTTAATTAGTAAGTTTTTTACGCAGTTGCTAGTGGATGACATAATCCATACTAAACATAAATAAAAGTCAATCATTCAATAAATTCAAAGCTCATAGCACACATATTTCAAAACAAAGAACTGAAAACATGGCCACATTCAAAGAATTAAACACTAAACGGAGTTCAGTTAAAGGTCAAATCACAAAGTTCAAAAATTATCTTTTACCATTGGAATCTCAATCAGAACAGTTAACTTGCTTGCAGTTAAGTAGCAGAAATTACTCTGAAATTAAACAAATTCGAGTCATTAGCAAATAAATTTGATACTCTTCAATCTGAGATTGAGGTTTTAAACTCAGAAAATTTGGAATCTGAGATTGACGAGAGGGAAAGCATTGAGAGCGATATTGTTGCATGCATGGCAAAGGCTAAAGTATTAATTGAAAATACACAAATCCAAATAGAATTTCGTCGTATGTCTGTAATGACAGAATCTCAATATCATCACTCTAACACTCATGATCAAAGCTCAAGAGAAAACTTCAGACTACCAATAATTGACATAGCAAAATTTGACGGTTCTTGTTTTCGCTGGTTGCAATGTCGCGATGCGTTTACCTCTCTCATCGACAAAAACGACCGTATCTCTGACATACATAAATTCAATTACCTAGTTTCTTATTTAGAACACGACGCAGCACGCGTCATATCCAATCTCGAAGTGTCATCAGCAAACTACAAAACTGCATGGTCTCTGCTTCGTGAACGCTACGATAACAAACGAATGCTTATAAATCATCATCTTTCCACACTATTTAACATACAGTCAATCCGTGAACGGAACGTTCTTTAAGGTTCTTGGTGGACCATGTCACGAAGTACTTACGCGCATTGCCCAGCTTAAAGCAACCGACAGACAAGTGGGATATTTTATTAATTTATATGTTGTCATCTAAAATGAAATACGAATTAAATTGGAGGAACATAGAAACACTTTAAAAGAGGATGTTCCAACCTTGTATCAATTTAATAAATTTTTAACTGACCGCGCCGATGTGCTGGAAGCTTTAAATCGTAAACACGATAGGTCTTTTACAACGCAACAGAATTTTAACAAACAAAATCAATACTTTAATAAACAAAATAATAATAAGAATTTAAATACTAATATAAAGGAAAATAACCTGTTAGTTAAGTCCTTCACCATAACAAATCAATACAAACAAAATAAAATACAATGCATTATTTGCAAGGCTACTCATCGTATTTACGAATGTCCCATTTTCAAAAATAAAAGCATCAATGACAGGTTGGCAGATATTAAGAAACATAATTTATGTGGAAATTGTCTAAGAGTAGGGCATCAAGTTTCTGAATGTCGCTTGGGACCATGCAAAATCTGTAATAATAAACATAACACAATGGTACATTCTTGAATTAGAAGCGCTTTCACGTCCTCAGAATCCGTAGTCACTTTCTCTACAGAAGGTCCTAGTGAAGTCATATTGTCTACAGCAATCATCGAAGTTTTAAATCCATTCAATCCGAATAAAACGGAAAAAATACGTGCTCTTCTTGATTACGGGAACCAGTCCTCATTTATCACACAAAATCTGAAACAAAAATTACAATTAGAAACACACACAATCGAAGCAATAAATATTATAGGTATAGGTAATAATTCATGCAATAAAGTAATGGAAAGTTCCACTTTACACATACAATCCATCAATAGTCCATACAAAACTACCTTATCTTTTTTAGTGCTTGAAGAACTAACAGGAAAGCTACCGAGAGTACCTATAAATATAAAAAATATAAAAATACCCAGAAATATAAAATTGGCTGATCCTAACTTTAATTTACCCTCTAAGGTAGACGTCCTTCTTGGTGCGGACATATTTTGGGACGTCATATGTCCTGAAAATCACTCGTTGGGTCCTAAAAATCCAAAGCTAATCAATTACAAACTAAGCCAAGTTTACGTAGCTGGGCCAATCCACGCAAGCACTGCTAAATATATTCAATGTAACCAGTCGTTCAGTCATCCACCCAATCTTTCATCCAAACATTCATACAAATATTCATCCAATCTTAATTCAAAGGAAAAAATAAATCATATGACAAATTTTATTACAAATCAAGATCATACATCCAAACATACAAACATTCAAGCGTCCAATCATCCATCCAAGTATTCAATCGATCAACCATTCAAACAAAATCAGTGTGAACATTCAGAAATTAATAAAATTCTTACCAAATTTTGGGAAGTTGAAGAACTTCAACAAAATTCCAACTTAAGTTATGAAGAAAAATTATGCGAAGAACATTTCTTCACAAACACTACTTACTTAAGCATAGGTAGATTTTGTGTCAAGCTACCACTGAAAAATAACCCTGATTGCTTAGGGGAGTCACACAATATGGCTAAAAAACGCCTGCTTAGTTTGGAAAACAGGTTTCGTAAAAATCCAGATCTAAAATTACAATATACAGAGTTCATTCGCGAGTATGCCGAGCTTGGACATTTATCTGCGTCTTCTAACTCTAAACCTATTCCAGGATACTTTTTATGTCATCATGCGGTGTTTCGTGAAGGTAGCGAATCTACTAAAATCAGAGTAGTCTTCAACGGTTCAGTCCCAACCTCCTCCGGGCACTCACTCAATGATATTCTAATATTCTAATGAAAAATGAAAATTCGAATGTACAGAACTCTCTCTTCTCTATCTTGGTTCGTGCTAGACAATATAAATATCTACTCACCGGCGACATCGAAAAGATGTACCGCCAGGTTGAAGTACATCCCAATGATAGAAACCTACAACTAATCCTGTGGAGAGAAGATGAGTCTCATCCTATACAAACCTTGCGCTTGAATGTCCTAACTTACGGTACAGCAAGTGCGGCTCATTTAAGCACTAGGTGTTTCTAATCTTAATCTCCCAGCACATCGTATTACGCCATTTCCCGTTCATGTCTGTCGGCTTAGACTTTGCGGGTCCGTTCTTTATTCTTAACCGAAAAGGGAAAAGTTAATAAAATGTTATTTGTGTTTGTTTGTTTGCATGCGTTTTAAGTGTGTCCATCTCGAAGCAGTGAGCAGCCTATCCTAAGATGAGTTCATAATGACACTTCGCAGATTCATTTCGCGTCGCGGCAAGCCTGCAGAAATATTTGCCGACAATCTTCGAAACTTCGTCGCGGCAGAATAAGGAATTAGATACATTTTTAAAAACAAACAATAGTTCTCTTTCTGACTTTGCTGCACAGGAAGAGATCAAATTCTCATTTATCCCAGCTTACTCTCCTCACTTTGGTGGGATCTGGGAATCCGGAATAAAAAGTGCTAAACATCATATCACTAAAGTTGCAGGAAATAGCCATTTAACCTTTGAAGAAGTTCAAACTTTATTTGCATAAGTGGAGGCAATACTTAACAGCCGTCCCTTGTGTCCCATGTCCTCCAATCCAAACGACTTTCTTTCTCTTTCCCCAGGACACTTTCTTATAGGAAGACCTTTGACGACGTTTCCCTCACCAGCACTACAAGACGTTAATCCAAATAAGCTTCAATGTTACCAAAAATTAGAACAAATGCGACAGCATTTCTGGACACGATGGCAGAAAGAATATATATCCGAACTGCAACGGCGTCAAAAATGGACACAGGAGTCAGCGAGTCTGAATGTTGGAGATCTCGTCGTAATAAAGGAAGACAACGTAGCTCCCCTATGTTGGAGTCTCGGGAGAATTATCAAATTATACACAGGACCA
Source organism: Apoda limacodes (assembly GCA_946406115.1). Classification (NCBI taxonomy): domain Eukaryota; kingdom Metazoa; phylum Arthropoda; class Insecta; order Lepidoptera; family Limacodidae; genus Apoda; species Apoda limacodes. Next base: position 2,545,334 of record OX291542.1, on the reverse strand, counting down.
GACAACATACATCGTGTAGCTGATTTAAAAACAAGCAGAGGTTGCGCACGGCGCTCACTTGTTCGCCTGAGTCCCCTACCGAAGCCAGAACACAGTTTTTGTTAAAAGACAGACGGTCTTTCAACGGGGCGGAATATGTCGCGGCCCGACGTCATTCCCAATCAACATACCTGCATCTTTCTACCCACGTCCGAACAACAAAAAAGAAAAGGAATCATTTAACTAAGCTTTAACTAAGAAAGCACATCATCCAATTTTATATATTGTCAATCATTCAAAGTAAATCATTTATTCAGAGTTTCTACGAGTCTTATTTTGCATATTTCAACAAAACTGCACTATCTAAAGCGCAGACAACTTGTATTAAAATTAGAGAATTTAAAAACGCTTATTTAATGGGCAAGAAAAAAATATATGATTTAAATAACCAACCTCTAAGCCACATTCGCGAATAGAAGAGTCCCTAACATAAATTTTATTTAAGAACGCCGGAGAGCCACAAAATCCTAATCTCATTCTACATATTGTAGATGTAAATTTTTTATTAAATTTAAATTTGGAAAACCAGGATTTCACAGGAATTTCCGATTGAATTTTAAAATATGAGTAATTACGGTGATGTCCTACACTTTCCCAATCCTTACTCCAAGTTTTTCTCAGTAACACCTTTGGAAGAGCAACAAGGTCATGAGGATAATTAATAAAGGTGTCCCTATCTCCACATAAGACAGCCTCCTTTGCACATGCGTCAGCCCTCTCATTACCAGATTTACCAACATGCCCTGGGATCCAGGCCAATGCTATATTCTTCTCGCATTGTTCATATTCAAAAAGTAAGAACTTTATTTTAAAAAGAATTGGATTCATTTATTTGGATTTAAATGGATTGCTAAGTAGAGCTTCTAAACTACTCTTTGAGTCAGTCTGAAAAAATTGTAGACTATCCTCGCCATTTTTTATTTAAAATAAAAGCAAAATTTTCGTCAGCATAAGGGTTGTCACACTCAATGCCAAAGTTTAAATTAATATTTGGAGTAGAAAGAAGAGACGGAAGAGGAGTTTCAATAATTGGCAATAAATCAGAGTTAAAGGTACAAGATTTTAAACTTCTAAACTTATCAAAACTAACAGTCAATAAAGGATGTAATTTATGTTTCCATAAGGGTTTAGAGTAGTAAAAATTTCTTAAAAGCATAATCGTATAGAACAGAGGGTGAGACGAGTATTGAGTATTGCTAAAAAAGAATCTGTCTGATAAAAATTGACGTCGTAAATAAAGGCTCTACGCATTCCACTTGCAGAGCTTTATTTGGGGAATTTCTCATAGCTCTAATTATAATTCTTAATAATTTTGATTGAATTATGTTCAGGCTTTTTAAACTTTTTTATTACATGGTTCCAGAAGAAATAACCCATAGTCTAAATTACTTCTAATAATTGAATTATAAAGTAATTTGAGACAGGAAGGATGAGCACCCCACCTGCTAAGCAACTTAGAATATTTATGTTTTTATCACACTTTGCTGTGATGTAGTTACAATGAGGAGTTCCACACAGTTCCACATCAAGGATTAATCCTAGCAACTTAACCTGATCATGAACCGTCACAGGAAAGGAATTTAGAAAAATATTTATAGCAGGAACTCGCGTTTTTCTAGAGAATATAACCACAGTACATTTGGAAGGGGACACGTCTAAACCATTTTGTAACAACCACATGTTTAAACTGGTTAAGAAATGATTTATTGCTAAAGAGGCTTTATTAATATTTTAATTAGATGAGTATAGTAAAATGTCATCTGCATATTGTAGTATTTGGCAATCTGCATGAATAGAAGAGTGCAGATCATAAGTGTAAACATTATAAAGCAATGGACTTAAAACAGATCCTTGAGGAAGTCCTTTATAAACTGTCCTACAAGATTGGATGTTATCACAGTCTGTCTTAATTTGAAGTGACCTACAACAAAGCATGTTACAAACATCCTTTGAGGAATTTTGATATTTAATATATTCTTCAACTCATTGAGAAGGATGAAGCTAGGATATGGGATATACACAGAAACATATGTTATTTTTCCTACTTTAATAGCAATTACTTCAATACCATCACTATTTGTAGCAGTGAGGTTTATTTTTGAAAAAGATATACCAGTTTTGATAAAAAAGGTAACACCATATCCATCTGCCCGGTCTTCTCTGACACAAGAAAAACCTGGCAGTAGGAAAGAGTGGCCTGGTTTTAACCAGGTTTCAGAAAGTGAAATAATAGAGGGTTTGTGTTTATTACACAGGTAGATTAGATCGGATTTTTCGTTATTTATGCTTTGGCAGTTCGACTTTAGAATTTTTAGGGGCACTTCCATTAAGGATAGATGATAGTAAGGGCATAATAGACGCAACGTTGGACGGTGAAATAAGGGATGAAGATGACAAGATTTGGTGGAAACTTTTTTTTTTTTTTTTTTTTTTTTATACCACTAAGGTGGCAAACAAGCTTACGGCCCGCCTGATGGTAAGCGGTCACCGTAGCCTATGGACGCTTGCAACACCAGGGGTATCACTTGCGCGTTGCCGACCCTTCAGAAATCTAATAACTTCTTTCTTGAAGAACTCCATACTGTAGTTCTTGCAGAAAACCTTGGCAGGGAGCTCATTCCACAACTTAAGCGTTCGCGGGAGGAAGTTTCTCTGAAACCGCACTGTACGCGACCATTTAGGTTCTAAAGTGTGAGAATGAATTCCCTGCCGATGGGGAGCGGTGCGATGGTAGAAAGTAGCCGTGGGCATCATTTCGAACAATTCCTCAGAACACAACCCATTGTACAAGCGGTAGAACACACACAGTGAGGCAAAGTCTCTCCTCAGACTTAAGGGCTCGATACCGCAAGTGAGTTTGGAATCGTCGACAATTCTCACAGCCCGTCGTTGAACCGAGTCAAAAGGGCCAAGCTGGTATCCGGGTGCACCTGCCCAGAGATGGCAGCAGTAGGTACTCCATATGGGGCCGAACTTGCGACTTGTAAAGTAACAACCTTTGCCCCGACGTGAAGTACTGCTTCTAACTAAACAACAATTTTATAATTTTAGTTTCGTGGGAGGATGCAGACTTATTGTTTTAGAGGTGTTTAAGGCACAACCATTAGGGCTAGGAGAAGGCATTCCTCTAATGATTGCTGCATGAGCTGCTTGATTGTAGCCGAAATGGGGACCCGGCGGAGAACGAGGTTTTAAATTTATTGTTTTTCCATAAGATTGTCAGTCCCTCAGCAAACAATTTTCTAGATGGGGCATGTAATTTTGCAGCAGCAATATATGGAATAGACTGGTCAGCCATTGTTTTTTTAATATTTTTTTGGCGAGTAAATTCTGGACATGATTTTGCAGAAGCAAAGTGATTTCCAGAACAATTAATGCAAATAACTTTATCTACAGATACATCACATGCATCACTTGTATGATTGTCACCACATTTATAACAACGAGGTTTGGACCTACACTTTTGTGTACACATGCATCACCTGTATGATTGTCACCACATTTATAACAACGAGGTTTGTGACCGAACCTGCAACACGAGTAGCACTGAATTGTGGGGTAAATGTAATTAATGCTAATAACTTTATCTACAGATACATCACATGCATCACTTGTATGATTGTCACCACATTTATAACAACGAGGTTTGGACCTACACTTTTGTGTACACATGCATCACCTGTATGATTGTCACCACATTTATAACAACGAGGTTTGTGACCGAACCTGCAACACGAGTAGCACTGAATTGTGGGGTAAATGTAAGTATCCAATTGAAAGGAATTATAACAACAGAATACTCTGGGGGGTAAGGCCTGGCCATCAAAGTTAAAACTACAGATTGTGACGGTTACCATTAAGGAACACTATCCACAATGACTTTATAGTTCAATCGTCGGGCTTTAATTACTGCACCATATCCTTCTGGAACCGTTATCAACTCTATAACCTCTTCTGTTGACAAATCTGAAGGCATACCTTTTATTATTCCCATTTTAGTGACAGAATAAGAGGATATAAAAGCTTTATAAGAACTTTGTAAAGTCGGATTATTTAAGAAACAATTGGCATCATTTCCAGACTGGAATGCAATAGAAATTCTATTCCTGCCAATGCTTTCTACACTACCATTTACAATATTTACGATATTTGCTTGTCTTAGAAATTTCCCAAAAGTAACGGGGTGTAACACTAAGCCAGAATTAGGAACATCTTCTATACGTTGAACATGCACAATGAAAGGACCTTTATCATTAGAATTATAAGTCATTCTTTGTTGGGAGGTTTGCAGTGACATTTGCGTCTGAGGAGGAGCAGGAGTAGGAGACAGTGAAGATGGAACCTCCAGTGGAGTTTCAGCGAATGATAAACTTTGACAAGGATTTGAGTTATGTAATTGTCCTAAGGGAAGCTTAGTGTCCATAGGGGACACCTCCAAAAGAGGAACATTACCTGGATTTTGAGAAAGAGTAAATTTGGATGACACTTGTCCTAAGGGTAATTGCGTATCCATAGCATGGGAATCTTCTGATGTAACATAAGAATCATTTTTCCGTTTTTGACATTTAGACGTGTCAGACTTGTGATCATTGCTAACTTTAAGCCATTTGTATATATTTTTATCTAATAAATTTGAATACTCTGAACTCAGAGCACCCTCAAAGGCAGCTGGAGAAGGGCAGGACCCTGAAGGGCTACACCCTCCAGGGTCTGGAGACTTGTTCATATATTTGATACCCTAAACTAAAATGGTTGAAAACAAATGAAAAAATTGTAGTATCTCAAATTCAAAACTGTTCAATTAACTCTAAATACTTACCGAAAACTATATATACATGTACACACTAACTATATTACATAAATTTACACAATGAAAGCAAAATAAGAGATTCTGATGAATATATTATTTATTAAAAATTCCGATTTCCGAAAAACGCGAGTTTCCACAATTAACAATCAACCGAAAGCCTTACGATTTTTTTATGAATTTTCGATCGGGACACGTGACCTGACGCGAGTTTAACATTTTTTACCCATACTAAAAAAAGTGCACAACGCCGCTAAAGACGTTTTCACTTCAAAAATATCTGGAGGATATAAACATTACCTATAGGTACTCGTATTCAATTATAAAGATGGAGTAAAGCTGAATGTTTCGCTCCAAAATTTGCTTCTAAAAAAAACTATGGAGATTGTTACAGTAGAGAAGCCGCTTTTAAAAAAGTCGTCAAATGACGATTCCTGTCGGACTCAAGAGTCCTCTACCGACAACTGGTATCGTTGTGTTCAGCATAATCTTCTGAACAAGAAAAAACCAGTTGTCGCGTTCTAAAGTGGTGGAGGGGGGAGAGAGGGAGAGAAAATACGCGGAAACCGGGTATCAGGGTTTGTTTAATTTCTCAATAACCACTTATCCGATTTCAACAAATAAGGTGTCATATCATAGGCGATAAAATAAATAAATGCTTAACATATCATGTCTGAAAATAATTTCTGTTAATACCATAGTTTATTTAATATTCAGAAAAAAAGAGAATTTCCAACAAAGGTATGTTTAGTTATGTTGAATTAAAGCAGTAAATGACATAGACAGGATTAAAACCAAGTACTACATAAAATTGTCACATTCAATTTTGAAATTCGATGAGAAAATAACAAAGTTATCACTGATATCCCGGGCGAACCAGCGACTACAGGTTGTGTAATAGAAACTTAATAAATAATACAGACTTATCCTACACTTTAAGTAACATACCTATGTATATAGCAATTAGCAAGTAAGCATGGAGGTAGGTGCTGTCAGGTCGGTTAGTTTACCTAAGCGAAAAGAAAAGGTCGAAATAAACTGGAATTTTTGCCTTATTTGCCAGTCTGAACATAGGACAAATGTCAGACAAGCAACAAAAAATGATATCCAGCGATTGAAGGAGGCGTTTGCTTTGTGTAAACTTTACATGAATTTGTTTTAATACAAGCTATTGGGAAACAAAAAAGTACAAAGACTGTGATTTCAGTGACGTATTCTTACGAGCATTTAACTTAGGATTCCAATAAAATGGAATGTCTAAGTATTTTGTCCTATTTGATCAGTATAACAAGGCATCTACCAAATCTAGAACACGTTCAAAACATTCGATAGATTCCATTGACCACAAAATTTCAGGTCGAGAGACACTCCTTCCCAGGAAGTGGGTTCGTTTCATTCACATTTAATAAAGCAAGCCTTGCAGTGTTTATGTCCATAGGAATTACTAAACAAACCTTGAAGCTTGACGCCAATTACGAACTACTGATTTTTGGAGGTATTCCTGAAGCCAAAGTCTTGAGCACGAACCTTCATCGAAATATTAACCAATTGCAATTCTATCATGAGGAAGCTGACACACGATATGTTCTTCATGGTATAGATTGTAAAAAATTGGCATTTGAAAAATTTATAGTCACAGCCTTGGCACCGATTAATGGTTCATTTTAATGACCATCTTCCACTGCGAAATACCGGTGGTGACTTGGCCCATAGTGCTAAAGAGAAAGCCGATATACTTTGCCTCAAACTCGAATATGAACTATGAAGGCGCTGTACCACCTACTATACCGTGGTGCGGTAAGACCATGCCGGAAATCTCCATAACACATCGGGAGCTCCGGCGGGCGTTGCTTTCCCTAGACGATCATAAGTAGAGTGGGCCAGACGGTATACCAGCAGTAGTGCTTGTGCTCCTGAGTTATGTTCTGTACTCACGCGCCTCTTCGCGCTTTCCTACAACACTAAGCAATTTCCGTCTCCATCGAAGACTGCGAATGTGCACCCAGTGCCCAAAAAGGGCGATGGATCAGATCCATCGAATTACAGGCCTATCGCTATTACCTCTTTCCTCTCCAAGGTGATGGAGCGTGTGATCAACACACAGCTTCTAAGATACCTAGAAGAACACAACCTGTTCAGTGACCGTCAATATGGCTTTCGCCACAGTCGCTTGACTGGTGACCTTCTAGTGTATCTTACACACCGATGGGTATTAGCCATTAAGAGTCAGAGGGAAGCATTGGCATATAGCCTTGACTTGGTTCAACGAAGGGCTGTAAGAAACGACGACGATCCCAATCTTACAAGCCGTATCGAACCCTTAAGATCGAGAGACTTTGCCTCCCTGTGTGTGTTCAACCGCTTGTATAATGGGATGTGTTCTGAAAAATTGTTCGAAATTTCGTACGTGTACGGAAAAATTCGTACATATGGCAACGCTGTGCCAATATCCCTCAAAGATTTGCAGCTGATATCATGTTTGCCATATGGGTTCAGATTTTTTGTAACCAGTACAATAACGAATCTCAAGATGACTTAAATGTCACATCAAATACATGCAATAGTTATTTTGAATTTGGACAGATATGATGTACATATTTCTGGTTAACAATTTCCACAGAACATTATAAGACTACCATTTCAGTTGTACTTTTGAAGTAGGAGAGCACCTACCTATTACTGACAATCTATAAATTGAGATATTCTCTTAGGGAACTTATTAGGGGAATTGATACTTCAACTGTTCCTTGCCAATATATCTACGCTTGTATATAAATAGGTATACGCAAAAATTGGCATTTATTTGCTTAAAATAGTGACCTATACAGTGTTAATACAAGGAATGAGGTTAAATTGGTATTCCAAAATGTCGTCTTCAGAAAGTACATAAGTAGCTCTTTTGCAATACAAAGTTTATATTTTTACAATAAAATTCCAAAACGTGTGATTAATTTAGCTCTCAATAAATTAAATTAAATAAAAATATATGACAAAGATAACTAGTTCAATGAAAAAAAAGGTATTAAAAAGTTGATGATAAAAATGTTTGGAAGAATTAGAACTTAATTAATTGGGAGGCATTTATGACATTTTTTTAAACTAAAACAATATTAACTATGTTATTACCTAGTGTAAGGCTTTATTGTTTTATTTGTAATAAGAAGTTGAAAACTTTCAACCCGCATTCTACCCCCTTAGGGGATGATTTTGCAAAACGCTTTTTTAGTTCTCGTCTACGTTATAACTGGATCCTCTTCATTGATGATTTCAAAATTTTTAATCTCTAGCTAGACACAAAACTATCGAAGTTCTTACCAATTTTCATCCATGAACGGTTAAATACTTTTTAATCGTAAGGCAAAACACCAAGTTTCGTGCATTTAACTTTAGAAGTGACGGATTTTTATACAAACTTTCAACCCCCATTTCACCCTCTTAGGGCATTAATTTCGCAAAATTAGTTCTAAGCCCTCGCGTACTTAATAAAGAAACGTCTGTGGAAAATTTCAAGTCTCTAGACACAAAAAACGAAAATCTAAATTTTTTATTCGGTTTTCTTCCAATGCACCCCCTTTTAGTTACTCTGACCATTTTTTTCCACACTTTGAATTGAATAGTCTTCACGCTGCCAGGTGTCATGTTAACTCGCCCGAGTAACTATTAGTTGCCAGGGGACAATCCTCGAACGTTTGTTTTTTTCAACAAGTTGCCTGGCGACCATCTAGGCGCTAAGCACTATGGAAGCCACCGCACAGCGCAGTGCGTTTGCGGTCTTCCACCATCATGTTAACCCTCTATTGCATACAAAGCCTTTTTTGGCTGCTAAACTTTAGTACCTAAGTTTTTTCTACCCTAATTTTGAACAAAATTTATAAAAAAAAAATTATAGTTATATTGAAAAGTTCGAACGAAGCGCAATTTTTATTGCCAATGGCTAACGTCGTATGTCATTATAATCTCACTTTTCATCGGTGCGTACACAAAGTCGTATTTAGTAAAAATTTTTGCAGCTTTGTTGGTAGAAATTAAATAGAAAAGGTAAGAAGAATTATTTCCTAAAATGTAAATAATGTTCTACAAAGCTTTTGACCCCTTTGACCGTTTTTGACCCCTATCACAGTTTAATCAAAATATTTGTTCCTTATATTTCATTTTCATTATTTTCTACGGGAGCCATTTTTGGGTTCGTATGCAGTTACGATGAAGTTGGCTTGCAACTAAAATGGTTTCGCATGCATTTAGAGTTCTTTTTTTCCAGTCAATCCTCATTTGCTTAATTCTTTGTTAGGTCTGTATAGGATCAAAGTAAGGTATAAAAAATATTTTTCCACTTGGTTACTGTGGCGATGCAAGACATGTCACTAGTTGACTTCAAGCTCGCCATTGCTGGACATTATTGCAAGGCTGGCAAGAGCATCTCAAGAGGCCGTCCTAGTATCAATAATCCCGGTACACCTACCTCGTCAAGAGGAGATACTAACCAGTAGAAATAGAAATTAATCTCCCGCCCCACGGAAAGCGCACGGAAAACCTTAGCAAAGGTGCAAGACCTACCTCTAAATTCAGTACGTTCAGACAAAATTGACTATTTTAGTATTAAAAAGGATTCGTCAATTATGCCAGAATGATTGTTCTTTGCGTTCTTATATAAAATGTTTTAATAATAAATGTTATAAAACGTTTTTCTTTGCTTGAATGACAAAAGAAACTTTTTTTGAGGATTTCACCTTGTATGAGTTTTGGTAGTCGTTGTGCATTGGAAGTCGTTGTGCATTGGAAGTCGTTGTGCATTGGAAGTCGTTGTGCATTGGAAGTCGTTGTGCATTAGAAGTCGTTTTGCATTGGAAGCCAAAAATGTTTTCTCTAGTCTGTTTTTTTTTTTTTTCAAAATAAGAAACTTCATTTTCTTTTCACTATAATTTTTTCCTTGTAAGCCTTATTAATAAGTAATTTAATAATAAATAATTTAATAATTCATGCAATTTAGGGTTAAGGAAAGTTAAAAATCATTGATAACAGTCTTCCTTTATTAAACAGTTTTGTTTTAAAACAACACTACGAAAAACTCCTAAATTAAACTGTGCCGGCCAGTAAGTAATATATCAACATGAAAATAGTTTACTTACATACATCTTGCATTAATTATATTTATTACATTACCTTAATTAGAACAGAAAACAAGTATTTGTGTACAACGTATAAGAGTTATCAAAATTAAATCTAAATTACTCTAAAGAAATAAAAAATTAAAAATAACAGAAACACATCAAAACTAATCAAAAATCATCAAGGACGTAGGTTAGAACAATAATAAACTTGGTTCCATTGATTACGTAACAAATATTAGTAATATTTTTTTACGTCAATTACACCACAACATTTGATATCGATAGTTTTATTTTATTTTAGTTTTGATTCATTATTGTTTTGGTTACAGCACAGAAAAGGGTCGCCCTCGGTGCGGGTAGGTGAACTAATTTTTTTGAATTTTTAAATACACTTAAATAACACCAGTAAACAGAAGCAGCAGGGTACAGTACAGTTCACATAAAGTCTCATAAAGATCTGAAGCTTAAGGAACCGTCTCACATTGCAATATTCAAAAAAAATACTAAATATAAATCCCATACAAAAAATTGATGACACCGTAACCCCCCCAAGGGAAATATTTTGAGGAACTGCGGCTCAAAATTATTGTTTTGCCATAAATTACCTGTGTGCCAAACGGCTAAACTCTACATCGATTTGCGGTTTTTTTTTATTTGCGTACACCCAGGACTATGGAGAGACAGACAAGGAGATAGGATACTTTAATTTCACTTTACTTTAACTTGGGGGACACTACTTCTAGACATAGCGATGGTGCATCACGGTGACTCAATCTTGGGCATAGGGGTACCATTAAAGAGGGACACAGAGTAGATAACATCGAATGCTTTTATCTCAGTTAATTGAGGAGTTCCGTAAAAATACCGCAAAGCTAGTACATAATAATAAAAATAAAAAAATATAGCGACTACATAGACGTATTTTTTCATCTCTCTCTATGATAAGAAATAAGAGGTTTATTAGACAACCACAGACAAAAGAAACTACGTTTACTACGACTACGTGTTACATATAGCTACTATGTGAAGAACGTGAGAGACAAAGCGCTCTGAAGCTAGTAGTTGTCTCTTTACAAGTAGCCGTCTTGTCGCTTCGTCACTTTATAAAGAGTGGTCGATTTTTAGTTAGTAGACCAAGTAGGTAGAACCCTAATATTTTTCACGGAACATGTGTTATTGCAGCGGATTTTTTAATAAAAAAATATTAAATCTAAGGGTCTCCATAGAAGAAACATGTTTTTGTTGTATCGTAAAAACGGGTTATAGTGTATGCTTTACAGCAAAACAAATTTTAAAAAAATCAGTTAAGTGCGAGCCAGGCTTGCGCATTCTGTGGTAGTAAGGGACTTCTGGTGCGCCAATCCGATTCGCACTTGGTTGAATGTATTGTACTGTTTTTTCAACTAATTGAATGAATATTGTTAAATATTCATGTTTCTTATTTAAATTAAATGGCAAGCGCGCGCCGGCTGTATGTATGTATAAATTTGTGTCTTTGAATATTTCAAATTCTCCCGGTTTGTTTGGTGTCGAATAAAAACTCTTACAACGACAACATCACAAATAATAAACTGTCGGTTTTGTAGATAGACTTATCTCGAAAAGATTTGATAGACACGTTCTCAATACAACATGTAATCAGAAGACAACGAACATTCGCACGAACATTTTTAGTGGTCAGGTTTGTTATAGGAAAACTTTTAGGAGCTTTAGAGAATTTAATTTTCTACAAAAAATCCTTTTCACTGAAGTTTTTGTAATATGTACGGTAAATCATTTGCACCACTATTTTGAAAATGAGACGGCGCGGCGTTTGCTCGGGGATAAGGAGTTAAGACCCTGAAAAATGAGTTTGAATTGAACTGAGCTTAGCACTTTTCTAAAAAAAAATCATGCTCCTAATCGGTTCTTTTCTGTGATCCTGACTACTTTTAGGTTACCATGTCTATTTATAGTGACTATGTTTTATTTTAATACACGGATATTATGTTATTTATTACCTACATCCCTAATTTAACATGTACAATTGATAGTAACAATTAAAATCAAATGATTTTTTTACAATACTACATTATAACATTTTTTTTAGTTAAGGAATGTAAATTACAATACAAAAAGGAACTAAATATTATTTTAAGCTAGTTTTTTTTTATGAACAGTCGGGGTCTTTGACACTTCGTCAGTCTATACACAAAACTAAAAAGGCAAATCCACTTCATTCAGCTACACCCCATTTCTAGTACTTAACTACTTACCAACTAAATCACGAATTTTTAAGAAGGATCAAGAAGGGTCCTCTACATATTCTATGGCCTATTCTAATAAACACAAATAATTTAAATTTATCCTAACTTTACTTTCTTACGAGCGTGTTCACTTTCTTCGCCAAAAGTAATATCTTCCAAATCCCTTTTCATAGAATTTCTCTTTTCAATATTGTTGTCTACATTTTCCTTGTCTTTTGACTTTTTACCTCTGCCTTTCCCTTTACCGTTTTTAGTGTAATATTCCTCAATTTTATGGCACTCATCTCCATCTAACGGTTTTAATTCCAAAGTTTCATCTAATTCAGTATTAATTGGTTTTTCTGAAGGATTTTCTTCTACTTTTCTATTTTCTACTCGTGCAGAGGTTTCTTCATCATCAGATTCGATAATGTTTCGTTTTGATTTTGAGCTGCTCGCCTTTTCTGGAACATAAAACGGTTTCTAAGATAATCTGCTTTAAGTAGTTAAAGTGCTGCAACACGAACCTATTACATAATTTGTGTGCTTTGCTTTGGGGGAGCTATTGTATAACTCTAATAGTAATCGTTTTCAAGAACATTACCAGTACCATTGTTGTGCGCGTAGTTATTGAATGTACAAAACACCTACGCGCACGGCAGTGGTAATAATAGAATGTATTTGAAAACGATCACCATTGGAGTTAGACAATCGTCCAGCGGGTATGAAGTTATGTCTATACATAATAATTATTGGTATTCAAATGCCTCATAACCCTTTAACTATTGCAGTGTAAGATTCACCCTTTCCTTTAAAAAGAAATCCACTAAAATATATACACTTCTTAATGCGAATGATAATGCAGTCCTCAACTGGCTCAATAGAAAAATCTCGAAAGAAATACGACGCGATATACGCCACTTTGTCGACACATCACGGTTAGAAGCTCGAAAGTGTTTTTCAAGGATCTGTCTATTGGGCAACGACAGTTGACAAAACTGAAGACCGAAAATGTCGTTATCGTTTCGTCCAAACCTGAAATATTGTGAGATTGAGAACTTCTATACACAGTTGTACACCACAACTCGTGATCCTGTCAACATCACGGCAAAAAGAACCCAAACCCAAATTAACTTGACACTATACCAAAGAAATCCTGAGGCGGTCGGCGATGACGGAATTTCGTCAGATCTGAAAGCGGGTGGAAACCGATACTTAAAGTCCTAGAGGCTCTTTAGTTCTGTTATCCTCGAAGGCACCGCGCCAGAAGCTTGGAGTAGAAGCGCGGTCATATTTTTTTCATAAACTGCGTTGGAGTTTAAGCTTCTGGAGTGGAAGTATGGCTTGACATAAATGGCAAATACATTACTCACCTTCGATTTGCCGACGACATAGTGGTCATGGCAGAGTCCCCGTAATACCTAGGCACGATGCTCAGCAGAGTTGGCCAATAGGTGGGCTTTAAAATAAATATGGATAAAACGAAGGTAATGTTCAATGTCCACGTCGCGCCTATACCGGTTGTTGGGAACGCTACTCTCAAACTTGACGAATATACATACCTAGGACAACTATTCCAGTTAAGTCCAACTTTAAGAAAGAGGCTAACCGAAGGATCCAGCTCGGTTGGGCAGCGTTAAAATCTTTTCGTCCAAAATACCTCAGTGACTAAAGACGAAAGTCTACAATCAGTGAGTTGCCAGTGATGACTAATGGTACAGAAACGTGGTTTCTAACTTTTGGCATCTTAAATTAGCTCAGGGCTGCTCAGCGAGCCTTGGAAAGAGCCATGCTTGGTGTTTCTTTACGCGAAACAATCCAAAATGAGAAAATGCGCCAAAGAACCAAAGTTACCGACACAGCTCAAAAGTTATCAAGCTAAAGTGGTAATGGGCAAGCCACATCGCACGTCGAACTGATAACCGATGGGTAAGAAAAGTGCTGGAGTGGCGACCACGGATCGGAAGAAAGCGCAGGCGGCTCAAGACCGGCCGTTGTGAAGACATATTGGGGAGGCCTGCGTTCAGCAGGGGACGTCTAGAAACGACGAATTCGAACGTAACTGGCAAAATGCATTTTGTAGTTTGTTTGTCGTAGTCGTTTTATACAGAAAACTGAACGAAGGTCTCCACAACGCCCGGTCCTAAGCCGCCCGTAACCATCGGCTTTCTGCGGCTCTAACCAAGTTGTCGGTCCATTTGGTAGGATGTCGTCCCACGCTGCGTCTTCCGATTTGTGGTCGCCACTCAAGAACCATTCTTCCGGTTATCTTCCGGCTTATCGGTTCGATAAGCGATTTTCCCTGCTCATTGCCACTTCAGCTTGTTTGAGTTTCGTCGGTGACTTTGGCTCTTTGGCAAATTCCTAATTTTTTCGCATGAAGATACTATAAAGACAAAGCTTTCTCCATATCTCGCTGAACCGCTCTGAGCTTATTTAAGAGTCCACGTTTCTGTACCGAAAGTCATCACTGGCAACACACATTGAATACAGACTTTCGTCTTCAGGCTCTGGAGTATTTTGTACAATAAGATGTTATGCATTTCCCCAAAACCTGCCCAGCTGAACTGAGTTCTTCGATTTACCTCTTTCTTAGGACCTACCTAACTCGGTATATGTATTCATCAACAACTCTACTAGACTAACGTTCCCAACAAACGGTATAGGCGCGATATGGACATTGAATATTACCTTCGTTTTAATTATCTTTGTTTTAAGGCCCACCTGTTGGGCAAACTTTGCTGAAGTAGCAGAGTTTTATATTCTCCAGCGATTCTGCCATGACTACTGTGTCGTCGGCAAATCGAAGTGATGTATTTGCTATTTATATTGATGCCTTATATATCCATTGCACTCCAGAAGTCTAAACACATCCTCAAACGCTCAACTGTCTCACACCTTCCTACAGATGGATTGGTTTTGTGATCTGCTCTTATACTTGGATAGACATAGTGGTTCTGTTATACAAACACTTCAGCAGTTCGATATACAGTAAGCCATTGTAGCTCTGCTGCAGAAAATGTAACACCGCCCAGTTCTCGATAGAATCGAAGGCTTTTCCATTGTCCACAAACGCTACGCAAAGAGACCGATTATACTCCTATGTCTTCTGTTCTGTATAACCTGGCAGAGACTATGTATGTGGTACATAGTACTTTCGGAAACCGGATTGTTCTGGAGGCTGGAATTAGTCAAACCTGACCTCAGGACGAATGACCATGGAAAACAGCTTATAGACATGGCTCAGAAGACAAACACTTCAGCAGTTCGATATACAGTAAGCCATTGTAGCTCTGCTGCAGAAAATGTAACACCGCCCAGTTCTCGATAGAATCGAAGGCTTTTCCATTGTCCACAAACGCTACGCAAAGAGACCGATTATACTCCTATGTCTTCTGTTCTGTATAACCTGGCAGAGACTATGTATGTGGTACATAGTACTTTCGGAAACCGGATTGTTCTGGAGGCTGGAATTAGTCAAACCTGACCTCAGGACGAATGACCATGGAAAACAGCTTATAGACATGGCTCAGAAGCAAAATTGGTCTATAGTTTTTCAATAAGATAAGGTCTCCATTTGGCGGGGTGCCTTCGTGGATTACAGAATTTAAGAGCCTCTGAAGGACTTTAAGTTTCTGGATCGTTATTTCACCCACTTTCTAAAGCTCTGACGTAATTCCGTCATCGCCCGTCGCTTTATTGTCCTTAAGCTGTTTCAATGCCATTCTAATCTCATACAGGCTGACTTCCAGGATATCTGTGATGTAGTGTCGAGTTAATTTGGCTATGGGTTCTTGGGCCGTAATGTTAAAAACATCACGATTGTATAACTATAGTTGTTCTCAATTTCTCAATATTTCAGGTTTAGACGGACATAACAAAACGATTTTGCCAGTTTACAGACTACCATTGCCCAATAGACAGATCTCTATTTTGATCTTTTTTATTTTGCCTTTTCTACATATGATGTCTTATTGGCGTATTTCGGGTCGTATGGCTTTTTAAACTTGTCTTATGATCCGCGTGCATTTGGACTTCAGATCAAAAGAACAAAGTGATTTATTTCACAAATCACTTTGTTCTTTTTTACCATTGTGGAGTGCCTTAGTTACTTCTAATCAGTCTAGATTGACAATACAACCTGACATGACAAACAATAATGAAAAATTTTAACTTATAATTTCACTATATTGTTACTAAATAAACGAAGGTAATACTACCACTAAATAAAACAAAAATTTGTGTTTAAGTACTGTATTGTACCCAAGTGCAAGAATACTGTAAGAAGTCCACCTGGTAATGGTAATGTGTAAGTTGTAGCAGACTGAAGTCACAAATATACTAAC
Organism: Apoda limacodes; assembly: GCA_946406115.1. Lineage (NCBI taxonomy): Eukaryota > Metazoa > Arthropoda > Insecta > Lepidoptera > Limacodidae > Apoda > Apoda limacodes. The sequence continues at coordinate 2,528,809 of OX291542.1, read as the reverse complement.
CATTACATTATTTTTAATTTTGCAAAATTTTTTGTGCATTCCAATAATTAAAATTAGTAATTACACACAATTACTTAAATGAAAAAAATATTGTTGTTGCAGGTATAATTCCATAGTAAAAAAGATTGCAATAAAAATATCTGGTCTTTATTTGATTGACATGCACCCTACAGCAAAAGTTTTGGTACAGTATCCTGATTGTTTTAGAGCTAAACACAATAAATAAAAATCAAATAAAAAAACGGACAGCAGAGTCTTAGTAATAGTGTTCCACTAATTACCCTTTGGGTACCGAACCCTAAAAATTATAACCATCTTTTATTTTATTTTGCCTTAAAAAACAACATAAAAGTTTGTAGTCACTAATTATGAAAGTTAGACCTTTTATGCAGCAATTGCAAGGAGGATTTATGTACATTCAATAGTAAAAAGATGTAAGGTGACTATGATAAATATATTTTTTTTTACCAATTATGTCACTATTAGATGTGTCATCGTTTTCTTCAGAGTCAGAATGTCTGTCATCTCTGGAGTCTTTACTAATAAAAAAATTAGTTATTGGCCTCTGCCATTTTGGTGTTTCCCGTGGGCACACAGAGTTACCGCCAGAGTGTCTGCCTGATACGCGTTCACCACTACCTGCAAAATAAGAGAGAAAAGTTAAGTTACAAGATAGAATTAATAGCTATAATGATAGCAAAGTATCTTTACAATCATGTATTTTCTTACAGTCTTTTGAACATTATATAAACCTCATTTCAACCCATCAGAACATGAATGGATTGTTAATGTGCAATTCAATCTAAAGGCCACCAAATGCACAAAACTCATCTGCTCATGGTTCATGACCAATTGCAGGATATGCCTTGAAAAAATAAAATAAAACCTCATATGATGAAATTTGAAAAAGCAACAGTTCTATATATAGATTCTATACTTTACGAAGCAATTGAAGAAAAAATTACTTAGAGAACCTTAACTACTATCAATTAATATTGTTTTACTAATGCTACTTATAGTATTGAGGTATACAATATTACTGTTTTTATATTATTGGGGTCTTAAACCCATGCACATAAGACATTTGTCTTACATGTGTTTTTGATAAAAAAAATTATTAGTCTTATCTGTGGGATAAGGTACATCATAAGCATGGTTGTAATAGTAAGCTTAAATATTTATACAATTATTTTAACTACTCACAGATGGCACAACAATAAATGTTTCCCATAAAAAGTTATCGCATTCAAAACTTGAATTTTTGACTTAGGTTACCAACTTGTTGCCTTGTTGCCACTCCAGAACCTTTTTCCCACCCAAGTCATATGGCCTGCCCATTGCCACTATCATACTATATTAAAAAAAATTATCAAGGTCTCACCTCCAGAACTACTATGGACGGGTGGTGCGACACTGCACCTTGCTTTACTACTCTTGCCAGAAGATACTGAAAGTCATCAAAATATAGATACAAATTTATTTATACATTTGGCGATTTAAGATTTATTATTAAATTTAATGAATGATTAAGAAAATAATAAACAAGTAATAAAACCATGTAATTTAGTAGTGAGAACAGAACCTATAGGTTGTAAAAAAGGCGACCAGTCAAGTACAACCTATAATTACAATATATTTACTGTATAACATAAAAGTATTAAGTACCTACTAGACACCTTTGTGAATAATTAACATATTGTCACTTAGTAAACACAACACTCAGGTATGGAAAATTGGAAGTTTTCAATTTTAAATGTCATTAGATAAAACCTCTAATGATGCATCAAACTATGTGTCACCCTTATTATTTATTATTACATAAAGCACCCGTCATTAGTAGGCTTTCACCAACTCCTAGCATAGCCACTTGCATGGTACTGCTACGTAACATAGTGATACTTGGGGTTCTTCAAGAAAGAAGTTATTAGATTTTGGAAGGGTTGTCAGGCGAACCGTGAGCTTGTTTGCCACCTTCGTGGGATAAAAAAAACTAATGTAAAGACCATGCAGCACCAGCGACTTAAACCGCGGATAAAATATACAATATCCCCCGTCGAGTTGGGTGTTCGTAATTTTTTGGCTAATAGATCTAGTTTTCAATATTAACTGTGCGAAGTTTCAGAGCCCGGAATTATGTAGTTTTTCAGAAATAAAATTATGAAAATTGATAATTAATTGCAAAATTGCAAATTTTTTTTTTGGTCTGACTACATCAGTCGGAAGTATGAAATCCCTACGGCTTTTTTTTTTGCTTATAGGGCAAAATAAGGTTTAATTTTTGTTGAAAAATGCATATTGAAATTATATAGGTATTTTACTACAGTAAAATTTTTGCTTTTGCTTTTTATAAGTGATGCGATGCTAGTTTTTAGTCGCGTTTTTTTACGCAATTACCGCATTAAACGCATTGACCAGTAAACATAGCGCGCGTTTGGTAAAACAATACTCAAAACGCCGCCATTTTTAGTTGAGATCGTTTTTACGTACTCCTGTCGAAAACAAATTGTGTGACTACCATGGCGTCGAGTTCTGCAGCATCGCCTGAAGAGTTGAGTGTAGTGCAAGTGTTGGACTCAATTGAGCCGCTTGTTACGGTCTCCTCTTCAGTGCCTACGTGTAGTGTGCAAGTGATAGACTCGAGTGAGCCGCTTGTGACTAACGTTTCCCGAGTGCAAGTGTTGGACTCTAATGAGCCACTTGAGCTCGCATCCTCGTCTTCTGCCCCAGCGGCTGATTCTAGTGCTCGTCCTAGTGGAGGAGCTGGTCCTAGCTGGAGAGCTGGTCCTAGTTGCATGGCTAACACATTTATGCCTTCTTTCTTGGAAGAAGAAAATCAGGGGAGGACTTTGGGTTCATCTGGGAGACGTACCAATCTATATGTGGATGAATTGAGGTAAGTTACTTTTTTAAACTTTTGGGCTAGTCACTTTGGTTAATTTCTACCCAGAAATCTTGTTAGGGCACCCCAACGACAGTCGAGTTAGGTTAGAAGGTTAAGGCAGGAGCGTAGCGAAGCAAGCTCCTGCCTTAACGTTCGTGGTTATTTTTTTTATTTCTACCCAGAAATCTTGTTAGGGCACCCCAACGACAGTCGAGTTAGGTTAGAAGGTTAAGGCAGGAGCGTAGCGAAGCAAGCTCCTGCCTTAACGTTCGTGGTTATTTTTTTTTATTTCTACCCAGAAATCTTGTTAGGGCACCCCAACGACAGTCGAGTTAGGTTAGAAGGTTAAGGCAGGAGCGTAGCGAAGCAAGCTCCTGCCTTAACGTTTGTAGTTATTTTTTTTATTTCTACCCAGAAATCTTGTTAGGGCACCACAACGACAGTCGAGTTAGGTTAGAAGGTTGAGGCAGGAGCGTAGCAAAGCAAGCTCCTGCCTTAACGTTCGTGGTTATTTTTTTTATTTCTACCCAGAAATCTTGTTAGGGCACCCCAACGACAGTCGAGTTAGGTTAGAAGGTTGAGGCAGGAGTGCAGCGAAGCAAGCTCCTTCCTTAACGTTTGTGGTTATTTGTTTTTTATTTCTACCCGTGTTTGTTTGGGCTGGAATCGAACCCACACCTCTCGGTTCAGTAGGCAGGAGCACTACCAACTGAACCACAAAAGCAGTCATTTGTCATAGTTCATCTTAGTTTAAAACTAAAACCTTACTTTTTGCTGTTTCAGATCTATGTGGAACTGGAGAATGATTTTCTCTCAGTTGGGCACAGAAGCTCAATGCATTGAGTTTGCGGAGGAGAAGGGGCTAATTTTGTCAACCCTTAAATACGCAGGGGAAATTGTATATTAATTAACCATTCAATAGTCTAAAGAAAGTTGGTTTCTACATTTTGAGGTTAAATTTTAAAAAAAATATATAAAAAAGGGGGGGGTTCCGGGCCCTCTAGTTTTCGGGGGTACCTACCTCTTCCCCCCTCACTATCAACCCTAAATTACACACGGAAAATTGGATACCCTGATAGAAGTTGGTTCCTACATTTTGAGGTTAAATTTTTAAAAATTTATATAAAAAAGGGGGGGTTCCGGGCCCCCTCCTTTTCTGGGGTACCTCCTACGCCCCCTCCCCCCCTCCCCCCATCACTTTCAACCCTTAAATACGCGGGGGATATTGTATATTTTTACCTTCCTTTGCGCCCCCTTTTAGTTACTCTGACCTTGATCTGGTCAGTGCAGAAATATTGGGAATTCGCACTCACCCTTATTTCACAAGTAGGTCCCCTTTACCTTTGTGTTTTCAGTGACTTTTCTTAAATTTACTTACAACGAACTTACCTTTTGCTCCAACAGAAGCTTTGGTTCTGGCCATGTTATACACAAATTAACGCAGGCACAAAGTGCAGAAAATAGAATATTTGCAAAGTTATAAGATTGTTTTGTTGAAAAACAATAATACATAAATGGCGCGTAAATATTTATTTTTATTTTATTTGCTCCTGAGGACAGGCTAAGATCTTAGACCATGCTGCCTAGTCATTGGTAATAATGTCTTCACATTTATTTTCAACATAAAGTCTTCGGTAGTATTTCCTTGATAAATAAATTCCATATTGTTAAGGTCCAAATATTTACGTCTTCAGTATTTGTCTAATTTTTCTCTTAGTTTAATTTGTGTCCAATCCTGTTTTCTTTATAATGTTGCCTTAGGCTAATTTGTTTATATCCAATCCTTCATAAAAGTAGACATAAGTATTCTATGGTTAAATCCAATAAATCAAATTTATTTATTTACAGTTTAACATAACCTGTACAATAACTGAAAACTAGGGCTGCGGTCCGAATTGCACTCACAAGACTTACGAGCGTAGGCACGCTTATGAGTGGACCGAATTGAAATTCGCACTTATGGTCGTGAGTGACGTTTTCAAATCGGACCAGGCGTAAGCGCGCTCAAAAGTTAACCTAAAATTTATTTTCAAGATTTCCTTATTTTCGTTCGTAGATATAGTTATTTCTATAGTTTTACCTCGCATATTTCAAGGCAAGCTCTATGTACGGTAGAAAATTTAAATGGTATTTAATTAATAACAACTGAAATGGTTCGAGGCATTGACTCTATATTTTGAATTATGTACTCTTATATTATGTTGCATTTACAGGTTTACCATGGAGTGACAGTTCGAAAGTTCACGCCAAAAAAAACAATAACAATAAACCCAAAATAATAACAAACCTTCATGTGTCAGTTTGACGTTTGTTGACCGTGCTTACAACGCCTTTCCTCTTCACCGAAGGCACTGTTAGCTCGCGGATATGACGTCACTAATGACGTCATATTACTCAAGAGGCAGATTTGTAAGTGCCGTGAGCGCAATTCGAACCGACTTATGGGCGCGCCGATGACGCTATCGGCACTTTCGGCGCAATTCGGACCGCAGCCTAGAATAAACAAATTAGATATGATGCACTTACAAACAAAAAAAAAAAAACGTTTTTAAAAATTCTACACAATTTATACACAAAAATTTAAATTTCTCCTACTGTACATAATATATTTACAAAGCGAGACAAACGTACATCTATTTTTAAGCAAAATTTCAATGCTACGCGGGATCAATTCAGCTTTTTTGTAAATATTAATCAGTTCACCCATAAGCACAAGGCGCTGGATGCCAAAGGATGAACATTCAAAGAACAAATGCTGCAAGGTTTGTGTTGCCTGGGAATCACACTGATTACATTGAGGTATATTTGCCATCCGCATACGGTGAAGATGAGAGTAGCTACGACAATGACCAAATCTAAGTCTGCAGACAATGCAGTAAAATTTTCTATTATTGTAGTATTGACTTTTACAAAACCAAGGCAAACTGTTAATAGATATGATAAGAGCAGCATACCACAAACCCTTATTCTGGATTTGAGTACAATGGTCCCATTGCTTTTTCCACCTTTCGCCCATCCTGATTTTTAAATCAGGAATAACATCTATAATGGAGGGAATAACTCAAAACTACTATTCTTAATGCTAAAAGGTAAGTTTGAATTTGAAATTGGTTTAGCTAAATGATCTGCCATTTCATTTCCATAGACTCCTTTATGGGATGGAATCCAAACAAAATTGACATGAATGTTAAGGAGACAGACAATCTCGGTTAATATTTGTTTTATTTGATATAACAGGTAATTATCATTGGAATGAAATTTATTATTTTGTAAGGCTTTCAAAACACTCATACTGTCACTAGCAACCCAACCCCTTGCAGAGGTGTACGCACTTGTGCTGTATACGCTGGACGGTGCCGGTCCCAAGTCCGAACAAATGGGGAGGGCCCTGGCCTACATTTATCAAGGAGCCTATGAGCTGCAAAGCGGGCATACTTGGAAATGCAGTCCACATACACACACATAAACACACCCTTACACTTTCTCTAACGCACAAACCCACACACACGCGCGCGCGAATGCAAACACACATACACAGCACACATACATACACACATAGACCCTACCTACACTTTATTTAACACACTACGTCACACCAACATCACTCACCACACACACACAAAACACTCCATACCCAAACCAGAAAACAAAAATGAATGTGAACTTTAAAAGAAAACTGCCCCAGGAGGGTACCAGCGTCGTGGAGAATCCCTTCCTGAACCTTTGAGCTCAGGCTCGGGGGCTCAGGCCGCTCCACGTATTCTGGGGGGGAACAAAATTTCACAAAACCAGACAATAAACCTGCGTGACTTAGCTAATGTTATGCCCAGCGCAGAGATAACTTCTAACGCCTCCTGGCAGCTTGCACCGCGTCGAGCAGATGTACGCAGAAATGCTATCGTCAACTCGGCTAAGCCAGCAGCCCCTGGAGTGAAAAAACGCAACGGGCGCCGCCATCACCGGTGACGGCGCTCTAAAAACAAAACTGTGCAAGCGGGAAACAGCGAGCCTTCTTAGAACAACGCTGACCTAAGCGCACAGCAAACAAACGCGGCTGAAGGGGAGATCCGATAAGAGGACCCAGCTCTGACCGATGCCGCTGCGAGGTTGACTTGGCCGAAGCCCTCGACTTGTCACGACGCGCTCAGTGAGGAATGAAGCCACAACGGGCGTGCGGGACCCACACAGTCAGTGGGCGAGCCTGTGATGCCGGCTAACGCAAACACGACTGGACAGCGCGGAGCACTTGACGGGGTAACGTCTGAGGCTCCTCAAAGCGGACTCCTGGAGCGAGCTGGTGACATCACAAGGTCAACCCAACAAATTGCGACCACAACAAGTCCGAAAAAAAGACGGACACGTGGACCTAACAAACGCGGATCACGCTACGCAGCGAATCGACCTGAACAATTGGGACACCCCGCACCGCCTGCAAAGGCGAAGAGGGAGCGCCCCGATGAAACCTTGTCGCCAAAGGACGGGCAAAACGCGCCAAGCTGGATCCGACACCCAGGAAGACAGCAACTAGCTATGCAGATGCGAATAAAACGCACTTGCTCATAGCTATTGCTGCCACACCTGCCACTGACCTGAGGGTGGAGCAAGCACAGCAGCTTGAACTCTCCATCGAAGAGAGGATAATTGAAGCAGCGCTTGCTACACCGACAGACAACGAGCCACCATTTGCACCCGCATTTACCTATAGGGAAACTTATCATAGCAGAAGGCGTACTGAAAATGTGGTGTGAGAATGATGAGTCGCTAACTTGGCTCAAAAATACTGTAGCCACTCTACAGTCACCAATCTCGGACAGCAGACTGACTGTCATTCGACAGTTAGACATAGCGAAGCGCCTCCGCGCTTCGCTGTGGCTACCGAAATCTATTGGTGTCGACCTAACGAGAACCCATCGCCTGCTGACCGCGCAGAATCCATGGTACAACGTTAAATCATGGCAATTGTACGGCGCAACCATGCAGGAGAAGGGCATCTTCCTGACCCTGGACATTCCAGAATCCGAGGTGGCGTAGATTCTGGAAAGGGAAAGACGCGTCGCCTTTATCTCCGGCAGTGTCTGCATCAGATTCAGCACTGTTGGAGGTGGAGGTGACTCGGCGGACGCAAAATCCCCAGACGAACTCAACACAAGTGGAGCTACTACCACCTGCCAACCCTACTACCTCAGCCCTAGCTTCCACAGAACACGCACCTATGGATACACATGTAGCTTCCACACAAAACATAGGCGCCGATGACCACACGTCATCTGATGGGGAGTCGTTGGATAGCAAAATTCTCGGGTCCCTATCAGATTAGCGTGATCCAAACCAACCTCCAGCATAAGCAAATTGCAGCGGCTACCCTGCGCAGACTGCTGGAGGTTGACCAGAAGACCATTGCCCTAATCCAGGAGCCGTGGATTAGAGGAAATAACATATGCGGTCTTAAACATCGAGGGTAAGTTGCTACACAAAATCTCAGTTAGTCAACCGAGAACATGTATTTACATACCCAGATCAATACCAGCCTTGCTACTAACCAATTTCTGTTCCAGAGACCTTACAGCTGTAAGGCTTGACACAGGAATGCATAAACAACCGCTAGTGCTAGCCACGGTCTACATGCCCGGAGATGAGGTAATACCGTCTAAGGAGCTGACTGAACTAGTACAACACTGCGACGACCACGGCTGGGACATCATAATATCAGCTGATGCAAATGCTCACCACCCTCTATGGGGGAGTCCAACAGCGAACCAAAGAGGTGAGTCTTTAACAGAGTATTTATTCTCAACCAACCTATCTATAATTAACAATGGCTCGGAGCCCACTTTTGTTAGTTCCAGATACCAGACCATAGTAGATGCAACTTTCGCATCAGACGGAGCAGCAGAGTTTGTGTCAAATTGGCACGTCTCGGCTGAGCCATCCTTTGCAGACCACAGGAGAATCTGCTATACAATACAAGTGCATGAGAAGGACCAGTAACCAAAATGTAACCCCCGTAAGACGGACGTTGCGGGGTACATGACCCTTCTTCAACATGAGGTAGATATAATCACCTTTAAAGACAGCACTGACAACATAGAACACAATATAGACACACTAACCAAGTGTATCCAACACAGCTAGCAGCAGGCCTGCACCCCTACAACACCAATCTTAGGGGGAAAGTCTCACTGGTGGGGGCCAGAACTAGAGGGACTTAAACTCAATCTGAAAAGACTCTTCAATCGAGCCAAAAACACTACAGCTGAAGAAGACTGGGAACGATATAAACAAGCTCAGTATCATTACAAGAAACGCATAAGATATCGCAAATCCTGCGAATCCTGGCGGCGGTTCTGTGACAACATCAATTCCACCAATGAAGCAGCTAGAGTGAAAAAGATATTTTCACAGGATAATAACAGAACTATGGGCTCAATAAAAAAAAAGGGTATGGTACATACGCGACCACTGATAGCGAGATAAGCGAGGTGCTTATCGAAACACACTTTCCAGGATGTGTAGTCACCGACAACCCAAACTGAAAAAATAAAGAACACAACGAACCAACCCCTACAGACTGGAATATAGCCGAATCCATGGTCACTGCAGACCGAGTTGGGTGGGCAATTGAAATCTTCCAACCCTTCAAATCTGCTGGCCTGAACAACATATTCCCAGCACTTTTAAAATGGAGACAAACAACACTTGTGCCACATCTAATTGATATATATAGAGCTTCTATGGCTCACAACTACATACCTCGCCAGTGGAGAGAAGTCAAGGTTATATTCTCACCAAAACCAGGTAAATCTGACTACACACAGGCGAAACCTTACAGGCCAATTAGTCTGACTTCCTTCATGCTGAAGACTTTGGAGAGGATAACCGATAGATATCTAAGGGAAAGTGCACTAACGCGCATCCCATTGCACCGCCAACAACATGCTTAGAGGAAGGGCAGATCAACAGAATCAGCTCTGCACGCTGTGGTAGGAGCTATGGAAACTGCCCTCTCTGATAAGCTAATGACACTAGGCGCTTTCATTGACATAGAAAGAGCGTTCGACAAAACGAAATTCAACAGCATCAGTTGCTCTCTTAGTAGAATGGGAGTTGAGAAAACCATCAGTGGGTGTATTGATCAACTTCTGAAGCTAAGAGCAGTACAATTCACAGTTAACACCACTACAAGAGGCATTGTAGCCAAAGGCTGCCCACAAGGAGGAGTGCTCTCTCCACTGCTGTGGAATATTGTGGTGGACGACCTGTTGAAACGTCCTAACGACAGATGCTACTACACAGTTGGTTACGCAGATGACATCACCATTCTTATCAAAGGCAATTCAGAAAACATTATCTGCACTCGCATGCAATTAGCCCTCAGAGTCATAGAAGAATGGTGTAACCACCATGAGCTGACGGTAAGCCCCAACAAGACAGAATTGGTCCTTTTAACAAACAAAAGGAAAATTCAAATGACTACCATGCCAAAACTATTTGACATTGAGCTTACCCTTTCGAGCGAAATCAAATACCTCGGGGTAATTTTAGATAACAAGCTGAATTGAAGTAAGCATCTTAGCACAAAAATAACCAAGGCATGTACAACCTTCTGGCAATGCAGAAGACTAATAGGCAAGAAATGGGGCCTTAAGCCATCCATAACGCTATGGCTTTATACAGCCATAATAAGACCCATGTTAACGTACGGTGCAGATGTTTGGTGGCCCCGAACTCAGTTAAGCACAGTAAAAAACAAACTACAAAGCCTGCAACGCCTTGCCTGCTTGGCAACCACAGGCGGTATGAAAACGACCCCTACGACAGCACTAGAGGTCATTCTTAATCTCAGATCCCTTCACCTTGTCATACAACAAGAAGCTGCTGTTGCAGCCATACGACTTGAGAAAGTAGGGCTCTGGAAACAGGACAACAGATTCAGTCATGCACGTCTCAAGGAGGCAGTAGGCAACGAGCTTCCAATGATAGAGGCGACATGTGACATCATCCCAAAAACTTTTGTCTTCGACAAAAGGTACCGCATCCAGCTTCATGAGGAAGAAAAGGATAGCTCTGGCATGCATGAAGTTAGGATTTACACTGATGGCTCTAAGACAGAGTCTGGAACGGGCGCGGGAGTGTTCTCCCATGACCTGAACATCAACATATCAACGAACTTGGGTGCACTCAACACCATCTTCCAGGCAGAATGTGTCGGGATTACCCGAGCTGCAACAGCGGTCCTGTCTAGAGACATAGGCGATGCATCGATACGCATCATCTCCGACAGTGCCACTGTGCTACAAGCTCTCAATAACAACCGCATCAACAGTGGATTAATCCTGGAGTGCCACTGTGAACTGCAAAGAATTGCATTGAAGAACCGGGTTACCCTTCAATGGATACGTGGTCATAGTGGGTCTCTAGGCAATGATGCGGCAAATCAGTTGGCAAAGAGAGAATCGGGCACTAAAATATTGGGACCCAAACCAATCGTCAGATACCTTTTACACAACTCAAAACGTGGTTATGTGACAGAACCTTACAACTACACAACAAACAGAGGGCAGAACAAACGGACTGCAGACAAACCAAGAATGTTCTCACATCCTTGGACGCTAGTCTGTCGCACAAGCTGTTACAACTAAGTAGGAAAAATCTACGCTACTTAGTTGGCATAATAACAGGTCACTGCCCGCTGAACAACACTTTTTCAATATCGGCGTTAACGACAGTCCTCTATGCAGAGGCTGCTAGAAGCTAACACCTTCTCACGTGGTTCTACATTGCAAAAGCGTGAGCGACCAACGGACAAGGCTCCTTAAGAATCCACAAACCATGAGAGAGGCGCTGAATAACATCAGATGCCTCCTTGATTCTTGGACGGAGCTGGGATGATATGAGTTACCAATGGAACGAACCGGTTACCTACGTACAATGGCCCTATCATGAGGCTAAGTGCGGAAAACATAAGTCCAACTAACTAACTAACTAACCCATTGTAAACATTGCTGATGTTGTTTTTGTATATGTTTTAGCGCAAGTAATATGGCAGCAGCTTCAGCTGTAAAAATTGAAGCTTTAGTTCGCTATTATATATTGCAATGGAAACATTATTTTCATTTTTTGATCCATCTGTGTAAATTATTCTATGACCAGACCAATGTGCCAACATCTCATACACTTGTTCTTTCTTTGATAGATTGTGGTTTATAAATATATTGGTTTGAGGAAATTTACTTTCAAACATACCATTATAGCAAGGTAAAAAGAATTACCTCTATAGATATCTGAGCTCTGGAGAAAATTTAAAAAATCTGAAAAGTCTTGCAGTATAAAAAGTTTTTTTTGTAAGAATAATGATGATGAGACATGAGATAAATTAAGAAGAAGACTATTGTTGCTGACTGAAAAAAGTTTCAGTAGGAATTTTTCTCTTAGGAAAATAAAGCGAATATTTATCGGTGGAAGTTGACACTCAACTTGCATTACATTAATTGGAGTAGTTTTAAAAGCCTCTGTTATGACTCTCATGCATTTGTTTTGAAGTTTTTCTAATGTAGTAGTAAATTTTATATCTGCAGCAAAGCATAAGAACCGGTATTCAAAATGACTTCGTATTAGAGATTTATACAAACAGTATATTTTTGGGTCTGCTCCCCAACTGACTGTTGACAAAGACTAAATCACATTGAATGCTTTGTTTGCTTTAACAATAATATTATCAACATACTTATTCCAGGAAAGATTGCGAGTGAAGATTACACCCAAAAACTTAGCGTCTGGAGAAACAGGTAAAGGAATATTGTTAAAATATACTGGCTGTATTAAAGTACTTCTTTTACCAAACAAAACAACTTTAGATTTATTTGGGTTAATATTTAAATGTAAATAATTGTAGTATTCATTTAACTTTTTTAAAGCACTATTTACCTCCTCAAATTTTTTTTTTAAATTAGACCCTGTTGCATACACTACTAGATCATCAGCAAATTGGAGATTTTTAATATTTATTCCCAAAACAAGGTTCAACCGTAGAATGGAAAATAAATGAAGGAAAATAAATATAAGCGGCTATAAGATTCCAACTTGACAAACTCCTATAAAAGACAGTCTAGGCCCATGGAGGTTGCCATTATATTTTACATAAACTTTTCTAACTGTCAAAAAATTTGAAACCCAATTAATTATTTTTCCAGGTATCCCTATAGAGAGCAATTCCACACCAAGAACATCAATATATTTACTGACAATAGAAATTGATTATTAACCAAGCTATTTTTAATATCAAGATGTAATTGACAAATACTGTCTCGAGCTGAACGACCTCTTCAGAAACCAAACTGATTTGAAGGTAAAAAGCAATTTTTTTCAATGTAAAATTCAATACGTTGTTTTAAAAGTTGCTCAAACCATTTCCCAATACAAGATGTGAGTGTGACAGGACGATAGGAGTCAGGATTTGACTTAGGTTTATCAGGCTTAGGAATGGGTATAAGGCAATCGATTTTCCCATCAGAAGGAATTTCGTTATTTAACCAAAGACTATTCAAAATGTTGAGAAAGATAATTAAACAGGTTTCACTAAGATTTTTTAACATTATGTAAACTACACCATCTAATCCAAATGCAGGTTCTCGACGTGAAAATATAGCAGATTTTAATTCTTGCAGAGTAAAGGGTTCTAGAAGAAAAATATTGTTATTGTTGACACTACTGCTACGCATATATTTTCATATAAGAGAAATTGGAGTGCATCGATTTTTCTTTTTCAATCTTCAAGCTTTGTTTTTTAAAAGCTTGTAACCTTTTAAACTCTATATACTTTGACTGCGAAGGATTATGTTTAAATTGTATGTAAGCTTTATTAGAGTTATTTACCACCTCACAACATTTTCGATTCCACCAAGGAAGAAAAATTTTTTTAAAATGATTTTTTGTGCAATTGAGCACGGGAATAATTATCATGCTCTGTTTTTTTTGGTGTTGATTTTTCAACAGCAGAGTACAAACATTTACAAAACAAGTTTTATGATTCTAGAGAGTTTTGTAAATTGAAACTGATATTTGACAGCTGAAGGTCAAGCTGTTTTTCATAAAAACTCCAATCTATTATTTTATGGTTAGGGAAGGAGAAAGAATGATTAGAATAAGGAGTATCTGTATTTGAAACATTAACATTCATCAAAACATTTATTATTATAGGAAGGTGATAGCTGCCAAGGGGATCATCAAATACACTCCATTCACAATGAAGAGCCAAAGAAGGAGAAACTATTGTCAAGTCTAAAGCATTAGGTCGCCATGTCATAGAACCAACCGTTGTTACCTGCCCGTCATTAAGCAGAACCAAATTATTATTATCAATCACATCAAGAATATCCCTACCCCGTGGAGAAGTGGAATTACAACCCCATGAAATATTGTGAGCATTAAAGTCACCTTCAAATATCATAGGGCTTGGAATAGATTTGATTAATGAATCAAATTTATTTTTGTCAAAGACAGGATTACAGTTGCGGGACTATAGAAAATGATAATACTGATTTCTTTGTTACCTACGGTAATACAAATGTTTTATAAAGAATCATCAAAAAATGTATTTATTTTAGTGTGTTCTATTTCATGACTAATTAAAATTGCAACACCATTATGATTATTACCACAATCGTTTCTTTCTATTTTGTAACCATTAATATTAAATTTTTGAGTAGGTTTTAACCAAGTTTCACATAAAATTGCAATATGAATATTGTTTTAATGTAAAAAATGAGCTAGTGTATTTCTATTACATAAAATACTTTAACAGTTCCACTGAATAATGTTTAAAGCTTCCATTATTTTAGTATAACAGCAGCTTTGCTAAAAGTCTCCTGCATTGCCGTACGTATAGAACTTGTATTTATAGAGATATCTTTCTTTGAGAAGAGTTTCATAACTATTTGAATTAGTATATTAATAAATGTATCTGAGATTGTATTGATTTTGCTGTAAGATGAGGAAAAGATTGTTCATTAAATAAATCTGAATATTTCACTGATTTGGCTTTTATTTTATTTTCTTCGACCTTTTGTTTTTTAATTGGGCAAGTCATTGAGATGGCAATATGATTGCCCCCACAATTTACACACTTAGCATCACTATTATTAACTTAACAATTCTTAAAACTATGGTTTAATGTACAAATCGAGCATACTTCAGCATTTTTACAAAATTTGGCTGTGTGACCATATCGAAGACACTTTAGACACTTTTTTACAGGTGGAATATATACACTAACCTCATGACGCCAATTGTCCAAATTGACGCTGACAACGTAAATCGTCCAGTAGTTTCTTATTGTTGATTGGCGTTATTTAGTATATATATCGAAAGTTATACCTACTTTGAATTTTTTAATATATCTCAAATGTAATACACCTCACACACATTGTTTCTTGATGGCTTGGGATATATTCAGCCTGTCCTGATCTTAAAAAGATTTGTTGTCTTCTCTATTAGAAAGGAAGACCATGTATTCAGATTTCTTTAAATTTTCTGGGTACTTTCTAATATAATTTGGTATTTTGTATGGATCATAGCGACTCTTATCGTCATCGAACGGGGAATCTGAATCTGATGATTCTGACTGCGATACTTTACCCTCTGAATCTTACTCATTATTTATTCAATATCGTAACCCTATGCTAAACTATATTTAGCTAGCTGAGAGCCGTGTCTTAAGGACGAATTGTATTATTGGTTTTTGGGCGTATGGACCCGTATAACTGAATGCTATCTATCAGTTGGGTAGTTACCTGGCTTGTCATAATAGGCAACAGGGAGATAGCAGTTTTAATATCAAAATTTTCGGATGCCATTTTTTCAGTTTGTGTGCCCTTATCTACACTTTCTGAAGTTTTTACCTCTCTTGTGACATGCAAACTTAAAATAAAGTCATATATTTCCTTAGTGTCCCCTATTAACTTATGTACTAATAAAAATTAAAAGTTACATATTAAAATTACTTAGCAATAGTTTTCTATACTAAAAATACGTATTGTCGATGCGGTGCGCAGCGTCGGTTGGCTCGACGGCAGCGGCGCTGCTGCAGTAGGACATCGTACTGGCTGCTTTCGTCTGTGATGGGTGGGCCGGGCTATACCCTGGACTCCGTGGGCCGGGAAAACCCTGGACACCGCTCCTTCGTGGGCCGGGCTATACCCTGGACTCCGTGGGCCGGGAAAAACCCTGGACACCGCTCGTACGCTTCAATTCTTTTGTGTGTTTTTGTTGAGGTTTTATTGGCACGTGCTTGTCTACTTTTCTTGAAAATTGGGCAGGATCTTCATAATGTGTTCAGACTTATTTCTTCTTTTAAAATTTTGTAAAACATTTGGTCTTCATTTTCGCAGTTTTTTGAAATTTTGTTTCTTCGTTTCTTCTGATAAAATGTGATTTTTCTTGGTTCTTTGGCAAAGGGTCGCCATGAGATGGTGGAGACAAGTTGATGGTCGAATTAAGTAAAATACATGTTGTTCAGTTGACAATCGTATATTGATTGATTTTATATTATAACAAAAGTTACTAATTCTATCTTACTGACTAAGCATTACGTGATTTACGTTACTCGTGCGACCTAATTAGACGGTCCACGTGAGGAAGTGCATTTCGCAATTATAATAATAATCAACACACTTCTAAAAAATATACAAAAATACAGGAAAAAAGTATTTTAAATTAAATTTTCAAAAAGCGCGCCTTTCGTGTACAACGATTTCCCGCCTTTTTTCGTAAATTTTATTTTATTGGTCTCTAAAGATAGGCTAAGGTCTTAGAACATGCTTGTTATTTTTTTATTTTATTTTAGGCTTGTGGGGTTTTTGGACGCTTAACAAAGTACTATACCTTGTTAAATATAGCTGGTCTGGCTACGTTCAGTATCAACGCCATGTGATCACCCGACGATAAACTTGCCGTTCAATAACTCGGAGTGACTCACACGAGCGAACGCACCGTATTGTTCAATAAGTTGGTAAATATCGTCGGGCGATCGCACTAATCACACCGTGAAATAGGAGGGTGGTTGAAAGTCGCACTTTGACAGCTAACGAGAATTTTTTTTTTTTAATTTAATATTACTAAAGCGACTATAGGTGATAAAGAGTACTTTTTGTTGACTGACTGATTAGGAAGGATGACAATAACACAATACTTGATAAATAAAATCTTTCTATAACCTCAATTTACATTGACTGTTTTCGAAGCTAGCCGTTTACTTTCAAAAGCCACGTTAACCGTTTAATAAGACCGGCCATCGGTCTTTGGTACGGTATACGTGAATTTTGAAACTGAATGGCTTTGACAACAACAGGAGTTTGAAAATTACCGCTAGAATGCAAAAAAGTTGATGTTGTTATAAAAAGATTCTATCAGGTATTGTGTTATTGTCTTTTCTTATCATCCTTCCTCATTAGTAACAGTCAACAAAAACTACTCTTTATCACCTATAGTCGCTTTAGTAATATTAAAAAAAAACTCGTTAGCTGTCGAAGTGGGACTTTCAACCTCCTACTTCACGGATTTTTTTACGACGATATTTACCAGCTTATTGAACGGTACGGTGCGATCGCCGTGTGAGTCACTCTGAGTTATTGAACGACAAGTATAAGTTTATCGTCGGCGTTGATTGAAAACCGTAAAAGAAACACAATTATACTACTACACCTAAACATAAGGAAATATATGTCACAATATAAGAATACTTTGCTCAAATATAATGAGATTAGTATCCTCTTTGCATATTTTTTCCAAAATACATTTACAACAGTTGGCCTTATTATTAACTCAAAGTGGCTCAGTCAGTATACTATGGAAATACGTGTTGAGTAAGTGATTACATAATGAGTGAATTCACTGAAGAACCCAAATCATCGACATAGCTCATGATAGTTGACAATTAGAAATGCCAATGGGCAGGCCAGCATAACTCGTTTAATAGACCTCGATTGACCATGTAGTCTAGCTACATGGACAGATGACCTTAGTAAAGCAGAGAACGACTGGCATACTGAATGCATATGGCTCATGCATAACCATTCGTTATGGAAATATATCGGAAGACTACGTTTAACAAGTCAAACTGTCATTCACACTCATATTATAACAAAATTTAGTCAAAATATAGGTATTGGATAAAAAGCAGTGACAAGCAGAAACCTAAAACAGATACAGCAAGGTGAGGCGTATATCATCTTCAACTCAGTTCTTCTTTTAAACAAAATACCCGACTCGTCGTCACACCGGTTTGTCACACTGGTGTGACAAGTCACTTTTACTACCTTTTAATCAGCAGCGATACCCACATGTAAACACACCCTCGTACAGACGCACGAATGCACTCACATACGCACTCACACACAAAAAGTAATACAACACAATCATATAGTATAGACATAACATGGCCAAATAAAATAAATTCTATCGATTTATTTAATTATTAAGCAGTATAACGACAAAGATACTTGTATGATATCGAGTCTTATAATAGCGGTGTGATGACACATAAATAAATACTTGTTGTCACACCGAAAGTCACACTGGTGTGAGAAGTAGGTGTGACAATGTAGCGCGTGAAGTATTTTAATTTGTAGTATGTAATGTGTAAATAGCTTTAGATCAACCTTTGGCGTGTTCATGTCAAAATTATTGTAAAATTCTAAATCCATACAAGCATGGAATGTCATACTTATTTACGTCAACAGATTTTTAAATCTGATTTTTAAAAGAGTGGCAGATGGAAAATATTCGAAGTTAGTTTTTTTGGAGATTTGCTCTAAGTGAGATGTTGTAGCCGAAAATGCTAAGAAATTTTGGGTCACAAGTTAAATTTACAAGAACTTACCCCTTTTGGCGTCAGATGTTTTTTGAGTACGGTTGTATGTAGTGTGTATGTGAATGTCTGTATTGTGTTTCTCTGTTCACTATAACTATAAAATATAGAATTAGATCTAAAAACAACGCGACCTTTCAACCAAAGATTATATAAGTGACCGGCGCGCGTACGCGCACTGAGTAAGCTAAGAATGAACTAGCTCGACCGATCCGAATACCAACTAGATGGTTCATTCTTTCCTAAACAGATGTTCTGATAAAAATTTTGAAATTGTATCAAAAAATATTAGAAACAATATCTTTCATGTGCAACAATTTGTAGTAGAATCTGAAGTAGATTTTACCACATGAGATGGAATAAAGACGGTTTGATCTTATTGAATAAACATCGCCGGTTTGTGGGTTCCACCTTAAACCCACACAGAAGGTACCGGAGTGCAGAATATTTAGTTAGGGATCACTGATATCTTGATTTCTGTGGATTGGCCATTTTCTTCTTTAGCGGCGTTGTGCACTTTTTTTGGTATGGGTAAAAAATGATAAACTCGCGTCAGGTCACGTGTCCTAATCGTGGAAATTCGTAAGACGGAAACCGTAATGCCACGTCTATTATAATTTTTATTTTTAGTATTCGCTTAATGAGTAGTACAAGGAGTTTGGATATGGAATTTTAATTCTATGACAGATTGCGATGTCAAATATACTACGTCAAAAAAGTAAATAAACAAACATTATTATTTCTTGACAATGTCAAAGACATGTCTTGTGACATATTTGAGTGTTAAGCGCGAATCGTGTGTAAAGGTTTTCACTTCTGCCGTTTTTCGTTACTTTCTTAATCAGAAAATATATGGTGATGGCATCGATTGCTGAAAACTATTGAATTTTTACATCATATAACGATTTACCGATATTTGCAATAAAACAGTCGACCCGAAACAAAAATTACGGCAATGTCGTCTAAAAAAGAAAATACGGCAAAATGGATAATTTCCGAAACGAATAAAGTGCAATTGTGTATGGTAAAATAGAATTGCAGATTATTTAAATTGTGAATTGTGATGGTACGGAAAACTACAAATAAATTGTATTTACGGTCTTCACGTATCTTTTAATTTATTTTCCCCTTAGGAATGAGTCTTGACAACAACGTTGGGAAAGGGGAGAGGCCTAGCAAGAAGTGTTTAAAATTGGTCCGTCGATATTCCTTATTTCACTAAATTAGCTTATAATTCTAGAAGTATGGTTCAGATCAACTTCGAACCAGTTGCAAGCCATAGAGGTTTTAAAAAAACAAGTTTTATTGCAAGCATTCAAATTAAATTAAATATGTTACTCTAATTATTGTACTCTGCTTTTTTAATAATACGAAAGTATTATAAGTATTATAAATCTATACAATTAAATTAGTATTTATTTGTTGTTAATTTCAATCAATTTCTAAATAACAAAATTTGTTACCTAACTATGTAGTTATTTTAACAACTTATTAAAGAAAAACATACCCTGCCGGAATACTGTTTTCAGCTCACATGTTAAACACACATAACAGACAGTGTTCAAACGGATTTGTGGTATTAGAAAGGATTCAAAATGATTAAAAAATTAAATCCTTTCGTACTAGATTATCCACATAGGGAAAAAAGCAGTGACTTACGTCTCGGGCGCCAAGTTTAATCCCGAGCGTAACGAAGTATTTTAGGTTAAATACCGGAGTAGAGTGAGGATATAAATTACTTAGTTAAGGTTAAGTTCGCATAACATATACTTAGACATTTCGAGCTTGTGGTGTCAAAAATACTCTTTAATCCTTTTGTTCAATCATTTAAATTAAGTAACTTTAAATATTGGTAACAAAAGACAAGTAATTAAAAACAGGTGGCGCAAAAGAAGGTAGTGGACATTGTCTATTCATCAAAATGTTTTTATTTTTATAATGCTTATGTTTTGGGTTCCATATAATAGGCTCGCTGTGATAAAAATCAATAAAACGAAATAGTTCCTCGCTACTCCATGCCACCATGTTCTCCTCATGTTCAAAAATAACTTATTTCAAATTTCGTCACAACGCTGACACTGCAATCGACGTCGGCGGAGGCTCGCATGCTAAACACTAAACGGTCGGCTAACATGTAATCGCTATTTGTGGCTTGCGGCAAAATCTCTTTGACTCATGCATCAAAAACCAAAATTCGACGGATCTTCAGCGAGCGTTGGTTGCAAACGGCAAATGGGCTCAGTGTACGTTGGGCAAGCGTGTTGGGCCAACGGACTCGCCCATCGTGTACTGGTACCCAGAAAAGTAACAAGTCAATGATTTTTTTTTCGATCGATAGCTAGTGACGTCACAAACTTTTTGTTCATACATTTTGTTCGATTCCATTATTTTTTTTCGTGACGCTAAATTTGAGAAGTCTAGACCCCATGGTGTTTGAGGCCTATTAGGCCTTAAACACTTCTAATTATCTTCTTATATATTGCATTGCCTGCAATATTTATCCAGCAAAGGAAACAATAAAAAAGAAAATATTCTTATATACTTATATAATTCTGTTTTAGTATCAAGAGTTCTAGTCTACGCACGAAAAGAACATGTCTTTTATTATATTCATGAAGTAAAAAAAATCGTAAAAAGTTTCATTAATTCCCTCAGATTAAAAAAAAATAGGCTAGGCTAGGCTATATGGATCTAATTTTTAACAGCATATTTTAGAGAAGCCTTGACAAATTTAAATAATAATAAATGATTAAAATAGTGGCGAGTGGCGGCAGATAGTGAGGTATTTTCGTGTATAATTTAAATTCAGTTGAATTTAGATGTATCCTATAGAATAAAGTTAATACCATATTCATCATGTTTTAAGAAACAAATGTAACTATTTTTATACCTTCAGATTTTATAGAAATCAGAAGCGGGTAAGTTTCAATATGGGTCGTCAAAGTAATTATAAAGGATGCACATGGGAAAAGAACTGGACTTAGAATATTATCACATTTATTTGCTTCTTTTAGAAGCCTGGGGCATTATCACATTTATTTGCTTCTTTTAGAAGCCTGGGGCTTAGAAAATGTTTCTAAATTTTGTTTAAAAATTGTGGTGTTCCAATGACCATATATTTTCCTCTAGTAGCAGTAGTCCGGTTGTTAGTCTGGTTGACCGAACTACTGAAACTTTTAAGTTGCAATAGTTCGGTTGTGACGAAGAACTGAACTATTGATACCTTTTTAGTAGCAACAGTCCGGTTACTTAATAATTTAAACAAAATATATTTCCAAACTATTTTATATCAAAAAAACATTTTGTTAAGAAAATTAACGTTATCTTAAAAAAAAACAAATGAGTGTCGAAAAACAAATGAATGTCTATATTTTTTTTTTATCATAAAAACCCTTTTTTGGAAACTTTTCTTTAAATTTTTCTATTATTATCAATTTGTAATCATAAGTGAAAAAAGAAAAATATTTTTGCGCTAAAGTTAGTATTAATCATTAAAACCATATATTTTTTTATCACACTTGCTCGTAAACAGTGTCATTACGGGCAGGCAAAACCTTAATTGCTCACACGGGCTCTTATTTTGTAAATTTTACTTATCAAAAGTGATAGATTTCATCAAGCTCTTCGTTTCGAACGACAGCTGTCAAACTAAATAGGCCCATATCTCAGAAACTATTTATCATTGACCAGTTGTTTTTTACAGAAGTGATAGATCTCATCATGATCTTCATTTCATATGACAGCTGTCAAACTACAAAGGCTCATATCTGGGAAACTTTTGATCATAGACCATTGTTCGTAGACAAGTTGTTTCCTTACAAAAGTGATAGGCCTTATCAAGATCTTTATTTCGGATGATAGCTGTCAAACTAAAAATAGTTATAATACCTTAACTATGATACAAAGCACCCCTTTAGTACCAAAAAGCCGGATAATTAATAATTTAAACAAAATATTTTCACAAACTATCTTATATTTTTAAAAGAAGACATAAAAAGAGCGATTTTGTATAAAAATATTTGTGTTGCGATTTCTCCACAAGTTAATTGTAACTGTGCATCTCTAAAAAAGTCGTCTCTTTTAATACACTTCTTGCTTCTTTTAGGTAGTGTCTTAGTTCCAAATTTTTTGTATTGTTCGACTTGGAATTTTGAGAGAGTAATATCATCTTTCAAAACGTGTAAAATTTGTAGCATGATTGGATTTTTTTAATAAGGCCGTTTATTTTGAAATTCCATCCTTCCACAATATTTGTTGTCCGATGGCGTTCGGAAACTACTGACCAAACGTTAATGAAATCGGGCTTCATCCAAAACTTTTCAAAGTATTTAATAAATTTAATATTTTTTGTATCATCTGAAGATATTTCTTTCTTTAGATTTTATGAAGTCCCAGCCCTCATTTATTGAATGCAGAGGTAACAAAGGTAATGCAGAACATAAATTAATTATGTATTTGGGTTTGTTTGCTGTAAGTTTGTATTCCGCTGCTTTACGCTTTAAACAATTTCGGAAATGAAAATAGCAACCATTTATTGAAGCATTTTTAAATTCGGATTTTAGCGTATTCATGGTGGCCATTTCCTAATCAACATGTATTTCTTTAGGATCCCAGTCTGGAATATTTGACTTGATCAATTCAAAAACAATTCTATATGCCTTTACGTTTTTGTGTGACATGAAGGCAAATGCCAGCAGTATCACACTGATTGTTTCAGTTGAACTACCTATGTCACCATGTATGCTTAATAACTGAGAAAATGGAATAGGTCTGGCCTTAAATGTACCATCCATAAAGTAAACTTTGATCATCTTCATAAGAACTCGTGCATGACTGCTACAAAAAATAAATATTCTTATGTCGCCATCAAAGTAATCCGCTAGTAAAATGTCGGAAAATAACAGCGGAACTTGCACTTCAGAAAGAAAATTTGTACGTATTTTCTCTACTCCGGCATTGCGGTGAATCTTGCGATAAATTGTAATTTTTTTCTACGAAAATTATGGGATTGGAATGGGACAAGCTAAATCTAGGCCCTTATTACTTATGGCCAAACGTTTCCCTGGGTGCAGGTTCCTTTCCTTCTGCAGCCTCCGCTATGCTTTCATTAATTAGTATATTAATATCATTTTGGGATTGATCCGGACTGCAAATATGATCACTAGTTTTATTGATTTTATCCTTTTCCTTAAACATAATTAATTCAATCTATCATTGTTATCATTCCATTATTGTAAATATTCGTCTACAGCATACTACCATAAATGAAAATAGGAATATTAAATTTTAACAAAAAAATAAAACAGACTTCAAAATTCCCTTTATTTCCCATCGACGAACTGAACGGCATAACTAGTTGATACACTAAAAAGGAAAAATAATTTCCTAAAAACGCTGCGTGCTTGCTTTGCTTTGGAGTCAAATGCCAAAAATTTGCAGTAAAGATGGGTAAAAATTGTCAAATGGCATCCGACTTGAAACCGAAGCACGTATCTCAATGTTCTGTCAGTACTTACCTATATCAGCTTAAGGAGATTTTTTTCATTTAACGTTACGCATTTGGCTTTTGATGATTGAAAAAAAAACGCTTAATCAATTTCGATAAAATTCATATGGGAACACCTCTGAAGTTTTACCTACAAAAAAAAATCATCAAAATCAACTTATAATTGTTGGAGTAATCGTGTAGCATATAAAAAAACACACACGTCGTATCGATAACCTCCTCTTTTTTTGAAGTCTGTTAAAAATATGTAAGTAACACTTACTATTGTTAACGTAACAACCTTTACAACGTATATTTTTAGTCTTATAGTCTTTGCGACGCCAGTAGCTGCTTTAATTGGTACCCAGAAAAGAGTAAAACTCTGCCTCGTCCTCGTTTAATTATTTTAAAGTCTCTTTTATCACACATTTTTGTCACAATAAGTAATTATCGACTTGAAAATAACATATACATGTACATGTGAAGAAAGACTTTCAAATAGACATATGTCATGAATTATTAATTCCAATGATGCAAATTATTATATGGCTATGGCATGGACTTAATATTAGCTTTAAGAAAACTAAAGAATGGCGCACAAGTTCGAATTAAAGAAAGTTCGGTCAACCGGACTAACCGGTGGTTTTAGAGGTATAGCTCTTTAATTTGACAGCTGTCATCTGAAATAAAGGTCTTGATAAGGTCTATCACTTCTGTTCGGAAGTGACTAGTCTACGATCGATAGTTACAGAGATACAGCCGGTTTTAGTTTGACAGCTATCATCCGAAATAAAGCTCTTCATGAGATCTATTACTTCTGTGAACAAACAACTGGTCTATGATCAATAGTTTATGAGATATGGGCCTATTTAGTTTGACAGCTGTCGTTCGAAACGAAGAGCTTGATGAAATCTATCACTTTTGAAAAGTAAAATTTACAAAATAAGAGCCCGTGTGAGCAATTAAGGTTTTGCCTGCCCGTAATGACACTGTTTACGAGCAAGTGTGATAAAAAAATATATGGTTTTTAACGATTAATACTAACTTTAACGCCAAAAAAACTTTTCTTTTTTCACTTATGAAATTGATAATAATAGAAAAATTTAAAGAAAAATTTCCAAAAAAGGGTTTTTATGATAAAAAAAAAATATAGACATTAATTTGTTTTTCGACACTCATTTGTTTTTTTTTAAGATAACGTTAATTTTCTTAACAAAATGTTTTTTTGATATAAAATAGTTTGGAAATATATTTTGTTTAAATTATTAAGTAACCGGACTGTTGCTACTAAAAAGGTATCAATAGTTCTGTTCTTCGTCACAACCGAACTATTGCAACTTAAAAGTTTCAGTAGTTCAGTCAACCGGACTACTGCTACTAGAGGTATATTTTGATGATGAAAATCGATAGAGCACATCGTCAGCAGCAACATTTGTATTGAGCACTTTTCACTGTGACCCATACCCGAACTGCCAGGGGCATTCTAAAAATATAATAAAAGGGGATGTGTCCTCATGATGGATAATTTTTTTGATAGGTATCGATAGAACACATCACCAGGAGCAATGTTATTATGAGCCTTTTTTTCTGTATTCTGCTTAAGGGTTAATTTCAGGGTTACGCAGCAGTGCAACTAGGGAGCCCAGGAAAAAGTGTATCCAACAAAAATTGCTTGAAGAGATGCCTTCTTCTATCATAAATATTATATAAATATATAAATATCATAAGTCATAAAAATGGGGTGTTATAGGGACACTACTACTTACTAGACTAGCTACCCTACCCCTTTTGGTAAACTGCTTCACATTTCTTAACTATTTCGTTCTTAGGCTTAAAAAAATCATTAAAATTTACAGTGTTCAATGGTGTCCCCATAACCATATATTTTGATGGTGAGAATCAATAGTATACATTGCCAGCAGCAACATTTGTATGAAGCACTTTTTCTGTAAACTGTCTCTCCAGGGTTCAAAATTTTTTTTAACAGGGAGTGTGGTTCCATAACCTATCATTTACCATGAGTAGAATCGTCAGAGTACACCGTCACCAACAATGTTTATATGGAGAACTCTGAACTGTGACCCCTCACCGGACCGCTGGGGAGATTCAAAATTTTTTAATTTTAATACACAATACAGGGTTACTTATTGCACACACCCCCTGTTTAAAAAAAAAAAACTGACCTCTAGCCGGGGCAGGTTCCACAGAGAAAAGTGCTCTATGCTAACATTAGTGCAGACAATGTAATCTATCGATTTCCATTATCAATATACATGGTAATTTTCAAAACAAGTCCCAAAAATCATTCAAAGTATAACTTTTATATTTTTCTTAGTGCCCCATTTTCTTTAACTGGGTTGGGTTAAATTTGCGGTGTACAAAAGTGGCCGTTTTTAGCAGAAATACCAACTACCTTCTAAAAATAGCTTATGACTAGCTTTATATTTGCGACATTTGGATTTAAGAAATTCGTTTTCTACGAATAGAAAATTGAGGATATCTAATGGCGGCGCTAGTTAGCTGCTACATGCGCCTTAACTCACATAACAAGAAGTTATTGCATGTAAAACGAGACATGGCGAAACGATAAGGGTTCCTTGTTCAACTACAGAACCCGGAAAGACGAAAGACCCTCTTATGGTCAAGAAAACATTTTTTATAGGTATTTTTTTTATATTACTAATGTGGCAAACAAGCTTACGGTCCGCCTGATGGTAAGCGGTCGCCATAGCCTATGGACGCTTGCAACGTTGCCGACCCTTTTGAAATCTACTAAATTCACTCTTGAACAACCCTATACAACTAATTTACACATCTTACTCTTTTCAATGTATTTTACTGATGTCTGATGTTTTTTTTCAGATCCAACATGGCGGACGACATTGATATAGAAGAACATGACATGTTTCCAGAATTCACTAGAATCAAAACAGAAGTTGAAGATCTTGAATATGAAGGTAAAAATTAGTAAATATATTACTTAATTTCCAATTCTCTTACTGTCCGTTCCCCGAAAGTCTTATTACCTAAAAGTATATTCCACGAAAGTCTAATTTCCCTAATAGTCCATTCGCCAAAACATGAATATTTTTTTTACGCTCGTTAACATTAGCATATATTAAAAAGCTATAAATGCAATTTTATTCAATTCAAACTACTACTAATTTATTTATTCAAACGACCGGCGAAGTGTGTGTCTTACACGCATTAAGGTTAGGGTTCCGTAGAATGATGATTGTTTTATTTAAAACAATTTTCATTTTCAGTTGTACTTGTACAGCGCTTATTATTTAATACAAATGTTTCAACTTTGGAAGCTGATACCTTGCAAAATATACATCAATTAAATAATATACTTAGTATATAACTTGACTTCGAAATGGTAGTCCCTAGTAAGTAATAGTTTATTGACTTCAAAAACGAGATAATATCCTATTTTTGAGAAATAAAGCATTTGAATTTGAATACTAAAAAAAAAATCTTGCACCCTGTTTCACTTAGGTCATCCCTCAGTTCAATGTGTAGAAATGAAAATTATCCTAAAAAAATTACAGAATTCCATCACAAAATAAAATTTATAAAAAATACATTTTTTTTGTATTAAAAAAAAAATTTTTTACCATACGCCAAAACTGCCACTTCATCCATGCTCTAATTTATCTCATTTATCTAATTTATTTCCATGCAGTTTACAGGAACTAGTACTACCATGCTGCTAAATGTAAATTTTCATGGGCTGAAATAGCAAAGCTACTTTGCACAATGTATTTGTTTAGCTCAACAATTTTTCGTAGCGATTCACATGAGTTTTCGTGCAATGTTGTACAGCTATTTTTATTTCCTATCGATACATGCCACATCTTTTGACAATACGGATACGTTTCGCTGCGGTCCGACAAACTTTGCGCCTAGTACTAACTAACTACTTCCACCTATTTATTAACTCTCTTGTGTCAAACCAAAAATGTACTCCAAAGTTGTCATTGCTTCTCTTTTAACTTATTCAGAAAAACTTTTAAGAATAGCACAAGATAATTTCTTTTATATAGCGCCTTAGCCTAGGCTGGAAAGTCGAGTACCAAAATTCAAGCTAATAACTGTCTTCCTTCAACTTGAGAGTTTATAAGTAACACAATAGTTTTAATCCTTACTCGGAAACAGTGTGTGTCATCATTACGTGTAGGCAATTTTATCACCTTATATTTTTATTTATTTACTCGCAAATGTGCTAGAGAACCTTGTGTTTGTGTCTAACACGGGCAATACAGAAATTACAAACTTGAGTCATTAAAGCCTTTTAAAGGCTTCTAAATGTTGAATACTTAAAATGTTGTTGATTCATAGGTCAAATGCGACGATGGCATTACTGTCAAAGTACTTTTCTTCTATATTTCTATTTGTCCATTTTTCAAAGGAACATCATTCATTATTCAAAGGAAAACTATCACTACTAATTAGGCTTTACTAGTAAACTAGTATTAGTCGATCAACTTATAAAATTTACTTGAAGAATTGTGACGGGTAGCTACGGAACTCTAAACCGACCTGCACTTGGTTGTAGTTTTCAAACTTCTAGACATATTTGTTAAATGAATTAAAAAAAAGTTTAATATGAGTATAATATAATTTTTCAGATACTGGTGTAGAGAATAACAGACTTCACTACGAATCGGAAAATGAAGTTGAAACACATAACTTCTCAATTTACAGACGTATTTATGGTAATCAACGTAAAATTACTGAAGAATCAAGTTACCCCCAAATTGGTAACAAAATCATTTTGGGAAGCAAACCACAACGGAGTATAAATACTGAACTGTTAGATGATAAACTAAATAGGTTTAGACCGACTGTAGTTTTAGAAGACTGGGGTCCGTGCCTTGATTCAAGTACATGTTATTGTAGGGAATGCAAAATTTTGTTTGCGACCGATAATGTTTTTGACGCCCATAAAATGGTAGCTCATTCTTTTTTAGTTGCAATAGGCAGTGTTGCTTCAAAAAATATAGCAGTCAAAAGTACAACTAAAAGCCAGTACACAAATATAAATGTAGACCAACCTTCTAGAAATAAGGCATTGAAAAGCACGGCAAAACCAGATATTTTTATAAACAGTGTAAGAAACAAAGCTACGAAAAGTACAGCAAAAGATTGTTATAACACAGCTATTGGCAACCTAAGACGAAAAGCTATGAAAAGTACTACTAAAGTCGACTATTCTTATATTTCCTTTGACAGCCCCAAAAATAAGGCCCTCAAAAGTACTACAAAAGTTATCTTTAACGACATATCCTTAAAATCTTCTAGTAGCAAAAGTCCTATAAATACAACTTTTAATAATAAAGCTGACAAAAAAACTACCGCAGCTCAGAAGGCAAAAGTTGAAAGTAAAGGAACTGAAAAAACTAATCTAAATTCTTTTACTAAGATGTGCAGCCATTGTAATCAGCATTTTTCTGATGATGACCTAGTTAAGCATCTTTATGATCTGCTGCCAGTGAAAGCCTTCAATTGTGATAAATGTGATAAGATTTTCAATAATAAAGCTGATTTGACAGCACATTATCAAGTACATAAGTCTAAAAATGTATCTAATGGTAGCCAACGTCTCATGTATATTTGCTCAATATGTTCATGCAAATTTGTTTATATAAAAAACTTAAATGTTCACTCGCTACATAATCACAATAATCGAATGGAAAATCCTAAAATAGAAAATTATAATGGGAAATGTGGGCTTTGTGGCACTACTTATAAGGGCCACAAAAGTTTTAATGTTCATGTGAGGAAGTATCACTCAAAATACTATCTAAAAAAGAAAAATAGTTTGAAGGTAAAAAAGCCAGCAGTTAAGCAACACAATATAACCAAATTATTTAAAAAACCGAATAATAACTTAAGTAAAAATAAATTACTGCAATATCAATGCCTTGTGTGCAAAGAAATATTTCCTAAGTACGACACAGCTCGAGGACACCGATATTCAAAACACCCAGAAATGAAAAATCAGAGAGTAATAAAAAAAATTGTTTTTCGAAATCACAAACAAAATGTGTCGAAAACCGTATCAAACTCCGAATATCAATTTCAACATAGCAGAGTAATGGATAACCCACCAATACCTAAATCGACTTTATTTAAATGCGACAAATGCCCAGTCCACTTCTTGACATGTTTTCGGACCAACCGTCACACAACACATTGTGTTCAATCTCTTGACGGCACTTGGAAATGTGAAAAGTGTTCTCGAGTATTCACAATGGCTGAGCGAGAACTCCATCTGACGCAACATCAGCACACTTCAAAGTTTAAAGTATTTGTGGCACACTCACAGTTGAGGGACAGAATACTCTGCAAATGTCCAGAATGTGGGGTATACTTTGACGACATTAGATTCTGGAAACACTGTCACAAAGGGTGTCATAAGACGTCAAAGTCACTCCTTTGCACCGACTGCAACTTGCAGATTTATGTTGCTGACAGTATTGGACACAGAACCAAGCATGAAACTTCAAAATATGCACGTGATGATTTCATTAAAATAGATTATGTTTTAATAAATACGGATCAACCTGCAGTCGAGCCCAGTAATCAGCCTAAACGAAAATTATCTACGGATTCCGATTTTATAGACGCACCATCCAAAAAGCTAAAATTAGCAATTATGAAATCTCAAAAAATTCGGCTTTATTATTGTTCCATCTGTAAATGTTCTATGCAAGTAAGAACACCTGCTCATAAGGACACTGATCAGTGTAAAAGTATTGTTTCAACCACATGTAAAATATGTGGCCTTACTGTTACTAGTAGAGCTTATTTAGCACATAAAAGGCTTCACCTGCTTCACAATTTAAAATTAAATGATTTTCAATTTATAAGAATACAAGATTCAAAGATTGTAAGACCAATGCCCAGGTATTATAAATGTAATAGATGTGATGTGCACGTTGAAACCAAAAGAAGCCTAATGTGGCATAAGTGTGGTAAGAGAAAGCCAATCATCTGCAGAATATGTTCGAAAAAGTTTAATAGTAAAGCTTTCGAATTCCATTTATCATTTCATGATTATAATAAGGCACAAAATAAGAAAGCTAAATTGGATAAAAAAATTGGTAAGGAAGACATAATTAATGCAACGAAAAAGTTTAACTTAGAAAAGAAATCTGATACAGAACATATGCCAGAGATATTAAAGAAATATGAAGCTATGAAAAAAACGTGGAATATCTTATACTTGTGCAAGACATGTAATACAGTGACTGATTCTTACAACTATGTTATCGAACATTGTCAAAATCATTATAACAATATGGAGAGTTATGGTATGGTAATTAAGAGCTGTAAAGTATGTGATTTAAAATTTGATGTAGCATGTTTTGATAAACACAGAGAATTGCATTTGGCAAACAAGCAAATAAATAAAACTTCATTTACTATCCTAGAATATACATTTACGTTGCTATTGACCAAAAACTGGGACAGACTATTTGACAATTTGTCAGAGGCACAAGTTATGCAAATAGTTTCTCGCAGTATTTATAGTGTTGCCCGTAATATTAAAATGAAAATAACCCAAAAAGGACCACCAGAATTAACATTGTACAAATGTAACATATGTAGCAACTTTGTAGACCCAAGCAGTGTGTCAAATCATACACTTGAACAATTGTGTCTTAAACATATGTCAAATAAATTATATTGCGCGGTGTGCTGCATTCCTTTTTTCTCACAGAATGCCCGCAGTCAACATATCCTTGTTCATAAGACTCCCAACATCAACAAAAAATCATTCCAAATTGTTACTTTCAATCATAAAGACGATGAGCAGTTTAATAGAATTTTAAATTCCGTTGGTTCAACTAAAAATGACAGCATTGACAAGGAATCTAATATGGAGGATGCTAACTGTAGTGATACAAAAGGATCTGAAGGTTTTGAAGAGCCAAAATTACCTGTGTCAGGTATTGGGAAGAAACTATACAAAATTTACAAATGCACCCAGTGTGAAACGTGTATTTCGAATCTTGCTAATATTCCTAGACATATGTGTATTATTGACAAGTATAGAAAAAAATGTCCAGAATGTGACAATTACTTTTTTAGCTCACGGCTTTACAAGCATCTTAAATTACACGAAACACTAGGCTATGTAAAAGAAAATATAGAGACAGTACCATTTGAACCTCGCAATACCACTCCCATAAATGATGAAAAAGCTAAAAGTACTAGTTCTACACTATATCAAAATACTAAAAGCACAGACACATTGGAAACCCAATGCGTTGTCAAAATTTACAAGTGTAGATGCGGTCTTCATTTTACAACACAAAACAGTATTGAAAAACACATGTCTCTGTGCAAGCCTGGATACAAAGTATCTAAAGAAACATGTAGCAAATGTGGACTTCTTTTCGCGACCGACGTACTAGTGAGCCATCTTTGTAACCATCACAGCAAAGTAAAAAATACTCAATTTGAAATACAAGAAGTTAAAGGCACAAATACAGTAGAAGTATACAAATGCGGTTTATGCCATGTATTATTCCCTTTGAAATCTGAAGTTGATGAACATTTGGAAACTTGCACGGCGGATAATTATGAAGGAGTCAAATGTATCGTATGTGGTCTTGTGTTCCATAGCAGTGCCATTTCCCTGCATCAAAGAGCACATAAACGACAAAATCGTTTAAGAGCAGAAGACCATACTATCTTAACTATCAATAAATCTGAAAATTCTTCAAAAAATTTAAAAAAAAGGACCATATACAAATGTACTCCCTGCGATATCCATTACATGACGTTTTCAAGTCTAAGGTCGCATTCTGTAAGTCATGATAACAAAACGGAACCTATGGTTTGTAAGATTTGTGGATTAAAATTCTCATATTTGTCTTTAAAGAAACACATCCATTTGCATCATGAAAAAATGAAGTGCAGCCTTACAGATTTGATCATTAGCGATAAGTTGCCAAAAGACAGTTTTTCGATTAATATGTCTGTGAATAGCAATACTAGTTTAAATGAAAGTAATATGTCTTCTGGATTAGATGAAACAATTAAAGAGAGTACTAAATTTAAATGTATTAAATGCGAGACGCATTTCTTAGAGAGTTCAATGTTGAACATTCATATGCAAGGGTCTTGTGAAAAAGACACTTCAGAAGTATGTGATTTGTGTCATTTAAAATTCTCATTTAAATGTTTTAAACAACATATAGAGACTCATTCCGAACATAAAATTAAAGATAAAGGATATAGTAAAGATAAGACACAAGAAATAATCAAAGCGAACAAGTTCGGTTGTCAACTGTTTAAATGTGAAAAATGTTCTGTGCACTATTTGTCATCAAACTCTTTGAAGAACCATTTAACAGCAGATGTCCACAGTAATCTATTTGTTATTTGTAATATTTGTGGTCTTGCTTTTGCGCCTTCGTCAATAGAGAGGCACAAATACGTTCATCATAAAATAATGAAATTGAAGCTAGAAGATATTACAATCTCTGGGCAAGCTCATTTAGTCGAAGACAAAAATGTAAATAACTTAGAAATAAAGAAGGAAATCTCTGTTTTAGATGAACGTGATTATTTAAGCAAAAGTGTATCAACACATATATCACAAAAAGTGACGAATTCTGTAGAAACTACAGATATAGAAATAAAATCCAATATTATTGCAAAAGAAGGTAGTCACGGGGAAAATATTAGTCCTTCAGCAATAGAACAAGATCGTGATGAAAGTTATGCACAAAATGCATCGAATGAAATTAGTAAGATTACGGCACCTACTAATTCCGATAATAATGAAAGCTTTGAAAAGTCATTAAGGCTAGATGTTTCAGAGCAAGGTGAATCTTTCAACTTATCTAAAGGTTCAGATACAGTTTTTAATACATCCTTAGTTGACGATGCTAAAAATTATAAAGTTAAATTGTATAAATGTGGCGAATGTAACGTGTGCTATTTGGCGCAGAGTACATGTTACAAACATACCCTCAAACACATTCCCTTAGATCCCATGGATTATATTGAATGTAAATTCTGTAATTTGCAATTCACGTTAACTTCTTTAAAAGCACATTTAAAGAAACATCATTCATCCAAATTAAATTTGGAAGATATACTCATAGAAGAATATCAACCCAATAAATGTAGCAGCCAAGTGCCCAAAATAGACATTTATTGCGCAATGGAACGAGTTCAATCACGTCAAATAAGTACTACAACCGATATTAACAAAGTAGAGGTCACATCGGGACAACTTGACAATAATAAGACCAAAGAATCAGATTCGGGTTCTCTTAGCTTTAGTAGCATTAGTGGTGATATACTTGCACAAAACAACATGGTCAACATATCTAAGTATGCTTTAAATTTAAACACAAAGTTAAATACAGATATTCAGTCAAGTAATACAATTGAAGAAAAAAACACTAAAGCTGAAATAAATTGCAATGAAAAAACCCCTGTTGAGAGCAATTCTCGAAGATCAGCACAAGAAAACGCTAATCTACCTAAAAACGCTGCCAGTTCTCTATTTGTAAACAGTAAAGAAAATTCTGATGGTCTTTGTTTTACAAACAAGGAAAATATTAAAACATGTAATTACCAAACTGATGAACAGTCAATTCCCTCACCTCTCACATTAAATGAAATTGGTATACAAAATTTTAGTGTCAAAAATGATAATGAAACAGAAGAAGTTCAAACGAGTATTAAATCTGATGTCTTAGCAGATAATCTACAGTGTAGAAGTATTCAAACATGTAATCATCAAACCGAGGCACAGTCTGTACTGGCATCTTCTGCCTTAGGAGGTAAGGATGAAGAAAATATTAGTGGCAGCTTTTATGATAAAATAAACTCTGCTAAATTTGAAGTGGAACAAAATATTAATTCTAATATCATAGCAGATAAACTACAAGGTAAAGTAGATAATGAAAACTTGGATTCATCAGATGCATCAGTCCAAGTGGAAAGTCACTTTTTCAGTTGTGACATTAATGCATTGAGTACATCGAATGGCTCACAAATTATGGAGGATATTCACAATCCACAGTCCGAAATATCACTAGTTAGTAGTATCAATAGTTCTATAGTGTCTTGCGAACCAATAGAAAAATAAAGAGCTCCAATAATAAACAACAAACAAGTGCAATTAAAAAAATAGACAACGAAAATATAATTGCTCAAATGCAAATAGAAGAACCCAAACAACCACTTTAGTTTTACTGAATTCACAAGAAACTGAAAAAATATTGCTATTGACAGTTTCACAGACTATGTATCAAAATAGTGTCAAAAACAATATGGTATAAGAACGAAACAGCGCATCCCTTTCGATTTCACTAGTTAAAGAGCCTGATTACTGTAGCGATAACAAAAACACAAACAGTGTATTTTCTAGTGACAAATGTAAAAAAAAAAACAAAACAAAAAAATTTAATATGCATCTAGAACATTTACACTCAATTGAAAAGTGGCTCTAGTTTAAACGCCTCTATTTTAAAAAGGTTATATCTGAGATAAGTGATGAAAAATACACCTGTTGCATTTTTGAAAAAAAAATATCAATGTTGATTTGATTATTGCTAACTCAAAATGACATCTAACAAATGTGTTGACGAGTTTCTAAACAGTTATCAACAAATACTGAATTAAAATAAAGTATACTGAATTCGTTTTACAGGGAGCATTTAGGTACTCGAAACAACATACTTAAATAAAAAAAATAATTAAATATATAACACGATGTTACATAAATTGTACATCTTTCAAGCTTTGTTAAAATACGGTGAATTGTAAAATGTTTTTTTTTTTTTAACGCTTGAATTTTGTTATTGTATAAACAATATTTTGCATTAATGTGGGTTTGAAAAGATCTGTAATTTTTCTGTCAGACAATGAGATGTGTTAGATCTTTTGACGATGAACTTTAAATTAGTTTTGATTATAAGTCTATAAGTCTTTAGTTACTAATGATTATCAAATGTTTTGATGATTTTATATTGTTTTTTGTATTATTTTATTTTGAGTATCATTAAGTACCTTATATTAATATCTTAGCTTTAATGACGGGTCTTAAAACTAATATTGAATTTGCGAAGACGATACTAATGTTGACTATTCAACCAATCTCGGAAAAAATCGGGTGCACAAATCTATTGTTTAAATAATCATTGTAGTACATTTATGTTATGTGCAGTTTATGAAAGTGTAAATTTTCGATGATTTTACTTTGAACTGACTTTTATAATTTTTTTGGTGATATATTGTAATAAAAACCACAAATTGCAAAACTGCGACCTACATTCGTTGTAACATAGATTTCCTATCATTGTCAAACTTCTTATATCAAAATATTTGGTCACACAAACTTTCATTTTAATTAAATCTGTATTAAGATTTTGAAGTGATCTACGTAATATTCATCCAATTAATGAAATAATCTACGTAATAACACAACTGTGGAGTAGACTAGGAAGAAACTACTAACACAGTTATATTCAATCCATAAACTAATGCACTGTATAAATAGTTATAAAACTTGTACCGTAGTGGTGTTTAATAAGATATAGGTAAACTCCGTTGGTTATTGAAATATTGAATCGGATACAAATAAAGTTTTATACAAATGTATACGCTTCTGGTTCGATTTAAATTAGGTACATTGCATTTATCCACATAGCATTGTAGCTATCCACATAGCATTGTAGCTATCCACATTGCATCGTAGCTATCCACATTGCATTGCATTTATTATTGTAATTATGACCAAAAATGTTGATGAATACAAATTAGTATGTAAGTTATTTGTTACGTGGTTGAGAATCAAAACGGTTGTCGAATTTAGATTGTTTTGTATGTATGTGGTTGAGGGTAGATAGTGTTTAAGATTGAATGTTCTTGTAATTGAAGAGTATTTGAAATGTTAGAAGTAAGCTATAGGACGGTCGCTCAGCGGCCGGAAATACATATTGATTTTCTTTTTCTTGTATTCTTTCATAACCTTTTTTGGGGTCGAGAGACTACCGATCTCCTTCGTGCAGTAACACGGACGCGAAGCACGAAAAAATTCGTACATTGACCTTTTAGACTGTGCTCAGTGGTCAAAATAGTAGTAATTTCTGATGACAGCGGTCATCGCATCTGTGCGAGCGCGACGGCAAATAATTATGGGCGCGCAACAGAGACAAATATAACGAGTCATTGAAGGAAATTCTTCCTGCTTCGCGTCCGTGCCTATAGAAAAAAACGGGTTGCACTCCGGGAGTGCCGGCAGAAGTGAAAACATCCATATTTCTTATCCATATTTATTTATTAAAAATAATAACTTTTGTTTATTTATTTTTTTGACGTTGTATATTTGACAGCTCAATCTGTCATAGAATTAAAATCCCATATCCAACCTCCCTGTACTACTCATAATCGCCATATACTAAAAATTAAAACTAACCTAATGTAAATAAAGGTCACGTGTCCTAACGCGAGTGACATCTTACGAATTTTCGATCAGGACACGTGACCTGACGCGAGTTTAACAGTTTTTACCCATCACAAAAAAAGTGCACAGCGCCGCTAAAGAAGTTTTCACTTCAATAACAGTGCTATCTCTTGACCATTGTTGTGGCTAAAATTATTTTCTCTTGGGGGCTGAGGCTGAGGTTCAGCACGATTAATTTTACAATTTTTCTATTTATATTTTACAATTATTCAAATAAAATAATTATAAAAAGAAAGACACAAGCAAGGTAAAAAGCCAGCTCGTGCGAGCAAGATAACCACATATTACGTTATTGCGAGGTATTGCGCTCCATATATCACACTAATATTATACCGGCGAAAGTTTGTGTGTGTGTTTGTATGTTAGTTACTTCTTCATGCTAATTACAAGACTCGATTCCGCGGTTTTTTAATTTTGACCATTTTTTCAGCGTCTCGTACGTAGGTATTTAGCTTCTCATGTATAGGATTCCAACAAAAATGATAAAAATGAACCTTGGCTAGACTTCGGTGTCTGTCTGTGTGTGTCAGTAGTTTTTAATATTAATCTCTGTAAAAAGTTAAAGTGTATGAAAATGTGGATTTGATACTTGACGGGTGCGCATAGAAGCATTTTGCTTGATCACCTCGTTAAGGGCAAACACCATTAAAAAATGATACAAAATTAATTTGCCATAATTTTCGAAGTTCCTTAGATTTTACTTTGTAGTATTTAACGATTTTAGTGTCATAAGTATTTTCTGAGCCAATAGTTGCTTCGTTTAGGCCTATTTGTGCTATTTTAAATGTCTAAACCTAACACATAAAAAGGTCCAAAGCTACTAGGTACCGCCACCAAAGCCCTTGCCAATCAACTATGACATTATTTACTAATTTATTTAAGCACATATTTAGTATTCACAGTTAAAATACATATTTAGTCCTAACCATGCACACACATTAAACACTATATATAAATAACGCATGCGTAGGGTTGCCATACGTCCCGTATATACGGGATTGTCACCATATTTGAGATATCCCGTATTATTATTGCGACCCGCTTTTTAATAATTCCCGTTAATGTACATGTTTGAAGCAATACGACTGTCGCAAATCGTCAATTTCATGATTTTTTAATTAGTTTGGGATTCAGGACATCATAGTTATCTCATGTTTTAATATCTTGTCATAAGAAATATAGTTTTTTTAAATTTATTGCTAATCTCGAGAAATAGTACATTAAACGTCCCGTATCAGTCCCCAATAATTATAGCAACCCTACGCATGCAGTAACTTGAGTGACAACAACTATTAAGCGTCAAGCGACAAGTATCAATGAACTATGAAGCATTACTGACTGAATTCATTCGGGTACTAGATTGACTTATACTGTTCTTTCGTAAAATATTTTTTTTATTCTGGGCTTTAAAGTTGTAATTAATACAAGGCACGAAACGCTTAGGTCTTTCATTTCTTAGGTTGCGAGATCATAGTCCAGACGCGCATCCCGCTTTCACTCATGCGTCTATCGTAGAACAACTGAGATAGAAGTAGATTCTTTCCAGCGATGAACGCAGCGCTGTGACCGAACGATTACGCCAAGCATTTGTTTCATTCTCGCTCATCAATAGTTTGTTCCTTTGCTTACTGTCACACATGTCCGAATAGAACGAGACCGATTACGCTTACGGAATAGTTCATTCTAGTACAGTACCGGGAATTAATTCCTATTCATTCATCTTTCATGTACTACACAAGACTACTAATATTCTAAGATCACTGTCGGGTGGATGGTGGGGTTCTCACCCTTACACACAAAAGTTATTGTATAATGCCATTGTCCGTAGCCATCTTTACTATGCATCCTTGCTTCTGGAACCTTGCTCTAAAACATCTATGGATAAAATACACAAAATTCAGTCGTGTACGTATTATAACTGGTGCTATGAAGTCCTGCCCATTGAATGCCTTACGGGAATGTGTGTATCCTCTACTGGGATTGCGGAGACAATTCTTATCTGACAGATATTTTTGAAAATTGCCCGATTACCTTTTTATCCTTCTCCAATCTCTCTCTGATAATCTATAATCCAGTTCTTACTGGAACCACAAGAAACCTCCTAGACTTAAAACTAACCCGACTTCCTTGCCCAATTGCTCAGTTCCCTAAACAGCAACTCTATGCCACATTTTTATTATTTCATCCACAAGTAATTTTAGATTTTGATGTCCCTAAGGGTGATCCAGCAGCGAAAAACTTATTAATTTCATCCCTAAATAAATATTATCACATCTGGTTAACCTTGTTTACGGATGCTTCTTTTCTAAAAACAGCTGTGTTGGTTCAGCGGTTTGGATTCCTAAATTAACAATTATACTTAGCTTTAAGAGCCCCCTCAGATATCTGTCTTTACAGGGGAGGCTATCGCTCTTTTAGAAACCGCGTTGTATATAAAATGTTACCAAATAAATTCAAAAAGCTGTCTCCAATCTTTACAGTGCAACCCTTTTAAAGCTAAACTATTATTTACCATCATTCTTGAGATAAAAAAAGTATTATAAGCATGTCAAATTCAAGGTATTGTGGTGGTTCTTATCTGGGTTCCTAGTCAATGACTGACCAATAGGCTATGGATGCTGCTCTAACAGGGTTTTTAACCCACTACAAAATCTTCTTCCTAGACTTCCAATGCCTTGCAATAAGACAATCTGCAATGGACTGGAACAATTTATGAAGACAGTCGAAAGCAACAAAATGAAAATATTAAGGTCGAATTCAATCATCTATTTCATTATAACAATGGTTTTTTCATTCACGAAACAGTAATAAATCTGTCACTTCTACCATATGCCCTGTTTCTTATCAAAACTTAGAATTAAAGACTCCTCTCTTTGTGAATGTGGTTTAGATGAAGGTCCTCCTGACCATATCTTTTTAACCTTAAATTTCCAGTTTCTTTGAATATGAATATATATTTGTAAAGAAACTACTTTTCAAGGGTAAGGCAGGTTGTAATGTATACTCTTTCGCTTTTATCGTAACAGACAATATTTTAATACGACTAAGGTGGCAAACAAGCACACGGTCCGCCTGATGGTAACCGGTTACCCTGGCCTATGGACGCTTGCAACACCAGGGGTATAACTCGCGCGTTGCCGACCCTTCAAAAAACGTTCGTTGCCGAAATCTAATAACTTCTTTCTTGAAGTACTCAATACTGTAGTCCTTAGAGAAAACCTTGGCAGGGAGCTCATTCTACAACCCAAGCGTTCGCGGGAGAAAGTTTCTCTGAAACCGCACTGTACGCGACCATTTCGGTTCTAAAGTATGAGAATGAATTCCCTGCTTATGGCGAGCAGTGCGATGGTAGAAAGTAGCCGTGGGCATTATTTCGAACAATTCTTCAGAACACATCCCATTGTATAAGCGGTAGAACACACACAGGAAGGCAAAATCTCTCATCAGGCTTAAGAGTTTGATACAGTAAGTAAGTTTGGGATCGTCTACAATTCTCACAGCCCGTCGTTGAACCGAGTCAAAAGGTCCAAGCTGGTATCTGGGTGCACCCGCCCAGCAGCAGCAGTACTCCATATGGGGCCGAACTTGCGACTTGTAAAGCAGCAACCTCTGCCCCGACGTGAAGTACTGCCTCGCTCTATTTAGTACACCTAGTTTTTTGGACGCCAGCTTCACCTTATCTTGTAAACGATCTCGGAACTGAACATCGCTGGAGATGTCGACACCAAGGATCCCCATGCTCTTGGAGATGGAGTGTTCTGGAATTGTGGGACTACAGTGAATGGGGTTTTCTTAGCGGTGAACGCGCAGACTTGTGTCTTTGTAGGGTTAAATCGGACCAAGTTTACCCGTCCCCAGTCAGAGACCTTGGACAGTGTGGTCTTGATTTGAGACACAAGTTCTCCGCAGTATTCCTCCACTACGGAACGAGGGATGTTTGCACGACCCGTGTAATAAGTGTCTCCAGTACTGACATCTGCATAGCTATGTATGTTGTTGATGGATAACATGTCATTGATATGCAGTATGTAGAAAGAGCGTAGGAGACAGCACAGAGCCTTGCGGGACACCAGTATTAATGTCCATGCTATCAGAGCAACTACCGTCAGCGACGGTTCGTATGCGTCTGCCGGACAAAAAGCTAGCCACCCATTTGCACAAACCCTCGGGCACTCCGTAAGATGGCAACTTCGATAGAAGACCCTGGTGGAAGACCCGATCGAACGCCTTCGCTGTGTCCAGGCTACATGCCACTGCCTCCCCCTGACTCTCAATGGCTAGTGCCCATCGGTGTGTAAGATACACAAGAAGGTCACCAGTCGACAGCCGTGGCGTCATCACTGACCAGGTCGTGTTCTTCTAGGTATCTTAGAAGCTGTGTGTTAATCACACGCTCCATCACCTTGGAGAGGAGAGAGGTAATAGCGATAGGCCTGTGCACATTCGCAGTCTTCCATGAAGACGGAAATTGCCTAGTATGGTAGGAAAGCGCGAAGAGGCGCGTGAGTACAGGACATAACTCAGCAGCACACTGCTTAAGCACCACTGCTGGTATACCGTCTGGCCCACTCGACTTATGAACGTTTAGAGAAAGCAACGCCCGCCGGACCTCCCGCTGTGTTATGGAGATTTCTGGCATGGTCTTACCGCACCACGGTATAGTAGGTGGTACAGCGCCTTCATCGTTCATATTCGAGTTTGAGGCAAAGGGACTGCCCAGTAGATCGGCTTCCTCTTTAGCACTATGGGCCAAGATGGCCAGATGGATCGGGTTGTGTGCATGACACTGAGATGGAATATCCGTCCGGACGTGTAGTCAGCAGAAGGTCCAGTAAGGAGCTTGTATGGTCCTCTATATCTGGTATTCTCGTTGGAGAAAGTACCAGCTGAGAGAATCCATAGGTCAGAGCAAATTCTTGAGCAGATATTCCTGCATAGTTATTGGTTCGAGAACTGAGCCACCCACGATGGTGGGCGTTTAAGTCTCCCAAAATAACTAGTTCTGCTGTGGGATATTGCTCTAGAACTTTGTCAGTCGTCAAACTGACAAGATGCTCGAAGAGTCGAGTTACGTCCGTGTCACCGCTATGAGACCTGTATAGGCACGCATAGATAGGAGTGTGGCCGCCGTTATCTACGCGGACCCACAATATCGACAGGTCCTTGTCTTCAAGGCTATGAAGGCGGCGACAGCGGATATCCTCCCGGACGAACATACATACACCGGCACGACTCACAAAATTGTGCTCAAGTTTGTAGCCGGGATAGTGAAGGTATGATGTATCGGCCGGGCAGGATATCTGCGTCTCCGTTAGAAAAAGAATGGTCGGCTGCGCAGTCTCCAGATGGAAGTGGACTGCGTTAAGATTTCCGTGAATACCCCTAATGTTGCAAAAGTCCAAATTAAATGTGGATGAAGCGGCCGCTGAAAAACTCTTTTTCTTATTTTTGTAGCTTTTTTTTTTAAAAGTTACTTAGACTTAATATGAGGATTCACTGCACAGACAGCTTAGAGGACAAAAGGTGCGGTTCTAGAATTTCCAAAGGTCGGCACAGATAATACGGTTGCAGGCACGGCGAGCGGAAGGCCCCTGGTCCGCCTCTGTTGTAGTAGCCGGGTCCACTCCGGTCTCCTTCTCCGGCACGACTACCACTTCTGAGACTTTACACAGGCTGGCAGATCAGCCTCCCAGGGCGGAGATTAAGTGATCCCTAGGTTCGAGAATCCGTTCAACCTGCGGGCGGCCAGCGGTCAGTCGTTTCTTCAGGTCTCCCTGACCGCCGAACCAGCACGCCGCGTCTACGCCGAGCAAAGACAGCAACAAGCACCGCCGGTCCTCCGCTGTCCGCGCAGCAAATCCTCAAAGAGCTCTGGCAACCTTACTCACCGCTAGCTTAGCAAAGTTATTATGGTCACAACATAACAACAAATTATTATTATAGTCGCGGTTTTCTGTACTACCCCAGTTCGGGCCGCTCATTCGAGCAAGTACTCGCTATGCCCCGCTTTATTGTTAGGGCGTCTTATTCGAGGGAGTACTTGCAGTTCCCTACCACTCTTAATATTACCCTAATCACATAAGGTGATTCTTAACCCTTAGTATAGTAATATCTGTATAGAAACTATCTATTTTATAACAGTATAGAACTACCTGACTAAATAGAAAGACTGAGAAAACGAGAGCCTGCCTACACGGAGTTCAAAGTGTATAGTTTTCAAGCCTTTATTAGAGATGGAATTAAAAATAGAGTTTTTTCGGCCTAGAGCCCGATCAGATGTCTTGCACGTGAAGGACACCCCGCAGGTCTCCGCCGCCGTAGTAAGTAGACGCGGACGGGACTGAATTTAAGTGACCTATCGACGTGTATTGAGTAATGTAAGATATGCCGCACGTGGCAGGCACAATGTAAGGCCGCACGTGGCTAGCACAATGCAATGTTGCACGTGGGCGCAGTTCACCCCGTAGCCTCGGTGTGAAGCGGTGTTCAGGCTGAAGCACTGCTACCGCACAGGCCCAGGAATTGGAGCAC
This sequence comes from Apoda limacodes, assembly GCA_946406115.1. Taxonomy (NCBI): domain Eukaryota; kingdom Metazoa; phylum Arthropoda; class Insecta; order Lepidoptera; family Limacodidae; genus Apoda; species Apoda limacodes. The sequence goes on along the minus strand of OX291542.1, from coordinate 2,484,546 downwards.
AGTGTACTCCAGGCAGGCCGAGGATTTGGAGTCTAAAGAGCTAACAGGCTGACGCGCACGGCCTTCGCAGTAGCCGCGAAGAAAAGTGGTTATATCCGAAGATATAAGACGGATATAAAAAAAAACCGTCGTGCGTGTTAATAAAAGTATAGTTAGTAAATACCTATTTTACACACGATCACAACACAGTAACAAGAACATAGTAAAAACCTAGTAACTATTAACACTCCGGTTTTTTCACTAGTAAGAAGAAGTAGAGTTGCAGCCTTAAGATTAGTAGATAGCTGGAAATATTCAACTACAAATCAAAATCAAATAGTTTTTTTGTGCGTCCGCAGAGACCAGAACGTTAAGAATTATTGTGACAAAGCTAATGTCACAACCTATCGAGACTCTTTTGAAATCGATATTCAAAAAACACGAAACCGGTAATGGACCTAAGAATGGATGCTTAGAAACTTCCACCGTTTCCTACATTATCCGGTCCTTTGACGGAGACGGACCACCGGAAACGTTAACATTCGCGAAATACTATGCACTTAAAGTACCTACAATGAAGGTCACGAAGCGAAAGTAATAATAAAAAAATAGATTTTTTTAATATAGGGGCAACACCCAAATTCAAAGATACCGGTTGTAGAATTTATGATGATAAACGTGATAATTGTGTAGTACGAGAAATAGGTTTTCCTCGTGGTCCCATTCATGGGACAAACTAATGGGTCAAGTCATGGGTCCATGAGATAACACCGGGGATCCTTTGTATATATGTTATCTGTCGATTGTGATAGTGTTAGTCTGACCTCGGTAAAACAAATCAATACTGCTCTTTTTAATGTGTTTTAGTATATTTGAACGCACTTATCTTAGGAAATTCCAGTTTTAAATAAAAATATATTTTTGCGGTAATTAACCTAAACGGTTAAAATGGAAGTTTCCGTACTTAATAGGAATGTTAAGTTTACTAAAGTCTTTTTTCTATAAAAAATAGATATCAATCAGTAAAATGACGTGCTGATTTTACGGCTTCAAAATTTTAGAGATGAGGCGATTGGACAGTAATTTGTCCTCTCCGCTCGGTTTGAACCAACGACCTTTTAGTGCAGTCATTGAAGCGTTATTGGTCCGAATTTTTTTACTGAGACCCGATTTGCATGAAATTTTGGAATTAGGCTCATCTTACCCTTAACTTCAAAAGTGAAAATGATCTGAACTTCGCACCCACCCTGGGGGTGGTTGCCACCCCTTCTTGGTGGTGTAATTTTTTTTCTTCAAAATAACTTCAGACATCGATAGAAGACCTAATTTTAAGAAAAAAATGTTCTATAAAGTTTTTCAAAAACCCAAAAACTTTTCAAGTTATTGGCAATTGAAAATTCGGAATTTTTTCACGTTTTTCATCGGTGTTTTGCAAATATCTTCAAAAATAAGCATTTTAACGAAAAAATTTTGATGAACAGAATTGTAGCAGGTAAAAAACTGAACAAATCGGTTTTTTTTATAAAGTGTTCTAAGTGCAATATTAAGCTAGATATGAAAGATCAAAGTCGTTTTTTATTTTGTCTGAAATTTAATCGATGTATTCAATGCCATCTAGCGGCGAGCAGATACATTTTATGCATTCTTATGAAATAGGGTTTTGTAGTGCTTGAAATAAGCTTTAAAATGAGCACTGTTAAAAGTCTTTTGCACGTAAAATGAGTGAGCTGTAATGCAAATAAGAGGAACTTCTAATGTTTTTTTCTTTTAAATCAATGGATTTCATAAGTGCCATTTCCACGAAAATTAAAATCGTGTTCCGTCTAGAATTGACTCTAGTATAAAGAGTTTGATGGATTCTAGCAGTTTGGCTGCTTGAGGACACATATTTTTCAAAAAAATCACGATTTTAAGAAAATTGAAATTTTCGATTTTTTTACAAAAACGACCTTCTTTTCATAATATCTCAAAAATGATACGTATAAAAGTATAATAATAAAAAATGTAGGTCTTTTTTTGTCAAAAAAATTGTTTTTCTTTTTTTTTGTCACACAAAAATTGACGGAGATATGATTGTTTAAAGAACGCGCGGCAGCTCAATCACAGTCTCTCTCGAGCCCTTTGACCCTTCACCGTTTTAAAATAAAAGGTTTTTCACTATATATTGTAATGAAAAAAGTCGTAGCTCTTTTAATTGTTTTTTACCCTTAAAATGGTTTTTTATAAGTTGTGATAGCATCAAAATTGAAGGAGTTTTCCAAAAACTAATCGTATTTTTTTTACTTAGTAAACTGAAAATTTCGGAGTTTGAATATTTGGAGCAAAGTGAAAGTACACAGTAATAGAAACCCAAAACTATTGTCTTATATTCATTCAAATGTGTTATATATACATATATGAACGTTGGTATGTATTCAAGCCTTATATTTAAGCCTACTTTATATATATATATATACAGTGGAGCGTCGATTATCCGAACGTCGCTCAACCGAACGACCGCTTATCCGAACTACTACGCCCGCCCGATCCGCGCGTGCCTCCCTCCCGCCTTCCGCGCTACAGTGCTCGCGCACGTGTCGCGACTTGTTGACTTGTTAATTGTACTCGTATGTAGCATCAACGCCGAATGGTATACCACACAATGCCTGCCAGAATTTTTGACTGCAATGAGCAACAAGCGACCGAACACAGGGCTCTGGTACTGCTTTACCATGGCAACGCGTCCGCGCAGTCAGCGCTCAAAACGAGGGACTTCCTGGACACCACACCGGTCAGAGTCTTGGCTCACCCTCCTTACAGTCCTGATCTGGCACCGTGTCACTTCTTTTTATTCCCTATAATAAAAATTTAGCTGAAAGGGATACAGTTTTCAACCCCGGAAGACGCGCTAGCAGCGTTCGAGAAGGACTTTGAAGAGGTGTCTGCGGTGGACTAGAAAAAAATGTTTCAAAAATTGTTTCAGATGCATGAAACTTTGTATACAGGCTGGTGGAGAGTACTTTGAAAAGATTTAATTAAAATATTTTATCCATAGAAGTTAGTATTTTAGTTCCTCAAAACTTTCTGAGTGTCCCACGTATATTTTAATGTTAATATAGTTTTCATTAACCTGTACGTAAATATGTATGGCTGAATCAATACACATATAAGTAGTTCGATTATCCGAAAATACCGGTTTTCCGAACACCTTAGTCCCCCAATTAGTTCGGATAATCGACGCTCTACTGTATATATATGTTATGGACATATATTTTGGAAACGTAGGCTTGAATACATACCTTGTTTCTTCACAATCTTGTTTCTGCTGCAACTAGCAATACCACCACTATAGATCTTACAGGTGATGACACCATTATTTCTTCTAAACCAGTGAGGCTTGCTAAGTGCAGTAGAAAACAGATAAAAAAATACATCAAAATCAACAGATTTATAAAAAAAAATGAAAAAATGATCAAAAAGCAAAAAATATTTAGTAGAAATGTAAATTACTGCAAAGAAAAATTACAGTTAGTGGAACATCTGGAAGTATGTAAGTTGCAATTAGAAAACAGTAGGCTACAACATAAAACTGATACACATTTACTCGACTTGCAAATAAAAGTCGGTATACGGGCGAAAGTTTTACGTGACAATGATTTTATGTCTGTCTCTCTCGCTCTTAGGCGGGCGCGTGCCTCTCACTCGCTCTCATTGTGAGCGCATAACGTGAGCGGAGCGTAACGCAGTTTCTTGAAGTGTCACCCGGCAAACCAATTTATAAGACGTTGTCACGTCAAAAGATTTACATACATCCTTGCAGATGATGACCTGCAAGTATGAAGAGTCTCTGAGAGAGATGGAGGAGCACACACTGGCTATGAATGAGCTAATTGAATTGAGTAATTATAATGCAGAGCGTTTTGAATCATTACAACTCAATCACAGTATGTGTGATTGTAAACGCCTCAGCGATTCACAGCCGGATTGTGCAGCCTCGTTACTACTTTTACCAACACCCCAGTCATCAATGTGTGTCAGTTTGGAATCCGAGCAACAATCATATGCTCACAACAGTTCTCACTCAACTAGTGTTTCACAAAAATGTAATGTTGATGACAATATAGTAATGTTTTGCGATGAAATGGGAAAAGGTTTTGGACACTTTCTCAGCTCAAGTGTAGGACAACCGGTTTTAAATAATTGTATGCCAAATGCCAATTATGTTAATATAATGAGAAGTTTAATTAAGTCTGACAAAATCACTCCATCCTCTACATTAGTAATATTTATCGGTAACAGGGGTAATGTAAATAAAAGTGAATTAAGACAATATTATAATAGTATAAGCGCACTTAAAGTAAAAAAAATTGTAATGTTTACATTTCCCTATTGTAAGGGTTTGCCACAGGAGGAAAACAACCTTAGATGTGAGTTAAATTTAGCTTTGCATACTATGTCTAGCAATAACAATAACTTTCATGTGATAGATACTAACAGTATTTTTAGACATAATTATATAAGGACAAGACATAAATATTATCTCACACACCATTGTACCAGAGTGTTAGCCTTGTCGCTATCATTTTATATTAATACCACAGCCAATAATTTGGCTAAACAATCTGCTTTTATTGAGCAGTGTAATTATAGTAGTGTAATTGACATTTCAGCCAAGTATTTGGCTAAACAACCTGCTTCCATTGAGCAGTGCAATTATAATAGTGTAATTGACATTTCAGCTAGTCATTTAGCTAAACAACCTGCTTCTATTGAGCAGTATAATAATTTGACATGTAATAATTTAAATTAAATTTTCAGACAACAAAGGACCACTTTGGCATATTATATAATTCCAACATTAATAATGATTATATTAAACAATCTATGTCTACTCAAGTTTTATGCAAACAGAAACAAAACAATAAACTTTGTCATACTAAAAATAATATTCCATTGAACCTGGTGCATCAGAATATACAAGGAATGTCTCAGAAAGAACTAGAAATTGAATTGTTCATAAACTGCCAAAAGATTGACATTTTATGTATCACTGAACACTGGCTACGCAGCCATCAGTTGATGTTCAATTTCACTAATCACCAGGTGGGAAGTTCGTTCAGCCGAGTAAATGCTATCCATGGTGGCTCTTTAATTTTAGTTAATAAACAGCTAAAGTTTAAGGAACGTAAAGACATTGTGAGCCTCTCAGTTGAGCGAACTGCCGAGCTGTCCTGTATAGAAGTTGAGCATCTCATTGTTGTGAGTGTATACAAGCCGCCTTGTGCAATTTATGATAATTTTGAATTAGTTATGGAAGAAGTGCTGAATAAAATCAGCAATTCTAATAAATAAATCATTGTTTGTGGAGACTTCAATATAAACATTTTGGAAAATAGCTCATTAAGCACCAGATTGCTTGCCTTATTTCAGTCTTTTAATTTAAATAATTTGTTTTGTGAACCAACTAGAATTGCTGTATCCAGTGCCACTTGCATCGACAATATATTTACTGACATAAAACCAATTCAAAAATCAATTATAAGCAATCTAGAGTCAGATCATTGTGGACAGTTAGTGGTTTTAGAAAGAAAGAATAGTATTAGTAAAAAGGAAATTAAATTTATACCAATAACAACTAAACGGGTTGAATCATTTAAATCTAACTTAATGCATAAACTTCCAGATTTGCTTTATAATGGCAACCCAAATGATATGTACAATACTGTTCTTGACACTATTACTACAGAGTATAATAAAATATTTACTGCAAAAAAGAAACTTATTTCCAGTCGCTTTAGTTTTAGTGAATGGGCTACCCCAGGTATTCATAAAAGTAGGCGTAAACTGTATGAATTATATAAAGAAAAAACATATAATAATAGCCAAATATTTAGGGAATATTTAAAAAAATACTCAAAAACCTTTAAAAAGGTCTGTCTTGTTGCAAAAGCAATTCACCTCAGACATAAAGTAAAAAATTCAACAAATAAAATAAAAACTACATGGAACATAATAAATAATGAAACTGGTAAAGCTAGGAATTCTTGTCAGGACTTTGAGTTGATTGTAGATGATGCTAGTTTTAAAACAAATTCTGAGGTAGCAGTTGCCTTTGAACAGTTTTTTAGGAATATCCCATTCAAAACAACTGAACATCTAAACTCAAGTCCAATCTTAGCAGAAAAATTATTAAAAGCTAGTGTTCCTGAATGTAACGTTCCCTTTGTATTTAAAAACATTAGTCCTACAGATATCATTAATACATTTAAAACATTAGAAATTAAAAACACCACAGACCTTTGGGGACTTTCTGTAAAAACTATAAATTCAATTATTCATGTTATAGCACAACCCTTAGCCATTATATTTAATAGTTGTGTTGATAGTGGTGTGTTTCCTGATGAGATGAAACTTAGCAAAGTTATACCTCTTTTTAAATCAGGTAGTTCAACAGATCCTAATAATTTTCGGCCTATTTCAATACTACCTATACTCAGTAAAGTTTTTGAAAAAATCATACTTTGTCAAATGTTAAGCCATTTCTGTATTAATGAGCTACTTAGTAGTAAACAGTTTGGCTTTATGAAAGGCCGTTCCACAACCGATGCAGGAGTGGCACTATTAAAAAATATATATAACGCCTGGGAGGATTCGCATGACGCCCTTGGAGTGTTTTGTGATTTATCTAAGGCATTTGACTGTGTTCAACATGAAAATCTCATCAGGAAGCTACATCACTATGGTATTAGAGGCAAAGCTCTCGACCTTTTGACATCCTATATGAGTAGGAGAGTACAGAAAATAGATGTCAACGGTGAAAGATCTCCGGGATCAGCAGTCACTATAGGAGTCCCTCAGGGCTCAATTTTAGGTCCTTTTCTATTTCTTATTTACATTAACGATCTCCCATATAATGTAAAAAACCATGACATTGTCTTATTTGCTGATGACACCTCTTTGCTTTTTAAAGTTAAGAGACGACAGACATGTTATAATGAATTAAATGATGCCCTTTCTAAACTTGTAAATTGGTTTAACGCTAATAATTTGTTACTTAATGAAAAAAAAACCAAATGTGTTAAATTTACATTACCAAATGTTAGTCAGAGACAGACATGTATTAATATTAATGGCGAGCAATTAGAACTTGTTTATTCAACAGTCTTTCTTGGCATAACGCTGGACTCCAAACTTCAATGGGGTCCTCATATTCATAACCTAGCCAAAAAACTTAGCTCTGCTGTGTATGCGATCAAGAAAATAAGACAATTGACCGATGTCGACACTGCAAAAATAGTATATTTTAGCTATTTCCATAGTTTAATGACATATGGTATCCTATTGTGGGGTAGCGCTGCTGATGTAAATACAATATTTTTGTTACAAAAAAGGGCAATTCGTGCTATTTATAAATTAGGATCTAGGATATCTCTGAGGGATAGGTTTAGGGAAGTAAAAATTTTAACTTTAGTGTCGCAGTACATATATGAAAATCTTTTATATGTACATAAAAATATCAATAGTTTCAGCAAGAAAAGTGACGTTCACAAAGTAAATACTAGAAGTAAAAATAAGCTGTTGGTGCATGATACACGTCTACACAAAATAAGTAACTCTTTTATGGGGCAATGTATACACTTTTACAACAAAGTTCCCAATAAAATTCAAAATCTATCAATAAGTAAATTTAAATCTTTTATCAAGCAGGTACTTTGTAAAAAGGCATATTACAATATTTCAGACTATGTTAATGATAAAAATCCTTGGGACTGATGATGCTCAATTACAGGATGCATAGGTATCATAAAATTGTACGACTAAAAATCTTTTATTTAAAACATTAATTGTATTTTAGTTTATTTAAGTGTTTTTAAAAGAGTAACTATCGAGTTTCTTGCCGGATTCTTCTCGGTAGAAATCAACAACATTGTGAACCGGCGGGAAGGTGGGAGGGTTCAAAAAATAATATTTTATAACTTTGACGATTCAAAAGTGATTGTAAAATCCTTATTTGAATAAACCATTTTGACTTTGACTTTACCAACGTTCATATATGTATATATAACACATTTGAATGAAGGTAAGAATGTGTATTACTCGGAGGGGCCAACCATCATATATATTTACTGTTTTAATTTAGGGGTAGTTTTAAGGGTTGAAAAGCTTGAGAATATGATAATCATTTTCGAGAATGTGGAATAACATTTAAATCCTTTTCATTTCATCAAAATAAATTTTTTTAAACAAATTTTTATCAAGGGGTTGTTTTTAAGGGTCGAAAGGGGGTTAAAAATTCGATAATTAAAATAGAGAACATAAAATATTATTGACTCTATACTTAAATCTTTTTATGTCAAACCAAAGTAATTTTTAGTGATTTTTTCAATTTAGGGGTTGTTTGCAATGGTTGTAAGGTTTTCAAGGGGTTGAAAATGATTTTATTATTAGGTAATTGTGTTATAACACACTTAACAATTTCACCCCTTAATATTAAACACGTTTTCTAGCGATAAAATGGCTCAATGTCAATTTTTCCATTAAGGGGTTGTTTACACCCCTTAAAAATAATAGGCGGAGCTCAGATCATTTTTACTTTTGAAGTTAAGGGTAAGATGAGCCTAATTCCTAAATTTCATGCAAATCGGTTCACAGTAAAAAAAATCGGAGGCTAGACCCTATTTTTCGCTCCAATGACTGCACTATTATAAAACTAAGTGTGAACTGGTCGAATAATATTGTATGTTCTAAAAATACGCCCGTTTATAACATTACTATACATATCATCTCGGTAGCTTATTTGTTTGGCAGGTAATACACATGTTTGTCTAACGGACAATTATTTGTTAATGACACTATGCTAAAAGGATTATGAGTTGGCACATGGCACACGGCAGGCGTTAGGTTCGGGTTCGGTTCGGGCTGTGCGTGTTGCTACACTAATCGATTTCGTAGATCATTTAATGTCGGAGTCTCATGTTGATGTTGGAGGCGTCATATAAATACCGGTTGAAAAGGTGAAAATCAAACAAACATATTGTAGGTGACATTTTTTTTATTCATAGGTATAACAGTAAATTGATAAAGTGTGTGCAAATAAGAAATAATAATGTGTGACCGTTACATATATGTATATGATTAGATACGAAGACTTATTCAAACGATCAAAATTTAAAAACAAACACTAGTTTACTAGTTACAACTTATTTCAGGACAAAAGATTTAAGAACATTTCTTTAAGACATAAAAGTTAACTAAAAACCTAAAAATACACTGAGCGACAAAACCGTGAAGAGATGCAAAACTGTTTTTATTTTTAATCAACAATCGACAATTTAATATTAAAATTTGCATAAACGTTGACCAAAGCGAAATGACCAAATTATGAGTAACGTAATTGTTAGAAATTAAAAGAAATATTTAACAAATCGCACATAAAGTCTATCACTGACTAGGCAACTAAGTATCCAGATAAGATTCATAGGAACTAAGACAATGTTTGATAACATAAATAAGTGTAGGTAGGTATTCCATAAACAATAAAAAAACTTTAATAAGAAGTTTATGACTACCTTCTATGTAATATTTTTGAAATACGTTTTCTACAAAGAGGACATCACAGATATTTAATGGCGGCGCTGCTTAGACGAATTATGGGATGCGTCTTGCGGCCAAGAATATATGGAAAGTATACAACTTGTGATCAAACACATGGTCGGTACGCAGTAAGTAAATAAAAACTATTTGAAATTAAATTTAACATCCATACTGCTGCTAATCTTATATTAATTGAATATCCCTAGTTCCGTGCACTTGTCTGGAATAACTAATATACGAATGGCATATAATGTATATTTGTATCTTATACTTAATATACCATCACAGTTTTTATTTAAATTATTCTATAAACAAATACAAAGAAAAGTGTGTCATTCACAAAAAGATATTTTTAATTTTTATTACATAGATTGTACAGATATACTTAATACCGGTATTTAATATACCGGAATTTGTGCAGTGTCCTGCACAGGTTGACGGTACAGTGCTTACGTGCCTTAATTTCTCATCTACCTACAGATAAAAATCTTTGTGTGTACTTATAATATATTCAAAGAGAACAAATAATGTCACCATTGAATTCAGACGGTAGACGCAGATGTATCACCGTTTTGTATGTAAGATAATAATATATAGGTAATACAACAAAATATAATTACATATTTTATTAAAATCGATTACTTTCAGCCATCCTCTAGTAAAATTTCTTAAATGTCGCTTAAACATAAAAGCCTTCTGACCTTCTATTAATTATAAAAATCGCATTCATTCACTTACATTGCTTTGGCCGCAAATTAAGAATCCCTATTTTACTACGACAACAAACAACAAACGATGGAACATACAGAAAAAGCCGATCAAGAGCATATTCATGCTTGTTTTACGATTCCGTAGACGTTACTTTTGTTGTTATAAGTTGTACTGTTGATGTTTAAGCCCTAACTTAGTCGGCAATTGTGCTAGTATTCTGGTTATTTTTTAGATTGTTACAGCACTTATTTAAAGACAATATTTTGATTCCTAGCCAAGAAGAACCAAACCAAAAAGGGCCACTTTCGGCCACAAATATTTCAAAAAATTTAAAAAATTAGCTAAGAGATCTCACAATTATCTGAAATGTTCTATTCAACAATACATTCATGTTCAAGTCAGGATTCGAATCCAGGATACCCTTTTGTCGGTATTCGTGTACCTATTGAATGTATCACGGCTTAGAGTGATTTAGTGTAAACCGCGACAGAAAAGTAACTAACAACGATGTTTCTAAAAATATATCAGTTTTCTTGGAATATAATATTAGGTCCTTACATATGAAATTGATGTTTTATAGAACTGGCCACTTTGATTTGATTTGGGGATTTTGAATTGTATTATTACTTGTGATGAGAAATGGATCCTATACGATAATCGTCATCACAGTGGTTAAATTCAGGAAAACCGGCTAAATCCTGCCCCAAGCGAAAGTTGAGTCAAAAAAAAGGTACTGGTTAGTGTCTGGTGGATTGGTTGGTGTCATCCACTACAGCTCCCGCTATTTTTTCAGCAAAGGAATCAATGAACTCCCTATAAAATGGCAAAAGTGCATAGATCACGACGGTACCTACTTTGATTGATTACATAGAAAAAAATGTAAAAATATATTAATATAAATAATATTTAGTTTTGCTTTTATTCATTTCATATGTAAGGACCTAATACTATTTATACACTGCGTTTACGTTTTTCTTAAATTTTATCATTTATAGGCCACGTTGTTTTGAACTTAGTATTTGTTTAACTTAAAGCAACATCATTATCAATATTTAATACCGTTTCATAAGTAGATTAATACTATGTAAGCTAATTCCGTAATAAAAAGGTTTATTCTTTGATGTTTTGAGATGTTACTTCAGCGACAGTTCGGGAAGCATATAAGAATAATACATTCAGAACTTTAAATAAGTTAGCACACAAAATGAAAATAAAATTATTACATCTTTACTTTACTTATTCCAAGTAACCATATTATAAGGTCCCTCACCTCTCTCAAAAGTATTGCAGGGTGAAGTAATTCTAATTATATGAACTCATTATATTAAAAAAAAATATCAAATTATCATGTAGAATTCAGAGAAAGCAACCTAACCTAAAACCCCACTCATAAATTAGTACAATATTATCGCGTAAACAAACAGTCAAACACACCATGAACACAATCAGATATGCTAAAATATTGAAATTAGATATGTTCTACTTAAACTAAAAATATTTTTATTCCCTTGTTAGTTTCAAACAAACACGAAAATGTTTAAGATCTGTTCAATTTATAAGTTAAATTCCAATAATACTTAAAGTTAAGGTTAAAAAAACAGGTACTCAATACTTCGATATAATAAGAAAATCATCAATGTAAACAGAAGCTCAACCATTAACGAAAATAACTTTAATAACAAATCCGTGTTCTACAAAAAGTAAGTTATTACAATTTCTCATTTCCCATCCTCCTCGCTCCCTTTTTAATCAATAAGTAAAGTACGTCTATGTGTAGACTGTAAGATAATATACATACATGGCAAACACTGTAAGCATATAACGAACTGACCCGAACAATAAAGTTAATGTTGACCGCTTACCATTAGACGAGCCGTGAGCTTGTTTGCCACCTTAGTGGTGGTAAAAAAAAAAAATAACACCAGGCATTTTTTTTGTCTGGGAACCTTCGTTACGTAAAATTCTTTATTTGTTTCCTTCAAGAATTTTATATTTTTTTCCTATCCAAATGAAAAGGTAATTGAGTATTTTAATAAAAATATGTTTTTAATTAAATTCATTAAATCTACTTACATAATCCTAAATGAAAAACTTTTTTATTTTCCTAGTATTATTAAAATTAAAATCAAAGTTTAAAATAATTACTAACAAATTGTGTAAAGAAAAAAATAATATGTTTTATAACAGGAAATAACGATATCAATTAAGACTTACTTAATACTACTGCTACTAAGTAACATTTAAATCATATTTTTTTAGCTTTTGAAGAGACCGAATTTGATCAAATCTATCGCAACAGTTAACTAATAGAGTGTTGATTTTAAAAATGTGCGTAAAGATCACTAATTCAATGGAAACTTTTATACTCATATTCAATTTAATTTATTTTTAAACGTAACATAAGAAAGATTAAAAGTAAATCAAAACAATTAAAGTGTCTTTTTTATAAAGATTAAATTACGAATTTGCAAAATATTTAATTTCTTATGTACCGGTATAACGGGTATAATGCGCATAGAATACCGATATTTTATATTTTTGAAGTGTAAAAAAAAAAGATAATTTTATATCATCATAGCAAATGACCATAATTTTTTTCCAAATGAATTTAGAAATTTTACTTCAAACAATAGTCGTTTCACAATTTAAAGCAAAAAAAACAGGTACACATCATATAAATAATTAAACTATCGATCTATACAAACAACCAAGGATATCGCACGGCGAAAAAATCGCTACGAAAATTGTGGAAAACTAACTAGCCAGTTTTATTTACTTCAATATAACTGTCATTCAAAGAAATTTTTACTCTTTGACAACCTCATAAGACTCAAAATTAATTGTAAGTATGGAACCATTACTCAATACAAACTGCGCTACGGGCGCGTTTTACCAGAGTTTTAGATTTGCCATTAATGGATTGCTCATGCGTCTTCCTTAGGTAGTAAATCAATGAATTAAACGTTTACCGATAGATATAGCATAAGCACAGTGACTTGTTCTATTACATACTATAAATTTCGCTAAACTACTATCAATTTTTTTACAAGTAAATTTTAATGTCAAGAGTATTTATATGTGTAAAATACTGAATAAGTCTCTACAGAATTATTTTAATGTATTTGTTTAAATAATTAAATTTTCCTACTTCAATATATTAAATACTTGTCATAGATACGCGTTTATTTAGAATTTAAAATGTCTTTATTTTTCTGTAAATTTTTAATAAATTAACTATAATTTAAAATATTTTTTTGAGTATGAATAAAGTATTCTAATGCAATAAAGTACCAGGTACTTCGTTATAGCCATTTTTTTATTTAACTTTTAATGAGTGGACATAATAGACTAAAGTCAAAAATTAAATAATCATCTAAATACAAAAATGAGATACACGCGATTGTAAATCTCGTTTTTATTAAGTTTTAAGTCTCGTTAAGACTTAAATCTGAATTCAAGGATATTTTCCAATCGTACGGCCTTCCTAGGATTTTTTTTAATGTTCTTCATTCACGGGACGTAGGGAAAAATCTGAGTGACTCTGCCGATTGCTCTGTAAGACAGAAAATACACTTTCAACAAAATAACAGTTTAAAAAGTAATACAAAAAATAAAAAAATCGAACACAATATTATTGTAATTAGTTATTTTCAAGTCATAAATTATTTAAGTGTATTAATGGTGTGTCACGTAATACTGACAAAAATTTAATTTAAAAAAATTATAAATAAATAACGGGGAATAAACTTTGAAATAAAATTATAGTTGACGTCATTTCGCAAATTAAAATGGCGTAGAAAACGCCATTTAGAAAATTTACCAATTTTTATAAAGTAAGTTTTTTCACAATTCAAAACACTAATAAAGCATACAAATAAATTCTACAATAATAAACTATAAATATATAAAAAATATAAAATATAGAATAAATATATATGATTACCTAGTTCCCAGCCCAGCGGTGAACAGCAGCCTCCTGTCCCGGACGAGGTATTCTGGACATCGGGCGAATCGGAACACCACTGATCCCACTTCACCCGCTCGTAGTTGGTTGTCCCGAGACATTATACCCTGAAATAACACGACAAATATATTTAAACTTTTAGAAAGAGAATAGTCATTCTTCATCAGTATACTTAACTTAAGGTTATACAAAAAAAAAATACAATTAGAGACTAGAAATAAATAAGTTCAGTACCATTGTATTTAGGGCATATACCTACTGTTTAATTGTTTGGGAAAATAAATTAAGATATGTGCATGAGTCGATTGTAACAAAGCTGTTCAAAATACGACCTCGGAGCTTGTTGCTTGCCTCCTTGTTACCTAATTTTGTTTTCCCTGGAATGTCCTAGTACCGACTAGTTAAATACTGTCATTGGCACAACAATTTGAATTTCGAACATGAAAGAAAAAAAATAAAAACGGCCGATTTTCGATTGTTTTCTAACAAACAAAGAGGAAAGATAAGTTAGTCAATATTTATATTCGCGATGGAGTGGACGCTCAAAGATGATCGAATAGCAGTAATTGCATTACACCATTGTGGCCAATCGCCTAACACAATTTTCAAGCTTCCTAAAAATTTGAAAATCTCACAGAGGTTTGTGTGTTGTGTACCATCAAGAGGTGTAATGACAAGACAAGATAAGATCAGGCAGACCCCGCACTGTTAGGACTCCGTATTTTGGTTTAACTGCAGTTTACTTTTGTGAAAAGGGAAACAAAACCAGTGCAAAAGTTTACCTGTTTTGGATTGTATTGTAAAAGACCTGCCTCAGACCCTGTTTCTTGGCCGGCCATGAGAGTTTCAACAGGACTCCGCACCGGCCCACAAAGTTAAAACCACCCAGGCGTGGTTTGAGCTCAACAATATCGACTTAATTAAGCATGAAGATTGGCCCTCCTCGAGCGCGGACTTTAATCCTTTGGATTATAAAATATGGCAGATTTTAGAGGAGAAAGTCTGTGCTCAACCTCATTAAATTTTGGAGAGCCTGAAGTCATCATTGAGAAAAGCAGTGGCAAAAATTGATATGAATATGGTGTGTGCTGCGATCGCTGACTGGCCGAGAAGACTCAAGTCCAGTATGGCAGATGGCAGCGAGCATTTTAAAAAAAAATTATATTATTTTATAGCACCGCGTTTTATTTTATTTTACGACCTATAATAACTATGATAGTATTTAAGGACCAACTGAGTACACATTTCTATTCGTTGAGTTATTATGAACTAGGCATATACTAGAAGAGACACCAAACTTGAATTTGGTATTATAAACAAAAATTAGTTAAAAAAAACTACAGTGGTAAGCCCATAGACATAGAGAAGTGGACAGCTCATTTCCTAGCCAGCTGTGAAAAAAAGTCGCAAAAGTATGACAGAGACGAAGCGAACGTGAGGTGTCTTGTCTATAAGAAAAGATACCACAGGTTAACTTTGTCTCCTAAAGTGTGGCCAATTTCATGAGCCTATTACTGAACTCGAAGTCGCCACTGCTACCTACTAAGCGCTCCAGAATATTAGTATAGTTATATATATTCAGAGCAAATATCCGTAAAATGCAATAGCCTAAATTTGGGTGAATATGGTTTTAACAAAGTTGGACTGTTTAGGCACTGACCTCTATAATAGCCGTCTGGCGCACGTTGCCCACGTGAACCGTGCACTGGAATCCGGTGGATATAGCAGTCGAGTGCCGCAGAACTTCCACGGACGCCTGTCAAAATATACTTTAAAGTAAATCAAGTAATATCACAAAATTATGTAAATGTTTAAGTGTATGATTTTATATAAATTGTAAAATTATATAAATTGTAAAATTATATAAAATTAAATATATTGTAAAATTGGAGACGGGCCTATGAAACGGAAATAATAAAATTCAACCCATAACTAAACTTGTTTATGAACAACATACAACTCAAAATCAAATCAGTACCCTAACCTAAAGCATCTAATATACCGTATCGAGATAAGAAACTCTGCTCTGACGTATATCTGCAGATAACTAATATACTGTATCGAGATAAGAAACTCTGCTCTGACGTATATCTGCAGATAACTAATATACCGTATCGAGATAAGAAACTCTGCTCTGACGTATATCTGCAGATAACTTATATACCGTATCGATATAAGAAACTCTGCTCTGACGTATATCTGCAGATAACTAATATACCGTATCGAGATAAGAAACTCTGCTCTGACGTATATCTGCAGATAACTAATATACCGTATCGAGATAAGAAACTCTGCTCTGACGTATATCTGCAGATAACTAATATACCGTATCGAGATAAGAAACTCTGATCTGACGTATATCTGCAGATAACTAATATACAGTATCGAGATAAGAAACTCTGCTCTGACGTATATCTGCAGATAACTAATATACCGTATCGAGATAAGAAACTCTGCTCTGACGTATATCTGCAGATAACTTATATACCGTATCGAGATAAGAAACTCTGCTCTGACGTATATCTGCAGATAACTAATATACCGTATCGAGATAAGAAACTCTGATCTGACGTATATCTGCAGATAACTAATATACCGTATCGAGATAAGAAACTCTGATCTGACGTATATCTGCAGATAACTAATATACCGTATCGAGATAAGAAACTCTGCTCTGACGTATATCTGCAGATAACTAATATACCGTATCGAGATAAGAAACTCTGATCTGACGTATATCTGCAGATAACTAATATACCGTATCGAGATAAGAAACTCTGATCTGACGTATATCTGCAGATAACTAATATACCGTATCGAGATAAGAAACTCTGCTCTGACGTATATCTGCAGATAACTAATATACCGTAACGAGATAAGAAACTCTGCTCTGACGTATATCTGCAGATAACTAATATACCGTATCGAGATAAGAAACTCTGCTGTGACGTATATCTGCAGATAACTAATATACCGTATCGAGATAAGAAACTCTGCTCTGACGTATATCTGCAGATAACTAATATACCGTATCGAGATAAGAAACTCTGATCTGACGTATATCTGCAGATAACTAATATACAGTATCGAGATAAGAAACTCTGCTCTGACGTATATCTGCAGATAACTAATATACCGTATCGAGATAAGAAACTCTGCTCTGACGTATATCTGCAGATAACTTATATACCGTATCGAGATAAGAAACTCTGCTCTAACGTATATCTGCAGATAACTAATATACCGTATCGAGATAAGAAACTCTGCTCTGACGTATATCTTGCAGATAACTAATATACCGCATCGAGATAAGAAACTCTGCTCTGACGTATATCTTGCAGATAACTAATATACCGCATCGAGATAAGAAACTCTGCTCTGACGTATATCTTGCAGATAACGGGTGCTCTCACTCACTTCCTTCTTTACTTTTTTTAAATAATTTACCTTTTATGAAAAATCAGATATTTGTCTAACAAAGCTAAAAAACTTTACATTATAGCAGAGCAGTTGGCAGATACACAAGAGAAGTGCGAAAACCTCATAAATGATTATTTGACTACTTTTTTATGTAGTTATGTTATTGCCTATATAACCGAGTATAATTATTAATTTTAGTTTATATAGGTATGCAAGTTAAAATAATTAATCTAAGTGTAGAAATCAAGTGTAAAAACATTAACAATATAAGTATAAGTAATAGTATGCAAATTTATACATCAAACTCATGTTTTGTGTTATTTTGGCATATACATACACATATACATTTCAATGATATAGCATGCTGTTATCATGCAGTTACAGAGTGTATAAATAGGATGAACACTACACAGTGCAACACAGTTTACACTTAACGTAACAAACACACTTGACTTTGGGTAGTGGAGTCACTTGAATACCTAAAATTACCGTAGTGTAACAATCAACTACTATTTTTAAGCCTACCTTTTGATACTATTGTATTTGATACTATTGTATTTGATAACAATATATTAATTGAATATACGTACACGATACGTCTGTTACTACTGATGACTTGCTGATGACGTATAAGTTAAACAATAAAATCCGAAGGTTTATACTACAACGCAGAACAAAAAAAAATGTTTTACAAAAAAGGCTGTGTGTGAAATGTTGAAATGATACCTACCACATAATAAGTTTTTTTTTTGAAGTGAAAACTTCTTTAGCGGCGTTGTGCACTTTTTTGGTATGGGTAAAAAATGATAAACTCGCGTCAGGTCACGTGTCTTAATCGTGAAAATGCGTAAGACGAATGGAGAGTAGGCAGCTGGCGCGGCGAAGGAGAGGGAGTATCCCCCTCTACGAAAATGTATGCCTGCGCCTGCTGTTTCGTTTAGGGAGCGCAGGGCGCTTGCGTGAATGGTCGTGTGTAACACAAACATGTTACAGCGTGCTACGCGCATCCATGGATGGTGACAGCTGATGGCTCGACATTCTGTGTAGTGGCCATACTGCTGTGTATTCGTAAAATTCGTGTATATAAAGTGTTTAAAATATGGAAATTGAACAAAGTGCATCTTTGTCTTTGTATAATACGGAAACCGTAATGCCACGCCTATTATAATTTTTATTTTTAGTATTCGCGATTATAGGTAGTACAGGGAGGTTGGATATGGAATTTTAATTCAATGACAGATTGCGATGTCAAATATACTACGTCAAAAAAGTAAATAAACAAACATTATTATTTCTTGACAATGTCAAAGACATGTCTTGTGACATATTTGAGTGTTAAGCGCGAATCGTGTGTAAAGGTTTTCACTTCTGCCGGCACTCCCGGAGTGCAACTCGTTTTAATTTATTAAATGTATTATTCTTAGGATAATAAAAAAATTTGAGTGATGTATGTCTTAATGACTTCCACATAACTTATTTCCAGAGTTTTTAATATCCAGCTAAATCCTGCAACCCTATCTCTACATGCACGATTCGGGTACCATTCATTAACATTAAATTAAACATAGCTTTATTAATCTTACTAGAAAATACCTGTGTATTTGTATGATTTCATTTATAACCTTTAAAATTTATAAAAATTTTAAAAATTTGAAATTCACAAACCTGGAAAAACAAACACCCTCTCGGGTCATTAGGATCTTCTAACAATATTTCGTCACAACAACTACATTCGTCCCCAATTTTCCCCACATTTTCTCCCTCACTATCTGATTTATAAATATTTCCCCTCTCTGTGTTGTCCATATTTTTGACTAGACCCGACTCTATCTTCTCTATGTCTTCAAATAAATTTTTGTTTTTCCTTCTAACATTTTTGCGATTTTTAGAGTTTTCATTGACACTTTGTTGACGAATCTGCAGCCGTTCCGCTATCTGAAATAAAATTAAAGAAAATTAAAATAGTAAGATGTTTATTGCAATATATTTTTTGTCGAACATTTAGTAAAGACATTTTATAGTTTTTCAATTTATTCAAATATTTATGTCCAAAAATATGAAACATATTGATTGAAAAAAAGAACGTTCCTACGTCTAAGTGCAAATAACAAAATGTATGTTAATGTTTAGCGCTAAAATTACGTGGAAATATTATAATCAAAGAGTAAAACACTTCTTTTCAAACAAAAAATGTTATTTTAACTTCAGTACTCATCGAAGCTCGCTTCACCAAAAAATACCGTCTTTAGTTCTAAAGAATACTGATATACACTAAAAATTACTTACCTCATTTTTTCTTTTACATCTTCCAGGCGGGCAACCTCCAAATGTAGGTTTTTCATAGTCATTACTCTTATACTTAGGCGGTATGGCCAATAGGACCATGCCGGGCCTAAGTGTGGGTGGTCGGTGGCTGAGGCCCAAACTTGCCGACTGTCCGGCCTTTACCACGCCGCACGGAACCCTGTTCCTGTAGATGCTCTTAACCGATATCTCAACAAACTCACCCGTATCCAGTGGGCCTGTAAAAGATAATTTCGGTAATTAAAAATGATCTGACAAATTATATAAAACGATGATATTTACAAGCAAAATTAAATTTAATATAAACGCTTAAGCGTAACCAACAAAAAATTGCCAAAATGTTTATAGGAATTTAATATTGCATACTTCATTGACTAGGCTAGTATTTGTCTCATACCTATAATAAGGTTATCCCCTTCGTAGAGCTGTCCCCTGGCCAGTAGTCCCCCCACCACGGGACCGGAAGACTCCCCCACGTGGAATATCTCATCTATTTGGAACTCGCAAGAATCCTGGAACAAAAGTTCAAGTTTGTAGATGTAACGTGGTCTCACCAAAGTTTTATCATTAAAATAAAAATGCTATTCCGGATTTCCATAAACCTACCTAAATTGTTTAATGATTTCATAATACATTTTAATTTTGTTTATTTACGTAGTAGGTCAATGAAGGGACCTAACAATGTACAATAAAATTGGAACGTAAATTATTAAACTATTTGTTTAAGAATTTTCGTAAAAGTAATTTTATAAATTTTGATTCTGAAACAATGTTTTTAAATAAATAATATGAAATAATGTTAATATCTCTTAGGAATTAATGATACATTAGTGATTATCTACTGCAAATTATATAGACTGCAGTACTTATTAAACAACAGTTGATCAAGTTTATTATTTTTTTATTTTTTGAATAGTGGTCTATGAGCGATAAAGTTTTATTTAGTTTTAAGCATCTTTAACGTATTTCTGATGATTCAAAAGTGTTCTTGGTAACCTATTTTACATTTATTACTAATATTTTATATTTGTTTTAATTTGAGTCACGTGGTATCTGTCATGTTGGTATGCATGTGTGTAATATTAAGACGGGTGTGCGGTTTTGTCTCACATGGTCGGGGTAGTGCGCCGGCGGCGGGACGGGGGGGTGGAGCGCGAGCAGGTACGCGTGCAGCACGTTGAGCCCGGCACCGCGCACGCAGCTCACAGGGAACACCGGTATCTCCGATGCGATGATGCTACTGACAAATAATAAGTTAATAATTATTACACAGCGCCATCTGCTCGCAAACTACAAAAGGTTTGTGCTGTCAGTAACAAGCCGCTGATACAATAGCTATTTATGCAACTGTAATTGACTCCTTCGCAGCCTAGTTGGTAGTGTGCCGGCTGCTGTGATGAGGGTGTGGGTGTGGCAATAGCGTAATAACTACTTATAGTGAGCGAACTCCTTTGTCTCGGCGCAAATGCCGTCAAGCGGCTAGACACTATAAATGTGTCAGGGTTGTCACAAAAAAAAAGCAAGTACATTTGTTTGTTGGAAACCATATTCAAACTCGTATATTAATAATAAAAAATGTTCCTAAATTATGTTATGAATTGAGAAAACAAAGAACACATAGAAACACAAAATAATCATTAATTAGGTAGGTTATAGTATAGGTACCTCTCAACTACATTGTAATATTGTATTTTCTTTATCTAAACGTTCTTCGGAAATAAATTTGTATAGTAATTGCGTACAAACATACAATGAACGGACAGACCGGGGGACTTTATTTTACATATTATGGCGATTTAATCTGCGCCGATCCTAATCTCCGTCGCAACAATCATAAAATTTAATTAGCAATAACGACACGCTACTTAGACAGTACCTATGCGCACTGGAGGTCGGTCGGAGCAGTCGCCTGCGAAATAGGGGTGAGGAGTCCCCGCCCCGGACTGCACCGCACCTCATCGTGTTCCTTTCTAGACAGCCGAGTTACCTCACTATCAGTAGTTATTACGCTATGAAGTGAAAAGAAACCTATTTTGATGTAGATCCTGCCTTCCATCAATTCAAATTAAAAATCTGTTCAGTAGAACCGTATATATTGTGCATTGAGTGATCCACACGAACGAAATCGTAGGCAAAAGTTAGTTATCATAATTTCGCCTGCCTCAAATACAGACTTACCAGAACAATGTTGTACCTCCCCAGTCGATAAGCATAACGGGTTCCTTACAACTCAACAGATACACAAAGTAACACCATAAGGGTTTCTTTTAAATTTTAAAGCACATAATTATTTCACTGTCACTGTGTTTGGAAAAACGGTATAATGTTTGAAAACTTACTCTTCGTCGTCCGTGCTTTCCGAGTTTCCGTGTCTGCTGTCGATGGTGTCCAGGATCAACTTCTGCGGCGCGACGCAGTTCCGAGCGAGGGTCTCGTCACTTATCAACAGAGGGCGCTGACGGACAAACATATGACATACATATTTCAACACTAATTTGATTTGGTGTTTATATAAATTACATAAAAAAACCCACCAAGTGCGTGTTTGACTTTGCAAATTTAGGTTTCCGTACCAAATGTCTAATATATAACCCGTCCAAATGGCAGAATTATTCATAAGCAGTTGGTGAGTGAATTCAATTCAATTCAATATAATTTTATTCAGATTAGGCTACAATAATTGAGCACTTATGAATGTCACTACGCCATCGGTTCGTAAGTCTACAGGGCGGGAGACCTTGTACCGAGAAGAACCGGCAAGAAACTCAGCAAGGGCATTTCTTTTCTCCCTTTCTTTTACAGCGTCCAATTAAAATATTGGAAAATGCCCTCCCTATCATAAAAGGACACTTTCCATTTCAAACATAAAAAAACATGAAATATAAAGCACAAGCACAACATAAAAAAGTATCTAATATAAACAAAAGACAGTTTATGTATTCAAAATAATCAATGTCTTACAGTATTAATAATCCCTTCTGTGCTCCGCATTTGACCGCAAAATCAAGTTAAATCAAGGCAAACTTGATTTATCAATATATTGGTATTTGTTAGTAAAATATACACCAAATTTCAAGTTCAATGTGATCATCAAGTCAATGAGGAGTTAAATAATTCTTCGGAACAAAATTTTGTAAAAAATGCTGACTGTGGCGGCTGTTCATTCCTTTGTTTTCCAATATTTTTTAAAACAAAAAATCCAATATTTATCTACTCAACAAGCTTTAAACAACGATACCCTACTGAATGGGGTAAGTCAAATTTTATTTAGCTGTATGGGAACATTTAGAAGTATTTTTTGACAATTTGTATGGCTTTGGGTCAACAAGACGCTTATGTGAAAATTTAAAGACTGCAGCTCCAAACTTTTATCTTGTCATAATAATCTAATTATTCGTTACAACTGAGTAAGATCTAAGGAACTAAGACTGAACCATTCGCAGTATTGCCTTAATTCAGCTTATACTGAAACATACATGAATTAATCTTTGAGACAAGCGTATATAACTACTGGCAGAGTCAACCAGGGAGCTGTCATACGTTCATATAACATAGCTCCTACGAGATTAACATAATTTGACGCAATAGTATCATTTTAATGAACTTCTTTTATATCGTATAGAAGATAATAGTGTTTTTAACATAATGAATGTTGCCAAAAACATAATTGAAGTTTCTAATCGAGACTTGTCAATGCAAACTGTATGTCAAACGATGGCAATGCTTGTAAACAGCGGCAAAGTGATAGAAAGTGCGCTATATTAGTTTTCAGTATATAAGATCAACCAACAACTGTAATGCTATATAAACAGCAATACTTTGCTATGATGATGATTCAATTTGCTGAGAGTGTTTAGACATATATGTTTGGAGTTTTGAGATACATAATAGGAAACATGTTGCAAAAATAGTTATTTTGTTTTATGTGTGAGTATTACGTTTGTACGCTTTAGTTAATTCGATGTGCAATCAGTATATTTGATATGAAAATAATATTTTTGTACATTAGATAACTTTATGTCGCGCATTAGAGAAAAAAATATAATATAGAATTTATAAATATTTTCGAATAATTTTTAGTACTAGTTTTGTTAATGATTTGGTTTGTTTGCATTATAATAATTATTTGGATGTTAAAAATATTTAATTGATGTTAATAAATTGATAAGTTTTTTGGTGTGCATTTAAAAATAAGTCTATTTTGTTCTGGTATACATGTTTAGTATCATTAATTACATTTACCAAATGAGACTGCTGAGTCTACGAGTACCTACTTTCATGTATCAACAGCGACTGAAAAGTCCAAACTTTACCTACCCAAAATATATTATTTCCTAACATGGATCACTTTATACCGTCGCAAGTCGCACGCAGCACGTCACCGGGGTAAGCGATTTCAATTGACATCGTTTAAAAATCATACTGCTATTGACCATCGGTATCAATATTAATTTTCTGGTATCGATACCTGTATTAGTTTTACGAATGTACCATGTTACCTTCTTTAATTAATTCTGTAATTCTTTATTGTGCAATACAACACATATTAACACATAAACAAAAGAAAACTTATAAGTACAAATGCGAGCTTATCCCTTAAAAGAGATGTCTTACAGCAAACCTAAGTGTGTAAGACATAATACACATAGAAAAGTAGGAGGCAAACAGTGTAAGTAAAACATTATTCATAAACTAATTTAAATAAAAAAAAAGACTAAATATATAAATAATATTACTATTACTTATTAACATACTACATATATTATGCAATAATATAACATATATATATATACAATTCATAGAGATAAATAATGCTCTTTAATCTATTTTTGAAAATATTAAGTGATGTGCTGTCACATATCAAACCGGGAAGAGAGTTCCAAAGTTTTGCTCCACAAACAAGAAAAGAGTCACCATAAAACTGAGTGTTATGTGCTGGTATTTCAATAAGTGAGGTAGTATGCGATCTAAGAGTTCTGTCTCTAAGAAATAGAAAATTAAAGCGATCTCTAAGATACAGAGGAGAGAAGGAATTGTTAAGATTATTATAAACACAGCAAAGTATGTGCATATTACGCCGAAGTCGTCGGATAGGAAGCCATTTTAGCATAGACCTAAAACAGGGATTGTGATCAAATTTACGAAGGCCAAAGATAAATCGAATACACAAATTTTGTAGACGTTCTAATTTGTCTAAATATTCTTCATTGGCATTTAGATAACAAGTGTCAGCGTAGTCTAAAATAGGGAGCAATAAGGATTGGGTAAGAGTAACTTCGGTGTCAAATGGAAGAAAATTATGTAAGCTTTTGAGGGAATGAAAACTAAAATGTACCTTTCGACTTATGTCGTTGATTAGGTTAGACCAGGATAAGTGGCTATCAAAGGTCACCCCTAGATTTTTTACTACATCTGTGTAAATAATAGGTACATTATCATAAACTATTTGTGGAATTATAAAGTATGAGAGATTAGATTACACATGTACCTACTACCAATAATAATTGCCTGCGATTTTACTGGATTAACCACTAGTCCAAAAGCTTTAGCCCAATCAGAAATTATATTCAGGTCAGTATTTAGACTGTGTACAGCAGCGTTGATATATTTTTCTGCAAAATGACGATATATCTGCAAATCATCTGCATACAAATGGTAGTTTGAGTTTATAATATAAGTAATTGCATTAGTAAATACAGAAAACAAAAGAGGAGAGAGAACGCTACCTTGAGGGACACCGCCAGTCAAGTCGCACTAATCAGAAAATTTTTAATTTGCTTGAATACACTGTGATCGTCCTCTCAAATATGAATCAAACCAAAAGACCACCGGCGGAGATAAGTTTAAAGATTGTTAAATACCTGATAAAATGTCAAAATCCACTTAGTTAAAAGCACTACTAAAATCTAAAAGGATTAATTTAAATTAATATATATTACCTTGTTGGCGGAAGCCAGTATTTTGGCGAGACGTTCTATCAGCGGCTGCACCGAGGCTGCCGCTAATTCGCATTTGCTGATGACAGTGAAGAACGGTAGATCCAACGCCAGGAGGAGACCGATGTGTTCCTCCGTGATACGAGTTATACCAGCAGTTGCCGAAATCTGTTATGAAGGTAACAACTATTTCATGGTTCTTTTCATTGCACATTGGGATCGTTACAGTTCGAATCACGGTTTTTGGGTTTTTAAGGTTATATGTTGCACATGTATACATAAGCGTTTAAAATATAGTTCTTATATACATACATTGATTATTAAAAAAATTCAGTATTTTTTTTATCATGTGTACTTTTGCCAAATTACCAATTCCGGTTCTCGAGTTTACGCATGCGCGGCGAGGGCGACGGACCAATAGGTGAATATCCAAGAGCCGTGGTTCAAACTGTAACATTACAATTTTTCGTACCTATCACTAGTACTATTACTACTTTATCGTATTTATACATCAATATTTATCGTACTATAGAACTAGGAATGAGTGTTTTATTTGTACCGAAATAAGCATTAACTAAAATATAATAAGTCTTTGAAAAATAATATTATAATAAATGAGCTAGCTAGCTTACATAAAAAAATCTACTATATTTAGTATATTTTACTATAATGCATTTTTACCACACAGACACTGAAATAAATACGTATAGATTTATTTTCATAAAATAAAGAAAAAAATAGAGAAAATATGTAAGTTGTCATATTACAAAATATGATATAAGGGTTGCGACGATACTGTCGAATCTTCGGTCGCATCCGCAGTTGAGTAAAAAATCGGTAACTAGTAGGTACAATGACCATCACAAAATAAGTAACAGTACTAATGTTTAGAAGACTCACTCCCGTTCAAAATGACTACAAAAATACACCGTTTTTTATTATTTTTATACCACTAAGGTGGCATACAAGATTACGGTTCGCCTGATGGAAAGCGGTCACCGTCGGCTATGGACGCTTGCAAAACCTGGGCTATTACTCGCGCGTTGCCGAAATCTAATAGCTTCTTTCTTGGAGAACTCAATACTGTAGTCCTTAGTGAAAACTTTAGCGGGGGTTCCACAACCCAAGCGTTTGCGGGAGGAAGTTTCTCTGATGTCGCACTGTACGTGACCATTGTATAAGTCCCCTAAACTCATTACCAAACCGCTATTTGCACGATGTTATCACGCGGCAGGCGCACCCGCTCTGCTAGGGTTGAGTTTACGCGAGCTGACAGCAATGGCAGCGCGCGTCATCTGTCGAATTTAGGTGTCACCGACAGTCAGCGATGTCGTAGGTCCAACCTTGACGTCATAGTGCGCTGCGCCTGGTATCATGTACTTACAACAAGCATGGCGTAGTGCGGCGAGTATCCAGTGAGACCGTGGAGCGTGGTGCGCTGGTACTTGCTATGTCCCGCCAGGTCGAGGAAGGACACGAGCTTGGCGCTCCGCTCGCCGATACGTTCCGCGGTCATCAGTTCGGAACAACCGTAATTCACCACGTTACCCTGACACATAGATGTCATTAAAAAAACAGATTCATAAATGAAAAAAAAAACAAATAGATATTATAAAGAATTTAATAAAATATATTGAAGTTACAGATAAAAAACGGGTCAAGTGCGCGTAGTACACGTAAGTATTGACTGTATGTGTTTAAAAATATTTATTTATAATTTATTTTTACATTTGAGTTGTAAAGTCAAAGTTAGTGGTTGGGCACAATTGTTATTTGTTATACTACCACAATACACAAGCGATTACACACCTGAGCATCAAACCCGAGAATCTCGTGACTGACTGAAGAGGTCCTCCCACTCTTCACCTCGTGGAGATGTCGGAACATGTTCAGACGAGCGCTCCCTCTGCCGTTATCTAATTCACCTAAAGATCAACAGAGAAAAATTGTATAATTAAATTTATAAACAAACAAATTCAATGTATAAAAGAACATTATACTTTGAGTCTACCTTGTGTCAATACGCCGATTAGAGTGGATTTCCCCGCCTCGTTAGCTCCCATCACCGCCACACGTAGTTCCACACTCTGCTGAGTGTCCGCCAACTGTGATCAATAACAGTTAAGATATCGGTATTCCCTAATAAAAAATAAATTAAAATATGTCAAACCAGTACCAATCCCAAAATTTTTGGTACGTATTACTGTTTTTTTTTTTATTTATTTTTTATTTGCCATTCTTTAAAAGTTTTAATCTTAATTTTTAATATATTTTACGGTACATATTTACGGTATTATTTCCGTTTTTTTTCAGTATTAATTCTCTTTTTTAATTGAACTTACCTTCCTAATGTAGACCTCTGCGACAGCTCTGTGGGGCGCCACCCTGCGCATGGTGACGTGTGTGAGCGTGGCAGAAAGCGCGGTCGCCATGCGGCGCAGCGTCGAGAGCGACCCCCGCAGGGCTCGGGCGCGGAGTCCGCACAGCGCGCCGCAGTCCCTCACACCGACCACGTAAACGGCACTCCCTCCACCAGACCGGAGACGCCACTTTAACTGCAACAAAATTAAATCAAGATTTAATATTTATACAATCTGAGAACAAGTGAAAAAAATTGAAGTATATTTTAGCAATTTGTCATACCGCATTTTATAAAGAATAAATAAATGAACCTGTGTGACGAGATGCTGGAACCTTCTCTCGCAGACAGAGACGAGTTGCAGCTTGTACTCGACGTTCCCGAACCGCGGCTCCGGCGGCAGACTCCCGTACACCTCCTCGCTAGAGTCTTCGGGCTCTGACGTTCTACAATTGAGAAGTATACTCTACAATAAATAAACAACTACTACATCTTTTAGATAAAAAATACGAATTCTAAATTTATCAAATAATTACTAAACTAAACTTGAAATCCGTTAACTTAGCGATTTTCAAAAGAAAAGCCTAAAAAATACAACTTTTACTAAGATTTGTTACTTTGTTCACACATTAATCAGATCAACTAAAAAGTCGATTGCCAAAAATAAAAAGTAAAGATTAAAAAAAAATATATACACGCGAATTGAGAATATCCCGCTTTTAAAAAGTCGGTTAAAAATCAATAAATTACAGTCAAAATCGGAATAATAACATTGATTAGGATATTCATATTAGCTCGTAAAAGCAATAGTCGGTTTAAGCGATACACTAGCTAGAACAAACTATGTATATATATATATATATGGGAGGGACTAATTAGAACTTTGAGTGTTTAATCCGACATTTTGTATTAATCGATTTTGACTGTAATAGCAAAAAGCGAATAGTAAGGTACTCACGTATCACCGAAAGGCTCTTCCAAGTCGTCCGAACTGTAGAAACAATCGTTTTCCAAGTCTTCAGTGTTGAAGTCTCCCGCCAGATACATATCGTCCTTCAAACTCACCTTTTCTAACTTATCTATGACATTGTATGCGGAGCGCTCTTGAAATTTATCATTTTTGGTATCGAAACGGTCCACTTTGGTATTTGTGTTACACAGCCCTGCGGTATAAAGGGTTTTTAAATATTTTACTCAGTGGGTAAGACCGTGAAGTAATCACCTCACTAACAGACCGACCACGTGACTTGATCTTTAGCGCAGAAATTGCTTAAGAGACAGAAAAGAAAATATGATACTTTTTATCTCAATTAATCAAGGAGTTCCAATAGTTATCCCACGGCGATGACAGCATTCTACGCAAACAAAAGTTGGTGCATAGACTATTTATGCCATTTAATAATAATAAATATTTCTAGACATTACATACATATTACACAGCGCAAATGTTGTTTCATGGATATTAAACAACGGATACAAATACTTTTTACCTATATTTTTTTTTGTAAACACATTATTAATAGAAAACAGCGAGACTAGAAAAACACAAATGTTTATCTCATAATTGTTTGTCGTGTGCGGGAATCGAACCCACGGCCCTCGGATCCGTTTGCACTACCAATAGAGCCACGGAGCAGTCAAAATGGGATATGTCAACACTGACCTGCGTTGTTGATCCTCAAATTGTTAACGTTTTTGCCAATGTTCTCGTCGCATATTTTCGGTATCGCCGACTTATTGTTCCAACTTGTGGTATTAATCACTTCGGTATCATTCCACGCACTAGTGGGCACTACATCTTTTGGCGGCGACACTTTGTTTTTTCTTCTCCTACCTCTGCGTGAATTCCTTCGCCTTGGTTTCTTTTCCGTTTCTGCATTGGTATCTAAATCAAGATTTTTGAATGCCTATTTGAACTATAAATGTTGAAATAAATATGAGTAATTCATGCATTGTACCAACTTATGAGTTGTATTACTATTATAATTATTATTACTCAAATATAATCCGCGATCATCATTCTATCTCAATCGCACTTAAGTAAGAATCGGCCAAGTGAGTCGGGCTTGGGTATTTTTCTCGATTTAACACATTTGGGAAATTCTGACAGTCACATGAGAAGTTGATGAACGGTGCATTATCCTGTGTCACACTCACTCATAGTATATGTTTGTGTAAACCGTTTGTTGCTTATAATTTCACTGGTCTACAAAATGTAACTTTTTGTCTGCCTTTTAAATAAATACTACGTTTTATACTGCTGGATTAAGCAAAAATCACAAGTATGGAATACTATGACGTTTAAGAAAGTGTTAATAAAGATAAACTGTTATTATTTAAATAAACATTAATTTATTCAGTTTTTGTTGTTAGTTAATGGGCGTCGTTGATTTGTTACTTAGATTTACGTTACCGCGTATGCATGTAGCAAAATTTATCGGCACTTTTTCTGTTTCTCAATTTTATTACAGAGATGTACGGTGGTACAAAAGCAACAAAATTGTAATTTAAATTTCTTTAGAATAGATGCAAAAATGCCTTTATACGTTCCAACTTTTGGGGCACGGCCTACCCTCACCTTAGCCGAGAGCACTGTCCACAGGGTATTGTCCACACGCAGAAATAGTGCGGATTGTGGACTTCATATACGTCTCTTTGACGTTTGGAGGTGTCCTCACGATGTTTTACCTTACCGAAAAGCCAGAGGTGTCAATCAATCAATGTACTTGAGAAATTATGAACTACTTATTGGTACACACCGGGCTTGAACCTCCGTCCCTCAGAACGAGAGGCAGAACGATGTACTGATCTAATTATATACCGAGCAAATGTCGCATAACTTTTCACTGTAGAAAATGAACAAAATACTCTGAGTGAGAA
This sequence comes from Apoda limacodes, assembly GCA_946406115.1. Classification (NCBI taxonomy): domain Eukaryota; kingdom Metazoa; phylum Arthropoda; class Insecta; order Lepidoptera; family Limacodidae; genus Apoda; species Apoda limacodes. The sequence continues at coordinate 2,453,420 of OX291542.1, read as the reverse complement.
ATCAAACAGCATTATTTATATTTATGAACATAAAACGACCTTTTACCGTCATCCCGTCATCTACTATAAATACGATGTTTATAGAAACATTTGTAATGTTAATAAAACATAAAAGAATTATCAATATTAGCCAACTTTTAACGATACAATCGAGTACACAAAATAAGAAAATAATAAAAATAAAATATAGTTAATTTGTGTGGATTCTATGTTATTGCTTAGAATAAATTTATTTACTTGAATAAATCTTATCAAAGAACATAAAAACTTTGAAATAGAATAGAATAAAATGTCAAGGGGCAGCTTTGCCTAACTTTGTTGAAACTTTGGCGTTGTTGGGGCCAATGGTGACGAATGTGGTGAAGATAGGTTGGCAAGGGTGCAGGAATAAAGCGATAGAACTCGGGTAAATGAAATCGTATATTCAGTAAAGAGCTGAATACAGGTACAGTACAGTAATCCAGAACGGTCGCGCGGCGGCAACTAGCGGGGACACGTACATGGGTGGCGTGTTAAGCGTGTTTCGCTGTGTGAGCGAAATCTAATATGTTGTTCTAGACTTTTCCAACGGCTCCGCCCGCCCTAAATTCTTGGTTTAGATCATTTAAGTACATAATTATCTCACAATTGGAGGCCTAGTGGCATCGGCAGCGGCCTCTCATTCTAAGAGGCGGAGGTTCGAGCTCGGCGTGTACCAATAACTCGTTCTAAGGGGCGGAGGTTCGAGCTCGGCGTGTACCAATAACTCGTTCTAAGGGGCGGAGGTTCGAGCTCGGCGTGTACCAATAACTCGTTCTAAGGGGCGGAGGTTCGAGCTCGGCGTGTACCAATAACTCGTTCTAAGGGGCGGAGGTTCGAGCTCGGCGTGTACCAATGACTGGTGAAGGCAAACATCGTGAGGAAACCTGCATACGTCACAAAGGCGTGTGTGAAGTCTATGGGCTAAATCGCCATCAGCAGTGGTGTCGTATGAAGGCAAGTAACGGACGCTTAGTAAAATTCAAAATAAAACCAATTGAATTTGGAAGTAGGGAAGAGTGAACCATACCTGCGTCTTTCTTATTAACTTCTATGTAACTCTCTATGTAGCTCCCGTCTTTGACGAGCACCTCCGTGCTCAGGTCCGGCTCACACAGGAATGAGGACTCCTCCGGTAAAGTCTCGTTCTTCACGTGAGACCTCCGCCCTCGTCGGCGCCCTGCAACAATCACCTATTTATATGTATATCTGTCCTACTTTGACACATTTCACAAATGATTATTCAAAATTGTATATTATAATTGTATAAATAAATTAACGATATCTGTCCTGCTCTTACATATTAGACGTTCCATAAATCAAAACCAGTATAATATAAGTAGTATTTTCATCAACTCCTTGCATAAAGTTGCACCATTAAGAGGCTGACCAACGCCAAGTGAAACTTTTTAAAATGGAAAAAAATCAATATTTGTAGTAAATATTTTAGGTTAAAAACTTAACCCTATATAGAAGAACATATACCTAATGTCTTGTTCTACCAAGAACACGATAGCATAAATTTGCCTCGTTAGAAAAAAATCTGGTAACCCCCAATTTTTTTTGGTTCTTACCGCTATTCTTTAACCTATTACATTAAAATTCATATTAATGGCTAGCTAACTAGAAAGTCTATGGCTGTTTCTACTGAAATCTAAAAAATCGAGTTAGTTTTCAAGTAAATACCTAAAAACCGATTAGACGCTCACGTTTACTTATACTGAAAAGCGCTGTGGTCTTTTGTCTCGCTCAAATGCATGTGATATTAGATAGCTGTGTTTCTGTCATATGAAGTGGGCGAGTAAATCCTGAAATTTCTAGTCGGAGTACCGGGTCTTAAAGCACGAGCAACGAGTACACCCTACTTGGATGAGGTCCGACACGCTTCCGCTAAATGGCGCTTAATTGATAATAATTGATTTAAAATTATTCTTTTTTTTAAACTATGACCTTTTACTTAGAAGGCCATTGAACGTCATGTAACAGTGCAGTGCAATTACTGCAGCAGAAGGATATTCTTCCACATCCTGATTTAATAAAACTGGCCCGATACGTCACCAACATTTTATTAGGTACCTCAAAAGTCAAATAAATGTACCTACTAATTCTTTCATAATTATCATACAATACATTATATTTTTTTCTGGTCATATACAAAGCCTTGTACGCAATTGCACGAAATTCGTCTATTTAACACTCGTGCTGTGCTATTGTAAATCTCGGCTGCGCTTGCGTTGAAAACTATGTACTCAAATACGCAACAGTTAGTTTTTATATAAAAAACATGTGTATATTCATCAGAATTACGTTTTGAAACTTTCCATTATATAATTTAGGAATTTAACATATTTTTTATTTTTTTTGCTATAAATGCAGACAAATAAAAAAAAACTGATATTTATTACAACCTAGTGCAATTCATTAACAATTTAAATCTGTATTGGGAAACAAGTTAATATCATTTTTATTTGATAATAAATAAAGAAATATATGCCAGAGTTTAGAGGGGGAAGAAACGTAAAGGCATTTCTATAAAAATGTACCTACAGCTTCACAGTTCTTTTTAATTGTTTATTAATATTTTTTACATTATAAAACTGTTAACCGTAAACACACGCCTGTAAATAACCAAAATCTGTGAATTAGTAGGCTGTGACCTGCGTACGGATACATACTAACGGAAATATACGGGTACCATTTTTGCGTATTGTCCGAATATCCGTTAAACGACCGTTACTCACCCTTAGGACCATCGGACTTTTTCCTAACGTTGTCCTGATCGGGCTTTGTTGTCTTTCTCTGTCTGTTGTGTCCCTCCGACGGATCGAATAGGCCAAAGAAAGAGTCCATTCTCTTCTGTAACAAACAAAAAAAAATTAAAATTAAAATCTAAAACCCGAGAAGTAAATACGAATCCACAGATACAAACGAGGGGTTACCGTATGTTTGAAATTTTGTAGACATGATTAAAAACCGAATCCTATGTATGCCTGTAGTTTTGTAGAAATGATTTGAAACAGAATATGTATGCCTGTAGTTTTGTAGAAATGATTTGAAACAGAATATGTATGCCTCTAGTTTTGTAGACATGATTGAAAACCAATATACGAGGTCTGTAGTAGGATCCTTTTTAATAACTTGAAATTTTATTTAAGACTATTTGTATCGAAAACCTAAACCCTGTATAAATTTGAACACAAGTACAATTAAATATAAAACTAGCTCATTTTACACCTAGCTGCTAGTTCTTTGTGCTTTGATCATGACTATAATTTTTTTGTTAAAATCGATGAGGAGCCACAGAAATTGCAATTGTGCTGTGGGAGTTATCGCTGTCTATTTGTTTCATACTAAATGAACTTTTTCGTTACCTATATCTGAACTTCTCGGAATTTAACTTTATATTTTGTCTTTAAAACAAAAATAAAATAAAAGGGGCACCCTAAAGATAATTTTGTTGATTAATTATAATGTAGTCACGAAATTAAAGCCACTTTAGTTAAATAACACTTATGGCAATGCAAAAAAATTAATACGAGAATTAATTGGCGATGTCTGAAAAACTTATATTAAACAATTTTTTTAAATATTTCTAAAGTTCTAAATATTATTGTAATTTTTTTTACGTGTCCAGGGTTTAAAAGTTAAAGAGGAGGGGAAATTTACGCCTTTAAAGCGACCGGTAATGTTTAAGCCGGCCGCTCGAGCGCTTGAGCGGTCAAATATGTAATTTGAATTAAAACGAACATTTTTTCGAACGGCAAAATTACCTATACTATTTTTATTATTGTCAGTACAGTCACTATAGTTAGTTTTTTTACACGCATGTTTGAAAAAAGCACTTTACAAGCCTTAGCCACAACTGAGCAAAACCGGACTCTATGTGCGTGCCTCGGCTGCGCTTTAGCCCATATACTCACGATCGCCCGGTTATGCTGCGTTTGCGGGTTACTACTCAAAATGCGTTATTATCATAAATCGCTTCTCAATCGCTCAATTAGTTTCTCCGAAGCGAAGTTACAAACAACCAGGCCTGTGACAAATACATCGATAGCGGAGATTGATAAACTATAATTTTGACAAGTAATACATTTCCAGATTACTTGCACATAGTAGATTTACAATTCCTCTCAACATACACTCATTTACCAAACTCTATTAGGTATGTTTAAGCAAGTTACAGTTGACAAAACCAACACATTCACTTCACTGACACACACAGTATGAATGAGTGACGAGAAAACAACATGTGAGGCATTTGAGGATTAGGATTTCCTCAACATGACTCACCATTATTACATTTTTGTTTTCCTCTATATGAGTGCGTCTTGCTCACTCTCAAGGAGCTAGGACACTCCGAATTTTGTTTTTATAGAAAGAATTACGCAATATTTGCCAACATTTTCGCCGACATTATTGTGCAATAGGTTGAAAGAGAAAATGAAACAAGTTAAATAAAAATAAATTATATTGTTAGTTAGATCGAGGAGGTTGCAGGTTCATCTCTTCCCGGTAGACAAAACAAACTGAAGGTAATTTACACCATAACAGTAGCACACTCCTGCCCAATCCTGACTCACTTCTTATAGTTCTAATCATCTTACATTTTGCCACTTATTACTTTGACCCTAGATTACTATGCCATCGTATACATTATTATGGAAAAATGATTATTCCCAGAAAATCAAAGTTCGCGTTGTACCCAAGGCGCGTTCCCTGCTTCATAGTACCTTCCTTCCTAATTTGTTCCGTCAGTGTGTCACGCGCTGTCCTTGTGGTCTAGAGTAATTTGTGTATATATGTACCTACCTATAGCAAGGATGTCGTAAAATATACGATTATAAGTTTAGTGTGTATATAGATTATTTGATACGTTTCTGAAGCAGCCACTATCTTAGCACCAAATTACCGAAACAATGTGTTTGTGTCCTTCTAAGTCAAGAAAAGTTACAACAACTTTTGCATTAAATGCAAATAAGTCAGTTGTAGTTCGCACAACAAACACACGTGTTCTTATTGTGTCAAATAAATAAATATATATTAATAACATGATTTTCTTATCACAAAAGCCCAAACAATTTACTTAATTATAAGTTTACATTAGTTAAATTTGTGATTCTCTTATTAATTGCTATTTTATTTCGATGTCGTAGCCTTTACGAATGTCTAGTAACAACGTCCGTGCGATAATTTAGTAATCTAGGGTTAAAGCTGGATATTTCCGACGTATGGGACATATAATATAAAAACACCTCAGTACAGATACACTGCATCTCAAACAGTGTTGCTGCGATACGCCCACCACGTGTCACGCAGGACTAAAGTGGTTGGTGAAAAAAGGCCGTCCTTGCACCACATTATGATGTGGGTGTGTATCCAGAAAGGAATCTACCTGCTGGTTACCCCCTTATGGGGATAAAAACAGTGAAGATATACATACATATTGCGTATTGTATTTGTTCGATACTGTAGGTATATGTATGTACTGTACACATAATATTCAAATACGTACAACTATGTTCTAAAATATTTTTTTAGATTTGTTAGTTACGTTTCTACAATTTTTGTCTATAACTGTCCCTTAAACCATTATCCACCATTTTCAAAACAATGAAAACACCGCAACGGTTGTCGACCAGTTATTTTACGGTAACGTTACTAATAACATATTACTCAATCGCGCGTAGCAATACATTAAACAACCAGAAACTGTTATGAAAAACATAACTTACCTTTACGCACACGGTTAGATACCGTAGCTTCTATGTTTTGAAAGCTTTATTATGCACATTGACGTCATTTGTAAAAACAATAACAAGACAATTGAACCCACCACCTGTGTTGGCGCAACGCAACCTTGGTAACATTATTATATTATATACATGTGGCAAAATCGGTGTAAGAAAATATAAAATAGTGACATGATACAAATAAAAATATTATATTTTTTTAAGTTATAAAAGAAAATAAAAATCAAAAATTTCTTTTGGTACGTATATCTAATGAGAATCAGCAGAACTTTCAGCAAAAGTCATAGACTACAAGCGTATGAACAAAATGGCCCTGAGGAGTGACCTGCTGTGAATTACGTTCAGAAGGTTGCCACTATATCAGAAAATAATATAGGGGTGAGCCTATACCGTCGGCCATCACTTTTGGTATCAGGTGAGTACATGGGAAAATTGAACTTCTAAGGTGCAAATGAGGCAATACGACTAATTATTTTTTTATGGCTTTCTTCTATTTGCTAGGTCATTTAAAACAAATAACGAAAAACCTAGTCCTGTACTAAAGTTGCGGTACCGGAAGACAGTGCAAATATTGAAATCGCAATTTTTATAGTAAATTGTACAAAATTGTAGTGTCATTTATTACTGTACGGCATTTGTGTAATTTCTTTTCTATACTTATGCAGATACATTAACTATTAACGCCGTACATATTTCCAGTAAAGGGAAGTATAAGCCGGGTGTCGCAACTGGTGGTGGTGGCTTAAATATACAATTGTAAACATTCTATACACTATAGCATTTAAAGGGCGGAAAAAAGAGTTACAAAGCTTTTCTAGTGTGTTGTGTTAATAGGTTAATAGGTTATTGCGTTACATTCATATACTTATCATAAAGCGCATCTCTATTGCATTACCTTAATTTATAACAGAAATTTAAATTTTAGGATTACAAGGATTAGGATATGTTTCAGCTTAGTGAAGAGTATATAGAATAGCGCAGTAAATAATTTTTTATTCTAACTTCTAGTTGCTAGACAAAAAAAATACCGATATGAACACAGCCGCCTCGTAAGAAGGAAGCTGACACTTGGCAAAGCACACCGTCAGTCACGTGCTCACAAGTTTTTGTCTCGAACTGACATTCTGCTGATATGCCAACTTCGTAAAAACCACTACAAAGTAACGTTGGTTCTAAATTAGGTGAGTGGGGTTGATTCATTATGTGGTAATGGCATTTTACATAATACTGTATGCTACATTTAAAAAACCATGTCGTTTATCGACTGGCCGGCTAGTATATGTAAAGAACTTTGAATTTACCTACAGTATAGAATCTGTAATAGGGAAATACGTGGAATACCCAGAGCGGCAGACACAGTTAAAATATTAGTTAGCTAAAGTGGCAATCAGCAGGCCACATCGCTTGTAGAACTAATGTATGATGGGACAGGAAAGTTATAAGGGGGAAACCGCGATCCGGAAAGCATCGTTTAGGACGCCCTTCCACTAGGTGGGCCGACGACCTAGTTAGAGCGGCGGGAAGTCGTTGGGTAAAAGCACAGTGTGGGACGCCCTCCTACAAGGTAGACTAACGACCTAGTTAGGGCCGCGGGAAGCCGTTGGGTGCAAGCGGCTCGGACCCGTTCACGTTGCGACGCGACATGAGCCGACCCTTAGTCCAAGAAGGAGCCCTGTGACGTAATTCAGCAATTCTAAGTAGTGACAGCGATCCAAAACTCACAAGTACATAGTAGCAAACCTCTCGTCTAGAGACTTTGCCTGCCCATGCTCTCTGTTCCACCGCTTATTTATATAATTTTATCGTGTTTGCAGGAATTGTTTAAAATGATACCCACGGCTTCTTTATAGCATCGCACTGCTCGCCATTATACACAGTAAACCACAACTTTCTGCCATCCTCACACCAAACCTAAATGGGCAAGCGCACTACAGTTTTATGGAGTTTTTTTTCCTCTTCCAACGCCCTGAGCGTGGAATATCAAGGTTTTCGTTAGGGACTACAAAGGCATTCATTATATTTTGAATGTTCGGCAGCACATGGATAACATTCCTGTTGTTGCAAACATTTATAGGATAGGTAATTGCGACCGCTTTGCTTTCCATCAGGCAAGGCGTATGTTTGTTTGCAACCTTAGTTATATAAAAAAATCTTGCCCGATTTTTAATGACTTGGTTGTATTTAACGCATACGACTAGAACACACATACAGCCCAATACAGCGTACAGCTAAGGTATAAATCAACTATATTTGCAGGTTGTGGAATTTCATTTCACGAATGTTTTATGTCCGGTAAAAAGCCTGTTTATATATTAGTAACCGTAAATGTATACGATTGAATTTTAATACCCACTATTATACATAGATTCGATAGCGTTGACACATCGGACATTGACCTCGACGTAATAAGGATAGCGGATGGTTCTATAATAAAACAAGCGAGTACAAAAAATCTCCGAGTGAAATGTGGAGGCGTTCAAGTTCATCAAATATGTTACTTATACATAAGATATATACAGCGAAGTCTTAGTGTGAATATATAGTACCTATAAGACTGAGCTTTGCTCGTTTTTTAGGGTTCCGTATCCAAAGGGTACAAAACGGGACCCTATTACTAAGACTTCGCTGTCTGTCCGTCTGTCACCAGGCTGTAACTCATAAACCGTGATAGTTAGACAGTTAAAATTTTCACAGATGATGTATTTTTGTTGCCGCTATAACAACAAATACTAAAAAACAGAATAGAATAAATATTTAAAGGGGCTCCCATACAACAAACGTGATTTTTTTTGCTCAATATTGATAACGGCAACAGATAGACGCTTGAAATATTCACAGAATATCTAGTTTTATATTTCTATTTTAAAAATAAATAATTAAATAAAAAAAAACAAATATTTAAGTGGGGCTCCCATACAACAAACGTGATGTTTTTGCCGTTTTCATAGACTGACTCGTACTTGGCCGGTTTTTTTTAACAACGCCATCTATTGTCAAGTACCTTTAGTGTGGCTATGTCGGTTAAAACAATAGTATACTACTTGCCTATAGATGTCAGGAAGCGTCATATTTTTCAGTTTATCATTGCCTAAAAACACGGATAAAACGTCGTTTTCTAAAAATTAAACCTAGCTAGATCGATTTATCGCCCCCGAAACAGTTTCCGTGATTCAGATTTTACATATATACGGGCTTCCAACCGAAGCGAACAGACGTGTTTATCATGTTATTTGCTACATATATTTGTAATCTCTAAAATGTCGCAAAACGGTTAATAACTTCAGTTATAAAGTTGTGTCGTTGGAGAAAACAACCTGTGAGCAGTGCGTACTGATAAAACAATTAGTACAAAATCAACAAACTGTTTGTGATAAGCGTGGGTCAACAGTGAGCGAACAGTCAAATGTTACCGTACCTGGGGGTAGTCTGCATACGAAAGACGTTCGAGCGGCAAACTCACGAGCGAGCAGCCGCTATTGCGACAAACGCACACACCCGCACAATTTGGAAACCTCCGCGAATGCGTCATTAAAACGTAGCGGCGGCCTCACCGTACAAGCGACCACACCAATAGTGGCACTGTACAATACATACGTCCGCAGTATATTAGAATACAACGCTATCATCTGGATTACTGGACCCACATGATGCTAAGTATAACCTTATGGTGGAAAAAGTCCAGAAAAAATTTGCTAGACTTTATTATGTATATTCTAAAAAAAATGTATGGGTATTATCCGCATTTATTTCCTTCATTGTTCGTTGAGGGAATGATAGGAATATACATATAGCTGAGGCGTAAGATGGCACTCCTAGAGCACATCAACCTTGTCTTCCATAATAAGGTGGACAGTCCCAGCGTGCTAGGGCATTGTGGCGTGGTGGTGCCCAGGGTTGGCCAGCTGGGCCCTGACATCGCGCGCGGGTCATGCTTACGGCGCCCCCGACCTGCACCGAACACGCCCTACACGCTTTTGTCCACGAAGCCTGCCACTTGCTCAACGCCTTGATCGCTCAGTACCCAGATACTGATATTTTTTAATGAAACATTTATTGCATTCGTTTATAAGTTGTTAAATCATTTGTCTTAAGAATTAGATAATGAGGATATACAATGTAACCTATCCCTGTCTCACGTGTTAGGAAACTGTAAGTGATACAGGAGTCTGCTAAATAAATAAATACAAAAATTAATCGTTCAGAAGTATTAGATATCAGGATTTAAGAGGTACGGAAGAATAATTCCTTTTTATATGTAATATGTTTAAATAGTTGACGCCAATTTCGAAAATAATGTACATACGCACTGTAGAATATCCTCTCTTACAAGTATTTTATAAGTATATGGCCGAAGATATAATAGTGCAAACCTACCTACCAGAGTAGATAAAAACAAATTTTTGCTCAAGTTTAAAAAGTAGCCTAGGGCAAACTAAAAATGCTGCGCTCGCGTCGGTTGTAGTGTGGTGTCAGTAGATGTTGTGCCAAGCGGTTGTAGTGTGGTGTCAGTAGATGTTGTGCCAAGCGGTTGTAGTGTGGTGTCAGTAGATGTTGTGCCAAGCGGTTGTAGTGTGGTGTCAGTAGATGTTGTGCCAAGCGGTTGTAGTGTGGTGTCAGTAGATGTTGTGCCAAGCGGTTGTAGTGTGGTGTCAGTAGATGTTGTGCCAAGCTAAACAATTTAAAAAAAAACCTCTGTTTGTTGTATTATTCAGCAAATTGGTAGGTATTAATGATGTTTTATCTTTATACAATTATTTATACATTATTTCGACCGTGACACTGATGACATTCGTCGACTTATTAATGTATGTCAACATATAATACAAATAATATGAAATAGAACCTATCGATTGCATTTCTACAAAATCGTAATTAACGTGTGTGCGTGTATGTATGTACATAACATGTTTTTAACACACTTAATTATATGTACAGTAATTACATCGGGTCAACAAAGAATACGTCAGCCAGCGACAGATGTTACATATGTATTTTATTACCTGACTACGGCAAAGCCTAAAGGGTTGTGATTTTAGCTGTATGTATGTTTGTATTCATGTGTGTTTCAGGAGCTAAACACAATTGGATAAAGCTTAATTTTAATTAATGAGGTATCAATTAATTCGCTATGATGGTCCGGAGCTTGCCAGTCGCACACAGGCTACATTTTATACAAACAAAATTATTGTTACTATTGGACTTCTGAAGCTTCACATGGTTGCACGATTGCTTCTTATACCATTGATTCATTGATTATTCATCCAAAAATCATGGATCTTTGATGATTCAAAAGTGCTTTTAGAAGAAACTTACTTGAACAAATAAATGTGTTTTAACTGACTATATAATAATAATTATATATATTTTTGGACATTACACACAGTGCCATCTTGGTCCAAACTAAGCACTGCTAGTGCTATGTTTACCAGACAATAGGTACAAACACATATAAATATCAACTTTTTTTGTAAATTCATACATATTATACATAAAAACACCCAGTCTTAAGACAAACACAAGTAATAAATGTTTTTTCTGTGCGGGATCGAATCCACGCCCCTAGATTTAGCAGTCAGTCATTACCAAATGAGCCACAGAGCCGACATAGTTTTATTATATAATAGTCTATAACACATAGTTAGTGCTTAAGGTGTATTTGAACATTTTTTTATACAAAATGTGACATTTAAATGTATTTAAAGCGATATTTACCATGGTCGGGAAACGCATATTTATCCATAAATGCCACTGGGGAACAATCATTATGAGGCATGGTATATATAGAAGTCAGTTTTGTAATAGATCTGAACTGATGTCCAGATTTGGTATGCTGATTACAAGAAAAATCAGATATGACAATTGACTAGAGTTCCTAAAATAAAGACTTATAAAACTTATGGAGCCAGAAACATTGTCACAAAATACCAGTTTGCTTCTTCAGTAAAGAAAGAAAGAATGTCTTTCTCTCTAATCCAAAAGCTAAAGTAATGCAAGGATGAAGGCAAGAATGCCGCAAAAAAAGTATTTTTTCGTACTTAGTGTTATTAATAAACAAGTTTTTATTGAATTAAATATATTTATGAAATCAACAAAAACTTCAGTTATTTCATAATTCACTGGCGTTTAATGAATGACTATGCATTTTGCACAATACATAAAAAAAATATATCTTCATGGTTAAAAACCTCAGAAAAGGTAATCAGTAGCTGGATACACACTTACATTATATTGTGGACAGTACTGGACAGCCTCTTTTCACAAACCACTGGAGTCCTGCGAGACAGGTACAGGGACAGGGACAGGGGGTGAGCCTATCGCAACAGAACTGCTTCTGAAGCAAAATATGTAATGACGCTCTTTAAGATAAGGACTAAAGTGTGTGCTGTCTTCATAAGAGTGCTATAGTAAATGAATTAAAACCAAAAAAATAAAAAAAATCAAACTTCAAAATTGTTCCCACTTGGTAGCTATTTGTAAACTGTCCCAATTGTAAGGTATCAACACAGTATAAGTAACAGCACTTCAGGCAGTATGGCCCCTCTGTGCCGCTTGATTTAAGTTTTGTACACCCCTCTGAGACCTAACCTTTGTGCATATAGACGTCATTTGATTTTGTAGTGTTTATTCAACAACTAAACAGCCTATGTTTGTTCATGAGCCACCTCACCACGCAATGTGCGGTCATGTCCCCAAGCTCGATATATTTGTATGTGCCGATTTTGGCTATGTGGTGCATACCGCTACGTTGTGACATACGTACTACAATGTTTTTCTGAGTTGCTGTATGAAACAAGTATGAATGTGTCACAACAAATTATTGTTCAAACAAATATTTTGACCTGTATTCTGTTTAATTTTTAATTGGGAGAGTGCTGTGTCATTGCGTTGAATCATCAGTTGTGGCCAAACGTACAAACAACAACTTCTGTACAGGGTATTGTTTATTACTTATTGTCTTGTGTGGTAGACTGTCAACAAACGCACACTAGTGGGGAACAAATTATCCCAAGCATTTTTTAAAACCTCTAATTTTAGGATTAAGGAAGCCCAATCAAAATCCCATCATACTATTAACAGAATTGTTTACTTAATGGAGACCAGGAAACAGAAAAATTTAAGTCAATTTCATATTTAAGAAGGTTTAGGTACATGAAAATCCTTGTAAACTTAAGTAACATTGGCGTTAATTACAGCATATTTGTTTTACCCTACACACTACACATTCAAAAATTTACAGCAGAATTTAACATAAATATTTTAACTTTAAGGTCCCAGTACACAAATGAAAAACTTTTATATATTCATTTTATGCTGAAACTATCAATACAAAGCTCCTTATTCATGGTTCCCTTGTTTGCGTTTTTAGTATTCACAGATTTAAATACAAGGAACATATTCCTTATAATCCTATACAAATCACCATTTTGTATGTATGGTATTACTGTATTTGTGGCATATTTTATGGAACATATGCTCCGTGAACAAGGAGCTTTTACTGTATTGATAGTTTCAGCAAGAAATGTGTCATTTACAAATTAATACTAGAAGTAAAAATAAGCTGTTGATGCATGATACACATCTACACAAAGTTAGATACTATTTTATGAGGCAATGTATACACTTTTATGACAAAGTACCTGACAGAATTCAAAAGGTAAGTAAATTTAAATCTGTTATATCATCAAACAAAAACTTCAAATTAAAGCATACTTACTACAAATTTCAGACTATATAAATGATAACAATCCATCAAAGTTATCAAGAAATAGTACTTAGCAACTATGACGATTCAAAAAATTTACTTTGACTTTGAACTTCATATTAGAACTTGTTGCCAAAATCACTTATATACTAGTTTCTTAAGAAAAAAAAATATGTGTTCAACATTAAAGAGTACAGGAAAAACTAGCCAAAACCCAATTTTCCACCTTGGTGATTTTGACCTATATAAACAGTGTAAGTGTCATTGTAAGAACATGGACTCAATACTTGATTTTGAACCTTTGAGGGTTGAAATTTTTTGTTGATTATGTACACTGTATAAAATTCATATTACCATGTTTTTGAACTCAATTTCCTAGTAGAAATAAATGCCATCATTTTTAATGCTTTTTACTTTAGAATGGAGAGGAGAAAAAAATATAAGTAAAATCAATATCAAAATGATCTTTAAAAAGTTTAGTATTGTCATTAGTATGCAAGCCAATTCAGTTGCATTGTTACTCTTACTCACTTCTTTGATAAACTCTTGAGCTATTCAGTTACTACCCCAGTATCCGCCTATGAAAACTTTGATATTGACTTTTATTTATGTGTTAGGTAATTGGGTGAATAACATTTACATAAAGAACATTTTCACACTGGGCACAGGAAACATTTTCTGTGATGGACAATGGCTTAACATTATGTGAAACACCTATTAAAAGTTTTAGAATTAGTTACAGCTTTATGTTTGAAGTATGACTAAAAATATTATATATATACTATATATATATATACTTGTGATCTGGCCCAGATTCCCACAGGTGTAATAGAGAATATGTTTATTTTAATATGTCATTATTATAAGAACCGTGTCCACTGATCAATCATATATGTGATAACAACATAAGTAGTAGAATACATAAAAGGTAGGTGCCTTATTACCTTATAAGTAATTGGAAAGTAAAGAATTACCAAATTTAACACTGATAATGTATTAGTACATAAGATAATTTAAAAGATAATAGTGTTTTGTTTGGCTGACTAAAAATAGTTCAAAGTATGTTGAAATCTTAGAAAGGTACTTGTTAGCAATGATTATGAAATTTATAAGAAAGGAACGCGCCAAAAGCTAATTCAATGATATAAGAAATATACCACATTTATAAGATACGAAGGTAAATTAGCTCAGGATAAGGAAATTAAAAAATTTGTATTTCTAAAAATAAATTCTAGGACTTACGTGACAGCTGTTTCCGAGGGTTCAAGGTCACTGAAGTGGTTCACCTCACTGTTGTTACCAGCCCCGCGTCTCAAGCGACTGTGAGTCAACAAAAGTGTACACAAACAGGGGAACACTGCCAAATTATTTGCTTAAGATGACGTAATGTTTATTACAATAAGACCGACTGTTGCTGTTAAAATATGAAAATACGATAATAAATCGTTAGTCTATTATAATTTATGTAATTGCACAGTCAGCATAAATATAGGTACCTAGTACTAATACCCACATACATTAGACATCGCACAATAATCTTATTATTTGTTGTATTTTTATAGAAAAATCTAAAGATCGGAAACAAATTCACAAATTCTTGTGTAGATTATAGAACAAACCAGTGTTACCGCCCACAGATTTAATCATCAATGTTACCGCCATCTACAAATCAGTGTTACAGTGTTGCCAGTGCTCGCTGGTCAAAAGTTATAAGGGTTCTCAAAATCAAACATTTTTTAGAGAAAAGTAACGTAATTTTCTAGCAAAATTATTTACTGCAATATTATGAATATAAAAAACCTAGTCAAGAGCGAGTTGGCCTCGATAGTAGATTTTTAAAAAGCTAAATTCAGACAATGCCTCGGAATTAAATCATGTAAAAATAAATAGCCTACATGTTTTTTAAGTAACAAATTAAGGAGAATAGGAAAATACACGCATAGAAACACATTTCAACGCGATTAACAAGCCCCAAGTAAATCAATTAAACATATCTTACATTCGAGATTATCTATATCAACACGAGAATCAGGCCCCTGAATACACATAAATTACACACACGGGTTTGGACCCAAACAGAGTTAATTTTACAGATGAACTCATGAAAGAAAAGATTTAGGAACTGTTCTCCAGCAAATATGCTACGAATTATTTGAAAAAAAAAATTAACTTAAATGTCAATAGGCGCGTTACTTTTGAGCCGCGTTGTTATTTTATAAGTCAACCTCATTTTAGCACCAACTACCCGTTCCGTCTAAGCGCATCTGATAATTTAAGCATTTCACGTCAATTTTTGACATTTCTGTGCGTATATGTTTGAGTATTTTATTTGGATTTTTAGTAGATAATAACTAAAATATAAAGTTTATAATGCGTAAATAAACTTTTCTTTAATCAAAAACCATGTTATAACTTATTTTCTCAAAGGATTCACTTTTACATTTGCCAGCTGTCAAAAAGAAGCGCACAATACCCACCTCTCGACGTGGGTTTTTTGGTGGCAACATTTTCGTAGCAAAGTCGCTTAGACGAAACGCTAAACGCCAACATTAGATTTTTCTATGATTTTGTTACCAAAAGCTTGAAACGCTAACTGCTAACAATTTCTGCTACGAAGTATTAAAAATCAAGTCACAAGTCACAACTTTACTTTTTACGACGTATGCACTTAGGTCTGAGTGACAGAAAGAAGGAATTGGGGTGAAATGAATGAGTAAAATGAACGAATAAATCGTATCGCTATACACAGGGTCTCCGGATTTGGGCGTTTTTCCCCAATTTGGGAAAATTGTAGGGGAAAGGATAACTTTGGGGAATTGTTTAAGGAAAAAAAATTTTAGTACGGGGAGAGTTATGGAAATGGCCTCTATTGGGAAATTACGAAAACTTCTTCTGGAGACCCTAGCTACAGAGATTGCCTTTTCGAAGCGCTAGTGGTAGACTTATTTGTCATGTATCAAAAACATTGTATTGTTGCTAAAAATGAGCGTCGGCGTCGTCTGGAAAACTCTACATTATCAATGACAATTTTCGAAAAATCGAAAGTTTTTTCTTTTTTATAATAAAAAATACATCGTAACTTATTATCACAAGAAGCATATATATATTGATGATACTAGGAGAGCGAACTATAAACACTTAGTAAAAACCTTTTTGACCTTTCTGAGTGTATGTGGATTGCCAACATTACGGATAATTCGCCTAATTAATAACTAACGACTCAACTTATCAACACGCACCTAATAAACACATATATTTCAAAATCAACTTACCCAGACCAACTAAAATTAGGAATAACAAGACCCATTTATTAATATGATATTCACAGCGTCATAAATAACTACAAGCCGATAACCATAGTGTTTTATTCATAGATAACAATATTATCAATGAAAAACATTACCTTTTTTCCTCCTATTTTTAAACGAGTTTAGTAATAATATGAACAAATACCTAAAGGAGTTTTTTTTTTTCTTACTAACAATGCAGTTGGCTGATGCAGCCATTACTGCTCCACCGAGCTTTTTGGGGCGAGACTCTCGGGAGGAGCCTCGGCTTGGGTTGTCGCTCTTGGGGTCATCCCTTTGACCAGCGTGAGCCTTGAACCCGAAGGTGAGTCAACGCCAGGAGGGGAGTTCCCCGTTACGCGATTGCGATTGCGAGTTAGTTGGGGCGAGAAGCGCCCCGGCACTCTTTGATACTTCGTGTATCCGTGCGTTCACCGACGAACCCGGGGACGTCGGCGTCTTGTTTGGGGGGAGGCCCTATTTAGGGTCGTTCATGAGACCAGTCTCGCTATCCGGATAGCGAGATCGTCGTCTGGGGCCGTTAATACGTGCCGAGGCCGCCTAACAACAGTTTTTCGAACATGCCGAGGTCAGTCGGGGGGATGATACGTTGTGGATTGCACGACTAATCGATTTGGGTGATTTTGTGTTCGTTCGATAAAGCGGACTGCCAGGTCTTTGAGATATTGGGGAATCGTGGGGAGCTCAATTCCCTGTGAAAGTGCGCATTACGGATGTACCAGGAGGCTCCGGAGGCCGCTCTGAGGAAGCGGTTTTGGAGGGTCTGGAGTTTGTGTAGGTTGCGTTTAGACAACGCATAGACAACGCTAGCATATATAGTATGGGCGGATGCAAATAACGTAAAGATTCAACTTATTTCTAAGCTACATCTTACTATACTTGCCTATTATGGGAAATAGACGGCTGAGGACGAAAGCGGTTCGGTCTCTAACTATTTTAGTATGATCGCGGAAGTTCAAACGCCTATCCAGGGTCACACCAAGTTATTTGGCCTTGTTTTGCCAAGGAATGGCACGGCCGAAGAGTGAGAGGGAAGATGGTCTCGGAGGGAGGCCAGTGGTAAAGAGTGGCTATTGGCGGAATTGACTTCGATTCTTCATTTCCAAAACCATTCGCCTAGTTAGTTAGTGATTTGACTCACTTGCCTGTCGGTGGTGTAAATAGCGGTATTGTCCGCGAAGAGGGCTAGTTAGGTACCTATCGTCTTAGGGATTTCGTTTGTGTACAGAAGGTACAAGATAGGGGCTAGCATGGACCCTTGCGGGACTCTTGCTTGTATGAGACGGGGGAAGAGAGAGTGCCTTCGACATAGCGTCGAAAGCTGCGGTTCGACAAATAGTCTCGGAGTTAAACCGTTGTACCAGACATAATCGAAGGCTTTCGCGTCATCGAAGAAGACAGCGCGCGTGTGACGGGGCTTACCTAATACTGAAGCCAGTGAGAATGTGTTCCGTGATACGGAGGACTTGGTGGACGCACGAGTGTTTGGCGCGGAAGCCGAACTACTCGTCGATTAAGATGACTCTGGAGACTATAGCGTTCCGTAGGCGAGTGATGAGGTGACGTTCGTAAAGTTTACCAAGTGCCTTTAGTAAACTTATACGGCGATAGTAGGACAGCTCCGTACGAGCTTCCCTGGCTTATGAAGGCCTACAACAATTGCATCTTTCCATTGAGGTGGAAAGGTGCAATTTTCGAAAGCAGGTTGAAGATGGCTACTGGAAGGCAGAGAAGGAAAAAAGTAAGGCGCGATAGGATATCAGATGACAGTACTGGAGACGCTTATTACACGGGTCGTGCAAACATCCCTCGTTCCGTTGTGGAGGAAAACCGCGGAGAACTTGTGTCTTTAATCGAGACCACACTGTCCACGGTCTCTGACTGGGGACGGGTATACTTGTTCCGATTCAACCCTACAAAGACACAAGTATGCGCGTTCACCGCTAAGAAAAAAAACCCTATTCACTGAAGTCCCACAATTCCAGATCACTCCCCTCTCCATCTCCAAGAGCATTGGGATCCTTGGTGTTGACATCTCCAGCGATGTTCAGTTCAGAGATCATTTGCAAGACAAGCAGAAACTGGCGTCCAAAAAACTAGGGGTACTCAACAGAGCGAGGCAGTACTTCACGTCGGGGCAGAGCTTGCTGCTTTACAAGTCGCAAGTTCGACCCCATATAGAGTACTGCTGCCAACTCTGGGCAGGTGTACCTTTTGACTCGGTTCAACGACAGGCTGTAAGAATTGTCGACGATCCCAAACTCACTTGCCGTATCGAACACTTAAGTCTGAGAAGAGACTTTGCCTCCCTGTGTGTGTTCTACCGCTTGTACAATGGGATATGTTCTGAGGAATTAGTTGAAATGATGCCCACGGCTACTTTCTACCATCGCACCGCTCGCTATCGGCAGGGAATTCATTCTCACAATTTAGAACCGCATGGTCACGTACAGTGCGGTTTTAGAGAAACTTCCTCTCACAAACGCTTGGGTTGTGGAATAAGCTCCCTGCCAAGCTGTTAAAAAAATCGTTAGAGATACCGTCCGCGCCGGTGGCTTTGCGGGGGCGTAGGTCTTTGATGACCTGTTTGTTATAATGATATATAATAGGATAATGAGGGGGCAGTGATGCTCTGCGCTCCACTTCACCGTCTACCTCTTGCAAGTGACCGGGATCGAATGGTTGGGTGCTTAAGGGAAATTGGACTTGGAGAATATAAAGTTTTTCTTCAGTTTTGGTCTCTGCCTACCCCTCTGGAAAACAGGCGTGATGTTATGTATGTATGTATGTATAAAGTTTTTCGGCTTCCGAGTAAGCTGCAAATATATCGCAAGCCCCCATAGACTTCGAGTTCTGTAATCTTTCCTATTTTCACGTATACAGAAACGGCATTCACGTACACACACATTATTATACGTAATCTACTAGATCCCACCGTAATTCATAATAAATTTTAAAAACTTTTTATAATATCTCTACGGAAGCGTTCGAGTCCCGAACACTGCCGAAGCTTATTTACATCAAGATTCATTACCATATACGGTAACGAATAGCGTTGGGCGCAGCAGCGAAAGGCGCTGGCCAATCAAAAGAAGTCTAGAATATGACGCCAGCTTTGGTATCGACATTTACCTGACACGTTCTTGATCGAGCTGCTGGATGTAGCACGTAGCCACATCATCGTCAATTAGTGACGACAAAAACATAGCACTTGGAAAGAAATCCTTTTGCCACTATATAGCTGTTGCAAATACTCGTTACTTTCCTTCCTTTTTTTGTGTCTACTTGTTTAACCTTTTTTCTCTTCAGCTACGCCTTACATGGATCGCAGTCGCCCCCGGGAGTTTCTTTTTGGAGTTTTCTTAATGAAGAGTTCATTTTCTTAAGGAGTAGATTTGACAAGTGTGGAACAGTTTCTTTTTGAGGAATTATTTTATATAGGTGTTTACTTCGAGTCTCATGTAATGATCAGCCAGTGCCTAAGTGTGAACTTAATAGACAAGAACTATTAGTATATTGCGTATTACTTGTAGGCAATTAAAGAATAACGCTTTATGAAAAGTTTAGTTCTAAGAATTTTACCACAGCTACAAAGATAAAAAGGAAGTAGTAGAAAACAGTTTAGGAAACAAAAGCATGAGTAGAAACTGTATACCAAGATGCAATAGCTAACTACTAAACTATTTACGGCACACTTAGGTATGGCTAGGTCGGTGTTTTTAGTAGACTAACATGTCAGTGCAACCGGATACCTAGCGGCGTGCATATGAGGTATCCGGTTGCACTGACATGTTACGCACGCGCTCGTACATACAAACGGCGTCATTAATATACAGTCCACACAAACTTATAAATAGATATTCGCCACATCAGCCCCCCGGGAGACCTTAATGTCGAAAATAATCTGGAAAATTAACACAACGTCCAGATCGTGTCGTTTTGTAGGTCGTAGGTAAAACAGGAAGCGCAGGCTTTACACTAGGTTCTTCGTTAAGTACGAAAGCTGGTTTATTCTGTCGATTGAGACAGTCACTATCGTCAACGGTAAAATAAAAGAGGCCGTAACTGATAGCACAGATTTTCTGACAAGACTACGTTTACTTGTTCAAAAACATAAGGCATTGCTTATATTTCGACACGGAACAAAAAAAGTTTGTATTTGTTTTTTGAAAAATTAGACAATACTTAACACGTTTGTTTACGCCAAGACTTGGTTAGAAAATCTTTCGAGCCACCATACGCAGGTCCACATAAAGTAATAGATCGTAATTCTAAGATTTTTAAATTGTATATTAATATCAATATTAATTTAGCTGTCAGTTGTTATATTAACGGGGCATCCAAATCGTGAAATCTACGCAGATATGAAGGCTTTAGCAATATTTTCTGTCGTGCCGTGAAACCTGTCTATCGCGGTTAAATAGTATCTATAACCATTTGATGTGGGAAGAGGATCGATAATATCGATATTCACGGGGGCAAATCGTGAAGAAGGAAGTGACAAACTATGGACTGGCGAATGAATGTGTCGGGAAACTTTTGATTTCTGACAAGAAATGCAGGCGCGTGCCCCCAGGCATTACAAACTTCAGGCCATACATAATGCTGAGATATCAGTTTAGTAGTAGTCCTAGCGCTAGGATGGCTTAACGCATGTAATGCATCAAAAATTACTCGCCTAAATTTGGAAGTAACAAACGGTCGTGGTACAGATCCAGAAGTATCAAATAAAAATTGTGACATTCTCTATATTAACTAGCTCAAGCTGAAGAGATGTACTAGATTTTAAAAGCATCTGCAATTCGCTATCTGTAGCTTGAGACGCAGCGAGGGCTTTAAGATCAATAATATTTGTTACAGCTTCTGTACGAGAAAGAGCGTCTGCCACAACATTGTCATCGCCAGATATGAAGCGGATGTCGGTTGTAAACTGAGATACGAAATCATAATATCTAAACTGACGTGGAGAGCAGTTTTCAAGACATGTTTTAATTGCCGTTACTATAGGCTTATGGCCAGTCAGTATATGAAATGGTTTAAGTTCTATCATGTGGCGAAAATATTCTACGGCTTCGTATATTTTCAGAAGTTCGCGATCGAAACTACTGTATTTGCGTTGAGCTGACGAGAGTTTTTTGGAAAAGAAACCTAGACATTGCAAATCATTAACTACTTTTTGTTGTAGGACAGCACCAATTGCGGTATCTGAAGCGTCTGTTACCAAAGCCAGCTGAGCTGTAGGGTCGGAATGTGCGAGAAGTGTAGAATTAACAATACTTACTTTGCAAGCATTGAAAGCATCTTCAAGCGATCACCAGCCCTTGGACCAGCTAGAAGCCCATGGAGAGGTTCTTGGACTTTTGCAGCACCAGGAATAAACCGCCTATAAAAATTTAGCATTCCCCAAAACCTACGGAGCTCGTTTATAGTTCGGGGCTTTGTGTAACGTTGTATTGCTTCGATTCGCTCTGGCAAAGGCTTCCCACCGTTGACTGTAATTAAATACCCTAGAAATTCTATTTCTTCAACAGCAAAAACACATTTGTTCGTGTTCAGAAGGACACCATACTCTTTATATCGCTCAAATACGACGCGCAAGTGTTCTTAATGCAATGTGGAGTTATCTGAAGCGATGAGTACGTCATCAATATAAGTGTAGCAAAAATCAAGGCCGCTAAGAACTTCGTCTATAAAACGTTGAAAGACTGTGCAGAATTGCGTAAACCATCACCCATGAATGGAAATTCGTATAAACCAAAGGGTTTTGGTCTTCGGAATATCGTCCTTATTTACAGGAATATGATTATAAGCACGAACTAAATCTACCTTGCTAAACACTTAACATCCAAACAAATTGTGTGAGAGATCACCAATGTGTCGTATTGGATACCTATCTGGGATAGTACGTGCATTTAAAGCACGGTAGTCCTTTTTTGGCACTAAATGCAATGGTGACGACCAAGGGCTCTCTGATGGACGAGTTATGCCTGTACGTACCATTTCGTCAAACTCCTGCTCAGCAACTTTCAACCGGTCAGGAGCCAGTCGTCTTGGTCGACAAAATACAGGTGTTCCAGGAGTAGGTCGTATAAATGCCGTGTTTTATGTTTTACCTCACGTTCAGACAGATCACCATCAGGTTTTGTGATTTCAGGGTGTGATTCTAATAAAAGTTGATGATAAATTGATTCCCCAGTAACAGATTAAATTTGTGGGCATTTATAAGCAAAAGCGAGGGTACCAGCTGATGTAAGCGAAGTTGTATCATCACGTAAACAAGAATTTCGTATATCTACAAGCAAATTAAAATGCGACAAAAAACTTACACCAATAATAGGCTTACTAACAGCAGCAATTACAAAGCGCCAACTAAACGCACGGCGTAAATTCAAATTCGAATTTAAGCTAATCCAACCATAAGTAGCTATAATGGTACCATTGGCGGCAAAAAGCTCATAACTAGATTTACTAGGTTGCTTATTATCTAAATAACTAACAGGATACACACAAAAATCGGAGCTGGTATCAATTAAAAACTGTTTTTTAGAGTTCTTATCAGTCACAAACAGGCGGCTAGAAACAGAAGATAAGTCACTCGCCGCAGATAATGACTTAGTTATTCGTTTTTTGAATAATTACAAGGAGGTCGACACTTAACTGCTTTATCTGCAAATTTCCAGTGGTACCAGCACTGGCCTCTATTGCTAGAATGGCTGTCTGATCGATGGCGTGAGTGGCTAAGAGACCGTGAAATCCGGATGTCCTCCACCGCGACAAGATGACATAGTGTTAAATCGCTTGGTTAGGTCGTCTGGTTTACGATTAATCTCCTCGATGGCTGACGGCGCTGAAGATGAAGAGGCGACTGCTACTTGCGTCGTTGAAAGCTGTGGCGTGATCACATTTATTTTATCTGCTAGCTGAGCAACGCTGTCAAAGGGATGTCCATCTGCGTAGCAATTATAGCCTGAAGATAACGAGGTAGGCGGTTGGACCACAAGGTGCGTAGAAAGTCATGAGGAACTTCGGTGCCAGACTTCTTAAATGACGTAGAAATTGGCTAGGTTTTCTATCACCCAGGTCTTCGTGAGGAAGAGTCGTCGAACTGTGTGTTCTTTAGACGCTAACAAACGTGATATAAGTTCGCGTTTTAAAGTTTCGTACTTATCTGCCACTGGTGGTTTGGTAATAATGCCCTCAACTTCTAAAGCATATTTATAGTCCAACACAGAAATCAGGTGATAACATTTTGTAACATCGGCTGTAATGTTTGAAAGTAAAAACTGCGCGTCTAATTGTGCGAACCATAAACTAGGTTTATCTGCCCAGAATTGTGGCATTTTTACGCCAACGCGGCACACATTCGGTTCATTTAAATCGTTACTAAAATTGTCAGCCATAGTTGCAGTACCGTACCACTATATATACACTGCTCACTTATAAGCACGTAGAAAGGTCACCAGTATTGCGTATTAGTTGTAGACAATAAAAGAATAACGCTTTATGATAGTGGAAGGTAAAAGTTTAATTCTAAGAATTTTACCACAGCTACAAAGATAAAAAGGAAGTAGTAGAAAACAGTTTAGGAAACAAAAGCATGAGTAGAAACTATATACCAAGATGCAATAGCTAACTACTAAACTATTTACGGCACACTTAGGTATGGCTAGGTTGACAAGCGGGCGCGCAGCTTACCGGCGTCGGTCGGTGTTTTCAGTAGACTGGCGAGGTATATGCGCGCCAGTGTTACCAACCCTCAAAAATATTTATCCCTAAAGTTTGTGTCAAAAACCCCTAAAATCGCCTTAATTATTGCGTTGTCCCCCTAAAAAATAAATATAAATTCATAATGATTATAAATAATATGCTGTAATAAGTTTCAAAAGTATTTCTATTATAAGTTATTTAATTTATAAAATATTTCGTCTTCATCTGAAGATTCAGATTTTTTGAAATCATACGTGTTGACATTGAATAAATTTAACATTTTATTGGATGGATTAAATGTTGTAGATCCACAATTTCGATTTAGACTTATACACAACAATAACCGCCATATGCACAGACAATAAAATGACCGCCAGTGGCGCCAGTCACCACAGAGTGATTGTATTGCATGTTGTTATAAGTCGCTAGGTCAAGAATAAATATTATATAGAAAAAAAAAAAAAATTTGACTGTCAACAAACAAACACGTTATTTTCAAAATAAAATAATTTTAATCGGAAATACCTTACTTTAATAACAATATACTACTTTTTACAACAAATTATACTGACGTTGTGTTACAGTGATAAGTTTTTAACATTCTCCGTGAGCTAATAAATAATTTACTGTGAATTTACTTGATAAATAAACATTGATCTGTCAATGCACAGAAAAAGGCACACTTGCGTACAAAACGTCTATTCACTTATCAGTTATATAAAAGATTTTCGGATAAAAGCATATTTTCGGCATATTTCCTTCAAATTCATCATTACTTTTTAATATGATATAAAAAAATGATTATTGTAAAATAACAGAGTTGGAATTTGACAAGTGTCTGGGTGGTTGTCAAGACAACCTACCATTGTTGCCAAGTTGTTGATGTTGTTGCTGAGAACCAAGAAGCTTATAATATTTATTCACCGAAAAGATTATTCTACATTTATTATTGATTACCAACTTATCCATCCACTAACCTACTTGAGAAACTTTATACTTGATGACCTTTTATAAAACTGGCTTTCGTTCAGATGCCAGAAATCTTAACTAATTTTCGGATTCAAGATCTGCAAAGAAGTGTTGTGAATTTGTGTAATCGTCTACAATCTCTAAAGTGTTTTTATCATACTGTTTCCAATAATTTAATTTTTAATTTTCTTCTTTATGCTTTTGTATCGTTAAGTATTTTTATTATCTCAAAACTAACGATCCATGTCCATTTCGTTGTCTACCCCATCGTCGTTGCTTGCCAGCGCTCCGACTACTACTGTGAACGAAATTATTCTATGTGACTTATGTTCTCAGCCCTGCAAAGGCCGTAAAGGGCTCAACATTCATTTTGGCAAAAAACATAAGCCTCGCCCTGCACCGCCACTTGCCCAGCCCATTACTGGTTCCGCATTGGACCTCTCTTCGTCAGAGCCACAAACTCCACTCAACACCGACAACCTTTGTAAATCATTAGGAGGGCTGCGTTCAACATTGCCTCTCTTAAAACGGATTCCTCGAGGTGCTCGGCGAAGTGTAGCACAGCCCCTTCATAAAGTCATCCAAAAAATAATCAACCACAACACAACAGAGAACTGAGAACTCTTGTTAACTTTCGCATACAAAACCCTCCACGCATCACCTGAGAACAACACGGGAGCCAACCTTACACAAAAGATAAAAAATAACTGTTCAGCTCCACTGCAACTATCTCCTTTTTTAACTTCTACTGTCGCTTACAGACATGGAAATCGTCGTCCTCGCAATAACATCTCCCACCTTGTTGAGGCCAAAGTGAGTGATGGCGATATAAGAGGCGCTGCGCAGCTTTTGTTCTCGAGCGATATCATCGCACCGGATACAACAGAGACGTTAGATGCTCTGCTTTCTTAGCATCCACAGGCTGCTGTCACTTGTCGCCTCCCTGACTCACCACAACCAGGTGACCTCACTCCTCACGTGAGCCCTGATGACGTCCGTGCTGCTATCTTTTCATTCAAGCCCGCTTCAGCCGGTGGCCTCGACGGTCTCTCGCCACAGCACTACAAGGACCTGTTAAGTGGCTCTGTAGGGGATGTAGGCAACGATCTACTTAACAGCCTAACCGCACTTATAAACCTTATGTTGTCAGGTGTGGTTCCCGAGGCAATTACGAAGATTCTTTATGGGGCCAATTTATGTGCCCTTCTAAAAAAAGATGGTGGCATTAGACCAATAGCAGTAGGGTGCACCTTAAGGCGAATTGCCTCTAAAATTGCCGCAAAAATCATCCTTCCACAGATATCATCTTTATTTTGCCCCACGCAACTGGGCTTTGGCATTCGAGGCGGATGTGAAGCCGCCGTACATGCAGCGCGCTCTTTCATTTTAAATAAGGGGGGCGAAGTGTTTTTAAAAGTTGATGTGAGGAACGCATTTAACTCAATTGATAGGGGCACACTACTTAAACACATAAGAGAAAAAATGCCCATAATTTTCCCCTATCTTTGGCAGTGTTATTCGGAACCTTCCCAATTGTTTTATAAAGAAAAAATCCTGTTTTCTTCAGTTGGATGTCAACAAGGCGTTTTCAGTTTAGCGATACATTCAACAATTTCGAAGCTCAATTCCGCTTTTAATTTATGGTATTTAGATGACGGAACCCTAGGCGGCGATGCTACTACTGTTTTTGAAGACCTCCGCACGCTCATTTATGAATTCAACGCCATAGGTTTGGATCTAAATTTTGATAAGTGTGAACTTTATATTTCGGATTCTTTAAGTGTTAATTTAAAATCTGATTTGATGAGCAAATTTAATAGCTTGGCCCCAAATATTAAAATTTTGTCAAAGTCACATCTTATGCTCCTAGGTGCTCCAATCCTAGAGGAAGCACTCCCAACCTATTAAGATGAAAAAATACAAAATTTTAGCACAACAGATGATAAACTTGATCAAATTAACCCCCATATTGCTCTTTCAATTATTCGTTTTTGTTTATTTGTACCTAAATTCACTTATGTTTTACGTTGCTGCCCTTTTTGGAAGCATCCAAATTTGCTATTGCCTCTGGATTCTTTGATTAGAAATTTGCTTACTAAAATTTTAAACTGCCCTTTAGATGAGCGTGACTGGTCGCAGGCCTCTCTTTCTATCAGACATGGTTGTTTGGGAATCCGGAGCATTACCGCTGTTGCCCTCCCAGCTTTCTTGTCCTCTGTCAACAGTACGTGTGATCTCTACGGTAAGATTACTGGCCCTTCTTTGGGTTCCGTCGAGGTCCCATACTTGACATTGGCCACGCAGGCTTGGCGTTCAGCGTGTCATGGTATGGATCCTCCATCTTTCACAAAATCGCAGAGACTTTGGGACGAACCTTTATTTATGCAGAAAACTTAGTTCCTCCCTTATCTCAACCGCTATAGAACCACGTGAGCGTGCCCGTTTGCTAGCCGTGTCTGAACGAGAATCAGGCCACTGGTTAAGGGCACTGCCTTCCGCGACGATAGGCACTCTGCTCGACAGACAGACTTTATCATTAGCTGTGTGCCTACGCCTTGGGCTTCGATTAGTGCAGCCACACACCTGTATTTGCGGCAAAGGGGTCGAGCAGTTTGGCTATCACGGCCTATCCTGTGGTAAAAGCGCCGGCCGCTTTTCGCGACACTCGGCCCTAAATGATATTATCCGTCGGGCCCTAACCTCGTCTCGGCTCCCGGCCATTTTAGAGCCAAGTGGAATTTTCCGCACCGATGGCAAGAGGCCTGACGGTTCCACTTTGGGGCCATGGAAGCTCGGTAAGTCTTTGTTGTGGGATGCCACCTGCGTTGACACGCTGGCGGCGTCTCATTTACCAACGACTTCAAAGAACGCTGGCGCCGCAGCGGCGTATGCTGAAGCCCGCAAGCGGCGTAAATATGCTAATCTTGAGGCAAGTTTCATTTTTGTGCCGTTTGGGGTTGAGACTTTTGGGCCGTGGGGACCGGACGCAAAAAAACTCGTCCGTGACCTTTCCGCGCGACTGGTCGAGGCATCGGGTGACCGGAGGGCTGGCAGTTTTCTCGGCCAAAGGATCAGTTTGGCGATCCAAAGAGGTAACGCTGCCAGCATTCTGGGCACCAATATGCCGCATGATTTTTTAGAGGATATTTTTTATTTATAGTTAGGTTATTTTTATTGTATTTATAACTATATATAAGTTATGGAATTGTATACCTATTATTATGGAATTAAAAATTTATAAATTAATTGGTAAATTCTTAAATATATATTTTAGAATAAATATTAATATTATCAATTAAAAAATATTAAAGAGTCAAAAAATCCCTGAAAATACCCCTTAAAATTTCAGACCCCTAAAAAAATCCCATCTCACTTATTTACCCTCTAAATCTGGGGGGAAAACCCCTAAGTTAGGAACCGTGATGCGCGCCGCTGGGTAACCGTTGCACTGCACTGACATGTTACGCACGCGCTCGTACATATAAACGGCGTCATAAGTATACAGTCAACACAAACTTATAAATAGATATTCGTCACAAGTACTTAAATATTTCTTTTTATAAAACCTTTATAATTATACCATCTTTTAAGGCTCCTCTAGCCAGGTATTTTAAATATATTTTTAATTTAAATTATTAAACTCTTGTATAACAAAGTTACATTTTGTTTTCCTTTTCTTATATCATCATTATTTATATCACAAACTAACGTGACACTATGGACTGCGCAATTTTTTCAGATCTGGCTAGGAAATGTGCTGTCTATTTCTCTATGTTTATGTAAGCCCCTAAGGCGCAGTTTATCTAGGCGATCTGAATAGTTCGCAGCAAAAAGCTTATATACTGATACCACTGGGGAGTGCACTTTGATTAAATTTTTTTCAATTTAATCAATTTTTTAAACCCTTTTTGACCTTTCTGAGTGTATGTGGATTACCAACAACCTGGATATTGTGCCTACTTAATAACTACACAACTTAATTGCCGTAAGCACTTTTTTTTGAATTACGTACATCATTTTTATAAAAACACCTAGTAAGCTGCCTAAAACTCATTGAAATCATCAGACGCACTTACTTTTATTTTACTGATTAAGTTCTAATACATTTTTGTAGTGACTTAAATTAAAAAAATTACCTTAATGTGCATAATCGGTGTGCATGTACTTGGTGGTGGCCCAGGGTTTCGATTTCACCTTACGTCCTGAGCAGCTTGTCTTGAATGGTGGGAATTTAAAACCCGCGTATACCAATGAGTCTTTTTTTTTAATTTCTGAAGTACATCGATAATTCAAACCACTGGCTTAGCGGTAAAGAAAAATATCGTGAAGAAATCAGCATATTTCAAAAAAACAAAAGATATAATATGTGAAGTCAACAATTTGCACTGGGCCCGCGTGTGGAAAATGAGCCAAATCACCCTAGGTGAGGGTAGGCCGTGCCGTAACACTAGGAACATTTGAGGCTGATAAGGTGCATTTAGTACCCTAAACTTGGGTGCAGTAATTATTTCTTTATATGGTCAAACTGACTCGTAATAAAATGATAGATGTTATGTTTATATTGTTTTTTTCGGTAAATGAGGCTTTTTACTTCAAAACATTCCTTTTTACTTTTAGAATATTGCAGAATCCTGATATGAGTTTAAATTTCTTTCCAGCGTTTTAGTTTCCATAATATTTTTGCATAAGATATTATAAAAATTGACGAGTAACCAAAGGCTTAAGAAAAATTATGACATATAGTATATAGTTATGAAATAATTATAGTAAATCCATTCTTGTTTGACATTATAGTTGAGGTATATATAAATGGCCTTTGATTACTAAGCAAATGGCTATATTTTTTTAAATTATCAATATAATAACAAAACACTTATATTCTAGGTACAATCCCTCCCGCAATTATTAATTTTCTCTAAGAACTAAGAAGTTATTTGATTTTTGTAAGGTCGCCAACGCGTGTGTGATGCGCCAGGTGTTGCAAGCGTCTATAGGCTTCGGAGACGAATTACCATCAGGTGGACCGCAAGCTTTTTTGCCACCTTAGTGGTAGTGGTATAAAAAAAGAGTCATGCACCACGCTGCGCACTCATAGCCAACATCGTACCCAACCTGGGATTCATCATTAATGTAGATTGATGTATATGTGTACATGTACAAATGTACATCTGTGTACTGTCATAGAAGTTATCTATGTGTACAGTGCAACTCTTCTCTGACCTTGGGTGTTTGTCACTATAGTGTTTTTGTAAGTTCACACCATTTCAATATGGCGACTGTAGTTTTGATTTTGACCGCGCCGGGTCAGAAAAGTTTGTCGCACTGTAGTACATATATCATTATTTCGTATTTTGTCAAAGATTAGAAAGATACGAAGCTAAGTAAAAAGCCAGCGCGTGCAAGTGTGACAACGAGATATTACGTACTTTCCCCTGGATGTCGTTATTGCGAGGTATTGCGCGTCATATAGTATTAAATAAATTGAAATGAGGCACGAAGTTTTAAATATTAGTTTGAAAGAAAAATAACGATTTGAAAACAAGATTTGATGTAGCTGATATTATCCCTAGGGTAAGCTGAGATTTCTGGCTTCTATAAAGGTAAGTACGACCACTGACTAACATAAATCATTTTGCAATAAAATATGACTTGAAGACTTGATATCTATATATATAAAAATTACGTGTCACGTTGTTTGTCCGTGATGAACTCCTTAACTACTTAACCGATTTTGATTAAACTTCGTAACTAACTGTTATTTGATCCAACTTAAAAGATAGGATAGTTTTTAACTCGATCTGTTAAGTGCGAGCCCGACTCGGGCACTGAAGGTAAAAACCAACGTTCGCCGGGTTACAGAGCGGACCAAAGTTCTCCGGGACCGCGAATATATATATATTTATCAGGTATTTATATAATAAGGATACGCAAAATGTCAATATGTAATGTGATACAACTACAGATTTTTATTTATAAATGCCAAAAATATAAAAAAAGTGCTCATCAAAATCTAAAGAATATAATAATAAAGCTATTATATGAGCAATTTTTTGAGCAATTATTGCTCGGCAAAGGATTACCGGACGTAAGGAGGCCTTGATTACTTTAATTTGCTCTGTATGGTGTAGCGGTATTACTAGCAACCCTTGAAAAATAATTTTGGTACTTGATTATTTTTCACCTTAAGCTTGAAATTTTCAGACACAAAATGTTTTTTTTTTTCGAATAATTTAAATAGTTGAAAAATTTCGTAAAATTTTCCTCTTCCTACCTTATGGACGAATGGACGGACAGAAGAGTAATTTCAGAGAGTTTTGTTTTCCTTTTATGGTACATAACCCTAAAAGTAAAGTAAAAAAAACAAGTTTAAAAAAACGTGAAGAAATATTCCTGTTTTAATTTCTCATGGTCGCCCTATCAAAACACTCACTGCAATTACGAGGTCAAAAATTAGGACTCAAAAAAATATCCATACTGTGCTCTTCAGTGTTATCAATATATATAGAAGCTCCTTGTATTATTTAATCAGGGAAATAAGACTAAGACTTAGAACACAAATTTTAAATAACACCATCATATTTAATTACAAAATGTTGCTTATGATATGAAAATATAACAATAATTAAATATTCAATACACCTAATAAGCATCTTTATTATATCAAATTAGTACTATGGTTTAAAGTGCAAACGATAAATCTAACCTATCATTTTAAATAAAAGTAAAAAGTTTCCAGATATTCTATTAAACTAAAGAAGGATCGAAGAAGCCTGCACCTAAAGGCATAGTGGCAAGAACGCTGGCCGCATTACCCCGTTGTACTGCAATACTCAACCTTTGTTTGAGGAAGCAGCCAGCCCTCTTATCACATGTGGCACCGACAAGCTTAGAAGTGATTAACTTTACGAAATTTCTTGCACTAGGTCCCCATGGGCCAAAAGTTACAAATGCAAGCAGCAAAAAAGAATAGTCTTTAAGAATAGTATTTCTGCCACTTACGATCCTCCTCAAATTCCGCCGCCATCCCAGCTTTTGACGCTGTGTGACCAAGATAAGAGGAGGCTGGAGTATCTACGCATGTAGCGTCCCACACTAAAGCCCTGACCCTCTCCCAGGGCACAAGCGTCATGCCATCAGGTCTCTTGCCATCATCCCGTGAAATTTCAGCTGGTTCAAGAGTACAAGGGACGTTACAAGTGGCAAGAGACCTTTTGATGATATCATTTAGGGAAAAGTGGCGTGGTATTCTGCCTCCACTTTTTTTGCAAGAAAGTCCGTGTAATCCAAACTCGTCGACGACACTGCTACAAATGCAGGTGTGTGGGAAGCAAACAGTTACACCGAGACGAAGACCTATTACGACTCTGAATCTTTCGCTATCTAGCATTGTACTGAAAGAAGTTGATGGTATAGCGTGAAGCCAGTGGCTAGCTTCTTTGTCTGAAACAGCAAGAAGGCGTGCATGTTCACGTTCACAGGATGAATTGTGAATTAGATTTTGAAAAACTCTCTGAACCAACGGAGTATCCCAAAGTTTTTGTTGGTTTTATTCCTTTGGTGCAGCCTCGCTGGGACAGAGAGTCTTCCAGGCCTCTGTAGCTTCTGGCAAAAATGGTATGTTAACATCATCTTTGTGTAAAAGTTGTTTACTAAGTGCTAAAGAGGTATAAGCAGAAGAAAGAAAAGCTGGTAAAGCCACACAAATCGGTAAAGAAGCTTGAACCCAAGAAATAGAGGAAAAAGATAAATTTAGAATTTGTTCTGTTGTATTTTTTAGGCAGGTATCAAAATTATCCAAATATTCTGTGAACTTCCACATTGGACTAGTACGTAATAAATATGAAAATTTTGGAAAAAACAAACAATATTTTAGAATTGTATATGCAATATGAGAATTTAATAACTTTAATTTCTGACAATGTTCCTCAAAGTTCTTAAGTTTTGTGTCTAAAAATGGTTCTAGACTTTCTGAAAATATAGGAGATCCTAGTAGAAAAAGTGATTCCTTGGTTACAATTTTAATCTCTGGAGCAAAAACTTTTAGCTCATTAATAAAACTAATTTTCTCTTCACTAATTGTATTCTCCGAAATATGAAGTTCACATTTAGAATAATTAAGATTAAGTCCAATACTTTCAAATTTATGAATAATTTTAAGAAAATCTTGTTTGACCTCATAAATTTCCTGCCAAGGTTCCGTCATCAAGGTACCAAATATTGAGACTAGAATTTAAACTTGATTTAATGGGATGGATGGCTAAACTGAAAAGCGCGGGTCCTAGAAGATCACCCTGTTAAACACCGACGGAAGACTCAACATTACTTTCTCCGTATGATAGATTACACGTAAAACCGTAACATTGCCTTATGGGTATAATTCAGGAATGTAACATCAACTTCATTTTGTACACCATAAATAAGATGAATAATTTCCTTGTTTACTTTACCTGATAACATAAGGTTAACCAAATTTGTAGTGTCATCCAAAAGTTCCCTACCGGCATCACCAGCAGAAACACTTACCAAATCTTTTAAGTGTTGAGGCGTAATACCATCGATGCTGCCAGCAGAACCGATTGGGAATGAAATAATAGCTGCTAGGGTATCCTGTGCTGTTATTGTAATAATTAAGTTATTATCTATATAAGGGTCTAAAAATATGGAGTCAGAAGGCTGAGGTCAGGGATGCTTGTTCCGAAGCTCTTCAAGTGTCTCAGAAGAAAAATGAGCAAAGGAGTCATTTGAAAATAATAGTCTGGCAGTATTTTTTAAATCTCCATCCATAACTTTATTTTCTATATTATTTTTAATGTCGAAAGTTTTCTTATTTCTTATATAATATCTTTCAATAATGATGTAATTGATTTTGTTTTATTTGTTTTACTTAAGTCTAAGTGTGAGTAAGCGAAGGTGAAAAAACTTTTCCACTTCTGTGTTTTCCAAACAATTTCTCAAAAT
Source organism: Apoda limacodes (assembly GCA_946406115.1). Lineage (NCBI taxonomy): Eukaryota > Metazoa > Arthropoda > Insecta > Lepidoptera > Limacodidae > Apoda > Apoda limacodes. The sequence goes on along the minus strand of OX291542.1, from coordinate 2,419,008 downwards.
AGTGGACAGAGATTTTGCAAGACTTATTCTCGCTCCCCTAGGTATTCTTATAATTAAAGGTATGTAAAGGTGTAGCTTGACATGAAAATTGACGAAAGGTGGCTTACAAATGCAATATGCGGCTTTGTAGAATCTAAATTTATACAAGGTTGTACAATTTTCAGCTCAATACCACTTCCGCAAGTAATATCGTTTGATCTCACACTATTTTTACCATCCCAAACACGGTATTCATCGTTATTATCATAGCCAATAAGCTTTACTTTGATAGCTTTCTTGTTAACCTTTCGTCACTTAGGTTTAGGTATATGAACATAGCATTAATTGCCTATTACTCTTAAGTAAGATATGAATAAGTAAATATTTTTGGACATTACACACAGCGCCGTCTTGTGTTATAGATACCAGACAGCGGATACACATACATATATATTACTTTTTATGTAAATACTTCCATATCATATATAAATTCACCCAGAGTCAAGACTAACACAATTTGCCAACCTGCCATACTTCATGAACATTTGTAAAGCGAATAATTCTCTTACTTCATTTCTCAAATTGGTAGTTAGGTAGCAAAGCGCTACTCTCAGTTTTCATATATTAGGCTTGATCTTAATTAAATGTCATGTGCTTCTTCATCCAAAAACGTTTTCACAAGTTTTCCTTTTATCACTTCAGTTGCTCCTTCTGTTCCATATAGCATAATTAATACTTTGTATTTCCATGTGGCCAAAAGAGTGTTAGAATACATTAAAGGTACAGTGAACTCCAAATTAACTTTTATTAAAAATGGTGAATTATTTCAGTAACCGGATATTGTTTTAAATAAGGTGGAGCAATGATCAGTTGGGAAACTAGGTAGCAAAGGTATATCGCTTTATATAGTACATCTGCTACAACAATATAAGTAAAAATATTTAAGTGACAGGTTGGACATTAAACAAGATACGATTACCTACAATCTTAAATTACAATGATAGCCCAGTGCCGTGAGACAGTTAGTGAGTTACGTAGTATTTGTTTACCTCTATGGTAAGAAGTGTTGAAATTTGGGAAGCACCACAGTGAACTTCTAATCTTTACTCCATGCACTTTGTTATATGGGGTAATATGACATTATTGACATTCGTCAATCTGTCTATGATTTTTGATATATCGTTGTAAAAAATGTGTAGAAAATAAAATTATCCATTCGCGTATTTGTTTATTATCCATACTAATATTATAAATAAGTAATAAAGTAATATTATATAGTAACTCTTTCTGTCTGTTTGTCTATCTGTCTGTTACCTCCTTACGCTTCAACCGCTGAACCGATTTAGATAGAATTTGGTATGGAGATAGTTTCAGTCCCAGGGAAGGAAACCCGAAAATATAAAAGATCCGCGGGAATAACTATAACCATGCTTTAACGAACTATAGCTGCTGCTATAGAAAACTTCATTAGTATAATAAGGGTTTGACGTAAGAATCCTACGCTGATAACCAAATTTAGTGCAGGTGTAACCGCTGGCTAAAGCTAGTTAACAATATAAAACAATACTGTGAATAAAATAATTATATCTCGAAGTCCTCCAATGGCCCATATCCAACAGCCTATACGGATTTAATTTCGAACAGCCTTCCAGGGTTTTTTACAGAAGCCTATGCAAAATAAAATAATAATAATAAAAATGGCGGGAAATTCCTTGAAACTAAAAAATGACAATCTGACTGAAATTATAAAAGGTGTGTAAAAATGTCGATTCAAGTTGAAAATAATTTAAAAAACTCTAGTAAAAGCGAATTGTTTGAGCAACGAACACATTACATGGCATGTAAAATTGAAGATGATGGAGAGGCCAATGTAAAGAAATATTTTGAACCTTACATATTAGAAGATACTAATGGAGGTTGTTTATTATTTTTTGTATTATACTGTAAACTTCTAAAAAAATATGATTAATAGATGATTGATTCATGACAATTATTAAATTAAATTGAATGATTGACTGTCAAAAAAGTAATTTTCTCATAAATTGCAAAACTTTTAGATCTAACTGCTTCTTTCCGTGGTCATCCTCTTGATGGAACTAAGATCCCCATACCAGATGGCTACAGAGCTGTTGTTGTGACTGAAGCTAAAAGGCCATTAGCTGAGGAAGTGGACAGAAAATTCCAGGTAATTAAGTATTCAGTGTTGGTTACAAAGTACTCTTCTGTACACATCTGCAAAATGTTCTTTTAGGATTCTGTACTCAAATAATAAACCCTTATAGTTTTGTATATCTGTATGTCAGTCATTTTATTCAAAGATTATTCAAACTGCAGTGCTAAAAGAACAATGGACCTTCTGTATTAGGTAAATCTGATAGTGAGTCTTCAAATGACATTAATAACACATGATTCAATAATTACATTTGATTATTGATGACTACCACACTATTTTTAATAGTTAGATAAAGGAAACTATTTTAACTCTAAGAAGAAACACTTTCATAGCTGTATTAAAGTACCAGTTAATACTTTGTTTTTAATTGACTGCCTCTTTTCTGAAGGGTAAATCCACAGACCTAGGATTTTTTCGCTATGTTAAAGACCAATAAAAACGCAAGGAAAAGAGATATACTCATTACATGAACGCTGCATAAGAGAAAAAGAGACAGATAACCATATCTAATATGTCCATTATTTTTCGATTAGAAACCCATAGTAACTTGTTTGTTTGTTGACATCACGGGTTTCGTTGATTATTAGGTCAATCCTGACAAAAAAGGACTTAAAAGTTTAGTGCTTAGGTATGGTGACTTGTTACAAACCTAATTTTTCCGTCACCGGAAGAAATAACCCGGACAATCCATCTTTTCACAGGTAAATACGAAATTCTCACATATTTTTTCAAACCATATTTTGTCACATTTCTGTTAAAAATTGGCTCAGAAAACAGTTTTTACATTATTATATTGCTTTTCTTTCTAAAAAATGGTATTATTTCATATAGAATGGTTCTTGTTATATTAAGCTTAATATAACAACATTATTGTTATATTAAGTAAAATTGTAAAATGTTTGGTTACACTAGGGCTTGACAAAACGATGACATCATAAGTATCAGTATATCGATACTTTTTCCCATAATTATTTATCAACATCCAGAGTAATTTAATTTTAATAAAGTTTCTTACAAACATTACTTGAGTGCACATGGTTAATAGTCTTTTTTCTAGGGTTCTGTAGCCAAATTGCAAAAATGGACCCTTGTAAACTCGACATGTCCGTATGTCATAGCCTTATAATTGCGCTGAATTTGCATCGATTCTAATAAAATTTTACACGAAGGTATCTTTAACATAAAAATGGAGAACAGGCACAAATATATCGATAAAGCACAATGTCGATAGCGTATGCAGACAACACTAATCTCAACCCACACAAAGAAAGTTACTAACACTTACGCAATTTTTTTTTGGTATCGTCACTAAACATTACATCATATACTAGGGGTAAATCATTATTGAAATTAGTATGAGTAATTCTTGAAAGAATAATTATCCAAATATCTACTTCCACTAAGACATAATCCCACAGTTGAGTCGCTGGCAAAAGCTAGTAAACCACTTCTTCAGAAGAAGGGCATACTAAAATTTGTGAATATCAGTGAGTATATTCTGCTGTCTGATGAATGAATTCCATAATTCTCTTAGGGTTATTGCCTTGCCGTAGTTTGTCCTTACTACAATGCAGGGGGCAAGCCTCTCCTTAGATAAACAAGGCTTAAACTTTAGTCCACCATGCAAACCCAGTATAAATTGGCACACATTGTTGAGCTGGCCACACTACTGTAAAAGTTATCACCCCTATAACTGACTTTACCCCTATAAAATGTTATCACAGAAAACACGACTTACATGTTGCCTCATGGTTTTGCTAGCAAAATAACTCATTTCCGTGGGAACTCAATCATTATTTTCAATCATCTTCATCAAAAAATTTATTGATAATAGTAATATTAACATGTAATGAGATGATCAGATAGAACACAGTAATGGCCACGCTATTTTGAGTTTATACATTGTAAGGAATGCACACAAGCCATTCTATCTGGCTGATCTATTTTTTATGTAGTTCATAGTTATAAAAGTTATTATCAAAAACCTACTAGCCTTATTACCCCTAGAGAACTGCAGTTTTACCACCAGGTTCAGAACCAATGTACCAAAGAGTTACCCATTCAATGACTGATGAATAGTAACTTATTAAGTTACAAGCTCCATTTTCAGGGTACTTTTGGTTATTTTAATTGGAAGGACTACTGCACTCATGGTTTGTGGTCCGAATTGAAAAGTTTGGTTTCTTAGCATTATTCCCAAAATTCTGTGTTACTCTTTATGTGTCCATAATATACAAGATTTATGTAGCTGGAAAGGTCAATTCAGAATTATTTAAGATCAATTTGAGGTGGTTTATGTTCAATTTCAAATTTACCCCTAAATTTTTAGCAAAGATCAATGCATCTACATGCCATGACTACAAAATGATGGTTAACTCATAAACTGTCAAAATTGTAACTTTGTGGGGTGTTTGAATGTAAAATTCAAAGGAAATTTATTGATAAACAGGAAAAATACAATCAAGTTGCAGTCTGCAATTTTTTAACGTAGTATGTCAAGCCAGCAGATCACATATCTGACCCCTATTGCTAAATAGGTGTAGAATTTGTAGTAAATTTATATTGAAAGAATTAATTTTATAAAGCCCATAGTTTTTCAGGAATCAAGTGATCTGCTAGCTTGATATCAAGCCAGCAGATCACACATCAGTTTCTTGCGTTTTTTTTTGACAAGCTTTATTTCTTATTTTGTAGGTAATTTGTAGTAAATTTATAGTGAAAGAATTAATTTTGTAGAGCCCATAATTTTTCAGGAATCCAGTGATCTGCTAGCTTGATATTAAGCCAGGAAATCATATATCGGTTTCTTGGGTATTTTTTGACCAGCTGCATTGTTTATTTTGTATTAAATTTGTAGTGAAAGAATTAATTTTGTATGGTTCAATAGTTTTTTAAGCCCTCAATTTCCATGGAGCTTGTGTTTCCACGACGATAAGCATATGCAATAAAATTTTATGCTCCATCACTGCTACGGCGTCGGAGATGTGTTTGCAACTTTTTAATGAAATTGATTTTCTTTGATTTCATTAAATAAAAGACGTTCACGTGTACGTTTCGGATTGATAAACATTTTAACGTAATTAGTATAAATTATAAAAAATAATTTGTTTGTCATTTTTTTTTATTCAAATTAGGATATTACAAACACTTTTGAATCGTCAAAGTTATGAAATACAATTTTTTTAATACTATCAGTCAACTGTCTTATTTTCTTGATCGCATACACAGCAGAGCTAATTTTTTTGAATTGAAGGTTGGAGTCCAGCTTTATGTCAAGAAAGACTGTTGAATTAACAAGTTCTAATTTCTCGCCATTAATTTTAATACGTGTTTGGATCTGACTAACATGGAGATCTTTCACTGTTGACATCTATTCTCTGTACTCTGCTGCTCATGTAGGAGGTAAAATAGCTTTCTGATGAAATTTTCATGTTGGACACAGTCAAATGCCTTAGATAAATCACAAAACACTCCAAGAGCATCATCGAATCTTCCCAGGCATTAACCATATTTTTAATAGTGCCACTTCTGCATCGGTTGTGGAACGGCTTTCATAAAGCCAAACTGTTTACTACTAAGTATGTCATTAATACAGAAATGGCTTAACATTTGACAAAGTATGATTTTTTCAAAAACTTTACTGAGTACAGGTAGTATTGAAATAGGCCGAAAATTATTAAAATCTGTTGAACTACCTGATTTAAAAATAGGTATAACTTTGCTAAGTTTCATCTCATCAGAAAACACACCACTATCAACACAACTATTAAAAATTATGGCTAAGGATTGTGCTATAACATGATAATTAGTATAGCTTTTACAGAAAATCCTCAAAGGTCTGTGGTGTTCTTTATTTCTAATGTTTTAAATGTATTTATGATATCCGTAGGACTAATGTTTTTGAATACAAAGGGAACTTTACATTCAGGAACATTAGTTTTAATTAATGTTTCTGCTTAAATTGGACTTGAGTTAAGATATTCAGTTGTTTTGAATAAAATATTGCTAAAAAAAATTTCAAAGGCAACAACCTTAGAATTAGTTTTTAAACTAGTATCATCTACAATCAACTCAATTTTTTGACAAGAATTCCTAGCTTTACCAGTTTCATTATTTATTATGTTCCATGTAGTTTTTATTTTATTTGTTGAATTTATTACTTTATGTCTGAGATGAATTAATTTTGCAACAACCAGACTTCTTTAAAGGTTTTAGAGTATTTTTTAAAATATTCAGCTATTATTATATGTTCTTTATTTAATTCATAAAGTTTGCGCCTTCTTTTATAAATAACTGGCGTAGCCCATTAACTGAAACTAAAGCGACTGGAAATTAGTTTCTTTTTTGTAGTAAATATTTTATATCATTTGGGCTGCAACTATAAAGTAAATCTGGAAGTTTATGCAATAAGTTAGATGTAAATGATTCAATCCGTTTAGTTGTTATTGGTATTAATTTAATTTCCGTTTTAGTAATACTATTCTTTCTTTCTAAAACCACTAAATGTCCACAATGATCTGACTCTAGATTTCTTATAATTGATTTTTGAATTGGTTTTCATGGTTTTATGTCAGTAAATATATTGTTGATGCAAGTAGTATCTGGTTCAGCAATTCTAGTTGGTTCACAAGACAATTTATTTAAATTAAAAGACCGAAACAAGGCAAGCAATCTGGTGCTGAATGAGCTATTTTTTAAAATGTTTATATTCAAGTCTCCACCTACACCTTTAACCAACCCCCTCCTCGCAACTCTCCCATTTGCCTATGGAACCCTAAAATTAGGCGACATAAGCTGCCCGAAAAAAAAATTGCCTTATGTATAATTCAGTATCTGAATCCATCCTTTTATTTATTACTAAGTCATTACGTGCTATGTAAGACTGTCCTGAGTAAAATATATTCGTTGCTAAGGCTTAGCTAAGAATTGAAGAATGCTTTGTCAATGTGTGCGTGTCAAGTAGTGTTTATTGTTGCATTTAATTACATTACCCAAACTTAGTCTCTGTCTTAGCAATAATACTTTGCCTAAGCAACTACTATTACAGGACACAGTTATGTTCATTATTGCATTTAATTACATTAAGCTTACTATAAGTCTTAATAATGATATTTTGTCTAAGGGTTGGCTCATACTGAGACAATACCTGGACAATATTAATCCAGGACGTGTCTATAAAGCTGGCGTAGGCAATTCATAAGGCCAAAATGCGACTTATACCACATTTTTTTGCTATCTGATTTTTTGGCAAAAAATTGATTGTTTGTATTGCACCACCAGTTTCCGAGGTACCATGGTCCTGCTAGCGTTAGAATAAAGCTAGTGTATCCACCATCATATATCCGGACCTATTGTACCTATCAACACGGGGTTTGCACCCTATTTTTTTGCTATTAATTTGCCGAAGTACTAATTTTGTTGCTCCAACAATTTCCGAGAACTCACACTTGACCTTTTTTAAGTAATCTATCTACTGTCACGGGACTCAAATTATCTCCATGCCAAATTTGCCCACGGTTCCAGCCGCCCTAAATTCGAATATCGGTAAAGGATTTCAACGGCAACTCATCAATTATAGAGAAAAAACCGATTCACACTAGACCGTTTCAAGTAACCTATGTACTTTCTCAGGACTCAGACTATCCCAATTATTATTATATCTTTTTTCTTATTTTTATTCTTAGGCAAAGTAATAGCAAAACAATAGGGTGCCAAACCCCGTGTTGATGGGTGCAATAGGTCCGGATATATGATGGTGGCTACGCTAGGTTTAGCCTAAAGCTAGCAGAACCATGGTATCTCGGAAACCGGTGGAGCAAAAAAATCATTTTTTTGGCAAAAATTAAGCAAAAAAATGTGGTGTAACTCGCATCGTGGCCTTATGACTTGGCGCCAGCTTTATAGACGCGTCCATCTAGGACTATGTTTGCTCACAACAGTTTATCATTTACAGGTGATAGGTGGTTTTAAACAGTTTATACATTGGAATTGGGACCAAAAACCTTCAAAAAATGACAACATTGTGAAAGCTCTTGACTGGATAGATATTGCTGAAGCTGTAAGTTTTATAAAATAGTAGGTAGAAAGGTATAAATAAAATGGATATTTAGGTTTTTGCCATAGCTTGAACCACATTTGAGATAACATCTTTGAAACACAGGCTGAGTTACCCTTTTTCTTAACAAGTTACACCATGTTTTTTTTTTAATTTATTTACTACTAAGGTGGCAAACAAGCTAACGGCCCTATAAACAGTCACCGCAGCCTATGGCCACTATTAGTCTAAGATCCGAAAGAGACTACCTAAGAAACTACCTTCACCCAGCAGTTTGATGGATGAGGAGTATTTTATTTCAAATTTAATAATATTAGTCCAGGATATGATTAATAATTATATTGGAATATAATATGTAGAATAGAAATAGAAAATATATTTTTCTTTCGTTTTTATTACAATATTATGTTAATAAGTAACAACGATAAGTAGTAGCACGTTTTTTACAAACTACACGCAGCTGTTATGTTCGTCGAGCCTCTCTTAGTGGGAGAGCCGGCTGTAAATATACCTCAATGGGCTAAAAAAAAACAGGTCTGCCAGAGCCGTTCCTGCCGCAACTTTGTCATATCGATATTTTTTGACGTATTTTTGAATGAAACTGCTGGCAACAGTTGACTATGATTAGTGATGTTGAAAAAGTGGGTCTGCCATTGCGCCCCCTGCCGGAAGACCCCAAAAATATGCTCTTCTGACTCCCTAAAACTATCTCATCGAGTACCCTGATGGAACCTACGCTAAATAATAACCAGGATGGGGCATTTTATATCTCATAATGGATCAAAAGGTCTGCCAGGTCTAAACTTGCCGGAACTTAGTGTTCAAATCATTTGAAGTTGGTACGTAGCATCATTTCACCTAAAGTCCAAGTAACATTTGTTTCTATATGTATAACTAGCGGTCCCGGCGAACGTTGTTCCACTGCCGTCCCACTGTAACCCGGCGAAAGTTGGTTTTTACCTAAAGTGCCCGAGTCCGGCTCGGAAAAACTATTTAGTTATCTTTTAAGTTGGATCAAATAACAAATAGTTACGAAGTTTGATCAAAATCGGTTCAGTAGTTTAGGAGTCCATCGCGGACAAACAACGTGACACGTAATTTTTATATATATAGATTATTTACGGCATTCTTATGAAAACATTAAATAAAACAAGAAGTGTAGCGCTAAAAGATGAATATTTAAAATTTAACAACAGTAACTACGGGTACAATAACATGCTTACATATAACTTGTCAAACTTTCACGGTTGTTATCAATATTTTTATATGTTTCGGGCTAACTATGATTAGATTTGTTGAGCTAACGATATTTCGGCACAGGGAACTAAAGAAGTAAAAGCGTTGTGGGGTGAGCAATACTGACCAGTATTTCCTCACTACCCTCGTTCTTTTACGATAACTGCGTTCAGTTGAATATTCTTGCTTGGTCGGTGCACTACTACTTTCTTACTCTGTAACTCGTCACACTACGCTGACGTTGTTGTACTAGGTGCACACATTTAAGGCTGTAAACGTTTTTTGCACAATCTAACCACTTGATTTCACCCACCTCCTTGACAATTTAAACCCGTCTTCGCAATTGAATTTTTTATATTTGTTGATTTCCATCGCTTCTCGCACCAATCTTAGTGAAGGTATATTGGCGTTCTGTCGAAAGAATTTAAGGTTTGTGTAATTCTATCTAATGGTTAGGTCCATAGTTTGAGTGAGTATCACAATTTTTGACTGCGCAAATGTGCTCATTTACCCGACACGAAGTGGTTTTTGTCGTTTGTCCTATGTAACATAAACAACAACTAGTCCAGTCAAAATAGATTAAATTATGATTCCAGTTTGCATTAATTCCCAAGAAGCTGGATTTTTGTGCAGGCCTTGAATACGTCATTACAAATGATATGTCAAAAGTCCCCATCGATCCCGCTTGTGCGTTGTTTTTTATTCGAGGTCAAAGGTCACATATTTGCATTTTTTGCGTATATCTCTGAAACAATGAGAGCTACCGAATAATAGTTCAAACAAAGTTTGTAGATCGTAAAATTGTCTACAAAAAAGATCTCAACACTTTTTCTTCTACCGTGCACTGTTCTCGAATTATGGCTATTTTAAACAAAGAAAATACGAATATGCACTCATACGTGGCCAGTATGCATCAAAATGACGCTGATGTCCTCATTATTGAAACCGCAATTGAACAATTCAGTAGCACCAATCTATCGTTTATACTATCGTTGTTGGAGAAGATGTAGATTTGTTAATAATATTAACTGCACGAACACCTAGTGATAAGATCATTTACTTTTTAAAACCTGGGAGAGCTCAAGTTCAAACAAAAATATTCTTCACAAAGCTTAACTGCATATCCAAAATGTCAGCCTCATATATTATTCCTTCATGCGATAACTGGCTGTGATACGACATCAGCAATTTTCAAAAGAGGCAAAAATACAGTATTCAAATTGTTTGAAAAACGTGAAGACTTGATTGATAATGCAAAAAAGCAAGCAAGCAAAAAAGTATTTACGAATATTAACTCGTCAGCAGATGTTATCTTCACCAATGGAATTCGTGTTCTCCTTGCTATGTATGGAGCTCCAAAAAAAATGGAATCGATAGACAAGTATAGATATTTGAGTTTTGTGAAAAATACAAGAAACAATAAGAGAGTGCAGTTATCTTGTCTCCCTCCAACATCTGCTTCTGCTTATCAACACTTGTTTCGTGTGTTCTACCAATTGCAAGTGTGGCTAGGCAATGATCTAAATCATGAAGATTGGGGCTGGAAATTGATGAATAATAGTTTGGAGCCAATCCAGACTTTACTGCCACCTGCTCCAGAAAAATTACTCAATACAATTTTTTGTAATTCCAAAAAAGGCTGCACAAACAATTGCGGGTGCAGAAAAGTTGGATTGTATTGTTCATTGGTATGTACCAATTGCCGAGGCCATTCTTGCACCAACATTGAATCAAATGCAACAGATGAAGATCGTTTCGAAATTGATGAGGATATAACTGATATATCTCTCTTCTTTGAGCAGTCTATACAAATCGAGCAAGAAGAGGAAGAAGACAGTGAAGAGGAAGAAACGAGTGACTATGAAGAATTTGATGATGAATGATGATGTTATTTTCTTGCTGTTAAAATTTTCGTTAAATTTAAATAAAAAAAAAATTTCATCAATAAAATAGTGTCCCATTACATTCTCTCGATTAAAATATATTGTGGAGTATTCCTACTGAGTATTCCTATTCGTTAAAAAAAAAGCGCCGTGTACACTACCTCAGAGGTGGTGCGGAAATGTGTGCATATAGTCGAAAATACGACTTTCCTGCGGTCTAAAGTCACGATATCTCGAAAGCGATGCTTTGTAGAAGAAAAGTGTTGAGATCTTTTTTGTAGACAATTTTACGATCTACAAACTTTGTTTGAACTATTTTTCGGTAGCTCTCATTGTTTCAGAGATATACGCAAAAAACGCAAATTTGTGACCTTTGACCTCGAATAAAAAACAACGCACAAGCGGGATCGATGGGGACTTTTGACATATCATTTGTAATGACGTATTCAAGGCCTGCACAAAAATCCAGCTTCTTGGGAATTAATGCAAACTGGAATGTCTATATTGACTGGACTAAACTGCAGTCAATCAAAAAGGTTTCTTAAATGAAAAATTAACTTTTAGCGAACTGTGAAATTTTTCTAAAAGTTGTGAACACGGCTTTTATATGCTTTCTGGGGCGTCACGAGACGGCATGCACAGATCACCTTTACAAGACGTATTGAGTACCTATAGTGCAATTGATATTAATCCCAGACCTATCGGCATTTTGATAAATATTTTTTAGATAATCTTGATCTATTTGACTTGATTAGAAATCTATTCCAATCGACCTTACCCTCGTCTGCACTTTCAGTAGCAGAGGAAGAACTATTTCAAGAATCCTACCCTACTCTTAACTCAATCGGCTCATCTACAGTTGCAGTTTTCAAGTCAAAATACAGGGAAATAATCTATTTAAGAAAATAAATAAGATAATCAATTTAAAAACAGCTCCGTAAATTCAAAAAGCAATTATTTCAAAAAAATCTATCTTATTGATTGTGTAGTACAATATTTGTATTTTTGTATTTTCTTATAAATAAAACTTATTTCAATTATAATCCTTAGAGTCCTCTGAATTAAAGTTCCTTGTCACATAGGTCATATGCGCGGTTGGTTCTATGTTACTACGGTTTGTAGATGCTGCGGATGATTTATTTATTTATTTATTTATTTATTCGGAAGACCAAAGGCTTAAGCTAATTAAAACAAAACAAAAATAAGTATTGGACGCCAAGGTAGGTCCTCACAAATAGTATCTGCATAACTATAAATTAAGTACGAACATAAAAAAGACAATACCTACTTAAAAATTTCAAAAACTATATAATTACATGTAAATTTTACGGAAATCCAAAAAAAAAAAATGATGGTGATGGTGTGATGTTGCATAGAAATATCTTTCTGCATAATTCAGCTTTCTAAACAGGCTGATTTTTTCAAGCTGGCGTGCCATGAATCTGATTTTGGTGAAATCTAAAACTGCATCATTGGATTTTTGAAAAATTAATATTCGTAGCTAGAAATCGAACCAGCTGATTTTGAAAAACAACACATACTATATTATTATACCATTCGATAGTGTCGCTAATAAGTAACGAATTCTGGGAAGAAATGGCATACGGGAAACTTAAGGAAAGTGTTGTGTTGTTTTTTATTTTTCTTAGGTTACCTATACCTATTAAACCTTGTAGACTTTACCGTAGGCTTGTTTGCCACCTTAGTGGTATATATAAAAAAACCTAAACTAATTAAATGTTCGGAACGATGGCTGTTGTTATCAATACATAGCTGGTTTTGACGTATGAAGGAACGTATTGGATTCAGCATCACAAAATTATTGATTCCGTTTAGAATATATTCCAAACATCGTTTCAAGTCATCAATTGCATTATACGTGTCTTTGTAGATTTCGTTTTTTACATTCCCCCAGAGAAAATAATCTAAAGGGGTAAGATCCGGTGACCTTGCTGACCACGGCACACAGCGCCATTTAACTATTAGTAAGCGAAACATTAATACATTAGTTTGATGGAAACGATATTCAAAGGTAAGCTACGTCGGGCTTAGTCAGCAGCTGGATGGGTGACCGCATAGCGGCATACTTTTTGTTTTTGTTAGTGTTTGTAAATTAAGTAAATGGTGGAAGGTACGGATCCCTTAGTGCGAGAGTTCGACTCGCACTGAGCTGGTTTTTTCTTTTACTGTGGCATTGAAGATGTTGCTGAATGAATGAATGCTGTGAATGCGTGTCCCGTGCCCCGTCCACCTCGGTGGCCAGCCCTGAGCCAGCCGCCATGGACACCAACCCCGCCACCACCTCTTCGTAGGCCGACTGACCCACTTCGGGACGGAAGGAATAAACCCGGCCCCAGTCGTTATCAAAGACAAGGGGGCTTGGCCAAACATCGCAAATGCGATGAAGGCCAAGCGTATGAATTACACGAACGCTCGCAAGTCCCGACACCGACCGATTTTCGCAATCTGACGGCCTTTCTTACGGCTCAGAAATACGAGTACCACACGTACTCGCTTGCCGAAGAACGCGTGCTCAGGGCAGTTATAAGGGGAGTCCCAAAAGAATTCTCCGAAAAAACTGTCCCTCCCTGTAAGGGATACTTCCACAGGATGTACAACGGCCGAAATAAGTCAGAGTGCTACGACATGGTGCTCGTAGTGCTCGACCTGACTAAAGAAGGCAAAGCCATCTTTAATAATATTACAGATGTGTGCAGCCTCAAAGGCGTCCGGGTCGAGACTCCGTATAAGCGGTCGACCCCAGGGCAATGCCACCACTGCCAGCTTTATGGTCATGACAGTGCAACTGCACACGCAGACCGCGCTGCGTGAAATTTCTTCACGATCACGCCACTCGACTGTGATCGCAACCGCGATAACGCATCCGACCCGGTCGCTTGCGTACTCTGTGGGAGCGAAGGCCACCCTGCGAATAACCGCGGGTAAAGCTCCCAAACAGAACCCGTGTAAACCCAAAAATTGAAAATCGCGCCCTCCTGCCCCCCGCCAACAGGCTCCGCTCGTGCCTGCTCCCCTCTCTGCTGTCAACGCCTGGAGCCGTCCTCCAGCGCTAGGCGACGCATGAAAATCTAAAGAGGCAGACAAACTTCTGTCTGCACTCCCTGGGCCCGTCTCAGTCACGGGTATTCCCTACCCCGCCCCCTCATGTCCCGGGACATCCCGCGACCCCCGTGCCCGGCGCCTGCGCCAAGTGCTCCCGCACTTCTCGCGCACACGCGCATTGCTCCCCCACGCCCTTCCCTAGCGCTGCCCCGCAACGCCGCTCAGACGGCCGAGCAGCAGCAACATCTCAGCCTTCTCGTTGAGACCTCTTGGGCCTTCGACCCAGCCTACTTTGAGGTCGTGTACGCCTAATACGTACAGATCCCCGACCTCAATCAAATGCTCAGCTTCGTGGCTAAGCATCGCGAGTTCTTCGCCGCCCTCCGCAAACCTTAAAATCCAAAATGGATTGCACAACCGCACGCGAAAAACCCTGGTCCTTCTCCATAGGCTTTTTTAACGCCAACAGTCTCCGCAACCAAAGAGAGGAATTGTCACAATTCCTCTCGTCCCACAAACCGGACGTGTTCCTCGTCCAGGAAATGTTCCTAAAACCCGCTGTCCGCACCCCTTCGATGGCGAACTATCGCACCGTCCGTAATGATAGAATTACATCCAATCTCGGAGGCACTCTCATCTGTTACAGGCGCTCCCTGCATTGCTTCCCTATTGAACCTCCGCCACTAACGAATATAGAAGCATCCGTCTGCCGCTTAGCGATGACCGGCCATCAGCCGGTCGTCATTGCTTCGGTTTATCTCTCTCCCTTAAAAGACTTGCTGGAGAGGGACCTAGTCGCTCTTAAATTTAGGCGACGCTGTGATTCTTGCCGGCGACCGCCGCCGGAACTCTTCAGTGACGGAGAGGCAGACTCCACGACGATTTAGTTGACAGACTAAACTTTGACATCATTGTTCCCATGACGCCCACTTACTTTCCCCATAATACTCGGAACAACCCTGACGTGCTCGACATAGCACTCTATAGAGTTGCTTGACGAACTTGACTCGGACCACCGCCCTGTCCTCCTCCGATTAGGTTCCCCTTCGGACTCTCCTCCCGACACTAGAAATGTGACGGACTGGGATAAATTTGAGCTACTACCCGAAAATCCCAGCTTGCAACATCTAGATCGGTATCCCAACAATATCTCGTCCGCAAACGATACAAAACTGATTATTGACACACTCACTAGCTATCTAATCGCCATCGTTTGCTAGTGCTCAAGACAAGTGCCAGCTGGTGACTACCACCACCTAATTCTGCCTCAGCACATCAGGTCGCTAATGACTGAGCGTAACGCGGCCGGCCGCAGACGCGATCACGCTCCCGCTATCGAAAATAAAGCTCGCTTCAACGACTTACACCGCCGTGTAAGAACCTCTGTAGCTGAGCTTCGCGCCCAACGTTTCGGTGATCTGATGGAGAACATTTCTCCTTCTCACCAAGCTTATTGGCACTTAGCCAGAGCTTTAAAATCAGACACCGCCAACTCTCTCCCTCCGTTAACTCGTCCCAACAACGTTCCCGCGTTCGATGACGACGAAAAAGCGGATTGCCTAGCGTCTAACCTCCAAGCCCAATGTGCCTTAAGCGTACAACCGTTCGATCCCGACCACTTCTCTGCCCCCACAAGACCCCCTGCCCCCAGTCACTGTCGACGAAGTCAAACAGGTCATCAAAGACCTACGCCCCCGTAAAGCCCCCGGCGCGGACGGTATCTTTAACGATATCCTAAAGCCCTTAACTCTTTCCCTTCTCTGCCTTCTAGAAGCGATTTTCAACGCTGCTATTGAAAATTGCACCTTTCCTTCTCAATGGAAAGTTGCAATTGCTATAGGCATCCACAAGCCAGGAAAAGCTCGTACCGAGCCGTCCTCCTACCGCCCCATAAGTTTACTAAAGGCCCTTGGTAAACTCTACGAACGTCTCCTCCTTGCTCGCCTACGGAACGCTATAGTCTCCAGTGGCATTTTAATAGACGAGCAGTTCGGCTTCCGTGCCAAACACTTATGCGTCCATTAAGTCCTCCGCATCACAGTACACATTCTCACTGGCTTCCAACCAGTATTAGGCAAGCCCCGGCACACGGGCGCTGTCTTCTTCGATGTAGCGAAAGCCTTCGACAGTCTCGCTATCCGGATAGCGAGATTAGTCTCAATGACCTCCCCCAATAGGGCCTCCCTCCAAACACGACGCCGACGTCCCCGGGTTCGTCGGCGCCCGAACGGATACAGAGGTATCAAGGAGTGCCGGTGCGCTACTCGCCCCCACTCAATCGCAACCGCACCAGCGTAACGGGGAACTCCCCTCCTGGCGGTGACTCACCTTCGGGTTCGAGACTCACGCCGGACGAAGGGACGCCCCCGAGAGCGACAACCCAAGCCGAGGCTCCCCCCGCGGGAATCCCTTGAGCGTTGGGCGCTATACGGGCTGAGGCTCCTTCAGAGACTCGCCCAAAAAAGTCCGGCGAAGCAGTAATGGCTGCAACAGCCAACTGCATAGTCAGCTCAGAAAATAAAAAAGTGTTGGAATAGGTACAGTAGGTATGATAATTAAAGAAATGTCTTTAAAATATGAATGTCATTACTTCCCAGAATTCGTTCCTTATTAGCGACACTATCGAATGGTGTAATAATAAAGTGTGTGTTTTTTTTTCAAAATCAATGGATTTGATTTCTGGCTAGGATTATTGATTTTCCATAAACCAATAATGCAGTTTTAGTTTTCATCAAAATGTGTTACCTTCGAGAGCTCTCAAAAAAGTAGCGCTATCCGAGAGAATTCTGATTTCGTAATCCGTGATCTTCTTGCTCGCCACATTCCTTGCAGCATGGATTTTGCCTTCACAGTCCGCTTGGAATATTGTGTTAAACTTACCTAGAACTCTCGATACGTGCAAATCTAGGTCAGCAGAGTACGCTCCGGCTCCCGAACCCTTACTGGTTTGAACAATCGGTTTATACTAGTGCCTCTTTACATCCGGTACAACCCTGTTGAATTCCCTGTAGCAGTATACTATATTGTACCGTTTGTTGACCACAAATTTTCTCGTTATCCTGTCATAGGGAACGTACAATAGTATGCGTAGTAATAATTCATATATTCTCCTTGGTATGCGAAATAGTTTGCTGTTTTACAACAGTCTAGCTACATTGAGTAATTCTTGGAAATACCATTTTCTTGTAATTTTACCTTTATTACCTCAATACTCACACACACACACACACACACACACACACACGCACGCACACACACACACACACACACACACACACACCCACACACACACACACACACACACACACACACACACACACACACACACTGGCACACTGGCACACTGTCATTTGCCTCCCGCCTTCATCGGGACAAGCCACAGACGGATTGGTAAGGTTGTCCCCCTCCCTCCCTGGTGAGAGGGGAGTTGTTGAGGGAACCTGCCCTATATGGGAGCTCTGACGCGATCCCCACGGGCTCTCCTGTACTGTCATCTGCATAGCAATGTTTGTGTTGATAGACAACGTGCCATTGATATGAAGTAGAAACAGCGTAGGAGACAGCACAGAGCCTTGCATTTTTATTTCAGTCCATTTATGTCCATGCTATCAGAGCAACTACTGTCAACTACGGCTCGTATGCCAGACAAAAAGCTAGCCACCCATATGCACAAACCCTCAGGCAGTCCGTAAGATGGCAACTTCAATAGAAGACCCCGATGCCAGACCCGATCGAACGAAGAAATATTCGGTTCCCGATTTTACGAGAAGTTTTCCAAAACGGTCTTTAGAATTTTAGCTTTACTGCGAACTCAAGGTCACTCAGGTACGAGGCGCCGGCTGTCATATTAAGTACCTGGACTGGAGCCGGCAAGGCCCTTAGGTGTGGTTCAAGCTGCGGCAGAAACCGTAAGCAAAGGTGTTCTTGCTTCCGTTTGAACATGGAAGACGTATTTATACGCTGCCGGTGCTGAATACTGGTATATGAAGGAAAATAGGAAAGGAAATGCGGAGGGATTTGTAAAAAGGAGTATTTATATTAGAATTCAGATTTGCTGTCTTGTTATATATTGAGCTTCTTTATAAATAACTGGCTGACCCGGCGAACGTTATTTCTCCGCACCAACCTATTGTGAAAGGGTTGTACTAATTCAGAAACCTTCCCCGACATGTGCATAACAACTTACCAAAATTTCATTACAATCGGTTTCCCCTTATTGCGCGAGTCCGACTCGTTCGTTTTTTTTTTTCATA
Organism: Apoda limacodes; assembly: GCA_946406115.1. Taxonomy (NCBI): domain Eukaryota; kingdom Metazoa; phylum Arthropoda; class Insecta; order Lepidoptera; family Limacodidae; genus Apoda; species Apoda limacodes. The sequence goes on along the minus strand of OX291542.1, from coordinate 2,400,366 downwards.
AGAACATTCTCCTGATAATAACAAACACAACAGAAAAATAATTAGCGAAATCGGTCGAGCCGTTCACGCGTGATGGCGTGACCAAGGGAATAGGGATTCATTTTTATATATATAGATTCAATCATAATCGTAAAAATTTACATTAATCAGTCTCAATTCTCAACAAATAATAAATGTAAATACTTAGGTTAACACTTTCGCAATTTGCAGTGGAAAGGAAAGGAAAGTGGAAAAATAATGATTAGAAAAAGTGTTTCGATCGCTAATTTCCTCTCCTTTGAACATGGGCGTAGCCAGCTTTTGGATTAGGGGGGAGCAGGCTTGGCTAGGCAGACCTGATAGATAATGTCATTTTAATATAATAAACATGTTCATTTTGAGCTAATTCCTTCAGGTTATTGTTGTAGGTGGTAAAGTACTCTTGGCATCAGACCGGGAGGAAAAAGTACACATCCTAGGCTGTTTTTCCACCTTCGGCTAAAGGCGTCTGTGTACTGAATTCTGACATCGGTTGCACCCTCTGATACGTAAGTGGGTACAAGTGCTGAGCGCATCGACGCAGACAGCTCTACTTCCGGAGTGCCCCATAATTGACAAATCACTTTATTATGAGAGCTTTTAAGTGCCATTCTGGTAGATTTTCGTCTAGGAGAGGCTGTCTGTTCAGCCGTTGCCTAGGATAAAGCGGTCCAACAGGTTGCAATTTTAACATGTGAAGGATGTTTGTTGTTAATTTTAAAATTATTCTTGACTTGGTGTCGCCTTGTCTTGTAGGCAGTTGCCGTTCGATTTTCCGTCTGCCAAATTACTGGGACAAATTTTTACGGTTTTGTAGAGTGCCCAAAGCTCTTATTGGTTGCAGTTACAACGTTTTTGTGATTCCATCCAGTGATCTCGCAGTATTTGGCCGTTCGCTATGGCACCACTCCCCTGAGGCTTTTCCCACCATTTCAATTCGAAAAGGGTTATGATTGTTACGAGATAACGTGTGTCGCGCCTTGATTTTGGAAGTTTGTTGGATGCTATCTACAACCAGCAGCTATGTCGCCTTCCTAGTTGGACCTAGTTGGTTGGAGTTGGTTGGTTTTTTTGCGTCCCTCCTCGTGGCTTTCCATGATGAATTTCGGGTTAAAGATTCGATTTGTTTGATAGCTATCTGTTTCGGCGCGTGTTCTTGCCTAAATATACTAGGCACTGAGTAAGGATCTACCCGTGACTCGTTCCTTTAATTGACCACCCTTACTCTTGTGTAACACAAATGTAATTTGATTTTTCAATATGGCTGGATTTTGGTGGATCAAGAGCAAATCGTCCAGGTAAACTACGATCTTTACATCCTCTGTTTGTCTAAGCCAATGTGCCAGCTAATTTGTCACTTTTGAAAAAGCCTAAGAAGCGCTTGATAATCCAAACATATGTGACCTCGAAAGTTTTCCCTTCATGCGTTAGATAGAGTCAGCAATCTGCAATGTGTTGGTACTATCGGTAAATAATTGTATATCTATTTTCGCCATTTAATCGTTCGCGTTGAGTCTTGAGTCAGAATGGATTTCGAGAAAAAATGAATGCAAGTACTTTCACGGGTCTCGAGAGGTAAGAACTACTTGCATACATGTGTCTCTGGGATTTAAGAGTCTGGTGTACTCGAGACTGTTACCAATAAGCTCCCTGTTAAATATCTTCCTCAATTTTTTGCATTTCCATAGAAACTGGAATGTTTGGAATGTTAAAAGGGATTCTGTAACCTAACAATATTTTCAGGACTGCTGGTGGGGCTTCTATTACGGACCATTTTATAACAGCTGGTTTGCTTTTTAGTCATGCTCTATTGGGACCCTTTCAGTCATTTTGCCCTCCTGCATATCTACTATTTGTTCTAAGTTTGACTTGCCTTATTGCTGTTGACGTTGGACGTGGGAATAAAAATTTGTTGACCAGCTTAGTGGGTGGTTCAATTACCTTCTATTTTTCTTTACCTTTTACAAAATAATTGTGAGCATCTTTTTGTGCTCTTTGCAATCTATACCTTAATTATAGTGAATAACTATCTGAGTTATGTGTTGGGCTTATATAATTTCTAACTTTGTCACTCAGATTTTGATAAACAATACTTATGACAGAATACTAACTCAAATGGTGTATATTTACTTGTACGTACACTATTGTTTAAAGCAAAACACCAATATGGAAACGCTGCAATTAAAGGGATTATTATTCGCTTGTATACATAGGTAGATACACACCGGATGATCACCACCGGACCACACACAGATCGTAACCGGTTTTTTTCTGGAGCAGGGGGCACTGCGCTGTTGTTTCGACCTCCACATAAGTACTATTGGGAACAGATTTGTACGAGTCATCCATAACGGGAGCATTTAACGTTTGATTGTTTAAGTTCACCCATTTTTTTATTTAAACTAAATTTTAATTAGTTTGTCAAAAAGTTGCATTTGTTGCTGAAGGTGATAAAGTAAAGTGATAACTACTTCCTTGTTATAACTAGTTTCATTGCGCACGTGGCTCGGCTGAGTTACAAAAGCGTACTGAAGAACAAGACAGCCGGTGGTTGACGTACACACACTACCATAAACAATGAATATGTATAGGCAGTTTGACAGATTAACACTAAAACCCCACCTCCAGACATGGGTCTAAAGTTTCATTTTTAGGTGGCAAAAGTGACATAAATAACAAAAATATCGTAAACTAACGCATGACAGATTGTTACAGATGATACTAAAATTTTGATATTTTTAACCGACTTCAAAAAAAGGAGAAGGTTCTCAATTCGACTGTATATATATATTTATGCAAGTGAAGCGTGTTATTAACTATTAGGTAAATTAAATAGAAACCAACTTCAAACTGTAATTCAGATCAGATTGTTTAGAAATAAGTAATTATTTTACCTTTTTAGTGAATCTTTTTGAAGCCGGTTGTTTTTTTTTATTAAAAAGTTTTTTGATGCTAAAAGAACGGATGACAGGTGACAAAAGTAAGGAAATTAATGATTCTGCATCCCAAAACGAACGCGCCCTAGGTGACCCCGGCCACTTGCTTTTATTAGTGTTGCCATATTAATATTTAAATCTGACTTCCAATAATCAGGAAAATGAACGACTTGCTTTCACTTTAGTACACATTTATGGTCTGCTGTAGTTGAGATATTTTTCTTACTATAATTTTATAATGTCGGTTAAACTGCACCTGGCAACCGGCACCTTATCCTGCGCGGGCGTTTAGCTACCAGATAAGTTAACAGTAACGGAGGGGAAATCCTACCCTAACACCTACTCCTACAACCTATCCCTAGCTCCCTAATTGTTTGTAAATATAATCTGGACCCCTTGTGCATGTATCCTAGGTTAGTGATTGTAAGTAAGTGTGTTTACCTAGCTAATTGTGTACCTGGGCCTACCCTACCTATCGTGTCCCTAACGCCCTAGCCCTAACCATAGGATTCAAACAATATATAAATATATAGATATATACGGGATTGCCTGTCACCAGGAGACCTATGGTGGCAGACGGAAGGTAGGTAGGAAGGGGTGTGTGTACGTCGTGCAATGTACACAGGATGGATTTTCTCACTGTGGTCAAGCGGACTCACAAGTCCAATCGACTGACGGCTAAAGGTTTCCTGGCCGCAGTGAGAGGATGCTGGAAGACATATAATGTCAGCTCATCCAGCGGATGCTGGGAACATCTAGCCAGGGCAGCTCCTCCAGCGGTTGCTGGGTACTTCAAGGCTGCTCCTCCAGCGGTTGCTGGGTACTTCAGGGCTACTCGTCCAGCGGGTGCTGGGTACTTCAGGGCTGCTCATCCAGCGGTTGCTGGGAACTTCAGGGGAGGAGGAGTAAAACTCGACTGATTCTTGATTCCAATTAATTTTATTTAACAAATTTCTGCTTTATATATGTTTATTTATGTTGACTTAACAACTATAATATATATAAGTGTGCTGTTGGTGTGCACAGTGATGTTACAAAGTCTATTGCCTAGATAATACAATCAATTTCGCAGTTTCCACGAGTAACCTACATTCACATTTCAACATTCACACAACATATAGTTTGTCATGCGACTTGGTTTGTTAGTTATTTTATTATTGTTCATTGAGTTGAACAATGTCAAACAATTTCTTGTGGCCAAATATCTAAAAAGTATTTAAAATAGCACAAAAGACGTAATAAGTATTTGATAATTTTTGGAAATCTAGTCTGTTGAGCTCATGTTGAGCTGTTAAAATAGTTGTTTAGATTATATAATTGTATAGGTAGATAGATTTTAGTAGTTTAGCTAGGAACGCGTTTCAGAAACTCTTGATTTTAAAATTTTGTTGCGACTTCTTTATTACACATGGCAATTAGATGCAATGTGGAAAAGCGATCGTCTTCAACGCTATGTTTTAGATGTAAATTCCAGTGTTGTATATAAGCTTCTTGGGTACGAGTCATAGCGGGTGACCATAAGTTCCTAGAGAGAGAGAGAGAGAGAGAGAGTGCTGATATACAAAGTTGTTATCTTACATGTGGTCCAAGTGGAGGCACGACGTTAACTTTGTTTTGTTTGTAATAACAGATGTGTAAGTATATGGATATATCCCAAGCTGGTTATAGGTCCAATACAAATACTTAAAGGATCATTGTTGTAAGTCTGAAGTCTGAATGCACTTTTTAAAAAAAGGTAAGATAACACTCTGTTTGAGAGAAGCTTTATCCCGAATCCTGTACCTTAACATTAATGACAAGAGTACCTTTATAACAGTTTATCATTTCCTCTGTGTGGACTATTGGAAAAATCACATAACCTGACCGTATAGGTCTTATACTATTACTTTGGCTTTTAGTTAATTGCTAATATTTCATTTTTGTTTCAGATACATGGAGATTAAAATAAATCTATGTGAAATAGGTAATTCTATATGTTGTTTTAAGTGCAGTATTTTATATTATTTTTGTACAATCTTAGAATTATGTGAGTAAAATAGTAATATTTTAATTTAATATTTTTAAATAAAACGCATTTAAATCTGATTAACAGTTTACTTAAAAATAATTTTAACATAAATTGCCTTCTAAACCTATACATAAACACTCTGAGTAGGTATCAATATTATGTGATGCCCAAAAATGAACAAGAATAGGTATTTAGTTACCTGTAGAATAACTGACACCTTAGAATTGGGTGTCGGTCTCGTGTCCCCCCTGACGGTTTCCTTGGAGAGCCAACAGAATTGTAAAAGTACTGTTGGCTCCACTAGGCTGGGGAGACATCGGAACTTGCTTTCTTAAACCTATTTAGGTACTAAGGTAAGTGATAGATCTCAAGATCTTAATTTCGGATGACACTTGTCAAACGCCTATATCGCCATAACTATTGATTGTAGACCAGAAGTTTCTTTACAGAAGTGACAGATCTCATCAAGATCTACATTTGGATGACAGCTGTCAAACTACAAAGGGCTTTATCTTTGTTTATATTGATGGTAGAGAAGTGGTTTCGGTACAGAAGTGATAAATGGCATCAAGATCTTTATTTTGGATGACAGCTGTCAAATCAGAAAGGGCTATATCTTCGTAACTATTGATTGTAGACTAGAAGTATATTCACAGAAATTATAGATCTCAAGATCTTTATAATAGATGACATTTAAAATTGCAAGGGTTATATCTCTAAAACTGTTTACAAAAACTTACTCTTCCAGACATCCAAATGTGACATTGTAGATAACCTATATAGATAGAAAGAGCTATCTATCTCTTTGCTAGTTTGACAGCTGTCATCCGAAATAAGGATCTTGATGTGATCTATAATTTCTGTGAAGAAACTAATAGTCTACGATCAATAGTTACGGAGATATAGCCCTCTCTAGTTTGACAGCTGTCAGCTGAAATAAAGATCTTTATGAGGTCTATCATTTCTGTAAACAAACTACTGGTCTACGATCAATGGTTACGGAGAAAAAGCCCTTTCTAGTTTGACAGCTGTCATCCGAAATAAAGATTGTATAGTTTTGGAGATGTCGGTTGCTATTCTAAAGCTAGAATAATGCTTTGAAGAGATTAAGAGCAAAACCCTGTCCTTAATTGAACTTCGTTAAAAAACTTTGGTATTTATATTCCATATTTTTTTTAATGTTCAACTATTTAGTTGGTCCACCGAGAAAAAAATCTCGTTCGTACAACCATTTGGACATGTTAGATGGACATTAGGCTTCAAAATAGCCCTTCGTTCTTTAGTATTTTTTCCTTACCACCCTCTTAGACTAATGTTGTCCTATTAATTCAAACTTCAGAGAGCTGTAAGATTTTAGGTTTTTTGTTCAAACCTACCTATTCGTCAAATTACAGTCTACGTCAATACATTGAAGTCTGTAAAAAAATTATATGACAGGGGAGATACAAGTACCTAAAATAGTATTAGAAAGCAAGTTCCGATGTCTCCCCCAGGGGAACTGTCAGGGGGGACACGAAACCGACACCTAAAATTGGACATGAAAGAAAACAAGAAATAAACAGCGAAGCTGGCCTTTATATCGTTTACAAATATGTCCATTGTGATAAATGCGGAAGAAATAAGAAAAAAAATAGTGCATATTCATAGTTGAATATGGTTAAATCCTGATAATTGAATCGGTCGTCCAACGAAATGTCATTTAGAATAGAACAGAAATCGCACAGTATAAGTAATATGGCTTAGGTTCAAGTTCTCTTGCGACAACGAATAAGCGGAGCGACCGAATCGAGTTCCGTATAATAATCTGTTTACTTTTATAATAATTTATGTTTCATTCTAAACTTGAACAACGGATTCAACTATCGGGCGACGACATATATGGTTCGGCTTTTCTGCTGTTTCCAATGCAATAATAAAACCTAAGAAATAAAAGTAAATTTTATACAATACACAAAAATATACTTGAACCTTTTTATTAATTATGTAATATGTAACTTTGTTATTGCATCAAAAACAACAGAAAAGCCGAAATATATAACTATATTGTTTTTCATTTTCTATTTCTGACATTTTTTAAAACTATCAAATGAAATACTATAATAGTTATAAATCTTATATACAATAAAAACACATGTCTAGTTAGTTATATTATTTATCTATCTAATAACTTTGAACGAGCAATTCTTATATATGGGAAATATATTAAGTTTACCTATATAGTTGTATTTTTTGTAAAACTACCGAGCAAAGCATAATATCATATAATCGCCCAGATATTAATGGCCATATTCAAAGTTATGTCACTCTAGATGACTTTATTTTTGATAAGATTTAGCTAGATTGTGTTAAATAAAAGTTAGTTAATAACTCACGTCTAAAAAAGGAGATCCTAAGACTCTAAAACAGATTTTGCTCAACTCATAAATCGTAAAAAGTATCGAAATACACCCGAGAGAAGTTTCTAAAATAATTGTGAACCTTGCAATTTAAAATTACATTCAATAGTTTGTAAAATATAGCTTGACACGTGGGACGGCCTGACCTGTCACAGTAACAGATCTAGTGCTGAGACGATGTTGATAATCGATCATTATTACCGTTATTGTTGCTTGATGTTGAATATATTTTTCATTGAATAATAAAATAACCTCTTCTTCCCTTATCCCTCTTTTCTTCTCAATTCACTAATTCTGAAACCTTCCCGGCGGCCGTGGGCACAAAAACTTACCAAAGATTCAAAGCAATGGGACGAATACAAAAAAACAAGGCAACATGCATGTTATATATATTATTCTACTGTACGTGTGTATGTCACCGTACTCCTACTAAACGGCTCGACCGATTTAAATGATTTTTTTTTGTATGCGTTTGGGTGGCGCCCTGGATGGTTTAGATTCACAAACAGCTCGGCAGATCGCGCTGCAGTCGGTATCATGCAGAACAGCGTCTGCCCGGTCAGCTGGTATATATATATATTTATATATATATTCATTCCGACATTAAATGCACGCCGGTACATAATGGAAGTCCTAATTCCACATGCATAACCCGCACAGACTGCTTTTTGAGGAAGATTTCATTTTTATGGACGACAATGCTGGCGACGTGGAAGCGTACACGCAAGAAGTTGGGATCCATCGTTTAGATTGGCCAGCTCGAAGTTCTGACCTCAATCCAATTGAGCATGTCTGGGATGTTCTAAAGAGACGGATAAGATCAGTGCAACCTGCTCCACAAAACTTCAGGGAACTAAAAAAAGTCATTGCAGAAGAGTGGGAACGTATTTCTTAAAACGTTTACGCAGGGCCTGTGATTTTGGTAAGACAAGGTCACACTCGTTATTAGGTTTTTACATTTGTAACTTTATTTTATTTTAAAAAAAGAAAAAAAAATATCTTCTTGTCTTTATTGCCGACCACTTCTGATTCTTTGGCCGTGTCACCATCGGTTGTAAAGAATTTATCAAAAATTTAAATAAAATTGCCAGATTTCACTTCACGCGATTATAATTATGCAGACTATGAAATATAATAAAATGTAATTTACTGAAATTAACCTTATAAGGTAAATTTTCTTAGGTGCACGCTTTTTTGCAAAAGAGTGTAGATTGTTTTGTCTAATGCTTTAAGGGTAGACTTGTTCTTCAACCCTTTAATATCTTCTCAGATCACATGTTAAAAAGATCTTTTATTATCTTGTCTCTACTGTCTCTCTTATATCTAAGCTAAATGTGATGTTTAGTAAGATAAAATTATGTCCAGTTAAAAAAGTGTTATAAGTCTCGTCAAGGAAACATATTTTTATTTGTTGCTTGTAACATTAAATTACTGATATCTTCTAAAGCATTCATTTGAATGATATGAAGTAAAGAGCAATTTTATTTTACAGTGAATGCTTATGGTAATTTAGATATTGGTCAAAATAGCTTAACAAGTAATCTTAACTGTTTCTCTCACTTTTTAAAAGTTAAAAATAGTTATTGTGAGTAATCCTTAAGAGGTAGATATATGGCGTCGCGGACTTTTTTGTAGGACTTATTAAGACCTACAATTCGATAGTACATTATTTTGATGTATATCCTAAGGTTTAGCCAGCGCACACCTTGTGAAGCTCCCAATCGGCAGATTTTCCTATATCTTGAACACAGTCATATTTCCAGTCTATTTACAAGGTCAAGGTTTTGTACCTTCATGAACTATACATCTTAACCTTCCTTAGAAAAACCATTGATGTAAACTGTATGAAACTCCGTTTGGTAGTTTTTGAGTTTGTAAGGTTATGGTATGTCTTTTATCCATTAAAATCACGTAGATAATACGAAGTAGCTTAAGTGACTGCACCACTCGCTGAGGTTGGAGCGTGAAGTTATGTAGCCCAGATAGAACCTTCCTCAGTAAACGTGGCCGTGAATCTGGTATATGCCTGTGTGCATGAAGTCGCAAACTTTCATATTTATAATATTTCATATATTAATACATACAGTCTGTCGCCGCCTTTAAATTAAAAGATATTTATATTATAAAACACCCAATCATAACACACATATACATTGTGTTTCATAAAATTGAAAAATTATTTGAAACTGGATTCAGGCATTTAAAACTACATTAATATTTGCAAAACTATGAGGACCCGCTTAGCTGCAAAGGAAAAATTTTAACAGTTTCGTTTTAGTACTGAATGGTTAATAATAATTAATCACAATATTGCGTTATTTTCTCTCTGAGTTTCCTTTTTAAAGCATTTCTCCTAATATATTCGCTTTTTTTAATTCTGATGGTTCTTTTATAAGATGATTTTGGTATTTGTCTTAATTTGTTTATTGTTTTTATTATTTTCTTTTTATTACGTAATTGGGTAACTTTAGGTACAGTTTCTATTGGGACAGATTCTTTTGGTGGTGTACTGCTTGAATTACCTTCAAGACCAGTGTCAATGGAAAGACATTCTTGTGGCATATGAATTCCAAAATCTACTCTGCCTTCCAAATCACTAAAATCTTTAATATTTTCTCTTCCCATTTTATTGTAAATTTTAAGGAATTGCCAAAACTCTATATCACTACCTTTTATGTTATTTTCGTAGAAATCCATTAATTGCGGATCACATTTGTGTCTGTTTACTATTGGTTTTGGTCTAGACCAACGGTGTTGAGTATCTAAGGCAATATTAACTTTTTCTACCGTCGCTTTTGAATTTCCTATCATTTTATGTTTCCAAGCTTTCTTTTTAAAAGGTTTGGGATTAGGATCATGACGTCTTGTATGTAACTTTAAAGCACTTAAAGTTTGACAAATTTTATCACAGCTTTCACAAGGAAAAAGCATTTTCTTACCATTATTTTTGGATATTATGCTAAGTTTCTTCATTTTACCTAGATATGTATCTTCATTATCACCATTAACTTTGTTAACATCATTTTTATTAATTTCAGGTATAATATAATCACCCAATTTTAGATTGATATTTACATTTTCAACAATCCACTCATTGCCTTTTCTAACTAGCTTTGTTTTCGCTACAGATTTGTCCTTCTTTTCTCTATTCTGTTTGTCAATTTTCATGTATGCATGTTTGTTTAAATTTTTGATGCTAGGTATTATTTCAATTTCACTAATCTCAGAATCATTGACGTCATAATAATACCTTGAACCTTTAGCCGTTTTCTCCTTGTCTTTGAAAGAACTGTAATAAAGTTTTATATCAATTTTATGCTTCAACAGCATGTGTCTTCTTAAACTTAAACTGGTTACATATTCGCAGATGGGACATTTCTTTAGAGTCTTCTTACTACACACGTCGAAATGATCTTTACAGTGTTCTAGTAATATTTCTTTAGTTTCAAAAAGCTGCAATAAAAAGTCACAATATGAATGTACTTAAGAGGTAGCTCGCTCGTAGTGTAGTTGTGCGAATCGACCGAAAAAATTAGAAACATTTACGTAGGGCCGGGTCAATCTTTGTAAGAGTGACTGATAGTGCCGAACTCCCTTGAACTGATGGGGCATGTTAAGCTCAGCATTATCTATTGCCTATGGCCGCCTACCCTAATCCTAAGCCTGCGGAAAAATTCAGGATAAAATTTGGCTACATTTCTTATTGCAGTAATACAAAAGATATTTGAACTGGGTATTTGACTTTTTAAATGACTTCAAAAAAGGAAGAGGTTCTTAATTCGGATGTTAATATATATATTTTTTTATGTATATAACTTTTGGTATAAAAAAAATGGGAAGATGCCAATTTGGAATGGCATGTTGGATGACTCATTATCTCAACACCCGCCACAGTCAAATATTCGACTGTCCGTGTGGCGAAATGCGCTGAAGCGGTGTCGTGGTGAAGTAAACGAATAGTGAATTCATAGAAATAAATGACAGATGAATTCAATATACATCATCAAGTTACCGAAGAGTTCTAAATTCGAAATTCAAATATATTTTTTTCATTGGATTTGATTCTAAATAGCCAGTTCTACCCTTTCTTACTTTCTGTTACCCCTGTGATGTCAGCCACGGGAATAAAAGCCGTGAAGATATGCATACATACGTTTAAATGATAAAGACGGAATCGAATATCGAGCAAAAATATTACTCTTTCTTCCCTTCTAAAAAACTAACTCTAACTAAAAAACCTAAAACTTGATATCTGTTTATTACAAAAGGTTTGCGAGCAAGTGTCAAATGCGAGCTGCCATTTCGTTTAAATTAGAGTAAATTGTTGGTCAAACCTCTGATTTAGATCTCAAACCCTGATAAAAATTTAAGGCTATTGGTGAGTTAAGATGAATTCGTTAATAACAAAGATACCTTGAAGCAGACGTAGCATTGATGCGTATTTATTTTCAATTTAATAACTCCTTTACTCTTATTTAGCTCAGATTCATCAATGTAATCTGTATCGTCTTTACTCTGAATTTCGTTGCTTTCTGCGTCACTAACATTTTCCTCCAGACTTTTATTTTCGATTGTGGTCTCGGTAGCTTCAATTTGATTTACACTTGCTGTTAATATTTCTCTTCTCTGGCTTGTATTATCTCGTTGAACTTCGTCCATATTTTTTCCACTTTTATTTTTGTTTCTTCTTTTGCATTTATTATTGTTTATCGTGTTATTTTTGCTACAGTTTTTTTTTTTATTACTGGTTTTCTTAATTTTTTTATTATTAGAAATCTTCACTATTTTTTTATCTAAAACATAATTAACAAATTTAATTGACCAGCATTAATCTTAATTTTTTTTTTAACATTCAACATTATCTCTATTAGCACGAGAATCAGGATAATGGGGTACACAAATTTATCAACAATTACAGCCAACAACTTGCGAAAAAAACATTTAAATATCTTTAAAAGCTCAGGCATGTACTTTTAAATTTATTTTTATCTCAAATCCTTTAAAAAACTGTGGCTGGTCACACACCCTCCTGTAAAATTTCATTAGAATCAATACAAAGATAGCAGAATTATGAGGCTGTGATATACGGACGGATGAACATGACAAAACTATAACGGTTCTGCTTTTACCATTCGATTACAGAGCCCACAAAATATACACACCTCTTTGCTGACTTCCTTTGACAATATTTTCTAATCTTTCATTGTACTTTTGTCTGGTTTCTTCCAATATTTTAGCTTCTGAATCTTGCCTTGCGGCTTCCAATATTTTATTTACACATTTTTTTGCGTATTCTCTTTCTTTAATATAAACATTCTCTTCATGTTCAACTGAAGTAAAAAAAAACACGAATTTTGATGTAAACAAAAAAATATATGTTTGGTTTTCATTAATGTAAAAATTTAAGCTGAAGCAGATAATCCCACAATGTTACTACATATATTTATATGTGTGTATACTACTCTGTCAAGAAAGTACCGGGAAAAGATCAATAATACACAAACTGTTTGTTAATCATCCAAATTTATTTTATCACCTTCAAAGTATGCTCCTTCAGAAACGATACACTTACGCCAACGAATAATCCAATCATCAAAACATTTTTTAAACGCTGTTTCCGGAATTGAATTCAGTTCTCGGCGCGAATTCTCCTTTATGTCTTCTACCGATTGAAAACGGGTGCCACGAAGTGGTAATTTGAGTTTAGGAAAAAGAAAGAAGTCGGCAGGAGCCATATCTGGTGAATATGGTGGTTGCTCGATGGTATTTGTTGAGTGTTTGGTCAAAAATTCTTTCACAATGATGGCCTTGTGCGAAGGCGCATTATCGTGGTGCAAAATCCAAGAATTTTCATTCCACAAATCTGGCCTTTTTCGTCGAATTTGCTCTCTTAAATGCCGCATAACGCTCAAATAATATTCTTTATTTACCGTTTGACCTTCCGGCAAGAATTCCGAGTGCACAACACCGCGATAGTCAAAGAAAACAGTCAACATGACTTTGACTTTTGATCGACTTTGGCGTGGTTTCTTCGGTTTCGGTTCAGTTGGAAGGCGCCACTCCGAAGCTTGTTGACTAGTTTGCATGTCAAACTCGTAAACCCACGTCTCGTCACCAGTAACAATGCGTTTCATGAATGTTGGGTCGGAATTGACTCGTTCTAGCATGTCCTCAGCGACTCTCATGCGATTGAGTTTTTGGAGAAAATTCAGGTCTTTTGGGACTAGCCGAGCGGTAACATGTTTCATACCCAAATGATTAGTTAAAATAGTACGGATCGACTCGTGAGATACAGAAAGTTCGGCGGCTATCTCTCTCAAAGTTGAATGAGGATTTTCAGTCACTATTTCCTTCACTTTTGCGATGTTAACTTCAGTTGCAGACGTTGATGGCCTACCAGAGCGAGGCAAATCTTCCATCACATCTCGACCGCTTTTGAACGCTTTGTACCACTCATAAACACGTGTTTTTGATAAAGTCGAATCACCGTAAGCCTTCTGTAACATTTTCAGTGACTCCGAACACGAAATTCCATTGGCGATGCAAAATTTAAGACAAACTCTTTGTTCAATGTTTTTGTCCATTATGAAATTCGCAATACACACTAGATATGATATAACTAAAAACAGCACTGTATTTAATATAAATAACAGATGCAACTCAAACTCCGCGCCAAAATAGAAAACAGTTGTGCCAATCTAACAACAACAAAAAAAACAAAAATTTGAATTTGGAACCATAAACAAATCATCCATTCCCGATACTTTGTTGACTGAAGGTATATATTTATTTGTAAATATTACCTCTTGTATGCTTGATATAGAATTCATCGAAAACTGCCTCCGGTATTTTACTAAGCTGCGTGCGATTGTGTTCAATAATACTTTTAGCTAATTTCTGATCAAGGGTCAATTCAAAATATTTCAGAGCATGATTTTTTTGATCATTTGCATTCTGAATTAAGTTTGTTAGTGTGTTAGTAGAATCTATAGCCTCGGTTGACTGAGTTATCTGAGAATCTGAATGTATGTCTGTTGTTATATTATTTGGATCTTTTGCGTTATTTGGATTAGTTTCATTTAGTTTTGCATCAGCAGAATTATTATAATTAGATTCTGTCACACTATTCTCAACTATATTGTTTAAATTCATATTTCTGGCGAATGTTTGATTTGGATCGATAAGTATTATATTAGAACAATTGGCATGTTCCTTGGAATGTACCGAATTTATAGAGACGTTTGATTCTACAGGAATGGTTGGATTCAGAAAGGAATATGAAAGACTATGTGATATGTGTGTAAGGTGATCGACCTCCGGCTTTGACTGCCCTGAACTACAACTAGAATCATGATGACTTGGATCCACAGGATTGGATAGGTTCGCACTTTTATCTCGACTCCCAAACGATACTATGTCTTTATTAGATTCAGAATTGGAGTGCATGGTATAATTGGCCACGGAACGTATGTCTTGATCGGATTTAAGATCCACTGGTTGACTGTCTTGATGTAACGTAAGATTATTGTATTGATTTATATCAAGATTCACGTCTTGATTAGATTTGAGGTGTTCAGGTTCATTCTTTTTTTGCTTTTCTTCGTTTGATGATGTATAAGGATCAGTTTGGTTCATATTTATGAATTGGCTGGAATCGGAATTATTACATTCAGTAATAGCCAGTATTGTAGTTTCTTGATTAGAATTCTGATTCAATAGTTCATTGAGATTAGAATTTGCAATGTCATTGTCTATGTCAATTTCTTCATATTCTGAAACTGAAGATATCAAATTCTATATAAACATTCACATATTTTTGTTAAAACTTATACACTAAAGAATAGTTAGGTTGTCGAGCATTGTGACTTGTCCTAAAAACTAACAGATTGGCACAGTGATAGCTTAAGTCCTTGGTATACATACATTAGGGATTCGTTTTGTTTCGAATAATCATAGAGTTTCTGCAAAATCTACAAAATTGGTCATAAACACAACATAAATGTAGTGACATCTACTGTCGAAATTAAAAGTCACTGGGACGAAGGATCAAACTTTTTAAGCTTATACAATTAAATTTATTTACTTACTTTCAATTTTTTCGGATTTTATTTCTACAAGCAAGTCTTCATCCAAATCATCAAAATCTTCTATTTCTTGTTTTATTATGACAAATGGCTCTGCAAATTGACTGTCAAAAAATATAAAATAGAACTTGTATTATCTTACAGAAACCTTGCTGAAAAAACTATTTCAAAACCATTAGTTTTTACAACCTATTTAGCTCTTTTAGGTCATGTTCAAAGATAATTTTTGATTTCAACCCTTTTTTTCCATATTTAACATTGGAAAAGTTTTTGTTTCTACCCTAATGGTATATATTGATATTTTGCGACATCACACTTGTCTATTTATGTTAGATTTATACTTACGGCTGCTTCGGTGATTTGGTAGTACGAGTAGATCGGTAAGCGTGATATTTTTTATGGTGTATTTGTAAACTCACACTCTTTTTAAACCTTTTCTTGCACAGCTTGCAGTGATGGGGCTAAAAAATCAGTAACGTCTTATAAAGAAAATAGTTACAATAGATTTTAATATGTTTTTACTTAGGGATGTACTTATGCAAAACAGATCCAACTGATAAATCTGTCAAAATTGAGATGCAGAAAGACTTTAAAATGTACCTTTAGTCAACCATGTAAAGATCAAAGTGTCTAGCACCAACACCTGTATAGCACTTATGGAATTTATTAAAAAGATCTATGTCTTATGGTACCATAAAAATCTGTGAATCTTAGTTATTTAAATTCATAAAAAAATTTAAATTCGTCTTCAGCTCACATTGAAACTAGCTTCTTCCCTCGCTGAAGAAAAAAACATCATTTCGTACTCGGTATGAAATATACTATTGTCATATTAGAAAACGTTCAATTTCTATTATTATAATATAGTTGGGTCTATTCTCATAGAAATGAAATCTAACTTTGAGTTCCTTTTGTGACACTACGAGTATTGTACGTCGTGATAATGCAGCGGGGCAACACAGTGACAAACGCAAAAACGCACAAGACATTTCAAGATATTCTAATTCGGGATAAAAAACTAGCCTATGTCCTCAGTCTCTATGGCTAATTTCAGCTCCGCCAGATGATCCATCGTGAAGAAAGGAAAAACGGAAAAAAATATTTAGAAAAATGTAATATAATAATTAAGGATACTAAAATAAAATGTTAATAATTTTAATATTTTAGAGTATAGATATCTAATGACGCCATGAATGTGCGATTGGCTGCCATCCAGTGACTTACTTTTTTCCTGAGATGACTGTACTTGAGATGCATCACAAGGCTCGGTTTGTTGTGAGTTTCAAAGTCACACTTGTCGCACATGAACTTCTGTCTCTTTCTGTCGTGCTTCTGTTTTATGTGCTTCGAAAGATATGTTTTGTTGTAGAAACTGCAAAAAACAAAACTTTAATGTTAAATCAGTAATATGGTAGTGTTAGTATTAAGTAAAAACATAATAATTTTTTTGAGCAGATACATAATTTTTTTTCTAAATCGTCTAAATAACTACCAGCGCCTTAGAGTCTGTCCAGAAGGGCGAATAAGTTGGGATTTCGGGATTATCGGGTGTTGTACTGGACGAAACCTTAGTCCGTGCCCTTGTGGGCGCACGGGTCGAAATACTACAGCGGCAAGAAGAACGCGCGTATAAAATCGCAGCGAATTCGCGATACTGGACAAGCTCTTAGCTTCCGAGTAAAGTGGTAAAACTATTCGTTAGTATGTATGCCTCCTAACTACAAGCATCATAGAACGTTCGGCTCTACTTGTGTGCGGAGTGCGGAAATTCATTAGTTCCCAAGTTTTTTTAACACTAGTAGGATAAATTTATCAACTTTTCTTATACAAAAAAAAAAAAAATAGAAATTGTAGGTATGGGTCTCTGCACTAGTTTATTCGAATAAATGCTTTTTTGAATTTGAGACAAAAATTACTAAATCTAAGCTTGTTAAGAATGTCCGAAGAAAAGCCGGCAAAAAACAATAAAATATGCTCACAAAACGCCACAGTAGTCGCACTCCACGTTCTTCACCTTGGGCAGGTGCTGTGACATGTGTTTGTCGAGCCTCACCTTCCTCGTGAACAGCTTCCCGCAGAGCTCGCACGGCAGCTGCTGCTCCGGATAGTGGATTATCGTGTGCCTTTTTAATGTTTGCTAAGAAAAAACTTCTATAATAAATAACACTTCTAGTGTACGAGATTAAAGCAATAGGGTAGGAGATTAAAAAGCACTCAAAGATGTAAATGTATGTATCATCGCTGTCAGTGTCTCACTATACCACAAACATATGACGCTTGTCGAACTTCGTACGCGCAGAAAGAAAGCAATTACTTAAAAGTCCATCTTTATTTATAGATAACCTTATATGGTGGGTTGTTGCCTCAGTCATTGTATGACACCTGCAATGGGGCAATGGGGCACAGGCCTTTCCTTGTAGAAAGGAAGCTTAGACCATAGTCCACCACACTGGCGCTGAAAATCTACCTATGATTGTTATTAATGCAGCTTACAAATTGACAGTTGCGTGACCACTAGATAAAAGACGTTTGCACTTTCCGCAGTCGGGCACAGCGATTAAGCCCCCAGGAGAGGCCTTTGCCACACCATTTCGAATGTGAGCAATTCGCCAACTAGGTTGTCTTGTCTTACGTAAAGCTCACCTGATCTTTGTATCTCTTCCTGCATCCGGGAAAGGTACACTTGTAAGCTCTGACGTCGACGTGCGTCAACATGTGAATGGACAGATTGTTTTTGTTCGATATGGATGTACCGCAGATTTCACAGTTCACCTTTTTTGACTTTTCGTGGACGGATTGCTGAAAAGTGTAGTTATTCTTAAAAATAAACAATTTTAACATAACCTAAAAAGTAAGTTTTGAGAATCTTGTTCTACCAAAGTCTGAAAGTGATATACGGCAAGTAGGGTGTCATATAAACGGGTTTTGTTTGCTTTTTTTCAGCCTTATTCGTCCCCACAGTCGAAGTGCGTCGGCCAACCCTCACCGAGGATGTATTGGGTATATATATACTCCATATATATATGGAGATACCACACGCGGGCCCATCGCGGATTGTGGACTTCACATATGACTTTTTCTTGATGTATCCAGGTTTTTATTACGATGTTATCTTTACCGGAAAAGCTAGTGGTATGAATAATCAATGTACTTGAAAAATTAAAAGAGACCGATTGGCACTCGCCGGGCTCAAATTTTCGCCACTCAGGGCGCTAGATTTAATCGCCACCACCGACTCATTTCAAACTATTGTTTTTAAAAAAAATCATGTGACTGAGTTTGTAGTTGACGCTGTAAAATATACAAAATGTAACCGTATGTTATTTCCAAATTTGCAAACCCAAAAATATTAATTAATTTTAATTTAGTGTCAGTCTAAAGCTCATTTGGGAGTAAAAATAATATTACGATTTTAAATTTAACACCCGGTAAATCAGACCTCGTCGAACGTGTCGCGATCAAGTAGGTCCTTCTAGTTTAGGAACTACGATGACAAGAATACCCTAACCGTCAAAAGCTTATGAAATAACTAATAAAACTAGCATTTATCGTAGCAGAGAAGTCTTAGGATCCTGCTTTCCCCTTCAGAAAAAAGGCGTGACATTATTATGATACACTTAAGTGTGTATGTAAATTTAAAGATTGATTATTAAATAATTAAAAAAAACCTATTAGGAACCTCGATGCAATAGTCGGACTAGGACTTTGCAATTTTACTTTCTCTGTAATTCTCTGGAAGTTTAACTTTCATCATCCCACTGCATGAATCAGGTCTGCATCTGCATAAAGTGACCTGTGTCTTACGGTAGTTTTTATGATAGTTTGAGACACTTGACATGTCTACATTTCGCCTCCCATCCCTCAGACTACTTAAATGACTACTTTTAATAGGTAGGTAAATTTTCATATGTAGGTAATATAATTATCATCGCATGTTGTGTGACGTACCACGTGATGAGTCAAGTTAGATTTTTCCTTAAATCGTTTCCCACAGATCTCGCACGGGAATTTCTTCAGGTCCACATGTAAATGTTTTTCTGCTACGTGCATTTTTAGCTGCCGTTTAGATTTGCATCTGCAAAATGGGTATTATTTTAGTAGTATTTGCAAAATGACTACTTTAATTACTTATTTTCGGTTATCGGCGTGGAACCCCTTAATTTAATTATACTAAGAAAGTTAGCAAAGCTTTAGCTGCAGCTATAGTTCGTTTGACTCTGTTATAGTTATTCCCGCGGAAACTTTTGAATTTTTCGGGATAAAAGCTATGCTACTCCAGGATCTAACCTATATATGTGTGTGTCAAGTTTCATCCCGATCCGTCCGGAAAATCCGAAAAGAAGCGTGATTGATTAACAGACATCCATTCATCTATCCATACTTTCACATTTATAATATAAGTAGGATGTAACATTGAATTTATAGTTGACTTGTAGATAATTCAAACCGGTACGTATCGTTATCAGCCTTCAAATAATATGAGTTCCCACTAAAAGGTAACCGGCCTATCCTCAACTTGGGCCTGGGGTTTTAGACCTTTGTCATCACGAGGGCCCAGTGCGGATTGTAGACTTCACATAACTACGTATTTTTGATATATTTCTCACGATCTATTTTAGGATTCCGTACCTGTACCGTCCGTACCCAAAGGGTAATTAGCGGAACCCTATTACTAAGACTCCGCTGTCCGTCCGTCTGTCCGTCTGTCACCAGGCATCTCATTAACCGTGATAGTTAAACAGTTGAAATTTTTACAGAAAATTGATTTCTGTTGCCGCTATAACTAAAAACTAATATATATTAAAAAACAGAAAAATAAATATATCCCATACAACAAACGTTATTTTTTCGCTCGATTTTGTGCGGTATTGATAACGGCAACAGGTAGACGCTTGAAATATTCACAGAATATTAAGTTATATAGTCACTTTAAAAATAAATATTTAAATTAAAATAAAACAAATATTTAAGGGGGCTGCCATACAACAAACGTGATTTTTTTTACAGTTTTTATAGATAATGGTACGGAACCCTTACTGTGCTAGTACGAATCGCACTTGGCCGTTTTTTTTTCATTTCTAAAGAAATAAAAAAAAAATTCACTATCGAAAATCCACGAAAAGTAATGAAAATGTTTCAGTAGATCAAGTAATTAAACAAATCTAGAATAAAACTACGTTGTATTAACTTAATCCTCATCAAATTCAAATACTCCGGAATCCATACTTACTTATAAATAAATATTAACAAAGTCAGGTTCCCAACAAACACTGACAAATTGAAAACCTCCTTTCCTGAAATTTGTTAAAAGACTAACCTACACATCACCTTTTCATGTTATTTTCTTTATATTGGTAACTTGCCTCTACATTAAAGATATTTCTTGAAAAAATCATTTTAACTAACCTGGATTTTTTATTGTTTCATTATGACATGGATACGATGCATAAACTATACGTCTGATTTTGATAGGAGTGCCCCGTTAGTGGATTTAGGGTTTTACAAGTGTGTAGATTTGCAAAATTCTTTTTTGTTCGAAAGGGGTTTATTCCGAAACAGTCCCATTTAAATTTCATATAGATCTGATGATGAGTTTCGGAGATAGACAACGGAACTCTTCAAAAATATAACAGCAAATCGAACGCGATTGCATAAATCTACATTGTTGACGCACTCACACAACATAACATCACGCCCGTACACTCGAAAGCTTTCGTCACTCAAAAGTAAAAAAATAATAACTTTTTAACACAAAAAAAACAACTGGTTGTTGTTAACGTTGTTTTTTTTTTGTTAAAATGTTTATTGATATAGATTTCTACAACGGCAGAGTCACAGATGTTGACTATTTTTAAGTTAGGTAAATTTATCCGAAATAAGCCTTAATTGTCAAATGCAACAGCCCATTAAAATCACAGTAATAGTTAATATTGGCTTTATGTGATATTATTTTATGATAGATATTAAAGTCAATAAGTCTACTGTGCTTTCGTGGCTTTGGAATAAGCCTATGCCAAAAAATTGATGAGCGCAATCTTGATCCAAGCACTGAAATCTCTGTATCGGAATTACAGCGGCTTAAGATCGAACAAGGTGTTAGACAATCTAATAAGTAATGAGGTTTAAGAATGAGTGGGCCTAATAAAGTGTCTCCTCTATCACCTCACCAGATCATTCTAGCCAAGGCAGCAGAGCAGTTACAGGAAATAGTAACAATAATACATGAATCACTAAAAAATAATGGAATGAACGTTAATGTAAATAAGACGTTAGTTATAGTTTTTTAAAGGATTGCAACTGTTACAGAATGAAAAGTGGATCAAGTGCGATCTTTGTTCACTAGAGACGGAAATGTGAAAATGACATTAAAAGAAGAGCGAATGAGGGGAATCAGGTGGTGGCCGTGGGGTTTCGATTTCACTTTGTGTCCTGAGTGGCGGAGGTTCGAGACCCGGCGTGTACCACAATGAGTCTTTTTCTTAATTTCTCAAGTACATACATTGATCATTCACACCACTGGCTTCGGCAAAGGAAAACATCGCGAGGAAACCTACATACATCAAAAAAACAAAAAAAAAAAGACGTATGTGAAGTTTTATTTTAGTATTTTAGTTTTATTAGGATTGTGGCCGCATTGGGTCTGCGTGTGGACTATGGCCCAAATCACCCTACCGTTGAGGGTAGGCCGTGCCCCAGCAGGGGACATATGAGGCTGATAAGGAAGTGTGATATGACGAGGAGTATGTGTGGCTTTGCCCTTAATTATGGAATAAGAAATAGTATGATACGAGAGCGGTGCCTTGTAAAAGAAAGTGTGGTGACATAGAGTGAGAAAGGTTTGTTAAGGTGGTTTGGGCACGTTGCAATGAAAATAAAAGCACGGCACAAATATACAAGACGAAAGTTATTAGAATGGTCAGTAGAGATTGATCCGTGTAGATAAAGCAAAAGTGTGCCAGAATCGTAGCAAGTGGCAGCTCTGCCTGCCTCTCTAGGGAACAGGCGTGATTTTATGTATCTATGAAGATATGAAAAAGCAGATTCTGCTTTCTTTATTACAGTTTTCTCTACTACACCATGCCAAAAAACCATAAAAATACGTTACTTCTTATCACACATTACACATTGGTACATCTTCTCTATCCCCATGTGTCGCTCTTGATGCTTGCGAAGCGTAGACGTGTCCCGACACGCGTAGTCGCAGAATGAGCATTGATAAGGCTTTTCATCTGGAACAGGAATGATTAAATGTAATGATTTGCCTTTGTGTGAGAACTCTCGCTCAGGGCACTCGTCACACGCCGCCCCTCCGGACCTCTCGCACAGGGCACGCTCACATTTGCGTTTATACAAGACATTTATTTTTTATACTTTTACTTTTAGTAGCCATGAATAACGCGATTGGTGTGCGCGTGCTCTTACAGTTTTATTTACCTACTTTTCCGTTTTTTCTGATCACCATTTTTTTATTCACACATCTCGCTTTATATTATGCACAACGACTGCAGCTGATTTTTATCACAGGAAGAGCTTTGGTTAAACTAACTTAGGTTACTTTATCTAATAAAAATTAATCCGCATAAGTTGGTTATTTTATCTAATAATAACCAAGGTTGTTTTACCCTAAGCAAATTGATCGTGTCCAACGAAACCGTTTTTAAGGTTCCGTACCCAAATGGTAATTAGCGGAACCCTATTTCTAAGGCTCCGCTGTCCGTCCGTCCGTCCGTCTGTCACCAGGCTGTATATCATGAACCGTGATAGTTAGACAGTTGAAATTTTTACAGAAGATGTATTTCTGTTGCTGCTATAACAACAAATACTAAAAACAAAATTAAATTAATATTTAAGGGGGCTCCCATACAACAAACGTTATCTTTTGCTCGATTTTCTTCGATATTGATAACGGCAACAGGTAGACGCTTCAAATATTCACAGAATATTTAGTTATATATTCAGTTTAAAAATGAATAATTAAATTAAAACAAATATTTAAGGGGGGCTCCGATACAACAAACGTGGTATTTTTGCCGTTTTTATAGATAATGGTACGGAACCCTTCGTGCGCGAGTCCGACTCGCACTAGGCCGATTTTTCTGATTATAAGTGCACGTAGAAAATAAAATATACTTTGGCGTTATTTGGTACATTAATAAAATATTATCTATTTTTCAAATCCATACTAAGTTGTATGCTGTTTGTAAGAAATATAAATTTCACGTCCCCTATATGTATAAGCTCAACTGTAATCTGTTCTATGAATTGCGCAATAGGATCACGAAATTGGCCACAACTTAGAGAAAGACAAAGTTAACCTGTGGTGTTTTTTTCTCATAGACAAGACACCACATATTCGCTTCGTCTTTGTCACACTTTTGCGACCATTTTTTTTTAACAGCTGGCTAGGAAATGCGCCATCCAGTTCTCTATGTGAGTGTGTGTATGAGTTTTCTTGTTGTTCGAAACCTGAATAATCGATCTATACCACAGACGAAAACATTCTGTTTAGTGTCCTCTCATTAGTTATAGTAAAATTGTAACTGGCTGTCTGTATGTCAGAGCAATAGAAGCTAAAACAATTATCCTAAAACGATGTAGGACGATAACTGAAATCTGGTTTAGGAGCTGCAAGCATAAGCTGGTCTTAAAAATTTTGTTTGTTTGTCTGTACCTTAGTACGCACATTATACAAAAACTACGGCACGAAATTGGATGTTTTCATATTGCTGGTGGTCTTATTTAAAATTATAAATTAATGTGGTGCGGGCTATGAGTATAATCCCACAATTGCTAATAGTTTGTCAAATGTCTGCTCAGGATATAATGTACTTACAATCATAAAAGTAAACTTCCAACAGCTCATTTGTTACGTGTAATTATTTTCTAGTAGCGCATTAGTCACATTAATTGACGCTTACTTTTACATAACTGCATAGAACTAGTGTTAGCTCCTAACTCCACCTCTTTGTAACTTTACGAATGGTGGTAGATTCATTAAAACAAAATATTGAATAAACATTAAATTTTCTACATTACTCTATTTTTCAGATTATCAATGACATATTTTGAATCAAAAAAATAAAATAAAAATCGGCCAAGTGCGAGTCGGACTCGCGCAGGAAGGGTTCCGTACCATTATCTATAAAAACGGAAAAAAATCACGTTTGTTGTATGGGATCCCCCCTTAAATATTTGTTTTATTTTAATTTAATTATTTGTTTTTAAAGTGACTATATAACTAAATATTCTGTAAATTTTTTAAGCATCTACCTGTTGCCGTTATCAATATCGAGCAAAAACGAGCAAAAAATTACGTTTGTTGTATGGGAGCCGCCTTAAGTATTTATTTTATTCTGTTTTTTAGTATTTGTTGTTATAGCGGCAGCAGAAATACATCTTCTGCGAAAATTTCAACTGTGTATCACGGTTCATGAGAAATAGCCTGGTGACAGACGGACGGACAGCAGCAGCAGTAATAGTAACTAATTACCCTTTGGGTACGGAATCCTTAAAAGAAGTATCCAGAATCCTGGTCAGTGGCACCATTTTTAGTTGATAAATCAAGTTTACAAGTTTGTTTGCTCATTCCCTTTTATGCGCTAAAACAGGTGAGATCATAGATTTTAGCTTATTATGTTGCTATATTTAGTATAGTACCGTATATTTAAGTCTAAAGATTATTTAGGTTGGTAATGACATATAAACCAATTTCAGTTAAGCGATGGGCCAACTTTTATTAAATTTTCACATGAGCAATCTAGGCAACATCTATGTATGTAGCATAATATATTATAAATATTTTTAGAATATAATAAATACATATTTCGTATATGTAAAAGATGTATAGACACGTTGACAAAAATTATAGGATATGTAAGGAGCCATAAAAAAATACATAAACCTTCAATAGGCACTATTATTTAAATGGAAATTACCAGAAAAGCAATATTAGAATGTTTATGTTGTGTTTCATTATAACTATAAAAATCATTGCATCTGGTAAATATTATACTTAGATTTATTTATCAAGTAACGAATTTTAATAAAATGTGAATATGTGATTTTAAGAATGCAGGGTGTTTTGTCAAGACATGAATGCGACGCCGTGGAAGCCTTTGGGGTTCTCCTGTCCAGTAAGATGTGAGAATATCTTGGCTGCGATTGAAAGGTAATGTTTCTCCAGGCTATTTTAACCTGTATACATCCGACGTACAAAAACATACTCTTAACAGATCGCGCATAAAATCTTCTGACAGAAAAGTGTAAGTTCGAAATCAGTCCGTAGATTGTGTTTGCGTTTGCATAAAACCCTTTGGTGTTTCTATAACGTCGCGGTTCTTATTCTCTGACGGAGTTAACCAGTGGCTGCCTACGCACCAGAGATATGCTGCATAGATCGTACAAAATATAATATGTATATCTGCGGATACGGAATATTACGCTCAAGATCCGCGGATAAAGATTACAACTTTCGTGCTAAATGAGCTACCGGTGGGCGTGATTAAATAATTAAAAAAAAAAAAAATTTGATATTTATGTATTTACATACCTATATAATTAATAAAATTCACCCTTATAAAATATGCGTTAATAAATGCCGATAAGAATACGGATACGGACTTTTTCCGCGGATACAAATATCCGAAACATCACTAATACACACCCACATCATGCGAGGACCGGCTCTTTTCACCAACCACTTCAGTTCTGACACCGCAACACTGTTGATAAATACAGTGTATGTGGAGTAAGTTGGCATTATAGCTATGTGTCCCTAAGTCGTAAATTATCCTACTAATCTAATTAATGTGAAAGTTTGTTTGTTACTCAATCACACCACGCGAAATTTCGCACACAGATAGTGACACAAAGAGACGGAGAAAGACATAGGCTTCTTTTTATCCCGGAAAATTCAAAAGTTGCCGCGGGAATAACTTTAACCGGATTTCGCTTGAACTACCTACAGCTACAGCTTGCTTTTACAAAATTTTCTTAGTATAATTAAGGAATTGTCGTAGGAATCCCAAATCGACAATTAAATTCAGGGCGGGCTGGGCCGCTAACAGATATTCTTTATTTCCTCTTTATAAAAAACAGATTTAAAAAAAGGTACAAACTAATTATTTAAAACTAGTGACAAGTTATTTTAAGATCGTTATACAATGTTTCCAGAATATACCTGTGAGTTGTAGATAGCGTTTCTGCTAAAAATGGCCGTTTTTAGCAGAAACGCTAGTTCCGGCGCTAGGCTTATCCCCTATCATGCAGGACTAAGTAAAGTGGTTGGTCAAAAAGGGCTGTCCTCCACATTATAATGTGGGTGTGTGTCTGTGTGTGTCCAGACAGAGACAGCCACTGGAGAGCCTAAGCATAATTAACGCTATTAATTTAAGGAATTCATATTTCCAATTGTCGAATGATGTTGCGATTGAAAATATGTAGCATAATTTCGAAAGTAATTCAATATAGTATAAGCTATATGTTTTTCATATCGTCAACATACCTACTGCAAAGTGCTTAGGATACTATAAGTAAATCTACTCGCGCCAAACGGTTAGCATCGTTGCGGGGAGGCGGTGAGGTGGTGGAGCGGGTGTCGTCAAACAGTCACACGTCACACAGTACGTAAAGTGGTGGAGCCCTAATCGTAGTTAGGGACATCGTGCGCATTCTTTAGAGACTGGACGCTTTTTGTTTT
The DNA here is from genome assembly GCA_946406115.1 of Apoda limacodes. NCBI lineage: Eukaryota > Metazoa > Arthropoda > Insecta > Lepidoptera > Limacodidae > Apoda > Apoda limacodes. The sequence continues at coordinate 2,373,226 of OX291542.1, read as the reverse complement.
TGTAAAAATGGTTCCGAAAGATTTTCGTCACATGTGGTGTCCGTACTCTTAAAGCATTTACTACAGAGAAATAGTAACTAGAAAAGCAAAACTTGATTTTTTTTAACTTTATTGCAAACTGAAAGTAAACTACTTTAAACGCGGTAAAGTAAAAGTGTTCTGTAATGAACTAAGAACAAAATTGATTTCAAATAACTTTCAGTAATTGTTAAAAACTATTTGAAATCATCATTTATTACAAATAAATATAATGCGAGACTGCAGTATTAATACTGTTTCTTTAGCTTAATATTTAAATATGATTTATAGATTAAAAATTCAAGATTATAAAGATCTTTTGGAGTTTGATCCGGGATCCATGCAAATGGATATTTCATTTGATTATTTTGAGTTAGATTTAAAGGGCACTACTACTGCACGACCTTTGCCTTTGAAGCAGGATGGCAAAAAAACCTTTAAATTTACCAATATGTTAAAATTATACACGAACCATCCGGGAAAACACGCAACGTCAGTGCGAAGCAATATCAATCTAATCGAAAGAGACAATTTTAAAATGATGAATAAATATTTTGAAAATGGAATGTGTCCAATACTTTTCAAAAAGGCAATTCACGATTATAGAATTTTAAAGAAACTAAGACTGTGTTCCAGAAGATCGGATTATAAAAAAAAATTAGTGAAAACCATAACAAATATTTTGAACAATTATACATATTCAGATAACAAGTTTACAGAAGAAATTACTACGGTAAGTCTGCATATGTTGTCGGGAATCATTATTCTATTGTAATTTTGTTTAGAAGCTGGTGCCCAATCTGAAGTAATTCATGTCAACGTTCACCCTGTTTGCCTTCTCACTGGCGACTATCTTTCACCTTTCGATTATGAAGCACGCTTTACACCTACTAGAGACGTTTGAGTTGAGTGAGATTTGCTAAATTACTAACTAAACGTAAGGACATCCGGAGAAGAACTAAAGACACCAGCATAGCTCACAACAGAATCAGCAAGCTGAAGTGGCAGTGGGCTGGCCACGTCTGTCGAAAGACCGACAACCGATGGAGGCAGACGTGCCCTCCAGTGGAGACCGCGTACCCGAATGTTGACTCGTGGCTCATGGGAATATCTAGACGCCTTCGATGGCAGATTCTCTAAATTAAGTGAATGTGCGATGCATGTCGTAATAGCCTACAGTTGTAGACTGCACCTGGCTAACTCCCAAGGTAAAATCGATACTTTTACGCGCGCAATACTTTTTTCGCACCAGCTTTTTTCTAAGGTACACCAGACACAACTGGTGGTTATCGAGTGGATTGATTGTAGCTGTGTGTGACCGAAAGTTCTTGACCGCACGCTATGACATATTTTATTGAACAATACCATAAATTTCGTAGGGGCAGCACACGGTGTTCTAAGTGTTTTGAAACAAAAAAATTTCAGGTGCTTCTACAAAAACTATTCGAAAAGGACGTAGATCTTCGTAACGGGGAATTAGACATTCAAAAATTAGTTTACTATTTGAAGAGCGCCATTCAATATCATAGAAAAAAAACGAGGCAAAATTTCGTTATACGATTAAAGCCTAAAAACTGTTTAACCACTTTTGTGTCCGGATGTTTCTGCAGCTCTGGGTAAGAACAAATACATTAAATTGCACATTTTATATTTTTTGTTTTTTTATTTGCGGTCATAGTTGTTTAATGGGCACTAAATATATGGAAAAAAATCTTAAAACATTTATATGTTCAAAAAGTTTTTTTTTGTTAATTAATTTATGTGTTTTATTTTTAACATTAGTGTTTTTTTTGACAATAGCAAGAACTAGATAATGTAAAATTTAAATAGTATTTTTTAAAACATATTATCTAGTGTCAACTATCTCCTCGTATGAGTCTGGCCCGACTCTGGACTCTGCTTAGCAGAAACCCACATTGTGAATTGGACTCAAAGAAAAAATATAATAGTTTAGACGATTCAAAAAAGTTTTGTAATTTGGTACAAATACAAATAAATCACTGATCTACAGAATTTTACTTATTGTATGCCTTTTGGATAAATACTACGTTTTTATACTAATTTGTAATCACTGAATACGAATATACGAATGAGATTTCAAAATTAGTTTGGATAAAGGAATATCACAAGTCCATACTTCAGGATCACTATGACATTTATAAAAGTTTTAATAAAACATAAACTATTACGATTTAAAAAAATATATTATTTCATTTAGTTTTTGTTGTTGGTTAATAGGTATCGTTGGCTACTTGGATTAACGTTACCACGTATGTAGCAAAATTTTACTTTTCCCAGTTTTAGACTTAATCCGCAATCTATTGGACTTAATGAAAACTGCAAGTTTTACACCGAAAGCATGTCCCAAAAAATACATAAAAAAGCTAAAAATTATTACGTTTCTACTAGAAACCATTACGTTTCAACTGAAACCATTACGTTTCTACTAGAAACCATTACGTTTCAACTGAAACCATTACGTTTCTACTAGAAACCATTACGTTTCAACTGAAACCATTACGTTTCTACTATAAACCATTACGTTTCAACTGAAACCATCACATTTTTACGTTTCAAACAAACTGTTAAATGAAAACGTGTTATCAGTTTATTACCCAGGCACCTAAATCACTTGATATTTAGAAATCTTACAGAAAAATGATACTTCTCAAGAATCCGCTAACTTAAGCGCTAAGTAGGAGTAAGTATGAGTTCTTAGTTCTATTATAAAACTACAGATATACTATAATTTTATGTACTTACTTACTTACAATGCAATTTTGATGTAGACAATATAAATTATAATTTATACTATCTTCTAATTTTTGAAAAAGTAAATGACCTTAGGATGATTTTTTATTTTTATTAGATAGTGGGGTTCCATAGTTACTTTCAAATCATTGTGAGGTTAAATGGAACTATTTTCTGTTTTTATTTACAATTTTCGCTAAGTAGTTTCGGAGATAAAGGTGGGGAGGGGAGAATGTTAAATTTTATTCTATTTTCTTTAACAACTTTAAAAATAGTTTAAATGTAAATAAAAAATATACATGTGACACCATACTACTACGCTCTTTCATTTGATATGAAATAGTTAGCAAAACTTTTTTCTAATAATATACTTTACCCCCCAAAAATGCCCCATATTTATTTATTAACGTCACACGTCCCGTCACAGATAGTTATATATGTAACAAATTTCAACTAAATCAGTCCAGCAGATACTAAAAAAATTGCCTGTGTTCGACCGTGTTTTAATTTTGTTTTTAATAATATAATATAACTTTATTCAACTTTTACTTATTCTACTACAATAATATTATATAGTTAAGCATATGACAATATGTCATCTTATAAATGGTAAGGACGTACGGAACCCTAAAAACAGAATACGAACACATCATACCGTTAAAAATAACACGACACACCAAAAGCAACTAATCTGCGAGATATAGCCGACCAACTAAGTTAGGGATACTTTAGACATAGCCGACAAACTAAGTTAGGGATACTTTAGACATAGCCGACCAACTAAGTTACGGTTACTTAGGTTACGGCACTGACAACAAACTGTCGGCGCCTATCTACGTCTTAATTATAAAAATAATCTCTTACTGCCCAGGTATGTGGAAGATTCTGGACAATGCGTCAAACCAAAGGACTGTCGAGTCGGAGCAGAGAACCAGGAGTACCTCGCGAGAATCGCAGTCAATTAACTTTTCTTGATAAATTTGTAATTAAACATTGTATTTCTTTAATTATAATTAATATTTCACACTTACTCTGTCAAGGATATCAGGTATTCTAAGTAGGAGCACAGTTTACAACAAACAAGCAACGTACTATTCATAACCAGTCAGACCCTTTATTTGATTGACTTTTTTTAATTTACTAGCATTTCTGACCAATTTTCTTCGATACGATCAAATTTTGTTGCAAATCTAGTAACACTGGGTGTAAAATTGTAAAGTCTGGGAGCGCTATGAGTTTCCATCTCCCTATTTTAGCTATTTAGTTATTGCTTTAAACTCAGCGGTACCCTGCCGTGACATTATAGCGCCATTTAAACGAGTAAACCTTATCGTGCCATCCATTAATTTTTATAATTAAAATATGTAAAAGTATTACTCAATCGAATTTAATGGCTCAACGATACGTATTATTTTTGACTTTAGAAATGTTTGCTTTTCTTTTTTGCGTTGGGGGTTTTTTAAATTTTTATTTCAAATCTTGAAATTTGAAATTAAAATTTTAAAAGTTATGATAAGTATACTAATATCTATTCTATAGCCTTCAGGCTTATGTTATTGTACAGCTACCATCATCGTACTGTAAATAGAATTAAATATTGAAAACTGGGCAAGTGCGAGTCGGATATTATCTATAAAAACGGCAAAAAAAAAATCACATTTGTTGTATGGGAGCCCCCCTTAAATATTTGTTTTATTTAAAAAAATTTTTTTTAAAGTGAATTAATAAATATTTTGTGTATATTTCAAGCGTTTGCCTGTTGCCGTTATCAATATTGAGCAAAAACGAGCACAATAATCACGTTTGTTGTATGGGAGTCCCCTTAAATATTTATTTTATTCTGTTTTTTAGTATTGTTGTTATAGCGGCAACAAAAATACGTGTTCTGTGAAAATTTCAACAATCCAACTATCACGGTTCATGAGATACAGCCTGGTGACAAACGGACGGACGGACGGACAGCGGAGTCTTAGTAATAGGGTTCCGCTAATTACCCTTTGGGTACGGAAACCTAATAAAAAACAAATCCAAACACTACATATCTGCTATTATTTTTTTCAAGAGTGTACTAGTGTGGTGGATGTCCTGGCTGCAGCACCAGACCAAGAATTCTATAATCTTGAATAGTTAAGTAGCATACATGGGTGTTTGAAATTTAAGGTCACACAAATGTTTGAAAGTAAATACGCATTATGCGTCTGAGATCCCAACCGCAGCTAACGAAAGAGCTGATAACTTTGAAACGCCTCAACGGATTTTGATGAAACATGTTTAAGAACCACCGATATAAAACCTGCTTTCAAATATTATTATTAAAATACAACCGCATCCAAATCGGTTAACCCGTTTGAGAGCTACGGTGCCACAGACAGATACACACACACATAACTCTGCTCTTAAAAAAATATTCATATCATATTTGCTTATTTATACTTATTTCTAAATATTCAATTTAATATTTTGATTCATTAAGTATAATCGCAGTTATACATTATGTCATTTTACAATAATAATATATTAAACAAATTAACCAAACCTAATCAAATTTTTTTGGACGAGTAGAAGTTTTTGACCTAATCTAAACAGCTCTATTATGGGTACTAATGGTAAAATAGTTTTTTTCTATAAGCACTAGTCCGTTTTTCCCATGTCCCTAAGTTGGCCACCCTGACTACATTAAATAGGCTACATTGGTCCTGGCGCTCGCCGGCCGCTGCACAATTTTCATGATCTCCGCTTGGTTTTACTTGTTAGTTTTTATGATCCCAAGTGGGTCGCCCTGAAATGTTGTTAAATGTTGGTTCTGGCGCTTGCTTCGCGCGCTAGTTTTCATGATCCTAAGTGGCTCGCCCTACACCCACACTACATCACTACAAGTTGTTGTACAACAATAACGTTAAAAGATCTGTCGGTTTTTGAAACTACACTAATCAGTATAATAAATATAACATAAGTACGTATTTGTTGATGTAATAATTAAAATTAAGTATTCTTTTGCTAATTTACTGAGTTTTACTCAAAGTGTAAGTTGGCGTATAAGACGTTTTCATTATAAACGTCAAATCATGATATGTATAAGAAATAAATTATTTGTCAAAAAATTATTTTATAAACTGAATTATTTGACAAACTTTTTGTTGTATAAAATATGTCAAATCATGTTTTTGCCAATCGTGGGTTGTGAAGTGAAATTTGTCAAGTAAGTTTTGATGAATTCACAGGACACCTGGTAGCATACATGTAATAAGGATCTGGGATGATCTGAAGGTACTGTATGCAGGAAAGTTGCGTCTCTTAAAGTGGTGGTTAAGTTTCTAGTTATTTTCCGACATTAAACTCACTAGGTATTAGAATTATTTATTACATACATGTGCTTCTCTCGCGGCCCCGCCCGCGCTTTATTTGGTTTTTAGCGTAGAATTTTTACGGCAACTCCTTGAATGTAAGTAAGTTCGCTACTAAGCTGTAGTTTGTTGCAGTGAAATTATGTTAAATTGCTCTCGACGCATAATGACCAATAATTTTTTTAAAAAAACGCGTATTGTGAAATACGTATATCGACCAATGCGCATAATGACCAATACGCGGAATGACCAATATTTTATTCGCAAAATAACCAATACGCATAATGACATACTCTATACGCCAAATGACCAATTCTCTATCTATCTATTCATTTATTCCTGCCTACACTGTTATCTTCAGAACAGGTTTTACTTACTCTTTATCTAAATATTGTAGCGTTTAATTAGCAATTTTCCGTTATTACCACCGGAACTTACTATTCCTTAGTAAGCCTTCCGCTAACCATTGTCCGCCTGGCACCAGAGACTATTGAAATGAAACAATTTATAAAAAATTTGAGAAACAATGTTTAGGAATCTTTTCTTCAAATCTGATAAGCGTCGCAAATACGAGACACCGCACAAACAACTCCATTGAAGGATGGAAGCTCACGCTGATTGAAGGCGTGATTGCGTCAAGAGCGTTAAATTATGTATAGATAGAACTTTTAAATTTTTCTAGATAAAAAGTAGCCTATGTCCTTTTGTGTCTTATCAACTATCTCTGTACGAAGTTCAGCTCAATTGGAAGCTCCTTTGAGACATTAAGGTAGGACAAACAAACACACTTTTGCATTTATATTATTACCAATATTAGTATAGATAAAATCATTGGGCCAGGGGCCTGATTCTTGTGCTGATAGAGATAATTTCGAATTCGAGATATGATTAATTGATTTACTACCGCCCTGTTTCTTCGATATCTAGTTCAAACTAGTCGATCTATCGACTAAAACAGTTACCGCGTTTAACAAGCCAGAAGTAAATCAATTAAACATATCTCGAATTCGAGATAATCTCTATCAGCAAGAGAATCAGAAGCCCCTGGTGACTCGTGACAATAAACTGCAACAAATTATTGGCACAGCACGACTTTAAGTAAAAAAAACTTAGCATAATGTTTTATCTGCAATTAGGGGTTTATTTTTGAGTTCGAATTAGGTTTAATTTACAAGGTGCTTTCTTTTTTTGCATTAACAACAACATAACAAGGGAACGAGCAGCACGCACACACAAGCAGCACGCACACACAAGCAGCACGCACACACAAGCAGCACGCACACCCAAGCAGCACGCACACACAAGCAGCACGCACACACAAATATTTAGATTTCATAATAGTTGTGTTACTTATGTAGTACTTACTGTTCATGTTATATTTTTACTCGTAAACAGTGTCATTGCATGCAGGCAAAGCGGGTGGTAAGACCTTAAATACTCCCAAGGACTTTTTCTTTTTAAATTTTACTTTTTTCAAAGCAAAGAACTCACAGGCGGTAATGACACGTCTATTCTATCAAGTACGCTGAAAAGCTATGCATAAACTCTAAAAATCTAAAATCGCGATGAGCTGAAAATAGGGAAATTTTGAGTAGGGCAACGAAACCGTAGAGGCCGGCATTGGTTGACTCTACGGAGAAAGAAGGTCTCTTTATGATGAATTCAAAAAGCCACCGCATAGAAAATGGACCTGGCCAAGCCCTGACTGTTTTACCAAATACGAGATTGACTTAATCCTGACTTCTGACAGGTGAATATTCAGCGATGTCTATGTGATCATTAGAGTGAAAACTGGCAGCAATCACCGAGGCACGCTGAATGTTAACCTCGAATTTGAAAGAAGTCGTTTGATAAGGTCTACGCTCCGTCCAACGAATGCCTTCATACAGAACCCCGAACATTTTCAGCTTGAACTCCAAAATCGCTTTCAGTGCCTAGAAGATTGCGAAAATGTGGATGATTTAGATTGCAGGCTGCTGGAAACTGACCAAGCGGTTGGAACTAAGTTACACAAAAACTCTCTGATCAGACTCTCAATCTTATGAAGCTGCGGCGCGAAATGAAATTGATTCAGACCTTCATTTGATAGGTCCGTATGTACGCGGATCAATAGACAAATCTCGACAGCCATACGACGCGATATACGCTTTGGCGCATCACGAGTAGAAGAGGCTATAGAGCGAAATAGAGATTCGAAGGTGTTCTTTTTTTTTTTTTTATTTTTACAATACCACTAAGGTGGCAAACAAGCTTACGGTCCGCCCTGATGGTAAGTGGTAGAACACACACAGTGAGGCAAAGTCTTTCCTCAGACTTAAGGGCTCGATACGGCAAGTGAGTTTGGGATCGTCGAAAATTCTCACAGCCCGTGGTTGAACCGAGTCAAAGGGCCAAGCTGGTATCCGGATGCACCCGCCCAGATATGGCAGCAGAACTCCATATAGAGCCGAGCTTGCGACTTGTAAATCAGCAACCTTTGCCCCGACGTGAAGTATTGCTTCGCTCTGTTCTCTTGGTGTGCTGACCAAGTTTTTTGGACGCCAGCTACACCTTGTTTTGCAAATGATCTCGGAACTGAACATCGTTGGAGATTTCAACACCAGGGATCCCAATGCTCTTGGAGATGGAGAGGGGAGTGTTCTGGAATTGTGGGACCACAGTGAATGGGGTTTTCTTAGCGGTGAACGCGCAGACTTGTCTTTGTAGGGTTGAATCAGACCAAGTTCTCCCGTCCCCAGTCAGAGACTTTGGACAGAGTGGTCTCGATTTGAGACACTAGTTCTCCGCGGCTTCCCTCCACAACGGAACGAGGGATGTTTGCACGATCCGTTTAATAAGCGTCTCCAGTACTGTCATCTGCATAGCAATGTATGTTGTTGATTACCAACATGTCATTGATATGCAGTAGAAACAGCGTAGGAGACAGCACAGAGCCTTGCGGGACACCAGTTTTAATGTCCATGCTATCAGAGCAACTACAGTCAATTACGGCTCGTATGCGTCTGCCGAACAAAAGGTTCGCCACCCATTTACACAAACCCTCGGGCACTCCGTAAGATGGCAATTTCGATAGAAGACCCCGTTGCCAGACCCGATCGAACGGCTTCGCTATGTCCAGGCTAAATGCCAAAGCCTCCCCCTGACTCTCAATGGCTAGTGCCCATCGGTGGCTGATATACACTAGGTCACCTGACCAGCGACCGTGGCAAAAGCCATATTGACGGTCGCTGACCAGGTCGTGTTTTTCTAGGTACCGTAGAAGCTGTATGTTGATCACAAGCTAGGCGGTAGGCCTGTAATTCGATGGATCTGATCTATCGCCCTTTTTGGGCACCGGGTTCACATTCGCAGTCTTCCATAAAGACGGAAATTGCCTAGTAAAGTAGGAAAGCGCGAAGAGGCGCGTGAGTACAGGATATAACTCTGGAGCACACTGTTTAACTGCTGCTTGTATACCTTCTGGCCCACTCGACTTATGAAGGTCTAGAGAAAGCAACGCTCGCCGGACCTCCCGTTATGTTACGGAGATTTCCGTCATGGTCTTACCCCACCACGGTATAGTAGGTGCTAGTGGGCAGTGACCAAGCTGAAGTGGCAGTGGGCAGGCCACATCGCTCGTCGAACCGATAACCAATGGGGATAAAAAGGTTGTCGAGTGGCGACCACGGATAGGAAGACGCAGCGTGAGACGGCTTCCTGCCAGGTGGACAGACTACCTGGTTAGAGCCGCAGGAAGCCGATGGACGCGGGAGGCTCAGTAGGCCTACGTTCCATAGTGTACGTCTTCCAGCTGAAACGATGAGTTTATTTATTTATTCACCTAATATTTTTATTTATTTACTAGCAAAAGTGATGACAGACATTGTGTGTACAACGCCCCGAAAATTACAAAAATGAGTCATTAAAGCCTTTTAGCCTTCAGCCTTAGGCTTTTAGATAGCCTCTCATTAGATGGTAATATTCTCGTTAGATGGTAATATTCTCCTTACTAGAATTAATCCTTGTACTAAAATGTACTAAGTACCTATTACTTTTATTTTGTGCAATAAAAATTATCAGACCCTAGAACCAAATTCTTGCCAAATAGATATTAGCAATATATTATTTTAAATTTTTGAAGTGAAAACTTCTTTAGCGGCGTTGTGCACTTTTTTTTGTGATGGGTACAAAATGTTAAACTCGCGTCAGGACACGTGACCTGGTCGAAAATTCGTAAGACGAAACTCGCGTCAGGACACCTGACCTTATTGAAAATTCGTAAGAAGGAACTAGTTTTTTTTTTTAGTATATGGCAATTATGAGTAGTACAGGGAGGTTGGATATGGGATTTTAATGATATGACAGATTGAGATGTCAAATATACTACGTCAAAAATGTAAATAAACAAACATTATATGTATACAAAGTGATGAGAAGTAAATAGCTAGTATAGAAAAAAAATTAATAGTTAATATTCAAGTTTACACTTCTGCCTGCACTCCCGGAGTGCAACCCATTTTATTTTAAAAACAGTAACAACTTAGTGTTTACTATGTAAGAGAGTATTGCCAAAGGTAAAAAAAAGCATGTTATAAAAATGTTTCAAAATTTGGTACCTACAAATACAAATGATTATTCTCCTGCCAACTAATTTTAGAACAAAAACAATCTCCTCTGGGATGATATGTAAAGCGTAGGACCGTGCTTTTTGGGGCAATTTGGGGTAAAAATTGTTGCAGGCATACCTACTGTTTTTGCAATATTAGACAGTTACAACCAGCATTTAAATTGTACCCTTTCATAATACACACACATAAAGAGTGATGGCTAAACTTACTTCCAAATTAATAATAGTACAATGAATATGATGAAACTAACCTGTATGTATGTATCTATGAGTCGACAGAGAGTATGTGGAACTGAACGGTTTGCAACACACTTCACACTTATAGGGCTTCTCACCTGGAACAAATAAATTTATAGCTACACTTATATTTATAGCCAAATTTCCAAAAAACCAGACATTCTTCATGGCAGGCTTCATTCAAAATAAAAAACTACTAGAGTAAGATCCCAGAGCGATCTGACATAACTTATTTTCACATAGATGAAACCTTAGGTTCTCCCAGTAGCCTCTCATGTTCTTTGAATATCTGCATGCTGGTGGAGCTCACCTTGTGACACCTGGGCAGATACCAGGTAAGAAAGGTAACTAAAAATAAGAGTTACTTAACTTAATATTATATGGATGATTTCTATATGTGTTTTGTAGAATATTATTCTAAAATAGTATTATAAGTGTCAGACACTTTCCATGGGCCAAAACTTTTGTCAGACGCTTTAAAGCTCCACAAAAAATAATTGAACTTAGAAGCTTATGAGTTGTGGGTTTAGCACACTTAGTATGTAGTTCTCCTCTGTAGCTATTTATTTTGTGTAAATAGCTCATATACTCACCAGTATGGGTTCTCATATGGTTCACTAAGCCACTCTTATAATGAAACATTTTCCCACAGACTTCACATTTGTTCTTAGTCCGTTTCCCATGAACCACTTTGACATGCTTGCTCAGATACTTTTTAGTCTTACTGCGATGGGGGCAAAGCTTGCATTCAAATGGGTATGTGTCTGAATGTAACTGGATGTGGTGTTGGAGACAGTATTTGTCAGGAAAATGCTAGAAATTAAACCAAACTAGATAATTAGTTTTCATCTGGAGTTGCAAACACAGCACTTTATTTTAGTCTTAAGGCATTTTAAACCATATCTAATGGCTGGATCCGTTTCTTTTTGGGGGTTTTTGGATTTTTTTGTTTAACCATATTTGATTTTTTAACTCAACAGAGTGTTACACCCAAAATTCCCCATGGTTCCGCCATATTAACCTTATCTATTTCATTCATTTAGTTAAATAATTTTAAACAGTTAAAAAGTTTTAATGTCGCAAACTTTCATTTGAATCTATTAATAAAAAAAAATAACTGAATTTGATCTAATTTTATGCTAAAATCCAATTCAACAATGTCTAAAAAATTTAATAGTACTTAGTTATGATATCTAATTTTAGTTAGCATAATTTTTGTCTACAAAATTTGTTTCATTTTGAAACAATAATTACTGATACATAGATAGTTAACAAAGAACAATATAGTTCTAAAAATTTAAAAAAATTAATTTTTAATGAAACACCCAAACCAAACCTTTTTACAAATGATACATTTTAAAACACCAAACTGTGCCTTTGTAGTCTTATTCTTTTTTCCATTTTTACCAGTTCTTGATTTTGGGGTCTCTGTTGGGTTGTCTTGTGTTGAAATCTCTTCACTTTCCATCATTTGTTCCTGCCTTAACTAAAACACAAAGAACAGTTATACTCAAGTGCAAGTGAGCTGCAAGCAGTCGTTGGTATGGTATTAATGTGTTGTCAGTACCTACCTATATTCTATACTTTTCACTATCTGTAATACTGCATATTATTAATTTGTCAGAAAGAGTTTAATGGATTAGTAACAATGTTGTGCAGAGGTGGCTCATCCTAAGAAGCTCTAGTGCAGCGCACTCCCATAAATAATTATCTACTTAATAAACAATGTTTTTTTAAATTTTACATAAAATAATTAATTATTATACTTTGATTACTCTTTATGTTAACATAGGATTTTACTTAAAACATTCCATACACAAAAAGTTAACTCAAGTTTTATTTGGAATTGCACTGAGGCTGAGTGAAGTGCTGGCAATTGGGCTCCTATGAAAAGAATTTCAGTACAGAGACTTAGAGCAAAAATCAACGAGTATGAAAGAGAAAGTTCGACACAGTCTCACATGTGAAATAGACGATTTTGTATAAAAAATTAACAAAATGTGGAGCGCCGCTCCTGGACTGTAAAGAAAAATACTGTTGACTTCGGTCTGGCCGACGCGATGTTGGCGCTCTTATCACAACAAATGTTTTAGTTCAAGCATGTGAGTTTTTGATTAACAAATTAAATAACTATTACCTACATAAACTGTTTGAAATTGTCTAATAAGTATAGTACAACAAGCTTTTGCCAGCGGCTTCGCCCGCCCTAAATTTGGTTATCGGCGTAGGATTCTAACGGCAACTTGGCAATTATAGAAAAAAAACTTAGAAGGTGAAAATATTTTTAATAATAGGTACTGCCCTTCCCCCTCATGGCTGCCCGCCGGCCTTGTACATCATAAATGCGCGCACAGTGCTTGATCATTATTTTGCTGACATGTTATTTTTAAACTGCGATATCTCCTTAGATAATCATAGAAATCGAATGATGTTAAGGATCACCTTCTGATGAATAACATATTTATTTGGAGGGATTAATATCATGTTGATAGAAACACCTTTGCAAATAATGCATTATTTTAGAACAAGTTTCGTTAGCATAAAACAGGAGCCAACCTTAAAAGATAGACATATGCTGTTGCAGATTTTTTAAAGAATTTTTAAAGAGGAACAACTCTGTCATACATGATTTTTGCGAAACTTTAACCGTTTACGCAGCGCACGGACCAGAAGCTCTCAAAAGGAAAAAAAACTCCCGATTTTGGAACATTCGTCATTAGTGCTCCACTCCTATTGGTCTTAGCGTAATGATATATAGCCTACAGCCTGCTTGATAAATGGGCTATCTAACACTTTGAAAGAATTTTTCAAATCGGACCAATAGTTTCTAAGATTAGCACTTGCAAACAAACTCTTCAGCTTTATATATTAGTATAGATATGGATAACATGTGATTAAACAGTGCAAAAAGATTTATTCTAAAAGTAATTCAGCTTGAAATAAGGGCAAAGAATCACAAAAATGTGGCACGAAAACATATATGCATTTGTAAATTTAAATAGGCAAATGAATTTTAGTTATAAATAAAATAATAAAAGTTTAGCATTTAAGCAATTTTTTTTCCTTTTTTTTAGTGAACACCCATTAAAAATTGTCACCAGCTGCCTCTGATGTTGTGTACCTATTCCAATTTTTTTAGCAAAAGCGTGACATTCTAACCACTGTCCAAAGACATATTACACTATTGAGCATACAAAGAGAAACAGTTCCATGTACAATAGGTACTGGCACATGGCCGCATGTTGAAATTCTTGATTTTCTCAGTTTATTGTCAGTATAAAATTCAAATATTAATTTAGAACTATGGAATAAGCAAATTCTATTGGTCATATTAATGTATATTTTATAAAATAAGATCAGGCTAATGTCAATCTTAGTTTTCTAAACAATTTGAATTAAAGCCCAAAAATAGTGTCAGAATTAATATATTTTGTTACTCTTTTAATAGCCAAATTATTATAATATTAGCAAATCCACTTAAGTACTTAAGGTTTAAACTACAGCATGTATTTTTTCATTTACATCAAAAAGTGTATTTAGGACTGTAAAAAAATTTATGAAATTCTTGCAAACTTAATACTAGTTTGGGTACCTTAATTACAATTTTGTGCTTGGCAACATTAGCTTTAAAACTTAAGAAAAAAATTTTATCATATTGTTTAGTAATTATTGAATATTATCCTTTGGTATAGAAATTGTGTAATTAATTTATCGAAAATGGGTTTTCCCATGGGATTCTTCCTCTTTTCTTTTTCTAGGTAAACTGATGGATTGTGGAATCTTAAACATCTCTGTCACTTATATCTGCATCCAGTTCAGATTGGTGTCTTTTCTGGTTAGGGTATACAAAAAGGGGTAATTTTTTCTTCTCTGCACCATGTCATTTTAGCATTAAAGTGATTTTAATGAATGAACATGCATTACCTTATACCCACATGGAATGCAGAAATCGGCAGTCAAAATTTTATTTAATGCATTGTTCGAAAAAAAAAAATTTATGAAATTTTTAAAAAGTTTGCTTGGTATGTATTAAACACACCCGCCTGTGGGCTGTCCTAGCTCCGCTGCGCCTCACTCGAAAAATAAACAAACCTAATCTAGCACTAGTACTGTTATTTTTTGTTTCAAAAACTGTATTCTTTTTTGCCTGATTTTTTCATTTCATTTGTGTGAGGCTACTCTATTGATTAAAACAATTTAACCCGAAAATACTTAGTGCAGAGTAGTTAATATTTACCCAAAAACGGGTGCCAGAACTAAATAGGATCCAGTTTTTTTCCCAGGACCAGGAAAGGACCCCACCTATCTTAGGGTTACTTCAGCAGATGGTAGGTTGGGTTTTTTTACTTTATACCCCTTTTAGTTATTCAGATCAAATCTTCGCTGCACTGCCTATGCTGAGCTGATACTTATTTTTATAATTTCTCAGACCTAATCCTTTAACTTACCGTCTCCGATGAGACTTCTGCTGTAGTTTTAGCAGTTATCTCATGATAATAGAGTTATCTTCGTAAACAATAGTTCACAGATTAAAGACAGTTATTTTTTTTTCTTTTCTGAACGGACTATGTAATTGGCTGATGCAGCCATTACTGCTACACCAGGCTTTTGGGGCGAGACTCTGAAAAAGGGAGGATAGCACCCAACGCCCAAGGGCTCCCCGCGGGGGAAGCCTCGGCTTAGGTTGTCACTCTTTGAGTCGTCCATTCGACCAGCGTGAGCCTCGAACCCGAAGGTGAGTCAGTGCCAGGAGGGGAGTTCCCCGTTACGCGGTTGCGATTGTGAGTGACAAAAGCGCCCCGGCACTCTTTGATACCTCGTGTACCCTTGCGGGCACCGACGATTCCCGGGGACGTCAGCGTCGTGTTAGGGGGGAGCACCCATAAGGGGAGGTCGTAGTGACTAATCTCGGTATCCGGACAGCGAGATCGTCATCTGGGGCCGTTAGTACGTGCCGACTTGCCGAGACCGCCTAACGATAGTTTTACGACCGTGCCGAGGTCGGTCAGGGAGATGATAGAGATACTATATATCACTATATCTACATTTAAACAACATGTAAGGGAAATGGTGTATACAGCCGATAGTAGATAGGGGTTACCTTAGTGAAATCTATGATCCTTTGTGATGTTTCTAAGGCGTTGTTCTAGAGAAAAATGCAACAATAATCCTAAAGTAAAAGGAGGTATTCATAATGCCTCATTTCTCCCTTTCAATACAATTTATTTATTCTTTACCTAATAATGTGTGTTAATCACATAGTAATGTTTGAATTTGATAAAAGGATATATGTACGAATTTTTTTAAATAAATTTTCTTGATTTATTGGTCAGCTGAACTCATGTTCATGTCATCACAATTGAGGTAGAGCTGTTTGTATTCGAGTTTCGCTACATTTCTCAAAATGTCATGTGTGAAATCCGAATAGGAAAAAATTATGTATAAAACATGCACCACTACCGTTTCTTGCTACAAGTGGTAGAAGATATATTCATAAACATCTTTTACAGAATCAAGCTAAGTGACGTCCTTTTTTAACGTTTGTTTTTATGAAGTAGCGCAAATTTTAAAATAAAATCCATACACCCGACTACCGACCGTACGTTATAACTGACTAAATTCTACGGAACCCAATGTACAAGACTACGTGACCATACCGACACCAACACCTTCGATGGAAAGGTACTGTAGAGGTTACGACCTCTTGTTAAGTGTAAAGGAAGTAAATATGCTAGCGAACGTTTTTCACGCAGCAAATACTTCGTAGTGGTTTTATGAAAATATAATAGATGGTGTCAGTGCGTTTTTAAATAAAAACAATTGGAATTTAGAGTTTGTCAGTATTCTTACATTGATTTACATTCCAGTGAAAATTATAGATCGGACCTAATAAGAAATAGGTAGAAGCAGCTTCAAATGTTTTGATTTGTTTATAGATAATAAAAAAGATATAGAGTTTATAGTGCGAATATAAACTTTTCTTAAATAAAAAAGGCTATTAATATTTTTCTCAGAGATATACTTTAGAATACATACCATTAAATACCCACCGCCCGCGATGGGTTTTTGGTAGCAACATTATATAGCAAAATCGCTATTCTGGGATGAAGAATTCCCACGAATGATACTTTTCACACTTTTGATAACAATAGTTTTGCCACCAACACCTACCGTTCGTGTTGAAACGTTACTAACAAGTTTTTTGGTTACAAAACTTGCAAAACGAACGGTTGACGTACACACACTAACATAATGAATATGTATAGACCGTTTGACAGATTAACACAAAAACTTTAGACATGGGTCGCAAGTTTCATTTTACGGCGGCAAAAGTAACAAAAATAACAAAAATATCGTAAACGAACGCATGACAGTTTGTTACAGCAGTGCGTTCGTTCTGGGATGCAGAATCATTATTTTCATTACTTTTGCCACCTGTCATCCGTTCGTTTAGCATTGGTATCAAAAATATCAAAATTTTCGTATCATCTGTGACAAACTGTCATGCGTTCGTTTACGATATTTTTGTTATTTTTGTCACTTTTGACACCGAAAAATGAAACTGAAATTAGACCCATGTCTGGAGGCGGGGTTTTTGTGTTAATCTGTCAAACTGCCTAAACATATTCATTGTTTATGGTAGTGTGTGTGTTTTATCGTAGTGTGTGTACGTCAACCGTTCGTTTTGCAAGTTTTGTAACCAAAAATTTTGTTAGTAACGTTTCAAAGCTACGGTAGGTGTCGGTGGCAAAACTGGCGTTATCAAAAGTGTGAAAATTCGTGGGAACTCTGAATCCCAGAACGAACGCGCCCCAGATGATACTATAATTTTGATATTTTTGATACCAATGCTAAAAGAACGGATGACAGGTGACAAAAGTAATGAAAATAATGATTCTGCATCCCAGAACGAACGTGCCCAGAAATATATCCTTGACACTAGACTTTGGCCATAGATTACTTTACTTTGACATTTACCCACATCTATGACGCAGTATTTGTTTCCTCTATGCATCTATGTTCTTCTCGCAAATAGAAAAGGTAAGGCCTATAATTTGGGATTTTCTCTTTATCAAATTTTGCTCCAGTGTGGAATGTACGATTCGTGTATGGTTTTATAGGTATTGTATATCTATTTTAAGGTTATGTACAATAGGTATTATGTCACTATAACCTTAGAGTTCACCCAACGATATAAAAAAAACAAGAAGCACGGACAGGCTAGTCGCCTATATAGTTTAATTTTTCTAAGTTTGAAAATTAAAATTTACAATTTGTAAGTTGTCTTTACTGCAAATGAAACCAGCTAAGTGATTTTATAACTCCACTGGGAATTGGAATCAGTTCAAGTCCAACATCAATGCATGTCCTTTGCCACTGGCATAGGCAATGGTTGCTACACAGTATATAGCATGTGGCAATGGAAATCCTACACTGCCGACCAAGGGGTTTAAATTTTACTTTACATCCTGAGTGGCGGAGGTTTGGACCAGCGTGTACCAATGAGTCTTTACCTCTATTTCTCAAGTACATTGATTATTCACACCACTGGCTTTTGGTGAAGGGAAAAAATATATTGTGGAAACCTGCATATGTAAAAGAAAAGAAGTCAACAATCTGTACTGGGCCCACTTGTGGACTATGGCCCAAATCTCCCTCAATAAGGGTAGGCTGTGCCCCAACAGTGGAGATATGAGGCATATAACAAAAGGAAAATGGAAACTGGTGGCACGGGTGTTAGATTTTAAACCAATTTGGATTTGGAGTGAAATAGACAATAAAGGGGTCATTTAACTAGTTCATGTTGAAATTCAACCTAAAATAAAATGGAATAGGAAAAAGTCATTAATATAATTGCATTTATATAGCACAGATATAAAACTTTTCATTGCATTCTACAATAGGAGTGCTTTGGTTTTAACGGGTTCTTACTGTAACTAGGCACTCTAAATGTGAAATGGTTAAATGAACTTGAAATCATAAAAACAATTATTTTTAGGTATTATTGATGTAAAAAAGAAAATCCTGTAAACCATTTAATAGTAGTATAATGACATCAAAAATGATGAAGCGTCTGATTCAACTGAAGAGGGTATCCACAACTTCATTTGTGAATTTAAATCTGGGACAAGTCCAAACATGCTTGTGTGGTCATGTATATATAAGGAAATCAACTAGCCATACTCATGTTCGTAAATTATCACAAAATATTAGAATTTACTCAACACAGAGTGATCAACATAGACAAAAAGCTGTCATAGAGACAACAACATCAAAAATTGTCATAGACAAGTTGAATGAACTGGCTAAGGTGTTGCCAGATGACAAAAGAAATTGTGATGGTAAGAAAATAGAACTTTGGACAGATAAAATTGACCCATATGTTAAATTAGCAAGATGGGATAGGCCAATAGGTAAGTGGCATACTTATACTTATCATCCATTTTGAAAAAAAAAGGCTTATTTATGTTATATATTTGAGGTATTGCATTTTAGCTACTGAGATCAAATTAATAGTTTGAATGAAACCTCTGTGACAACGAAGTGGGGCCAGCTAAAACTACACTTGCCATGTACATACACAATTATACGCACAAATATACAGCAAGCCTTTACCTTGCCTAGTCAGTCGAGCTATCGCTGTGTTTTGAGCAAAACTTTATCAAAATTTTCAAGTAAAAAGCAGAAATTTCATTTGGAATTTTTTTATATGATATAAGTTTGGCTATAAAAGACTTTATATTTGTAGCTATGTATTTTAACCCAGTACAAGAGTTCATGTTTTTAACATTAGTGATGTCACTATGTGGTTTCCAAATTTTGAAGGTTAACTCTTTTGTTTTTAATTTATTAGTTCAAACTAATAAATTTGTCTTACAAGGACAAATCTAAAACATTTGTTTTTCCAGGTGTATACCTCCTATATTGGCCATGCTCATGGTCAATAGCTATTGCTTCTATCCCTGGAACAGTGTCATTCCAATCTACGCTGCAGACAGCTGGACTGTTTCTCATTGGAGCAGGACTTATGAGGGGAGCAGGCTGTACTATAAATGATATGTGGGATAAGGATATAGATGCTCAGGTAAATTTGGCTTCTATGTTAGCTATGCATTGTATCATATTATAATCTTATGTTCTGTAATACCATCAATGACTATCAAGCCCTAACTCGACTAATTTACTGTCCATATTCAATTGACATAGCTATTAGGACAGTCTTTTGACATTTTGGCACAACTAGTTTAAGTTACAGGCAAAAAGACCATCATCAGGGAATGATCTGTAAGAGATTTATTTACAAATTATGCTTTTAGCAATTTTCAACGCTGATCTTATTGAAGTGATGTTTAGACAGAACCAGAACTTTAGATAAGAGCAGAACTTATGGGGAGATAGGTGAGAAACTCTTTCAATTACAGTAAGTTTTAAGTAGAGAAATATTTAGTTGTTTATAAAGAAGCAGGTCTTTAGATGACAGTGGATCTTAATTTTTGAGGGGAATAAGTCTTTACATCCCTCTAATATTTAAACAAATAATGATAATAAATTGCATTGTTTTTTCTTAATATACAAACACAAATCCACTCAAGGTTGACAATAGTATGAGTAATAATTTACTTTTCGTTTAATATTAGAAAAAGATAATGGTCACACTTCAAGTCCTGATGGCTCCTCCTTTTGTTAACATTTGAATTAAATACAATTGTTGGCAGAATATGTTGGAAGAATTATTTGTTCTTAAAACATGTCTTGCAAACTGTGTTCTTGCAATTTAAAAAATTATAAATGATGTCTCTATGTGTTCCATTCAAAAAATGAGGCTAATAATATGAAATGCCTTTCTATTCATAATTTTTAAGTACTTATATCTGATTTAAAATAGAACAATAAATTTTTAAAATTGCAGGTTGAACGTACAAAAGATAGACCACTTGTGTCCGGGGCCATAAGTGAGAAGAAGGCCTTAATATTTCTAGCAGCCCAGCTCAGCCTTGCGCTAGGAGTGCTGTTGCAGCTCAATTGCTACAGCGTTGTATTAGGTGCCAGTAGTATGCGTAAGTATTTTTGTATAATTTTCAATAATTGATGTATTTTATTGTCAAGATACAGGAATCCACTTTGGTTATGTAGGTTATATATCTATCTTTTGCCTGTGTCTTTATTTATTATTTGAATATTTATTTAGTTACCACCCTGGGATTCCTATGGGGAACCAAGACCAGGATGAAGTATGTAAATATGTCCTCTGACTTTCTCTTCATTTGCATCCATTCCTGTACCAAAAAGGTCACAGGCATTGAACTCCTTAGTTTGTAGCTGAGGCAAGTCAAAAATTTGAAACAATGGATGTAAATTAGATGAATTTAATGGTGATGGCAATTATATGGCTCCCTTTAGCTTGCTATGTCGGGACGTAATGTGCTCTGCTCTGTGACTTAAATACAATTAGACAGACCTTTTTATGTTAATCTGGAGTAAGAATAGAGGGATCCTATTTTGGGGTTGTCGATAGTTAGAGCCAACCAGACACCCCAAGCAGCTTATCCAAAGAGCTGTAGTGAAACAGAAGAAGGCTATGGTCCGCTGTGTTTTTTGGTTATCACTGAGACCTACAGGCCAGACAGTGGCTCAAAAAGTAAAGGAGTTCAGATCTGGTCAAGAAGATTCAGAAAGGAAAAGCCATTGGGGGCCCCAAAGTATTGGTCCTTGTGATTGATTGACTGCTTGGTTCAAGTAGTCAGAAGACCACTGTTGGACTAGGCGATATCGCGATTTCGCGATTTGCAAAAGATGCGGATCCTGTAGGTGTTCATTTGATAGGTCAAAAAGAATATCAGGAGTTGGAACCCTTCAGAGTGTACTCGTAAGATGCCACTGAGCTTATCTCTCAGAATGAAGGCTTCCTGTAAAGAAGCGGTACTCGTGCAGATTTTGTCCTTATAATCAGATCTTGCTTGAGGATGGAGGATGCGCAGGAAATATTCAGGCGCACCTGCTCTGCCAGCTCGATAAGAGAGCGTAAAGCTATGAAGCAACTAGATTTCAAACCACAGGTGTTTTAACTCAAATATAATCTAACCTACCGCGCTGAAGATACGCTGTTTACGAAATGTTAATTCTCAAAACTTTACTTGGAATATGTAATAAGATTCTGACAAGAAAATTTTGGAAATATATATGAAGAAATTAGGCTATGATATTAATATGCCATCGGTAAGAAAACATATGTAAACTTATATAACGAAACACCTCCTAGTCACATCTGTGCCAAACAAGCCTTGTCTATTATACTATGATATTCCTGACACTTACTGTGTGTAATGTTTTTTAATATGTTTTCAGTTCTGGTGGTGACATACCCGCTAGCAAAACGGTTTACAAACTACCCTCAAATATTCCTAGGTGCAACTTTCAACTGGGGGGCTTTGTTAGGGTACAGCGCCATACAAGGGACAATTGATCCTGCCATATGCCTGCCTCTGTATTTCGGTGCTCTAGCATGGACTGTTGTATATGACACGATTTATGCGCATCAGGTGTGTGTTGCGATTTATTCTTAACTTTTATTTAAAGCCTTTCTTTCGTCGACTTTCATTTATTTATTAAATAATTTTTTTTTCATTTTATTTACAATGTCTTGTCTGCTTGTGTTTTGTGATTATCAACTTTCCCCCAGAATCACAAGTGACGACAAGCACTACGTCTGGGTAAGAAAAACAAATCTGGGAAATAGTGTTTTTTGTAATAATGTATGTGTATTTTTAAAAATGTATATAAAACTAGCTTTTGTCCGTGGTTCCACCGCGCTAAATTAGGTTATCAGTGTAGGATATCAACGGCAACTCCTAAATTAAAAAAAAGTAACCTATATCCTTCCTCAGGACTCCAACCTATCTCCATGCCAAATTTGCCCGCCGTTCCACCCGCCCTAAATTCGGTTATCGGAATAGGATTCCCACGGCGACTTCTTAATTATAGAAAAAAAAACCAACTCACTCTTGACATTTTTTAATTAGCCTATGTCCTTTCTCGGGACTTAAACGATCTTTGTGCCAAATTTCATCTTAATCGGTTCAGCGGTTAAAGCGTGAAGACCTCTTCAGACACATAGACAGAGTTACTTTTGCATTTATAATATTAGTCATTATAATCATCATCATTTCAGTCGCAAGAAGTCCACTGCTGAACATAGGCCTCCCCCATAGATTTCCAAAGGAAACGGTTGGAAGCGGCCTGCATCCAGCGTCTTACTGCGGGTTCGCTATGTCGACTGACCACCTTGTGGGCGGTCTTCCGAAGCTGCGTTTGCCAGTCCGTGGCCTCCATTCGAGAACCTTTCGGCCCCATCGACCATCAGTTCTACGTACTATGTGCCCTGCCCACTGCCACTTCAACTTGCTAATGCGCTGGGCTATGTCGGTGACTTTCGTTCGTCTACGGATGTCCTCACGTCCGAGTCGATTTCGTAGAGAAACCCCGAGCATAGCCCTCTTCATAGCTCGTTGTGAGACTTTAAGCTTACTTATAAGGCCAAGTTTCAGTGAAGTATGTCATCACTGGTAACACACACTGGTCATAGACTTTCGTCTAATATTATTATGTAATTTATAATATTAGTATGGATGTCGAAATCGCATAAATATCGTGCTAGGTATAAATACCTTTTCTGTTTGTTGACGTTTCAATCGACTTTTTTTTTTTTTTTTTTTTTTTTTTTTATACCACTAAGGTGGCAAACAAGCTTACGGCCCGCCTGATGGTAAGCGGTCACCGTAGCCTATGGACGCTTGCAACACCAGGGGTATCACTTGCGCGTTGCCGACCCTTCAGAAATCTAATAACTTCTTTCTTGAAGAACTTCATACTGTAGTCCTTGCAGAATACCTTGGCAGGGAGCTCATTCCACAACTTAAGCGTTCGCGGGAGGAAGTTTCTCTGAAACCGCACTGTACGCGACCATTTAGGTTCTAAAGTGTGAGAATGGATTCCCTGCCGATGGCGAGCGGTGCGATGGTAGAAAGTAGCCGTGGGCATCATTTCGAACAATTCCTCAGAACACAACCCATTGTACAAGCGGTAGAACACACACAGTGAGGCAAAGTCTCTCCTTAGACTTAAGGGCTCGATACCGCAAGTGAGTTTGGAATCGTCGACAATTCTCACAGCCCGTCGTTGAACCGAGTCAAAAGGGCCAAGCTGGTATCCGGGTGCACCTGCCCAGAGATGGCAGCAGTACTCCATATGGGGCCGAACTTGCGACTTGTAAAGTAACAACCTTTGCCTCGACGTGAAGTACTGCTTCGCTCTGTTGAGTACACCAAGTTTTTTGGACGCCAGCTTCACCTTATCTGATAAATGATCTCGGAACTGAACATCGCTGGAGATGTCGACACCAAGGATCCCAATGCTCTTGGAGATGGAGAGGGGAGTGTTCTGGAATTGTGGGACTACAGTGAATGGAGTTTTCTTAGCGGTGAACGCGCACACTTGTGTCTTAGTAGGGTTGAATCGGACCAAGTTTACCCGTCCCCAGTCAGAGACCTGGGACAGTGTGGTCTCGATTTGAGACACAAGTTCTCCGCGGTTTTCCTCCACAACGGAACGAGGGATGTTTGCACGACCCGTGTAAAAAGCGTCTCCAGTACTGTCATCTGCATAGCAATGTATGTTGTTCATGTCCAACATGTCATTGATATGCAGTAGAAACAGCGTAGGAGACAGCACAGAGCCTTGCGGGACACCAGCATTAATGTCCATGCTATCAGAGCAACTACCGTCAACTACGGCTCGTATGCGTCTGCCGGACAAAAAGCTAGCCACCCATTTGCACAAACCCTCGGGCACTCCGTAAGATGGCAACTTCGATAGAAGACCGCGGTGCCAGACCCGATCGAACGCCTTCGCTATGTCCAGGCTACATGCCAATGCCTCCCCCTGACTCTCAATGGCTAGTGCCCATCGGTGTGTGAGATACACTAGAAGGTCACCAGTCGAGCGACCGTGGCGAAAGCCATATTGGCGGTCGCTGAGCAGGTCATGTTTTTCTAGGTATCTCAAAAGCTGTGTTGCACCGATCGTGATCGCGGGAGGACTGGTGTCAGCTGGCCCTGCAACTTAACAATTGTGAATGTTAGAACTGTCGGTATTCCTACATACAACACTGATGTTATATGTATTTCTTCAAAATGCGTATACGTTGCTAGAGTTAAAATTATTACGTATGTATATTTTCCTGGATGCCGGTGGTGGCCTAGGGTTTTTGGTGTCTGCCTCGAGTCCCGCGTGTACCAAGGATTCTTTCTTATTAACCTAAGTCCATTATTTGTGGCTGGCTGACACTGCCACCTGTTAGATTATAACATAACTGAACACTTGTTTCGACAAATCCTATACATTTATATGAGTATCACATATCACAAATCGTATACAATACGAGTAGTTAGAAAAAACTATTAATATTTATTTTACGTTAGGGGCCGTCCATTAATCACGTGATGTTTTTTTTTATCATTTTTAACCCCCCCTCCCCCTTGGTGATACGTGGTGAGTTTTAAGACCCCCCCCCACCTAAAATCACGTGAATTTTTAGTACCTACAAAAAATCTTAAAATTTTTCGAATTTTGATGAAAAAATACACGTGATGTCTTACTAGACCACCCCTCCCCCCTTGTGATATTTCGTGATTTTTGCCCCCCCCCCCTTTTCGGGCCTCACGTGATTAATGGACGGACCCTTACCTTATATTATGAAATAATGTAAAAATAGTTGAAAGTGGTATCACTTGATGATAGGAATATACTATCATTAATAAGTATCAAACATACATTATAAAAAGACTCATTTATCTCAATCATGCTACTATATCTTGCACAAGCTTCTATGGGATAAATCATACTTGCAGTACAGTATCAGAGAGCGAACTGCAATATTTGAAAACGGAACGAACTTATTTACACCCGAACATTGATAACTGAAGAGATAACTCATCAAGTTTTATTTAAATTTTTGACTAGACGACAACAAAAAGAATGCGCCATTAAATAAATTTAAAAATGTAAAAAAAGAAATCGACATTTGAACGCGGCGAATTGGCGGCAAAATTACCTTAAATATTTTTATTGTGTATTGTACAGTTATCAGTATAATTTTATTTTACGCGTATGTTTGACAAAAGCACTACAAGCCTTTGGTATAACTGAGCATAAACGGACTCTGATGCGTGCTTCAGCTATGCCTTGACCCGCATACTTACGATCCCGGTTATGCTGCGTTTGCGGGCCGCGGCAGTAATGTACCTACTATTATTACTCGTAATGTGTGTACTGCTTATATACTATACTCTTATATACACATAATAATAAATATATGTATAAATATAAGTAATATAATATATCTTTATAAGTCACTAGGAGTTGTAAAAAGATGAAGTTGGGATTTTCATCAGCTAGACTTGTGCCTCAATTGCTTCATGGTAGAGCACTTACACGGAATGTAAGGGTTGCAGGTTCAAGTTCTGGCTCGAGGTTTATCTTTTGACTGCGTGTTTGCTATTAAAATATTGATTTATATTGATGATATAGCCATAAATAGATATTCTAATTCTTTCTATATATGTATATTTATATTGTATTTCTTAAGTCTATGAAGATTTTGTGTGTTTGTTAGATTGATGTACTAGGACTGTATAAGTCACTATGAGTTTTATGTGTATATATACTTGAAATTTTTAGGACAAATCAGATGACGCTCGGATTGGAATGAAATCGACAGCTCTAACATTCGGTTCCCACACGAAACCAGCTCTGTACGCCACGTTGGCGACCAGTGTTGGTTGTCTAACCGCAGCTGGCATTTCGGCAGGGCTCCAGTGGCCATATGGTGTTGCCCTTTCTGCTTATGCCGTCCATACGTTGAAACAGGTCAGTATATATTTGATGTTTGTTTGCTTTACATAGTTAGTTTGTTTGCTTTACATAGTTAGTTTGTTAGCTTAAGATAGTGCCGAGGTATAAGTTTTTAAAAATGTTGCTTAGCAATTTCCTTTTATAACATAATATTGTAATGGAATAAAGGATTAAGTTTGCTTTTACAAAAATGGTAACGAATCGACAGGCCTCTCGCTTCAATACAGTTCTACTGATGAGGTAATTTTTTTTTCAAGTTATTCCAGCCTGGATCCCCTTGATAACTGACCACCCTATCAGTGATCACTTTTATATACACCTCGTCCTTCACTCCTTCCTTACCAAAGTATGTCATCAAACGTACTTATAAATGTACAAACGCAGACAGCACACACAAACACCCCGTAATTCGTGACTTGTAACACAAATAACTATTAACGTGAGTATGTCACAGGATCGTGGTCGACTAAGGAGAGCGGCGTAGAGTAGACATACTGCATGTTTTGCTTTTAGCCGTTCTTTAAACGATTCACTTAGTGTACTAACTATTGTACTAAAGTTACTACGTTGCCGCCGCTGTCACCAAAGACATAGAGAACTGGACAACGCGTTTCCTAGCCAGCTGTGAAAAATGTGGTCGCAAAAGTGTGACAGAGACAAAACAAACGTTGATAGAAAGAGAAAAGAGACCACAGATTCGCTTTGTCTCTTCCAAAGGATTGTCGATTTTGTGATGCTATTGCGCACTCCGTATGACAGATTACATAACCAAGTCACAAATTATTTTTTAATTATTATGATATAATAAATATTTTTGGTAAATACTTTGAAAACGTAGCCGTAGTATTTATTTGACATCAATCCAAAATCAGATAAAGACATCAATATTGAGATAAATACTAAAAAATATTTTTAATTTGTTTTATATGACGAAGATGAAATTGAAAAAAATATGTTATCTACTAGCTTTTGCCAGCAGCTTCGCCCGCCCTCAATATGGTTATCGGCGTAGGATTCTTACTGCAACTCCTTAATTACAGAAAAATAACCCATTCACACTTGTCGTGATAATTAACTTCTAAAAACTATTTTAAATTTAAACTTAGACAGACTTAAGTAGAATCTAAATGGTACTGTTATACCCCTAGCTAGTAAGTAGAAGTGCTGACTAATGTGCTGGCTCAGCTAAATACAGTTCAGTTTAGCAATAGAGTCCAGCTCGAGCCTCAGTCTCCTTCCACCTTCCGACCGCGTCGGCTGCTCTTACTATTTCCTATAAAACTCTGTTTTGTGCTATTTCTAAGTTATTCTAATTTCATATTAAACAATTTGAATTATGTGTTTCGAATTTTAATTTTTAAAAACTCGAATTCGGAGTCTCGCTCTAACATTTGGTGGCAGCTCAAGGGGATCAAAAAGATTCCTCGGTACGCCTTCGTAAATAAAAGTGAAACAAAACGCTA
This sequence comes from Apoda limacodes, assembly GCA_946406115.1. Classification (NCBI taxonomy): domain Eukaryota; kingdom Metazoa; phylum Arthropoda; class Insecta; order Lepidoptera; family Limacodidae; genus Apoda; species Apoda limacodes. The sequence continues at coordinate 2,344,898 of OX291542.1, read as the reverse complement.
AATTCACAGTGAAATGCAGCTAAAAGTGAAACCAAAATAAACTACGAAGATATAATCGACTTCAATCTCACTACAAAGTGCATTAAATTAATAAGAAAATATCAGCGGGTTATAAAATAAAGTCGCAATTCCATACTCATTTGCGAAAAGTCATAGTATCCGAAAAGAATACTATCCGTCACTGTGCAACACTACAACGAGCCAGCTTCCTTATCAGCCAGCCTGCTGACGCTGCGTCTAGACAAGCCGCACGCCCGCGTCGCCGTCGCTGCGCCGCCGCCGTCACCGTCATATCCGAGAAATGTCGTCTACAGCCTCCGCTACATACTTATGCGTCATACTGTGAGTCTTTGTCATTGCCAATCTATATTTTAAGGGTCCGTATTTTGCAGAACCATTACCGTAATAAGACTTTAACTTTTGCCGTGAAGAAGATTCTTTTATTTTGTTTTAATATTGTGATTGTTCTTTATATATGTTTTGTTTACCTAGGTACTACTTTACTTCTATATTCTACTGATTTACCTTGATTTTATGTCTTTTTTGTGTGCTTAAATTATTATTCGGTTAAATTGTTTCGGAATTATTTTATTGTGTCAGAACTATTGCTATAATTCTAGTTCTTTATACCTATACTTGAATAATATCAAATTAAAAATATCCAAAATGCCTCAAGACGATACCACTCCAACAATGGACATGAATATTCTCTCAATTTATCCAGAAATTTGACGGTTGTAGGGAACAGCTTAATCCATTCATAAAGGCATGCAATGGGGTTAGCAAGTGCTTGGCAAAAGGATGTTTTACTAAAATTAATTTTATGCAAAATGGAACAAACCGCGTGGGCCATCAAAGAATTTGACAATTGGTCACAATTAGAAGTGTTTCTCAAAATCCAGTTTGGGAAACGCAAACATCATTCACATTTGCTATCCGACTTGCAGGATTGCAGACAAATCCGCGACGAAATGGTTTACCAATTTTCCCTTAGAATAGAAAAACTTGTCTAGCAAAGTTGATAACCGAAATAAATATTTCCTTACCTACACAAAAGAAGGGAGAGATCTCGGGAAGAGTCGGCGCAATGCAAGATCTCGCATGTCACACATTCGTAACAGGAATTAACCCTTAAAATAGCTCCGATTATAAGATGCTGCGACCCTGAAAGCTTAAGCAAAGCAGTTAGTTTCGCAATAGCAGAGGAAAAAATTCTATTAAGTCTAGAAAAACGGAATCCAATGTCAAATATGCCTAATAACAATTATCAAAACCGAAATCGCTTTCCAATGGAAAGAAATCCCGCTTATAGACCCGGTCGCTTCAATTCTCCAAGGCAACCTTCTCTGACACCCTTCAGAAACAATAATGACACTAACACAATCTTCTGCAGGTATTGCAAGTAAGCAAGTGCGGGTGTCGCACGAGACAAACGACTCGAAGGGATGACAGGCTACGGGTCCCCGTCTCCCTAAAATAACTCTGTCTCAAAGAAACCCCTAAACCCGAACAATTCTAAATCCACTGTGTCCATTTCAAAAGCTCCAAACGGACCGCTACATGGTCATCCACAGAGCCACTTTCCCACTTCTGTAAATAATAGCTCTGCAAAAAGGATGCTCGCCGAACCCGAACATTTCTATATCCTCTATATCTGTTCCTCAATCCTGTACTAACCAAAGAACGAAATCGAACACCGTTGTACCAAATACAAAACCCATCCCTAGTCCAGAATCAAATAACAAACACCCATCTCTACTATTTCTAGCGGAATAAGAAACGCTACATTTACTACCGCTCCAAAAACCCGTACTAGTGCCACGGTCTCTGCTTCAGATGCCATTTCTCAAACTACCGAACTTATAGAAACGACTACAGCCCATATCAAATCAAGTTACGCTGAAGTAACCGCTAAAGGAAAACGAGCCTCGGTTGCTACAAATTTAGAAGCACCTACCAATTCTTCAAGCGCATCTGAAACAATCCCTGATTTAGAGGTCTACGAAATAACCTGCGACCCTTCGAAAATGTTACTCCCACACGTGTTACTTCATTCCTCTGTATATTCTGTACCTCTCTCATTACTAGTCGATTCAGTCTCCTCCGTCAGTCTTCTAAAGGGGTCATGTATTCAAAGGCAGTCTACGCTCAACAAGGAGCCAATAAACCTCAAGGGTATTGATCCGACAGAAGAATCGACCAAAACCGTTGGTCATTTTCTCTTAAAACTCCACATATTTGACCACTCTACCAAACACATCTCACACAAGTTCCACGTAATCTCTGACATAAACCTACCATATGATGGCATAATAGACACAGATCTACTGAACAAATTCGGATGCAACATCGACTACCACACCGACACTTAACGAATAGGCAAGACAGAACTGAAACTCCATTTTTGAAAACCTACCTACTAGAACTGAAACCATTATAGAGTGTTCCGTTTCAAACCCAGAAATTAAAGAAGGGATAATTCTGGATCAAAACCCATCCGAAACCCTGCTTATAGCTAACTGTATAGCTCGTGTCAAAAGAAACAAACGAATAATCATACCGGTTGTGAACCTCTGCGAAACCCCTATGACTCTAAAATCAAATTTAAATCTCGTACTCACCGCTTTCAACCCAGGTGCATTTAGCAATCTTTCGAATGAACATGAAATCAAAAACCTAGACGAAAGGCAGGATTCGTTTCAACGGACTCAACGGGTCCTTGAACAACTACGCGTATCCCATTTGAACTCAGAGGAAATCGATGCTCTTTTCCAAGTATGCTCCGACTATTCCGATATATTCCATCTCCCTAGCGAAAATCCGACGTCCCGATCCATACAAAATCCTACAGATTCCCTGAAATCCATAAGACTGAAGTAAAGAAACAAATAAAACAAATGCTCGACCAGAACATAATAACACCTTCTAATTCTCCCCGGTCCTCCTATCTGGGTGGTTCCGAAAAAGATCGACGCTTCTGGGGTTCAAAAATGGAGAGTAGTAATAGACTACCGGAAGCTCAATGACGTGACTATCGGAGACACCTATCCTATTCCTCAAATAGCAGAAATCCTTGACCAACTTGGTAACAGTAAATACTTCTCCACTCTGGATCTCTCCTCTGGATTTCACCAAATTTTAGTAAATGAAAGGGATGCTTCGAGAACTGCTTTCAATGAACCGGAGGGATACTTCCAATTTAACTATATGCCCTTCGGATTAAAGAATGCGCCTTCCACCTTTCAGAGATTGATGAATACAGCACTTTCAGGTCTCCAGGGCGCCCTTTGCTACGTCTACTTAGATGATATCGTCTGTTACAGTTACGATCTTAAATCCCACATCACCAATTCCTCCATCCTCCTCTATCTTCCAAGGGCTCAGAGATTTCAATCTCAAGCTTTAACCGGACAAGTGCGTTTTTTTAGACGAGAAGTCGCAATTCTAGGACATTTAATCACCGAACAAGGTGTAAAACCAAATCCCGATAAAGTCGAGGCGGTCAACCATTTTTCCCACTCCAAGGTCTCCAAAAGACGTAAAATCATTCCTAGGACTTGTCTCGTACTATCACAGTTTCATTCCTGAATTATCTAAAATCGTGAAACCCTTGACTGAAGAAAGACACGACATTTATCTGGGAGAACCAGCAACAACTTGCGTTTGACCGACTTAAACAAACACTCACCTCTGCTCCTCTCTTATCCTACCCAGATTTCTGCTTCAGCTTCTAACCACGCGTTAGGTGCCGTTTTGTCTCAAGGGCCTGTTGGAAAAGTCAAACCAATAGCATATGCATCTCGAACTCTCAATAAAAGTGAATGCTCGTACTCAACTACTGAGAAAGAGCTACTAGCCATTTTATTTGGCTGCAAAACATTCCGCCCATATCTCGTTGGCCGAAGGTTTCAAATTATCACTGACCATAGACCTCTCAGCTGGCTGTTTAACCACAAAGACACTAGTAGTAAAATGCAAAGATGGAGATTTAAACTCGAAGAGTTCGACTATGTAATAACTTACCGTAAAGGAAAATTAAACGCCGCTGCTGACGCACTCTCTCGATTCTCTGTAAACCCTATCTACCCAAATAATGATCGCGAGCCAGGAGACGAGTTTCTAGATTTAGTCGATGTTGACCTAAACGACAACGATCTACAAATTGACTTCAGTCGACTCAGCTTACCTTCGCCACTGCAAGATCCATTAACTACTACAGACTTACCTTTTATCCCGACGCCTTCCACCTCCGGACTAAATCTCGAACCACAAGCTACCTTACCCAGTGTACTGAACTCTCCGACTGACCTCACACCACCTCAAGAACAATTCGACCCACAATCCCTACTAAACTTAGCAACAGACGTCAATACACCCCGCTCCGATCCCGAATCACCACGAAACCTGGAACAAATCCTAATTAACGATGACTACACTATCTTCCTAAAAGACATGACAAATAAAGACAAGAACTTTAACACTGACCTGAGAGAATATAACGAAGACTTAACCAAAAGCACTTGTAAGACTATCCTAATCCCAACCTCCATAGATATGGACGAGTCGAACACGTACATCTAAAACTTGTTACAGAGCGTTGATTCCTCAGAAAAGATTCTAAACTGTGAAAAGGAATTATATTCATTCAAAAAAATTCAAGCTAACAACAGAACCTGGTATCTTCTCTTTACAAAGGTACATCATTTTGATGAATCGTCATATAAAGAAATATTTGAAACCATCAAGTCAATCAGAAACCAACTAGTCCAAAACTAAAATATCCTTGAGATTGCTATTTCCGACTTTAAAAATCCCTTTGACAAACATTCCTTTATTAAAATTTACAACATCCTAACTTACCTTTTCCATAATACTAACATCAAAGTAAAAATATAGCACAACAACATCATCTATCCCACTCCAACTGAAATAAAACGAATCCTATCCGAAAATCACGACATACCGGTCGCGGGACATCTTGTGTCCTCTCGCAAGCTAAAGAGAATCCAAGAAAATAACGTGAAGAAATGTACCTCCTGTCAAGAAAACAAAGCCTATAGACGCCTCAACATAGCACCCATGCAGATCACCACGACGTCCACATCCCCTTTCCAACGCGTATCTCTAGACATCGTAGGACATCTGCCAGAATCAGGAACCGCGAAACTTAGGTACATACTCACATTACAGGACGATCTAACTAAATACTCAGTGGCTTACCCAACACGTAGTGCCTCTTCAGAAGACAGACTGTCTTATACACTTCATTTCTTTATTTGAAATACCCAGGACGATACTGACAGACCAAGAGACTAATTTCACGGCGGATCTGTTCATATAACCTGTTCCTTTCTTAAAATAAAACAATTATGGTCCTCTTCTTATCCCCCTTAAACCCAGGGAGCTCTTGAGCGGAGCCATTCAACTCATAAAGAATATCTTAAATCTTTTGTAAACCTAAATCAAGACAACTGGACAAGATACGTCTACACAGTGATACTAGCCTATGATACAAATATCCATTCCACTACAAACTTTTCACCTCATGAATTACTATTCGGCCACAAACCCTACATCCCAGATTCAATCTTTGACTCCGCACCAGATGCCATATATCCCGAATATATTAAGTTGCTTCAGCATAGGTTGAAACTATCCCGAGACAAAGCTTTAGAAACATAAACAGTTCAAAGGAAAAATCAAAAAACTATTATGACTCGCTTTCCCGTCCTGCAACCTACAAAACCGGTGATTACGTGTACCTTAAGAGTCACCTCCGCCTGAGAAAAGCCTTATCTGCCTTATGGAAAGGGCCCTACAAAATAACAAAATCCACGGTAACAATACACTATCATTGCAAATAAAAAGACGACAAGTAAAACATCATTTCAACCAAGTCAAACTGGCAACCACTGAAATATAATAAATTATTATTTTTACGTGTTAATAATGCACTTAGAATAAGGCCTCTAATAGCTTTAAAATACCCGTTGTGTAAGAACCACTTGTCCCTTCGTTGCAGCGCCGACTATGTTCAACCGATCACCGCGAGCTCTGGTATATATTTTAAGTATATTGGAATGATGAAAATTAACGGTGGTTCTCTCAATGTTCTCACCTCAGTAGATATATCTCACGTGAAGCCACATCTAATCAATGTAAACTTCATTCTAAAAACTGTTAGCAAATTATGCAGAGAACCCGGTCTCATTGAAGAAGCAGCGTGTCGTAGTACACTAGAGCCACTCATAACCCGTTTTCTTAATATCGCTAGAGAATCCGAATCCATTTCCCATTTAATAAGCAACAGAATTAAACGGTCCGCCTGGTTCGGCGGTTTGGTATAGTCTTTAAGCACATATTTGGAACATTGGATGAAGATTATGTTGTCAAATATGATGAAACCATACAAGCTGTCCGAAATGATGAAAGAAAACTAGATTCACTAATAAAAGAAAATATACTGGACGCCACATCAACCTTAACGGCTTTCAATAATACTACTATACTATATACTAAATTAATGAAGCTAGTTTAATCATGACTATCAACGAGCTTTCCGGTATTGTCAAAAATCTATCTCCAGTAACCAATGAATTGGTCTTTAAATCGGCGATTCTTTTCCATTTTCAATAGTCTCGAAGCAGCACTCTTAGCTATCTCTTTTCAGTTAGAAGACATAACTAATGCGATATCCTTTGCAAAACAGAATATTCTTCATCCCTCAGTTATTACTCCAACCCAACTCTACCAAGAACTCGCTGATAACCACGGCATCTGCCAAATGGCCTTGAATTGCCTTTGAATTTAGATTTAAGCCTTATACATACTATAATCTATATTTCTAAGTCAAAATGTTATTACCTTAATGATAGAATTACATTTGTACTGGAAATACCTCTTGTTTATCCTCAAGAATATACCTTGTATCATAACTTACCTTTACCTATAACACATGACGTAGTTAAACTAGATACTTTTAGCGTAGTTTTGCCCACGGATCCTTATATTGCAATGACAAAAGACAAATCACAGTACTGTACGATGAAAAATCTGGAACAATGTGAAAAGATAGACAGGGACTATCTCATTTGCGAAGTTAGTAACGTTCTCTCCGCAAGTGCTAGTCATAGTTGCGAAAGTGAATTAATGAAAGAAGTGTTAAACAAATTACCCGTGCAGTGTGACACGAAAGTGATATATGGAGAAGTAGATTTATGGAAGCCCTTAAAGGACAACAATTGGATATTCGTGCAGTCGCAACCTTGTAAATTGTCAATAGACTGTCAAAATGCAGAGATGACAGTTATAAACATTGCGGGCATAGGTATACTAACCTTGCCAAAATCTTGCGTAGCGTATAGTAAGAGTACTAAATTAGTTCCTAAGTCGAAACCGTTATATATTGTAAACGCCACTTTACCAAATCCTGATTTTAGCTTAACAAACGAATCCTGTTGTAATTTAGAAAAAATAAATAAACTTATTGATGGTGTGACCCCTATTTCATTAAAAAACATAGATCTAGAAGATGTAACCTCGAATTATAACATTCAAAACTCCAAACTCCTTATCCAAACCGCTGATAAATCATAAATAAAGAGCCGTATATACTGAAGTATGGGACACATCATTCTGTACTTACCTTTCTAATTGTAGTTTTTATTGTACTTTTTATAATTAATAAGACATATTATTGTTATAAGTCTTGTGGCAGCCAACTCTTTTAAACTTCAACGTCCACATCGCGTCTAAGAGAAATAATCTAACTTCACGTAAACTTCGGCTAAAACCCGAAGTTTAGTCTTCCGCGGGGGGCTGTTACACCCCTAGCTAGTAAGTAGAAGTGCTGACTACTGTGCTGGCTCAGCTAAATACAGTTCAGTTTAGCAATAGAGTCCAGCTCGCGCCTCAGTCTCCTTCCACCTTCCGACCACGTCGGCTGCCCTTGCTATTTCCTGTAAAACTCTGTTTTGTGCTATTTCTAAGTTATTCTAATTTCATATTAAACAATTTTAATTTTGTGTTTCGAATTTTATTTTTCAAAACTCGAATTCGGAGTCTCGCTCTAACAGTACGACATAAAACACATTCAATTCTTGGTCCATTACTATTTTTATGTTTTTATAAATGTTAAATATTCTACATTAATTCCTTTTGCAGATGACACAACTAGTATAGTAAATGCCAAGACTACTGATGAACTAAATCACAATCAAATCGAAAAAAATCGAAGTCAAAAGCGAAAAAGCAATAAAAGAACTTGAAGATTAGTTAATCTCCAACAAACTTCTTGTTAATAAAGATAACACTACAAGCATTCAATTTAATATCAAAAGAAATTTGAAGATAGTAATTGAACCAAACAAGCACACTTAAAATTGACTAATTTTTGCCAATTTTTAGATTACAAAAAAATAAAAAATGGACATTACATACCGATCAAATTTGTAAGAAATTGGCATCTATTTGTTTTTGTTTAGAATCTTTAAGTTATTTCGGAAATCCATCTATTCTAACAACAGCATACTGGGGATCACTTTCCCTAGCAGACAAAATATTTGAGTTACAAAAACGAGTACTCCGGCTAATATGTGGAGAAGCTTTAGATGCGCATTGTTCTACATTATTTAAAAAATTAAATATGTTTACGATTTATAACATTTTTGTTTACAAATTAGCAATATTTGTAAAAAAAAATTTTTTTAAAATTGCGAACAAAATTATAATTGTAGGGGAAAAACAAATTAAAAAATTGCGTATATGGTTAAAAGAAAAATGTTTATATAATCTATCCGAATTTAAATATATACAATGATTTTTTTATTATTATTGGACAAGTAAATTTGTGAGATTTTTTCAATAATTAAATACAATACAACTCCGGTGAATGCGCAGCCGCAGTTCATATAGATAATGAAAATTAAACGAAACGTGACCCGGGACCTAATTCTCACTTCGTCCGAGATAATCTCTTATTAGAGATTATCTGGAAGGCACTATCTCGACTGTAAAATTTCGATCGTCGACATCATTTTCGCGTTTGCTGTATTCTCACTATCAATCGAAACAACCTTCGAACAAAATGTCGTTCGAAGCGGTGGAATGTCGCCATTGTAAACCGGTTAGGCTATGAGGTACGTTCCGTTGCACAGTTGTAGAGCGTTTTTAAAAACGCCTATTCTAATATGCTTCTTTTTCGGTTTTTAGGGTTCGGTGACTACAAAATGTTTGAAGCAACATTTTACTTGTGTTTCATCATTATTAATGAGGAAATAATAAGTATAACTAAGTTTGTGAACTAAATCCCTATTTAGAGAAATTGCTTTCATCTTTAAACGGAACGTATTTGGACATAAATAAAAAAAACTCTGTTTTTGTTGTGTGTTTTATTTGTTTATTTGGTTGAGAATTTTAGGTTATTCTTAATTTTCAACGGTGTAATTATGTTTAAATAAATGTTTTTCACATGAAATTACCACCTAGTATTATCAAAATACTACGCAGCACTAAAGATTTCGGTGCCGGACCTCAAACATTTTTGTGTATGTGATGTAATCTAGTGTTTGTTATGATGGAAATCAATAGAAATAGAAGAATATTATTGTCATGGGCGACTTTGATAACTGCAAAAAACGGCCAATCAATCAATTGAGAAAAGACTAGTAATGTATTATGAAAGTAATAAAGGTAAAAAAAATATCATATTTGGTAATATAAGTCATTTTTTCCGCCCTTTTAATTACCAGGACCTACATGTGGTCGGGACCGTTCGAGACTACATCTCGCATTCGAATCATGACAAATTTAGTTCAAAATGATTGGGTTTTAAACATTAATTCTACTCTTAGCGTAAACTATATGCTTTAAAATCTAAAATAAATGTCTAAAATGTAGGTCAGAGTAATTAAAAGGGCGAAAAAAAAGACTTATTTTATTAAATATGATATTTTTTTACCTTTATTACTTTCATAATACATTATTAGTCTTTTTCCAATGGATTGATTGGCCGATTTTCGCAATTATCAAAGTTGCCCATGACAATAATATTCTTCTATTTCAATTGATTTCCATCACAACAAACACTAGGTTACATCACATACACTGATAAAAATGTTTGAGGTCCTGCGCCGCCATCTTTAGTGCTGCGTAGTATTTTGATACTAGGTGGTAATTTCATGTGAGAAAAATTTAATAAACACGATTACACCTTTGAAAAATAACAATAACTTAAAATTCTCAACCAAATAAACAAATAAAACACTCAACAAAAACAAACAGAGTTTTTTGTTATTTATGTCCATCTGCGTTCCGTTTAAAGATTATAGCAATTTCTTGAAATAGGGATTTAGTTATACTTATTATTTCCTTATTAATAATGATAAAACACAAGTAAAATGTTGCTTCAAGCATCTTGTAGTCACTGAAACCTTTTTGATATATCAAGAGGCATATTAGAGTAGGCGTTCTTAAAAACGCTCTAAAACTGTGCAACGGTACGTACCTCGTAGCGTAACCGGTTCACAATGGCAACATTTCACCGCTTCGAACGACATTTTGTTCGAAAGTTGTTTCGATTTATAGTGAGAATACAGCAAACGAGAAAACGATGTCGAAGATCGAAATTTAACAGTCGAGGTGGTGTCTTCCAGATAATCTCTAATACGAGATTATCTCGGATGAAGTGAGAATTAGATCCTTGGCGTTGGTTCATAGTGGTCACCTCTCTCTCTATATATATCTATAGATTATGTCAATGGCACTGACACTAATTTTTATATCTTTTTCCAGATATACACTTTAAATCCAGACAATCCTGACGATTGTGCAAGTAAATTCAAATCAAATTCTTTAGTTGGCCTCATCGTCCTGGTCGGTATACTCGCCGGCGGGTACACGAAGTACCAACAAAACAGACATAACAATAAGGGTAAAGAAAATCTGAATGTCACGAAAAGTTGCGTTTTTAGTTGATCATATTAATATTAGTATTTTTAGGTTAAATATTTTACAAGGCTGTGGTATTTTGTGTACGGAAAAGACCCAAAGTTTACTTTAATAGTTGATATTTATTATTTCAAATCATTGTTACTATTTCCAATTTAAATGAGATTGGGTAAATTTAGTCTCAAATTAGATTTGTATATTTTTTAAGTTGTGTACATAGTACAGAATACCTATCAATTGTTAATACCTCGCTTAAACTATGATGTGTTGTTTATTATTACATGAATGTAATAGTATAATTTTGCGTATTAGGTTGTAATAATAATAATAATAGGATGTATTTATAAACCAAGTGTGGTACAAAATCATAAATAGGGTAGGTAGTTGATATTTTTTTTAGGAACTGTTAATTTAATATTTTTGTTTCTACAAAGAATCATTATGATTTAGATGTATTTTACATTTGATCACGATAAACAATAGAAAGTATAATGTGACGTCATACCTTACAACTCTCAGTCTGCGTTTCAACACTGGGGTGTTGCTGAACTAACTCGAATATATCCGTCGCTGTCGGTATTGCGCCAAGATAATACAATACAAGCAAACTTTTATGATGTCCAACGTAACGGATTTTGTTTCCGAAGCTAATCCTGGACGGGTCATAATTATTTTTTATCCCGAGCATACTTATCAATATAGCGGCAATACCAATAATACTTTTTTCTTGTAGACAAAGTTATTGACGCATACATCCAACAATCTGTACTCTGTAATCTTTGGTTCCGAGCATAAGCAATTATAATTATGTATCAATTTCATAAAAAATAATAGAAATCTTAAATGTATGTAAATGACTGTTTATTATCTGTAGATTAAAATACTGCCTGTAAAATAATGGTTTTATAGATAGGTATCTTCTTACTGGAAACTACCCCATTGTCTAACTGGGAATAATAACTTTTATAATAGTAGGTTACCTATATGTAAGATCTAAGAAACCAAGGCCTTTTCTTCCGTAGTCTATGCCAAGCCTATGTCACTAACCAGCCGTTTTGAGAGTGGTCCACTTGTTACAATCTAACATAATAAAAATGACGTCAAAACCACGGTCAATAAACTTTAATCTAAAATAATCAACCTTAAGCCAACTCACTACATGTAAATTCTAATAACCACAGCTCGGAGCAAGTTTCTTTTTGTTGTTGTATGTTAGGTGTTAATGTCGAATTATGACTAGCGGTCCATTTGATTAAATGCGATAAAAACCACCTTATACCAACTTAATCCGTGGTTTCTTGTGGTCGACCATACGGACCGCTACCAATGTCGGTTATTGTCATCTTATTCGAACGCGTCTGAGCTGCATATTCTGCTCTCGCTCGGTGTCTGACTGACTGACTAACGGATGATGACGTAGTGTCGTGTCGGTCACGGGACCATTTTCATTCGAAAGAATTCACCAATGTAACATAGTTTTAGTAATAAGCAAAGCACTAGAAAGGAATTTTAAAATTATTTTATTATTAAGTAATGCCCATGCCCATGAAATCACTCAAAATTACTTTTCAAAATTGAATGAAAGTTTGTAACGTAAGAGCGCGTTTCTAACGTAAAAATCATGATTACCGACTATATACGATGCAATAGTAAATTTTGTTATATCTATAACAAATCTAAACCTGACTCAAAATCTCTATGCAAATCTTGTAAACATAACCTCACTTTACTTAATGTTAACTTTTTCTGGTAATTTAATCATAAATCATTAAAATACTTACATGATTACCTTTATTGCCACATTCTTTAACTGGTTTTCAAATTACGACACTGATTAAACCTAAAATCTACAAAATTTCAAATTTACAATGATAAATATTATACGTATTTATGTACATGTTGTATAGACTAACAAAGCGAAAGACGCGCGTCAAGGTCATTTTTGTTTACACATATTGCAAACAGATTCTGAGTCCGGTTTAATATAATATTAAATATTTTGGACATTACACACAGCGCCTTCTGGCCCCAAAGTAAGCAAAGCTTGTGTAATGGGTACCTACCAGACAATGGATACAAATACACAAATGTTATTTTTTTTTGTAAATACATATCATACATAAATACACCCAGACTCAAGACAAACACAAATGTTTATATTATGACCTAAATGTTTTTCCAGTGCGGGTATCGAATCCACATCCTCTGATCTTGGATTTCGTTAATCGTAATAGGCGTCGTTGCCACAAATTAACAAAAGGCGAACTGAGTTTGTCAGGAATGACAGGTTTCATATACCCCTATATTAGCATTTATATATGTACAAACGACTTACCTACCTCGTATAAGATACCTACTTGTTTAAATTGTGTATGTACCACGTACCTACATTAGATGTGATAAGTAGTTATTTGCGCAATGCTGTATGTATCTAGTCGGATAGTACAATGTAGATAACATTTGTTTATCAGTAACATGGCATGCTGTTGGTATAGCAAAGCTATTAATGAATGGGTCAAGGTACAGTAGGTGACACATCAAGCTACTCACGACTACTTACCTATAACTAAAACCTTTCGATATAGATTAATCGTAGAAAGGACACTGAACATAGCTGCATCTGCGAACATATCTATAGGTATATGTATACTTCAAACATGAACGAAACTCGGCGCGGCAGGGCGGCATAAGTACCGAGCTCAGTCAACCTTTTTGCATGCCTCTTTGTTATCGTACGTAAGAAAAGTTTGAACCCGATAATAATTACGCTCGCACACTTATATATTCATTCATAATTTACTGTTGCGACGCGATGCAGTGGGGATACTACGTAGGAGCAGCCAGTGTGAGACGAAATAATAAATAACGTTTATCCCTCTTTCCCTACTACTTTTTTGCTGCGTTGCGCCTTGGGTTCAAAGTCCATTAAGGTTAGGTTGATGTGTCGCCTACTGTACACTGGTAACTGCTTATAAACATTTTTATGAGTATTATTCTACCATTATATTTATTTTATAAATCGTAATTTTAGGAATAGGTCTGTATTTTTTAGTACTGTTTAGTGTTGTTTTATTAAATTTTCAAAAAATACTTATAGGTACTTTTTTTAGGTTTCAGTAGTTGTTTATATTTTAAGGTTTCTTAGAATAGGATTCCTAATGCCTAAAGAAATAGGTATTTGAAAAACATTTGTTGTCTCGCTAGTCGGAGTTTCGTATCCTCCTTTAAATTTAATTTAATAGAAATAACCATTAATTATTCTGTAACTATGTTTTGTTTCTTAAAAATGAGTCTGAAGATGTCAGAGACAATTTTTTAGACTTTTGCGAGACCCCAGTTCAGAATAGATACCTATTATAAAAAAAACAGAACATACAAACATACTATCATACATAAAAAACGATAGCTCTAATGCCAAAATCCAGGGAGGAAACGGAAATACGCTAGTATGAGAAAAAACAGCGGGATATTCGCACCTAAGCATGCGTTACGTATTGGTAGTGACGTTGAAATACTTAAACAGATGTGTGAAAAATATGTTCTACTTCCGCCCACACGTGGCGCTGTTTATTTTCCTTCACTTTACCAGTACGTTGTTTTAGGAACTCTTGCTAGGCGCGCAGATACATAACTATAACCACGTTCCAGGACGTTTACAATCCTACGGTATTTTTGCCCTAAAATATCTAAAAGGCACAATCACTAGCATGCTTTAAAGATTAAGTAAAACACGTTTCCTGTCACCGTAATCCTTTTTATTACGAAATTTTAGTAAGCTATGCAGATATTTCATTATTATTTATTTCTATGTGTAGTTAATCTATTTCATGTGGAATTATTTGTATTCTTAAGTATGTATGTATAAAAATATTTTATCCAGTCTATGTACCTATGTATAATTATCCATATTTTAATTTTAATTTTAAAATGTATGTCTTTAAATTTTGCACTTCTACTATCTCCTAATTAGGCTTTCTTTACCTTATAAGGTTATTTGGCAAAAATCGCAATCTGGCAGATATTGTTTGTTTAACATTCATTTTTAAGGTTTATTCCGTGCAATAAAGCATATTTGTCTTACTCTTAACTCTATTAATGTAAAAAAAACCTAATAAGTTATCTAATGTCAGGTACATTATTTCTAGCTTTTATTTAACTAATAACAAAGTATGTTAGAGTTTGTTTCACAGAACGAGTTGCCATGCCAGGGTGAAATAGCTCTCATTCCGTCAGGTAAATAAAAATGCCACGAGGTACTCCGACAAAAACTCGACATATTAGTTGTACCTACATGTGTTTGTATAGGTATTTGAATGTCTTGTACCTATGTTACTTTTATGTTTTAAACAATCAATCAAATGGTTGATTTGTGTTGTGTTAATAAAATGTTCTTGCCATTTGAATGTTTTTTTTTCTATAGATTTTTTAACATTTCCCGCACTTGATTCTACAATTTTTTTTTAGCAATTTGATGTTTTTGATAAAGCTTTATAATACTCACAAATTTAAGATAACGAAATTATATCTTTGTAGATAATAATAATAAAATGGCAGGTGGCGTGCTTGTCGCCATCGCCATCGTCATTAAAGGTATAAGATAAGCAGGTAGGGCTTATTTAATGTATTATACCTTCGCAGCTTCGGTACGCGAAACCGACGAGTGGGTACTGTAGTTGTAGGTAGTTGCGTAGGATTTATTCGCGTTGTTTTCGTATTTTTAGGGTTCCGCACCTCAAAAGGAAAAAAAGGAACCCTTATAGGATCACTGTTGTCCGTCTGTATGTCTGTCAAGACCATTTTTCTCAGGAACGTGTAATGGTATTCAGTTAATATAAATATCAAACACTAAGGTCTACGGTGGAAGCCGAAAATAATCAAGCTTGTAAGTCAACGGAATATAAAACATAAAATACGTTCATTTTTGTAGCGCGAGCCAGACGCGCACTTAGCCGGTTTTTTATGTTAATCTCTACTTACCAAAGCCCAAACATTTATTTCATTCATACAATCGGTCAACGCGTTAATCCGTAATCAGAAAACCTAGTACACTAGTATGATGTTCGATCTTTTCTCGAAGAAGGTCAGTGTAGATTTACGCCTCGTGTTCTGAGGGGCGGAGGTTCGACCTCGGATTCAACTAAAAGATTTCTCAAGTAGGTACATTCTTCGTTCACACCACTGGCTTTTCGGTGAAGAACATTGTCAGGATATCTCCAGACAAAACATGAATCTGACGTCCACAATCCGCAATGGGCCCGCGTTATAAATTATGGCCCCTAATCGCCCTCGGTGAGAGTAGGCTAGGAAACCCCTAGTCGGTCTGAATTAGCGGCAAAGTTACAACACATTTGCAAGAACTGTAGGTTAACTTTGTCATTTTAAATTATTTGTCCCACTCGAATTAAAAATGTTTAGTTGTTTGTTACTTAATCACGCTTCAACCACTGGACGGATCGGGATGAAACTTAGCACACATATATGTAGGTTAAGTCCTGGAATAGGACATAGGCTAGTTTATTTCCCTAAAAATGTAAGTTCTTGTGGAAGTGACTATAACCAAATTCCAATTGACCAAACTACAGCTGTAGCTATAAATTCTTAAGTTGACGTAAGAATAGCACGCCGCGCCGATAGCCAAATTGTAGGCGGAGCCACTAGCAAAAGCTAATTATATGGCTTACAAGGTTTTTTGTATTTTTCACATCTTAAAAATTATATACTGCAAGCTATTTATTAAATGTGTATCCAAGTAAAAATATATAATTAGGTGACAATACTGCAACAGCACATACACGCTCTCAATGTTGACGACACATAAGTTCCTTTTATATACATATAGTGAAAAAGATAAACGCATCCAATTATGTTTCAAACGTAAGTATATGCACAAAATATATTTATATACAACTTAATTTATATAAAACTAGATAATATTGTAGAAATAAATGTATAACATTACATGATCCCCAACTCGCACTACTACAATTTATAATTAAACACGAAACGGAGGTAATAAGTCGCCACTCAGTACGATCCTCTGTTTTGTGCCGATGAAATCTACTATACAGTATTAAATTCTGTTATTTGGTATCTGCGTTTCGAAGTTTTAAGTAAGTATACCGATCGAACTTAAGTTGTATTGAATACTTATAGTATAATTATTGTGCCACTATGCCTATATACATACATATGTACCTATTAGGTACACCTAAAGTAACTATAAAATTACTTGCTGACCCGGCGAACGTTGTTTCTCTTTTGCCGCACCAATTTTTCATTACACTCGGTTTACCCTTAGTACGTGAGTCCGACTCGCTTTTGACCCGTTTTTTCTTCCCTAGAAACCTTCCTCGGCGTGTGCACAACAACTTTCCAAAATTTCATTACTATCGACTTACCCTTAGTGCGCGAGTCTGACTAGCACTTGACCCTTTTTTCTTACTCACAAACCTAGCATTTAGTAACTAGCAGTAACATTTATTTTTCGCTGAAAATATAAAATGACGTCCTGGGCAGAGCATCAAATTCTAACATTTCCTCACTTTTATCAAAACCGAGTAAAGCGTACTTATTATATTCTTTAACAACGCGAACATACAAGTGTTGAAATAATTCTCATTTTTACTTATTTTGCCTCCTTTTACTTTTTATTACTTTACCTAAATAAAGATAATAAATGAAAATAAACCTAAAAGCGAATGCAAAATGTATCTTAACATATAGCTATGTACCTTAATATATGTATATATATTAAATTTTGCAATAATAATATTGCGTAACATACACTCTCGGACACATGTATCGGCCCCACCTTGTGTTTTTAGTTTTAATCGCCCATAGCTAATAATAAATAGATTGGCCAGCAAGAAGCCCAGCCATGAACCCCATTGAACACTTATGGGACGAGTTAAAGAGGTGTGTTTCGGGGTCGCCAGCCAGCTCCACAGACAATGCAGCAACTGAAAGTAACCATAGAAGATGATTTAAATATGATTTCACAGAATTTCATAGTAAAACTCATTAATTTTATGCCTAATCGCATGAAAGCTGTCGTAGATGCCTTTGGAGGCAACACATACTTTATTGAGACAAAACATTCTTTTTTTTTAAAAAAGGGAGTTTTTTGGCTATAGCACGGACGCGAAGCAGGAAGAATTTCGTTCAATGACCGGTCACTATTTGTCTCTGTTGCACGCGCATAATTATTTGCCGTCACGCTCGCACAGATGCGATGACCGACCGCTGTCATCAGAAATTACTACTATTTTTACAACTGACACAGGCTAATAAGTAAAAGGTCAATGTACGAAATTCTTTGTGCTTCGCGTCCGTGCTATAGCTTTTGCCATCGTCCAATCGACGGCGGATTGAATGAATGATTTTATTGTTTTGCCCAAAGACCACTACACCACATTTCTGCTCCATAATTTTGTGCAACCGAGGAAAGTTCTCAAACCAATCAATTGACACAAGTTCATAGTTTCCTAAATAACTAATAAACTTAACTCTTTATATAGTGTGTGTTAGTGAGCTAGTATATCTGGAATAATTTACCTTTTAAATACTGAAAGAATTATTTTGCAATGTGCCGTGGTTCTGAAGACTACTCTACATATAACCTTATAAAATAAAAAAACCCGCACTCTTTTTAATATTAGTTTGGATATAGTTGTTAAATAGCTCGCTGTTCTTTATTCGATCTTTAATTCGTGATTTAAGTTTCAAGTAAGTAGACCTACATATACCTAAGTATACACTATGTACGTAAGTAGACACAATTAATACAAATAAATAGGTACCTATGTAATACAGTATGTTTAAATATTTTGATGGGCTTCGTTTTTTACAACAAAGTAGAATATCTCTGTTGAATCTTCAACTTGGACAGCTTCTGCAACAAAGTTATTTACAACTACATTATTGCAATATATTGTTTGACTATTTTTCATATCAATACAAAACGATCCAAGTAGCTCGAACCCAAGTGTGTAGGAAATCTAAGAAAGAGGCTTGTGTTGAACACAGGACGTCAGATGCCTAATAAAACTATTTTTTATATTAACAAGGATAATATTAATTTCTGTATAGCAATATGAGAATAAAGAGTTATCTATATATCTATCTATGAGATAGGTATGTACAAGTATCAGTGAAAGCAGTTAGGTACGGTGAGGTAAGTGAATATGTATGTATGTATTATTGTGTATTATAAGGTTAGGTTAGGTAAGTGTATAGGTATGTATGAGCGAAAGCAGATAGGTAAGGTAAGTGTATATGTATGTAAATGTAAAGTAATGTAAAGTATGTAAAGTATAAATGTAAAGTATAAAAATTTACCAACTGAAATTCATAATAAGGTAGGTAATTATGGATAGGTAGGTGAGGTACCCACTGATCTAAACGAAAAGTTTAATCGTGTTATACAAACTTTGGAGTGGAAAAAGTACTCTTCACATACACTGCCGGCCAAAAGATTAAGACCACTTGTTAAATAATTTATCATGTATAAAATATATAAATTTTTTATGTAATTTAAGAGAGGTAGGGCACAGCAAGTACTCGCTCGAACAAGCCGCCCGAACAATTAAAGCGGGGCATAGAGAGTACTTGCTCGAATAAGCAGCCTGAACTGGAGAAGTACCTGACAGAAAACCGCGGCCATAAGAACACTAACATAGAGTAGTGTTGTGTTCCTAGCGGTGGGTAAGGTTGCCAGAGCTCTTTGAGGATTCGCTTTGAGGATTCGCTGCACGGACAGCGGAGGACCGGCGATGCTTGTTGCTGTCATTGCTCGGCGTAGACGCGGCGTGCTGGTACGGCGGTTAGGGAGACCTGATAAAATGGCTGACCGCAGGCCGCCCGCACGTTGAACGGGTTTCCGAACCCAGGGATCACTTAATCTCGGCCCTGGGAGGCTGATCCGCTAACCTGTGTATAGTCTTTGAAGTAGTAGTCGTGCCGGAGAAGGAGACCGGAGTGGACCCGGCTACTACAACAGAGGGGGATCAGGGGCCCTTCCGCCCGCCGTGCCAGCAACCGTATTATCTGTGCCGAGCTGCGGCAGTCCTAGTACCGTACATTTTGTCCTATAAGCTGTCCGTGCAGTGAATGTCCATATTAAGTCTAATTAACTTTTTTAAAAAATTGGGTAGAAGATTAAAGAAGAGATTTTTCAGCGTCCGCTCAATCCACATTTAATTTGGACTTTAGTAACATTAGGGGTATTCACGCAAATCTAAACGCAGTCCACCACCATCTGGAGACTGCGCAGCCGACTATTCTTTTCCTAACGGAGACGCAGATATCCTGCCCGGCCTTCATTATCCCGGCTACAAAATCGAGCACAATTTTGTAAGTCGTGCGAGTGTATGTATGTTCGTCCGGGCGGATATATGCTATCGCCGCCATCATAGTGTAAATCACGGCGGCATCACTCGTGTTTATGCGTGCCTCTTCAGGCCTCACAGCGGTAATATGGACGTAGCTCGACTCTTCACACACCTAAGTTTGACGACTGACAATGTTCTAGAGCAATATCCCACAGCAGAACTATTTATTTTAAGAGACTTCAACGCCCACCATCGTGAGTGGCTCAGTTCTCGAACCAATAACAACGCAGGGATATCTGCGCATGAATTTGCTCTGACCTATGGATTCTCTGAGCTGGTACTTTCTCCAACGAGAATACCAGATATAGAGGACCATACGAGTTCCTTACTGGACCTTCTGTTGACTACACGTCCGGACGAATATTCCGTCTCAGTAGATGCGACTTTAGGCTCCTCGGACCACTGTCTCGTTCGAACTCAAATGTCATGCACACAACCAGATCCATCTGGGCCACCTAATTGGCGTCGTTTGTGGCATCATAAGTCGTCAGACTCGGGTAGATTGCAAGAATTTTATGCATCGTACTAGTGGAGGCAGATCTGCATTAGCTCAGAAGATCCTGACGGCTGCGCAGCCGCAGTCACTGAGACAATCCTCACTGGTATGGAATGTTATATTCCTAACCCACGGGTAGCTTCCGGCATCAAAAAACGACCGTGGTTTAATAGGTCTTGTAGAGAAGCTAAAATTCTTAAGCCAACTGCATATGAGGCTTGGAGCACGGCTCGTAATAATAAGGATCCGAATATTTCTGAGATAAAACGCAAGTTAAATGCTGCCTCGAGGTTCAGTAAGGAAGCAACTGCCAGAGCTAAATTACATAACGCAGCGGGAGGTCCGGCGGGAGTTGCTTTCTCTAGACGTTTATAAGTCGAGTGGGCCAGACGGTATACCAGCAGTGGTGCTTATGCAGTGTGCTCCCGAGTTATGTCCTGTACTCTCGCGCCTCTTCGCGCTTTCCTACCTACACTAGACTATTGCCGTCTTCATGGAAGACTGCGAATTTGCACCTGGTGTCCAAAAAGGGCGATAGATCAGTCCATCGAATTATCGGCCTATTGCTATTACCTCTCTCCTCTCCAAGGTGATGGAGCGTGTGATCAACACACAGCTTCTAAGATACCTAGAAGAACACGACCTGGTCAGTGACCGCGTTGGTTCGACTGGTGACCTTCAAGTGTATCTCACACACCGATTGGCACTAGCCATTGAGAGTCAGGGGAGGCATTGGCATGTAGCCTGGACATAGCGAAGGCGTTCGATCGGGTCTGGCACTATCTATCGAAGTTGCCATTTTACGGAGTGCCCGAGGGTTAGTACAAGTGGGTGGCTAGCTTTTTGACGGTAGTGCTCTGATAGCATGGACATTAATGCTGGTGTCCCGCAAGGCGCTGTGCTGTCTCCTACGCTGTTTCTACTGTATATAAATGACATGTTGGACATCAACAACATGCATTGCTATGCAGATGACATTACTGAAGACGCTTATTACACGGGTTGGCAAACATCGTTCCGTTGTGGAGGGAAACCGCGGAGAACTAGTATCTCAAATCGAGACCACACTGTCCAAGGTCTCTGACTGGGGACGGGTAAACTTGGTCTGATTCAACCCAACAAAGACACAAGTCTGCGCGTTCACCGCTAAGAAGACCCCATCGACTAGTCCCACAATTCCAGATTTCTCCATCTCGTAGGGCAGTGGGATCCTTGGTGTTGACATCTCCAGCGATGCTCAGTTCCGAGATCAATTGCAAGACAAGGTGAAGCTGGCGTCCAAAAAACTAGGTGTACTAAACAGAGCGAGGCAGTACTTCACGGCGGAGCAGAGGTTGCTGCTTTACAAGTCGCAAGTTCGGCCCCATATGGAGTACTGTTGCCATTTCTGGGCGGATGCAGCTGGATACCAGCTTAGCCCTTTTGACTCGGTTCACCGACGGGCTTTGAGAATTGTCGATGATCCCAAACTCACTTGCCGTATCGAACCCTTAAGTCTGAGGAGAGACTTTGCCTCCCTGTGTGTGTTCTACCGCTTGTACAATGGGATGTTTCCTGAGAAATTGTTCGAAATGATTTCCACGGCTACTTTCTACCATCGCACCGCTCGCCATCGGCAAGGAATTAATTCTCACACTTTAGGACCGAAATGGTCGCGTATTGTGCGGTTTCATAGAAACTTTCTCCCGCGAACGCTTGGGTTGTGGAATGAGCGCCCTGCAAAAGGTTCACGATCACGATGTGAACCTGCGTCTCACTGACCACAGTAAAAAGCCGATTGAGAGAAGCTAAGTTGTTTGGTCTTGTTGCCAAAAACAAGAAACGGATGCAATGGGCCCTTGCCCATCAAGATTGGACTAAAGAAGATTTCAAAAAAGGTTTTTTGGTTAGATGCATCGAAGTTTAAAATATTTGGTTCCGAAAGAAGAATTTATGTTCAACGTTTGATGTGCAACGTCGCTAAAAGACTAAATTTGTTTTGAAAATAATTCTTATATTTAATGATCAAACAAGTTTAAAAAAGTTAAGTTTGATATTATTTTCTAACTTTTCGTTTTAGTTACTAAGGTGGTCTTAAACTTTTGGCCGGCAGTGTACATACAATACTCAGCCTGCAAGTACGTATCAAAATATACGACATTAATTGCGTCAATGAAATTAAATTTCATTTTAACACCTTAGTATTATTAATTTCATGACCAGCATGCATGCTTGACAGAGGGACGAACGGTCGGACAAAAAAGTGATAAATAATAAGGGTTCCGGTATAGTGGTACAGAACCATCACACAACCATATAACATTCCGTAGAGAAGCAGTAAAAATAATTTCTTACCAATAACTTGGTGATTCCCCTTCAGTTTAAACACGTGATGTTTTAAGAGAATCCTATTAGGAAACTCTTCGCCACATGAACAAGTATATGTATTCTTCTTTACAACTACTTCGGGTTGGTGATCATACATTATATGGTGGTTCATCTGCTTCCGGCCTAAACAAATTTGTTTGCACAAAATGCAAATTTTATAATCATCTTGAAGACTGTAACCTTTCAATCCGTACGGGTTATGGCGACATTTCCACTGTTTTCTAATATTTGGTACAAAATACTTAGAATGATCAATACTATCGTCTAATTCAGAGTTTATTAAGGGCTTCTCATGTTTCTCAACATGTTGAGTGAAGAACCGCTCCCTGTGCGTCTCATAACCACATTTGCTGCAGACATATTTGTTCTGGTGAGTTTTGTGAAGATGCTTCAACATGTCATTTCGGTTGTTCAATTTCAGCATGCAGATTGGACAGCACGAGTTACTCATCATCTGATGGTTCTGTATGTGGACCCACAGGGTAACCAGTCTGATGTTTTTGTTACATTTAGGACATTCTACGAAGGTATACTTTCTTAAGGCATCGTCAGTGTTATGTGCATGTGCTATGTGCGCAGCTAATAACAGTTTGTTGAAAAATATATGATGACAATGATTACAAACATATATCTCTTTATCAACCTGCTGACAATTTTCGGAACTTAATAAATGAATAGTTTTTATGTGTTTCAATAAAACTTCTGTGTTTGACAATTCAACAACACATGTCTGAAAAAAAAATAAAAACCTAGTTTACAATTTTTAATTGTTTTAGACTATTTTATGATTTCTTAGCATTTTGTCTGTACTTAAAAAACACGTTTCTTGTATCTCTCTTACATTTTTATTATTTTACCTACTTTGGTCTTAAAACTACAGCCAATTGATGGTCAGACAGACATACAGACAGATTAGCTTAGTATAAGTAATAGGGTTCCGTTAGCTTCGTCGGGTACGGAACCAAAAAAAAAGAAGTTCTGAAATGTCTGCACATAATATACATATTTACAGAGTTGGATGCCAAGCGTAGGCTTTAAACCGGAAACATCTGCGAAATCTAACTAGGTTCAATTAGGTAGTAAACCTAATTGCCGAAGGAACATACGGCGGATCATTCTCGGTCTTAGGGTCACCACCACACACCACAAAATAAGAAATAGCACAAAAAAATCACTAAAAACAAACTTCAAAGCTGGACTACGCTATCTTTAACGCAATAAGGAACAATGTCATTCAAATGCGCGGCTCGAAGGTTTACCTACCTACATTTTGTTGCTCATAGAAAGACTGACCGGGCGACCACGCCCGCCTCCTCATCTCAGGCTGATCGTTCCTCTACGGGACGGAAGGAAATAACTCCGCCCCCAGTAGTCATTAAAGACAAGGGATCTTGGCCTACTATCGCAAACGCGATGAAGGCCAAGCGTATATAAACCGGAAACATCTGCGAAATCTAACTAGGTTCAATTAGGTAGGAAACCTAATTGCCGAAGGAACATACGGCGGATCATTCTCGGTCTTAGGGTCACCACCACACACCACAAAATAAGAAATAGCACAAAAAAATCACTAAAAACAAACTTCAAAGCTGGACTACGCTATCTTTAACGCAATAAGGAACAATGTCATTCAAATGCGCGGCTCGAAGGTTTACCTACCTACATTTTGTTGCTCATAGAAAGACTGACCGGGCGACCACGCCCGCCTCCTCATCTCAGGCTGATCGTTCCTCTACGGGACGGAAGGAAATAACTCCGCCCCCAGTAGTCATTAAAGACAAGGGATCTTGGCCTACTATCGCAAACGCGATGAAGGCCAAGCGTATATATTATACGCACGGTCGAAATGATGCCGACCGCGGCATTAAAATTCAAATCACCATACCGTCGGATTTTCGTAATCTGAACTCCGAAGGAATTCTCTAAATCTACTGCCAAGGACGACTTGACCGCCCAAGGCCTCCCCGTAAGTGAAGTGCATAGAATGTACAACGGCCGAGATAAGTTTGAGTGCTAAGACATGATGCTCGTAGTACTCGACCTTTCAAAAGTAGGCAAAGCCATCTTTAACATTAAAGATGTGTGTATTACCACTCAAGGTGTCCGGGTTCAAACCCCGCATAAGCGTTCCTCCCCTGGGCAATGGCACAGGTGCCAGATATATGGCCACGCGCAGCGCAACTGCACACGCAGGCGGCCCTATGTGAAATGTCTGCGCGATCACGCCACTGCGGACTGTGATCGCGTCCGCGAAAACGCATCCGACCCGGTCACTTGCGTCCTCTGTGGAAGCGAGGGCCACCCTGCTAACTACCGCGGGTGTCCGAAACCTACCAAACAGGCACCCTTTGTGCCTGCTTCCCTCCCGCCGCCTGGAGCCGACCTCCGGCGTTAATCGACGCAGGAAATTCAAATCAGACAGACAAACTTCTGTCTTCTCATGTCCCGGGACATCTCGCGTCCCCCGCGCCCTTCGCCTGCGCCAAGTGCTTCCACACTGCTTGCGAACACGCGCCTTGCCCCCTCGTGAAACACGAACAGGCCACCACCTCCCAACAGATGCTCAGATTCATGTCTAAGCATAACCAGTTCTTTAGCACCCTCCGTAGGGCGATACCCAAACAAAAAAATAAAATGGATTGCACAACTGGGATAAATTCGGGCAATTACTCGAAAACCACAGCTCGCCACATCTTGATCGCGTATAAATGTGGCTATTGACTCACTCACTAACCACCTGACCGCCTGACAAGTGCCGGTTGGTGACTACCACCACCTAATCCTGCCACCACATCAGGTCGCGTCACAAAGCTCGTTTCAACGACTTACACCGCCGTGCAAGAACTGCTGCACCTGAGCTTCGCGCCCAACGTTTCGGTGAACTGATGGAGAATATTCTCTAATATAATAATATTATCTCGAGTTGATTTTATATATTTGATAAATCCTCAGAGGTATTTACGACTGATAGTTGAGGTATTGATATTATGGTTTATGGGAGCCATGTCTAGTGACTCAATATCAGGTCTAACGTCGATTGCACTCGTTATCTGCCTATGAGTATATGTAGTTTAATCTTTAGACTTGATATCGCATCCCTGAGCTACAGTCAACACGCCGGCACGTGTCAGGTGCAGCTCGGTAATCTGATCCCTGCATAGCAACCGAAGTCTACACTCTTCACAACATAAGTAGATATAATTATTCTGTTTGTTTATCTCGAACCACTCGTTAGAACACGAGCGTACTATTGTTTTACACATTGCAGTTTTCTTGTCGGTTAGGCAAAAACTTTCGTCATTTTTAATGTGAAAAAATATTTTTTGTTTAAACATAATACAGTCTCGGCACTTTGTTGCATACATAAATTAATTTCATTTTTGGTCAGTGGTAATAAAGTATCTTTGTTTAGGTTGATAGCGACATATGGGGATATAGTAATTATGCTTATCATTTTGTTGTCTATTCTATGTTGAATAGGTATAATTTCCATGATCTGAATACCTGTCTCTCGTGCAGATGGGAATTTAATTTCGACTATGAAGAAGTGTTTTGATATTCTGGCCTTTGTTTGCAGTAAATTATATATTTTGGAGAACTCGATGGAGTTTAGTGGCAGCGTTAAATCCTTAGGTAAGAGTTCCGCTATGATGAGAAGTTCATGTTTTAGCTGTTGTGGTGTTATGAGATGTAAGCTGAACTGACCGCTGTAAACATTAGTAATAGTATCGATCAACTTGACCAGAGTGCTTTTTAATTGATTCAACAAATTGTTTGCCATCGGGTGACAAGGAGAAGTCAGTAATAATTGATATGTTTTGAACTTCGTTTTCTAAATTTGATAAAGAGTCACCCAGATCCAATAATTTTTGATGTATTCTTTTGTGTTCTTTTTCCATGACATCTTCTATTCTCTTAAGAAAGTTGAACTCTGCTTCTACTATAGAAGTTTGATTTTTCCACAGCATGGCTAGATGATTTTGATTTTGTTTTATTAATTTAATTTCTTTTTCATATTTTTCCGCGAAACTAGCGTCCAATACTCCGAATAGGGCATTAGCTACATACCCGACTCCATTGATGAGACCACGCTTTTGTCGCGTGCGCGCGTCATCTTGCTGATGAGTAAGTATCATGTTGTTATAGTGCTCCATTTCACCGTAACTATGACGTAATTGAGAGAGGATTCCCTCACAATGTGATCGCGTTGTTATCGCTGAACATATGTTTTGTAAATATGTGATGTATTTTGTTAACGCTGTAGTTCCTTCCCAATATGGATTCATATCAAAATAGACAATGAGATTCCATTCATCTCTAATCAAATGCATGTTGTTTATTTTATCAAAGTATAGCAACTGGTTTTCTGATAGGGGTTTTATATTGTAAGCATCCTGGGAAGATGATATGAGCGTCATGAAAAATAACAAAAATGTAGTAGCCATAGATATGAAATTAAATCTTTTTCTTGTGGATTTTTTGTGCAATCTTGATGGAGATTGATGCTGATTGATAGGAGAGTCATTGATATAGGATTGATTGATAGCTGGTTGCATTATTTGTTATATTATAAAATGTTGCGGTAGGTAATTTTTTTATAAGGGTTTTCATTATAAGAACATCGGTTTGAAAAGTGTAATCATTATGTGTTGAAGAACAATTGATTGTGATAGCTCCTTTACAGTTGTTTGGCTTGTCTCCTATTCCTGAAACTACTCCCTTGATATTTTGCCAAGGTACAAGTACAATATTGCTGCATTGCACATATAGCATAATGTGCGGTTTCACCGTACAGACAGTGAAGTGGACCGTAGAGCTTCTCTGCCCCCACAGGATCCTCTTCCCCCTGTTACGGTGGACGAAGTCAAACAGTTCATCACCAGATCTAGGCACCCGTAAAGCCCCCGGCGCGGACGGTATCTTTAACAATATCCTAAAGCGCCTCACTTTCCCCCTTCTCTCCCTTCTAGCAGCCATCTTCAATGCTGCTATCAAAAACTGCATTTTTCCTTCTCAATGGAAAGATGCAATTCACAAGCCAGAATCAAAAACTGCATTTTTCCTTCTCAATGGAAAGCAATCGCCCCAATATTTTTTGGCAAAAGTCTGTCTCTCTCACAGGAAATCAAATACCTAGGGGTAATCCTAGACAGCAAGCTGAACTGGACCAACCACTTAAAGAATGAACTAACCAAAGCTAGTATAACCTTTGTAAAAGGCTAGTAGGCAAGAACTGGGGCCTAAATCCCAAGGCAACACAATGGCTATACACAGCATTAATCAGATTGTCTGGTGGCCAAGGACAACGCTATAAACATAGCAACTCAACCTACAAAGTTTCCAGGGATTGGCATGTGTGGCAATAACTGGATGTATGAGAACAACTCCCACGTCAGCCTTAGAAATCCTACTAGGGCTCCCATCAATCCACATATATATTCAACAGGAGGTGGCGATGGTGGTCCTGAGATTGAGGCAGGCAGGCCTATGGAGAGGTAACACGGGAACCAAGCAACACCAGCATCCTAGGCAATGTAACAGCTGCTTTCCCGCTATTGCAAAGGTTAACAAACGCGACACCATTGAGCTACATGCAAATCAACAGGATCACCCCAGACTCAAAGAGATACAAGTATAACGGCCGGCGCATACTCTGCTGACCTAAACTTGCACGCATCCACAGCTCTGGGTAAGTTTCACGCGATATCCCAAGCCGAATGTATAGGTATAATCTAGGCTGCAAAGGACAAGGCGAGCAAGAAGATAATGGACTTTGAAATCCGAATTCTCTCGGATAGAGCTGCTGTCCTGAGAGCTCTTGATCGTAACACAGTCAACTCAGGAAAACAACTTAAATGTCACCAAGCACTTGAATGTCACCAAGCTCTACAGGTAATATCACTCAGTAATACTGTGACAGTGGGTAGGATAAAGGGCCACTGTAGATCATTAGGCAACAACGCGGCTGATGAGGCAATGTTGCCGCTGATGATCCAAAATCAGCTCAAGCTCAACGCTAATAGGTCCGGAACCAATCATACCTATTGGCTATGCACAAAGAAGAAAGTAATTACATAAACCATATACCTATTGCTTAAGGACAGACTGACAGATCTGAGTAAATAATAGCTTTTTTTTTTTTTTTTTTTTATACCACTAAGGTGGCAAACAAGCCTACGGTCCGCCTGATGGTAAGCGGTCACCGTAGCCTATGGACGCTTGCAACACCAGGGGCATCACTCGCGCGTTGCCGACCCTTCAGAAATCTAATAACTTCTTTACTGAAGAACCCCATACTGTAGTCCTTAGAGAAAACCTTTAGGAAGTTTCTCTGAAACCGCACTGTACGCGACCATTTCGGTTCCAAAGTGTGAGAATAAATTCCCTGTCAATGGCGAGCGGTGCGATGGTAGATAGTAGCCGTGGGCATCATTTCGAACAATTCCTCAGAACACAATCCATTGTACAAGCGGTAGAACACACACAGGGAGGCGAAGTCTCTCCTTAAGTCTGAGGAGAGACTTTGCGTTTTTGCTTTGAGGGCTCGATACCGCAAGTGAGTTTGGGATCGTCGACAATTGTCACAGCTTGAACCGAGTCAAAAGGGCCAAGCTGGTATCCGGGTGCACCCGCCCAAAGATGGCAGCAGTACTCCATATGGGGCCGGACTTGCGACTTGTAAAGTAGCAACCTTTGCCCCGACGTGAAGTACTGCTTCGCTCTGTTGAGTACACCAAGTTTTTTGGACGCCAGCTTTACCTTGTCTAGCAAATGATCTCGGAACTGAACATCGCTGGAGATGTCAACGCCAAGGATCCCAATGGGGGATCAAAAGGGCCAAGCTGGTATCCGGGTGCACCCGCCCAAAGATGGCAGCAGTACTTCATATGGGGCCGGACTTGCGACTTGTAAAGTAGCAACCTTTGCCCCAACGTGAAGTACTGCTTCGCTCTGTTGAGTACACCAAGTTTTTTGGACGCCAGCTTTACCTTGTCTAGCAAATGATCTCGGAACTGAACATCGCTGGAGATGTCAACGCCAAGGATCCCAATGCTCTTGGAGATGGAGAGGGGAGTGTTCTGGAATTGTGGGACTACAGTGAATGGGGTTTTCTTAGTGGTGAACGCGCAGACTTGTGTCTTTGAAGGGTTGAATCGGACCAAGTTTTCCCGCCCCCAGTCAGAGACCTTGGACAGACCGATCTCGATTTGAGACACAAGTTCTTCACGCTTTTCCTCCACAACGGAACGTGGGATGCTTGCACGGCCCGTGTAATAAGCATCTCCAGTACTGTCATCTGCATAGCAATGTATGTTGTTGATGTCCAACATATCATTGATGTGCAGTAGAAACAGCGTAGGAGACAGAGCAGAGCACAGAGCCTTGCGGGACACCAGCATTAATGTCCATGCTATCAGAGCAACTACCGTCAACTACGGCTCGTATGCGTCTGCCGGACAAAAAGCTAGTTACCCATTTGCACAAACCCTCGGGCACTCCGTAAGATGGCAACTTCGATAGAAAACCCCGGTGCGAGACCCGATTGAACGCCTTTGCTATGTCTAGGCTACATGCCAATGCCTCCCCCTGACTCTCAATGGCTAGTGCCCATCGGTGTGTGAGATACACTAGAAGGTCACCAGTTGAGCGACCGTGGCGAAAGCCATATTGACGGTCACTGATCAGGTCGTGTTTTTCTAGGTATCTCAAAAGCTGTGTGTTGATCACACGCTCCATCACCTTGGAGAGGAGAGAGGTTATAGCGATAGGCCTGTAATTTGATGGATCTGATCTATTGCCCTTTTTGGGCACCGGGTGCACATTCGCAGTCTTCCACGAAGGCGGAAATTGCCTAGTGTGGTAGGAAAGCGTGAAGAGGCGCATGAGTACAGGACATAACTCAGGAGCACACTGCTTAAGCACCACTGCTAGTATGCCGTCTGGCCCACTCGACTTATGAATGTCTAGGGAAAGCAACGCCCGCCGGACCTCACGCTGTGTTATAGAGATTTCCGGCATCGTCTTACTGCACCACGGTAAAGTAGGTGGAATAGTGCCTTCGTCATTCACATTTGAGTTAAAGGCAAAGAGAATGCCCAATAGATCGGCTTTCTCTTTTGCACTGTGGGCCAAAATTGACAGATGAAAGAATGTTGGACTAGGGAACCCTAATGTTTAAAAAACAGAAGAATGCACAGATATGATGAAGATACAGATTAACTACATAAGATTAGGTTTTGGTTATGGAACTATAAATATTGAAACATCAAAATCAAATGCATGAAATGTCAAAACAGTTATCGGATTTATTAGGCCTACTATGCACTTTGGTGAAATTTCATGCATTTTTCTCGAAATTTAAGGTGTGTGAATGACACAATGAAAGTATATCTGTAGTTTGCTACAGATTTGCTGAGGTGCGTTACCACATGGAATGGTGAAACTTAGGTATATGAAACCCCACGCACTATAGCCTTCAACTCAATCCTTTAGAAAATTACAAGGCCTATAATTCTTAACAAATTTTTTTCAATTCAAAAGCACATACAAAATCTGATGCATTACAATTTGGAGAATGCATCGCAACTTGCCGCATCAAGCGGTTGGGTTCTTACCTTGCAGGTACTTTTAGCAGGATTGTATATAAGCTTGCAAAGCTCAGACATATGAGAGGACCTTCTATGAATTTCGGTTTCTGTTTCACTGGCGTGTTCATCTGAGCAATAGTCGCATGCAAAGGTATCATTTTCTGAATCATCTTTTTCAGTTATAGGATTTGCTTGCCACACATCATTACTGGATCGAAACATCTTAAAATTTTGTAGAGTTTAAATTTAACATATGAAATACAAAATACATTACACACACATTAACCAAAGAGAATGTTATCACTACCAGTGTTGCCAGCAAACTTTTTGCAAGCCCACTAGATGTAGGACCTAAAACCACCTAAAAACCACAAGATTTTTTAGCGTATAATATGTAACCACTAAAAAAAACCACTAAATTATGAATTTATATGAAAAGCTATTTTTTTATTTAAAAACAAAGGAATATTGAGTCAATATTCAATGATAGTAAATTTTGTAAAAACAAGAAAAACTATTTGAAGCCCGGGTAATTCTTTACTTTCCAAGAACGTGAGATTTTTACATAACGATGGTTTTAACCACAGACATAGGATTTTTTCACTACGTTCAAAAGACCACATTTCATTGCTAAATCATAATTTGGGGGATATTTTGTGTAAATGCGTATCGATATCGATAATAAAGTCTATTAGGAGTTCTTTTTGCAGCAACGATATATACTTTTGACGGCTCCTTGGCTCTGTTGGTAGTGAAGACTATCTACGGAAACGATGGGTGCAGGTTCAATCTCCGCACAAGAAAAAAAAAACCAATAAAGCGTGGAAGCGAGAAATCCAAATTAAGAGCATAGAGCCCAAAACAAAATAAGACAGAAGAAAATATGTCAATGTCTCCCGCGATAAGATTCGGTAAGGTCGTCATTTGTTTCCTGTGACTGGAATTTTCTTTTTCTGTCTGTAATCCGTCATTAATCCGTCTGTCTTCGGCTGCGGACCGAATTGCGCTCACAAGACTTACGAGCGTAGGCGCGATTATGAGTGGACCGAATTGAAATTCGCACTTACGGTCATGAGTGACGTTTTCAAATCGGACCAAGTCGTAAGTGCGCTCAAAAGTTAACCTAAAATATATAATTTTGACATACTAAACCATCAGTTTAAACCAAAGAGTAACAAACCTTTGTGTCAGTTTGACGTTTGTTGACCGTGCTTACGACGCCCTTCCTCTTCACCGAAGGCACTGTTAGCTCGCGGATATGACGTCACTAATGACGTCATATGATTCAAGAGGCAGGTTTGTAAGTGCCGTGAGCGCAATTCGAACCGACTTATGGGCGCGCCGATGGCGCTATCGGCACTTTCGGCGCAATTCGGACCGCAGCCTTCTAGTGTGAGCCAATGTTTATTTACAAGACGGAATTATCAGAATAACTGCATTGTTGATTGAATATTTCATCTAATACAGCTGAAAAATCAACGAAAAAACCATTTGAATCGTAGTTTACATGTTTTTCTATAGACTTGATACCATATTTCGTTGCTAAATCAAGATTTGGAGGATATTTTGTGTAAAATATGTAATCATTTAGTTACGATAGTGATTTACATAGCGCTGACATCATGCGTATATATAATGAAGTCTATCAGAAGCTCTAACTGCGGCATAAATAGAAACACGTTCATTAATATTATGATAAAAAAGTATAAAATTATATGACCGCAAGAGGACATAGCGTTTCTCTTAAGGCGAATGGTTTTTTTTTAAATAATCCTGGATTAACATAAAAACTATTAATTTTGTAGGTAACTATGGTGTCTTGTGCTGTGAGCAAATGTGAAGTCACAACAGATAATAATTCGAATAAGTATACATTTCACAGGTAAATTATGATAAATTTTACTGCATTGTTGTCATATACATATTTTATCAGTTTAAGTTGAGAATTTTACGAAATAAAAAACAATTTAAAACATAGCTTGCATTTTTTTGTCTTGATTTACTGAGTACCATTATTTCGTTGTTTAATGAGGATTTGGAAAGTATTTTGCGTAAAATATGTAGACATTTAGTTACCATAGAGCTTAACAAGGTGGCGACCGACGGCATCAGTATCGAATTATGTAATTATACATGTATAGAATATTTATAAAATAATTATTCATAGCCATCCAAAGGTGATCGCACATTTGTCCGCATCTTACGCACCGTTAATATTTATTACACGCCCGGTGGGGGTGAATTGTAAGAGGTTGCATGATGAAAAATAATATAAAATACTTGGTTTTTATGAGGGTGTTTAGTTCACCAGAAGTCTACTTACAAATAGTTCCTATATTTAATGTTCTTATAGTTTTAGTATTATTACTAAATAATGTTAAATTTGGTAAATTTAGATACTTTTAATAAAAAAAATTGAGACTTATCAATTAAATTTGGTTTTTATTCTTTACAATTACTCAAATAAAATTCTCTCAACTGGTACTTTCTCCAACGAGCATACCTGATATAGAGGCTAGGAGTGCTAACTACACGTCCGAACTGATATTCCGTCTCAGTGGATGCGCCTCTTGGCTCCTTTGACCACTCTCTTGCCCGGAATCAAGTGTCATGCACACTAACCGTTTCCTCTGCGCCAATTAATTGGCGTTGTGTGTGGCATTATAAGTCAGCAGATTGTGATGGATTGCGGGATTTTTATGCATCGTACCCGTGGAGGCAGCTCTGCTTCAGCTCAGAAGATCCTGACATCTGCGCAGCCGCAGTCACTGAGACGATCTTCGCTGGCATGGAATGTTACATTTCTAACCCTCAAGTAGCTGCATATGTCAAAAAGAGACCGTGGTTTAATAGGTCTTGTAAAGAAGCTAAAATTCTCAAGCAAACTGCATATGAGGCTTGGACCACGGTTCGACCAATAAGGATTCAATCGATTTTACTTTTCTCTAATTTTAATTGATAGACAAGCATATTTATATTCTCGAATACAATCAGGAAACTGGCTGCGAATCCAAACCTTGCCAAATTAGATGGTGAGGAGCGAAGCGACGAGCCATTAGGTTACATGGTGAACACCGCACGAGCCGAGCGAAGCGTACCGCGGCAGAGGCTGGCGAAGTGCCAGAAACAAATTGTTCTAATTAAGAATTGTTTGGCACGAGTAGGGGGGACAGGGTAGACACTGGTTTATTGATCTGAGTGACACAGGTACGCTTGATTTTGCGCACAAGTTTTTATGTTCCAAAGTGGGTTGCCGTGACTACACTAAATAAGTACAAGTTGGTTGCAATATAAAAACTTGCGCTCAAAGCCAAGCGGAGCGCCAGAACCAATTTCTACTTATTTAGTATAGTCACGTCGACCCACTTTGGAACATGAAAACTTGCGCACAAAGCCAAGCGGAGCATATGGAAATTTGCGCGTGAAGCCGAGCGGAGCGTGCCGCGGCAGCGGCCAGCGAGCGTCAGAACCAATTTCTACTTATTTAGAATTGTTTGGCAGGAATAGGGGGGGGGGGGGCAGGGTAAACACTGGTTTATTGATCTGAGTGACACAGGTACAATTTGTTTCTGCCGCTCGCCGGCCGCTGCCGCGGCACGCTCCGCTCGGCTTCGCGCGCTAATTTTCATGTGCTCCGCTTGACTTCGTGCGCAAGTTTTCATGTACCAAAGTGGGTTACCGTGACTATACTAAATAAGTAGTACTTAAAATTTTACTTAGATTTTTTTTTTCTCGATTATTACTTTACAGAGTAAGTACTCGATTGTTGAATACTGGCAACATGTTATGTTTTTGTATGTTTTTCTCTCATGCGTTTTGTTTTTGTAGATATTTATTTTTGTGTAAGCCATTACACATGATTTTGTATGAAATGAATTTATTTATTTTCCGAAAAAACTAGTTTCCTCTGAGAGTTTCTAAATTTCATCTTTGTACATAAATGTGGTATTCTATCAATAGAAATTTTTATTACGCAAAAATCTCACGTTCTCGGAAAGTAAAGAATTACCTATAGTTTTTACAACAGCCAGATAACGAAACCTGATTTAGTAACCCAACAAAGTTCCGTTCGTCTATCTACAATATTTCCGTTCATTCATTATAAGCGATCTCTTCATTACCTAGAAGTCTGTCCTATATAGTACAATCTAATAATTTGTGATCCTAAATTTTATCTAGCGAGCTACGGGAGTCAGTTATACATCTCTGGTTTACGGGGACAATAATCATTGTTACCAATATATCATTTTTATTTTCCTTTCCCTATATGTTATGAGTAGGACTATAATTACCGAGTGCAATATTGTCTTTATTTAGCAAAATTTTTCTTTGTTTTTGATAACTATCAACCTAAAAATTGCCCACTAAAAAATCCACTAGCCACCAAATACAAATTTTGGCCACCAGCAGGGGGTCCCAAACCACCAGATCTAGCGCGTCAAGCGTCACCCGTACTAAGGAAATTATCCGCCCTTGCCGCGTACAAAGTGATATGCACCTAACTATATTATGTTTATTCCTCTTTATTTATTTTTAGGTATGTTCCCTAATATATACAGTATAAAAAAAAGTAATAAGAATAAGCTCACCTTATTACTTTAGCCATAGTAAGTTTATTTACTAAAAAAGGCATAGTTTTTGTCAAATAGCACCTTACCCGGGGTCAAAATAAACACTATGCTACTGTTAATAAAATCCAAAATCCAACACAAAATGGCGGCCGGATCAAATTACCAAACAATTTGCGATAATAAAATGTTAAACACACAAAATATTGTCCACCCAAAAATAATAGAACGTAGGACAGGCCATTGGCTTCACTTCTGAATACTTACAATTAGCCTGTCTGATAAAAGTCGTCCTGAAAAAATTCCCTCCGCGACAAGAGTCGCTTAGAGCCCACAGTGGGACCTAGGACGCGTCACGGGCTAGTGGTGAAACCACTAAGTTGGCAACGCTGATCACTACGTTTAGGATAACATATTTTTTTTTTCAGTTGTCCGGGCTTCTGAAGAAGCTCCGGAAGGCTGTTGGAAATTTCATCCATATAGCCTAGCATAAATATATTACGACGCCAATAATGGCGCCAAAAATGTGAAATTTATGATAATAAGGTAATAAGTAAATAATAATATTATAATACTTATGTTAATATTGTAATGGTCATTAATTTAAAATAGTGCAGACACGCGGCTGCGTTAGCACGTAGTGTTTTTGTCAAATAAAAAGGACTGAAACGACACCCGCGTTGCTGGTGATGGTTGGGATGGACAGATAAGTCACCTATATAAGGCACTGTCTATCCCATCCCCCCGATCGACCTGGGCACGGTCGTAAAACTATAGTTAGGCGACCTCGGCACGTACTAACGGCCCCAGATGACGATCTCGCTGTCCGGATAGCGAGATTAGTCTCTACGACCTCCCCGAATAGGGCCTCCCTCTAAACACGACGCCAACGTCCCCGGGTTCGTCGGCGCCCACAAGAATACACGAGGTATCAAAGAGTGCCGGGGCGCTTCTCGCCCCCACTCAATCGCAACCGTACCCGCGTAACGGGGAACTCCCCTCCTGGCGGTGACTCACCTTCGGGTTCGAGACTCACGCCGGTCGAAGGGACGCCCCCGAGAGTGACAACCCAAGCCGAGGCGTCCCCCGCGGGGAGCCCTTGAGCGTTGGGCGCTATATGGGCTGAGGCTCCTTCAGAGTCTCGCCCCAAAAAGCCCGGTGAAGCAGTAATGGCTGCAACAGCCAACTGCATAGTCAGTTCAGAAAAAAAAAACCAACGGCATTCTTCTCCAGTCCGCCGCACTGGTCGCATCTGGTCGTCGCGCTGCCGAAACTGAATGGGAATGTAGTATTGAAAAACTTATTGTGTTTCTACTCGAAACTTGGATTTAATAAGTAGATACTTTATATCACATAAAAGTTGTTATATTTTTTCAGACTTTGATTTATATATCCTATCATCAAAATACCTACTTTCATTATCATATTTATATACCGTCGAATTTAGCACGTGCGACTAGACGTATGCGTGTAGACTAGTTGTTAACTGCTCATAACTGATTCTATCTCTTTTAGACATGATGCTAGGTGAGACAGCGTGCTTTTTGGCCGCGTTCACGAGTGAGTTCGAGCCCGCGACGAGTTGAACCTTAACGTGTATGTATATGGTACGACTGTACGAAGCTCGCACGGATCGAGCCGAGCTGCTCGTAAATCGGACGAATACGTAAGCAGCTGTTTTATAATTGCATGAGTTGATAAAAAATGCTATGCAAATGCTTTATCGCGGCCGTCCCCGAATGTTGTGACTGTTGTTTTTTTTGAATACTATCATCCTCAAAATTGCCCACTAAAAATCCACTAGCCACCAGATACAAATTTTGGCCACCAGCACGGGGTCTCAATCCAACAGATCTAGTGGTGAAACCACTTAGTTGGCAACGCTGCTCTCTTGCGGTAGCGCGCTAAATGGACTTCGAAAACGCGCCAGATTGGTTTTGTTTTTTGAAAAAGAGCGCCGAAGTGTAAAAAAAAAAAAAAAATTCATGACATCCGCGTTAGAATGAGGTAAAACCAAAATATGCAATGCTAATTTAGCCAGTTCTTTGAGTGGATTATTAGCACCTTTATATTGATAAACTTTCTGTCGTTTTCAAAGATATTCGTAGATATGCTTCAGATGCGATATTTTGCCAGTCACCAACGATTTTGTCTATTCACTCCACAGACCTAGGATTTTTACACTACGCTATTCACTCACTCTGCACTAATACCACAACTTTTAACTTTTAACTTGTACGGTCTAACCGTACATCGCGGGCGTCAGCATTTTTCTACACGATGCGTTTCTTATAATTTGGAAACATTTACGTTTCGAGCATTGTAGCGTGTGCTCACAGCAATAATAAATTATTAACAATTTAGCAAAATCAGCATTTTTACAATTAAAGCATTTTTTATCATATCAATCAAGAGAGGTAGGGCACTGCAAGTACTCGCTCGAATAAGCCACCCGAACAACTAAAGTAGGGCATAGCGAATACTTGCTCGAATGAGCGGCCCGAACTGGGGAAGTACCTCCACCTTACAGAAAACCGCGGCCATAATAACACTAACATTGAGAAGTGTTGTGTTCCTGGCGGTGAGTAAGGTTGCCAGAGCTCTTTGAGGATTCGCTGCGTGGACAGCGGAGGACCGGCGGTGCTTGTTGCTGTCATGCTCGGCGTAGACGCGGCGTGCTGGTTCGGCGGTCAGGGAGACCTGATGAAACGGCTGACCGCTGGCCGCCCGCAGGTTGAACGGGATCCCGAACCCAGGGATCACTTAATCTCCGCCCTGGATGTTCCGCCAGCCTGTGTAAAGTATCTGAAGTGGTAGTCGTGCCGGAGAAGGAGACCGGAGTGGACCCGGCTACTACAACAGAGGGGGATCAGGGGCCCTTCCGCCCGCCGTGCCAGCAACCGTATCATCTGTGGCGAGCTTCGGCAGTCTCAGAACCGGACCTTTTGCCCTCTAAGCTGTCTGTGCAGTGAATCCTCATCCTAAGTCTTAGTAACTTTTTTTATATATAATGGCCATGAGGACGAAAAAGAAAAGAGTTTGTACAGCGGCTACTCCATCCACATATGATGAGGATTTTTGCAACATCAGGGGTATTCACGCAAATCTTAACGCAGTCCACTACCATCTCGAGACTGCGCAGCGGACCATTCTTTTTCTAACGGAGACGCAGATATCCTGACTCGCCGACACATCGTACCTTTACTATCCCGGCTACAAACTCGAACACAATTTTATGAGTCGTGCCGGTGTATGTATGTTCGTCCGGGAGGATATCTGCTGTCGCCGCCTTCATAGCCTTGAAGACAGGGACCTGTCGATGTTGTGGGTGCGCGTAGATTACGGCGGCCACACTCGTATCTATGCGTGCCTATACAGGTCTCATAGCGGTGACACGGACGTAACTCTACTCTTCACGCACCTGAGTTTGACGACTGACAAAGTTCTAGAGCAATATCCCACAGCAGAACTAGTTATTTTGGGAGACTTTAACGCCCACCATCGCGAGTGGCTCAGTTCTCGAACCAATAACTATGCTGGGATATCTGCTCATGAATTTGCTCTGACCTATGGATTCTCTCAGCTGGTACTTTCTCCAACGAGGATACCAGATATAGAGGAACATACGAGCTCCTTACTGGACCTTCTGCTGACTACTCGTCCGGACGGATACTCCGTCTCAGTGGATGCGCCTCTTGACTCCTCGGACCACTGTCTCGTTCGGACTGAAGTGTCATGCACACAACCTGATCCTTCTGGGCCAACTAATTGGCGTCGTGTGTGGCACTATAAGTCAGCAGACTGGGATGGATTGCGAGAATTTTACGCATCGTACCCGTGAAGGCAGATCTGCTTTAACTCAGAAGATCTTGACGTCTGCGCAGCCGTAGTCACTAAGACAATCCTTGCTGGTATTGAATGCTATATTCCTAACCCGCGAGTAGCTGCCGGCGTCAAAAAACGACCGTGATTGAATAGGTCTTGCAGAAAAGTGGGTCAGTGACCGTCAATATGGCTTTCGCCACGGTCGTTCGACTGGTGACCTTCTAGTGTATATCACATACCGATGGGCACTAGCCATTGAGAGTCAGGGGGAGGCATTGTCATGTAGCCTGGACATGGCGAAGGCGTTCGATCGGGTCTGGCACCGGGGTCTTCTATCGAAGTTGCCATCTTACGGAGTGCCGGAGGGTTTGTGCAAATGGGTGGCTAACTTTTTGTCCGGCAGACGCATACGAACTGTAGTTGACGGTAGTTGCTCTGATAGCATGTACATTAATGCTGGTGTCCCGCAAGGCTCTGTGCTGTCTCCTACGCTTTTCTACTGCATATGAATGAAATGTTGGACATCAACAACATACATTGCTATGCAGATGACAGTACTGGAGACGCTTTTTACACGGGTCGTGCAAACTTCCCTCGTTCCGTTGTGGAGAAAAACCGCGGAGAACTTGTGTTTCAAATCGAGACCACACTGTCCAAGGCCTCTGACTGGGGACGGGTAAACTTGGTCCGATTCAACCCTACAAAGACACAAGAGTGCGCGTTCACCGCTAAGAAAACTCCATTCACTGTAGTCCCACAATTCCAGAACACTCCCCTCTCCATCTCCAAGAGCATTGGGATCCTTGGTGTCGACATCTCCAGCGATGTTCAGTCCCGAGATCATTTACAAGATAAGGTGAAGCTGGCGTCCAAAAAACTTGGTGTACTCAACAGAGCGAAGCAGTACTTCACGTCGGGGCACAGGTTGTTACTTTACAAGCCACAAGTTCGGCCCCATATGGAGTACTGCTGCCATCTCTGGGCGGGTGCACCCGGATACCAGCTTGGCTCTTTTGACTCGGTTCAACGACGGGCTGTGAGAATTGTCGACGATTCCAAACTCACTTGCGGTATCGAGCCCTTAAGTCTGAGTCTGTGTGTGTTCTACCGCTTGTACAATGGGTTGTGTTCTGAGGAATTGTTCGAAATGATGCCCACGGCTACCTACTACCATCGCACCGCTCGCCATCGGCAGGGAATTCATTCTCACACTTTAGAACCTAAATGGTCGCGTACAGTGCGGTTTCAGAGTAACCTCCCTTCCGGGAACGCTTAAGTTGTGGAATGAGCTCCCTGCCAAGGTTTTCTGCAAGGACTAAAGTATGGAGTTCTTTATGAAAGAAGTTATTAGAATTCTGAAGGGTCGGCTACGTGCAAGGGATACCCCTGGTGTTGCAAGCGTCCATGGGCTACGGTGACTGCTTACTATCAGGGTAAGCTTGTTTGCCACCTTAGTGGTATTAAAAAAAAAAAATGATCAATAATAAGTTATCAACAATTTAGCAAATCAGCAGTTTTACAATTTAAGCATTTTTTATCATATTATATTAAATAATACATGTTCGAGCATTGTAGCGTGTACTCGAAGCAATTATCAATTTAGCATAATCAGCATATTTACAATTTAAGCATTTTTATCATTTTAGCAAGTTTTTCTTATACTTTCTTATATATGGTTTATTTCTTAAAATAGTTTTTGTCATTTTATCCTTGTAAAATAAATCATTTAACTTATCAAATTCTATCATTAAAGCAAAGCAACAGGTGTTAGGTAACAAACCCAACATCTTTATGGTCCTTCGAGTTTTTAATCTAGCGCGCGGTTTGGTTTAAAGCAGGACTAATCGCGTACTAGTGAATCAGTAGCCTTTTACTGACAATCATCAAAGCAGTTCACCTCAGCACAACCATCAAGGTCTTATCAGTGAGCAACGCCCAGCAGCAGTATGCAGCATCAGTAGAGTAGCAAGAGGCCATCAGAGCGACCACAGCTAGCAAGTAGCAGTAGAAGACACCGAAAAGTAAAATCAGTCCCAAAAGCAAAATTGTGAATTTAAAACCATTTTTAGACGAAGATGCCGTTAGAGAGTTGGCGGGCGATTAAGTTTTTAGTATTAACCGAATAGTGGCAATTGGACCAAGTTAATTATAGACCACGCACACAAAATTACATATCATGGTGGACCACGGGTAACGTCAACATTTATTAGACAAAAATACTGGATTATCGGTGGAAACTAAGAAAAAAAGCAAACACTCAAACATACAAAGCTATCAATCTTACCTCTAGATTAAACCAGCTGTAGGAAAACAGATAGCAGTCAAAACTTGAATGAAAAGATAACGCAAACCCCTTCCCGTAATCAATCAAATTCCAAACAACCAAAACCTAGTTTTCTTGCTTTAGCAATTTCATGGATATTTTTCTTATCCATCTTATCAACTTCTTACGCCTCATACAATATTTCATTATTACCTGATAATCAATCCCTATACTTTGACTCCCTTGTAACAAGAAATTAATTCGAAATGATTGGAAATTAATAGTGTACTACAATATGCAACCTTATTACGAAGGATGGAAAACCATAAGTAAATACCTGGAACATATGAGAAACATATGTAACGATATAAGTGGTCAATCACACTGTGACGCATTGTTACTACAATTACATCATAGTTACAATGAGCTCGAGTACTTTAATCGTGTCATGCTGGTTGGTCAGCAAAATACATGACCTCTTATTGGACGATCAATTCGCCGAACAGTACAGAAAGGACATTTTCCTTGTGAGAGAAAACGAGAAGCATTTAGCACTTTTATTTCAGAACCAGACATCAATAGTCGAAGCTGAATAAAATTTAATAAAAAGAACCGAATTGTCAGTAAATCAGCAGCATAAATTAATAACTCAACATTTACCTAAATTCACTAGAAAAATCGCCAAACTTACTAAAACCAAAAATTGAACAAGCTTATACAATAAATGATTTCACGGCATGTACTGTAATTGTAAACAACATTCAGGACATACGGTAAAAATTATGGGAGATATTCATCTTTTGAACCCAGAGCAATTACGAGATGAACTCATAATTTCTGGACAGTTATCGAAAGATTTATTGTTACCTTTAGATAATATACAGAGCGATTTAAGAAAAAATTACAGTTTATTAAAAGTCTGAGCAAGGTTAACAGCAGATTATTTTATATTTGAAATAAAAATCCCACTTGTCAGTCGAGATTCATATGAGCTATACCGAATTATCCCTGTTCCACAACAAGCAGAACTCAGTACTGTCATAATACAAACAATTACAGAATATATTGCAATAAACTTAAAAAAGGACACATTTTTACTTGTGACTCAATTTGATATGCAAAAATGTATAAATTATGATGCATCTGTTTATATGACCCACTTACATACTCC
Organism: Apoda limacodes; assembly: GCA_946406115.1. NCBI lineage: Eukaryota > Metazoa > Arthropoda > Insecta > Lepidoptera > Limacodidae > Apoda > Apoda limacodes. The sequence continues at coordinate 2,301,284 of OX291542.1, read as the reverse complement.
TGTATTCCAAAGAAAATCAGACAACGACCTATGTATAAAAGAGTAACTATCGAGTTTCTTGCCGGATTCTTCTCGGTAGAAATCAACAACATTGTGAACCGGCGGGAAGGTGGGAGGGTTCAAAAAATAATATTTTATAACTTTGACGATTCAAAAGTGATTGTAAAATCCTTATTTGAATAAACCATTTTGACTTTGACTTTGACTTTGTATAAAAGACGAATCTGCAAACACATGTAAAACAATCACTACCAACTTTTAAAATTTGTGGCTCGAATTAACAAAAATCAATATTTATTTCTTCTACTGTTGCGAAGTATGTTCCTTACGAATTTTATGCCAAGATCAAGTTACAGTAAAGGAACTCAGCAAGGCTGGCATTTTAGTTTTGGGTCAAGAGCGCTTAGCAAGAAACGAAGAATTCACTGTCTTTTCTCACAAACTTTCGACTAGCGAAATGAATATCAGTTCACAAATTTTGACCCCAGAAATTGCTGCCATAAACCATGTCATAAACATATCTATTCCTATGAATTCAACAGACAACAATTCTCTAAAAATATCAGATGACATGATGAGTCTAAGGAAACAAATTGATAGAGTAACTATCGAGTTTCTTGCCGGATTCTTCTCGGTAGAAATCAACAACATTGTGAACCGGCGGGAAGGTGGGAGGGTTCAAAAAATAATATTTTATATCTTTGACGATTCAAAAGTGATTGTAAAATCCTTATTTGAATAAACCATTTTGACTTTGACGACATGAAAAAACAAAACATCATATCAGAGAGTGTATCATATCACGATATACATCACTATACAATATCATATGTGCTGCTGGGCACATACGTGCTTTTATCTTGTTTGTTGGGTTATGGTATGCTAAAATGTATTTCACTCTTGGATGCTCCCTCAGACGATGTTTATTGGTGCTGATTGCTTTGGTTTTCGTGCTGGTGCAGAGGATGAGTAACTTGATATTTTTTTTCTCTGAGTTTCATAGTACAGTTTAATCTTCTGATATATATTCTTGACAAAATACTCGTGATACTTGGTCTTCGTATTGTGCAAGAGATTTGTCGTTCTCTCCGAATTCTCTCCAAAGGACGTCTAATGTTTTCACTCTTGTCTGGATGTATTCCGGCGTCTTCCTCTCAGCTCCATCTTTGCGAAAGTTCTGGTTGATGCGCTCTATCTCCTTGATTAATTCACTCTGACGTGCTAGTATACCTTCCATGATGATTTAGAGTTGCTAGTGGCAGATTAGCTCTCTTCTTTTTTGAATTTTATGTTATGCTTTACAGAAGACAAGCTCGTTTGTAGTTATATGATAATTCTTGATATGATGTTTGAAAAAAAAGTCTCAGGAACCACGATGATATATGCTGGCGCTGGTCCCTTTTTAATAACTCGAAGGACCAAAAATTTGCTCGTACAATCGGCATCCTTCAAATTAGAACACCACTTATACAAATGGAACCAGTATTCTTAACACGTTCGCGCGCGGTACCTGTTCTACCCGTTAAAGATAATTTGATAATATGACAGTACGTTTGCTGCCGTATCTAGTAGAATGATCCTCAACATACGTGCAGGCATAGCAGTAAAATCTATATGAGAGCATCGTACAAGGTACATTTACTGTCATCTTACACACTGAGGTTGAACTCTACCCTCAAAAATACGTGTTTCAATAAGCTTGAACTGGGGCAATACACACACACGCAGATGTACTGCTCACATATACAGTACGGCTATACCAGTTATGCTAGTACGAACACTGATTCGGCGCCCGAGTCAGTGTCGCGTCGCAAGCGCCATAGAGGAAACAAATACTGCGTGCAAGCGCTAGAAGTGTTTGTGTTCGCGCTGTGCGTGGTATAAGGTGTTATTTATTTACGATTTGGCTATAAAAGTAAGTAAAAATGCATATATGATTTAAAATGTTACTTCACAAATATGCATGTACTATTGTTTCAATGAAATTGCATTTTATTATAATTTGCCTTGTTGTCTGACCTATTTATTACCTAAAATTTTTAAAGTCACTAAAACATCGCGTTACAGAATTGTTAACCAAATATAAAAGTTTTTGTATATCTTATACTTTCTTGTTTATTCCAATTTTCAGATGAGTAAGAAAAAAAAAAACTTCTTGAAGATTTCTCAACGCCTGTAACCTCAGATAAAGTACAGTTATGACGGCGAATATGGGTCAGATAAGGATTTTGAACCAAATTTTGATGCACTTTCAAGTTCCGGGGGAAGGAGCTTCTCGACGACCAGATCGTAATTGTATAGTAAATGAATCTGATCACACTAGTTCCACGCACTGTTCTGCCTCCGAAACATAATATGATTATCTAAGAAGACAAGAAGCGGACTATGTTTGTACTGACGTAGAAGGAGCATATTCTGAATTTAGAAACTCAGTAAATCGAATTGAATCAAAATATTTGATTTGACGGTACTGTTGTTGTGAGACCTATAGTTTCAGCTATTTCTGAACAAGACTACACTCTACCTGACCAGCATATTTCCATTTATTTACCAACTATCAACGGGGACTGTGAGAGTCCTAGAGCCTCAAGTCTTTCTACTCAAACTGTACTTTACCTGACCGGCCTATTGCTGTTGATTCTGAAATTATTAGCGAGGAGTGGACTTCTACTACCAATTCCAAATTTAGACTTTAATTTGGGATTTCAGGGGATTCAAGTCACAATTACTGACAATTCTTCTCCTCTTGCTTTATTCAAATTGGGTTTCTCTGAAGATTTAATAGATTTTCTAGTTTCTAGGACAAATGATTATGGTGGTAAAAAATTAACGAATACAAACAGGCGACATACGAGGAATAGCCGAACACAAACATTTCGAAACGTAACTAAGGATGAGATGTTAGCTTTTTTGTATTGTATTGTATTGTATTACAAATTATGCTATTATTTTTTGAGAAAAGAAGACTTATGTTTATTATGATAAATTAGGCTAACAGCGTAACATTATAATATTTTTTTTGTATAATTATAATTGTTTAAAGTGCCAAATAATCGACATTTTAAGTATCTTATAGTGAACCAAAGAATCTGCCATTTTAAATTAAATAAAAAATACAACAAACTATTTTTTCTTTGACAGCTAATACCGTAACGTTAGTATTATGGTATTTATGTCGTAAATTTATGACACCTACAGTCAATGCAGGTCACGGTTCCTGCCGTAGTATCAAATTATAACGTATGATATGCCCTTAAGTATTAACACTACGGTCTTAGCCAATTACGGTTCTTACCGTAGTGTCACGTTTTAATGGACCCCTTATGATAATAGGGCACTACAGTCATAACCGTATGACGGTTATTGCTGTATCTGCCAAATCCTAGTAGTTTGGATTACATTGATGAGACAATACGGCTATTAATGTGTAACATAATTGTATGGAGATTTTTGGTGCTTCAGTGTGACCTCGACGATATAACTACCGCGCGCGAACGTGTTAAGAAGAAACCAATAAAGAAAAGCAGGTTCAAAAAAGGTGTCTCTTGTCATCATTGATTTTTTTTGGAAAAAGAGATACATTTATCTATAATACATATGATAAATACTTATTTCTACTACTTTAAATAACAAAATGTTTAACGTATGTTTCTTTACAATAAAGAATAATTTTTTTAATTTTTTTTTCATTTTATTTTGTAGCTTAAAAACAAACATTAAAATTAAAAAAAGTAGGGTTCTAAGCTGCCCGAAATCCTCGCTTACATTTGCTACTATTTAAAAACAAACAAAAAAAAATCTGCTACCGAAAAAAAAAAAAAAAGAAACTTATGATACCCAGCGACCTACTTGGCCTGATGTTCATCAGATACTATATATTATAGTATCACTCTTTAATCTGTGCGCGGGACCGATCATAGACAAATCTATGCAAATTCACTGTCTATCCCACTAGTGCCATTTAGTTGTTCCATGATGGGACCGTTGATTTTTTTAAAGAAATCTTTCGGCAGACATGCCTATCACATACAATTCACAGATACGAGAATGTGCTAAAAACAATACGTAATGTTATAAAAATTTCTTATGACTAGCTTTATATTTTCAAAATTCGGATTCTCGAATATAGCTTTCTCGAAATTTTAAATATCTAATGGCGCAAGTTAGCTGCTATATGCGCCTTAAATTATCGCGAGCAAAAGGCGATGTTAACTTCTACATAAATGATTTCTTATACCTAATTTATAAAAGAAATAATATTTTTATCTCATAAAGTTTGCTTATTAAAAATGGTAACCTTTAAGCATTTGGCAAAATCGTGTATTTTTTTCATCATCGTATAAAATACAAAAGCAAACTTTTTTTTTATAAATTGAGTTTTTGGTTATTTTACAATGTAAAAAATCAGACAATAGTCATTAAATAAAAAGTTTTTTTTTTGTTGACTTGTGTTATTTGTAACTCAATGTTGAAAGAACACCACCTCATATTTTTTTTTCTCTTATATAACGTTTAACGTAGGTATATGTAACAAGACCTCGGGCACCTTTTTAATACAAAATAAGTACCGCTAGTGGACTAGTCAGTATACAAATAATACTCTCCACGTGTTTTGATGTGTGTGCGAATAACCATTCGAAATCATTTATTTATTTCAATAGAATAATATAATATTAGGTCCTTACATATGAAATTGATGCTTTATAGAACTGACCACTCAAAAAGTCGGCGTTTGGGTAACAATTCCAAATTCAAATTTATTTAAATTTTAAGCTTGTCTATTTGTGTTTCGAATGTATTAATTCATTTGATTTAGCGTCTCATCCAATTTTGCTTTGACATCGTTCTGTGCTCAATACGGAAAAAATAAAATATCGCATTATTTTCGGATACGAATTCCATCGTGGCACTAGCGCTGCAGAAACAGCTCGAAGGATTAATGATGTGTACGGAGAAGACTGTAAAAGAAAACACAGTACGTTTTTGGTTCCAACGCTTTCGTTCTGGAAATTTTGACCTCCAGAACAAACCTCGTGGATGGCCGGAGAACCACTAGGTTCGGTCACCCTAGTTGTCAATGAGGAATTGAAAGTGATCGTGGAATCGGATCCATCTCAAACCACTTCAGAATTAGCTGCAGGCTTCGCTGTGAGTGATAAAACCATTTTGAATCATTTGAAAGAAATTGGAAAAGTGAAAAAGCTTGAAAAATGGTTATCGCATAAACTAAGTGAAGCAAACCAACAAACACGCGTCGACTGCTGCGTCGCGTTACTCATCCGTCACAATAACGAGGGGATTTTGAATCGTATCATTACTTGTAATGAAAATCCTATCCCGTATCCTATACGATCCAGGAAATCCAGGAAAACCGGCTACATCCTGCCCCAAGCGAAAGTTGACTCCAAAAACGGTACTGGTTAGCGCCTGGCGGACCAGCGTTGGTGTCATCCACTACAGCTTCCTAAGATCTGGTCAGACGATTACGGCAGATCTGTGTGCCGACAATTGGAAACCATGATGGAAAAGCTAGCAGTTACATAGCCGAAATTGGTCAACCGCTCTAGCCCACTGCTGCTTCAGGACAACGCTAGACCACATACTGCGCAACAGACGGTGGCGAACTAGAGGAGCTAGGATTGGAATGTCTCCGTCACCCACCATTGTCCCCGGACATTGCTTGAACTGATTACCAATTTCTTAATTGGAAAAAAATTTAATTCAGATGAGGCTGTCCAATACACCTTCAAAGATTTTGTTGGTTCTCGCTCTCGCAATTTTTTCAGCAAAGGAATCAATGAACTCCCGATAAAATGAAAAAATTGTACATAGATCACAACGGTTTGATTAATTAAATAAAAAAATGTAAAAAAAATAGTTTTGCTTTTTCCATATAAAACATCAATTTCATATGTAAGGACCTAAAATTACATATATTATATTTTCCTAAATTTCCACTGTTGTGTTTGCGCGGATCGTTGCTTACTTAGCAGGTGCGTCATTGCTGACCTTCGGCCCCACACCACACCACCGGCTGGGAGTGGAACAATCAAAACAAATGTTTACACAGTGATGTTATTTGAATATATGGTTTATTATAAAGAAATCCAATACATATGTATAACAAAAACTAGTCTGTGCGATTCCCAAAGGAAGCTCTTTGCTCTCAACCCATGACTTTCTACTTAGGAAGTCATTTCTATCAACTGACTGGATATCCGCCCATCATGAGTGGGTTAGTCAAAGTCAGAGTCAAAGTCAAAATGTTTTATTCAAATAAGGATTTTACAATCACTTTTGAATCGTCAAAGTTATGAAATATTATTTTTTGAAATCCGGTTCACAATGTTGTTGATTTCTATCGAGAAGAATCCGGCAAGAAACTCGATAGTTACTCTTTTAAAAAATATCATAAAAACTAAAAATGCAATCAATGTTTTAAATAAAAATTTTAAGCTTTACAATTTTATATTATTTCCATTTTAATTTGGTTTACCTATGCATCCTGTAATTGAACATCTTCAGTCCCAAGGATTTTTGTCATTAACATAGTCTGAAATATTGTAGTATGCTTTTTTACAAAGTACTTCTTTGATAAAAGATTTAAATTAACTTATTGATAGCTTTTGAATATTATTGGGAACTTTGTTGTAAAAGTGTATACTTGCCCTATAAAAGAGTCATTTATTTTGTGTAGACGTGTATCATGCACCAACAGCTTATTTTTACTTCTAGTATTTACTTTGTGAACGTCACTTAAACACAAATTATTGATATTTTTATGTACATATAAAAGATTTTCATATATGTACTGCGACGCTAAAGTTAAAATAGTTACTTCCCTAACCCTATCCCTTATTTATAAATAGCACGAATTGCCCTTTTTTGTAACAAAGCGCTACCCCACAATAGGATACCATATGTCATTAAACTATGGAAATAGCTAAAATATACTATTTTTGCAGTGTCGACATCGGTCAATCGTCTTATTTTCTTGATCGCATACACAGCAGAACTAAGTTTTTTGGCTAGGTTATGAATATGAGGGCCCCATTGAAGTTTGGAGTCCAGCGTTATGCCAAGAAAGACTGTTGAATTAACAAGTTCTAATTGCTTTCACATTAACATTTATATATGTCTGTATCTGACTAACATTTGGTAATGTAAATTTAACACATTTGGTTCTTTGTTCATTAAGTAACAAATTATTACCGTTAAAGCTATTAACAATTTTAGAAAGGGCATTATTTAATTTATCATAACATGTCTGTCGTCTTCTAACTTTAAAAAGTAAAGAGGTGTCATCAGCAAATAAGACAATGTCATTGTTTTTTACATGATATGGGAGATCTTTTATGTAAATAAGAAATAGAAAAGGACCTTAAATTGAGCCCTGAGGGACTCCCATAGTGACTGCTGATGCCGGAGATATTTCACCGTTGACATCTATTTTCTGCACTCTCCTACTCATGTAGGAGGACAAAAGGTCGAAAGCTTTGCCTCTAATACCATAGTGATGTAGCTTCCTGATGAGTTTTCGTGTTGGACACAGACAAATGCCTTAGATAAATCACAAAACACTCCAAGAGCATCATGCGAATCCTCCCAGGCGTTAAATATAATTTTTAATAGTGCCACTCCTGCATCGGTGGTGGAACGGCCTTTCATAAAGCCAAACTGTTTACTTCTAAGTAGGTCATTAATACAGAAATGGCTTAACATTTGACACAGTATGATTTTTTCAAAAACTTTACTGAGTACAGGTAGTATTGAAATAGGCCGAAAATTATTAGGGTCTGTTGAACTACCTGATTTAAAAAGAGGTATAACGTTGCTAAGTTTCATCTCATCACGAAACACAACACTATCAACACAACTATTAAAAATTATGGCTAAGGGTTGTGCTATAACATGAATTATTCTTTACTGATATAAGAACCTACATTCTACCATATATTTGTTGGTGTTCAAATATTTGTATCATGCGTTTTCGACCATTTCATTAATTAAGATTACAATAGGAAATAATTATAAAGGAATAATTAATATTTTACAATAATAGGTTGATATTTAAACTGTTTAATAAATGTCATAAAGTAGGTATAGTAATAAATAAATAAATTATAAATTTTTTTTTTTAATTAACATAGTAAAACAATTTTGTTCGCCAGTTCAAGAATATATTGTTATGTTTTTTACAGAATACAAGAACGCAATAACTAAATATTATCATTTGGAAAGATCATTAATAGCCGTGCTAGGTATAACTAAACTGACCATTTATTTTTTAACTCAAAACGGGACATCGGTTTATTTATGTCAATAAGTAGTTTACAATGAAAAAAAGCAAACTTTTAAATGATCATTATTTAGAAAAAGTTATATATTTGTGTTCACAATTTGTTATAATTAAGGGGACGATAGACGCTGGATGAGCAAGTCAAGTATAAAAAAAGCTGAAATCCATCTTAAGCCTTTTTTGATATAAGGTTGAACTTCGCACGTTACGGTTGATGGCGCTTATGCCCAGAGAACGTACATTTTTGGCTAGTTTTTTCATGTTTTTAAGTAATAAAAAAAAATTAGCCTTGGTATAGAAATTTCAGCCGATTTTTATTTTAATATGAAACAATACCTTATTAATGAAAAATCGAGTTCTAAGATAAGTAAATTTAAATTTCAGCACGTTTTTGTGATTATTTCAGAATTATTTTCCTAATTTATGAACATTTTTTTTTAAATTCTGTACAATTTTTCTTTTTAATAAGTTTTTTCCCTAACCTCTGTATTTTTCTGTGATTTGTAGTATGTACCACTTCTTCAATCTAGAACAAGTAAGATGTTTCTGTTTTCAGATATTAGGGTGTAGGGTCTTAAAATAATCAAAAAAAATTATATGCATCGCCGATCGTCGATCTCGCACCACTCGCACCACTCGCACCACTCGCACCACTCGCACCACTTGCACCACTCGAGAGAGCCACCGCGAGCTGCATACTTTCTGGAAAACGGGACCTTTATGCGTCCCGGGGCTTTGTTTTGGGACACAAGGACAGGTAACTGAAAAAAGGGACAGTCCAGTTCAAAACGGAACGTATACCGGTGTGAAGTTAGCGACCTAGGTTAGCGGCCTTTTATAATCCGACCAAATTAAAAAGTAAAGGATTTTAATGAAATAATTTACTGAATTAAACGGATATAACAACAAATAGACCAAAATAATGAGAAACCGGTCAAAAATTAAACAAATATATATATAATTTAAATAATAAAAAATTAAAGTAAAAGAAAATTTCACAATGTGATACTTATCGGCCTAAAAGGTCATCATAAAAATGTGGTAACACTTATTGACGCATATCAAATTGAACCTCTTTAAACCAGAAACTATATCATGTTTTCAAATTACATCTATCTCGGGGTTAAGTGTGAGAAAAATGGTTAGCAGCCTAAAAATCATTTTCTTTTAAAATTTCAAACACACCGTAAATCTGTTGGTTAAGGAAAAAGTTACAATCAAATGCTGTTGAAACAAGCATTTTGTATTGTTCTTATTAATAAATATTGCTACATGTGTAATACCTCTTCTATTTAAATAATAAAAAAATAAAAGTTGAAGAAAATTTCACAATGTGATACTTATTGGCATAAAAAGTCATCATGAAAATGCGGTAGCACTTAGTGACGCATATCAAATTGAGCCTCTTTAAACCAGAAACCATATCAAGTTTTCAAATCACACCTATCTCGGGGTTAACTGTGAGAAAAATGGTTAGCGGCCTAAAAATTATTTTCTTTCAAAATTTCAAACACACCGTAAATCTGTTGGTTAAGGAAAAAGTTACAATCAAATGCTGTTGAAACAAGCATTTTGTATTGTTCTTATTAATAAATATTGCTACATGTGTAATACCTCTTCTATTTAAATAATAAAAAAATAAAAGTTGAAGAAAATTTCACAATGTGATACTTATCGGCCTAAAAGGTCATCATAAAAATGCGGTAACACTTAGTGACGCATATCAAATTGAGCCTCTTTAAACCAGAAACCATATCAAGTTTTCAAATTACATCTATCTCGGGGTTAAATGTGAGAAAAACGGTTAGCGGCGTAAAAAATATTTTCTTTCAAAATTTCAAACACACCGTAAATCTGTTAGTTGAGGAAAAAATTACAATCAAATGCTGTTGAAACAAGCATTTTGTATTGTTCTTATTATAAATATTGCTACATGTGTAATACCTCTTCTATTTAAATAATAAAAAAATAAAAGTTGAAGAAAATTTCACAATGTGATACTTATTGGCATTAAAAGTCATCATTAAAATGCGGTAACACTTAGTGACGCATATCAAATTGAGCCTCTTTAAACCAGAAACCATATCATGTGTTCAAATTACATCTATCTCGGGGTTAAATGTGAGAAAAACGGTTAGCGGCGTAAAAAATATTTTCTTTCAAAATTTCAAACACACCGTAAATCTGTTAGTTGAGGAAAAAATTACAATCAAATGCTGTTGAAACAAGCATTTTGTATTGTTCTTATTATAAATATTGCTACATGTGTAATATCTCTTCTATTTAAATAATAAAAAATAAAAAGTTGAAGAAAATTTCACAATGTGATACTTATTGGCATAAAAGGTCATCATAAAAATGCGGTAACACTTAGTGACGCATATCAAATTGAGCCTCTTTAAACCAGAAACCATATCAAGTTTTCAAATCACACCTATCTCGGGGTTAACTGTGAGAAAAATGGTTAGCGGCCTAAAAATTATTTTCTTTCAAAATTTCAAACACACCGTAAATCTGTTGGTTAAGGAAAAAGTTACAATCAAATGCTGTTGAAACAAGCATTTTGTATTGTTCTTATTAATAAATATTGCTACATGTGTAATACCTCTTCTATTTAAATAATAAAAAAATAAAAGTTGAAGAAAATTTCACAATGTGATACTTATCGGCCTAAAAGGTCATCATAAAAATGCGGTAACACTTAGTGACGCATATCAAATTGAGCCTCTTTAAACCAGAAACCATATCAAGTTTTCAAATTACATCTATCTCGGGGTTAAATGTGAGAAAAACGGTTAGCGGCGTAAAAAATATTTTCTTTCAAAATTTCAAACACACCGTAAATCTGTTAGTTGAGGAAAAAATTACAATCAAATGCTGTTGAAACAAGCATTTTGTATTGTTCTTATTATAAATATTGCTACATGTGTAATATCTCTTCTATTTAAATAATAAAAAAATAAAAGTGTAAGGAAATTTCACAATGTGATACTTATCGGCCTAAAAGGTCATCATAAAAATGCGGTAACACTTAGTGACGCATATCAAATTGAGCCTCTTTAAACCAGAAACCATATCATGTTTTCAAATTACATCTATCTCGGGGTTAAATGTGAGAAAAACGGTTAGCGGCGTAAAAAATATTTTCTTTCAAAATTTCAAACACACCGTAAATCTGTTAGTTGAGGAAAAAATTACAATCAAATGCTGTTGAAACAAGCATTTTGTATTGTTCTTATTATAAATATTGCTACATGTGTAATATCTCTTCTATTTAAATAATAAAAAATAAAAAGTTGAAGAAAATTTCACAATGTGATACTTATTGGCCTAAAAGGTCATCATAAAAATGCGGTAACACTTAGTGACGCATATCAAATTGAGCCTCTTTAAACCAGAAACCATATCAAGTTTTCAAATCACACCTATCTCGGGGTTAACTGTGAGAAAAATGGTTAGCGGCCTAAAAATTATTTTCTTTCAAAATTTCAAACACACCGTAAATCTGTTGGTTAAGGAAAAAGTTACAATCAAATGCTGTTGAAACAAGCATTTTGTATTGTTCTTATTAATAAATATTTCTACATGTGTAATACCTCTCCTATTTAAATAATAAAAAAATAAAAGTGTAAGGAAATTTCACAATGTGATACTTATCGGCCTAAAAGGTCATCATAAAAATGCGGTAACACTTAGTGACGCATATCAAATGGAGCCTCTTTAAACCATAAACCATATCAAGTTTTCAAATCACACCTATCTCGGGGTTAACTGTGAGAAAAATGGTTAGCGGCCTAAAAATTATTTTCTTTCAAAATTTCAAACACACCGTAAATCTGTTGGTTAAGGAAAAAGTTACAATCAAATGCAGTTGAAACAAGCATTTTGTATTGTTCTTATTATAAATATTGCTACATGTGTAATACCTCTTCTATTTAAATAATAAAAAAATAAAAGTTGAAGAAAATTTCACAATGTGATACTTATTGGCATTAAAAGTCATCATTAAAATGCGGTAACACTTAGTGACGCATATCAAATTGAGCCTCTTTAAACCAGAAACCATATCATGTTTTCAAATTACATCTATCACGGGGTTAAATGTGAGAAAAACGGTTAGCGGCGTAAAAATTATTTTCTTTCAAAATTTCAAACACACCGTAAATCTGTTGGTTAAGGAAAAAGTTACAATCAAATGCTGTTGAAACAAGCATTTTGTATTGTTCTTATTAATAAATATTTCTACATGTGTAATACCTCTCCTATTTAAATAATAAAAAAATAAAAGTGTAAGGAAATTTCACAATGTGATACTTATCGGCCTAAAAGGTCATCATAAAAATGCGGTAACACTTAGTGACGCATATCAAATTGAGCCTCTTTAAACCAGAAACCATATCATGTTTTCAAATTACATCTATCTCGGGGTTAAATGTGAGAAAAACGGTTAGCGGCGTAAAAAATATTTTCTTTCAAAATTTCAAACACACCGTAAATCTGTTAGTTGAGGAAAAAATTACAATCAAATGCTGTTGAAACAAGCATTTTGTATTGTTCTTATTATAAATATTGCTACATGTGTAATATCTCTTCTATTTAAATAATAAAAAATAAAAAGTTGAAGAAAATTTCACAATGTGATACTTATTGGCATAAAAGGTCATCATAAAAATGCGGTAACACTTAGTGACGCATATCAAATTGAGCCTCTTTAAACCAGAAACCATATCAAGTTTTCAAATCACACCTATCTCGGGGTTAACTGTGAGAAAAATGGTTAGCGGCCTAAAAATTATTTTCTTTCAAAATTTCAAACACACCGTAAATCTGTTGGTTAAGGAAAAAGTTACAATCAAATGCTGTTGAAACAAGCATTTTGTATTGTTCTTATTAATAAATATTTCTACATGTGTAATACCTCTCCTATTTAAATAATAAAAAAATAAAAGTGTAAGGAAATTTCACAATGTGATACTTATCGGCCTAAAAGGTCATCATAAAAATGCGGTAACACTTAGTGACGCATATCAAATTGAGCCTCTTTAAACCAGAAACCATATCAAGTTTTCAAATCACACCTATCTCGGGGTTAACTGTGAGAAAAATGGTTAGCGGCCTAAAAATTATTTTCTTTCAAAATTTCAAACACACCGTAAATCTGTTGGTTAAGGAAAAAGTTACAATCAAATGCAGTTGAAACAAGCATTTTGTATTGTTCTTATTATAAATATTGCTACATGTGTAATACCTCTTCTATTTAAATAATAAAAAAATAAAAGTTGAAGAAAATTTCACAATGTGATACTTATTGGCATTAAAAGTCATCATTAAAATGCGGTAACACTTAGTGACGCATATCAAATTGAGCCTCTTTAAACCAGAAACCATATCATGTGTTCAAATTACATCTATCTCGGGGATAAATGTGAGAAAAACGGTTAGCGGCGTAAAAATTATTTTCTTTCAAAATTTCAAACACACCGTAAATCTGTTGGTTAAGGAAAAAGTTACAATCAAATGCTGTTGAAACAAGCATTTTGTATTGTTCTTATTAATAAATATTTCTACATGTGTAATACCTCTCCTATTTAAATAATAAAAAAATAAAAGTGTAAGGAAATTTCACAATGTGATACTTATCGGCCTAAAAGGTCATCATAAAAATGCGGTAACACTTAGTGACGCATATCAAATTGAGCCTCTTTAAACCAGAAACCATATCAAGTTTTCAAATCACACCTATCTCGGGGTTAACTGTGAGAAAAATGGTTAGCGGCCTAAAAATTATTTTCTTTCAAAATTTCAAACACACCGTAAATCTGTTGGTTAAGGAAAAAGTTACAATCAAATGCAGTTGAAACAAGCATTTTGTATTGTTCTTATTATAAATATTGCTACATGTGTAATACCTCTTCTATTTAAATAATAAAAAAATAAAAGTTGAAGAAAATTTCACAATGTGATACTTATTGGCATTAAAAGTCATCATTAAAATGCGGTAACACTTAGTGACGCATATCAAATTGAGCCTCTTTAAACCAGAAACCATATCAAGTTTTCAAATCATATATTAATATTTATTAATAAGAACAATACAAAATGCTTGTTTCAACAGCCTTTGATTGTTACTTTTTCCTTAACCAACAGATTTACGGTGTGTTTGAAATTTTGAAAGAAAATAATTTTTAGGCCGCTAACCATTTTTCTCACAGTTAACCCCGAGATAGGTGTGATTTGAAAACTTTATATGGTTTCTGGTTTAAAGAGGCTGAATTTGATATGCGTCACTGAGTGTTACCGCATTTTCATGATGACTTTTTATGCCAATAAGTATCACATTGTGAAATTTTCTTCAACTTTTATTTTTTTATTATTTAAATAGGAGAGGTATTACACCTGTAGCAATATTTATTAATAAGAACAATACAAAGTGCTAGTTTCAACAGCCTTTGATTGTTACTTTTTCCTTAACCAACAGATTTACGGTATGTTTGAAATTTTGAAAGAAAATAATTTTTAGGCCGCCAACCATTTTTCTCACAGTTAACCCCGAGATAGGTGTGATTTGAAAACTTGATATGGTTTCTGGTTTAAAGAGGCTCAATTTGATATGCGTCAGTGAGTGTTACCGCATTTTCATGATGACTTTTTATGCCAATAGGCAGCACATTGTGAAATTTTCTTCAACTTTTAATTTTTTATTATTTAAATTGAATAGGTGTTACACATGTAGTAATATTTATTAATAAGAATAATACAAACTGCTTGTTTCAACAGCCTTTGATTGTTACTTTTTCCTTAACCAACAGATTTACGGTGTGTTTGAAATTTTGAAAGAAAATAATTTTTAGGCCGCTAACCATTTTTCTCACAGTTAACCCCGAGATAGGTGTAATTCGAAAACTTGATATGGTTTCTGGTTTTAAGAGGCTCAATTTGATATGCGTCACTAAGTGTTACCGCATTTTCATGATGATTTTTTATGCAAATAAGTATCACATTGTGAAATTTTCTTCAACTTTTATTTTTTTATTATTTAAATAGAAGAGGTATTACACATGTAGCAATATTTATAATAAGAACAATTCAAAATGCTTGTTTCAACAGCATTTGATTGTAATTTTTTCCTTAACCAACAGATTTATGGTGTGTTTGAAATTTTTAAAGAAAATAATTTTTAGGCCGCTAACCTTTTTTCTCACAGTTAACCCCGAGATAGGTGTGATTTGAGAACTTGATATGGTTTCTGGTTTAAAGAGGCTCAATTTGATATGCGTCACTAAGTGTTACCGCATTTTCATGATGACTTTTTATGCCAATAATTATCACACTGTGAAAATTTCTTCAACTTTTATTTTTTTATTATTTAAATAGGATAGGTATTACACATGTAGCAATTTTTATTAATAAGAACAATACAAAATGCTTGTTTCAACAGCATTTGATTGTAAGTTTGTCCTCAACTAACAAATTAACGGTGTGTTTGACATTTTGAAAGAAAATAATTTTTAGGCCGCTAACCATTTTTCTCACACTTAACCCC
The DNA here is from genome assembly GCA_946406115.1 of Apoda limacodes. Taxonomy (NCBI): domain Eukaryota; kingdom Metazoa; phylum Arthropoda; class Insecta; order Lepidoptera; family Limacodidae; genus Apoda; species Apoda limacodes. The sequence goes on along the minus strand of OX291542.1, from coordinate 2,285,442 downwards.
GAGATAGATGTAATTTGAAAACTTGATATGGTTTCTGGTTTAAAGAGGCTCAATTTGATATGCGTCACTAAGTGTTACCGCATTTTTATGATGACCTTTTAGGCCGATAAGTATCACATTGTGAAATTTTCTTTTACTTTAATTTTTTATTATTTAAATTATATATATATTTGTTTAATTTTTGACCGGTTTCTCATTATTTTGGCCTATTTATTGTTATATCCGTTTAATTCAGTAAATTATTTCATTAAAATCCTTTACTTTTTAATTTGGTCGGATTATAAAAGGCCGCTAACTTAGGCCGCTAACTTCACACCGGTGGGGCGTATGGTCAGTTTAGGTATAACCTGTGTAAACAACTGTTAATGTCTCCCTCCGTGCTGCGATCAATTACATATCTAGCTTATTTAGTGAATAATAACATAAATCAATTGTATATAAATACCTTTATATCTCAATAATATGTAGTCCAAGCCTTTAGCAAGAAATTTGCACATAGTTACTCACTTTCTTAAAGTTTATACATTATAATAAACCATAATTATTAAGTAGTAAAATTAATTTAAATAACAAAGATTGAATAACTGAATTACACAGTACACTTTCAAATTTTTATATTGATAATAAATATTATAAAAAAAATATTATCTGACGCTTAGTTTGTTTGGCGGCAACGTCACAACGTTGAAACTGCCGCGCGGAGCGCTATTTTCAACGTTAAATTAAAATTATAAATAATGGAACTACAATTTCGGGAGTCGAGACTTTTTGTTATGAAATTTTCTCCTCTTTTAGAATCTTTATTCAAAATGGAGCTTTTTTAAATATTTTTGAAGTTATTGTTAAAAAACGGAGACCACCTTTTTCTCTCTTCGTTTTTTGTTAATAACAATTGCAATATTTAATTAAAAAATTCCAAAATTCCCCTTTTTCAGAATAAAATTCTGAATCCAAAAAACCAAACCCCATGTTTTTAAATTTGTTCTAACTATTTTTCGCAGAAAACTCACTTCTCGACCAGACTATATTAGGTATGACTCGGTACAAAAATTGTAGATAATAGTTTTATTTTTTTGTTCTGAATAAAGTGGTAATAATAATGATATGTAAATTAAAAACTTGTTTAGGAAAATATACTTAACTATAATTTAAATGTAATTACAATAGGTTAAGCAAGAGAGAGTAATTAAAATGTCAGGTTAATGATTATTGTATTTTATCATTTCGGAATTTGTTTATTGAGTAGTACATTTTTTTAGTAACAGGTCGAATAATTGTTACTTAAAACTTCTAAAATTAACTTTCTTTAAGTGATCTGGTAAGTATATGGTTATATATTTTCATAGCCATACAATATATATTGAAGGCGTCGCGTAAGAATGAGCTTTGCGAAATTGTTTTTAGCGGATTTGCAAGGTAATAATATTTTTTCATCGGTTAAATAGAGTTTGGAAGTACAAACTTTCCACACTGTATTTTTTAAGTTAAATCTATGAAGTTTGGTATTTGACCTTTCGAGTAAAAATCTAGAATAATATATTTCACTATTTTTGGAAAATCATCTCACAGGGGGTAAAATAGGGGATGATACTTTGTAAGGAAATCCAGTTAGTTTTGCAAATATAACCATGGAAATTTATAAAGGTATTTACTTTATTTACAAAAGAAGAATTACGCGTTTCAGTATGCTTCTAAATTTAACTAAATTTATCTAAATTTAAGTGGGTGAAAATGGGTGGCAAAGTTTGTACGAGAAAAAAATATATTTATGTTAAAATTAACTCTAAACTGGATATTGGCCATTGCTAGCTCTTACAATTATTTACAATATTAATGAAGTGCATGTTTCAGGTTTATTTTTTAACTCAGCCTAAGAAGGGAAACAAAACAACATAACACAGTTTTTATGAGATGAAATATTTATTTGATAAATTTACTTGAAATTGGTCACTGAAATGCCAAGTCAAAACATTAATAATCAAGTGTTTAATTTTGTTTTTAAATTCAACCCCAAGAGGGAAAAGGGAATGGCAAAGTTTGTATGCAAATGGGAAACTAAATTTTTATTATCTAATTTATTAAAAACTTAACGCTCTTCAATATAAATCAAAAACACATACTCTTGCGTTTCCCTAAGGGGTAAAAGATGGTGGCATCTATGGGATTTTTTTAATGAAATCTGCTTGAAACTTCGAATTATTGCTATTTTTTTAAAATTGAAGATATTTCTTAATTTTCGAAATTCAGCCCTTACGGTGTTTTTTAGCGCCTATCGTACATGGAACTGTGTCTCTTTGAGATTTTAGTGCCTATCGTACATTGAACTGTGTCTCTTTGAGATTTTAGTGCCTATCGTACATAGAACTGTGTCTCTTTGAGATTTTAGTGCCTATCGCACATGGAACTGTGTCTCTTTGACTGTGATTTTATTCAGAATTCATGTAAACAACAAAATGTATAAAAAAGTATTTCAGGTAATTTTAATATCAACCTTTAAGGGTGTAAAAGGAAAGGTAAAGTTTGTAAGGAAATTATATTTTTATGGTTAAAATTACTTAAATCTTAGCATTATTGCTTTAACACATTAAATAAAATACGTATGAAGGTGTTTTTCAAAATTCAGCTCCTGAGGAGAGAAAGGGTGTGAGAAATTTGTATAGGATTTAATATTTCTACAGTCAATTAAATTGAAACTTGGTATGTATGTGTTTTTGAACACAACTAACAAACGACGTTTCGGCGATTCAGGAAACATTAACACCTACGGGGAGAAATTTGCAAAAAGTCGAAAATATTTATAATTAAGAAAGCACGTATTTTTTTTTACAGTTAATATATATTTATGTGCATTTACTTGAAACTCCGAATGAATCTTTCGAACCAACAAATAAAACAATATTTCGGTACCTTTATAAATTTAACCCCTAACAGAAGAAAGGGGGGGGAGAAACTTTTTATTTTTGCTTAATTTTATTTTAGGTTTTGTGGGCTATTTTGAAGTGCAAGTGGGTAAACTTTATAGTACGTTGATTAAAGAACTGAGTAAATCTTAAAGTCTATGCGAGCGATTTGTACGGTTCTTTAATTATAGTACAAATATAAGTTTTCACATATACTATGTAGCTTTTCACATATACTATGTAGCTTTTCACATATACTATGTAGCTTTTCACATATACTATGTAGCTTTTCACATATACTATGTAGCTTTTCACATATACTATGTAGCTTTTCACATATACTATGTAGCTTTTCACATATACTATGTAGCTTTTCACATATACTATGTAGCTTTTCGCCCGCAGCATCGCGGCAAAGTTAAAAAGCTGGCAATACTTTCGATAGTTTCAGTGCCTCTAATGTAATTTTTTTAAATTAAAGGTATGAGGCAGGGAAGTGGTGGTGAAATCTGATGTCCACGTTCAAGCATATCAGGCCTTACGTTAAAATGCAACGCCTTAAAATCGATAAAGGCCACGAGGCAACTTACCCCAGTCAACCTATACGGCCAACCCATTCCATGGGTAAAAAGGTCAAATATCTAGGAGTCACCTAGGACTCTCGTACCCAACGGCTTTCGTTCTCGGTCGCCTCAAGCCAATGCTAAAAAGTACAGTTAAATGTCTCTTAAAAATAAGGTGACGCTTTACAAACTTGTATACGGCCTATACTCACATTTGCGAGCGTAGTGTTTGGTCACACAAAAACTTCTTCTTACAAGTCATACAAAATCGCTTTAGGTGAGGCGCAGTTGGTGCCCCGTACTATATGCGTACTATATATGCGTAATATCGATCTCCACAGTGATTTCGAGTTACCGAACATTAAAGACTTTATCAAAGACGAGTCAAAACCTACTCAGCCGTCCACCCCAGCCGTCCACCCCAGCCGTCCACCCCAGCCGTCCACCCCAGCCGTCCACCCCAGCCGTCCACCCCAGCCGTCCACCCCAGCCGTCCACCCCAGCCGTCCACCCCAATCCCCTTATTAGGCACGCTTGCAATTATGTGCCCAATAGAGGGCCTTTAGGACCCTTGAGATACCCTAGGCACGTAATAATCTATTTAGACGATGAAATCACCAGCAGGCTCACAGCTCAAACGGCGGTCATTTTTTAGTCAGATTTAGTTTTAAGAACGGTTACCCAAGCCGAGGTTCGAGTCCAGTACACCCTTGTGCAAACCACCCTGCAAACTTTTCGCAGCAGAGTGCAAGCAGCACCGCAGCAAAAGTTAGTCCTCGTGTAGTTGTCAAGGCCATCTGCGGCCAACAACAGTAGTTAGTAGTTAGAAATAAGAAAAAAAAGCTACGGTAGCACATACAGCAGAGCTTATATAGTCTTTTGGCTAAATTATGAACCAAATAAGACTGCAATCAACTAGTTCTAATTGCTCCCCATTAATAATAATATTGGTCTGGATTTGAGTATAATTTGGCAAAATTTTACTCACTTAGTTTTTTGTTATTAATTAATATTATTTCAATTCATTAATTTTGGATATCGCCTTATTCACTTCCTTAAACATGCATCCCGTATCTTGACTATAAATAACAAAAAAGTGCCCTTGAGCAAAGAAAAAACAATGTTATGATTTTTTACGATCATCAATGATAAATAGAAATGGACCAATAATTGAGCTCTGAGGTACTCGTCCAGAAGGACTTCACACCGCCACGCCTCCGCCCAAGGAACATGTCTTTTGTATCTACTTGCTCCTTCCATTAAAATATCAGGTTATTGATAATATTACTGATTTAGGTGATTTTAAAATCAACAACGTATGTTAAGTGGCAGCAAACAGATAATTTACTGTTTACGTTATCTGCTGCTAACACCTGTGTCTACATAAGTTTCTTTTTGATTACATATCTAAATAATTTAAAGCAGTACCTAAGTGTAATCATGTGATTAATCACAAAAACAAAATTTTAGATCTCGTGTTGCCAAAAATTTCAATCGGAAATTGAATACAACGTCCGTTCTTCTGTAGCATATGTATCAGAATTTACTTAATCCTAATTACAGACACCCAAATGCTTATCATATAAGGTACGCCAAAGATATAACTTTTCTAAAGCCAACTACGACGCTATAAAGCATAGATAGAACGAGTTGTCATGGGATGAACAGTTTTTAGAATGTTTGAATGTGATATAGTAAGCATATTCTACGCCATACTGCGAAGTATTAAACCAAGCTAGTGCCGAAAACCATTTCAAACACCAAAAATTACTATAAAATATAGTAATCCTCTAGACCACCTTAGTTTCGACTTACTAAAAGTTTGATGTCGAAACTTGATAAAAGCTTGCTACAAAAAGTATATCAGTCGGGAAGTATTAAAGTATATCAGTCGGGTAGTATTAAAGTATATCAGTCGGGAAGTATTAAAGTATATCAGTCGGGTAGTATTAAAGTATATCAGTCGGGTAGTATTAAAGTATATCAGTCGGGTAGTATTAAAGTATATCAGTCGGAAAGTATTAAAGTATATCAGTCGGGTAGTATTAAAGTATATCAGTCGGGAAGTATTAAAGTATATCAGTCGGGTAGTATTAAAGTATATCAGTCGGGTAGTATTAAAGTATATCAGTCGGGTAGTATTAAAGTATATCAGTCGGGTAGTATTAAAGTATATCAGTCGGGTAGTATTAAAGTATATCAGTCGGGTAGTATTAAAATGAATGTATATCAATTAAAATACGTTTTATTTTTATTTTATTTAATCTTTTATTGTACACGGAGTTTTTTAAACAATAAAAAAAAGAATAAAGTGATGTAAAAGTTGCGAGCTTATCTCTAATAAAGATTTCTTACAGCAAACCAACTAGATTTCAGTCCCGAGAAAGGACATAGGCTACTTAAAAACTTCAAGTGTGAGTCTGTTTTTTTTTCTATAATTAAGATGAGAGTATAATTGAGATAACAGAATTCAGGAACCGCGGGTAAAAGCAAGTATGCAATAAAATTTAAAATTAAGTAACATTGTATAAATACAAATTCAATGAGAAGAAACACATATACAAATGCATTATTACAACATGAATTCATATACTAGATTTAATATATGTAAAAATATATACAGATATATAAATAAATATATACAGATATAAAGGTATACATACATTAATGAGTATATAGTTGTGCAGTCACTGAGTATATAGTTGTGCAGTCACTGAATCAGAAATACTACTTAGACAAAGATAGATAATGTCCTTTTAAGCGCTTTTTAAAGAAAGCGATCTGAACTATCACGAATTGTATGAGGCGAAGTATTTTAACTTTAACCGTTCATGCAGTTATGAACTTCATTACCATGTTCGGACCTAGATAAGGTACCTATTGTTAATGAAGATTTCTAAGTTTTTAGCAACGCTTGTTTTTTAGGGTTCCGTACCCAGAGGGTGCCAACGGAGACCTATTACTAAGCCTCTGCTGTCTGTCTGTCTGTCCGACCATTAAAAGGCTTTCTCTTTTAGACCGAAATAGGTAAAAGCCTGATTTTTTTTACAGAATATATTTTATGTAGGAAATAGTTTTCTAATTGGTGTGATTCATATCTCACAAATCGTACTTCAAAAGTTGTGGTCAACGGCTACACTTCAGAACTGTTTCTCACGCGTTTCAGCGTCCATCAGGGCTCTCATCTTGGTCCAATATTCTTTAAAATCTTCTTGAATAATGAAAAATGCTGTTTCCAGCACTCTTAAGTATATATTTTTGCAGATGACTTAAAAATTATAAACAGATCCAGAACTTAAACCACCGTAAGGTTCTAAAAAATAATCTTTATTGTTAATGTCTATGGTGCCAAAAAAACCGTATGTTCCTGAATCCGGACAAGTACTCTGCGTTAATTTCTCAAGAAATATGCTTAATGTACACAATAATAATAAGTAATTGTCGACAATGTATTAGGTAAGGTGACCACGGTACGGGATTTAGGGCTATACATAGACAAAATAATAGAATTAAGAGGCATATAGCAGCTAACTAGCGCCGCCATTAGATATCCTCGAGAACTCTAAATAATATCTGTGAGTTGTAGTTGGCTTTTCTGCTAAAAACGGCCACTTTTAGCAGAAATGTCAACTACAACTCACAGATATTATTTAGAAACTAATATAAAACTTCTAAAAATAGCTTATATTTCCAACATTTGGATTTTGAAAAATTCATTTTCTACGAAGAGAAAATTGAGAATATCTTATACCGCTTTTCGAGTTCTCGGGTTTGTATTCAGGAATTGTACCAAAAAATCTCTTCTCTCGGTCTGTCTGTCCGAAGCCAGCCGCCCAGGCCGGCAAGGACTTACCTGTAAAGGCCCGTTCTGTACTTAAAATCGTCAAATGAAAGTGAAATTATCTCACTTAGGCATTTAAATTGAAAGAAATAACAGAGTTTTTATGATGTAAATAAAAAAAAAGATATTTTTAAGCCAATGAGATAAAATGTCAGTACTTAAAAATCGAACGGTAATTTAGTTAAACCTGGCTTGGTGTGGACAAAGCTACTTTAAAATCATTAAATTAAGCGCAAAGAGGGTTAATACTAATACCGATAAACTATCGACCTAATTGGATAAAAATTGGTATGGAGATAGGTTGGGCCTTGAGAAAAAAATCCTAAGCTTCTAGAAAAATAAAGGTTTTTTAATACTACTGAGTTGGCAAATAAGCTTATGGTCCGACTGATGGTAAGCGGTGACCGCAGCCAATGGACGCTTGCAATATCTTGCGTCCATAGGCAGTTGCCTTATTTGCTTCAATGCATAATCTTCTATAAATATAAAATGCTTTGTCCTGAATGACAGACGGATCAACGCACAGCCTAAACCGCTGATCGTAGAGACCTGAAACTTGGAGGGTGTGTTCTTTGTAAGACGTATGCATCCAATAAGAAAAAAATTCCGAAATTCTAGCCCTAAGGGGATGAAAAAGGGGGGCAAAATTTGTATGGGACAACGTGATTCCTTGGTCCAATCTACTTCAAATTTTGCATATACCTTTTTCAACAGAATTGATGGAAGACGTGTTTCGTATTTTACTGAAATTCATCCTTTAACAGGGTTAAAAAGAGGTAGAAAGTTTTTGGTTTTGGTGATTTGCTTCGAAGTTGATATCAATACTCCTAAGTGCTTTTGAAATAGATTAAATTCTAATTATGACACAGGTTTGAAAACTCAATCCGATTTTATTCAAAAAAGGTTGAACTTGAATCTCGCGCAATAAGGGTAAACCAATTGTAATGTGATTTTGGTAAGTTGTTGCCATGGAAGGTTTCTGAATAAGTACAACCACAGAACATTATAAGTTAATTTTTCAGAGTGTCTAGTTCGAATCAGAACTTAATGTTTTTAAAACACTGATTTACGTACCTACTGCTAATTTCATACTATTTTGCAATAATTTGATTTTGTTGAGGTTTTGAAATTGCGAATTTTACTAACCATTCTACTGAATATGTGTAAACTTTTATTTTTACACTTTACTGTATAAATAATGTCAAAATTCTAAGTTTTAATACTTTTTTATGTCCGTAGCGAATTGCATAAAAGTGCTAAAACAGAACCCTTATAATTTTGTCATGTCCGTCCGTTCGTATGTCTTTGCACCGATCCCAAAAAAAATGTAGTTAGGTGACCTTTGTAAACTGGCCTACAGTTTTGTAATCAACCTGAGAAAAAAAAAATATAGTTGTGTGAGGGTGTCGTTGGATAGGTCTGCAAATTGGTAAAAAAATGTAAGTAACTTATAGCAAGTTTTTGCTTTCAAAACAAAACAAGTTTATAAGTTTTTTTGGATATTCGCATTCTCATTCTACGGAACGGAACTCATTCTTTTAACCGACTACAAAAAACAAGTTTATCAATTAGACCCGTATGTATGTAATATTGTAAGAATTGCGTTATATTCATATTTTAGCCTATGGAAGCCCACAAAGGCAAACAGGTGTTCCAAATTTCATAAGTGTATTTATGAATGTTTGTCTACATATTTCACAGAAACTTTCCCCGGCTTGTATATAACAACTTACCAAAATTCCATTACCATACCAAATTTATTACAATTGATTTAACCTTATTGACCCTTTCGGAAAATCCTTTCGTATCCGATGCATACGTTATACGAAGAACACACCCTCCAAGTTTCAGGCCTCTACTATCAGCGATTTAGGCTGTGCGTTTATCCATCAGTCATTCAGGACAAAGCATTTTATATGTATAGATTGGTTCATAAGGTTATAATTTATTTTATGTAGTAAAAAAGTGGATTTCATAAAGTTTAATAATTATTTGACCTAAGTATGAGTAAATTATTAATTTTATAGTTAGCAAAAATCTTATCTTTATACGCCAAATTTATCGATACGGATTTATCGACAGAGCCTCCTCCCTATCACTTTTCAAACTGACAACGCCTATTTGATCGTGATTGGCTAAGACACTCGGCTCTTTCAAATGTATTGTATATACATAGCACTTCTAATGACGTATAATGTTCTGTGAGTACAACCCTTTCAAAATGGGTTTGTGCGGCAGTTGTTTTAAAAAAAGAAACAACGTTTCGCCGTTTCAGCTAGTAAAGAATATATGAATAGCAATTATTTTCGAGTGCGAAGTAAGTGAAATAATCATGTTTTAACCCACCTCGTAACATACAAATTACCTTAGTTTTTATAAGTGATTCTTCTATTAGTGTGTCTTTATTTCAGAATCTCAAATAAATATAACTGAATACCGGAGAGGGGCAAGGAAAAAACGGACGGCTAGCTACAAATGAAGTGAAGCTCAAAGGACACATGAAACAAGTTAATACTATCTAACATTCTATAGTTGATTGATCTCAAAAACATTAAGTTAAGTGTTTTGTTATAGTAATAAAAATAATTTAATACCCAATCTGTTGGTTTTAATTTAGACTTGACATTCAACATATCTATTCACATGTTTCAACTTACCTAGTAGGTGTGTGTTACAGCTTACCTCGATACTAAGAGTGTTGAAACTAATAGATGTTTATCCATGCTGGTTTCCTTGATTTTAGGAGTTCTGGGAAAGGTTCCAATCAAGAGCGTCGCCAACTTATGACTAAGGGGGCGGGGGGGAGCAATGGGGCAATATTATGGAGGATAAAAAATATGAACGCCTGGTACAGTCGAAACCATGAAACGTTATGTATAAAACTTCAGAAGCCCTCGACAGCACAATAACTAAATCAAACTTTTAAACACAGTAATAATTATAATAAATATATTAGTAAAAATAATATTGTATTCAAACATAACCTGCGGGGATTTTTTGCAAAACTTTCAACCACTTAATCATTAAAATTATGTAGGTTTTTATTTATTATAGCTCTGTGTACACTCATCATGGCCAGACCATTAAGGCGATTTTCTGCCATGGACCATGGTCCTTCTTAGCCATGTTTTTAGTCTTTTGAGGCTGCTAAAGGATCGCTCTACTGTACAGGTCGTGCATGGTAAAGCGATCAAAATTTTTAATGCTTTTTCCGTTTCGGGAAAGAAGGAATTTGTTTCTTTTAGGACATCAACAACTGTAAGATTTGTTAGATTAAGCCTATCGTGTCACAATTGCTGTCAAAGTTTGATTTCATTCTTTATGTTCGGTAAATCATAAAACTGGGCAATAGATTCACAAGTTTGTTTTATCTTTTGCATCTGCGCCGGGTGTAACTTAGATAAAGCGAATGATGGTGTGTTTTCTTCAGCAAAACGTACTTCAACGGAGGTGATAATTGAATCCAAGTATGGTATTACTAAAGACCTCTTCCAGTATTCTGAAGGGCTTTCTGCTAGATGATTGCTTCTATGACGTTGTTTTCCCGTAATACGCGGCATTGATGTACTGTCCGACTTTCTCCGCAACAGCAGTAGCTTCCTTTATAATTTCGTCTGTCACTTTTTCCGGATTTTCACGGTTGACCACGTCCAAAGCTACAGATTGAAGTACGTTAACAACGGGTTCCATCAAAGCCGAGTATTTGGCTACCAACATAATCCCGAGAATGAAAGAAATTCTGGAAGTAGCCGCATGCAGTTGGAAGGCACTTTTTCGAGTTGCACTATTTCTTTCCTGAGACAATGTTTGTTAGGCTTCCAGAATTCCTGAAAGATGGTTTTGTGTTTCTCACTTCATCTTGTCTCGTAAAGTCTGGAAATATTAGACCAGAGTGCGAACTGCGAATGCACGTAGTGTGCGCGCAGTTGTTTTAAGTGCGTTCGCGAACACATTAAATGTATGGGAAATGTTGCATTGCATGCTGTGTTGTACTGCAGCAATGTGCTCGTTAGTAGAGGGGATTCGTTGGTTCTGGCACACTACCCTCCAACCCCAACCCCTCACCTAAAAACTTTTCCCAATCCCAACCCCTCGCCTAAAAACTTTTCTGCCCCGCACGGCTCGCGCTTGACCACTCTCAAAACCACCCCTGTGTCTGGGGTGTGGCGACTCGCGCTTGACCACTCTCAAAACCACCCCCTGTGTCTGGGGTGTGGCGACTCGCGCTTGACCACTCTCAAAACCACTCCCTGTGTCTGGGGCTATGTCGACTCACGCTTGACCAAAACTACTGCGTGACGTCACAGTGGCTCCTGTGTATAACTTGTCTCTAGTTTTGTTATGTAATTACATCATTATCGTAATGGGTTATCATGTTTTTCCCCGTTCATAATAAAGTTATTCCTATTTAATTACAATGATGTTGGTGGTGACATTCCAAAAACTAGTCCCCCGAGGGTATATCTCAAGATTTTAGGGGTGTGTCCACTCACGCTTTACAAAAACTTAACCTGGAGAATTGTCGGTTCACGCTTGATATGACTTGACATGTTATACCTACAGAAAACCTTCAATTCAAGTCGGTCGAAGTTTAAAGAGAAAAGCTGATAATAGTGTTAAAGATTTACAACTAGCATCGACGTCAACATGATGTGTCAAATATGTGATTTACAGGTTAACCAAAGATTCTATGCTCAGCACTTACGATCTAAGAAACACAAATAGAAATGTCTTATTCTTAATCATAATTTACTTTATGTGTCTGTTATATCACTTGTTAAGTATTTATAGCATCAATTGAAGAATCAATACTATTTTATTATTCATGCAGATTTTGATCAGGAAACAAAAGATTTAAAAAATTCTTTTGAATTTTTAAATTTGTCTATTAGGAAATTAATAAAAATTGGTGAATTAGAAAATTATTCAGAACCTTTAAGTGATGACATTAAAAATAAAATGTGTAATGACACATAGTGATTTAGAAAAAAAAGAAAATGGCAGACCTTTAAAAAAAAACAGTTCTTAGAAATGCATGTTAATAAGTTCAATCCCTTACGGGGATCTTCGTATATTCGTAAAAAAGAACGATCAACAATGTTTTAAGTGGACTATATCCTGCAAATACACATTCCGATAGTGTATCATCATACTTTAGGCATCAAAATAAACTAACGTTTAATAATATTCAGTTCCCAATCAAATTATCTGATATACCCAAGGTAGAAAAACAAAATGACATTAGCATTAATATGTTTGAATTAGAGTTTAACAAAGAAAAAAAAACTTTACAAAATGTTCTAATTAATTACAAATTAACTTATTATTTTTAAACAATGGTTGAAATGGGTTTTAATTAATCACCAGAAGCATGACTGTGCTCAAATTTTTACTGAATAACTAGGAATTCATAAAAAAGAAAAATATTGGTTTAATAGGGAAACAAATAATGATGAAATCTATTTTGATAAATTTCAAAGAATATTAAAATTACATTTTATAATATATGCAGACTTTGTAGCTCATTTAAAACCCGTCGCCTATTGTGTCCCTGATCCATCGAAGTCATATACGTAAACAATACATGAACATGTAGTTTGTTCTTATGGATATTATATAAAAAGTTCATATGATGATAAACTGTCTATATACAGAACATACTCAGAGCCTAATTGTACAAAAATGTTTTGAAAAATGATATTAGCAATATACATAGGATAAATTGTTTTCAAAAATGTCCACTTTCTTTAACTAATGAAGAGAACAATCGCAATTATGTTATATTAGGTGATGAAATCACAGTAGACTATGACTGGAATACTAGTAATTTTAGAGGTGTTAGTCACGAATTATTTAGTAGCACAAAGTATCGTGTTCCATTTTTCATTCCTATTCTATTTCACAATCTAAACAATTATGATGCTCATTTTATTGTTCATGCTTTGAATTTTAAAGATTGAGAAATAAAAATAATTCCGCAAAATAAGTAAAAATATATTTCATTCTCATATAAACCTAATATGTCGTATAGTTCATTTGCGGTTTTTACATTATTTTTAATTTATGATCTACTAGAGTTTAGATATATAGATGTTATATAAAGACCAATTTGCAGAATTAAGAAATCAATTACAAACGAATTTTAATAAACTTATTAGGAAAGGTGTTTTTCTTCATGAATTTGTTAATTCTTATGAGTCCTTAAAAATTACATCTCTTCCAAATCTAGACGTTTTCTTAAATCTTTTTAATACCAGTGTATCTAATTATAATAATAAACATGCTCAAAACGATGTCAGCCCAATTTAAATGTAAAAATATGTTGGAATATTCCAATCTATATTTAAGAACTTATGTATTGCTACTCACTGATATTTCTGATAACTTTAGAATTTTTTATATCTAATGTGATATAATTGTAATTATTTATTTTCTTCTTTTTACACTAAGCTGTACACCTATATATAATATATTTTTGCCACGCAAAATGAGCTCTATTTTAAAATTAACCTGTAACTAAGTACCCTGAACATTTACATGATCTTAATTCAGATTTACCTTTATGCCTGAAAAACATTGTAAACGGTTATAGTAAAGATAAGAAATTAGTATCAAATTTTTATAATAAAACTAAAATATAATTTACTATAGAAATCTCAAACAATGTTTACAACTTACTATGAAGTAAATTAGGGTTCATAGAATTTTCAGTTTAAGCATAGTCCTTAGTTGAAATATATATATACATTTAAATACACAAGTAAGAACTACAGCTAAAAGTGTCTGAAAAAAGATTTTTATAAATAATACATTCTTTGGAAAAACTATGGAAAATGTTAAAAACGTGAATTTGTGAAAAAAAAGATATTTATTTGGAGAATTATAAGTCGTGTCTATGTATCACAAATGTAAATATTTCATGTGCAGAATTCGAAGTGTGAAACACACTATATTACACAAAAAAATAAATAAACTTGTTGTAGACTTATATAAATACTTAACCATTGTTTTTTATCTTTATAATATCCAAGTTTCGTTTTATTAAAGTTTAATAATAAAGTAACTCTAAATGTTATCACTAGGATAGTCTGAAGTATCGAAAAAAAAAGTGCATGGTATAATAATGAAAGTTATACATCAAAATTTTTATATTTCCAATATACAAAATCGTAACAAGTATTTCGAGAGTCCTACAGACTTCACAAAAATTAATAAAACTTGTTGTAGATTTATAATTGCTTGATGTAATTGCCGAATCTAAAGTTTTCAAGAAAATTGTGACAAAAAAGAGATTTATTTGGAGAACTATAAGTCGTGTCTTTGTATCACAAATGTAAATATTTCTCGTGCAGAATTCGAACTATATTACACAAAAAAATTAATAAACTTGTTGTAGACTTATAGTGTAAAAAGAAGAAAATAAATAATTACAATTATATCACATTAGATATAAAAAATTCTAAAGTTATCAGAAATATCAGTGAGTAGCATTACGTAAGTTCTTAAATATAGATTGGAATATTCCAACATATTTTTACATTTAAATTGGGCTGACATCGATTTGAGCATGTTTATTATTATAATTAGATACACTGGTATTAAAGAGTTAAAGAAAGCGTCTTGATTTGGAAGAGATGTAATTTTTAAGGACTCATAAGAATTAACAAATTCATGAAGAAAAACACCTTTCCTAATAAGTTTATTAAAATTCGTTTGTAATTGATTTCTTAATTCTGCAAATTGGTCTTTATATAACATCTATATATCTAAACTCTAGTAGATCATAAAATAAAAATAATGTAAAAACCGCAAATGAACTATACGACATATTAGGTTTATATGAGAATGAAATATATTTTTACTTATTTTGCGGAATTATTTTTATTTCTCAATCTTTAAAATTCAAAGCATGAACAATAAAATGAGCATCATAATTGTTTAGATTGTGAAATAGAATAGGAATGAAAAATGGAACACGATACTTTGTGCTACTAAATAATTCGTGACTAACACCTCTAAAATTACTAGTATTCCAGTCATAGTCTACTGTGATTTCATCACCTAATATAACATAATTGCGATTGTTCTCTTCATTAGTTAAAGAAAGTGGACATTTTTGAAAACAATTTATCCTATGTATATTGCTAATATCATTTTTCAAAACATTTTTGTACAATTAGGCTCTGAGTATGTTCTGTATATAGACAGTTTATCATCATATGAACTTTTTATATAATATCCATAAGAACAAACTACATGTTCATGTATTGTTTACGTATATGACTTCGATGGATCAGGGACACAATAGGCGACGGGTTTTAAATGAGCTACAAAGTCTGCATATATTATAAAATGTAATTTTAATATTCTTTGAAATTTATCAAAATAGATTTCATCATTATTTGTTTCCCTATTAAACCAATATTTTTCTTTTTTATGAATTCCTAGTTATTCAGTAAAAATTTGAGCACAGTCATGCTTCTGGTGATTAATTAAAACCCATTTCAACCATTGTTTAAAAATAATAAGTTAATTTGTAATTAATTAGAACATTTTGTAAAGTTTTTTTTTCTTTGTTAAACTCTAATTCAAACATATTAATGCTAATGTCATTTTGTTTTTCTACCTTGGGTATATCAGATAATTTGATTGGGAACTGAATATTATTAAACGTTAGTTTATTTTGATGCCTAAAGTATGATGATACACTATCGGAATGTGTATTTGCAGGATATAGTCCACTTAAAACATTGTTGATCGTTCTTTTTTACGAATATACGAAGATCCCCGTAAGGGATTGAACTTATTAACATGCATTTCTAAGAACTGTTTTGTTTTTAAGGTCTACCATTTTCTTTTTATTCTAAATCACTATGTGTCATTACACATTTTATTTTTAATGTCATCACTTAAAGGTTCTGAATAATTTTCTAATTCACCAATTTTTATCCAATTCCTAATCCAGGTGAGTCGCCACACCCCAGACACAGGGGGTGGTTTTTGGAGAATGGTCAAGCGCGAGTCGACGTACCCCAGACACAGGGGGTGGTTTTGAGAGTGGTCAAGCGCGAGTCGCCACACCCCAGACACAGGTGGTGGTTTTGAGAGTGGTCAAGCGCGAGTCGCCACACCCCAGACACAGGGGGTGGTTTTGAGAATGGTCAAGCGCTAGTCGCCACACCCCAGACACAGGGGTGGTTTTGAGAGTGGTCAAGCGCGAGTCGTGCGGGGCAGAAAAGTTTTTAGGCGAGGAGTTGGGGTTGGAGGGTAGTGAGCCAGAACAAACGATGTTTTGAGAGTGGTCAAGCGCGAGTCGCCACACCCCAGACACAGGGGTGGTTTTGAGAGTGGTCAAGCGCGAGTCGTGCGGGGCAGAAAAGTTTTTAGGCGAGGGGTTGACTCTTTTATTGGTTGGTGGTTGGTTGGTATATGTATATGATTGGGCAAGAATGTAATTATGATGGCGCGAATGCCACTAGTACTATTAAATATCGGAATACTCTTAAGTATCTGAATTCCTCCACACGACGATGTTTGACGATGAGATTTGACTAAGTGTTTCAATACATATTGTATACTTGTTAGCTGATTTAATGAGATTTATTTAATGAGAACTTCTTGCCAGCTCTTTTTGGTAGAAATTGAGTAACATTGTATGGGACGATTCGAAAGGGTTCTCAGAAATACGAGGGGCGATCTAAAAGTAGTGAGAATAGCTATGTTAGAAATTGAATTTATCAACCTTTAGGTCAATACATTTAGCAAATCTTTTTTCTAGAACCAAAACTCCCTTTTTAAAAAAATCTTCATCTTGAGTACTCAAAAAATCGTTTACGGCGGCCTTCACTTCTTCGTCATCTTCAAATTTTGTGTTCCTCTCAAGTGTTCTTTTAAACGCGGAAATAGGTAAAAATCACTAGGGGCCAAGTCAGGCGAATGTGGTGGATGATCGAGGATCTCAAAGCCAGAATCTGGGATTGCTGCCATGGCGACTGCAGACTTGTGCGCCGGCGCGTTGTCTTGATGGAACAAAACTTTTATCGCGAGTTTTCCTCGTCGCTCTTCAAGGATTTCGTGACGTAATTTTTTTATTTATTCTGCGTAATTTCCTGTGATAGTGGCTCCATTGTCAAGGTATTCAATCATCACTATCCCCTGGCTGTCCCAAAAAACTGAGCCCATGATCTTGCCGGCAGATAGTCGAGTCTTGAATTTCTTTGGTGTGGGAGATGACGGTCTTTTCCAGGACATTGATTGCTGTTTAGTTTCTGGATCATAATGATGAAGCCATGTTTCATCCATTGTTACGAATCGAGCCAAAAAAAGATCAGGATCTCGTTGAAACAGTTTCAATGAGCTCTTTGAAATGTTGAGTCGCGTTTGCTTTTGTGAGTACGGATTTGTGAGCATTCTTGGGACCCAACGCGCGGATACCTTTTTCATTCCTAAGTGATCTTGCAAAATGCAAAAAGCTACAAAACGAACTGTAACACGACGATCATCCAGAACAATTTTTTCAACTTTTTCGACCATTTCCTGAGTGACTGACGTCGAAGGGCGGCCCGACCGCGGGTCATCTTTAACCGATGTTCGACCACGTTTAAACTCTGCACACCACCGAGCCACTGTGGAATATGGAGGAGCATGTCTCACGTTAATCTTTAAAAATTTGTTCCGTAGTAAAATTTTTTAAGCAAAAATATTTTATCACCGCACGGATGTCAATTTTATCCATTTTTAGCGAGAGTTATCGACACGTCACAAACAAATAATTAATACAACTGACACAGATAGAAAGCTAATTATTTGAGGGTATTTTGAGAAAGACCTAATTTTTCCGTGGCAATTTTTTTTAAGTACCCCCCATTACTACGTCATTCTCACTTCTTTTTGATTGCCCCTAGTATATTTGAATAAATATTGTTTGATTTGAAAAACGAACGACTGCTGTAAGACGGTGACTAAATTATCCCGAAAATATGCCAACCCATGCCCAGTATTGAGTAAAGCGTCAAAACAACAATGCTTTCTCGGCCTCATGCCCGGTAGCCCATGGCAGGTATTAAGTAAAGCGTCAAAACAACAATGCTTTCTCGGCCTCATACCCGGTAGCCCATGGCAGGTATTAAGTAAAGCGTCAAAACAACAATGCTTTCTCGGCCTCATACCCGGTAGCCCATGGCAGGTATTAAGTATACTGATTATCTCAAATGAGAACTTTGTCGACATTCAACGAAGAGTCTATTTTCTTGTGCGGAACGACAACGAAACGGGCGTTCTCAATTATGTTTGGAAACATGTAAAAACTGTTTAATACGACATGATTTTCAAACAAATTAAATTTTCGTTTGATCATAAAATATTGCATAACTTTTCCGAAAAATTAAGAGATTTGTTTTTTTTATATTTATTTAAAGGAAAAAACATTTGTTTCAGGACAAATTTTCTCCTTTGATTTAATTGAAATTACCTGTTTTTTAAGGTTATTACAAAATATTTTAAGACAAAAATATATATTTCATTAATTATATTCTCTTGATGTTAGGGAATTTCCAAGTTATTTTCTTTGTTGGTGGACGTGGCCGAGTTACACTGCTGACGTGTTGCCAACTGTGTACCGGCTGACGTGTTGCCAACTGTGTACCGGCGCCGACTATGTACCGGCTGACGTGTTGCAAACTGTGTACCGTCTGCGCAATAACAAAATTATTACTGAAATAGCAACAATCACAGTGAAAGATATTTAAATTACCTACAGGCAAAATACCGTCTTTGAATGTTATTCGTGCGAGAAAGCGGAAAGCAAACAAGGTACGGAGGTGATAAATGGAGACACCTGTGTTAACAACAGTTTTAAGCGTTTGCGCACAAGATATATGTATCAAAAGACGCGTAGGTAGTTCTTCTTAATTATATATAAAGGTCGTGAATTTGTATGTTTGAACGAACAAATCTTAATTTATTTTTGTGTTGGATAGCCTATTTATTATGGATGGTTTTTAGATGTAACTTCGGGGTTTCCAGACATTATTTGGCTGTACGTAAGGCAGATGTTTGCCTAGTGAACAAGCGCGCCATTTCATTGCAAAACTGATTTGTCTTTAGTAAATACTTAATTTAAAAGAGGTAGGGCACAGCGAGTACTTGCTCGAATTATAGCAGCCTGAACTGGGGAAGTAACTCTACCTTGCAGAAAACCGCGGCATAATAACGCTAACATTGAGTAGTGCTGTGTTCCTGGCGGTGAGTAAGGCTGCCAGAGTTTTTGAGGATTTGCTGAGCGGACAGCGGAGGACTGGCGGTGCTCGTTGCTGTCATTGCGCGGCGTAGACACGGCGTGCTGGCCGCTGGCCGTCTGCAGGTTGAACGGGTTTCTGAACCCAGGGATCACTTAATCTCCGCCCTCGTAGGCTGAACCGCCAACCTGTGTAAAGACTGTAAAGTAGTAGAAGTGCTGGAGAAGGAGACCGGGGTAGACCCGGTTATTACAACAGAGAGGGATCAGTGGCCTCTGCCCGCCATGCCAGCAATCGTTTTATCTGTGTTGAGCTTAATAGTTCTAGTACTGCACTTTTTGTACTCTAAGCTATCTGTGCAGTGAACCCTCATATATTAAGTCCAAATAACTTTTGAAAAATGGTAAGGAAAAATAATAGAAAAGGGTTTTTACAGCGGCTACTCCATCCATATATAATGTGGATTTTTGCAATATCAGGGGCATCCACGTAAATCTTAATACAGTCCACCAAATCTCGAAACTGCGCAACCAAACATTCTTATTCTATCGGAGACGCAAAAAACCTACTCGGCCTCATAACTACATTATCCCGGCTAAAAACTCGAGCACAATTTTGTGAGTCATGCCGATGTACGTATGTTTGTCCGGAAGGATATCTGCTGTCGCCGCCTTCATAGCCTTGATGACAGGGACCTGTAGATATTGTAGGTGCGCGTAGATCACGGTAGCCACACTCGTATCTATGCGTGCCCAAACAGGTCTCATAGCGGTGACACGGAGGTAGCTCGACTCTTCACGCACCTGCGTTTGACGACTGACTGACTGAACTTCACGAACCAATAACTACGCAGGGATATCTGCTCACGAATTTGCTCTGACCTATAGATTATCTCAGCTGGTACTTTCACCAACGAGAATACCAGATATAGAGGACCATACGAGCTCCTTACAGGACCTTCTGCTGACTACTCGTCCGGACGGATACTCCGTCTCAGTGGATGCGCCTCTTGGCTCCTCGGACCACTATCTCGTTCGGACTCAAGTGTCATGCACACAACCTGATAGATCTGGGCCAACTGATTGGCGTTGTGTGCGGCATTATAAGTCATCAGACTGGAAAAGATTGCGAGAATTTTATGCATCATACCCGTGGATAATCCTGATGTCTGCGCAGCCGCGGTCACTAGACAATCCTTGCAGGAATGGAATGTCTTATTCCTAACCCGCGAGTAGCTGCCGGCGTCAAAAAACGACCGTGGTTCATTAGGTCTTGCCCAGAAACTTAAATTCTGAAGCAAACTGCGTATGAGGCTTGGACCACGGCTCGTAATAATACGGACCCGAAAATTTATGAGTTAAAACGCAAATTAAATGGTGTCTTGGGGTTCAGTAAAAAAGCAACTGCCAACTTAATTCCTATTTATCGGCAAATAGTGCAAAAGAGAAAGCCGATCCACTGGGCAGTCTATTTGCCTCCAATAAAATATGAACGACGAACGCGCTGTACCACCTACTATACCGTGGTGCGGTAAGACCAAACCGAGGTCCGGCGGGCGTTGCTTGCGCTAGATGTTCATAAGTCGAATGTGCCAGACGGTATACCAGCAGTGTTGCTTAAACAGTGGGCTCCTAAGTTATGTCTTGTACTCATGCGCCTCTTCGGGCTGTCTGGTGACCTTCTAGTGTATCTCACACACCGATGGGCACTACCCATCGATAGTCTGGGGAAAGCATTGGCATGTAGCCTGGACATAGCGGAGGCGTTCGATCGGATCTGGCTCTAGAGTCTCCTATCGAAGTTGCCATCTTACGGCGTGCCCGAGGGTTTGTGTAAATGGGTGGCTAGCTTTTTGTCCGGTAGACGCATACGACCCGTAGTTGATGGTAGTTGCTCTGATAGCAAAGACATGAATGCTGGCTCTGTGCTGTCTCCTACGCTGTTTCTGCTGCATATCAATGTCATGTTGGACATCAACAACCTACATTGCTATGCAGATGACAGTACTGGAGACGCTTATTACAAGAGTTGTGCAAGAATCCCTCGTTCCGTTGTGGAGAAAAAGCGTAGAGAACTTGTGTCAACGCTTAATGCTCTGGAAACCCTATTCCAAAACACTCCCCTCCCCATCTCTAAGAGCATTGGGATTCTTAGTGTTGACATCTCCAGCGATGTTCAATTCCGAGATCTTTTGCAAGACAAGATAAAGCTGGCGTCCGAAAAACTTGGTGTACTCAACAGAGCGAAGCAGTAGTTTACGTCGGGGCAAAGATTGCTGCTTTACAAGTCGCCAAGTTCGGACCCATATGGAGTACTGCTGCCATCTCTGGGCAGTTGCACCCGAACACCAGCTGGCCCTTTTGGCTCGGTTCAACAACGGGCTGTGAGAATTGTTGACGATCCCAAACTCCCTTGCCATATCGGGCCCTTAAGTCTGAGGAGAGACTTTGCCTCTCTGTGTGTGTTCTACTGCTTGTACAACGGATGTGTTTTGAGGAATGTTCGAAATTATGCCTACGGCTACTTCTTCCATTGCACAACTCGCCATCGGCGGGGAATTCATGCTCACACTTTAGAACCGCAAAGGTCGCGTTTCAGAGAACCTTGCTCCCGTGTACTCTTGGGTTATGTAAGGAGCTGCCTGCCAACTCACCCCTGTCCATCTTTATGGCCAACCCATTCCCTGAGTTAAAAAGGTCAAATATCTAGGAGTCACTTTAGACTCTCGTCTCGAGCCCACATTGAAAGAGTAAGAGACCCAGCGGCCTTCGTACTCGGTAATCTCAAGCCGATGTTAAACAAGTACAGTAAAATGTCTCTTAGACATAAGGTGACGCTTTACAAAACTTGTATACGGCCATTATCACATTTGCGAGTGTAGCGTTTGATCACACCAACACTACTTCATGGCAAGTCATTCAAAATCGCTTTATGCGAGGCGCAGTCGCCGCCCCATACTATATGCGTAATATCGATCTCCATAGTGATTTCGAGCTACCGACCATAAAAGCCTTCATCAAAGACGCGTCAAAACGCTACTTTGAGTCGGCAGCCCTCGACCCCAATCCCCTAATTAGGCAAGCGTATAACTATGCCCCCAATAGAGGGGCCTTAGGACCTTTTAGATATCCGACCACGTTATAACCGATACAGACGATAAGATTACCAGCAGGCTCACAGCTACTACCTACCGACCTAGCTCTTTAGTGGGCTATATAATTATTATGGCTGGTATAATCTGAGTTCCCACTTCTACTTTATTGAAGGTTTTGCTGTACGTAGATGAAAATATCCTTGAACAAAGTCTATTAATATATTCCTTCCTACTGAGGAGTTTGAGATTTCTTTCTACCATAATTTCTAACCGGCAAAAGCGGGCCGGTCATTTGGATGTTTTAACATTAATTTAGATATTTTTAAAGCACAACCTAAAGAATTTCACAACGAACACACAATATTTCACTGTAACTTCTAATATAAAAGTATTTACTAACCAGTAGTGGTGGCACGATCTATCTGTAGTTTAACCCCACGTGGTTCCTAGCTTCTATTGACCCACAAGCGTAGACTATGGACTATTGGTCGGGCAGCGTTTCGACAATTTAAACGACGGCAATTGAATGTTCTGTATGTATAGGACCACGCACTTTTATCACCACTAACCCCTCTCTAGCAACCTTTTCACTACACATTTCAAAACCCCCCATCCTATTTTTTTTTATTCCGGACGGATCCTAATTAATTAATTTTAGCAAAGTAAAAAGCATATCTTTTGAGTATAATTCTAGTGATGTTGGTTGGGGTATTATTATAGAGTCCTAGATTAATTTGAACGGTATAGATAAAAAGGCCTAATTATCCTAAACTCATAAAATATTAATATTATGTTCTAAATGTTCGTGAAGTTCTAACAAACCCTGGATAATTTCAAATAAACTAACACGTCATTCCATTATACAGAATACGTGAAAACCAAGACATCTACCCTTTATTATTGCTAGAATATTTATTGTACGATGCTACCCTAATGGTTGTTAAACGACTCACTTACGTAAGTTTCGCGGGTGTTTTCAATATTATAAAAGTTCTAAGTAACTTAAACTTTCACGTTTATATTCAACATTATAAAACTCCCAATCAGCGCTCGTCTTGAAACTACCATCAATCACATGCGTTCAAACAAAACACCAATCAACGCTTTTAAAACATTCTCCAATTAACTTTAGTTCCAATCAAACACTCAACCATAGTTAGCTTCGAACCATTCATTCAACCATTCAACCATTGAAAATTTTATGCAACTTTATTTTCTCTAGAGTCCGAATTCATAAATCGGAAGTAAGATTACTATCTACATTTAACAATTAATTCTAACTTATATTTACTTATAATACTTATATTTTGTTAGCTTTAAACCTTTCATAAAATAAATCATAACCTCTCATCTAATGTATAAAATTACTGAACTTGAATATTTGAACGCGACATTCTAATTTAAAGATGCATTTTGTTATAGGTAGTACGTTCATTGAGAATTGTTTACTTATGAAAATCTTCGCGCTAAAACTTGAATAAAACCAAACATTGTATTACAAAAATGTTAAGGCATAATTATGGTATCGTCACAACAGCTTATACAAATATATACAGAATACGTCGCTACCGGCGGCGACGGAACACTAGACAGTTGGCCATCTGCGGCCAACAACAGTAGCCAGTAGTTACAAAAAAAAAAGTTACGTAAACCTCGGCGGTCCCCAGGCATAAAAACTCGCCTGGCGCTAGATCTCCGTTTTGCCGCCTTTCCACATTGGTGACACCGAGCTAAACATTGATTATCTCTGCCAGGTACACGGACCAGTGTTCAACCGTACGCTTCACATCT
Organism: Apoda limacodes; assembly: GCA_946406115.1. Taxonomy (NCBI): domain Eukaryota; kingdom Metazoa; phylum Arthropoda; class Insecta; order Lepidoptera; family Limacodidae; genus Apoda; species Apoda limacodes. The sequence continues at coordinate 2,261,017 of OX291542.1, read as the reverse complement.
CAGAGCTTCATCAGGACCTATTCCAGCATTCAGCGCTTTTTATTTAACCTATAGAGGACTCACACTCCAGTTTGGCACTTCCACCAGCACCACACCACACCAGCCTGTCGAGTACTCATACTCCAGCGTGGCATTCTCTGCTCGTCGCACTTAGGTCAGTGTCTTGACTTAAAGGGACACCTAGCCAACCATTCAATGGTCTCGACTCACGGTGGCCATACAGAACTTCCATGCCAGCACTCGCCAGTGTATCGACTTTCTGCAGACACACAGCCGAGCAAAGTATCAGTATCGACCTCCTTCACACTGTTGGTATTCGGCATGCACTACACGCCCTCCCGACTCACTCTAGACGACGCATTTGGAATACTCAAATGTGAATGTAACATCAAGCTAAGACCAACAGGAACAATAAAATAAAGAAAAAGGTTTTAAAAAACGGGAGAAAATGTTTCTTCTGAGACCTTTCGTGGCGGCGTCGCTGCCTAAATAGTTAAAGTTACTCAAAAATTAAGTATCGCGGGATTGTTTCTTTTAAAAGGTTCTATAAAAAAGTTTTATCTATCTCCTAACGTAGACTCACAATAGATATTTCTATATATTTAAATTATTAAATAAAGATATTATGAAATTTGCAAAGCTATTTCCTCCTATTCATTATCAATCTTTATTCAAACGAGTATGTTATTTACCTTGGCTATGTAAAGTAGATCAAAATTGTCCGGTATATTATATAATTTTAACGAATAGTTTACAAGATATAATCGACTTGAATTAAGCGCGTTCCGTCGGAAAACTAAAAATGATAGGTGCACGTGTGCCCGGGGCGACGGGGCGACGGGTTCCTTGTTTGTAATGGGTAATCTCTTTATCTAAATATACGAATACGTATATTTTTCATCTTACGTGTTAAATTTGGAATAAAAATTATCTTTACACTATTTATTTTTATAAGTATATGTATACAATTTTACATTTCATCCTATTTCTGAAATATATTTTTAGTATACAAATTCTTAACTACAAAAACAATTAAAATAAATAAATAACTAAACTATTAACACTAATAAAAAAGGCCCTGTCTGTTGCTGCCAGGACTACGTTCAGTTTCAACGCCATTACTTTGAGTGACTTACTTAGACGGCGAACGCACCGTATCGTTCAATAAGCTGGTAAATATCATCGGGCGATCGCACTAATCACACCGCGAAATAGGAGGGCAAAGTTGCACTTTGACAGCTAACGAGAATTAAGTTAGAGATTCAATATTACTAAAGCGACTATAGCTGAAGAACTGAACGGCTTTGACAACAGCAGGGGTTTGAAAATTACCGCTAGATTGTAAAAAAGTCAATCTATATTGAGGTTATAAAAAGATTTTATTTGTCAAGTATTGTGTTATTGTCTTCTCTTATCATCCTACCTCATTAGTCAGTCAACAAAAAGTACTCTTTTTCACCTATAGTCGGTTTAGTAATATTGAATCTCAAAATTAATTCTCGTTAGCTGTCTAAGTGCGACTTTCACCCTCCTATTTTATGATGTGATTAGTGCGATCGCCCGACGATATTCAGCAGCTTGTTGAACGATACGGTGCGTTCGCCGTGTAAGTCACTGCAAATTATTGAACGGCAAGTTTATCGTCGGGTATAAATTGGCCAGAGGACTGACATCGTTGCCACGTTGTTTGGCACCGCTTATTTGTTGACCAAATATATTTAATACTTTTTAATTTCAATGTTTATTTAAATGTTTATCTGAGGAAATATCATAGATACAAATATAAGGTATCTATGAAAGACATTGTGCTACAAAGAATCGACTGCAGCTAATACCTTTTGTTTATCACTAGATGGCGCGCTATTCCATATACATCGCCATAGTGTTTATTTTTTGACAAAATAATTACAAAAAATGTTTTCTTTAACATGTTAGGAGTTAATAATAATTCATATATGCAATTACTTCGGCACGGCTAAGGTATAGAAATGAAAACTTATCATAATACATACATAGTTTAAGTTTATTATTTCATAATCGTGGCGCAGACGAAGTTGCGCGTGTCAGCTAGTATTTAAATAAGCTGTTAGGTAAGTAGGTACCTACCTGTGAATCATGAAATTGCATCCAAGTAGCAGCAGGCAAGATAATTAACTAATTGAAATTCATAAGCTATAGGTAAGGGAAGCAGCAAACATTAAATTAACGAAAAGGTACATCGGATTTAATGACAAACTTAGATTTGCAGTAAAAGTAATACAAACAAATAAATATTACGGTCGATGCTTCAACAGCAAATGTAAGACAGTAAAGTAATCGCAATAAATGTTAAGTGAAACAAAAATAAATAATAGGGTTACAGAATTACGTAAATCAATAAATAATTTATTTGATCTAAAAACATATTTACGGTTTTCGGATTTATTCCTTTACTTTTGCTGTGTGACTTTTTTGCCAAATTTTATGATTCTAGGCAACTAGATCAACGGGAATATAGGTTTGCAAGTATCAAAGTAAGTATGTGAGATAAGTTGCCGATTCTATCGGAACTTAGAGCCTTGTATTTTGAAACAAAGTTCCTCATAACACATTACAGTATGGACCTGGACTGCAAGAAGTGTCCGAATGTTTTAATGTCAAGCAATGCTGCTTCAAAGCCCTGCAACCAAGTTACAAAAGTGCGATTAGGCGGTATGGTGGGTATAGGGACACTTCCCTCCAATACTGGATATAAATCCGGTAAACCACGTATAAAGCAAATAACTTACTTCTTAATGCGAAAAAGACCAAGCGTTTTAAATTTATTATTCTAAATGTCAGAAACATAAGATAAAATTATAAAAGAATATAATATTATAAAATTATTCTTGAACGGAGAAAAAACATAACTATTGTTATTTGTATATGTTTCTAGGTATAACATTAGACAACAGGCTGCAGTGGAACCCTCACATCTCAGTTCTTGCAGGGAAACTTAGTTCAGCTGCCTATGCAGTTAGAAAAGTTAGGTAGCTTACAGATGTTGACACTGCTTGCTTGGTCTACTTTATAGCTATTTCCATTCCGTCATGTCTTATGGCATTTTGCTTTTGGGTAAGGCAGCTGATATTGATACAGTCTTTATTTTGTAAAAGAGAGCAGGACGGTCAATCTATAAATTAGGACCTCGAATTTTTCTTTTCTATGCTAATATATCTTACCTTGTATAATGTATGTACGAAAAAATTTTCACTTATTTTCTCAAAATAGTGTCCTACACATTGTTAATACAAGGAATAAGGATAAATTGGTAATTCCAAAATGTCGTCTTCAGAAGGTACATAGCTTATGTACATAGCTCTTTCGCAATACAAAGTATATATTTCTACAATAAAATTTTAGAACATATGGTTAATTTACCTCCAAATTAATTTAAAATATATGTCAGCGATAGTTTAATAAAAAAAGCTTAAAAAAAGATGATGAATACATAAATAATAGAAATATATCTCAGCGAAATAAATAACTAAAGGCCAAAAACCATACTGTCATGGATTGATAAAATAATTAAGAGGTATTTCGGTAACGAAATAAATAAATATTTAATAGAAAACAAGATTATCAATGAAAAATAGTATAGTTGTCATAAAAACCGGAGTACCTCTTAACTTTTAAACGTGTTTTGAGAAAAAACAAGTTTTTACTATCTTTATAGACTTTTCTAATGCATTAGATTATTTAATTTATGAAACCATCTTTTCTAAATTAGAAAAAGATAGAATACAGGGCCCAACTGTAGATTCTGGAGGAAGTACAAGCTATAATACATTAAAACTACAACATATTATGTAAATGGGCACATGACATTGGTCCAGCTACCAATGCAAAAAAACGAAGCTTATGCACATACACTCAACGCATTTAAAATATTACACTAAGCCAACCACTGCGAGCCATGAATTCAATGTAATTGTAAACATTGTGATACAAACATGACGATATCGATAGTGAAGTCAATTATAAACCATATATACTCGTGGTCAACGTAGCCTATGGACGCTTACAACACCAGGGGTATCACTCGCACGTTGCCTACAGAAGTCTTATAACTTACTTGTGACTTTCAAAATGACAGATGTTTGTTTTGTTTACATTGGTTTCCAGTTTTCTTGTAGATTTCTGTGTAAATTTAGAGTTATTTATAAAAATAAGGAAAGTGCTGCATAGTTCGTGGTTCAAGAAGTGTATGGAAAGCAGGTCGTGGCATCAAATTCATAGGTTTGGCATAAGTTTACTAAATTAAATATTTTATTTTTTTTGATAAATAAGGGGTTTGACTGTAAAATATCATGTTTAACACTTTCCTTTCAACTTTTACAATATTGCTGGATATTTAGATGTATTTCAATTGCTTTCTAGCCTTTTAGTTTTCATAATATTTATGCATAAGATCTTGTGAAAATATCGACATTCGACAGCTCTACCGTATTTTAAGTTTAAATTTCGTGAACAGTCGCCAGTATGTAAATTATCATAATAATATATTATAAATGCGAAAGTGTCTCGTCTCTGTCTACTCTGTTACCTTTTCACTGCTAAGCCAAATGCAATAAAATTGTCAGGAAAAAGCTTACAGTGCAACAATATTTTCTAACGCTCTGACCTTGGGTGTTTGGTCGTTAGCGTCGTTGCAACTTCACAGCATTTCCATGGGCGTAGCTTTAATATAGTGAACATGTTTATGTTGAGCAAATTCCTTCAGGTTATGGGCACCTAGGCGGGGGGGGGGGGGGGGGGGGGGGGTAGCTGCTTTAGTTGCCCTTAGAGCTTAGAGAAGGACATAGGCTACTTAAAAACATCAAGTTCGAATAAGCGTAGACAGGGTAAATAAGTGTTTGAACCGCTGAGCCGATTTTAATGAAACATAGAACACCTTGGAGAGGACATATCTACTTTAACATGGTTAAAACATTTAAGTCAAATTAACGAAAAGAGGATAAGCGAAAATTCTGTGGAACCGCTGCTTAGTCGATTTTGATTTAATTTAGAATGGGGTAACCTTAGGGAAGGACACCTACTTCAAAAAGGCCAAGTGTGAGTCGAATAAATTTTTTAAACTAAATGAAAAAATAAAACCTTTTAATTGACTTAAAAATCAAGAATTTAGCAGAGCCGTTGAGCAGGTTTTGGAGCAGGAAAATGTGGTATGGGGATAGGTTATTGGAGAAAGATAAAGCTACTTAAAAACGTCAAGTGCAGGTCGGATTAGAAAACTAAAAGTTTGTTCGTTTAAAAAAAAATTTAAAGCGACTTCAAAGGGACAGTTGGGGCCTAAGGGAGGCTTTCAACGCACGTTGCACTAACTTAGACGTCATTATTGTATTGTTGAAAGCCGAATGAATAATTGAATGTTACCCGCAGCACGAGCCGGGGCAACAACCTAGTCTTATACAAAAGTTATCTAAAACACCTTTTGCTAAATATGTGTCCTTGATAAACTCGGCATTAGCATTAAATGTATTGAATTCTCAAAAAGACAAACAGAACATAACAGACGTACGTCTTTAGCTATTCAATAGAATTTTGAATATTTACCTAAACATGTCGTCAAATATTTGGTCAAGCCCAAAATTGGACTATAAATTGTCCTTTCGTTTCAAAGTATTCACAGTAGCCTTTCGGTAGTTTCCAAAATGGTGTCTATAAAGCTGTTGGCCCTTGCTTGTCTGGTAAGTCAATACTTTTTTTTAAACAAAAATGAATTTAAAAATATGTTTTTACAAAGTGTACATGTATATTTTTTAGGTTTATTTTAAACTCTTAAAAAAATATTATATTATACTTTTTAAATATATATTTTTATTTTTAAATATATTCTGTGTCTATAAAGATTCCAATGTATAATAGTTTTTTATAAACTATTTATATCACTCGCAAGAAAAATATCCCTCCGAAGTATATTGCATCTAATACTAGATAATTTCATTAAAACTGTAAATTTTCACAGCAGTCACATGCCATTGATCAAACCATTGGCTACTTTTATATAGTTAATCAAATAGTAACTACAGAACTCTGTACTATGCACTGTTCTGTCACACGCTTGACAGTTTGTCAATACCAATGACCTGCTCATCATCACAAAATAAGTAGTACTTCATCACTACCTCGATTGTGTGTGTGTCTGTGTGAGAGAGAGAGAGTTAATGCAATCATGCAGAAAAAAATTTAATCTCGATATTCGTAAAATTTTAGTGGTCTAATCTTGCAAGATCTCAGTTTTTATGGGAAATCTCCCAGATTTGAAAATTATTTATGAATTATTTTTAAAGAATTATAAAAAAAAACAAGTTATTATATTGAAAATAACTTCTTAAAAACATCAAAGTCTGTCAGCTGATTGTATTTGGATGCTGTGGGTCATTATATACATAGCACACTTAAAATTAAAGCGAGATCTCGGTTTTTCAAGACCTCGTTGTGTTGGGATTGCAAAATGCTAAATTTTTGTCTATGTGCGTGGTGTTACGAGACGTAATGTGTTTAGCTTAAAATTCTAGGGTTAAAAAAAGTACTTAAGACACCAATTTCTTAAATTACCCAGTGGCGTTAGTTAAGTTTTCGTTTGTGTACGTTCAGTATCTAGTACTTACCCAAGGTTATTGTTTTTAGTTAACTGTCGCCTGCGACGCATCTCCTCATATCGGGTATCATCTGGGAGGAGGGCTAAGTTTGACAAACTCAGGATCCAAGTCGTCATGCAGTAAAGTAAGTTGTTTCTTCATTGTCTGTCAACGCAGTTTGCGACATTGAGTTTCTCTCTTTAGTTGGCGTAGTATCGACATTGAGTAACATTGTGTTTCTCTGTTGAGTTGGCGTAGTATCGACATTGAGTAACATTCTGTTACTCTGTTGAGTTGGCGTAGTACCTATCGACATTGGGTAACATTATGTTACTCTGTTGAGTTGGCGTAGTATCGACATTGAGTAACATTGTGTTACTCTGTTGAGCTCGCGTAGTATCGGTATACAAACTCCCGACTTGCACGCGAAAATGTACGTGGCTCACACACTTTGATAATTGATTCTAATAAAAAAAATTAAAACATTTTCTTTTTATAACTGTATTTTGTTGACCAGTAGTCTTTTTACAAATAGTTTCATTTTTTAAGTTCTTCTATTTATAATATTATTGTGTTACATTTCGTTTAATTTAAGTAACTAATATTTTTTTGATGTGTATGAATTAATTTTGATTCTCTATTCTATACAAACATTTTAGCAGAATCTCTTCTGTTTCTCAGGTTCTTTTCAGATTTCGAAGTTCGCAGTTCGCAGTTAATCCATTGATCCGCTGAAAATATACTCTAAGTGTAATATTTAAAAAAAACATCAGTCCAAAATAAGCTTTTTCTCCGATATATTTAATTTTTTTTGTAAACAAATACTAGATAATGATAACTTAATAGTGTAATAAAATAAGTTAACATAAAATTATTAACATTTACGTGAAATTTAACTTGAAAAAACCTCAAATTCTGTTTTCTACCGATAAAACCCTTAACCTAGGATTTATTTTACTTACTTTTCTACCATAAAACAAGTAATCAACGTAATTTTTTTTTTTCAAAATACACGAAAGAAAATCGTTCTGCAGAATAAACGGCATCTAGTGTCAACTTGTCAAAGTTGGACCTAAGTAAGATTAAATTAAAAATTCAAGTTATTTTACTTACTAACCGTAGCAGGTATATCTTAATATAGTTAATATAATGAAATCCTGCAAAGCTAATTTACAAAATATTTTTCAAAACTATATATTTCAACTAGGGTGATAAAAAAGCAGAATTAATCTTTTTAATATATTATATGTGTTAATACACGCACAATAGTTATATGTGAGAATTGTACTTGTACCTAACATTGCAAAAGTATAAAACTATTTTTTTATTTACACATTTTTTTCAGTCTTCTCAAAGTGCTCATGATAACAACAAGGGTAGCAGCTGGGACAATGATAACGAAAGTAAATCTAATTGCAATGGTGGAAACTCTGGAATAAGTGGAATTCTTGGTGGCGTTGGAAATCTAGCAGGTAGCCTCGTTAACGTTGCTACAGGGAAGCTCAATACCGTAGAAGGTGCAGTAAGAGGCCTGACTAGCAAAGTTTCTGATACTGCGTCTGGTGTTAGTAGCTGCGGGGGTATTGGTAAAACCACTGATATCCTAGATAATGTAAAAGAAACTGTTGCCGACACAGTAAAAAAAGTTGCCGCTGCTAAAGGTCATATTCTTAAAGATGTAGAAAATGCTGTCACAGACAAGGTCAAGGTTGTTGAATCCGCTGCTAAAAATGCTGCCTCAGGCGTTGTGAAAGCAGCCAAAGCACAAGTAAAGGGCGTCACTAATGTAGCGAAGAATGTTGGTAACACAGTAACTAAAGTTGCTAAGGATGTCTCAGGCAAGGTCAAGGGTGTTGAATCCGCTGTAAAACATGTTGCCTCAGGCGTCACTAATGTAGCGAAAGATTTAGCAGAAAATGTTGGCAAGAAGGTAAATAATGTTGCCCAGGTTGTCTCAGGTAAAGTCAAGGGTGTTGAATCCGCTGCTAAAAAAGTTGCCTCTGGCGTTTTGAAAGCAGCCGAAGAAAAAGTTAAGGGCGTCACTAATGTAGCGAAAGCGAAAGTTAACGGAGTTACTCATGTAGTGCAAGGTGTTGCGAAAAACGTTGGCAAGACGGTTAAGGCTGTTAGTAGTAAACTCTCAGAGAAAATTGGAAGCCTCTTCAAAAAAATTGGTGGTAAGTTTTCAATGAGTTAAAATTAATGTTCACTATTTTCAAGGCCCTACCGATTATTTTATTTGGCCGTAGTTTTGTCAGTATAAAAAAAAATTTGGTACTGCAACCCCTAGAACTACCCGAATAAAACGTGAGCAGCTTTTCTCCTGAATTACATAAGTTATTTTGTACCTACCACTGACCTCTATACTAGACATTTAACCTATCATTGACCTCTATACTAGACTTTGTACCTACTACTGACCTCTACACTAGACTGCTCTGGATATGGACAACGTCATATAATATTGGGACAACGTCATATAACAGCAGTTGTGAGCGTCCACGGAACAAAACAACCACACAAAGTTGCTTCAAACAACACCGCAACAGTTACTGTAACTCAAGATCTGCTGCCATTTGTCCAGTATAGTCTAGTCTAGGACACAATAGAAGTCAGAAGTACCCAGTTATTGCCTAATATTTGTTTTACCTAAAGACACTTCTTGCCGTTTTCTAGAATCTTCGGATAGCTGCGGCTGCGATGACGCTTTAGAAGATATGGACCGGTCTGGTGAGTATGAATTTGTTCTTAAGGTGATGGCATACCCAAACGGGTTAAGTTTGCAAGAATTTGACGAATTTTATTACAGTCCTCGGTACACTGTTTGACGTAAATATATGTTATAGATTAAACCTTAATTAAGTGTATTTGCTAATATTATAATAATTTGGCTATTAAAATAGTAAAAAAAAAAGCTCAAACTCGATAGGGTAACGTAACCTTATCCGATAATAAGTACGAAATTTATTTTAATAATTGTGTTTTATAAAATTAATAGCTTATTCGAGTTCCACTTTATTTCAAGCTTTTATTTAGTTTCACCTGTCTTGTTGTCTGTAATGAAATCTTGCAAGTTAAATTTGACCCACTTCCTGGTGTTCGGATGACAATGGAGCCGGAAGGTGGCGATGGGACCTGGAAAGAAACAACGTGGAGCCGAAAGAAGGCGATAGGACCTGTGAGAAATTGGCTAATACTCTGGTCTTAATCGATAACCTGAGTTTGATAAAAGCTTGGTTGTAAAAAAAATCGTATATTCTTGTTAAATAGTGTGCCTTGATCAATATAAAAAATCTGTAGAGAACTATCTAGTTACTAGCTTGTTCCCGCGTCTTCGTACAATAGACTTTTGAAATAAGAAAGAATCTCCATCTATTCGTATAGTCGTGGACACATCTACTCGTGTTTTGTCTGTAGTAATGACAAATGCGTGTTAGCGAAGTAATGGGCTCATCTCAAAAACAACAGTTGTTATGAATTTTCCCAATAATCTTGTACAGACTTGTCAGCGGCTCGATTCCGGAAAATGACAGCTAACAATTCTCGTTTGAAATCCATAGAAATAAGATATCCATTGCGCATTGTAAATGACGTATGAAATTTATCGATTGTCGCCAAACCGCAATGTATATCTTATTTCTTTCAAAAAAGGTTAGCAATTTTTTACGGAATCGACCCGCTGGACTGACACGCTAAAAAATTTTTTTTGTTCTCGAAGTTTTTGCGAGGTTACACAGGCCTTGGTCACGAGAAAACTGTTGTCGAGACCGTAGGTACTCCCTTTTGTTAATGTTTCGATTTGAGCTCGCAGTTTTCAAACTAGCCACAAAAAATCACGAGATCTATAAGTGAATGTTCTAAGCGAGTGAGACCGGGGTAATAGGGAATTACGTACGAATTGCTTAAACCCCTTTCAGTATCAAGACAGAATTTTACAATTGTTTTATGGTCTGTGATTACCTTACCTTATAGTTTGTGAGTACCTTATCTTATGGTTTGTGATTATCTTACTTTACAGACAAAACAAACTCCATCGACGGCTCGTTACGTAAACTGGTTTCATGTGAGTACACAAATATTTTAAAAATTGTTTGGAATTTACGTTAGTTGTTGCATTCAATATTTAAGATTTACAAGTTACTAGATACCATTGCCTTAAAAGTAAAAACATGTTTCAGTAAATATGTATCTATGTTCATCAATGCAATAAGGGCACTCTCTTCCACAGTTGCTTGTACCTTCCCTTCAGAGCTACAATGCCAACTCTAATTCATTTTCTTGTTTATTTACAGTTGCCCGAGCACTCAAAGTACTTATCAACAATAAGTTGAACGGATGTAAGTGCTAATTACTACCTATATATATTTACATATACATTAATTTTTTTTCAATACTTACAAATCGTATTATTTTTTACAGTTGGAGATTACTTTTTGAAGGGTAAGTTTAATTTTATGTTCCTGACGTTACTTCGTTTGGCATCTGCTTAACAAAAAACGGTGATACAGAAAAAATCAGGGGTTTTGAGGTCAGATTACTCATAAATATCAATAATCAAATAAAAACTATTTTACTGTCCACCTTCAAAGCATGATCAGCCATGAATGCGTTGACTGCGGACCGGAAGAGACCCCATATCCAGTATGCGCTCAGCATTTGCTGCTTGGGAACAGTCACAAAATGCTATTGGTATCTTCTGTGATCTATCAAAGGCATTCGACTGCGTGCAACATGAAACTCTTATACGGAAACTGAGTCATTATGGTATTGCAGAAATCCAATAGCTCTGAAGTAAAATTAGGAGTTTCTCAAGGTTCTATTTTAGATCCTTTTCTATTTTTAATTTACATAAATGACTTGCCTTTCTTTGTGGAGAAGCTGTGCAAGATTGTACTATTTGCTGATGACACATCTCTTTTATTTAAAGTTGACAGAAATAAAACTAATTTTGACGACGTAAGTAGTGCGCTTTCTCAGGTTCTTCAGTGGTTTACGGCAAATAATTTACTTCTTAATGCGAAAAAGACTAAGTGTTTAAGATTTATGATGCCAAATGTCACAAACATAAGTACAAAATTTTCCCTAAACGGAGAAGAAATAGAACTATTAGACTCAACAGTGTTTCTAGGTATTACATTAGACAATAGGCTGCAGTGGAACCCTCACATTTCAGTTCTTGCAGGAAAACTCAGTTCAGTTGCATATGCAGTTAGGAAAGTTAGGCAGCTAACAGATGTTGACACTGCTCGCTTGGTCTACTTTAGCTATTTCCATTCCGTCATGTCTTATGGCATTTTGCTTTGGGGTAAGGCAGCTGATATTGATACAGTCTTTATTTTGCAAAAGAGAGCAGTACGGTCAATTTATAAATTAGGACCTCGAATTTCTCTTAGGGAACTATTTAGGGAAATTGATATTTTAACTGTTCCTTGCCAATATATCTTCGCTTGTATAATGTATGTACGCCAAAATTGTCACTTATTTGCTAAAAATAGTGACCTCCACAGTGTTAATACAAGGAATAAGGATAAATTGGTAGTTCCAAAATGTCGTCTTCAGAAGGTACATAGCTCTTTCGCAATACAAAGTATATTTTTCTACAATAAAATTCCAGAACATGTGGTTAATTTACCCTCAAATAAAAAGCTATTACAAAGTTGATGAATACATAAATGATAAAAATGCTTGGAAAAATTAGAACTTAATTGATTGGTATTGGGGCATTTGAAATATTTTTTTTGAATTAAAACACTGTTTAATATGTTATTACCTAGTGTAAGGCTATATTGTATTTAATATGATGCATAAAAGATTAACTAGTGAGTTTATTTGCTTCTCGGTAGTAAAGCATTACGAACCTTCCAATCTTCTCCTCTTATACTTTGTTCCTTTACTGCACACATTGTAACTAGTACAATCGAAGTTTTATTGGAGTTGCTTAAGTGTGTCATGCTCTCTCAAAGTGTCTCTGCGGTGGTGGCGTGTATGTCGGGTCGTTACGTTCTCTAAAACATGGTTGAGCGAAGCGATGGCTGATTCATGTGTCATACTCGTGAACGGGTGCCGCCTGTGGAGGCTGGTCTGCTCTTGCAAACTTCTTTGTATTCTTAGTATTTAGTCTTACTTTTTTGTTTTGTTTATTAATACTGTAAGACATTGATTATTTCTTAGTGATGAATACATAAACTGTCTTTTGTTTATATTAGATACTTTTTTATGTTGTGCTTGTGCTTTATATTTCTAATATATAATAATTACTATATAAATACTATATAATTATGTTTTTTTATGTATGTAATGGAAAGTGTCCTTTTATGATAGGGAGACGCTGTAAGAAAGAGGGAGAAAAGAAATGCCCTTTCTGAGTTTCTTGCCGGTTCTTCTCAGTACAAGGTCTCCCGCCCTGTAGACTTACGAACCGATGGCGTAGTGACATTCATAAGTGCTCAATTATTGTAGCCTAAACTGAATAAATTATATTGAATTTGAATTCAGATTTGGTCGCCAAAATGATCGAATGTGCGCATATAGAGATAGAGAGAGACGATGATTATATCGCTTAGTTGGGACAACAGAAATTAGTTGTCTTTTATTGATCTATTTTTTCCTACATGTATCTTATATCCTGCATATAAACTCTATCCTACATATAAACTTTATCCTACATATAAACTTTATCCTACATATAAACTTTATCCTACATATAAACTTTATCCTACATATAAACTTTATCCTACATATAAACTTTATCCTACATATAAACTTTTTCCTACATATAAACTTTATCCTACATATACGAGTATTCTTTGTGTTATACCAAAATTCTTTTACCATTATTGAATAAGCAATAGTTTTTGATATTATATTGAAATTTAAATATGAAATAAAATATGAAGATCTATACCAACAAACTTCTTTTTCTTTTTTCAGGGATGGTTGCTTCCCTTAAGGTACATCTCTGCGACCTGGGATCAAACAGTAAGGATTATTATACGCCTTAACATACAGAATCAGTACTTTGCAGCAACCATAAGTATAACTACTAACTGATTAGTAACTAAATACTCACGTGTACTGGCAAAAAAAAACATTTGATATAAACCCTGGGTCAGAGACGGTCATGGTGTACGTTGCTTGTTCTTTAAACTTTTTAACTATAACGATATAATGGAGCAGTGTACCTACACCATAATTATCATAGACCTAATGGTAGATTCACGTTAGAATAACATAAACATAAACATAATACACAAACACAAACGCACACAACTAAAGGCAGTAAACTGAAAGTGGCTTGAATGATTAAAAAAAAATATATGTACAGTCTGTTTTCATTTACACATAGGTGTAGAAGTCTGTTTTCATTTACAGATAAATGTACAGTCTGTTTTCATTTTCAGGCCCAGTTTCATACGACAGTTGCAACGTAGGTAAGTTCGTGGCACGATTTATAATTATTATATTACTCGATGTCTCCCCCCCCCCCCGCGTACACGTACGACTGTAGGAGACAACATCGAAGTTTAAAATTCACAAAAGAATTATTCATTGTGGTTAAATAATATATATAAAGAGAAAAGTACAATATTTTACTTAGAGAATTGTTTATAAAACCTGAAGAGATACTTCTGTTTACCGTTATGCATCAAAATGTTATTAAAATATCTCACCTGTCTTTATCATTTTTCTAAATATTGTATACAATAATTTCTCTGTTCTCAGATAACTCCTTCAAGTCTTCTGTTTGCCAATCATCCGCTGGCCGCAACTGGTTGGGTTTCGAGCAAGAAGACGGAAGCGACCTAGACAGCCTGTACAATGGATGGGGCCTTAACAGCTTCAGACAAACCATCGAAACTCACCTCAACGAGATAACAAACGGAAAAGGTGAGGATATGCTGTCGCCGTCGCGCGTCGCCTTACTCATTACTCGTACACGCCCCCCTGCAGGGGCACAGCCTGGCCGGCTGTCGTCTGTCACAGTTTTCAAGGCTAAGGACCTGGTTTAACGACTGCTGATATGTGACAAACTGCTGATATTTTGATTTACCTAAAAATACTAGACACCTGTGTGTCCGAACTGGTCAGTAAGGAACAAGGAGGAAATTTGATTTTAGCTTTGGTGTGAAAGTGGTGAGACTTCCTGGAATTACTCTTGGACCGACTAAAAATAGGTATCACGGTGTACGGTAGAGCTGGTCCAGTGCGGGGATAACATTGTTGTTTTGGAAATACTAATTTTCTATCGGATTGAAGACAAGTCGTTACTTGTTGTCGGATTATGGCAGCAGTCGTTTTACCCTACAACGACTAAGATGTTTATGTATGTGTTTATGTGTTCAGGACACAGATAAAATAACGTCGTTCTAACCGATCTACTGTTAAGGTAATTTTGCGTGCAAATAAATTAGTTATATTGTTGTTCTTAGATACAATCATAAACTTGCTGGAATCACTAAACCATTAACTGTAATTTTATAATTTTCCGTAGGATACAAGAAACTAGACACCTTAAGACAAAATATTGTAAACAGTTGTTACAAGTTCGCCGAGTTCATTGAGAGTAAGTATTTATCACAAACATCGTCTGCTGCTTGATGTATAGTGTGTGATGTGTGATGTGTGATGTGTGATGTGTGGTGTGTGGTGTGGTGAAGGATCTTATTATTTCTATTAAATTGAGCAGTGAACGAAGTTCATTGAATTGCTTTTTTATAAACTAGTACATATATTTCTTTGATATCAAAAAAACTTAGTTAACAAAGTTGCCAATTAATTATGTTAGATTTGTTAATTTGGTAATCGATTATACTGCTTATTTCTTCTTTGAATTCATAAAATACTCTGTCCATTTAAATAAACTTCTTTTATTTCAGAAAAGGAAGTCTCCAAGGAAGAAATATCTGACGTCTTTTATCACAGTATGTATCTCAATGTTAATGTTTTGAAAAACATGTCGATCTCCTGTATAGTGCGTGACGTCATGAAATAGTTGCTTTTTACCGCAGAAGTCGATGTTACCGTCGGTGTCCGATTTTTAATCGCCCGATCAGAAATCGGTGAGCTACGGCAACTATATAATATTACCGATAATTCACACTGTTACATCATTGGTTTCGAGACACAAAACTATCGGCCAATTCAGAAATCGGGCAGAGCGCGGCTAGGCGAGTGTCGAAACTATTTTCAACAACTTGAGAACGAACTCGTCCCGATGAGAACGTGATACTTGACAATAATATAAGAGCAGAGACATCTATCTGCTATATATGAGAACACATTAAGTGCAACTGCATAGTCGGTCCAGCCCTCAGTGCCCCCCCCCCCACGTCCTCGAGTGACCACTGACTCGGTGTGTAGTAACTCTACTATTATAAAATAAGAGTTATTGTACTAACTTTGAACATGTTTACATAATAATTGTTGGGATGGGCTTGTGCTGTACTCGTCTCGTTAAATCTCCGAACCTAATCTTATTGGATTTTGGCAATTTTGAAATTTTGTTCAAGCATGACGCAAATATAGATAGCTTAGGGCAAGGTTGAAAACTATTCACACACTTAAGTCGGGTTTGTAAACTGTTTGACTGTGTAAATTCCTACTTCAAGAAGTCACGGGTCATAATATATTTTTGATAAAATTTACATTGTACTCATCTTTTAATTTTAATTTCAGGTGCACTCACTATGGGTTCCATCGGTAACCTCTGCGAGAAAGACTGTAAGTATCAACATTTTTACTTGCAATGAAAAATGAACCATATTAAAAACAATTATTCATTCATTATGTTTGACATTTTTCAGCGGGTAACACCCTGGTCAACCAACTGTTAGACCAATGCGACGGAAGCTTGGAAAAGGAATCAATTACAAGTAAGCCAAGCCAAGTTGTGCATGATTTAGTTGTAAAAGAATTTACATAAAAGGTTTGCTGCTACCAGATTTGACAACGACCTCAAGCTTGAGACTGAACAGTTTCCTTGTAACTTCTGCTGGGGTTGTCTTTTACAATAATCAGGGTACCCAGTACTACGTCAGCTTCTAACCGGGAAACTTCCACTAAAAAAGGGATTTACGATATGAACGGATTAATGGGTTCAAATTATGGTTGAAATTTAATATTAAAGTTTATTTTGTGTTAAGGCCATGAAATTAGGTATTAATGTTAGAAAAATAATATAAAACTAAATAATATTGTTGTAAGATTATTACGCAGGAGTGGGTAAGGAGAGAATTTTTGTTGGATTTTTTTTTGGTTTTTTTGATGTTAGGGGCTTGAAATTTGTAGAAACAAATAATGTTTGGATATACTTACAGAGAATAACATAAAATACTTTCTATGACAAGTTTATACTTTCTATTCATCTATGAAAAGGAATCCCAGGGCAATGACCAAAATAAAAGCTGAAAATTAATGATTAAAAGTCAAATAGGTCATTAATGGAATTCGTATCGATCTTTCTAAAAATTAAAATTTTGCATTAATTTGCATAAATAATTATAATAAATATTCCTGGACAATACACACAGCCAAACTAACGAAACTAAGCAAAGCTCGTACTATGGATACCTTACAATAGATACAAATACATATTATACCTATATTTTTTCCAAATATTTTATAAAAACATAAAAACACTTAGACTAACAAACACAAATAAAATGTATTTCCTATGCGGAGACCGAACCCGTGCCTCTCGGATCGGCAGGTAGTCACTACTACATTTTGCTACCACCAACAGTCACAGAGCAGTTTTTATTTAACAACACTTATTAGTGACAAAGTCCTTTTTTCAACACAACGAATATTTCTTTTACAGGCTTAAGTTCAAAGAAAACCGTTATTAATAACGAAATAACTGTTAACGAAGAATCATCATCCACTCAAGGAGTTAGCACAAACGAATCGAATCATAAAAACGAAAGACAAAGTAGCGATGACAACAGATACAATAATAAACAAGATAGCTCCAGTGTCAGCAGTGATGATGAGAAGAATGATAAACAAACTACCAATGACGACTGGAACAACGATCTAAATAACAACAAAGATTGCGATAGCTCCAGTGACAGCAGTGACAGCAGTGACAATGAGACAAAAGGCAGAAACAGAACCCAAAAAAAAGATGATGATTGTGATAGTGATGATGATGAGGAATAGGAATAGCGAATGGTCTGAGGAGGGGCAAAGTTCTACCAATGACGATGGAAAGACATAATATGCATGCAATAAAAATAACTAATAGCTATTAAGTGTCCCTCAATTAACAATGTTGATGATTAAATAAATATATGTATATACAGTTTGGAAAAAAAATTAATAAATAATGGTATGAATATAGTTCGTTGTTTTTATTTGTTGCAGGACATCAATCTTGATGTACCTATGTAACTTTGAGCAGTACAGTATGTATCTAGTGTACAAAGCATGGTGCGGGCCAAGTAGTCAGGGCGCGCTCTGTGCGGTTGACACGAGAGATTGTATAGTATGGATCTAGTGTGCAAAGCATGGTGCGGGCCAAATACTTAGGGCGCGCTCTGTGCGGGTTACACAAGAGATTGTATTTTATGTATCTAGTGTACGGTCAGTTGCAGAACTGCATATAGAGTTTCAAAACAAAATAGAATGGCAGCGAGGCGTGGTCACTCACACACTTAAAGAAATAAAGTAATAAGTCTTGTAGAACCTGAGTAATATTAGTTTCATTTAATATTGTATATAATAATTTTACTAAGAAAATTATCGTATCCGTAGCCTAATACAAGACGTATCCGATCTTAATACGTGTACTCAGTGGTTGTGGATTCGAATCTCACCTTATGCCTTTCTTTTTGTTTTTGTTACATTTTACGAATTATGAATATTTTGTTTAGTTAATCAGCTTTGACCAATTTTCTAATAGCTATTAAGTTCTACGTAGGTAGACATTTAATGTTTCTCGTTTGTTGCCGATTTGTTTCTGGGGTATATGCTGACAAGTTTGTTTGGTGTTTTCATTTAGCTATTAAGTTAGATGCGGTAATTACTTAGGTAGCCATTTTGTCGTTGTGGATGTGTTTTTTTTTACTTTTTTGTTTTTGTTACTGAAGGTGCTTGTGTTGATTAGGTTGTTTTGTGTTTTTATTAAATTTCTTTGCTAAAAATAATATGCAGGCCAATATTAATATTCAAGAGAGGATGTGTATTATAGACTACATAATATGGGTTACAATATATCTCAAATTTGCAACGAGACTGGTTTTACCGTAAGTATTTTATTTGATGTTAATGTTATATCATAATTTATTAATACCACACTTTTTTGTGAGTAATTTCTAAAAAAAAATTAAAATATAATTTCAGTAGTTTGAAAAATGTTTATTTTAATCTGGCTATTTGGTTTTTAGTGGATTACCGTAAAGCGTTGGGTCTCGCGCAACCAAGAGGAGGGGAGTTTATCAACTCGACCTCGAAGTGGACGCCCGCGGCACATTAATGCGACTTAAAGAATATTCATGGTGGAACAATACGAGAACAATGTTTTCATATCGACTGCTGTGTTTGGACACATGTTTCATACATCTTCACACACAGTTCGTCGAGCTCTGCATATTGAAGGATTGCATCATAGAAAGCCAGCTTAAAAACCATATTTAACTAATACCCATAAACAAAATAGATTGTTGTTTGCAAGGTAGTATTTAGATTTTGACTGGGAGAACACATTATTCACCGATGAGAAGTCGTTCGTATCATTCATTTGTGGCGCAGAAGTGGAACCCGTTATGCAGAACACAATGTTGTCCCAAATATGGAATCTGGACGGATATCACTTAATACGTGGGGGTGGATGACTGCGGCTGGTCCTGGTGAATTAATCTCGATAGCAGAGCGCGCTAGAGCTTCACATTATGTGGAAGTGTTAGACGAGATCATGTTGCCAACAGTGCGGTGTGTTTATCCATTAGCTGATATGCCACAAATACAGTTTATGCATGATAACTGTCCTGTGCATCGAGCGCATATAGTGCAGGATTGGTTTACTCACCACCCGGACATTAATGTTATTCCTTGGCCTGTAAAATCCCCAGATTTAAATCCTATAGAAAACCTATGGGGTTTGATGGTGCAAAGATCGGACATGCGAAATGAAAGAACTACAGAGCCATTAGAGGCTCACTGTTTAGAAATTTGGAATAATTTTAGACGAACAGATATTTGTTCTAATATAGTCGGATCTATGCGGCGGCGCTTGCTTGCTGTGATTTAAAATAATGGAGGTTATATTAAATACTAAAAAATCGGCCAAGTGCGAGTCGGACTCGCGCACGAAGGGTTCCGTACCATTATCTATAAAAACGGCAAAAAAATCACGTTTGTTGTATCGGAGCCCCCCTTAAATTTTTGTTTTATTTTAATTTAATTATTTATTTATAAAGTAACTATATAACTAAATATTTTGTAAATATTTTAGGCTTCTATCTGTTGCCGTTTTCAATATCGAGCAAAATCGAGCAAAAAAATCACGTTTGTTGTATGGGAGCCCCCTTAAATATTTATTTTATCTATCTATTTTTTAGTATTTGTTGTTATAGCGGCAATAGAAATATATCTTCTGTGAAAATTTCAACTGTCTAACTATCACGGTTCATGAGATACAGCCGGAGCCTTAGTAATAGGGTTCCGCTAATTACCCTTTGGGTACGGAACCCTAAAAATAAAGTACTATTTTTCTTACAGATATTATTTTACATTTCAATATATTTAAGACATAACATATTTTTTTTACTTTGTTGTTTTTCAAAATATAGCAGCGTTACCGAATGAATGGTGACTTGTATTTTTTTTTATTCTTATGGTTAAGTTTCAATTTTCTTTTCATTACGAAAACGAATACTTAAGCTTTAACCATAGGAAATATATATATAGAAAAAAGAGAAATTTATACGGAACCCCTTTAAAATAAAGTACTATTTCTCTTACAGATATTTTTTTACATTTCAATACATCTAAGACATTACATATTTTTTTTTAGTTTGTTGTTTTTCAAAATATAGCAGCGTTACCAAATGAATGGTGACTTGTATTTTTTTTTATTCTTATGGTTAAGTTTCAATTTTTTTTTCATTATGAAAACGACTAATTAAGCTATAACCGTAGGAAATATATATATAGAAAAAGGAGACATTTATCATAAACATTATCTATGATTTATAAAATTTTAATTAAAACCATTTTTATTTAATTGCATGTGTTTAAATTCTTGCAAACAAAACCAAAAGTTTAAATACCAACTGGTCCTTTTTAGAGATAACTAGATGTCAAAACATAAAAAAAAGGTATTCCTAACAAAAGTACTCAATACGGAAATAGCGTGATTTGAACCATAGGCTCGCTGGATTAAGTTGCAGCGCTTACCTTCACTACCACTACACCACCGGGCAGTTATAATATGCGAAATAAACAATACCTAAGTAGAACAACACTGCAGTTTACACCTAATTAATTTGTTAGGTTATGAAACCAAAAGATAGAAGAACGGTTTAAATAAACTGGTTAGTATAAAGAAAACTAAACCTTATTTTGATGATTTAAGGTTAATATTATTGACAGTTCTAATAATGTTAGTGTGTGAGTGCAAGATGCACAGAATGGTTTCACGCGATTTTAACCTTTATGCATGCACTTTAACAAATGACTGTACATAGCATGGTGCGGGCTAAATACTTAGGGCGCGCTCTGTGCGGGTGACACGAGATATTGTATAGTATGTATCTAGTGTACAAAGCATTGTGCGGGTCAAGTAGTCAAGGCGCGCTCTGTGCGGTTGACACGAGAGGCTGTAAAGTAAGTATCTAGTGTACAAAGCATGGTGCGGGCCAAGTACTTGGGGCGCGCTCTGTGCGGTTGACACGAGAGATTGTATAGTATGTATCTAGTGTACAAAGCATGGTGCGGGCCAAACCCGGGTGCATCCGACTGCAGCGCTATCAGCCGGGCTGATTTGTAGACCTAAATCATGCAGGGCGCCACCCAAACGCATACACGCATAAAAATTCATTCAAATCGGCTGTTTAGGAGGAGTATAGACCAGACCTTGGACAGTGTGGTCTCGATTTGAGACACAAGTTCTCCGCGGTTTTCCTCCACAACGGAACGAGGGATGTTTGCACGACCCGTGTAATAAGCGTCTCCAGTACTGTCATCTGCATAGCAATGCATGTTGTTGATGTCCAACATGTCATTGATATGCAGTAGAAACAGCTTAGGAGACAGCACAGAGCCTTGCGGGACACCAGCATTAATGTCTTTGCTATCAGAGCAACTACCATCAACTACGGTTGAAAAAGCTAGCCACACATTTGCACAAACCCTCGGTAATCCGTAAGATGGCATCTTCGATAAAGGACCCCGGTGCCAGACCCGATCAAACGCCTTAGCTATGTCCAGGCTACATGCCAATACCTTCCCCTGACTCTTTATGGCTAGTTCCCATCGGTGTGTGGCGCGGTGTTGAGCGACCGTGGCGAAAGCCATATTGACAGTCACTGACCAGGTCGTGTTCATCTAGGTATCTTAGAAGCTGTTGATCACACGCTCCATCGCGCCTATCTTGGAGAGGAGAGAGGTAAGAGCGATAGGCCTGTAATGCGATGGATCTGATCTATCGCCTTTTTGGGCACCGGGTGCACAGTCGCAGTCTTCCATGGAGACGGAAATTACCTAGTGTGGTAGGAAAGCGCGAAGAGGCGCGTGAGTACAGGACACAACTCAGGAGCACACTGCTTAAGCACCACTGCTGGTATACCGTCTGGCACACTCGACTTATAAACGTCTAGAGAATGCAACGCCCATTGACCTCCAGCTGTGTTATGAAGATTTCCGGCATGGTCTTACCGCACCACGGTATAGTAGGTGGTACAGCGCCTTCATCGTTCATATTCGAGTTTGAGGCAAAGAGCAGTCTTCAGTAGCTTGGCTTTCGCAGTGGTGGTAACGAATGGCAAAAGTTCCTTTCGGCAGCTTTAGCAAGCGACTAGAAAGCACGACTTCCAGAAAGATAGCTCGCAAAACAGCTGCTTTCTTACTGAACCTCGAGGCAGCATTTCATTTGCGTTTTACCTCAGAAATATTCGGAATTACGAGCCATGGTCCAAGCTTCATAGGCAGTTTGCTTAAGAATTTCAGCTTCTCTGCTTCAGCTTCAACCCCACCGCCCATAGGAGACTAAAATCCTTTTTTTGGCGCCAAATAAGACAAAATGTACGGCTTTTGTCGCGATTATTATTAACAATGATTTAATTAACTTAAATCTGCCGCTGCCCGTGGTAAGATTAGTTAGTTTAGATTCTATAGGTTAAATAATTTGGAAAATCCAAAAGTGCACGCCTCATAGCGGTCATTCACATTTAAAAAAAAAATTCTAAAACAAAAACTCAAGTTTTTTAAAATAAAATAACAAATAAGGTGAGGAAAAGATATACAATAAAATAAAAATAAAATATATATATATAGATATACAGTATACAGTGGTATATTAGTTTTTTATAAATTATAATTAAACGACAGTACTTAGAACGCTAATATTAACTAGGAATCAGCACAGTGTAATACTTTATATATTAAAAACAAAAGTATTCCGGTAAGATGAATTTTTCGACCAATTTCTCTGCCACATACATGGTCACATAAACACAGACTCACGGACGTCCGAGAATGATTAGTTTTAATGTTATTATTTATTATATTAAACAAATTAATTGTTTATAAAATGTACCATATGTGCTAGACAGATTATTTAACTTCATATTAGTGCACTCATATTATCCTGTAAGTGTCATATTAAAAAAAAAACGTCATTTAAGTTTCGAAAGACTGGGTTTTTTGACATGTCGAGAGTAGAGCACTACCTCACCGCTCCGCTTATGAGGCGTGCAAAATGTGGGGTCTGATGTATCCCGTATCGCACTGAAAAATGGCAGTTTTTCATATTATTGGTAGTGATGGGAAAATAAATATCGATTTCATTTAATTATATTTATTTATCAAACTTATGGATGTTTTTCATTAAAACAGGTCAAACAATATCATTTTTTACATCCTGTGCATTCTGTGAGAATTTTCTTCACTTTTTTATCAGCCTCACGACTCGTTAAGAAGTTGTGGTTAGTTTTTCGTAACATCCTAAACATCTCCTCTTCTTTGATCCCTTTTCGAGATTTTTTGTTTTATACCCCTAGGATGGCAAACAAGCACACGGTCTGCCTGATGGTAAGCGGTCATCGCGGCTTATGGACGCTTTTACCACCAGGGTATCACTCGCGCGTTACCGACCCTTCAAAAATTCAATAACTTCTTGTATGCAGTGATGATGTACTTTGTTTGCAGTGGGTTCTGAAAAGTAGGGTCGAGCTGAGTAAATTAGGGAAAGAGTAAGGTAGAGTCGGGTAGAGTTTGTTAAAGTTGGTTAGAGTAGAGAAGAGTTGGATAAAGTTGGTTAAGTTGGTTAGAGTAGGAAAGAGTTCGGTATAATTGGGAAAAAGAGTGAATTTTTTTTATACCACTAAGGTGGCAAAAAAGCACACGGTCCGCCTGATGGTAAGCGATCCACGTAGCCTTTGGACGCTTGTAACACTAGGGGTATCACTCGCGCGTTGCCGACCCTTCAAAAATCCAATAACTTCTTTCTTGAAGAACCCCATACTGTAGTCCTTAGAGACAACCTTGGCAGGTAGCTCATTCCACAACCCAAGCGTTCGCGGGAGGAAGTTTCACTGAAACCGCACTGTACGCGAGCATTTCGGTTCTAGAGTGTGAGAATGAATATTATCACGATCATCAGCCTATTTAAAGAAAGTTACTCAATATGTCACATTCACGTTTCTATTAACGATATAACGAGTAGTCAGGATGTTTGAAAATTACATCCACATCCAAGTCTTTCTCTGTAAAGGCTTCAATAAGTTGTTCCACAAATAGTCTCTTTGGAATTTTATTACTATCACCATTAATTGAATTATAAACAATCCAGGCGTTAATAAGAGCTGTACCAAATATTAGCTCCATTATTACTTTCCTCCACCACTTAATTCCTTTCTTTAATGTTGTATAATACGAAGACTTTTTTGGTCACTGTAGTCAATTCCTTTTTTGTTCTTTGTTCGATTTCATCTCGAATGCCACAACACTGACCGCGTGAAGCTGCCGTAGGGTGCGGTACGAGGTGCGCGGGGGTACGAGGTGTTCGCAACCTCGTTCCGCACTGTGTTAGAATTTTATTTGTTCAGTGCGGCACGAGGTCTAAGAAGCCCGGCATTAAGGTGGGTATACCATGGAACTAGGAATCAATAGCACATCTCAGATATATAGTTATCTCTTTCCTAAACTGAACCAGATGGAAGTTATGCCTCCCGCACGACGGAGAAGTTGAAGTTTTTTCTTACCGCTATAAAAACGAGACACTGACAGGATGTTTCAAGCCCTGTTTCGCACTTATCGTCTTAAAGCACGGTCGTTTTTTGACGCCGGCAGCTACTCGCGGGTTAGGAATTTAGGAATATTATAGGTTCCATACCAGCGAGAATTGTCTCAGTGACTGCGGCTGCGCAGACGTCAAGATCTTTTTGAGCTAAAGCAGATCTGCCTCCACGTGTACATGTATAAAATTCTCGCAATCCATTCCAGTCTGCCGACTATGTCAAAATAAAATATTTTACAAAATAATGAAGACACAAATTTATTTCAAATCCTAATTAACAAACACTCTAATTTAAAATATTTACAAAGAATTATAGCCTATATACAACGATTTATTTATAATATTAAAAACAAACAAAATAAAACAAAGGGTTCTCTCACAAATGTTGGCCGTCGAATATAAAATCTTAAAATCAGGCAAACTGTTGCCACCAAAAAATAGAATCATTTCGCTTACACCCTTTTTGGACGAGGGTGGTCTCATTCGCGGGGGCGGAAGGCTTGATAACTCGCCATACGACTTCATTATCAAGCACCCAATTTTACTATGTCATAAGCACCACCTTACCAAAGTATTATTTCGGTTTTATCACGAAAAGACTTTACATGCTGGACCACAGCTTCTCTTGAGTACTATACGACACAGCTATTGGCCATTAGGAGGCCGTAACTTATCCAGAGCTGATGTCAAAAGATGCATTAAGTGTTTTTCGTAATAAAGCTCGAAATATGCAACCAATAATGGGACAACTTCCTGCATCGAGGACTTCACTTGAGTTTCCATTCCTAAATTGTAGTGTCGACTATGCTGGGCCAGTTTTGATTGCAGATCGAAAAGGTAGGGGATGCAAACTTATTAAGTCTTACCACAAAGTATCCTGTCGGACAATGGCACCAATTTTGTAGGAGCTTGCAATGAATTAAAACTCTTTCTTGAGAATGAAAATTTGCATCTTACTTCTGACATGGCTCAAGAAGGTATTAAATTTCTATTTTCCCTAGCTTACTCTCCACATTTTAATAGCCTTGCTGAAGCTGCGGTACGTAGTACTAAATAAACTTTAAAAAAGCTATTGCAATTAACTCATTTCGTATACGAGGAAATGGCTACATGATTGACTTCCATAGAGGCAGTTCTTAATTCTCGTCCTTTAACTCCCTTTTCTTCAGATCCTTGTGACTTTACTGCTCTTAGTCCTTCACACTTCCTGATTGGACGACCACTCACGGCGGTTCCCCACCCGCAGGTCCTGAGCTAGGACTAAACAGCCTTGTTTTGCCAAGGAATGGCACGGCCAAAGAGTAAGAGGGGAGATGGTCGCGAAGGGGTGCCTACGGTGAAAAGAACGGCAGAGCTTTTGTCGGGATTAACTCCATTTCGAAAACCATTCGCCTAGGGCGCTGATTGCGGATTGGAGTCTCTTAATGATTCGACTCACTTGCCTATCCGTGGAATAGATCGCGGTATCGCTATGTGATGTTATGTACAAGAAGGTACAAGATAGGGGTGAGCACGTACCCTTACGGGACTCCTGCTTGAATGGGACGAGGGGAAGAGAGAGTGCCTTCGAATCTATAGCGAAAGCTGCGGTTCGACAAATAGTCTCGTATAATGAGTACGAGGCGGTCTGGAAACTGATGTATGGTTTATAAATTAAACCGTTGTGCCAGACTTTGTCAAGGGCTTTCGCTACATCGAAGAAGACAGCGTCCGTGTGCCGGGTCTTTCCTAATACTGGTTGGAAGCCAGTAAGAACGTGTTCCGTGATACGGAGGACATGCTGAACGCACGAGTGTTTGACCCGGAAGCCGAACTGCTCGTGGATTAAGATGCCTTTGGAGACTATAGCGTTCCGTAGGCGAGCAAGGAGGAGACGTTCGTAAAGTTTACCAAGGGCCTTTAGTAAACTTATAGAGCTGTATGAGGGCGACTCCGTACGAGCTTTCCCTGCCTAATGCAATGGACGCCTATAACAATCTTCAATCTTTCCATTGAAAAGTAAAGGTGCAATTTTCGATAGCAGCGTTGAAGATGGCTACTAGAAGGCAGAGAAGGGAAAGAGTGAGGCGCTTCAGGATATCGTTAGAGATACCGTCAGCGCCGGGGGCTTTACGGGGGCGTAGGTCTTTGATGACCTGCTTGACTTTGTCGACTGTGACGGTGGGCAGAGGATCCTGTGGGGGCAGAGAAGTTCTGCGCTCCACTTCTTCGTCTACCTCTCGCACGGGATGGGGATCGAAAGGTTGTGTGCTTAAGGCAGATTGGGATTGGAGGCTAGATGCAAGGCAATCCGCTTTTTCGTCGTCATCGACGCGAGAACGATGTTGGAACGAGTTAAAGGAGGGAAGGACATTCGAATCACGATAAATTTGGTTCAAAATGAATGGGTTCTAAACAATAATTCCACTCATAGCGTAAACTATATGTTTAAAATCCTAAGTAAATGTCTTAAATGTAGGTCAGAGTAATTTAAAGGGCGGAAAAAAAAGACTTATATTAGCAAATATGATATATTTTTTACCTTTATTCCTTTCATAATACATTATATGTCTTTTCTCAGTTGATTGATTGACCGATTTTCGCATTTATTAAAGTCACCCATGAAAATAATATTCTTCTATTTCTATTAATTTCCATCATAACAAACACTACGTCCGGCGCCGCCATCTTTAGTGCTGTGTAGTATTTTGATAATACTAGGTGGTAATTTTATGTGAGAAAAATTTAATAAACACAATCACACCTTTAAAAATAAAAATAACCTATGATTCTCAACCAAATAAACAAATAAAACACTCAACAAAACAAACAGAGTTTTTTTTATTTATGTCCAAATATGAACGTATTTTAGTTTAAAGATTATGGCATTTTCTCGGAATAGGGATTTAATTTAGAAACTTAGTCATACTTATTATTTCTTTATAAATTATGAATAATGATGAAATAAAGATAACACGTATAAAAAATAATTTAATGTCTAGCAGCTATGCGTCCGCAGTAAAATATCGTTTGGTAAAGATTTGCATGCTACACAATGGCAGGCACTTCAATAAATATGAATTGTTTAACGAGAGAAAATGTATTATCAAACATTTTTGCTCGTCAAATATATTCTCAATTATCTAAAGCTAAATCACGATTTCTAGGTGAAAGAAGTAAAAATAGAAATGAACAAATAAAATCTCCTTGGAATATCTGTTATGAATACTGAGACTAGAAATTATAAATTCCATAAAACTGACAATTGTTAAGGCCTTATACAGAAAGACTTTGAATTGAGGCTTCAAATTTCTTGAAGTAATTCTTTGCGTAGCCAAGATTATTTAGAGCACATCATATAATAAAATCAATAAACTTTGTGATACTAAAAAAATATAAAACAATCAAAAGTATCAAATCAATATTTCTAAGTATTATCGTTAGTTGCATGAATGAATAGGCAAATCGAAACGAGCAAGCAGCTGGCGTGGGCCACTGACCTCACCCGAGCTAAACAAGCGCTAAACGTAGTAGGCAGGTACTTTAATACCTACCTAAGTACCTTCCTGCCTAGAAAAAATTTCACAACCAACTTTTCCTTCATACTTTACCGGCTTAGGACGGTCAAAAATACGATAAGTAAAGTAAAATCCACTAATAAAGATTTTGGTAATTAAGTTTACTTATCATAAATTGGTACCTACCTATTTAAAAAGTTGAACTCACAATATTTACAATAATTGAAAGCGGATTTAAAATAAACCAGTAAACTCTCATTTAAATGTCCATAAAAATTATTTGTATTTTAACTATTGTTTAAAACCTCCATTTCCCAAACATAATAAAGCACTACGTCGAAAATTGTTTTTAATTTTACGTAGCACAACTTTTCGTGATTTAACCACTGCAAAAGCACTTACGATTTTGTCTTTTAATTGTTCAATTGTTTCGGCTTCACGTTCGAAAACAATTCGTTTTAGCTCTCCCCACAAAAAAAGTCTAGCGGGGTGAGATCTGGCGACCTTGCCGGCCATGATACGAGTTCACCGCGACCGATCCACCGTTTGCCGAACTACCTTTTTAGCCTTACGCACACACTTCACTGTAATAGTGAGCTGGGGCTCCTTCGTGTTGAGGTTGCACAACTATACCAAAATTCAAAACTCTACCAACTAACGTTTTTTTACCCTCAAAATGTATCTAATTTGACCGTACTAAACACACAATGGATCATTATTAATCGTTGATCGATGACGTAAGCGCGTAAGTTTTCGGAAGCCTGTTTAATTGTTTGTATGGTTTTTGTAAATGCGCAGGTGCGCGGGTGTGTGAGGGGAGGGTACAGGGTGGCCGGCTGGTAGAGACAATACGGTTTGACAACGTCGCGTCGCTAAGATTTTAGTTTAATTGAATGACCTAAAATACGCGTTGCCAATTTTTTTTTTTTTTTTTTTTACTGACTATGCAGTTGGTTGTTGCAGCCATTACTGCTTCACCGGGCTTTTGGGGCGAGACTCTGAAGGAGCCTCAGCCCATATAGCGCCCAACGCTCAAGGGCTCCCCGCGGGGGAAGCCTCGGCTTGGGTTGTCGCTCTCGGGGGCGTCCCATTCACCGGCGTGAGTCTCGAACCCGAAGGTGAGTCACCGCCAGGAGGGGAGTACGCGGGTACGGTTGCGATTGAGTGGGGGCGAGAAGCGCCCCGGCACTCTTTGATACCTAGTGTATCCTTGTGGGCGCCGACGAACCCGGGGACGTCGGCGTCGTGTTTGGAGGGAGGCCCTATTCGGGGAGGTCGTAGAGTCTTCTTGCAAAAGTTCTATCTATGAGCATTAAATTGCTTGATACTTGTTTTATTTATTTGTTACAATTGTAGTCATATTTATTTTTATTAATTATTGATATTTTGAGATTGCCTCAACACAATGAGTTGGTTTTTATCGTATTAGGCGATAACGTCAGTTTTTTATTTCATAATTTAAATTTGTAATATGACCATTAAACACACAAATGAAGGTGCGCCTGGATGATGCCCAGCATGGTTTTAGAGCGGGCAGGTCTACAGCAAATGTTTACAATGTTTACACTGAACAAGGGCAACATAAGGGCAACCAGGTAGACACGGCCTATTTTGACTTTAGAAAGGCATTCGACAGGGTGGATAACGATGTGCTTCTGACAAAGCTGAACGGCTCAGGCTTTACGCCAAAAATGTTAAGTTTCTTCGCCAACTACTTGTCAAACCGCCAGCAGTATGTCCAACTTGACGGACTCAGGTCCCACCCATATTTTACTAGATCTGGAATAAGCCAGGGTAGCTCATTGGGTCCAATCCTTTTTTTAATTATGATTAACGACCTACCCCAGGTCATAAAAAACGGACAGTGTCTTATGTTCGCAGACGACCTCAAGTTGTACATGGGAGTGAGATCTGAAGCCGATAGTGTAGAGCTACAACACGATATACAGCGTCTGGAGGCATGGAGTAATACGAACCGTCTTCACTTCAATATAGACAAGTGTAAAGTCATGACGTTCTCAAGATTTAGAACTCCCAGGCAGTACAATTACTTTCTAACAAATACTCCACTTATAAGAGTAGATGCAACACGGGATTAAGGTGTAATGTTCGACCCTCGACTTGAATTCAGACAACATTTTAAACGTGACAAAAACGGCGAACAAAACACTGGGATTCATAATGCGGCAAACATATATGTTTGAAGACACCAAACCAGCTATTATATTGTACGATGCCTATGTAAGAAGTCGCCTCGAATATAATGCTTTAATCTGGGACCCTAGAAAGAGTAAATATGTGACGATAATCGAAAAAATCCACAAAAAATTTTGCAGATTCGTCTATAAGAAGAAGTACGGGTACTACCCACGTCTATATCCCTCACTGTTTGTCACGGGCATGATAGGGATGGACACTTTGGAGCTGCAAAGGAAACTACAGGCAATTATCCAATATTGGCTACTTTTTAATAATAAACTAGACAATCCATCAGCATTAGCTGAAATCAGCCTATACGTTCCCAGTAGAGCGATGCGGGGTACGGCTGCGGATGGTGGCCCGCGTCGGCGGCGGCCACTGCTGGCTGGCTCGGGAGCCCGCACCGCAGCCAGCGCAAACGCGCCAAAAGCGCGCACGCTCATGCTCCTCAACTCACTTATCTCCCAAGATGTGGACCTATTTGCAGACAGGTTGCCTCAAATCATTGCCGCAGCACGCCTCCACTTGTCGAAAAATAATTGATAATTCGAATATTGCCTGTCCCTTGATTTTATCTTTATTTTTTTTTATCAAATGTAAAAAACTTTCTCAATTTATAAGTTACCATGCAGTTAGTTACTAGTGCCTATTTTCTTTTTTGTTGTTTTATATGTTTCCTACAATATGTTTTTCTTGTGTTTCCATGTAAATTTTGTTTAGTAAGTTAGTATGTATAGTTAAGTAATGATACTTGATTATAGACGCGTTGGGGTTTCCTGTCAGTCTGTAATAATGTAATGTAATAAATAAATAAATAAATAAATAAAAAATACAGTATTTCTGATACACACAGAAATTTGTAGCCTTAATTCAAAGTAGAGTAAGAAATGTATACTTAAACGTAGTAGACATCAGATTTTACCCCAACTTCCCTGCATCAGTATGTTCAGTATTACTATGTATCTGTGTGCTCGCTTGAATGCTTGTTAGCTTACTGTAGCTCAGTAGCCCACCTTAATATTCAGATAACAAAAATCTGACTAGGTAGGTTGTAGACCAGACAAGTACAATACTTCTTACTTCTAATGGGTGTAGCTTGGAAATTTTCAAATCGAATCATTATTTTGGCGACAACATACATTTTATGTAGGTAATGTTCCTAGTTATCTAACTACCTTCTATAAATGATTGACAAAATCAACGGCAGAATGAATACCTACTAAGATAGGTAGGTACATTAATTTTATTTATACCCAAATTGTTGAGGTTTTTTGCCAGCTACCTGGGTAATCGCTCGCAATACGTGGTGTTTGCCGGATGCAGATCCCATCCCTATGACACTGTCATAGTACGCGATCGGGTTTAAGTCTAGGCAGTACATTAGGTCCTATCCTATTTTTAATCATGATCAATGACCATAAAAAATGCTTGATATTTACAGACGACCTTAATCTCTTTATGGGGGTTGGCTCTGAATCCGACAAACATCATCTGCAATCCGACATTCACAGGGTCTTGGAATGGAGCGACACCAATCACTTACACTTGAATACCAATAACTGCAAAATTATCACCTTCACAAGATCTACGTCTTCTCTTCTACGTCTATTATGAAGAAAATGATTCCACTCTACTCATCAGTCTTTGGTATTTCGCAGCTTTATCTTTTATCTATATCAAAACATAGAAAGCTCCTTAAATAACCATTACAATAATTAAATCTTAAAAAACTAATAGTAAAAGATCACTAATAGCTTAAATCTGATTCTGTCTTTAACAAATTAAATATCAGTCGTTCAAAATTATTTTGATAGCTTTAGCACTGATTGAGGTCATTAGTTAAAAATCCTAAGCGCGGCGTGTTTGTGTGTGTGTGTGTGTGCGCGGACAATTTTACGCGGAAAACCTATCTTAAATACTTTGAATTAGTGCCTCGAGAATTCTCGAAACACGGCATTTTTTTTCTCGTCTCGAACCAAGACGGATTACTCGAGTCTTCTCGAGTTCAAGAATTCTCGAACAGAAACCCTAGTAGCAACCAAACACTATAGTCAATATTAACTTATTTATTTGTCTTAGTCTTTTTGTAATTTCATTTAAAATAATGTGTAATGTTATTTAGAAAATAAATATAATAAAATAATCTTCAGACATGACTCTCCCTTTCGACCGAAATCATAAAATAGAGAATCTTTTCTTTTCATATTTCACAGGTTCTATTCCCGGCTAGAACTGGTAATTTATTTAAAAAAAATTAAACGTAGTTCAACTTTTTTTTGAGAAAAAACAATGATCCCTTTGAGTAAAATTCATCATCAATACTCAGGGTACTTTTTGTCAAACTTGAACCTGTCTTATCCACCCTTAATATCAATTATGACAGAAATCACAAAATCTTTTAATGTAGGTGGTATCGATTAACTTTGAACGGATTCTCAGAGTTACTGTTGTGAAACTGTGTAAATTATTACGAAAAACAAATAGAATTAATTGTACATGGTATTAAACAGTAATCTATTTATTATCATTTCATAGTCAAACTCAACTAACATAATTCTATCTTTATGATATATGTATAATCTACATACCCTAAACTATGTTTCTATAGCTATGACAACTATTATTCGATGGGTATAACTATATTTTTTTGTTTTTATTGTATTTTTTTAAGGAAAATAGAGTGACAGTAAACTGAAAAAAAAAGATACACGTTCACAATTATGAACGTGTATTTTAGAACAATGAGATATTTGTTTTAGTTGACGGCCGCCAAATGCAGATCTATGGTTTGTGTTTTTGCTCCTTGAAGTTTTGCTAGGGTAGATCCATGTTTTTGTGTTTCTTAGAGTTCTTTAAGGATAAATCCATGTATTTGTGCTTGTTGGTTTTTTGTAAGGGCAGATCTACCTATATGTTTTAAGCTCTCTTATTGCAGCGTTTTTTTTGACGTCAAAGTAAGCTCCGTCCGATATGACAGTTGTGTGTGTTTTGGCTTCTGCAATCTTAGAAATACAGTAATTATATAATAGGTATTACTCGGGGGTAATTCCGTTTTCATAGTTAAAAAAATAATGTCGGTGATTGCTCCCCGACTATAAATGTGTTGAGTGTAGTACACTACCTATATTTCCTGATCTCATATAAAGTACAGTAAAGTTATACCTTTATTTAAATCAGTTACTTGTCCCTCTCACTTTAGACAAATTTTTATACTAGTATTTCTTGAGTAATTTTTTTGAAAAACTGATCTTAAATGAATTAAGCATTAACTTTAGTTCACTTCTAACTTTTAATCAGTTGACAAGAGGTCGCTTAACAACCGATGCCACTGTTAAACTTATGCAGTACATACTTGGAGAACTCAATGGATGCCTGGGCTGTTTTCTGTAATCTATCTAAGGCATTCGATTTTGTCCAAAATGAAACCCTGATCAGAAAATTGCAACACTATGGTATTAGGAGAACTGCAGTTGAAGTGATTAGCTCGTACCAGGACAATAGAATTAAAATAGTTGACATAAATGAAAAGCGCTTCCCTGAACCAAACATTGTACATTTGTTCAAGATAGTGTTGTTTGTAGATATATCATTTTAATTTAAAATACGTGGAACTATTTTAAATATGACATAGACATAGACATAGACAGACATTTATTTAGCATCATTTCACCCATACTGTTACATACACGTTTACATAAAGGTACACCAAAATAATGGAGATAAAAATAGGAAAACAAAAAACACTTAAAAACGAAAATATAAAACAAAACAAAAATATACGGATCTAACTAGACATATTTAAATATGGGTGCTGTGATGCCAAACAGGACATCGACTCAGCGTATGCTGCAACAAGGTGCTGCAGCGCTGATTTTCAGCGTCGCCCTTAATAAAAGGTGTGCCCGTGAGGCACCGGTTATGTGTTCTAGTTTAAGGTAAATAGGTATAAGTATATATAAGGTATATATTAAATAATAAATAAGGTAAATATAAATGTATATGCAGGCAAAATTTGTAAAATATAAATACAAAAAACTCATATAAAAATCATTATTACTAATAATTAAAGATAATTTTACTATTTAGCCTTTTAACATTGTGCTGCATTGTTGGAACAAACCGACCACTCCGCTCGCGCGCGACTCATTTTGCTTTTGGACTGTTAAAAAGTAATTCTTTTGTTTAAATTTAAAATTTTGGACATTACTAAGTTCACGAATAGGAGGAGGTATGTTATTCCAACATTTGGTTGCCGCGTATCTGAAACTTCCTCGAAAAGCGGCCGTTCGATGTTGTGGTATTTTCAAAACACTGTTTAAAACTCTCATATACCGAGTATCGTCTTCTCTTCGCCACTTTAGTCTATCGGAAAGAAATGTTGGATTATTGGTTTTTATCACCTTAAACAATAGTGTAGCCATGTGCAGGTCTCTGCGGTAGGACATCTTAAGAATGTTTGATGCATTTAAAAAGAGGGTAATATAGCTACG
Organism: Apoda limacodes; assembly: GCA_946406115.1. Taxonomy (NCBI): domain Eukaryota; kingdom Metazoa; phylum Arthropoda; class Insecta; order Lepidoptera; family Limacodidae; genus Apoda; species Apoda limacodes. The sequence goes on along the minus strand of OX291542.1, from coordinate 2,225,772 downwards.
TGGCGGTACATTAAAGGTGTACCTTGCACAGGCAATTGTACTCTCTGTATAATTCTATCTGTTTTTGCGAGCAGCCTAGGGCCGTAAACAGTATCTGCATAAGCTAACCTTGAAAGTACTAGACAGTCACACAGCTTCATACGTAGCTCCTCGCTTATAAAATCACGAATGCGATACAAAACTTTAATATATAACGTAACAGGTGTCTAGCCAAGGTTATCCACTGATTCAACAAAATTAATTTACTTTTAAATAGCAGCAATACTAAATGTATAATATTTTTAACAACAAATTATTTGCAATAATTCATTACTCGCAAGAACTCGCAAGAACTAGTGTAAACTTTTGCGGGTAGCAAGTCTGCTCCAGCTCTTAACAAAAAATGCAATAACTCGGTTCAAGTTAATTTAGAGAAAAACGAGGTTAAATTTGTTTTATCTTGTTTTGTTTGTTCAAGTATCCCCAATCTCCATTGCTACTAGGGAATGCAATCCCGCAAGATAATTTTAATCCAGGTATTTGCGGTACTAAACCATCTTGGTCCCGCTGGATCCAGGTATTTGCGAGATCCAGCAGGGTGGACTTAGACCTCTCAATTCAATCATAATAATAAAGCACACAAGTAAACACACTTAGTTTTCATAGATCTAATTTTGATATAAATAAAACAACCTTGAATGAAATTTGAAATGGTTTATTAATATTTTTAGACGTAACACAAACACGACACATTACAAACACATAAAGGCACCTGGCATGTACTTTAAATCCTAAGTAACTATCACAAAAAAATTAAACATTGTTTTGGAAATAGTTTCGTAAAAAAGTTAGAGTATTGATTGTGTAGTCTGCTAAACGGCTCCTGATATAATAATAATACCACAAAAGTCCTTTTACGCTGATTCCGACATTTTGCATGCAAAAAATCTAGCAAGGTCAGTTCACTTTGATTTGCCTAACGAAAACAATCAATTTTTAATGAATAAATCACAACGTTGCTTTACAATTACAAATTGTAACTGGCAAATTTAAGTGAAACAAATAAGAGGGGCGGGAGGGGATTATCTTCCTTTCCCCGCACACCGTTTCCCTAGGCTCCATCCCTGCCAGTCCACGCGCCGCCGCCTGCAGTGTAACACGTGTGGTTTATGTTTCTTTGTAATCTCGCCAGTCCACCGGGATCCCGCAAAATTTTCGACCAAGATTAGTCCAGCAAAATGTATGCGGGATCTCGGTATTTCGGGATCCAGGTATCCCGGGATTGCATTCCCTAATTGCTACTGACATGACGCTATCGACTTGAAACTTTCACTAGAATATAGATAATTTTGTATAGATTATTAATGACGTAGTTTAGTTTTGTCTATTTACTTATTAATGCTATAAAATTAGGTAGGTATTAATGCTTAGGATTATTATAATTCATAAATAAAACATTTACTAAACATAACCGCAATAAGTCATCTACTTATTGCACTTATAGTTAGTTAGTAAAGTAAGTTATTACACTTTTGTGTAGCAAGTGTATTACGTTACCCCACCGCGTATTCTAACCTTAACCATAAGTGCAAGGGATATTACGGTTTTATTTAGCAAAACATTGTATTGTAGTTACTTACAGTATGTTTTGGAAATAAATTCCTTAGTTCATTTGGGAATAAAAGGTTCCCACATGGACTAAGGTGTATGAAAGCCCACGCACTACGTTAAAAAATCCGCAGATCGCAGTAATAGTGCTCGAACGGGGTGGGTTCTACAGGTAAAGGGTGTACAGCGGTTCCTCCGCCACGCAGAATATAAGGTCTAATTGGCCAGTCACAAGGTAGAGTCCGGTAGAAGGTCATCTAAATATTCAAAGTCTAAAATTAAAAATCGGCTAAGTGCGAGTCGGACTTGCGCACGTAGGGTTCCGTACCATTGTCTACAAAAACGGTAAAAAATCACTTTTTGTATGGGATAAATATTTGTTTTATTTAAATTTTTTTTTTTTTTAAAGTGAATATATAACTAAATATTCTTATACTCTTAAATATATTTCAACCGTCTACCCGCTGCCGTTATCAATATCGAGCAAAAACGACCAAAAAAATGGGTTTTTCCCGTTCGTCCAACTATTATGTCCAACTGGTTGTACGAACAAGGATTTTTTTCCCCGTAGTCCAACTAAATAGTAGAAAATTAGAAAATCGAAATTTACAGGGCCCTTCGTACAATTTAATGGCCAGTTGGACCACTGCCCCGAAATGATAATATTAAAGCTTTTAACCGACTTTAAAAAGGAGGTTCTCAAATGAGGTCTTGATGAAGGTTTCATAATGAACTAAACATTATTCCTTTTTAACCGACTTTTAAAAGGATGGAAGTTGTTGCAGTTCAAAAACGTCAAGTGTGAGTCGGATAAGCGCACTGATGGGTTAATACGGAATATAAATACCAAAGCTTTTTGTTTGTAAATAAATAACAAATATTGGACATAATAGTTGGACGCACGAGAAATACCAAAAAAAATCACATTTGTTGTATGGGAGCCCCCTTAAATATTAATTTTATTTGTTTTACAGTATTTGTTGTCATAGCGGCAGCAGAAATATATTTTTAGTGAAAATTTGAACTGTCTAACTATCACGGTTCATGAGATACAGCACAGCCTGGTGACAGGTGACAGGTGACAGGTGACAGGTGACAGACGGACTTGGTTGAGCTAGACATAAGGCCCTTTTTTGTATGCCCATTTAACTTGACTTAATGACTGTTGACATTTAACTTGACTTAATGACTGTTGACAATTATTTATAACACAACATATGTATGAAATTCAATTAAATTAAAACAAGTTGGTAGTAACACATTTCTCAAGGCTAGGGTATAGGCTAGACCGCGAAAATAGGCCGTTTTTGTGCAAATTTTGTGGCTTAACTATAGCATCTAAAGAATTGAAAAAAATATATGTTATAAAACTTGCTTTTGTCTAGTGCATTACCTTACTGAATGATTTTTATTTATTGTATTTAATGCAATAAAAAATCTGGAAGTGACCGTTGTTTCAACACTTGTGCAAATTTTTAAAGCGTGTTTTGCATTTGCTTGTAATGAAAGTTGGTTAAATATTTAGAATAGCTTGTTATCTAGTGCATTGACTCTAAGTTGTAGCGAAAAGTCAAAAAATGAGACTACAAAACGGTAGTAACGTTAAATTCCATACAAAAAATTTAAAGGCGTCATTACGGTATAAATTACTCAAGAAGTATATATTAATGTATATGACATTATCTAATGATTTATAGTTCATTTACATACATAACGTTAGAATTACAGAAATTAGCTTTCTGGCCTATATCGCCCTCTTAAGCAAAATAGTATTTCCTTCTAAATCACATAAATATTCGACGAGCAAAACAATAGCATATTTCGTATCGAGTACAAAATGACGCTTTTTTATCGAGGGTAGCTAGTTTCGATGTGAACTGAACTGAAGGCGAACGTTAAATGTTTTTATTCCGAGGGTAAGAAAAGCCATTTTGTACATGGTACGAAGTTACTTTTTTTACTACCTATATTAAACATAATAAAAAAACAACTATATAAAACAGCTAATTTAGCTAAGTTTTTAAAATCAACTTCTAAAAAAAACGTTTATATTTGACGAGTAAAACATTAAATAAATGTAGGTAATACTAGCCTTAAATAAAATTAAAACTAGATATTGCTAGCTCATAAACGGCACAAGCAGAACAAAAATATCTTCTAAAGCACATTTACTTATATTTTAGACGGAAACATTTTATACTTATAGCAACTAAGGCACGATATGAGGTTTTATCAGTCTTATTGTATAGAATAGATTTAATCTATCTTCTCTAAATTAAGCCAAAAATGTCTTCGTGTTTCAGGCGTCAATGGTAATAAACTAACAATTATTTTTTGTTTTCGTTCTCTTGTTATTCCTTGTGGTGAACTTCTGCTGCAATATTTGGAAAACATTATTTTTTTATTATTTTTACCTAAAGGAAATCAAGTTCTATCGAATTAGCCACGTGACTTTATTTGTATTTTATAATGAATTATCCTCTTTGGGCTTTTACTGCTATGATGGCTTTTAAATATACCCTTGTTGCCATGTTTCTGATTTTGTGCTAAGAAGAATGGTCTTCATTCTTGAAGAAGTCAGGTACCCTCATAACTTTCACAGTGTTTTTTTGTGAATTAGAAATTTTCACGGCATCTATGAAGTCATCAAAGTCGTAAACTTTATTTTTCTCCTTTAATGACATTTGCACTTGGTGGTGGAAAATATTGGCCGACTTGAACGTATGTCCTTGTTCAAAATATGTTATTGTGATTGTTTCAGCAGCAATATATGGGGACTATTTATTTTATTGACCATAAAACACAGGAAAGTCCAATTTTTATTTTGAGCCAAGTAATTATTGGCCCATAGGATAACATGTTTCACGTCACATTTGTGTGTTACAAAGGACCTACACGCCGATAAAAAGTTTTCTTGGCGTCGTCCAGAAACTGTCTCGTTCCAAACGACTGCGTAATATACGTTTGGACCACTGCTACTCCACTGCTACTCCACTGCTACTCCACTGCTACTTCACTGCTACTCCACTGCTACTCCACTGCTACTCCACTGCTACTCCAAATGGAACGAAGCTTTCGTTAAAAGCAATAATACGTGGACTAAATATACCTAGCAGATTTGAACTGATCCATTCTAGGCAGCATGATTATTTTTCGTAAGTCCACGGAATACAATACGTCGGTAGGAGCCTGTTGCTTATTTTTTGGTATTCTCGCCTACATTCTGTATATATTAGAACGAAACTAGCCGACACATTGACACGGAGCTGAGCAAAGATATTGATAATCAAAAAGATAAAAGGATAACATATTAACGTAAAGATGTTGTAGATAAAGACATGATCAAAAACCAAACCAATAGTTTTAACCCGACGATTGCCTGGCCCCCACAGACTTAAAAAAAAACTTTTTACTAGATCTCGTTCAAACCAATTTTCGGTGGAAGTTTGTATGCTAATGACATCACATATTTTTTTTAGTTTTATTATTCTCTTATTTTAGAAGTTACAGGGGAGGAACACTCATTTTACCACTTCTTCACTCGCGCAAACTATTCAGTTCTATTTGAAGACCTATCCATAGATACCCCCCACACGTATGGGTTTGATGAAAACAAATTTTTGATTTTCAGTTGTAAGTAAGGGGAATCCCCAAAATTTTTTGTTTTTTTTCTGTTTTTGTGTGAAAATCTTAATGCAATTCGCAGAATACATCTACTAACCAAGTTTCAACAGTATAGTTCTTATTGTTTCGGAAAAAAGTGTCTGTGACATACGGACGGACAGACAGACAGACAGACATGACAGATATAAAAAATAAATAAATAAATGACGAATCCATAAGGGTACCGTTTTTTGCCATTTGGCTACGGAACCCTAAAAAGTTGATACAATGTTAAAGTACGTCGTATGACGTCTGAATGCTAATATATGAATATATAACTAATATTTTAACCTTCCTAGCTATTATATATGAATTAGGATGCTACAGAGCTATTTACAACATTCTCCCCCTCGTACGCAAACACCAAAATCTTCAAATTACCGCTGATATCACGATGAGACGCGAGGCCGGACGGTTTACGGCTTTGGCGAACAACTGTGGTACTTGTGACTGATGTAATTTAACAATATAATAAAATTTAAATAAAAAAAGGTCATAATCATATTTACTTTTTAATTTATTATTCTAATAAACTTTACCTAATGAAAGGCGCGTGAAAATCTATAAAAAAATATCATATATAATTCTCATTAAAAAACAAATCGCAACGACTTTTATGCTAACTAAGGCTTAAACATTAAAGTTACCTAATAATAAATAATAAATAGAAACACGATAGGACTTAACTAATTACCTACACACGAGTCGCACTCAGTGTTACTTTTGGATTTTATGTTACATAATTAATAGTTAGATTTTGCACTCGAACATTTTTTTAGCACTTCTTTATCACCTGCTGAATGAAAGAAATCGTTTTAAATTCAATTACTCATTAGCTACGCACAACTTACACCCACGGTTCTAATTTCCACTACAGAGTATAATTTAAACTATTATGAAACCCATTTAGAACCGAAAATAGGCTGCAATTTTTCTCTTTTTTGTCCTATTAGGGTGGCATATGGGTCGCCTGCACCTATATACCACTTAAGAATGGCTGTAATTTTCACCTGTTGTGTTAGTTGGGCACTATGTCGCCGATCTTTACATTTTCATGCTGCATATTGGGGCTGGGTCAAGCCATCAGAATAGGTTTGTACTCCATCGACCAGCCTTTCTAAACTAAGTTGGCTGGCGCCTGCGTAGCTTTCCAAGTCTATAGGTTAACTTCGTCGTCTTTGAAGGAACCAAACGGTGGCATTGCACGGGACCGCCCAATAAGGAAACGGTAGGGGTCAAGACTTCTTAGCTCAAGTCAGGATTCATTAGAGTCAAAGGTCTATAGTCGATAATGTGTTCAGTTTTTGCGAATGCTTTCAATTAACTTTCGTTGTTTTGCAGCGCTTCTTTGATTTCACGCGCGGCCCCCACAAAGCATGTACCGTTATCACTGTATATTACGGTCGGGGTACCGTGGTATGCCATTATTCGGCGTAAGCTCATTATTATAGAGGAGGCAGAGAGAGATGCAGCCAACTCTAAATGTATTGCTCGTGTGGTGAGCACGTGTAGAGTGCGCCCCACCGCTTCTCATGTCTGCACCCGATTGTAACTTGCATCGGCCCAAAATATAATCAACTGAGGTCAATGGCGGTTGATTTTGGGTTAACCTTTCTGAAGGTAAGTCGCCTATAGGGATTTTTGAGGGTATCCCTTTATAGGTCCGACACCATTGGTATTTGTTAGTTACATAGCGTATAGCTAGAGGACCCTAATAGAAGGCTATCTAAAAGTAGTCAGAGCAAATAAGTTAAAAAAGGAAATAAATAATAAAAAGTCTTTATGAGCTTGTAAAAAAGTTGATCATAGGCAGCGGTAAACCAAAAACTAATTGGGTCACCGAAGTGGGTGGCTGGGTGTTGGGGTTTTGGATGTGTGGGGTGTGGCGCACAATACGTACGTTTGTGTGTACATATTTGGATAGATATTGTGCACTTGATGGCATGGTTCCTGCATGACTTCTTGGTAACAGGTGTACATCGGGGAGTTTCTAGTCACTTCTTCTCCCCTTAGGCTAGTTTCCGAAGTGATGGTAGTTTAAATGATGCGCATTTGTTTCCGGGGTTTTGTGTAGGGGCTCGGCCACTTTCGGGTGTGCGACGTCTGCAGAGTAGGCATAAAATGTTATTTTCATACGGCAAAAATGGCATTGTAGGCACTTTACTTCATTATTATTCATGCTCTTCATCCCCCGACCCTCCTCGGCACGGTCGAAAAACTATTGTTAGGCGGCTTCGGCACGTACTAACGGCCCCAGACGACGATCTCGCTATCCGGATAGCGAGATTAGTCTCAACGAACTCCCCTAATAGCGCATCCCCCCTAACACGACGCCGACATCCCCAGGTTCATCGGCGAACGAACGGATACACGAGGTATCAAAGAGTTCCAGGGCGCTTCTCGCCCCCTCTCTCTCGCAATCGCAACCGCGTAACGGGGAACTCCCCTCCTGGCTCTGACTTACTTTCGGGTTCGAGGCTCAACTGGTCGAAGGGACGACCCTAAGAGAAACAACCCAAGCGGAGGCTCCCCCTGCGAGTAGCCCTTGAGCGTTGGGCACTATATGGGCTGAGACTGCTTCAGAGTCTCGCCCCAAAAGCCCGGTGGAGCAGTAATGGCTGTATCAGCCAACTGGATAGTCGGTCAGAAAAAAAAATAATACTTCTGCTCTTGATTTTGATACATGACATTTTGAACCTATTTTTCAATACGGGAGATAACACCAAGCTTAAAATTATTGCCAGTTCTTACCACGTTTATAAGCTATTTCGAGGGTTATTATCACAAATAGGAAATCTTCTTGCCTTTATTAAACAATTTTCAACCACTTGCATAGGGGTGTTACGGCACTATAGCACATTCAAACAGTGAGACATACAAAATACATGAGACAGACAAATACATAAAACAGTGAGATACAAAAGACGCCCTCGGACATCAGCCCACGTGTCAAGCCTCTGTAGACTATGAGAATATGAGAATGTTGACTGTCGAGGTGTTTGAGATGTTTGTGTGATTCGACAACGAAATCACTGCTACAAAACAGTCAAACATGACCTATCCAGCTACAAAAAGGAGTGAACCTGTTTATCATGTCCACGAAACTGTTTACAATCGCACTGATGTCTTTAAGTCATGATAACTGGATCTTTCCTTTATCTTGGTTCTTACCAGGCATAAGTAAATATAAACAGCGATTAAATCGCACATCTTCAATTTTCTGACGATGATATTATAGTGCAGTTGGGTAAAAATCATTTCGAAAAAGAAGCCGATAAGGAGGGTCCATTTAGGTTAAGCAGGATTTAGGAAGCTTAACGTCGTCCATCATCAGTGCTCTTACCTGCTCTTTCTGGGACAAGTAGTCCATACTAATATCATAAATGCTGTCTGTCTATTTTTCTCACAAAGGTTACTTGAAAACGTCAAGCGTGAGTCGGATTTTTTCTATAATTAAGAAGAGAGACCGCTAACCGAATTACGGGCGGGCGAAACCGCGGGCTAGTAGATGAAAAATAAAATGATCGCGTGTCAACACGGCCTTGCGTCATCAAATACTGAAGAACTACTTCTCTACTCGTGGAAGGTTTGGCAAACAGTTGACTGTTAAGGTGGGTACAGATTATTTGAAACACAAGATGCAATGCAACAAGAAAATATATATTGCAGCTGCCCCCCCCTGCCCGTACCTGGCTACGTCCATGCCTATTGGACGCACGCAATAAAGTACAGTATGGGGTTCTTCAAAAAAGAAGTTATGAGATTTCTGAAGGGTCGGCAACACGCGAGTGATGCCCCTGGTGTTGCAAGCGTCCATAGGTTATGGTGACCGCTTACCATCAGGCGGACCGTAGGCTTGTTTGCCACCTTAGTGGTATAAAAAAAAAAAAAAAAACAGTTTTATAATTAGTTTGTAAAGCTAGTTGTACTAAATTAAATTGACGATTCGAAAGTGTTATTAGTAACCCATTTGAATAAAAAGATTCTGTTTTGATTTGATTTGTGCAACTCACAGTTGGGTTGGTACCCTTATTGTCAAATACAATGCCATTAACAAGAAAAAAGAAAGGTGATTTACCATTATGACAGGAAAATTCAAAATAAGTTTTGCCTTGTACATGAGAAATTTTAGTATTGCCTACACTCCGTATAGCAGAATTAAGAGGATAGACTTTCAAACCCAGGCGAGTCAATAAGTCAAGAGAGGCTATACATCTCTGAGAGCAAGAAGCCAAAAGGGCTTGTACAGAAAAAAGTTACCCTATTAGGGCCCCACACTAAGACAGAAACAGTGGGTAATAAGACGATAACTAGGGATGTGTAAGAAGAGTGAGAGGTGACTGGGCTGTAACTACATATTCAGACCTCGCTAGCAATAAGAATTCTGTTTGAGAGAATGGTTCCTAAGTTTTGTAAAGGGGCCGCCGTAGGTAGGATGCTGCTGGTACCTTGTACCTACCAGTTTTTATTTTTGGGGATCGCTTTTCTAAGCGTGGCCATTCGGCAATAGGGGGTGAGAGTGTCTGCCTCCGGCCGGTTTTGGTAGACTACACACCTCAGAATGGTAAAGGCCCCCGTCCGTGCGAGAGGCCGCCGGAGATGGAGAACTGCGTGGAGCGTGGGGCGGCGATTATTTTAGCCAGTGCATGTGCATGTGCATGTGTACCTACAGGACCGGAGCCTCCCTCGCTCCTCCGGTAAACCGTTCCGCTCTCGGTGTCGCTGGGGACTTCTTTCGATGCAGCTACACTCTTCAAACAACTTGACAGTTCTCACTTGAGTTTGTAATTATACTTTGTATCTCTCCCGAAGATGATTTCAGTTTACATGCAGCAATACGCGAAATGATTAGAGTTTACATGCAGCAGAACGCCAGATCATGCTTATTAAAATTAAAATTTACATAAGTAGGTAGTTTCCTTAACTATTTTCTTAAAAAGCATGATCTCGCGTACTACTGCATGTAAACTCTAATCATCTTCGGGAGAGATACGAGTCAAGTTTTTTTGAAGAGTATAGCAATATGCGTATTTCTTTGCGGCAATGAAATTGGTTTTAAAGCTTAGCTTGCAGCTTTGTAGGAATTATCTGAGCAGTTCCGTGAGGTCACTCTTGTCGTAGTTTGGCGTAGAGACAAATGAACTAGCGGTTATGCTAAGTTTAAGATATACATATAACCGACAGACGTTGCTTAGCAGAGGCCTCAGATAACCGCTTGCTTCGAGCGTGCTCGGCGGGTGGGTGACGTGGCCAAACGTGTTGACAAATGTGTACCAGCTGCACATTAATAACAGAATTGCTATTACCATATCAACAATGACAGTAAACGATATTTAAAGTACCTACCTACTGGCAAAAATACTGTCTTACAGTGTTATTCACGCGAATAATCGATTCAAAGGAAGCGGAAAGCAAACAAGGTACGGAGGTGATAAACGGAGACACCTGTGTTAACAACAGTTTTAAGCATTTGCGCACAAGATATATGTATCAAAAGACGCGTAGCTCAACTTTATTATATATAAAGGTGGTGAATTTGTATGTTTGAACGAACAAATCTCAATTTATTTTTATGTCAGTTAGCCTGTTTATTAAGAAAAGGTTATATAATTTCTAGAAACTGAAGAGTTTCTAGTAAAATTAGTCAAAATTGATTTATAAACAACAAAGTTATGCAAGAACATGATATAAAATGTATATTGACTACATAGAAAGGCAAAATGTATTAAGCGAAATTTTAGTAAATGTGCACCAGGTTTATTAATTTGAATAACAACTCATATTCAATTTGTTTTTCAATCAACAAAAAATCTCATTTTAAATAGTACAGACTACCAGAATTAAACAGTAACAGAATAACGTCTCATACTTCTACGTTTTTAAAAAATATGTTGGGTTGGCTGTGTTTGAGCCACGGCTGCTTAATATGGGGGTGGGCTGTGTGAAAGCCACAGCTGCTTAATTCTCGTCCAAATATACCGCTGAAAGATCCCCTTTTAAGGTTCAAAAGACAGAACTTTTTTTTGTAATTTGGATGAACCGACTGACAGACCGGCGGGACTGACAGACAGACGAACCGACTAACAGACCGGCAAGACTGACAGACAGATGATCAGACTGATAGAATGATCCACAGACCGACAGACAGACAGCGTAGGCTTAGTTTTAAGATTCCGTTGGCTCCCTATGAGTCCGGAACCCTAAAAATCTTGCTTGGCTACATTTTGGACTATAGACCCCAGGGTTTTGTTTTATGAATTACTATAGACTCCCGGTCCGATGTGAGTGTGGTATGTTTTCGTTCCTGTTTGGAGGTTATCTGACATGTCAGTCCGGTAAGTTCTAGTGTTTTTTAGCTGTGAAATGCGCTGTCCAGTTATTTATGTCTATGTCCATCTTGGGGCTTGGAATCGGGTTGGGGGCTAAACAGTTATATGAAGGACTGAAGAAGCCGAAAATGGGCTAGATCTAGCCCCGAATGGGCCAAATTGGCATCACTACGGAACCTTACCCTAACCAAGGCCTGAAATGCTCTTGGACGGCCCTGTGCCTTGACCTTTTTGTACGTGTTCTTGCATACCTATATGAGCTCTTGTTTTTTTTAAATTAAAGCGTAGCGTTGCAGTGTTTTCAGGTTACTCCATCGATATGGATTTGTCGTACTTTGAGTTTTGCAATTGTTTTGTCGACTGTCGAATTGCTTTATCGACCACTCAATTAGGGTTTTCTAAAAATTCGATGGAATTAGGTTTTATTTGTGGTTTGGAGTTTCAGAATTCAGATTTTTTAATAGTTTTTAATATAGAATTCAAAATGGCGGATCCAAAATGGCGTACCTTTTTTTTGTCCAAATTCTTTGATTGAGAATTTGAATGAAAAATAGGAGTAGAAGAGAATTGGTCGTGCTGCGTGTTGCGTGCGCCGTGCGGAAGTTTCTGGTTGCTGGTTGCTGCCGGACTAGCGTTTCCGGCAACTAAATGCTCATATATATTTAAAGGTAAAGTTTGTATGAAAAAAACTTCCGGTTCCGTGCCACCCCACAACACTATATCTTATGCAATGCAACATATTTATCAAGTGCCTAGTGCAATCATGCCTTTGTACGTTAATTGTATTTTTATGAAACTAGTAGGTACAGTTGAAAGAAGTATTTCTTAATATTTATTGCTCGATGAACATGTTGTATCAAGTATATTAAGCGAAATTTTAGTAAATGTGCACCAGGTTTATTAATTTGAATAACAACTCATATTCAATTTGTTTTTAAATCAATAAAATATAAAAATCTCATTTTTAAATAGTACAGACTACCAGAATTAAACAGTAACAGAATACTTATTTTTCGTAATAACGTCTCATACTTCTACGTTTTTAAAAAATATGTTGGGTTGGCTGTGTTTGAGCCACGGCTGCTTAAAATGGGGGGGTGGGCTGTGTTAGAGCCATAGCTGCTTAAATATGGGGGTGGTTAGTTTTTGAGATCTAAGGCGCCAACAGTACATAATCAGCGTGTCACTACATTTTGTAAAATATCCCCCCCCCCGCTTAATTTTAAAGATGTTTCATTTAACCAAATTATATTTTTTTTATTATTTTATTGATAAATATTTACAATAAGAACTAATTGTGCTTATGCTCATCAGTAAACCGCTTTGTTGAACCAGATTTTACATCCGTAAAACATCCTAACTAAAAATATTCAGAATTCAGATTTAGAATACATAAATAAATAAATTTACGACTAGCTTCTGTCAGCGGCTTCGCCCGCCTTAAATTTCGTTATCGGCGTTGATTCTTACAGCAACTCCTCAATCATAGAAAAAAAACAAACACTCAAATCTTTCCTCTTTAACGGCATAATACATTCGTGTGTGTGAAACCATGGAATTACACATTCATAATTTCAACCCAATCGGTCAAGCCGTTTAGTAGTCGACATACCGACAGCAACGCCACATACCGGGTCCAATTGTATTTTTAAATTATCCACCATCGAAATACCCATATCGAATTTCAACCCAATCTTATATATATCAAAGTACGGAAGTATAACTCTTAACTCTTAATACCCGTTGTCCTATTACTCTTAATACCCGTTGTCCTATTACCCGTTTCCCGTAAGAATTAAGCATTTTTATGCCGTGGAAAGTAGCCTATGTTCATCAGGAATAATGTCGACTTCTTATGGTAAAAGAATTTTTCAAATCGGGCCAGTAGTTTCGGAGCCTATTCATCAAAACAAACAAACAGACAAGTTTTAGTATAGATTTATAGCGACGCTTACACTTACAAAAACTTAATGCAATTGTAACTTAGCTAATTATTATAATTTTTGGCTATATACGTTTTTTTTTGCAATGCAATTTATATAAAGTAAAACTATTCAGATACCTTACCGTACCTTACATAGAATTTGGAAACTAAGAACATAATTTATTTGGCTTCAGTTCATTAAAATTTATTATAAAGTAAAGCTTGTTACATAACTCATCATATTATCAGCTGATCAAGATAACGTTTAGTTTTTTCTTAGACATAAAGCACACGGTAATCAGTTTTGGAAAACGTTCACAAAGAGTCCAATATTTATTTACTTCTATTTTTTACAAGTCCCGTTGTCTGTAATCAAGTCTTGTAAGTTAAATTAGGTCCACTTCCCGGTGTTCGAGTAAGTTGAAATTTTGCATTCTCGCGTAAATCGGATGATAATACAATATAATGGTGGTATGTAAATATGTGGTCTGATGACGGAGCCGCAAAGTGGCCATTGGACCTCTGTAACAAAACGACGCTACCCCATCGAGTTTCGGTTTGTTTGATTTGTCTTGACAAGTACTCTAAACTTAAGCGATAACCAGGGTCTGATGAAAGCTTATTTGTAAAATAGTTATTTCTTATGCAAGGCTGCAAATAATGCAGAAGGTTTTTCCACGCACATGTACCACTATATTCTAAAAATAAATTACGTTTTTTTTTACCACTAAGGTGGCAAGCAAGCTTACGGTCCGCCTGATGGCAAGCGGATTGACCTATGGACGCTTGCAATACCAGGGGTATTAATCGCGCGTTGCTGACCCTTCAAGAACCTCATAACTCCTTTCTTGAAGAACCCCATACTGTAGTCCTTAGAGAAAACCTAGGCAGGGAGCTCATTTCACAACCCAAGCGTTCGCGGGAGGAAGTTTCTCTGAAACCGCACTGTACGCGACCATTTCGGTTCTAAAGTGTGAGAATGAGTTCCCTACCGATGGCAAGCGATGCGATGGTAGAAAGTAGCCGTGGGCATAATTTCTAACAATTCCTCAGAACACATTCCATTGTACAAGCGCTAGAACACACACAGGGAGCAAGTGAGTTTGGAATCGTCGACAATTCTCACAGCCCGTCGTTGAACCGAGTGAAAAAGGCCAAGCTGGTATCTGCCCGAAGATGGCACCAGTACTCCATATGGCGCCGAACTTGTGACTTCTAAAGCATCAACCTTTGCCCCGACATGAAGTACTGCTTCGCTTTGTTGAGCACACCAAGTTTTGTGGACGCCGGTTACACCTTGTCTTGCAAATGATCTCGGAACTGAACATCGCTGACTGTGTTTTGCGGTTAGTGTTATTTTACCTGTTACTGTGCCACTTGTCAGAGGAGCTAAAAATAATTGCCCAAACGAATTTCCCTTACAATATTGTCGTTTATCCCTTTTTTATCTCCAGATTTAGCACCAAATTAGGTGGTTAGAACCAGTGAGCATTGTACAGATCAGGCTTGGCGTAGACATTCTTTTAAAAGAAGATCTACAGATAATTTTTATTGTTTATTTATTTTATTTAGAAATGAATACTGTAGGTGTATTATAGTTTCAATAGTTTGAGATAAAATACAGTATTAGTGATTAATAAATTTAATATTACAGTTTATAGTCTTAGGACTGCTATCATGCATCTGAAATAGTCAGTATATAGTATAAGTATGTAAAATAGTCAGTATATAGTAATAGTATCTGAAATAAAAATCTCCAGGGTAATCACGAACCGTCTCAGTCGCAGGTTTGATGACTTCCAGCCTCCTGAACAAGCTGGTTTCCGAAAAGGCTATAGTACAATAGACCACGACCATACGCTGCGGCAAGTTATACAAAAGACTGAAGAGTACAACATACCACTATGCTTAGCGTTTGTGGACTATGAGAAAGCCTTTGATTCGGTCGAAACGTGGGCGCTGCTTGAGTCTCTCCAGCGATTTCGGATTGACTATCGGTATGTCGAAGAGCTGAAGTGTTTGTACAATAACGCCACCATGTCGGTCCGAGTACAGGAGCAGAGTTCGATGGCAATTCCATTACAACGAGGCGTGAGACAGGGAGACGTCATTTCTCCGAAACTTTTTACTGCTGTACCGGAAGATGCCTACAAAATTCTGGACTGGAAAGGACTCGGTATCAATATCAACGGCGAGTACATCACTCACCTTCGATTTGCCGACAATATTGTGGTCATGGCAGAATCGATGGAAGACCTCAGCACAATGCTCGAAGACCTCAATCGAGTTTCCCAACAGGTGGGCCTTAACATGAACATTGACAAGACAAAGATCATGTCAAATATCCATGCTGTGCCCACCCAAATATCAGTCGGGAACTCGAGGCTCGAAGTTGTTGATGAATACGTTTACTTAGGACAAACGGTGTAACTAGGTAGGTCCAACTTCGGGAAAGAGGTCAATCGTCGAATCCAACTCGGCTGGGCAGCGTTCGGGAAACTCCGCAACGTCTTTTCGTCCAAAATACCTCAGTGTCTCAAGACGAAAGTCTATGACCATTGTGTGACCAGTGATGACATATGGCACTGAAACGTGGCCTTTAACCATGGGCCTTATAAGTCAGCTCAAAGTCACACGACGAGCTATGTAAAGGGCTATGCTCGGGGTTTCTCTAAGAGATAGAATCAAAAATGAGGAGATCCGTAGACGAACAAAAGTCACCGACATAGCCCAGCGCATTAGGAAGTTAATGTGGCAGTGGGCAGGGCACATAGTACGTAGAAATGGTCGATGGGGCCGAAGGGTTCTCGGAAGACCGCCCACAAGGTCAGACGACATAGCGAAGTCCGCAGGAAAACGCTGGATGCAGGCCGCTTCCAACGGTTTTCTTTGGAAATCTATGGGGGAGGCCTATGTTCAGCAGTGGACTTCTTGCGGCTGAGATGATGATGATCTAAAATAGTCAGTATATAGTATCAGTATCTGAAATAGTCAGTATATATTATGATTATCTGAAATAGTCATTATATAGTATTAGTATCTGAAAAAGTCAGTATATAGTATCAGTATCTGAAATAGTCAGTATATATTATCAGTATCTGAAATAGTCAGTATATAGTATCAGTATCTGAAATATTCAGTATTTAGTATCAGTATCTGAAATAGTCAGTATATAGTATCAGTATCAGTATCTGAAAAAGTCAGTATATAGTATCAGTATCTGAAATATTCAGTATTTAGTATCAGTATCTGAAATAGTCAGTATATAGTATCAGTATCAGTATCTGAAGAAGTCAGTATATAGTATCAGTATCTGAAATATTCAGTATTTAGTATCAGTATCTGAAATAGTCAGTATATATTATCAGTATCAGTATCTGAAAAAGTCAGTATATAATATCAGTATCTGAAATATTCAGTACTTAGTATCAGTATCTGAAATAGTCAGTATATAGTATCAGTATCAGTATCTGAAAAATTCAGTATATAGTATCAGTATCTTAAATAGTCAGTATATATTATCAGTATCTGAAATAGTCAGAGGGCGACATCATGTTGCAAGGTTAGTTCTTCCTTAAATACATCTCTCTAGTCTGTTATCGGAATTTCATTTATCATGTGTATAATGATAAATTTTTGGAAGTTATTCTTGATGTATGAGTATATACACGTATAGTTAGTTAAATGATGCTTACAAATTATAGCAAGTATATAAAAATCTAATATTAAGTCAACCGTTTTTTCAAGGTGGTGGCTTACCTACAATATCGCATAATCGTTCGCATATCGAAGTCCATAAGTGCGCGAAGGAAGCCGTCACAAGTGCGCGAAGGAAGCCGTCAGAAGTGCGCGAAGGAAGCCGTCACAAGTCATAGTTACGCGGATTAATACTGGAAGAACTAACAGCACGGTAGCAAATGCAATTCGCATACACCTCGCACCAATAAGGTGAGTTCTGAAACACAACATCCGTGGTAGCCACGACGCCGATTTCCTTCATACTGTATATATCTTACCGTAACTAATTGATCTGTATAGTAGAGTAACTAAAAGAGAAAACAAGGAAAAAAAAATATATTTATTAAAATAATGTACTTTCATAGGTAGAGAAGCGATTAGCTGTTTAGTGGTCCGAAAACCAGTGTGCTGCTGCGTTCATGTGATGAGTATGGATAAAACCAGTGTGCTGCTGCGTTCATGTGATGAGTATGGATAAAACCAGTGTGCTGCTGCGTTCATGTGATGAGTATGGATAAAACCAGTGTGCTGCTGCGTTCATGTGATGAGTATGGATAAAACCAGTGTGCTGCTGCGTTCATGTGATGAGTATGGATAAAACCAGTGTGCTGCTGCGTTCATGTGATGAGTATGGATAAAACCAGTGTGCTGCTGCGTTCATGTGATGAGTATGGATAAAACCAGTGTGCTGCTGCGTTCATGTGATGAGTATGGATAAAACCAGTGTGCTGCTGCGTTCATGTGATGAGTATGGATAAAACCAGTGTGCTGCTGCGTTCATGTGATGAGTATGGATAAAACCAGTGTGCTGCTGCGTTCATGTGATGAGTATGGATAAAACCAGTGTGCTGCTGCGTTCATGTGATGAGTATGGATAAAACCAGTGTGCTGCTGCGTTCATGTGATGAGTATGGATAAAACCAGTGTGCTGCTGCGTTCATGTGATGAGTATGGATAAAACCAGTGTGCTGCTGCGTTCATGTGATGAGTATGGATAAAACCAGTGTGCTGCTGCGTTCATGTGATGAGTATGGATAGTTTTAATGCTCGAAAATTTATGAAAACAATATTTATCTATCTGCTCAAGTTGGTGAGTTCGAACTCACTCATAAATCTTGTGTCATTTTCAATAAAGTTGAATGTTTCTTAAAATAATCCTACCTTATTTCAATTTCTTTGTCCATCAGTATTAGCCAATCGTTGTTACCAAAAACTCACAGTTAGCTATTTTTTTTAACTAAACTTTTGTGGTTTAATTATTTTAAATACTTAAAAACTCAATAAGTGATTTTCAGTTATGATGTTTTTCATATATGTCAAGCGAAAATAAATGGTGTTTTATATGTAGGTATATCGAAGTGATGATGCCATTTTTCATGGCAGTAATATACATATACATAAATATTTGCCTGATACAGAAATGCTTCACTGCTTTAAAATTTTAAATGTCGTTACAACACACAATATTAAATATAATTACAGATAAATGACTTAAGTGACTTTTTACGTTCTGATACAGGAAAAATTGAAAACGAGTGCAAGTGAATTAGTAAGTTAGAGTTAAGCCGCATATTTTAATACTTGTTAATAGAAGAACCTGTAGGGTACTTTCTGTTTACCTAGAAACATGAAATTTGGCAAGTAGCGAGGTTTCACAGTACAAGCAGAGAGAAAAAATTGAAAAATTGATAATTTTTTGCTGAATCACACATATAATATATCTGTCTATGTGTCTCTTTAGACCATTTTCAGGAACTAGTTCAATTAAATGTGAAAGATTTAAATCTATAACCCCTTAAAGCTCATAAAAAGACAAGCTCCTAAGTCCACAAAATCAAAAAATACGCCCATTTGTGCATTTTCCAATCAAATCGAAACCTATAGGGTATTTGCCGTTGACCTGGAATCACAAAGTTTGGCAAGAAGCAAAGCCTCGCAAGAAAAGTTAAAACACATAAAAAATGTCACGCATTCACGATTCTGTGTCTCAGAAACGCTAAGAGGCATCCAGTTACAGGTGAAATCAAATACAATTACGTTCGGGATCTCAGATCTGGGAACAATTAAGCTTAAGAGTCAATGCAATAAAAATACAGCCATATTTGGCACTCTAAATTAAATCTAAAACTATAGGTATATCCATAAATACTAACCGTTGACCCTAACGTAATGAGATTTGACAAAAATACTTAAAAAATATTTTCATCGAATACAAACTTTCATTTGCTGTTAGAAAATTGACCGTGGCGTATATTGATGTATGAGGAACATTTTTTAACTACAAAGTTTATCATGTAATCTGATTTTGGTGGTTAACTTAAAACATTTTCAAAAAAAACGGCTAGGTTCGAGACCTGATTTTCGTGACAGTCTAACTATTTACATCAGGTTTCTACGGAACCCTCGGTGCATGAGTCGCACTTGCCCAGCTTTATTTAATAAACACAATAGAATTGCTAAGTAAAAAAGTTCCTTAATAATGTTAAAAATAGGTATATGGGACAAGTAACAATAAAACTGTAACACTGTTTTTTGATATAGCTTTAAAAAGTGACAAATAAATTTTCATTTTTTTATTTTTATTAATTTGTTTCTAAATAATGTTAAAACATATTTTTTACACTCCCGTACTTTAATTTTGAAATTATGAAATCAAAACTCGTATCATATTTGTAGTCTTTTCACTAACTCGTTGCATAAATTATGTACTTGTAACATTAAAGCACGAGCAGAGATAAACATTAAAGCCCGGACATGATTAAACTGTACGCCACAGTATAAAGAATACGAACTAGTGGTGAAGCACGCTTCTGCTAGATGGCGTTGTATTTAAAATAAATGGCACATTTTGGCTGCGTAATATATTTTCTTGAGCAGACATTTATATAGATAGAATTACTTACTAACATAGGTATTTAAAATTGCATAATATAGGGAAAACGATAGCTAGCTATCTTAATCTGCCTAATTGTACACAGGGCACAGCATTCGCAGAACTTCTGCTACTATGTTAGTTGTAGCTGGTGGCTTAACAATATTGAAAAGACGCGGAGGGTGGAAACTGGAAATCATCATCTGTAGCCGATGGTTAGATTGACGACACTACACAGAAATTAAGTTTCTAATATGAAATGCCATCGAAAAAGTGAGACGCATAGTGGGCGCGTAGCTGGGAGTGTAGCAGGGCGCGTAGTGAGACGCATGGTGGGCGCGTAGCAGGGAGTGTAGTGAGACGCATAGTGGCCGCGTATCAGGGAGTGTAGCAGGGCATTTAGTAGGACGCATAGTAGTAGCACGCCTTCTAGTAATATAAGAAGAGTGTGGACTAAATCCACAGACCAAGGGTTTTTACGCTATGGTTTAGCTATCAGCTAATTTCACTTTTAAAAATTTCGAAACTGAACTTATATGTGTACAAATAACACTTGTATGGTGTAACCGTACAACGCTAGCGTCACTACAGCTTTTCTACACAGTGCGTCACGCTTAGATCGGAAACATCGATATTTCTAAGTTAGTTCACGTTCGGGCATTGTAGCGTAAAGGTACTCACAGCAACCTAATATTTATTGTAGCGTAAAGGTACTCACAGCAACCTAATATTTATTGTAGCGTAAAGGTACTCACAGCAACCTAATATTTATTGTAGCGTGTAGGTACTAACAGCAACCTAATATTTATTGTAGCGTGTAGGTACTCACAGCTCCCTAATATTTATTGTAGCGTAAAGGTACTCACAGCAACCTAATATTTATTGTAGCGTAAAGGTACTCACAGCAACCTAATATTTATTGTAGCGTGTAGGTACTAACAGCAACCTAATATTTATTGTAGCGTGTAGGTACTCACAGCTCCCTAATATTTATTGTAGCGTGTAGGTACTCACAGCAACCTAATATTTATTGTAGCGTGTAGGTACTCACAGCAACCTGATATTTATTGTAGCGTGTAGGTACTTACACCAACCTAATATTTATTGTAGCGTGTAGGTACTCACAGCAACCTGATATTTATTGTAGCGTGTAGGTACTTACACCAACCTAATATTTATTGTAGCGTGTAGGTACTCACAGCAACCTAATATTTATTGTAGCGTGTAGGTACTCACAGCAACCTAATATTTATTGTAGCGTGTAGGTACTCACAGCAACCTGATATTTATTGTAGCGTGTAGGTACTTACACCAACCTAATATTTATTGTAGCGTGTAGGTACTCACAGCAACCTAATATTTATTGTAGCGTGTAGGTACTCACAGCAACCTAATATTTATTGTAGCGTGTAGGTACTCACAGCAACCTAATATTTATCAATTTAACATATTTAGCGTTTTATATTTAATCAATTCTTTTTTTTTACTGTGGTTTTATTATTTTAGTATTTACTTTTATTTGTTAATTTTTGGTTTATTGATAAAACTGTCTTGTATCTGACTTAAAATATTTATGTCAATTACTTATCTTTAGCAACAGGACCATAGTCCTTTAAGGATTTTAACCTAGCGCGCGGTTCGGTTAAGAGCAGGACCAATCGCCTATTAGTAAATCAGTAAAAAATTATGGACAATCAGCATTTCATCTCGGTACACGTATCGACACAAGGTGCCAGCAACCTTCAGCAGTAGAACAGCAGCAGAGCGTCAGAGTTACCACAGCTAGCAGGTTGCGGTTAAAGGCGTCAAAAAGTAAGATCTTTACTTATATCTTTTTATATTATCTTTTTTTATCTATCTATCTCTATTGTTGTGAACATGGAAGACGTACTGGCGGAACAAACCTCCCTACGTAATTCGGCAGGAATAGTAAGGCATACAGACCCTATAGTAACGTTAGTCTTGTATAAAAAAATTAGAATCTAGTCATTGATCGACATCGGAGCAAGGCGACATGCGCACTACACGAAAAAGCAAAACGAAACCGGATTTTAAATGTATAATAACACAAAACCATTATTGCAAATTATAGTCCGACAGAACCGATGACAGACAGTCAACATCAATTCTGAAACCAGTAACTCCTCTTGTGAAATCAATATTTTTTACTCAGAAGTCACACCCCGCATCGCTCATGTGAAAACCGACCCAGCAGAAGGCATGCTCAAATAGCTGAGTAATTTCAGAGCTTTCCAAAAGACAGCGTCTTATATTCACTAAAAGACAGACGGTGATTAGTAGGAGTTAGAAGTTTTACTTTACATTGCATTCAAGATGGTCAGCGATGGATGGGTTGCCCTGGGAGATAGACAGTGAATTAGGAGGTTCAATTTAACTACGCGAGTCGACTTTTTACATTCATCCGGGGCAAGAACCTAGTCTTATACAAGAGTTGTTTGAGTAAAGGAACACACATGAAACACCTTTTTCCAAACTTCTGTCCTTGATAAAATCGTAATTATCATTGAGTGTATTGAATTTTCAAAAAAGCAAACAGAAAAGAACATACGTGCGTCTTCAGCTATTCAAAAGCATTTTGAACATCTGCTTAAACATGCAGGTGTCAAATATTTGGTCAAGACCAAAATTGCACTATAAATTGTCCGTTCGGCTCAAAGTATTCACAGAAGCCTTTCGGTAGTTTCCAAAATGGTGGCTATAAAGCTGTTGGCCCTTGCTTGTCTGGTAAGTAATTTTTTTTTATTTTCTTCCGACAAATAAAAAAAACTCTGTATCCATGTTCATCGGTTTTTTACTTATTTTCTCCAAAAATAACTTAGTTCTTGTATATGCAAGTGATCATGGCTTTTTTTTAAAATGGATAGAAGTTTTTTATAATTGATCTAAAAGTAACGACAGAACTCTGTTATATGCACGGTTCTGTCACACGCTTGTCAGGTTTACTATTCTTGCTGCATCATCACAAAATAAGTACTTTATCACTACCTTGTGAGTGTGGAAGAGAGAGAGAGAGAGAGGTAATGCAATCACGGAGCAAACTCTTTAATCTCGATATTTGCAATAATTTAAGAGGCGTCATAGATCATTCGGTATTATTCGAGATCTCGCAGATATGAGAATTATTTAAAGATAAGAAAATGAATTAATTACATTGAAAAACCCTTTTTTAAAATAAATAACGATGTTGGTTAGCTGATCCGCGTCGGATGTACGACTATGTATTATATCCAGCCGGATAACGTTCTTGTTCTACCTCAGAAGTGGTCGGTTCCAAAGCTCACAGACATTGGTTGGTAGAAGTGATTAGTTTCACTTATATATATATATATAAATATAATTTGTTTATAAAAATTTTCAATTTTTGGCGTTCCATTACTAATTTTAAAATAAATCGTCCTTGTGTAGAGTTTGAACGTCATAAAGAAACGGTGAGTGTTGTTTTAGGAGGGACTATTTAAGCTGGTATGGAAGATGTGTTGTGCTTGTATATGTAAAATGTGTTGTGCTTGTATGTGTAATATGTGTTGTGCTTGAATGTGTAATATGTGTTGTGCTTATATGTGTAATTTATACTACTGCTCGATCTCAAAACTTCAGCCAAATT
This sequence comes from Apoda limacodes, assembly GCA_946406115.1. Taxonomy (NCBI): domain Eukaryota; kingdom Metazoa; phylum Arthropoda; class Insecta; order Lepidoptera; family Limacodidae; genus Apoda; species Apoda limacodes. Next base: position 2,202,034 of record OX291542.1, on the reverse strand, counting down.
GCGTGCGCGAAAATAATCCCGAGATATCGATGGACCGAGATAGTATTCTTCCCTACTCGTTACGATATAATAAGAAAGCAAGAAAACGCCGAACTTTTGTCTTTATCCGTTTTGTTAATAACCTCAGAGCTAGTGTTAGTCGACTGAGTCTGTTTGCTTACCTACTGGTGTAACCCCAAGACTGGGGGCTACGAATTAAAAACACTAAAGCTAAACGCCAATTTATTTAGTGCGTTTTACTTGTACCTGTATGACATGTGTTGAGTTTTATTTCGTTCACATTTAGTATCTAGTACTAACTTAATGTTATTGTTTATAGATAACTGTTGCCTGCGACGCATCTCCTACTTTCGGTCTTCTGGGAGGTCTAAGTAAAGTAAACTTAGGATCCAAGTCGTCATGCGATAAAGTAAGTTGATTCTTCATTGTCTGTCAACAAAGTTTGCGAAATTGAGTAACATTGTGTTACTCTGTTGAGTTGGCGTAGTATCGACATTGACTAACATTGTGTTACTATGTTGAGTTGGCGTAGTATCGACATTGAGTAACATTGTGTTACTCTGTTGAGTTGGCGTAGTATCGACATTGACTAACATTGTGTTACTCTGATGAGTTGGCGTAGTATCTGTCGCGGCTCCATCTACCGGAGCAACGCGAAATGAAATGATTCAATCGTTCATTCTACCATTCATTCTTTCTTACATTCAATCCTTGTCACTTTATATTAAATCTGTTACATCGTAATTACGTTGAACTTTTATTTCCAAAATACCGAATCAACGGTCCACAATCATCTCATCATTTATAGCAGGCTGCTATACGCAGCCGCGACAGTATCGACATAGAGTAAATCTGAATATTGTTAGTATAATGAAATCCTGCAAAGCCGTTTTAACATACTTTTCCAAACTACATATTTCAACTCAAATGATAAGAAAGTAGAAATAACCTTTTTAACATATTATATGTATTAATACACGCACAATGGTTATATGTGAGAATTGTACCAGTACCTAACATTGAAGAAGTATAAATCAAATTTTTTTATTTAACATTTTTTTCAGTCTTCTCAAAATGCTAATGTTTACAACAAGGGCAACAGCTGGGACACTGAGGGAGGTGCATCAAGTGGCATCACTGCCCAAGTATCTGCTACTAAGTCTGGTGTTGGTAGCTGTGGGGGCACTGGTAAAACCACTAATTTCCTAGGCGGTCTTACCGACACACTAAAAGATGTAGCCGCTGCTAAGGTTAATATCCTTAAAGGTGTAGCCGGCGTTGTCACAGACAAAGTCAAGGGTGTTGGATCCGTTGTTAAAAATGTTGCCTCTGGTGCTATGAACGCAGCCAAATCGCAAGTTAGCGCCGTTAATAATGCAATGCAAGGTGTAACAAAAAATGTTGGCAAGACGGTTCAAGCTGTTCAAAGTAAAATGTCGGACACACTTGGAAGGCTCTTCAAAGGAATCGGTCGTAAGTTTTTAATAACATTACATAAATATTCACTATTCCGTCCCCGAATGTTGTGTTCGTTCATCCTGGCAATTTTAGTTAGTTATATAACAAACCAAATCACGACAATTACTCAAGCAAGGTGGTCAGAGATATTTTGCGGTATTTTATGGTGAGCCTAAGCATCGATCGTCGGGCACAAACCAGACTCTACACAACTTTTACATACGTAATTGATGGTGAGCCTAATCGTCGATTGTCGGGCAAAAACCAGACTAAACACAACTTTTACATACATGAAAAGTGGTGAGTCTTATCGCCGATCGGCGGGCACAAACCAGACTCTTCAAAACTTTTACATACACGATAGGTGGTGAGCCTAAACGTTTATCGGCGGGCACAAACCAGATTATAGAGAATAAAACGAATTTTCCTATTCTTTCGGTACCAAAATTAGCTCAGTACGGGGAATTTAGTTTAGTTTCTCAGGTACTGAAACCTCTAGAAGTACCTAACTAAAAAGTTAGCAGCTTCTTACTCCTGCATAAGCCAAGTTACTTTGTACCCGCCACTGATATCTACACTAGACTGCACTGGCTATGAATAACGTAATATTATATAGGTAATTTGATTCTCACTATCTACTATCTCGCTGTCCACTATCTGACTGTCCACGGAACAAAACAAACACACAGAGTTGCTTCGAACAACAGGACAACAGTTACTGTAACTCAAGATCTGCTGCCATTTGTCCAGTCTAGTCAAGTACACAATAAAGGTCAGGAGTACCCAGTTATTGCCCTATATTTTTTTTACCTAACGACACTTCTTTTTCTAGAATCTTCGGATAGCTGCGACTGCGATGACGCTTTCCAAGACGTGGACCGTTCTGGTGAGTATGAATTGGTGCTTAAATTTTATAATCGTTAGGCAAAGTATTTTATCTACACCCGCGTCGTAAATCTTTTGTAATGGGTTGAGAAACCTTAACCGTATGTCCTACATTAAGTCTCCCAATATCATTCGAACTGCTATAACATCTTTATCAGTGTTTTAATATTGTATTAAATGTCATGTCACAACACTTACTTATCAGCCTCATACGTCCCCCCTGTTGGGTTACGGCCTACTCTCATACGTCCCCCCTGTTGGGGTACGGCCTACCGTCATACGTCTCCCCTGAGAGATATTTTTACAGCAGCAACGAACATTGCTAAGCAATAATTATCACATTATAATCATACAACAAACTATTCATTTTTTCTTCTTCTAAGTACTACATAAGTTATGTCTTGGGTGAAGATAAAATTGAGTGTATAATTAGGTATTACGACATTGCTCCTGTGATATTATTATGGACTAGACTGAGACTTGTTTCTTGAAACCACACTGATAAGTATTAACACTCAATTCCCCTCATTATACGACAGTTGCATAAACTATTATTATTAAACATTATGTTGGATTGCTGGTAAAATGTTGAGGTAACCTACAAGGTTTTGTACCTACTCAGTATGGAGAAATAGATAAGATATAGGATAAGATAATATGTATTTGCAATAAACACGGTAACATAAGTACATGAAATGTTTCACCTTTTAACAAGGCACACAAATTATTCAGTTACAGCTTAACCATAGACACATATCTACACATAGAGTTTACACATATCTACACATAGAGGTTACACATATCCACACATAGAGTTTACACATATCTACACATAGAGTTTACACATATCTACACATAGAGTTTACACATATCTACACATAGAGTTTACACATATCTACACATAGAGGTTACACATATCCACACATAGAGTTTACACATATCTACACATAGAGTTTACACATATCTACACATAGAGTTTACACATATCTACACATAGAGTTTACACATATTTACACATATAGTTTACAAATGATATTAATATTAAAAATATAAAGTGGAAGTCATATTAACCAAAAAGATTTTATAATAATAAATTAATTATTAAAATTACTTTCGTGTTAATAACAGATAAGGAATTCTTTGAGCACTTCACAGCCGTTATGCGTTTCAGTTGTTATGCGTATTTGAAGTTTCACGTATTTAACATTTCGCGAAAAGTGTTATTTCGCGTAGAATTCACTATTATGCACTGCAGTCTGTATTAAAAAGATTGATATTATCAAGTCTCCTATGTCTTAGTTATTTTAGAAAAGACCGATGTTGACAAAAAGTAACAGGTTTTTATTTAATAATGTGCTTTGGTTATATAAAAATTCTGTAGATCCTGAATTTCGTCCGATAGAGTTTAAAAAGAAAGAAAGCTTTCCATCTATTCATTATCCTCTCAATACTTTTTTGAATAAAATCAAATTTTAAAAAAATATGTTTGGTATATATATATATATATATATCATATATATATCAAAATCAAGACAGGATTTTTACTATTGTTTTATATTTGTGATTACCTTACCTTATAGTTTGTGATTACCTTACCTTATAGTTTATTATCACCTTACCCTTACCTTACAGACGAAACAAACTCCATCGACTTCTCGTTCAGGAAAATGGTTTCAAGTGAGTACACAAATATTTTAACAATTGTTTAGGATATTTGTTTGTTTTTGCATTCAATATTTAAAAGTTACAAGTTGGTAGATACCATGGACTTAAAAATAAAAATATGTTTTAGTAAATATCTATGTTCATCAATGCAATGAATGCACTCTCTTCCACAGTTGCTTGTACCTTCCCTTCAGAGCTACAATGCCAACTCTAATTCGTTTTCTTATTTACTTACAGTTTCCCGAGCACTCAAAGTAATTATCAACAATAAGATGAACGGATGTAAGTGCTAATTACTATCTATATATTCTAACTTATATATTAAATTCTTTGAATACTTACTAATCGCATTATTTTTTACAGTTGGATCAGATTTTATGACGGGTAAGTTTAATTCTAAGAATCCGATTAGTATTATTTATCTAAATAAAATTTGTTATCGATAAAAAACGTACATACACAAAAATTTAGATTCACAAATCAGCCGCAGCAGATGGGGCAGCAGTCGGATGCAGGACAACGTCTGCCCGGTCAGCGCCATCTGCCGCCGGGCTGATTTGTGAATCTAAACCATCTAGGGCGCCACCCAAACGCACGCATGCAGTCGGTATCATGCAGGACAACGTCTGCCCGGTCAGCTAGTATATTAATATAATGTTTTAAAAGTACCTATCTTTACCTGGTATTTATGAAAATAAGGTTTATTTTTTTAAATTTATGTCCATAGTATTTTGAAATCAACAGGGGTAAGGGGATGTAAGGTTGACAAAACCTGGATAGACTGAGGATGTAATACAGCAATGTATCAACCAGATGACTTATGCAGTATCACATTTATCTGTCAGCTAAGACGACGGAAATCAATTGTCATTTATTGACTAAATATTTCATACATAATATATTCTATATATATATACTATGTTTGTATTATATTAAAATTATTTAAGTCAATCGTAGATATAATATGTCAATTTGTAATAGTATCTATTTTTATTTAAATTTGAAGATGAACTATTTATTTGTTGCTGAAGGTCAATGATTTACCGTTTTTTTTTTCTTTTTTCAGGGATTGTTGCTGCCCTCAAGTTACATCTTTGCGACTTGGGATCAAACAGTAAGGATTATTATACGCCTTAACATATAGAAACAGTACTTTACAGCAACTATAAGTATAACTACTAACTGATTAGTAACTAAATACTCACGTGTACTGGCAAAAAATAACATTTGTTATAAGCCCTGGGTCAGAGACGGTCATGGTGTACGTCGCTTGTTCGCTAAACTTTTTAACTATAAAAATATAATGGAGCAGTGTACCTACACCATAATTATCATAGACCTAATGTTAGATTCACGTAATAATAGAATAAACATAATACACACAAACAAACAACCCACACAACTAAACGGAGTAAACTTAAAGTGGTTTGAAGATTTAAAAAAAATATAGGTAGATGTACAGTCTGTTTTCATTTACACATAGGTGTACAAATCTGTTCACATTTACAGATAAATGTACAGTCTGTTTTTATTTACAGGCCCAGTTTCATACGACAGTTGCAACGTAGGTAAGTTCGTGGCACGATTTATAATTATTATATTACTCGATGTCACCCCGCGTACACTTACGACTGTAGGAGACAACATCGAAGTTTAAAATTCACACAAGAATTATTCATTGTGGTTAAATAATATAATAAAGAGATTAGTATAATATTTTACTTAAAGAATTTTGAGGAAACTTTTGGTTACCGTAATGCATTAAAATTTTATTAAAATACCTCAACTGTCTTTATCATTATTCTAAATATTGTATACAATAATTTCTCTGTTCTCAGGTAACTCCTTCAAGTCTTCTGTTTGCCAATCATCCGCTGGCCGCAACTGGTTGGGTTTCGAGCAAGAAGACGGAAGCGACCTAGACAGCCTGTACAATGGATGGGGCCTTAACAGCTTCAGACAAACCATCGACACTCACCTCAACGAGATAACAAACGGAAAAGGTGAGGATATGCTGTCGCCGTCGCGCGTCGCCTTACTCATTACTCGTACACGTCCCACAGCAGGGGCACAGCCTGGCCGGCTGTCGTCTGTCACAGTTTTCAAGGACCTGGTTTAACGACTGCTGATATGCTGATATATGACAAACTGCTGATATGCTGATAAACAAACTGCTGATATATGACAAACTGCCGATATATGACAAACTGTTAAAATATGACAAACTGCTGGATATGTAGATTTACTTAAAAATACTAGACACCTGTGTGTCCGAACTGGTCAGTCAGGAACAATGAGCTAATTTGATTATAGCTTTGGTGTGATAGTGGTGAGACTCCACGGAATTATTGTATCTATATGTAATATTATTGCACCAGCAAAAAATCAAATTCAATATTTTGGTAAGTATTATGTAGTCTCTATCTCTCTAACTTCTCTATATCTTTGTTTGTGTGTATGTATATGTGTATGTTTGTATATGTATATGTGCTCAAGACGCAGAAATATAAAATATTTTAAAGTAGTTATTTTTAAGAAGACTTTTATGTTTTGACGATTAAGTAAGGTAATTTTACGTGTAAAGAAATTAGTTATATTATTCTTCTTAGATACAATCATAAACTTGCTGGACTAAACCATTTACTGTAATTTTATTATTTTTCCTAGGATACGACAGCCTAGACACCTTAAGACAAAACATTGTATCCAGTTGTTACAAGTTAGCCGAGCTCATTGAGAGTAAGTATTTCAATATCGTCTGCTTCTATTTGTGTAGTTTGGTGTAAGTCTAGTCAAGCAAACCTACTGTATAAAGTAGTATTAAATATTTTTAAAATTAAAAGTTACTCGATGTGTCAGTCAGTACCTGAGTACCCAACAAAGTTAGGTTTTCTAATCGATTACATTGTTTATTTCTTCTTCGAATTCATAAAGATCCTGCCCATTTAATTAAACTCCTTATTATTTCAGAGAAGGAAGTTTCCAAGGAAGAAATATATGACGTCTTTTACCACGGTATGTATCTCAATGTTAGCGTCAGGCAATAGTTACTTCTTACCGCAGAAGTCGATGTTACCGTCGGTGTCCGATTTTTCATCGCCCGATCAGAAATCGGTGAGCTACGACAACTATATAATATTTACCGACCGATAATTCATACTGTTACATTATTGGTTTCGAGACACAAAACTATCGACCAATTCAGAAATCGGGCAGAGCGCGGCTAGGCTTAGTGTCGAAACTATTTTCAACAACTTGAGAACGAGCTCGTCCCGATGAGAACGTGATACTTGACAATAATATAAGAGCAGAGACATCTATCTGCTATATATGAGAATCAAATGTTAAGTTTATTTTAAATACAATGATACGAATGAACACATTTAGTGCAACTGCATACTCCCGGTCGCCCCTCCCCCCCTCACCCGACGCCAACGTCCTCGAGGTGACTCGGTCTGTAACTGTAGTATTATAAAATAGGAGTTATTGTATAGTTACATTGATCATGTTTATGTTGATTTTAATTTCAGGTGCACTCACTATGGGTTCCATCGGTAACCTCTGCGAGAAAGACTGTAAGTATCAACATTTTTATTGTAATGAAAAAGGAAACTCAGTTAAAACCAATTACTTCATTTATTTGTTTGATATTTTTCAGCGGGTAACACACTGGTCAACCAAATGATAGACCAATGCGACGGAAGCTTGGAAAAGAATTCAATTACAAGTAAGTCATTATTTCCAAGTATATAAGACATATCTCAGATTTGACAATAACGACCTCAAACTTAAGACTTGGTTTTGACTTACGCTTGGGTTATTCTTCTAGAATGATTTCGATATTTATTACTACGTCAAATTACTAGTTATTTTGCGAATTTCCCTGTTTTAAATTTAGTCCTGTAGAGAAACTCTGAGTATAGTCCGCTGATCGAGTTAGAGCCGATAGACCGACGCCGGCCGCAATGTCAAAATGATACTGACCACTTTTCGCCCCAGGGTAATGTCATAAATACTTACAATTGGGCAGGAAAATATTGAAAATATGGCGATTTTTTTCTGAAGTAATTCTGATGATAAATAAGTATCAGAATTTTAAGTAGTAGAATAAATATCGTTTTTATCGAGTAAAAAATTGTCTTCTATTCTCAAAACGTTAATTGGTTCGCCATTATGCGGAAGCAAAGTGCGTCTTTGCTATCTTGGGTAGTAGTGAGATTTTGGTCGAGTTTTAATATAAAAATGTATGAACCAGGAGCGCACATGTCCCTAGGAGTTGCACTACTAAGCGACCTATTTATTCTAATCTATATTGTATAAGAAGGATACTGGCTGGAAGACCGAATTAATAGCTAAAAAAGGTTCTAATTATCAGAAGTAAATTAGGTTATCAATGGAAGTCGTAATGACTAATTCGAGACCCTCTGCCGCCGGTCAGATCTGAGAAATTTACTTAAATTTATTCTTAATTTTTATTCGGATAACATTACACACACCGCTATCTGGTCCCGAAGCTCGTACTATATGGATACCTGGTGACGGGTGCTAATACGTTTATATATAAAGTAAAGTACGCAAGTTTTATATAAGTACTTCTATAAAAATCACTAAGACTAACAAACAGGAATGAAATGTATGTCCTATACGGTGATCAAACCCGCACCTCTCGGATCGGCAGGCAGTCACTACTACATTGTGCTACTACCAACAGAGCCACAGAACAGCTTTAGTGTAACAACACTTATTTGTGACAAAGTATAAGCCTTTATTCTTTTTTAAAAACACTCATTTATTTATTTTACAGAGTTAAGTTCACAGAAAACCGTTATTATTAAAAAAATAACTGTTATCGAAGAAACATCATCCACTCAAGAAGTTACCACAAAGGAATCAAAGGATAATTATAATAGTCAAAGTAGCAATAACGGCAGGAACGATAACCAAAATAATTATGATGGACAAAGTAGCGATAACGACTGGAATAATAATCATAATGAATATAATGGACAAAATAGTAAGAAAAACTCAAATTACAAAAAATATGAGCAAGAAACTGAATCTAATGAACAGGAAAAGGAAAATGAATATCAAAGTATCAATTACGACAAGAACACTAAAAAAAATAAATATGATGGACAAAGAAGCGATAACGACTTGAACAATAATCAAGAGAAATATAATGGACAAAGTAGCCACTACGACAAGAACAATGAATTAAATAATTATGAGAGACAAAGGAGCAATAATGAACAGGAAAAGGAACATGAATCTAATGAACAGGAAAAGGAACATGAATATCAAAGTATCAATTACGACAAGAACACTGAAAAAAATAAATATGATGGACAAAGAAGCGATAACGACTTGAACAATAATCAAGAGAATTATAATGGACAAAGTAGCCACTACGACACTAACAATGAATCAAATAATTATGAGAGACAAAGGAGCAATAACAACAGGGACAGTAATCATAATGAATATAATGGACAAAATAGTAAGCAAAACTCAAATTACAAAAATTATGAGCAAGAAATTGAATCTAATGAACAGGAAAAGGAACATGAATCTAATGAACAGGAAAAGGAACATGAATCTAATGAACAGGAAAAGGAACATGAATATCAAAGTATCAATTACGACCAGAACACTGAAAAAAATAAATATGATGGACAAAGAAGCGATAACGACTTGAACAATAATCAAGAGAATTATAATGGACAAAGTAGCCACTACGACACTAACAATGAATCAAATAATTATGAGAGACAAAGGAGCAATAACAACAGGGACAGTAATCATAATGAATATAATGGACAAAATAGTAAGCAAAACTCAAATTACAAACAATATGAGCAAGAAACTGAATCTAATGAACAGGAAAAGAAACATGAATATAACAGCAACCAAAAAAATAAATACAGACAAGTATCATTAAATGAAAATGTTGACAATAACCAAGAGTGGCAAAGTTCTACCAATAACGGTGGAAGTAAATCATGTGGATGGAATAAAAATAACTAATAACGAATGTCATTGAATTAACGATATTAATATTAAAATAAATATATGTCTAGTTATAGGAAAGTTACTTAATATATAATGTGCATGAATATAGTTCGTTGTTTTCATCTGTTGTGGAATAGGTGCAATTTTGTACCCGTAACCTGTGTCATATGTTAAGACACTGAAAAAGCGATATGTAGGTAACTATCTACTTAGGTAACTGGTCACTGCTATATGCTATTAGATGCAATTAAACGTGTGACCAGATGACCAGACCAGTCCATGGATCCATTCATCATCATCCATCTCAATATGAATCGGATTTATATTTTGTTCCTTTACTACACACATTGTAACTAGTACAATCGAAGTTTTATTGGAGTTGCTTGAGTGTGTCATGCTCTCTTAAAGTCTCTGCTGTGGTGGCATGTGCGTCGGGTCGTTACGTTCCCTAAAACATGGTTGAGCGAAGCGATGGCTGATTCATGTGTCATACTTGTGAACGGGTGCCGCTGTGGAGGCTGGTCTGCTCTTGCAAACTTCTTTGTATTCTTAGTATTGGGTCATCGGTGTAGGATTTCAACGGCAGCTCCTCAATTACTAAACGAATAATACTTGACGTTTTCAAGTAGCTTATGTCCTTTTCCGGGACTCAAAACTATCTGCATGTCACATTTCATCTTGATGGGTATTGTGGCTTCACAGTGAAATGGTAACAGACAGATTTACTTTCGCATTTATAATATTTATTATTATATTATATTCATGGATAGTATGGATAATTTTAAGTTTATGAAAATATATGTATGTACATATGATTGTGCAAAAATATAATTATGATGGCGCTAATGCCACTAGTACTATTAAATATCGGAATTCTCTTAATTCCTTCACTCGATTAACGATATTTGACGCTTCACATGGTGCGCCCCCTATGCTACATAAAAACAAAAAAATAATAATTGACGTGTTTGACTTTGTTTTTAGTAGCTTACTTACTTATTTTTTATTACCTATTGTATTGGTACTGCAGCGTGCGGGGGCGTAAATATGCTGCTTCTACCTATTTCTATTTAGGTATCGGGATTTCTGCTAATAAAAAGACAACATCGGGAGTTCTTTTCTGTATTCAAATGTTCTTTTCTATCGCCACAAGAGTATACATGCTTTAGGTTCATCTACTAGCTAGGAGAATTATTATACAATATTAAACTTATCTGCAGTACATCTTCTTCTATTAGGCCATCCTTCAATAGGCCTCGGGTCGTCGTGTCGATACATTGGATAAAATATACATTAGGACATTAAATCGCGATGGTGGCGATGCTTGGAATATTTTGGATACTGGAGTATCTTACTTTAAGTCCACTGGCAATGTAAAGCCATTCTACCAATTCTAGGGCTCCCTGATAGAGACAGGAATCGACCCTCCAAATTTATATAGACTTGTTCGATCTATATTTTTCACTTCAATGTCAATTAATAACAAAATAATGACAAGCTCGAAATTCCGATTGTTTTTATTTAAAAACGCACTGACACCATCTATTATGTTTCCTTAAAACCACTAGGAAGTATTTGCTGCGTAAAAACGTTCGCTAGCCTATTTACTTCCTTTACATTCAACAAGAGGTCGTAACCTCTACATATTTCCCACCGATCGGCCAGAAAATTATAGCAACTCGTTGCGTATAATTTTCTATTCGCTACCTATAAACTACCCATCGAAATCATAAATGGCGGGAAATCTACATTACCCTACTGATTTTAACCTAAAACCGGGACACTTCGTCACGCGCTGCCAAACCATATGCAAATGGTAAATTAACTAAATCAGAATCCATTTAGGATTTTTAGTTGATTTTCCTCCGGATAAACCACGGTAAGGATCCAAAGACATGGCACTATCGACCTCCTTATCGAACACTAACTTGTTTAAATGTTGGGCAACTCCCTTCAAATTAATTCATTAATAACGCCAACACAAAACAGTTTTAAATTTTTGACTTTTGAAGTCAAACTTCAAAAATATTATACACTATAATACCCTATTAACCTACGTTAATTACATTATCATCGATTTAATATAACAAAACAAAAGCTAATCACAATTGTTCCTATACCTGAATTTACTTTAAACATCTTTTAGTTTTTCTCATAAAACAATATCTCTCGTCCTCCTAACTTCCATTTACATTTATCACTTTTAATACAAGTTAAAAACTGTAATGCAGCTCAATAAATCATTCGCGTCAAACAGTGTTCATTTGATTCTAAATTCAATTCGCGTTATAAAACCTACCCGTATTGACCTACAATTGATCCCTAAATCAGCATCTCCTTTTCTGAATATTTCTGAATAGGAAGGCACACAAAAAAATTAATAATCAATCTATAAATACAATGGTCCTTCATACTCGCTTACTTTTTCATCAATAATTCAAAATTTAAAACAATATTAAGATACTTATCTTAACTAGATTTGGTGGCGCATCACCATGCATTAAGTGCAATACCTACCTAACTTACTTTAACATGTTGCAATAACACAAAAACTCCTACTTTCGGCTTGCATTAGCCTTTATAAACCTCGTACCTCATATTTATTCCATTTCTAATAAACTAATAAACAACTTTAAAAATTACCTATAACTCCTTAACAATTAATAAATTCATCAACTATGAGAATATTTATTTTACATCAAATACCTACCATACATTCTAAGAATCTCATAAACTTTCATTACCTGAATTATAATTAAACAAAGTTTCTTTTCCCTTAAGAATCTCAATGTCAAATCGCGCATATTTTCAAACTGTAAAATCTTTACTTTACATTTAATACCTTCATAAGAAAATGAAGAAAATAACATCATTTACATATTCCATTCCATTTACCACTTTTCTTTTCCCTTGTTAACTAATAATAAAATTCATTAACCACAATAACAATTAAGGATGGAGTCATTTCCTTTAATTATCCTAACTTATTAATACAATTTATTATTAACAACCATTACCTTTATATCCTTTTTCATTAAAGTCATATGTCATGTTCGCATTAAAAAAAAACAACGAACGTCGCGTAAATTACTTCCAATGAATTCTCATTCCTACTCATACTTAACCCTAATACCTAATACTAATCATATAATCTCGAAGCTTAACCCTATTTCATTTTCGATTCGAAAACGAATAAAAAAAAAATTTTTTTTTCTTAAGATTCACCCTTGACATATTATATTTTTTTTAAGTTTCACACTTAACTACCTGGATAGGAATTGCTATCCTACCTAAAAAAAAATACTATACACCTACGGCTCCTACTTTGCCCTAATCCTACTTGGATCCTATTTGGATTATACCTAATGACTTAGATCACCCTTGACTCTCACCCTTAAATCTCACTCGACCATTATTACTATTCCAATACCATTGGTCCGAAGCACGCTTGACACAGATCACCCTTGACCTAAACAACCTTCAACCATATATCTCATTATAATACCTTTAAAATATCAATGGTTCGCACTTGGGTCTAACCTATTATACACATCAATCTATCGTTAAACTTATTTACCTACGGATCCCTACACATTATACCTATTCACCCTTGACAATATTTTATATCATTATATATTTATAAGATGCAAAAACCTATATACAGAACCCTATATCTCCTCAAATCAATTCACTCTTTACAATACCTTTTTATTTATTTATTTAATTTTATTATAAAAATCTACCTACGGAACCTTACTTAAATAAACTAAAACTCCTCTTGACTTCATCTAACCCTTTTCCTAGTGGAAACTATCCATACTTAACTCACTAATCTTAAGGAACCCTATCTTAAGATATCCTATCTTTTAATATAATAATTAAATTCAATAAAATGAATCACCTTACGGAACCCTACTTCTGACTAACATCAATCTGTCTTAGCCCTATCTATTGACAAATATAACCTTGTCCTCTGAATTCGCTCGTTCTATACTAACTACTGTCATCCTAAACACATCTCACAATAAGATATTCCCTACGGAACCTTATCTAACTTCAAACTTCTCTATGCTTGACCTATTTTCATATGAAGACTTTGTATTTTCTAACCAAAATCTCATATATCAAACCCTACTAAACTTTTCAATAAAATAACCTACACCTAATAAAATTCCTATCATTCTCTACTAATCCTACTAGTATTACTACTTCCTACAACTATCAACTTACCAAACCCTCGTTTCCTATGAACTCTTTTTATACCTCAATCTATGCTCCTACAATATTTACTAACCTCCAACGTGTACTTAGTACAAGGTTCAAGTTTCACATGACTTGATGACCTTCTCTTCCTGCTTTACTCATTTCTATGACCCACTTTACGGCTAGGCTACAGCCTTCTTCTATCCTATTTCATTTACATTAATTTCTATCCATATATATGTAGCACAACCACAACCATAATAATACAACCAAAATGAAAATACCCTATTATTTTACGTTACCATGACAACTAGAATAACATGACTCACTCATCCAATCTTTGCTTTAGCAAACCTTTATTGCTATGACAACTTCAATAAATATCATACGCTCTTCACCTATTGTATTTTATCGGATAACTTTTCCTGATATTCTACAATGACATTTCATTATCACTCGACATTACCTAAGTTTGACTTTCAAACTTCTAAACTTTTAAGAAAGTACCTATTTCTCTTAAGTATTTCTTACTTACCTAGTATAGTTGAGCAAACCTACACATACCTAAATAATCTATATGCCTAAATTACAACACGAAGACTAGACCTTCTGAATTTTGAAAAATTCAACCTAATCCGTCTAAAATACCTAAAATTACCAATCGAATATTAACAATATCCGTTACTAGACCTTCTGAATTTTGAAAAATCAAATTCCATCTAGTCAAAAAAATTGACTAAAACTAGCCTGACTAGCTTTATACCCTGACTTCATTATCTATATATAAATAAATCGATCTGTCCGTTTATTTATTTTACCAAGTAAATTAGTTGAATTAACCTATTTATAAGGTTAATCTCGGACGAAATACTTTAAACCTATTAAAATGTACAGGACCTACCTGTCTAACCGTACGTACATTTCTCAACAACGCATTATTATGCCTAACTAACCTAACAATCTCATAAGGACCCTTATAAATCTTCTTTAATTTATATGAGAACCCTGTTCGTCGTTTATCAAAATATAACAATACTACATCTCCTACAACCAAATTTTTCGGTTTCGCCCGACGATCAAATACAACTTTTTGTTGCTGCTGCGCTCGCATTATCCTATGCCTAACTTTTTCTTCCCCTTTCTGACATTCTATGCAAGTTTTTATATAATTTTCAATAACTTGTCTTGCATTTGGATAGAAAAATCGTTCTTGAAATTTCCCCAAACATTTAAATAACCCTAAATGACCGCCCGTCAACGAATCATCATGTATTTCCTTTAAAATCTCATACACGAGATCTTTAGGTATAACATGCCTATACACATCTCTATCTAAAAATTTGCGTAAATGCATTAGCATTGCGTCGCGAACTAAAGATCCTTTATAACGATTTGTTCCGCGATTCACCAAACGCTGACGTACACCTACACCTACACCTACACCTACACCTACACCTACACCTACACAAAAATCATCCCTATTTTGCCCTTCTAGCAATTGATTTTGATGGATGGCTAATACCACTAAGTTATCTTCAAAATCTTTTGGTGATTCTCCTGAATCCTCTCCTTCTAATGGATACCTGGATAAATAATCCGCTAAGTTGCTTTTTCCTTGCACAAAATTAACTGAAAAATAAAATTCTTGCAAAGCTTATACCCATCTTGCAATTCTGCCAGTTTTATTACGATTGGTTGCCAACCAACACAGTGCCTTGTGGTCTGTATCCACCTGTATCGCTTTAACCCAAATATAACTTCTGAAAAAATTTAGTGCCCACACTAATGCTTGACATTCCTTTTCGGTAATTGAGTAATTTCGCTCAGCTGCCGATAATTTTCTAGATGCAAACATCACGGGTAGCATCTCTTTTTCCGACTTTCCTTGCATAAGGATTGCTCCTAGACACAAATCGCTTGCATCGGTTGCAATTCTCGTTATAATGCCTTCCTCTTCCGAAAAATACCGCAATAATGGAGGTTTCTGTATTTCTTTAATTAACTCTCGCAGCGCTTCTTCTTGCCGCTCCCCCCAAGATAATTTACGATTCTTACGCGTTAAATCAGTTAACGGTAACGCGATTTTAGCGAAGTTAGCTATAAATTTCCTATGGTATGATAAAAAACCTACTAGCGACCTAACTTCCCTTATATTTTTCGGCGTTTTTATACTATCTAACCTACCTAACTTTATTCGATCAGGCAATATTCCCTCACTTGATACACATGCCCTAATAATTTCAATTGTGTGAAACCAAACATACATTTGGACGGTTTCAACGTTAAGTTAGCTTCGCGAAGCTTCTGAAGAGTAACTTCTAACAATTGACCTTGCCTTACTAAATTCTCGTGATAAATAATTATATTATCAACATATACCAATACACCTTTCCCTAACAAATCTTTTAACGCAAGATTCATTGTCTTTTGGAAAAACGCTTGGCTATTTTTCATTCCGAATGGTAACACGTTCCATTCCCATTTCTTATACCCACAAATGAAACTGGTTTTATGTTTTTCTTCCTCTTCTAACAATAACTGAAAATATCCCGAATTCAGATCTAATTCATAGTAATACCTAGCTCCCTGCAAACTTTGTAATATATCCTCGATTCTCGGGATAGGAAATCGTACATCTTTTATTTTTTTATTCAACCTACGATAATCTATACAAAACCGCCACGTAATATCCTCCTTTTTAACTAACACTACGGGACTCGCATATTCACTTTGCGACTCTCGTATTACCCTCATTTTTACCATTTCACGAATTTGCTCGTCCATTATATCTTGTTGAGCCCTAGAGACTCGGTAAGGTGGTTGATACACCGGGGTATCATCCATCATTTGCAAAGTAATCGGTACAAGATTACACCTACCTAACCTAAGCTTATCGAATGCAAACCTTTCTTTGTTATTCGATAAAATGAAATACAATCTATCCCTTTCTACTCTATTTAACTCTTTAGAGATATTAAATTCTACCTTATGCCCTAAAATACCTACATCATGCGAATCACACTATATACATCTTTCGGCACTGGCTTCATGACATATGCCTTTAACCTAGGGAAAGATACAAATACCTTATTTCCAATGGACATACTTTGTCCTTTTAAATTGACTGAACAGTCATATTTATACAGGAAATCTAAACCTAAAATGGGAAATTGACAATCCTCTGCCACAACAAAATTAACTTCAAATGCTTCTTCGGCGATTTTGATATAGATGCCACGCAATCTATATCCTTGGAATGTGGCTCCATTGGCGAATACCATACATATTCCTTCTTCTTGCCGCCTTCTTCTATCCGAGAACAGCCTTTTAAATATTCCTATAGGTAAAATAGATACCTCGGATCCCTTGTCCACAATACAGGATAACTTCTCTCCTCGTAACACAATAGGAACCCTTAATAAATTAGGTTTTTCCCTTATTAAATTATTATAATTGACAGCATATTCTTCCCTATTTTCATCATTCTCATGCTGAATATAATTATCTTGGCTTTCCCATTCGCCTTCCAAATACCTATCCTGTTCAATACTACTACATAAGCCCCCTTCTGGTTGTGTATATGACCACGCATATTCTACATCCTTTACTACAGGAAACTCGCTAGCATACTCATTTATAGTGCATGTCTGTGTATTCCCATTATAAAAATTAAAATTCGACTTACTGGAATCCTCCTGTGGTTGCTGTCTACTATATAAAATTTCTTCACCGCATGCACTATATTCGCTTCACAAATTTCTGCGTCGCATATTGTATGGTGAGCGTCGTGGTACATCTCTCGCTTCATCACCAGCGCTTCGCTGGTGGCTATAAAAAGGAGTAGGTATTACCTTTTTATACAATACTATACAAATTAATATACAAATTATTTTCTACCTGCCTATCAGAAGTCTTCCCTGCTAACTTCTCAACGCTTTTTGACAATTGCTCCAACGAAAGTATGCAAAGCATTTCGATTCTCCTCTTCCATGGCAAGGAAACACTATCCTCAAACCGCTTTATTATGATGCACTCATCTTTAATGTTACATTTAGCAGCTTGACTTAAAACACGATATAGGTAAGGCTCTATACCTTCTCTCTCACTCTGTTGCATTGTATAAAAATATAGGGTGGGGTCACCTGGGGATACTTTTGCCTTAATGCATTGTATGATCTCTTCGTATGTATCTAATTTTTTATGTACGGAGAGATAATTGCGCCAGTGATCTGGCAATAACAATTCCAGAACCTGCCGACCCTTTGTTTCTTTATCTAACCCCGTTAAAATAATATGCGCCTCAATATCGTTGAGGGCTTTTAATACCTCTGACCCATCACCTGACATTCTCCTAGATAACTCTTGGACATTTAGAGACATTATTGCAAAATAATTTTACCTTTTTCTATCTCTTTGTCACCTGATGTAGCAGACAACGGCGTACTCCACCATATGCAGCGTGCGGGGGCGTAAATATGCTGCTTCTACCTATTTCTATTTAGGTATCGGGATTTCTGCTAATAAAAAGACAACATCGGGAGTTCTTTTCTGTATTCAGATGTTCTTTTCTATCGCCACAAGAGTATACATGCTTTAGGTTCATCTACTATTTAAAAACGCACTGACACCATCTATTATGTTTCCTTAAAACCACTACGAAGTATTTGCTGCGTAAAAACGTTCGCTAGCCTATTTACTTCCTTTACATTCAACAAGAGGTCGTAACCTCATATTGTACATATTGTATACCCTTTAGCTAATTATCAAAGTTTTGTATTACTACTTTAAATGGAACTTCTTGCCAGCTCTTTTTGGCAGAAATGAACATTGTTTACATTGTATTGAGTTTGAGTTTTTGTCCATGCGTTATTTTGTTTTATTTCAACTCATATACCTATATAATCTTTACATTCCATCAAAAACAATAGTTATTACTTCAACAAGTGGGCAAAGTTGTTTTTGTGAAGAGTGCCAACTTTAAATCCGAGCTAGCGAAGTAGTCTAGAACAGCGAGGAATTTAAAGGCACGAGACCTAAAATAATTTGCTCTTGTGTGATATATTCAACTTTTCACCTTTGCCTACCAGTGCGAAAAAATAGGTCTTAGGCAAGGAACACACTGAAGGCCATATTAGACAATAAGTTTTTTCTAATTTACAAATATTACCTACTATACTCTGCTCCTATCAAAAAACAACAATAGGTAGTACTAACTATTCTTTTAACATTAGCACCTTTTGAAAGTCATTTCGTGTGCTAAATTTTTACGTGACTTCCCTGGTAAAAAGCTTAGTTCATCACTAGATACTTGTTGTCTTAGTTCTCTGGTGTTAAAGAAATATCTTCGAGTCATTAATTTTTCAAAAAAATACAAAATATACGTAAAAAAATTTTTTCGCGCCATTTCGCTTTTTTTTTTAGACGTGCGTTCAGAAATTTACTCTATGACACTTTTATCGAAAACAAAGCATATTTTATTGAAATAAACGCTATTAATTATTAGTATGTATTATTTATCATAAATATTAAGTACGTTAACAATGAAAAAATGCAATGTAGTTATGCTTTTCATTAAAATAAATTTGTTTCTAAACCAAAAACTCTAAAGCAAAATTCCAAAATGTAATATTTGAACGTTGCATTACTTTGTCTCACGCTCGCAGCAAAAATCAATTTTGCCCACTGTATTTGAACAGCAAAGCCACCCTTTTGTTGCTGGAGAGGTAAAAAATATTAAATAAAAAATATATTTTTAAACATTAAACTGAAGGATTTTTTATATCTTATTGTGTTGTGTGTCGTTAAATTTTAAGTCTTTAATAGTAAAATACTCATACCACGGAAACCTATAAATGAAGGTATATACATACATTACATTTTTGACCTCCTTTTTAACACGTTTTTTTGTGGGATTTCAACGATGTGTAAGCAGTAAATAAATGTAAAATCAGCGCAAAAATATAATTCTAAACATACCTATTTATTTGTTATTAAATTACATTTCTAGATTACAGCCTATTTACTTATCATCTTGCCAAATATCAACCACAAGGTAAACATGTAGACGTAATAGCAGTGCCTATAAGTACCTAATTTCAATCTACTGATAGCACGTACAATGAAATGATCATCCTAATTGCAGGTCCAATTGTTAAACTTAACCATCCAGACTCACAAGAAAGGGACAAGTTCGTTTCCTATTTTCAATATAATGCCAAAATATCGAAAAATAATAGTTCAAAATTTTAATCAATCAATATCATTTATTCAATTTAGGCTACAATAAATTGAGCACTTATAAATGTCACTACCAAAGATGATTTATATATGTCTAGATACTGTGTCCGAAACAATAATTGTTTAAAATGTGTTTAAAATTTATGATGCCAAATGTCAGAAACATAAGTACAAAATTATCCCTAAACGGAGAAGAAATAGAACTATTAGACTCAACAGTGTTTCTAGGTATTACATTAGACAATAGGCTGCAGTGGAACCCTCACATTTCAGTTCTTGCCGGAAAACTCAGTTCAGCTGCCTATGCAGTTAGGAAAGTTAGGCAGCTTACAGATGTTGACACTGCTCGCTTGGTCTACTTTAGCTATTTCCATTCCGTCATGTCTTATGGCATTTTGCTTTGGGGTAAGGCAGCTGATATTGATACAGTCTTTATTTTGCAAAAGAGAGCAGTACGGTCAATTTATAAATTACGAATTTCTCTTAGGGAACTATTTAGGGAAATTGATATTTTAACTGTTCCTTGCCAATATATCTTTGCTTGTATAATGTATGTACGCCAAAATTGACACTTATTTGCTAAAAATAGTGACCTCCACAGTGTTAATACAATGAATAAGGATAAATTGGTAGTTCCAAAATGTCGTCTTCAGAAGGTACATAGCTCTTTCGCAATACAAAGTATATTTTTCTACAATAAAATTCCAGAACATGTGGTTAATTTACCCTCAAATAAATTTAAAATATATGTCAAAGATAGTTTAATAAAAAAAAGCTATTACAAAGTAGATGAATACATAAATGATAAAAATGCTTGGAAAAATTAGAACTTAATTGATTTGTATTGGGGCATTTGAATATTTTTTTTTTTTTAAATTAAAACATTGTATATTATGTTATTACCTAGTGTAAGGCTATATTGTATTATTATTATGTAGTAGTATTATAGTGAGTTTATTGCCGTTGCTTCTCGGTAGTAAAGCATTACGAACCTTCCAATCTTCTCCTCTTATATTTTGTTCCTTTACTACACACATTGTAACTAGTACAATCGAAGTTTTATTGGAGTTGCTTGAGTGTGTCATGCTCTCTCAAAGTGTCTCTGCGGTGGTGGCGTGTGTGTTGGGTCGTTACGTTCCCTAAAACATGGTTGAGCGAAGCGATGGCTGATTCATGTGTCATACTCGTGAACGGGTGCCGCCTGTGGAGGCTGGTCTGCTCTTGCAAACTTCTTTGTATTCTTAGTATTTAGTCTTACTTTTTTGTTTTGTTTATTAATACTGTAAGACATTGATTATTTCTTAGTGATGAATACATAAACTGTCTTTTGTTTATATTAGATACTTTTTTATATTGTGCTTGTGTTTTTTATATTTCATGTTTTTTTATGTTTGTAATGGAAAGTGTCCTTTTATGATAGGGAGGGCATTTTCCAATATTTTAATTGGACGCTGTAAAAGAAAGGGAGAAAAGAAATGCCCTTGCTGAGTTTCTTGCCGGTTCTTCTCAGTACAAGGTCTCCCGCCCTGTAGACTTACGAACCGATGGCGTAGTGACATTCATAAGTGCTCAATTATTGTAGCCTAATCTGAATAAAATTATATTGAATTGAATTTAGTCTTACTTTTTTGTTTTTTTTATTAATACTGTAAGACATTGATTATTTCTTAGTGATGAATACATAAACTGTCTTTGTTTATATTAGATACTTTTTTATGTTGTGCTTGTGCTTAATATTTCATGTTTTTTTTTTATGTTTGTAATGGAAAGTGTCCTTTTATGATAGGGAGGGCATTTTCCAATATTTTAATTGGACGCTGTAAGAGAAAGGGAGAAAAGAAATGCCCTTGCTAAGTTTCTTGTCGGTTCTTCTCAGTACAAGGTCTCCCGTCCTGTAGACTTACGAACCGATGGCGTAGTGACATTCATAAGTGCTCAATTATTGTAGCCTAAACTGAATAAATTAAATTGAATTTGAATATCAAACGGAGTATTGCGAGCCATTTTGCTATCAATGTTTGTGTAAATCAACTAATATGACTGTCATTTTTACATCTGTGTGCGTAGTTTCGGTGTTACCAATCTCAAAGTGATTACCCCAAATTGGCGAGTACTTACTTTTATTCTGTACTACAATTAACACATTGCATATATTGAGATAGAACGTAAACCTTTGCTACGAAGGTAGCAGTCCGTTGACCATAGCCGTGTGATGGATGTTAAAATCTTAAAGTAGGTTCCAAATATTGTATACTGTAATGCTAAAATATAGATGGATGCACATAATTGAATCTGTACTTCTCTTCTGTCTTCGCCGTGTACTTATTCATAGGTCCCGCCATGTGACAATAACATTTTTTTTAACATAGAAAGCAATCGCATTACAGAGCCATTGAAATCGTTTTGTTAGCCAAATGTCAACAAACAAAATGAGTGTTCACTATTTTTAAAGAACATTCCCTGTTCTACCTCTTGAGCATATGCAGCCAATGCGTTAAATACAGACCGTAAGTGCCGCCATATTTAACATAAAGCGCATTCATTTTTGGTCAACAGATAGATCGAATGCGCGCATAGAGAGCACATTCAATTCGTAAATATTAGAATAAATACTAAATTTCTTTTGCAAAAGCGAAATTGCTGATATTGTTAAAGCGGCCTCGTGGAACCGAAAGAATCGGATCATTCAAATGTGGTCAATTTTCTCAATCAATATTTATTATAAATTTCATACTCGTCAGTGTTCTGTAAGTTACAGCCAAAATTTAAGCCCTCTTTAATTTTTTAGTTTTTGCTTTTATATTTCTATTATTAGCTAGGAAACCCGCCTATATAACACTTATTCTGAGAAAATTTGAGGTTTTTGCGTACTTCGAGCTCTTTAAACGTCAGCGTAGGCTTAGCAATAGGGCACCGTTGGGACCCTTCGGGAAAGGTAAAGATTAGGGATTTTAATCAATAAACAATAGGAATACAATTTACATAGGAAATGTAAAGATTATATATTATAGTATATAAAAATTAATTAATAAAATTAAAAGGTATACTTAACTATAATAATAATATTATAATATTATATAACTTCTTTCTTGAAGAACCTACCTATTTTGCCGATGAATTGGAATTTTGCTCTGGCAGTTGCTTTCTAACTGAACCTCGAGGCAGCATTTAATTTGCGATTTATCTCAGAAACATTCGGATCCTGATTATTACCAGCTGTGGTCCAAGCCTCATATGCAGTTTGCTTAATAATTTTAGCTTCGCTGCAAGACCTATTAAACCACGGTCGTTTTTTGACGCCGGCAGCTACTCGCGGGTTAAGAATATAACATTCCATACCAGCGAGGATTGACTCAGTGACTGCGGCTACGCAAACTTCAGGATCTTTTGAGCTAAAGCAGATAATAAAAGTCCACATTAAATGTGGATGGAGCGGACGCTGTAAAAACTCTTTTCCTTATTTTTGTAGCCATTTTTATTTAAAAGAAAGTTACTTAGACTAAATATGAGGATTCACTGCATGGACAGCTTAGAGAACAAAAGGTGCGGTACTAGAATTGTCAACGGCCGGTCTCCTTCTCCGGCACGACTACCACTTCAGAGACCTTAGACAGGCTGGCGATTTAGTGATCCCTGGGTTAGGGAACCCGTTCAACCTGCGGGCGGCCAGCGGTCAGCCGGTTCATCAGGTCTCCCGGACCAGCACGCCACGTCTACGCCGAGAAATGACAGCGACAAGCACCGCCGGTCCTCCGCTGTCCGCGCGAATACTCAAAGAGCTCTGGCAACCTTACTCACCGCCAGGAACACAGCACTACTCAAAGTTAGTGTTATTATGGCCGCGGTTTTCTGTAAGGTGGAGGTACTTCCCCAGTTCGGGCCGCTCATTCGAGCGAGTACTTGCAGTGCCCTACCTCTTTGTATTATATTTTATTAGTTTTCAAACTATAATTAAACAAAAATCATTAAAGGTACATTATATTTGTTTTTTATTTAAAACCTAATAAGTCTGTCGTTGTAATTGAATAACTTAAATTACAGATTGACGTCTCATTGCGCGTGCGCGTACTCGTTTTGCTAATAAAGTACCTAGTATTAGGTAACTAAACTTGACATTTTATATAAATAGTACAAAGCGTGACGTTAACGTTACAGTTTGTTGGAAAGAAAAGATATTTTTTTCAAATTATTTATTTATTTTAAGATACGGTAATTAATTAATTTCGTATTTCATAAAATACATGATACTACTTTTTCTATTGATATTTAGATTGACCTACATGAATAGGAGAGTACAGAAAATAGATGTCAACGGTGAAATATCTCCGGCATCAGCAGTCACTATGGGAGTCCCTCAGGGCTCAATTTTAGGTCCTTTTCTATTTCTTATTTACTTTAACGATCTCCCATGTCGTGTAAAAAACCATGACATTGTCTTATTTGCTGATGACACCTCTTTACTTTTTAAAGTTAAAAACGCCAGACATGTTATGATGAATTAAATAATGCCTTTTCTAAAATTGTTTATTGGTTTAACGTTAATAATTTGTTACTAAATGAAAAAAAACCAAATGTGTTAAATTTACATTACCAAATTTACTACTTTTAATAAAAATGGTTCTAATTATCATTATTGTTACATCAAAAGTTTATCTAGATTAATTAGTAAACAAATTTCATCATAAAATGAAGCTGTTCATATTTGTGACGGGTGCTTGCTAACATTTAGAAATCAAAATGAATTAACTAACCATCAAAGGTTTGATTGTAATCACATTAAAACCGATTTACCTAATTCATAACCAAAAAAAAAGATGTGGTTTGGTGAACCAATTTCTAATAATATATTGTCATTTGACAAATTTGATAGAAAATTGAAAATTCCATTTGTCATTTATGCTGATTTTGAAGCACTTTTAACACCAATTCATAGTTGTGATAATAATCCAAACAAATAGTTTAGTAATAATATTCAAAAACATGAAGTATATAGTATCGGTTGTTATATTAAATGTTCGTACGATAATAATCTGTCTACTTATAGGACCTATACTGGGAAGGATTGTGCTAAGGTTTTTATGCAGTCTCTAGTAGATGATTTAAAACAAATTGCTAAAAAAAACAGTTTCCATAAAAGCCCTCAGCCGTTATCGGTCGAGAATGAGAGAAATATATCAGAAAGTAAAACCTGTTACATTTGTGAAAAAGATTTAAATAATGAGTCTGTTATAGATTATGATACACATACAGGTTTAGGTAGAGGAATAGCTCATTCGATTTGCTCTTCAAATTATAAAGTCCCGCGATTCGTTCCAATTTTTTTACATAACTTAAGTAATTATGATAGTCATTTTATAGTACATGCGCTGAACAGTGTAGACGGAGTAATAGAAATAATACCACAGAATAAAGAAAAATTCATATCATTTTCTAAGTGCATTCAAATAAATAATTGTAGTATGAAATTAAGGTTTGTAAATTCTTTTAAATTCATGTCTTGTAGTCATTCTCAGTTAGCAAAGAATCTTAATACAAATCAATTTCATGAACTTCGTAAAAATTTTCCAAATAACGAAGATTTCATCCGTTTAACACGTAAAGTCATTTATCCTTATGAGTTAATGACATCCTATAAAAAATTACAAAACACGACACTACCAACAAAAGAATTTTTTTTTAGTTCCTTGGATAACGAGCATGTATCTGATGAGGACTATTCACATGCAAAAGATGTTTGGAATCATTTTAACTGTACAAATATGTTAGATTATTCTAATCTTTATTTAAAAACAGATGTATTATTATTAACTGATGTGTTTGAAAATTTTCGAAATTTATGTCTTGAAACATACGGTCTTGATGCCGCACAGTATTATACTGTACCCGGATTGAGTTGAGATTCCATGTTAAAACATACTCAACAAAAGTTAGAACTTTTAACAGATTTTGATAAACTTGCTTTTATCCAGAGGTAGGGCACTGCAAGTACTCGCTCGAATAAGCCACCCGAACAACTAAAGCAGGGCATAGCGAGTACTTGCTCGAATGAGCGGCCCGAACTGGGGAAGTACCTCCACCTTACAGAAAACCGCGGCCATAATAACACTAACATTGAGTAGTGTTGTGTTCCTGGCGGTGAGTAAGGTTGCCAGAGCTCTTTGAGGATTCGCTGCGCGGACAGCGAAGGACCGGCGGCGCTTGTTGCTGTCATGCTCGGCGTAGACGCGGCGTGCTGGTTCGGCGGTCAGGGAGACCTGATGAAACGGCTGACCGCTGGCCGCCCGCAGGTTGAACGGGATCCCGAACCCAGGGATCACTTAATCTCCGCCCTGGGAGGCTGATTCGCCAGCCTGTGTAAAGTATCTGAAGTGGTAGTCGTGCCGGAGAAGGAGACCGGAGTGGACCCGGCTACTACAACAGAGGGGGATCAGGGGCCCTTCCGCCCGCCGTGCCAGCAACCGTATCATCTGTGGCGAGCTTCGGCAGTCTTAGAACCGCACCTTTTGTTCTCTAAGCTGTCTGTGCAGTGAATCCTCATCCTTAGTCTTAGTAACTTTTTTATATATATTATGGCCATGAGAACGAAAAAGAAAAGAGTTTGTACAGCGGCTACTCCATCCACATAAAATGTGGATTTTTGCAACATAAGGGGTATTCACGCAAATCTTAACGCAGTCCACCACCATCTCGAAACTGCGCAGCCGACCATTCTTTTTCTAACGGAGACGCAGATATCCTGCCCGGCCGACACATCATACCTTCACTATCCCGGCTACAAGCTCGAACACAATTTTATGAGTCGTGCCGGTGTGTGTATGTTCGTCCGGGAGGATATCTGCTGTCGCCGCCTTCATAGCCTTGAAGACAGGGACCTGTCGATATTGTGGGTGCGCGTAGATTACGGCAGCCACACTCGTATCTATGCGTGCCTATACAGGTGACACGGACGTAACTCGACTCTTCACGCACCTGAGTTTGACGACTGACAAAGTTCTAGAGCAATATCCCACAGCAGAACTAGTTATTTTGGGAGACTTTAACGCCCACCATCGCGAGTGGCTCAGTTCTCGAACCAATAACTATGCTGGGATATCTGCTCATGAATTTGCTCTGACCTATGGATTCTCTCAGCTGGTACTTTCTCCAACGAGAATACCAAATATAGAGGAACATACGAGCTCCTTACTGGACCTTCTGCTGACTACTCGTCCGGACGGATACTCTGTCTCAGTGGATGCGCCTCTTGGCTCCTCGGACCACTGTCTCGTCCGGACTCAAGTGTCATGCACACAACCCGATCCTTCTGGGCCAACTAATTGGCGTCGTGTGTGGCACTATAAGTCGGCAGACTGGGATGGATTGCGAGAATTTTACGCATCGTACCCGTGGAGGCAGATCTGCTTTAACTCAGAAGATCCTGACGTCTGCGCAGCCGCAGTCACTGAGACAATCCTTGCTGGTATGGAATGTTTCATTCCTAACCTGCGAGTAGCTGCCGGCGTCAAAAAACGACCGTGGTTTAATAGGTCTTGCAGAGAAGCTAAAATTCCTAAGCAAACTGCGTATGAGGCTTGGACCACGGCTCGTAATAATAAGGATCCGAATATTTCTGAGTTAAAACGCAAATTAAATGCTGCTTCGAGGTCCAGTAAGAAAGCAACTGCCAGAGCAAAATTCCAATTCATCGGCAAAATAGGTGGGCGACTTGCGAGCTATCCTTCTGGGAGTCGTGCTTTCTGGTCGCTTGCCAAAGCTGCCGAAGGGAACTTCTGCCAGTCGTCGTTCCCACCACTGCGAAAGACCGATGGTGACTTGGCCCATAGTGCTAAAGAGAAAGCCGATCTACTGGGCAGTCTCTTTGCCTCGAACTCGAATATGAACGATGAAGGCGCTGTACCACCTACTATACCGTGGTGCGGTAAGACCATGCCGGAAATCTCCATAACGCAGCGGGAGGTCAGGCGGGCGTTGCTTTCTCTAGACTCTCTAGAGAAGTCGAGTGGGCCAGACGGTATACCAGCAGTGGTGCTTAAGCAGTGTGCTCCTGAGTTATGTCCTGTACTCACGCGCCTCTTCGCGCTTTCCTACCACAATAGGCAATTTCTGTCTTCATGGAAGACTGCGAATGTGCACCCGGTGCCCAAAAAGGGCGATAGATCAGATCCATCGAATTACAGGCCTATCGCTATTACCTCTCTCCTCTCTAAGGTGATGGAGCGTGTGATCAACACACAGCTTCTAAGATACCTAGAAGTACACGATCTGGTCAGTGACCGTCAATATGGCTTTCGCCACGGTCGCTCGACTGGTGACCTTCTAGTGTATCTCACACACCGATGGGCACTAGCCATTGAGAGTCAGGGGGAGGCATCGGCATGTAGCCTGGACATAGCGAAGGCGTTCGATCGGGTCTGGCACCGCGGTCTTCTATCGAAGTTGCCATCTTACGGAGTGCCCGAGGGTTTATGCAAATGGGTGGCTAGCTTTTTGTCCGGCAGACGCATACGAACCGTAGTTGACGGTAGTTGCTCTGATAGCATGGACAATAATGCTGGTGTCCCGCAAGGCTCTGTGCTGTCTCCTACGCTGTTTCTACTGCATATCAATGACATGTTGGACATCAACAACATACATTGCTATGCAGATGACAGTACTGGAGACGCTTTTTACACGGGTCGTGCAAACATCCCTCGTTCCGTTGTGGAGGAAAACCGCGGAGAACTTGTGTCTCAAGTCGAGACCACACTGTCCCAAGTCTCTGATTGGGGACGGGTAAACTTGGTCCGATTCAACCCTACAAAGACACAAGTGTGCGCGTTCACCGCTAAGAAAACTCCATTCACTGTGGTCCCACAATTCCAGAACACTCCCCTCTCCATCTCCAAGAGCATTGGGATCCTTGGTGTCGACATCTCCAGCGATGTTCAGTTCCGAGATCATTTACAAGATAAGGTGAAGCTGGCGTCCAAAAAACTTGGTGTACTCAACAGAGCGAAGCAGTACTTTGTAGTGGACCCAAGCCTTTAATAGAGAGTTGTAGCAATCCGGACCCCACGACACGGTGTTGATTTGCTAAATTAAGTCTTAAGAGAACAGGTAAATTAAAGAAAATGGGATTCATTAATAATAAATATAAATTAGATCAATCACCTTCGTAATTCATACCAATCGAATACTATCGAGATCGATGAAACATTAAGTGAGTGAGTGGCCCGGATGTCCTCACCGGTCTTAGATTAATATATTTATATCTACGCCATAAGGCGTAAATCGCAGTGGGATCCTAAAATCATCAACACAAAGAAAAATAATTACTCGTTAAATACGACCGATTCGTAAAGTAGCAGATAACCAGGAGGTTAAAATATATGGAGAATATCGATCGATTATTTTCAGTTAATTGTTATAAATATCGTAGGGTGCGAGAGGGATAGTAGAGTAGGCTCCGCGCCGCTTACGACGAGCCTTCAATGTGTAAATTAATCGAAGCTGTATAATCGAGTCACAAAGAAGCGGAGAAACTAGTTCGGCAGGTAAAGAGTTTAGTAGAATCGGGTGACGATTTCGATATGATTGTTCGATTATTACTATAAAGTAACTGGCCACTAAAATGCGAAGCACGTGGGTACACGTGGAAGTAAAATAAAGAAGAAATTAACTGGCGCCACAATCCCTAGACACGC
Source organism: Apoda limacodes (assembly GCA_946406115.1). Classification (NCBI taxonomy): domain Eukaryota; kingdom Metazoa; phylum Arthropoda; class Insecta; order Lepidoptera; family Limacodidae; genus Apoda; species Apoda limacodes. The sequence goes on along the minus strand of OX291542.1, from coordinate 2,171,894 downwards.
CACGTGTTCAGGCCGCGTCTATCGGGGGGGAGGGGAGAACGGTTATAAGCGATAGGCGTCAGTTGCGGCACCCTTTTCCACTGTCGTCGTACCGAGAGGCTGGCCGTGCTCGAGATTCCTGAGGAAGCGGGAAGGACAGGACGAACAAAGATTTGAAGAAATTTAATACCGACGCCGTGCACGTTTCGCCTACATCAAATATCAGTAAGTGTCTTTTGTGAGAACTGAGGCTAGCAATGTCAACTTATTATTGATGGGTTTGTACTATGGGGCTTTGTGAGGGACTTCCTTTATACCATGGCGTAAGGACTGTGTAAGGGACCGTGTAAGATGCCACCTTGGTTAAAGTGAAGGGTTGGTTGGGGAAAATTGAAAGTGGTTGACTTTTTGGTTGGGATTCTAGTTGTAAATTTGGAGTAGAGAAGGGAAAAACCCTTGCTTATTAAAAATGCAGAGGTAGTTTGTTGACATTGTTGGCTATGTACTCTTAAAGGAAAAGAGATTGCCGATTTCTGCAGAAAATTTAGTGGAGAAAAGGGCTCCTGCCGGGATCGGCGTCTCTTAACATGATGTTGTAAATTTTGTGATACTTTGTGGGAAGAAACCCCGTAATTAGGCTCTGATCTGATTAGTTAAGAAATCGTTTAAGATTAGGGTTAAGGTCAGGCAACCCTTGTGTAAATCCTGTCCTGTGTATATGTATATCTTATTGATGAAAGCCCTACGCAAGTCCTAAGCATCGACTTCGCGCTTTGATCGGACTCGAGGTGACGGGGCATGCTTACATGACTTGGCAGGCAACCCTTGTGTAAATCCTGTCCTGTGTATATGTATATCTTATTGATGAAAGCCCTACGCAAGTCCTGAGCATCGACTTCGCGCTTTGATCGGACTCGAGGTGACGGGGCATGCTTACATGACTTGGCAGGCAACCCTTGTGTAAATCCTGTCCTGTGTATATGTATATCTTATTGATGAAAGCCCTACGCAAGTCCTGAGCATCGACTTCGCGCTTTGATCGGACTCGAGGTGACGGGGCATGCTTACATGACTTGGCAGGCAACCCTTGTGTGAATCCTGTCCTGTGTATATGTATCTTCATTGATGAAAATCCTACACGCTTTGGTAGACGCTCATTAGAATGGTACAGTTATGTTACATGTAATTGATGGTTATGTTAATGATATCTCTATATCCGCTACTTACTATCTCAATCATTTTAGTCCCGATGTCTTGTTGCGTTGCGGTATGGGTGACCCCCAAAGCAAGCAGACCCTTGGTAGATAGAGGTAGGTGAGGACGGGGCAATCACAGTAGGGGTTCTTCAAGCGGGGTCTGGCTTGTTATAAGATTAGGGAAGATTGGGGCTTGATGTTAGAGACATACTAGGATAACTGCAGGCTTCAGGAATCTAAGGGTGTGAGGGGGCTGATAAAACCTAAATCTGGGTTGGCTCCAGTTCCACCCTTCACCGGCGTCGAGTGGGGAAGTTGAACTGTTAGATGCCGTTTAGGTAATGGGTGGCTAAAATTTAATGTGGGATTTTTAACCCAATCTCCTTAAGGAATCCATAGATAAATAGTACCTCCACTCCACCCATTATTGCGACGGATAGATTTGGAAAGCTAAGTATTATTGTGTTCATATTTAAATATTTGTTTCCTGTGTAAAAATAAACGTAAACCTCATATGTTTTTCAGAGCCGCGACATTAATCTAGAGAGTCTAATTTTTAATTAGACTATCTAAGCTTTATTTTATTGCTTTATACTGTTTAATTTATGTTTTGACTAAGCCATTTAAGATAAAGATGACAGAACTTCAACATTGACCAAACTTTATTAACAGGCTATGAGGTGACGTTAGTGGGTCAGGATTTGTTCTATTCTTCGCCATGAATCACCCCGTTGAAGACGTATTAGTATAATCATACACAATTCTCTACTAACTGATGAGGCTCTGAATTGTTGTATGGAAAGCCGAAACGTTAAGTTCTAAACACTCAGAAAGGGCTAACCCTTACTTGATCTGGCTAATGCGCCGGGTCCTGAGTGTGGATATGTCTTCCTTACAATCCACCTTAAACATATTTATTGTGTGTCAAACTAGGTGTTCTGTCGCCTTAATTACTCTGATGAACAATTCACCACTTAACCATGTGCGTAATCGCACACCTATTTTATTATTTCTTGTGAACTTAGCTTGCACGGCATATGTTTCGGGCGAGTATAGCTTCTCCGGACTAGCGGCTATTTAAACTTAAGGAGCCTCGGGTTCGAACCGACCGATCGTAGGTTATATTCAAATAATAACGAGATGGTCCCTTTAGTTCCGTAGTTAGTCATAGTAGTAAGGATAAATACATGGTCGTCTGGTTGTTTGCCACCTCCGCAGCGTTATAAATGTAGGAGTTGGCGGGGAGCACTACTTACCTATCCTAAAGAACAGTTTAAGGCACGGTGTACGAAGGATAAAGGTTATCTATTAACTCAATTACTAAATGACAGGAGGGCGAAGCCACAAGGTAAGCTAGTTTGATTAAACCTATCTACGAGTCTGTCAGGAGTTGGTCGTTATATACCTTCCTTGTTAAAGGTTCCAAGACGTCAGTCAGATAATAAGTACGATACAATTGACAACCGCTTAAGGCCAGACGGTACCCTAGGCCCTTAAGGCTATTCAAATTCAAGTTATACATAATTAATTTTCAATATTCATTTTAGCGATCAAGTAGGAACAACCTAGTGTATGAGTTAGGCGAGCGTTAGGTTTTGTCTCAATTTTATAGTTTTGTTTTCATAAACTTTATATTCTAGTGTAGATAATCGCCATAGCTTGTAACCATAAACTCAATTTTAGATCTAAGAACGAAATTCGTACTGACCGGGTCGCGAGATACTAAACCAAAACCGAACCAACGTAAATTAGTCGAAGGAAGGTCGAGTAACACGATTAGACTCTGTACCTGCGCAGAAGACTAAAATGTGAACTCTGCGCACCCACGTGACCACGAGACGCCAGCTGGGCACTTCGACGCACAGGCAAATGTATGGAAAGTCTGACCGGTTAGTCTTTAATTGGCCGAAGGGATAATTCGGTGGCGGGCCCAATAATTCTGAATAGAACAACTTACGAACCCTTAAGGAATGGTTGTATATGTGAATTTTCCTGGATGATTCCCAGTTAGGGTTACCCGTAAACGACCTGGAAACTAGGATTGGTAGATTTAGATAGACTTCCATACTAAATCGTCCGCCCTTAGCGCCCTCTATAAGACCTCCTCAATATCTCCATTATTAGACAGTTAGCTAAGATATCGATCGACCGAGTAATTCCACGATTATTACACAGATGGCGTGAGTTTCAGTGGTAAAATAATAATCATGAATGTATGTGGATTTCTGGATACCTACGGTTAGGACTATGTTATAACTTTATTTAAAGGGTAGGCTGTAGATGTATTTCAGGGTTACATTTACTTCTAATTTGTTAGTTTGTCTTTACGGCGATTCTACATATATTATTATAAGATTAGATTAGAAGAGAAGCTAGTAAGGATAGTGGTAGTCTTTTTATATACTTAGATTGCCTTTGGGGTGGCTTCTCGAATACCATTACGACTTTATAATTTCACTTAGGGGTTGTTAACGGGTTGTCAACAGGCTCTTTATGCAATTACTAAACTTATCGGTCAGTCTGTGGTGCATTCTTAAGTGTTATTGAGAGGGTTGTGTAATTTACGTAAGGGCCAGGCCGCGAGTATATTCGTTTTATCTATATATATATTCAATCTGTTAGTTCATCCGTATGGTGACCTTTCATATTACATTACAGTTTTATAACTTCGCTTAAGAGATCGATAGCTAGTCTACTAATAATTTATCTATGTACTTAATAGGTCCGCTTGTCTCCCTAATGCCTTATATATGTTGTTATTAGTTCCGACCTTCACTTAAGCGCAAGCTAGAGAACTGGTGACAGGTTAGTTGTGTAGGTTATAGGTTAATTAAGGGATCAATAGCGTACCTGCTAATAATTTATTTAGTTATTAAATAGGTCTGTCTGTCTCTTAAATGATTTTGTTATATTATAAGTGTATAATTTTAGTTAAGGGGAAGCCAGTGAGTTTATTAGTGGTTAGTACTTTCATATGTCTAAGGGTTCTTCCTTTTAAGGTGATTTTCCTACATTACTATGAGGTTACAAGTTTACTTAAGGGCAAGATAACTAGTGTATCGATGGACTACTTACCGTTTAAGAGTTCTCCTTTAAGGCGATTTCATACATTACTATAGGATTACGACTTCACTTAAGGGGTATGCGGTCATAGTCGTTATAACTTCAAGGCCTATCGTGTTCGAGGGGTAACCGTGTTATTACGAGACATGTTCGGAGTTGTAAGGAGGTAGCTAGGCTGGTGAATAGGGTGACTTAGGCTAGGGTACTTCGACTACGTTAGGATAATAAATCGCATATATTTTAATCTGAAACTCGCATTTAGTAATTTAAATTCTGGTCTAATGCTAATCAGGACTTAGTGGTTCTGCGGTTAAGGATTAGTTATAGGCCATTGCTTTTAATGTAGGTATAATGTAAAATTAGGGTTTTGATTTTGTTCTTTCACACCTGGGACTGATTGAATCCATACCTCTTAGGATCTGGGGTTATTATCGGTCACAACGAGGGGTCCAAATAGACGATTACGCCATTAGACGATCACAGCCAAATAAAATATTAGCTTTCTTTAATAATAACATTAACGGTTACAAAATACTATTAACATTTCTTTATAATAATAGAGACAACAATAATATGTTAGAATTACACATGTCTTCACGTATTCAAATTGGCGAGTACGTCGGTATACTCCACGTGAGTTCAAATTTATAATTTTATTATTTTTATAAACGGGGGGGTCTCTACATTATGTGTTGCCGTTACCAGGATAGGATAAAGAACTAAAGGAGGCTTGTAAAAGCCTACATTTTGTTGTCGTACAACGGATGGGAGGTCATTAAAATGGATTCCAGAAGAACAGGGGTGACAGAATGAGAAGTAAGGTACATACCTAAGCTTTCACTTTAGTAAAGGTAGACGGAGACCAACGTTATATTGGATCCCAAGGCTAGCCAGCAGGCAGAAATACACAAAGATACTGAGATTAAGGTATGTTTAATAAAAGAAAATCAAAAAATCAAAATGTTATTAAACCTGGGGACGGAGGTATTTAGGTAGTCGCACCACTCCCCGGTGATGTCCACCATTCTTTTTGCGACGACCTCGACGCTTCCGTCGTTTCCTCTTCTCTTGCGGTGCGGATTCCGGTGGCGGTGGCCTACCCTCGGCGTTGTGGTCAGGAGACGCATTGTGATCGACAGGAAGGTCACCGGGATTGACCACGCTGGAACACGTTGGAAAAGAAGGAGCGGAGACTCCGCCTGGGACATCGAGAACGTGGCGGATAACGCCACTGGACATAATAATAAGCTCGGAGGGCCTCCCCTCTACGACCAGACGAGAGCCGGTCTTCGAATACTCCCCTCGGGTCCGGGCCATTTGGGATTTCAGGGGTTGTTATTTTTTAAACAAAATGGGGTTATTAAAGGACGATTTCACGGCCACGGAGTGAATGATACAAATAATGCTGGTATAACATCGAACTATATTAAATTTTCTGGAAGGAGGGTAGATTGGAAATTGGATCGGTAACCTAAGGGGTAGATCGTTTTGTTTTCTCCCTTTTCCATGTGAGAGACCGAAAGGCGGAATAATAGTCTTAAATCCATACTATATCGAGGTATCTTTTAGAAGGTAGGTTGTAAATTAGTTGTTATGTAAAGCTAATTATAGACACAAGTTTAGGATAAAACCATATTAAATTAGTGTAAAAGAATGGGTTTATTTTAGTTAGGTAGTACAGTACATCTATTTAGGTACTAGTATAGTAAGATATATTCTACGACTTAGGCTTAGATATAGGAAGGCATTACTAGTAATATGTAGACATAAAATTACGGCTAATACGCAAAATTAAAATTACATTTATAGAATGGTAGGCAGGGGTATGTGTATGATCTAATAACCTTATTTATAAATACATATTCGTATATCTCAATCATCCGAAACCTAGGGAACGGTATTCGTAAGATAAATCTTACTAGTCTCGTTCAATCTGAACTTCTATGTGGTAGTACCTATATGCTTATTGTCATAACATAGGTTCAAGAAAATGTTTAAAACCTAGATTCGAATAAATTTATTATTGGATAGCACTATTCAATAATTATGGACCTTAGCTTAATATTGTGAGTACGGTTCGAATAAGCTTGTGAGTGTTGGTTTGTACGTATATGTGTGCGTAAGTAGATGTGGATAAGTATATAAATTCGCAGGTGTTTTATGGAAGGATTCTTGAACTTGTGATTGTCAACTGATAAAGTGGAGGAGTTAGCCGTACTATTTATAAAAAGGGGAACCCCCTTATGGACTTTAGTGGCCTGTCGCGAGGCATATTACCGTATGGACATAGATTAGAGATCAGTATAGTTGGGGTGGCCTTAATGAACTGTCTATATACATAGAATTATTATTAAGAGGGGGGGGGGGGGGGGCACTGTGGAATAAAGGTCTTATATGCTGGGGGAGGGGGAGGACATAATAAAATAACGAGCACTTAAGAGGGCCCCAACGCACATATACCTTTGCTATGCGGGTGTGTAGCGGGAGTCGACAATGTTAGTTTCAGATAGAGCTCGTTTTCCAGTGGCGTAAAAATATTATAGATAGGCCCACAACTTAGCGTAAAGGGGGGGAAATATTTGATTACAGTTACATCACATGCGATATAAAAATTAAATTACAGTAATTTTCTAGCTATGTAGTTATTTAACATGTCATGGAATAAATTATGCTCTCGCTAACTTGTTGATAACGAGTTATGAATTAAAAATAGAAAACGGGAAATTCGGCTGTAATTTTCTTAAAGAAAAAAAAAAAATTGGTTTGGACAGAAACCGCGCAACCAAATGCAGTAATCTGCTAGTCAAAGAATGTAGAAGGCCATGTTATTTTCGGTTTGGAACTTGCCATAGGACAGCGAAATCGATTTTAAACCCAAGCAGAACCCTGTACATTAAAGTAGGGTGCAGCCTAAATGTATCATTTTACTATTGAAGAGTTAGAGTGAGCTATTTTATGATTAGGGAATGCATTGAAAGGCGGGATAGCGAGCATTTGGAATGTTAATGCAGAAGTGAGGTCATAAGGTCACTAAGATATTAGCTAAAGTAGGCCTCATCCATCTCAGTACTTTAATTTTATACTAAGTAGCGCTGACTTAGTAAGTTGGGGTCATCCCCATAGGCCATTTAGACATATCAGTATATATGTGTAATTATCGGTTTATAAGTTTAGTTAAAGGGGTATTCCAAAGTACGAACATCTAATTACTGTTTCACTTGACGGTGACGTCTGTTAAGCCCTTAGACCAGGTGAACTTCCTCCAACGGGAAGATTCATGTCTGGTAGAAGGTAACCTTAACAAAGTAAACAGTAGATGTTAAAACGACTAAATGTACTTTGTAAGTTGTTAGTTTAGGGATACGATATGGTGAAAGAAAATTATATCAAATAATATAAACGGGGGGAGAAAAGGGTGTGCGCTCGAGCGGGGATTTGAACTCGGAGTTTCCCGGGGTTTTGGCGCGAGCGTGAGGTGTTTGGCCGACGGAGCTGTCTGGGGTGATTCTGTGCGATCGAATGTAGACGTTAGGTTTAGGTCATCTTTTATAGATTCGTTGCTACCGTTCACGGGCTATTAGATTCAGATTTTTGGATACTTTTGGATCATGGTTTTGCTTGCCAAATTATATTGATTGTCGATAAATATTTTATTACTAGGCGGACCAGTAATGTGAAAGGGTTTAACCTATTGTGATATTATTTATGAAGGTAATAAATTGGAAGTGTGATACTGAAATGTAAACGGGAAGTGTACTTATGTATATATATATATATATATACAAATCGGATTAGGAAATTTAGTGTACTTAAAGGTAAGATAGGACAATGGCAGGTATTAGGTGGTGTTCAGGTCGGGTATGCCTGGTAGCGTGTTCCTTTTGAACTAAATAGGTTATTGTTAATAGGTATTATCTGTTTAAAGGGTTCTGTCGAGTAGGCGATATGTAGCAATTGAGAAATGGGGTTGATGTCTGAGTAAAAACATTGACGTAGGTCAGGGACCGGTTTTGTTAGGGTAGTCATGTTAAGGGCGGTTAGAAATGAAATGTACATTACGAGAGGGGAGGGTACCACAGTATAAATCGCTAAGTTGTTAGGGGAGGAGTCAACATAATAAATGTTTATTAAACTGCATTAACGTTTATTCAGAATTAGGATTCGCATGAAATATAAATATATATATAAATTAGGTTCAGCGTAAGGTGAAAAGTGAGCTAGAACGTGGATAGATACTATTATCTGCTATGTAGATGTGAAACTAAGGCAAAATTATTAAACCCAGCCGAGTAGGACAAGGTTATTATTTAGGTTGGTATGAATCGTGAATTGAAATGATTTTGGATTTTTATACATGGCTAGTGTAACCCCTGTGATTTTTGCCGTGTGAGTTGCAGGGGGTCGTAATGTTTCGACAGGTACGATCCCTGAGTGACCGCGGGCGGTGCATGTCTATGTGTGTGTATACATATTAGTATGCATACATGTGTATATGTGTCGAAGTTGAGGTCGGGCCCTGCCTTAATGGTGGGAGAGTCAGGTCCTTAACTGAAAGAGCGAAAAGGGTTATGCTGAGGGTGTGTTTAAATCGTCGCGGGTAAAGATTGTAATTTGTTAGGGCCTGAACTGAAATGATTTGGATTTTTTATACATGGCTAGTGTAACCCCTGTGATTTTTGCCGTGTGGGTTGCAGGGGGTCGTAATGTTTCGACAGGTACGATCCCTGAGTGACCGCGGGCGGTGCATGTCTATGTGTGTGTATACATATTAGTATGCATACATGTGTATATGTGTCGAAGTTGAGGTCGGGCCCTGCATGATGGTGGGAGAGTCAGGTCCTTAACTGAAGAAGAAAAGGGTGTTATGCTGGAGATGTGCTTAAGTCATCGGGAAAAAGATAAAAATAAAAAAGAAAAGGGGGGGGAAAGTTGTGAGTTGTTAGGATAGACAAACTTGCCTTGTGGGGTTCAGGGAGGTTTTAAGGTTCCGGCGACTGCCGTTTTGGTGGATCGCTTCCGGTGTATGGTTGGATAAGAGTGTGGAGGTATGCGTACATATGTATACGTCGTTAGTGGAAGTTAGGCTTAGCGTGAATGAGGGGTGGTTAGTTAAGGGGAGGAGGGGGATATGCGGAGTATGGGATTAGGCCGCTCTAGTATCAGCCTTATTACACAAGGTTCAAATTTTACAACCGGTTCTTATAGTTGCTGATAACAATTTAATATTTGCTTCTTAATATCATTAAATAAACAACCCTCGGACGTCATTGCCCTATTCAGACTTTTGTACATCATAACGAGCCTAGATTGAGTGAGGCCTTTGGTCTTTAACTAAAGCAGATCCGTCCTAGCTATTTATTGCTAGAATGAACAAACTCCACCGTTTGCGTCCAAACATCATCGCCATATTCTAATTACTATATCTATCATAACGAGCTGAGGTTGAGTGAGGCCCTTGGTCCTTAATCGAAGCGTATACATTATAATGAGCCTAGATTGAGTGAGGCCTTTGGTCCTTAACTAAAGCAGATCCGTCCTAGCTATTTATTGCTAGAATGAACAAACTCCACCGGTTGCGTCCAAACATCATCGCCATATTCTAATTACTATATCTATCATAACGAGCTGAGGTTGAGTGAGGCCCTTGGTCCTTAATCGAAGCGTATACATTATAATGAGCCTAGATTGAGTGAGGCCTTTGGTCCTTAACTAAAGCAGATCCGTCCTAGCTATTTATTGCTAGAATGGACAAACTCCACCGTTTGCGTCCAAACATCATCGCCATATTCTAATTACTATATCTATCATAACGAGCTGAGGTTGAGTGAGGCCCTTGGTCCTTAATCGAAGCGTATACATTATAATGAGCCTAGATTGAGTGAGGCCTTTGGTCCTTAACTAAAGCAGATCCGTCCTAGCTATTTATTGCTAGAATGAACAAACTCCACCGGTTGCGTCCAAACATCATCGCCATATTCTAATTACTATATCTATCATAACGAGCTGAGGTTGAGTGAGGCCCTTGGTCCTTAATCGAAGCGTATACATTATAATGAGCCTAGATTGAGTGAGGCCTTTGGTCCTTAACTAAAGCAGATCCGTCCTAGCTATTTATTGCTAGAATGAACAAACTCCACCGTTTGCGTCCAAACATCATCGCCATATTCTAATTACTATATCTATCATAACGAGCTGAGGTTGAGTGAGGCCCTTGGTCCTTAATCGAAGCGTATACATTATAATGAGCCTAGATTGAGTGAGGCCTTTGGTCCTTAACTAAGGCAGATCCGTCCTAGCTGTTTATTGCTAGAACGAACAAACTCAACCGTTTGCGTCCAAACATCATCGTCATGGTTAATTATCTATTGTGATTGAATACGGCTAACGATGAACGAACTCAACTGGTTGCTTCCCATTATCATCAAATTAACAAACTCAGTTAGTTGCTTCTGCACATCGCCGAATAGTTAAACTCAGCTGTTTATTCCTGAATGTCATTGAATGGATGAACGCAACGGTTTATTTCCGAAATGGACAAACTCAACTGCTTGCGTTCAAATATAATCGCCATATTAAACCTATAAATATCTATCATGACGAGCCGAGGTTGAGTGAGGCCCTTGGTCCTTAATCGAAGCATATACATCATAATGAGCCTAGATTGAGTGAGACCCTTGGTCCTCAACCTAAGCATGTCAGTCATATCCGTCCTGATTACCGATGACAAATAGCGGACAACCTCAGTTGGCTGCTTCCAACCATCATTACCTTTTTCCCGAACTACTATATTCTTCATGTCTAACGAGTATATCTGGTGTTTCTTATTATAGAGCTGCAGGGGCTTGCTTTTGTTTCGACGGGGTGGGTTCTGGGGTGGTTGCGAGTTGAGGGTAAGGGGCTCAATAGGGGTTATTTATTTTTCTTTCTCCCCTTTGTTTTTCCCTTCCATGGGTGCTGTATCCTTTCTTGTTACCTTGATAGGTCTATAGTCTTGAGAGGACGCCATCTTCTATTATTAACCAATTCACGTGTGTTATCTCGAGAGGTCATTAAGAGGTTCCGTTCTTTATCTAAATAAGAAATTCTTGGTTTTGGCTTATTAAGAATAGTGTGTTAGGTCGTAGGCCCAGTTAGGTTGTTAAAGCCCTGTTAGGAATTAGGACAGGAGGAAATAAGTTTAGGGTCTTACCCAGACGGTCGTCTTGGTTGTTGCAGGGTTCGCGGAAGGGGCGCACGGTTATCGAGAAAATTTTTTGGAAGGGAGAATCATGGGACGTCCTAGAAAACGACAAGCTAAGGGGAGCGACGATGAGAACAGCGATAGTGAGGATCTCAGAGCGACTAACGAAGGTTATAAACAGACCATTGCGGACTTAACTAAGCGAATACAAGAATTAGAGAAAAGGATAGAGGAAAGGGTCGGATTGGTTGTGGAGTCGGCATCCCCCTCGATCAACCTTCCAGTTCCTAACCCGGAGCCAATTGTCGATCTGACCCCCCCGACGGTTAATGAGGAGGTAATAAAGTGCTGCAATCAAGTGGGCGCTATGTATAAATATGGGGGGGTGGAACGACCCAAGTTTAGCACCCCTGAGAGCTTGCATCCAGTAACGTTCCTTGAGAATTTGACGTATTACCTAAAGAGAGCACCTTTTAGGGACCATGAGATAGATGGAATTTTTGATTGCTTGGAGGGGGAGGCGAGAAATTGGGCTCGAGTGTATAAAGAGACATGGAGGTCTCTGGAGGACTTCAAAAGGGACTTCTTGGATACATATTGGGGGGAAAATGAACAAAATGCTTTGAGAAGGGACATAGTACAATCTGGTTGGGACAAGAAGGTTCATCCTACGATGCTGGGACATTTTTTACATTTAACCGGACAGGCTAAGATGTTGACATATGCCATTCCGGAGCAACAATTGGTGGGGGACATTATACGACACTTTTCTAAGGAAGTACAGTACGCTTGGACAGTGGCAAGAGAAGAAGGGTTCGGGTTACTAAAGGCCACTAGTTTTCTGAGAAGACTAGACAACATAGATAAGCAGAAGGGGCTTCTAGAGGGAGTGGGAGGATCCAAGGTGAGGCACATCCATGATGGTCAAGCTGGAAGTAAAGGAAACTGGAGGTACGGTCGTCCCGAAGCAAAGAAGAGCTTTACAAGATCTGGGCCCAACCGGTCGCCGGGTGCTGGAGGCCAGATGCCGCGGTTAATGGAAGTAAATTTAGAAAGGGAAGAGACTTCCTTGGGAAACTATTAAGAGCTGACGATTCGATCCCCTACTCAGCTCGTTACCCAGGGGAATTAGAGTTACGGTCCTACTTTCCTTTAAAACAAATGTTGGATGTAGGGTGGTTGCCTGGTTTGGGGTTAGGGAGAGGTAACGGTATACTTAGACCAATAATTTTAAAGGGGCAGGCCACGACTCAGGGTCTCGGGTTTCGTAACGATGATGTGTTGTCCGATCCAGTCGTCGGAGTGAGAGATAGGTTGTTAGATAAGGCTAATGAAGGACTAGGGCCTCTGAGTGTTAGGGTCACACCCGGGGTGAATTCAGTGTTCGAGGAAGAGGAGAAAGCAGTGGGATGCGAGGGGGAAGTCTTAAAATGTGAGATGAAAGTGAATATATGGGAGGAATGGGTCGATTGCCTCTTAGATACTGGTAGCGATATCACTTGTGTCAGCGAAGAATTTGTATTTAGACATAAGGACAGGACAGATATGGCGGTATTTCCGATAAGATGCTTACAGATCAGAGGGGCGGTGGGTCAACGTAGTTCGAAAATTCAAAAGGCTGTGGTGTTACCTCTAATGCTAGGGAAACATCGACTTGATTCTCCTTTCCTAATAGTCCCGAAATTAATAAGGCCGGTAATTTTAGGATTTGATTGGATGCGCCTTCATGGGGTGATACTAAAAATGGGGCCCACGAGGGTAGTAATTACTATAACGATTGATGGAGAGGAGGTTTCGTTGGATCTGAGAAACCGAGAGATTAACTGCGTTTCGTCGGTTAGTCCTTTGGTGGGAGCTCCCGCCTTGCACCACGATAAACTCGAAGAAAACATACTTGTAGGGTTGGAGATTGGCCACGTAGGAAGGGCTCTACTTAAGGGGGTTATAGTGAAGTACAAGGATCTTTTTACGGGGGAGTTGGGACGCGCTAACTGTTATGAACATACTATTATCATGAAATCGGAGGAACCTGTGATGAAAAGATCTTATCCAGTTCCGTACGCTTATCGAGACCAGATGGGGAGGAAACTGGGACAAATGGAGAAGCAAGGGATCATCTCCCGAGCTTCCACTCCGTATTGTAGTCCACTTACTTTTAGATTCAAGTCTGATGGGGATCTACGGGTTTTGTTAGATGCTAGGGAGATAAATAAAGTTATGATAGCGGAGTCTGAAGCCCCTCCGGTTCAATTAGATGTGTTAAACTCCTTTCATGGGGTACGTTTTATCAGCACCATTGACCTTAACAACGCCTATTTTCAAATTCCCCTGGCCGAGGGCAGTAAAAGGTACACTGGGTTCACATTTAATGGAAAATCATATGTCTATTATGTTCTACCGCAAGGGCTGAAAACGTCGGTTGGTAGTTTTAGTCGGGCAATGGATAGGATATTGGGGCAAGAGGTTAGGACGTTTTGTGTCAATTATTTGGATGATCTGGCTATCCTTACTAGTGGTGATTTGCAGGAACACTTGAGTCACCTTGATGTCGTATTGGGTCGATTGCGCAAAGCCGGTCTAACCTGCAACTTGTCCAAATGTAGGTTTGTATGCGCGGAGGTGAAAATGTTAGGGCACATAATCGACACTGAGGGCATCCGGACTGACCCACAGAAATTGGAAGCCATTAGGGATTTCCCAGCGCCTAAGAAGATAAAACACTTAAGGGCGTTTTTAGGGCTTTGTAATTATTATCGCCGGTTTATTCCGCGTTACAGCGAATTAATAAGGCCTTTGTGTAGGTTATTAGGAAAGGGAATACATTGGAGGTGGGATATGTCGGCTCGAGAAGCGTTCGAAGGGCTGAAGGGGGCCTTCATGAGTACGATTAGGTTACACCACCCTGATATAGGATCTCCATATATTCTGCAGGTAGACAGTTCGGGGGTAGGGGTGGCTGGGGTGCTATACCAGGGCCAGGGGGAGGATATGAAGGTTCTGGGGTATTGTAGCAGGTCGCTGAGAGGGGCGGAATTGAGGTGGACCGTTACCGAACAAGAACTATGGGCTGTTATATATGGGATAAAGAAATTCGAGACTTACTTACGAGGCGCTAAGGTGATTATACGGACTGACCATAAAGCACTAACTTTTATGAAATCTTGTCGGCTGTTTAATAGTAGGGTTACTCGTTGGATTCTGTTTTTAGAGCAGTTTGATTATACTATGGAACACATAAAGGGGAAGGATAACCTGGTTGCCGATGTGTTATCCAGGTACTTGCCGGAGGGTTTATCCATTCAGGAGGACAAAGTTTTAGGTCCCGAAATTAGTTATATGGGGGTAACGCTGGACCGGGAGTTGAGGAGCGATCTAACCCGTTTGTGCGAGTATCAGGCGGAGGACACTTTGTTGCGACTATTGAGAGAGCAAGTGGAAGGGCGAGGGGCCGCCACTGGTAGGCTGAAGCGAATTGGGGTTTTGAGTCGAATAATAGATGGAGTATTGTGCTTTGTGGGTTCGGGGAGAAATAGGGTGGTACCATTTTTACCTAGTGTTTTACAGGAGAGGGTGATATTGCAAGTGCATACGGAAATGGGCCACTTAGGGGCTCTGAAAACAGTAAAACTAATGCGCGACAGATATTATTGGCCGAACTTACGAAGACGCGTAAAGGAGGTGATATCGAGATGTCATATTTGCCAATTGTCTAAACCGAACAACGTGAACTTAGTCGGGAGCTGTAAATCCATTCTACCTGGGGAAATAGGAGATGTAGTAATGGCGGATTTGTACGGGCCTCTGCCCAAGGGGAAGTATGGATTAAGTTATTTACTAGTAGTACAGGATAGTTTCAGCAAATATCTGAAGTTATTCGAACTAAGGAAGGCCACAGCTAAAGGAGTAGTTTCTAGAATTAGACTATACGGGAGGTTTATAAAACCAAAAACGATTCTGACGGACAACGGCAGTCAATTCGTTAGTAGAGAGTGGAAGGAATCTTTAGCGGGGATGGGAATCCGACCTATCTACACCACGGTTAGGAACCCGCGGCCTAATATCACGGAGAGGGTAAATCGAGAACTAGGGCGTCTGTTTAGAACTTATTGTCATAAAAATCACAAGGGGTGGGTCGACCAGGTAAGGAGGATAGAGGATTTGTACAACAATACCCTTCACCTCAGTACCGGGTTTACCCCGAATGAGTTATTGTACGGTCGGAAGACGAGGTTGGCGATGGATGGGAAGACTAGTGAAGTGGTAAGCGAGAGTGAGTTAGAGGAAATGAGGAGGAGAGCTAGAGAGAAGTTGGTGGAAACTAGTAAAAGGCGAAATGAATATTTCGATAGAACGCACCGGTTGGTGAATTTCCAGATAGGAGATTTAGTGAAGGTGCGCCGTCACAATAAATCTAGTGCTATGCTTAAACAAATAAAAAAGTTCTCTTTACTATACGAGGGGCCTTATGTGGTTGCGGCAGTCCCCTTCCCGAATGTATATGTTCTAATGAATCCAATCAACAAGCAAATAAGAGGGAAGTTCAATGCCATACATTTGTCTAGATATTACAGTTAGTCAATGCTGTTATTCCGTTTTCCCGGGGCGACGGCTGAGATGGGGGAGGGGGGGGGGGGATTGGGAGAAAATCATTTTTTTTTGATTAACTTGTATCGTGGTCATTATTCAAAGAGGAGTGTATTAATATAAATAAACGATATCTATTGGTGACGGAGTTTCTTCTTGATACCCTGTCGAGTATACCTTTAAGAAACAAGTCACAACTGATAAGTGTACATTTATGACTTGTTGGGGAGGATTGTAGTGGACCCAAGCCTTTAATAGAGAGTTGTAGCAATCCGGACCCCACGACACGGTGTTGATTTGCTAAATTAAGTCTTAAGAGAACAGGTAAATTAAAGAAAATGGGATTCATTAATAATAAATATAAATTAGATCAATCACCTTCGTAATTCATACCAATCGAATACTATCGAGATCGATGAAACATTAAGTGAGTGAGTGGCCCGGATGTCCTCACCGGTCTTAGATTAATATATTTATATCTACGCCATAAGGCGTAAATCGCAGTGGGATCCTAAAATCATCAACACAAAGAAAAATAATTACTCGTTAAATACGACCGATTCGTAAAGTAGCAGATAACCAGGAGGTTAAAATATATGGAGAATATCGATCGATTATTTTCAGTTAATTGTTATAAATATCGTAGGGTGCGAGAGGGATAGTAGAGTAGGCTCCGCGCCGCTTACGACGAGCCTTCAATGTGTAAATTAATCGAAGCTGTATAATCGAGTCACAAAGAAGCGGAGAAACTAGTTCGGCAGGTAAAGAGTTTAGTAGAATCGGGTGACGATTTCGATATGATTGTTCGATTATTACTATAAAGTAACTGGCCACTAAAATGCGAAGCACGTGGGTACACGTGGAAGTAAAATAAAGAAGAAATTAACTGGCGCCACAATCCCTAGACACGCCACGTGTTCAGGCCGCGTCTATCGGGGGGGAGGGGGAGAACGGTTATAAGCGATAGGCGTCAGTTGCGGCACCCTTTTCCACTGTCGTCGTACCGAGAGGCTGGCCGTGCTCGAGATTCCTGAGGAAGCGGGAAGGACAGGACGAACAAAGATTTGAAGAAATTTAATACCGACGCCGTGCACGTTTCGCCTACATCAAATATCAGTAAGTGTCTTTTGTGAGAACTGAGGCTAGCAATGTCAACTTATTATTGATGGGTTTGTACTATGGGGCTTTGTGAGGGACTTCCTTTATACCATGGCGTAAGGACTGTGTAAGGGACCGTGTAAGATGCCACCTTGGTTAAAGTGAAGGGTTGGTTGGGGAAAATTGAAAGTGGTTGACTTTTTGGTTGGGATTCTAGTTGTAAATTTGGAGTAGAGAAGGGAAAAACCCTTGCTTATTAAAAATGCAGAGGTAGTTTGTTGACATTGTTGGCTATGTACTCTTAAAGGAAAAGAGATTGCCGATTTCTGCAGAAAATTTAGTGGAGAAAAGGGCTCCTGCCGGGATCGGCGTCTCTTAACATGATGTTGTAAATTTTGTGATACTTTGTGGGAAGAAACCCCGTAATTAGGCTCTGATCTGATTAGTTAAGAAATCGTTTAAGATTAGGGTTAAGGTCAGGCAACCCTTGTGTAAATCCTGTCCTGTGTATATGTATATCTTATTGATGAAAGCCCTACGCAAGTCCTAAGCATCGACTTCGCGCTTTGATCGGACTCGAGGTGACGGGGCATGCTTACATGACTTGGCAGGCAACCCTTGTGTAAATCCTGTCCTGTGTATATGTATATCTTATTGATGAAAGCCCTACGCAAGTCCTGAGCATCGACTTCGCGCTTTGATCGGACTCGAGGTGACGGGGCATGCTTACATGACTTGGCAGGCAACCCTTGTGTAAATCCTGTCCTGTGTATATGTATATCTTATTGATGAAAGCCCTACGCAAGTCCTGAGCATCGACTTCGCGCTTTGATCGGACTCGAGGTGACGGGGCATGCTTACATGACTTGGCAGGCAACCCTTGTGTGAAGTATCCTGTGTATATGTATCTTCATTGATGAAAATCCTACACGCTTTGGTAGACGCTCATTAGAATGGTACAGTTATGTTACATGTAATTGATGGTTATGTTAATGATATCTCTATATCCGCTACTTACTATCTCAATCATTTTAGTCCCGATGTCTTGTTGCGTTGCGGTATGGGTGACCCCCAAAGCAAGCAGACCCTTGGTAGATAGAGGTAGGTGAGGACGGGGCAATCACAGTAGGGGTTCTTCAAGCGGGGTCTGGCTTGTTATAAGATTAGGGAAGATTGGGGCTTGATGTTAGAGACATACTAGGATAACTGCAGGCTTCAGGAATCTAAGGGTGTGAGGGGGCTGATAAAACCTAAATCTGGGTTGGCTCCAGTTCCACCCTTCACCGGCGTCGAGTGGGGAAGTTGAACTGTTAGATGCCGTTTAGGTAATGGGTGGCTAAAATTTAATGTGGGATTTTTAACCCAATCTCCTTAAGGAATCCATAGATAAATAGTACCTCCACTCCACCCATTATTGCGACGGATAGATTTGGAAAGCTAAGTATTATTGTGTTCATATTTAAATATTTGTTTCCTGTGTAAAAATAAACGTAAACCTCATATGTTTTTCAGAGCCGCGACATTAATCTAGAGAGTCTAATTTTTAATTAGACTATCTAAGCTTTATTTTATTGCTTTATACTGTTTAATTTATGTTTTGACTAAGCCATTTAAGATAAAGATGACAGAACTTCAACATTGACCAAACTTTATTAACAGGCTATGAGGTGACGTTAGTGGGTCAGGATTTGTTCTATTCTTCGCCATGAATCACCCCGTTGAAGACGTATTAGTATAATCATACACAATTCTCTACTAACTGATGAGGCTCTGAATTGTTGTATGGAAAGCCGAAACGTTAAGTTCTAAACACTCAGAAAGGGCTAACCCTTACTTGATCTGGCTAATGCGCCGGGTCCTGAGTGTGGATATGTCTTCCTTACAATCCACCTTAAACATATTTATTGTGTGTCAAACTAGGTGTTCTGTCGCCTTAATTACTCTGATGAACAATTCACCACTTAACCATGTGCGTAATCGCACACCTATTTTATTATTTCTTGTGAACTTAGCTTGCACGGCATATGTTTCGGGCGAGTATAGCTTCTCCGGACTAGCGGCTATTTAAACTTAAGGAGCCTCGGGTTCGAACCGACCGATCGTAGGTTATATTCAAATAATAACGAGATGGTCCCTTTAGTTCCGTAGTTAGTCATAGTAGTAAGGATAAATACATGGTCGTCTGGTTGTTTGCCACCTCCGCAGCGTTATAAATGTAGGAGTTGGCGGGGAGCACTACTTACCTATCCTAAAGAACAGTTTAAGGCACGGTGTACGAAGGATAAAGGTTATCTATTAACTCAATTACTAAATGACAGGAGGGCGAAGCCACAAGGTAAGCTAGTTTGATTAAACCTATCTACGAGTCTGTCAGGAGTTGGTCGTTATATACCTTCCTTGTTAAAGGTTCCAAGACGTCAGTCAGATAATAAGTACGATACAATTGACAACCGCTTAAGGCCAGACGGTACCCTAGGCCCTTAAGGCTATTCAAATTCAAGTTATACATAATTAATTTTCAATATTCATTTTAGCGATCAAGTAGGAACAACCTAGTGTATGAGTTAGGCGAGCGTTAGGTTTTGTCTCAATTTTATAGTTTTGTTTTCATAAACTTTATATTCTAGTGTAGATAATCGCCATAGCTTGTAACCATAAACTCAATTTTAGATCTAAGAACGAAATTCGTACTGACCGGGTCGCGAGATACTAAACCAAAACCGAACCAACGTAAATTAGTCGAAGGAAGGTCGAGTAACACGATTAGACTCTGTACCTGCGCAGAAGACTAAAATGTGAACTCTGCGCACCCACGTGACCACGAGACGCCAGCTGGGCACTTCGACGCACAGGCAAATGTATGGAAAGTCTGACCGGTTAGTCTTTAATTGGCCGAAGGGATAATTCGGTGGCGGGCCCAATAATTCTGAATAGAACAACTTACGAACCCTTAAGGAATGGTTGTATATGTGAATTTTCCTGGATGATTCCCAGTTAGGGTTACCCGTAAACGACCTGGAAACTAGGATTGGTAGATTTAGATAGACTTCCATACTAAATCGTCCGCCCTTAGCGCCCTCTATAAGACCTCCTCAATATCTCCATTATTAGACAGTTAGCTAAGATATCGATCGACCGAGTAATTCCACGATTATTACACAGATGGCGTGAGTTTCAGTGGTAAAATAATAATCATGAATGTATGTGGATTTCTGGATACCTACGGTTAGGACTATGTTATAACTTTATTTAAAGGGTAGGCTGTAGATGTATTTCAGGGTTACATTTACTTCTAATTTGTTAGTTTGTCTTTACGGCGATTCTACATATATTATTATAAGATTAGATTAGAAGAGAAGCTAGTAAGGATAGTGGTAGTCTTTTTATATACTTAGATTGCCTTTGGGGTGGCTTCTCGAATACCATTACGACTTTATAATTTCACTTAGGGGTTGTTAACGGGTTGTCAACAGGCTCTTTATGCAATTACTAAACTTATCGGTCAGTCTGTGGTGCATTCTTAAGTGTTATTGAGAGGGTTGTGTAATTTACGTAAGGGCCAGGCCGCGAGTATATTCGTTTTATCTATATATATATTCAATCTGTTAGTTCATCCGTATGGTGACCTTTCATATTACATTACAGTTTTATAACTTCGCTTAAGAGATCGATAGCTAGTCTACTAATAATTTATCTATGTACTTAATAGGTCCGCTTGTCTCCCTAATGCCTTATATATGTTGTTATTAGTTCCGACCTTCACTTAAGCGCAAGCTAGAGAACTGGTGACAGGTTAGTTGTGTAGGTTATAGGTTAATTAAGGGATCAATAGCGTACCTGCTAATAATTTATTTAGTTATTAAATAGGTCTGTCTGTCTCTTAAATGATTTTGTTATATTATAAGTGTATAATTTTAGTTAAGGGGAAGCCAGTGAGTTTATTAGTGGTTAGTACTTTCATATGTCTAAGGGTTCTTCCTTTTAAGGTGATTTTCCTACATTACTATGAGGTTACAAGTTTACTTAAGGGCAAGATAACTAGTGTATCGATGGACTACTTACCGTTTAAGAGTTCTCCTTTAAGGCGATTTCATACATTACTATAGGATTACGACTTCACTTAAGGGGTATGCGGTCATAGTCGTTATAACTTCAAGGCCTATCGTGTTCGAGGGGTAACCGTGTTATTACGAGACATGTTCGGAGTTGTAAGGAGGTAGCTAGGCTGGTGAATAGGGTGACTTAGGCTAGGGTACTTCGACTACGTTAGGATAATAAATCGCATATATTTTAATCTGAAACTCGCATTTAGTAATTTAAATTCTGGTCTAATGCTAATCAGGACTTAGTGGTTCTGCGGTTAAGGATTAGTTATAGGCCATTGCTTTTAATGTAGGTATAATGTAAAATTAGGGTTTTGATTTTGTTCTTTCACACCTGGGACTGATTGAATCCATACCTCTTAGGATCTGGGGTTATTATCGGTCACAACGAGGGGTCCAAATAGACGATTACGCCATTAGACGATCACAGCCAAATAAAATATTAGCTTTCTTTAATAATAACATTAACGGTTACAAAATACTATTAACATTTCTTTATAATAATAGAGACAACAATAATATGTTAGAATTACACATGTCTTCACGTATTCAAATTGGCGAGTACGTCGGTATACTCCACGTGAGTTCAAATTTATAATTTTATTATTTTTATAAACGGGGGGGTCTCTACAACTTCACGTCGGGGCAAAGGTTGTTACTTTACAAGTCGCAGGTTCGGCCCCATATGGAGTACTGCTGCCATCTCTGGGCAGGTGCACCCGGATACCAGTGGCCCTTTTGACTCGGTTCAACGACGGGCTGTGAGAATTGTCGACGATTCCAAACTCACTTGCGGTATCGAGCCCTTAAGTCTGAGGAGAGACTTTGCCTCACTGTGTGTGTTCTACCGCTTGTACAATGGGTTGTGTTCTGAGGAATTGTTCGAAATGATGCCCACGGCTACTTTCTACCATCGCACCGCTCGCCATCGGCAGGGAATTCATTCTCACACTTTAGAACCTAAATGGTCGCGTACAGTGCGGTTTCAGAGAAACTTCCTCCCGCGAACGCTTAAGTTGTGGAATGAGCTCCCTGCCAAGGTTTTCTGCAAGGACTACAGTATGGAGTTCTTCAAGAAAGAAGTTATTAGATTTCTGAAGGGTCGGCAACGCGCAAGTGATACCCCTGGTGTTGCAAGCGTCCATAGGCTACGGTGACCGCTTACCATCAGGCGGGCCGTAAGCTTGTTTGCCACCTTAGTGGTATAAAAAAAAAAAAAAAAAATCCAAAAAGGAATAAGAGGTGGGGTTTCTCAATGTAGTAACCGTTATGCAAAAGCTAACAATATCTTTATGGAAAATTATAATAGTAACTTACCTTATTCTTATTTAATTTACCTTGATGCTAATAATCTATATGGTTGGGCTATGTCACAATACCTTCCGACGAGTGAGTTTGAATGGGTTGATATAAACGCTAATTTTCAAGTGCCTGATAACTCGGAATATGGTTATATATTGGAAGTAGATTGAGAATATCCAGATCACTTACATGACTTACATTCAGATTTTCCTTTGTGTCCTGATCAGATATGTATTGGTAACACAAAAGAAAAAAAAATAGTTCTATATTTGAATAATAAATAGTTCTAAATTTGAATAATAAAAATAATTACATAATACATTATCGGAATTTAAAACAATGTTTACAAACTAGATTAAAATTACTAAAAGTGCATAGAATTTTAAAATTTAAACAAAGCTATTGGTTAAAAAAATACATTGATTTAAATACTAACCTACGTGCATCGGTGGTTTCCGACTTTCAAAAAGATTTTTATAAATTAATGAATAACTCTGTTTTCGGTAAAACCATGGAAAATATTGAAAAAAGAGTAAATTTAAAGCTGGTGACTCATTGGGAGAATCGCGGAAATGTTCAAGGTGCTCAATCATTGCTAAAATTAGGACTGTTTAAAGATGAAAAAAATGGTAAAATATTTAGAGAGTTTGTAGGACTACGCTCAAAAATGTACGCGATTGACGTAGAAGATAAATTTGTTGCTAAAGCAAAGGGTGTAAACAAAAGCGTTGTTAAAAACTTTAAAATTGACAATTACAAAAAATGTTTATTCAATAATACTAATGAAATTTGTGAAATGCTTCGGTTTAAATCTATGAAACATGTAATTTTTACTCAAAAATGTAATAAAGTTTCTTTATCTTACAATGATAGCAAAAGTTATATAAAACCTAATTCTACCGATACGCTGGCATGGGGTCATTATAGCTTAAAAAATGTTTAGTTTAGAAAATAATGTAAAAACTTTCTAAATTGTTTTTGTAGAACGTTTTTATTGAATGTAGTATCTAGTTTTAAGAATTTAATTATTTAAATTAAATTTCAGTACTGTGTATCATTAAAAAATATTGTAGTTTAAGAAATGTATAGAAGTTGTAAAATGAATTTTGTATTATGTTAAAACATTATTTGATTTTAATTTGAACTGTGATGTTCATTTTCATCTAATTTGATTTGATTTTAATTTAATTTTGAATTTATTATGGATAACAATTTAAACGGCTTTTCTCTGTGCTTGAAATAAACGTGTTTTAATTTGATTTTTAAATTTAATTAAAATTAAATTATTATTATATATTTTTTTTTGTATTTATAGTGCTTTTAATTGAAAAAAAAAAAACTTGGTTCTCTAATTATTTGTTTTACTAACTCTACACCTGTTTATCCAAAATATAATAAATGATTTTTACATTATTTCAGTATTTTATTTAAAACTAATGTTCAATATGAACAAATAACATTTGAATGTAAATCCTTATGAAGCTAACACGTATTTAAAAGATGTTTCATTTCTCGCACCCTTTTACGGCTATAGTAGCAGGTCCTAGTGGATGTGGAAAATCTAATTTTGTTACAAATTTTATAAACTAAGTTAAAAAAATATGTGACACAGATTTTAAGCATATATTTTGGTGTTACGATGAAATGCAGCCACTGTATAATATTAGTAATGTTATATACACTCAAGGAATTCCAGATTAAATATGTTTGATGGTAATGAACCTTAATTACTGGTAATAGATGACCTTATTGCGAGAATCGGATGGACGAGTTGTTGATATTTTTACTAAAGGGAGTCATCATAGAAATTTAAGCGTTTTCTATATAACTCAAAATTTATTTCATCAAGGTTAAGGTCAACGTGATATTTCACTAAATTCTAGTTATATAATTTATTTTTAAAAATCCTTGGGACCGAACTCAAATACGCAATTTAGCACGACTAGTTTTTCCAGATAATTGCAAATTTGTAGAGTAAGCCTATAAAGATGCCACTAGTAAACCGCATGGTTATGTGATGATAGATCTAAAACAAAAAACAAATGACATTTATCGCTTTAAAAGTAATATATTTCCACTCGATAATAATGTTTGTACTGTTTACATACCAAAAAAAGGATTTAAATGTAATATGAAGGATCAAATATCAATTAGTTCAACATCATGCATGGAACCGTAACAACGTGTGATAATAATTCATTATCATTCGTAGTTTGTAAAGTATCGCAAAACTTTAACTACTTGTGAAGAACTTTTTTTTTTGACGTGACAACGTCTTATAAATTGGTTTGCCGGGTGACACTTCGAGAAACTGCGTTACGCTCCGCTCACGTTATGCGCTCACAATGAGAGCGAGTGAGAGGCACGCGCCCGCCTAAGAGCGAGAGAGACAGACATAAAATCATTGTCACGTAAAACTTTCGCCCGTATACCGACTTTACAGGCAACCAGTTTTTTTTTTTTTTTTTTTTTTTTATACCACTAAGGTGGCAAACAAGCTTACGGTCCGCCTGATGGTAAGCGGTCACCGCAGCCTTTGGACGCTTGCAACACCAGGGGTATCACTTGCGCGTTGCCGACCCTTCAGAAATCTAATAACTTCTTTCTTGAAGAACTCCATACTGTAGTCCTTGCAGAAAACCTTGGCAGGGAGCTCATTCCATAACTTAAGCGTTCGCGGGAGGAAGTTTCTCTGAAACCGTACTGTACGTGACCACTTAGGTTCTAAAGTGTGAGAATGAATTCCCTGCCGATGGCGAGCGGTGCGATGGTAGAAAGTAGCCGTGGGCATCATTTCGAACAATTCCTCAGAACACAACCCATTGTACAAGCGGTAGAACACACACAGTGAGGCAAAGTCTCTCCTCAGACTTAAGAGCTCGATTCGATCGTCAAAGTCAAAGTCAAAATGGTTTATTCAAATAAGGATTTTACAATCACTTTTGAATCGTCAAAGTTATAAAATATTATTTTTTGAACCCTCCCACCTTCCCGCCGGTTCACAATGTTGTTGATTTCTACCGAGAAGAATCCGGCAAGAAACTCGATAGTTACTCTTTTAAAAACACTATCAATAATACAAATAAACTAAAATACAATTAATGTTTTATATAAAAAAATTTTAGTCGTACAATTTCATGTTTTTTCCATTTTAATTTGGTTTACCTATGCATCCTGTAATTGAGCATCATCAGTCCCAAGGATTTTTATCATTTACATAATCTGAAATATTGTAGTATGCCTTTTTACAAAGTACCTGCTTGATAAAAGATTTAAATTTACTTATTGATAAATTTTGAATTTTATTGGGAACTTTGTTGTAAAAGTGTATGCATTGCCCCATAAAAGAGTTACTTATTTTGTGTAGACGTGTATCATGCACCAACAGCTTATTTTTACTTCTAGTATTTACTTTGTGAACGTCACTTTTCTTGCTGAAACTATTGATATTTTTATGTACATATAAAAGATTTTCATATATGTACTGCGACACTAAAGTTAAAATTTTTACTTCCCTAAACCTATCCCTCAG
This sequence comes from Apoda limacodes, assembly GCA_946406115.1. Classification (NCBI taxonomy): domain Eukaryota; kingdom Metazoa; phylum Arthropoda; class Insecta; order Lepidoptera; family Limacodidae; genus Apoda; species Apoda limacodes. Next base: position 2,145,857 of record OX291542.1, on the reverse strand, counting down.
AGATATCCTAGATCCTAATTTATAAATAGCACGAATTGCCCTTTTTTGTAACAAAAATATTGTATTTACATCAGTAGCGCTACCCCACAATAGGATACCATATGTCATTAAACTATGGAAATAGCTAAAATATACTATTTTTGCAGTGTCGACATCGGTCAATTGTCTTATTTTCTTGATTGCATACACAGCAGAGCTAAGTTTTTTGGCTAGGTTATGAATATGAGGACCCCATTGAAGTTTGGAGTCCAGCGTTATGCCAAGAAAGACTGTTGAATTAACAAGTTCTAATTGCTCGCCATTAATATTAATACATGTCTGTCTCTGACTAACATTTGGTAATGTAAATTTAACACATTTGGTTTTTTTTTTCATCAAGTAACAAATTATTAGCGTTAAACCAATTTACAATTTTAGAAAGGGCATCATTTAATTCATTATAACATGTCTGTCGTCTCTTAACTTTAAAAAGCAAAGAGGTGTCATCAGCAAATAAGACAATGTCATGGTTTTTTACCTAAAATTGAGCCCTGAGGGACTCCTACAGTGACTGCTGATCCCGGAGATCTTTCACCGTTGACATCTATTTTCTGTACTCTCCTACTCATATGGGATGTCAAAAGGTCGAGAGCTTTGCCTCTAATACCATAGTGATGTAGCTTCCTGATGAGATTTTCATGTTGAACACAGTCAAATGCCTTAGATAAATCACAAAACACTCCAAGGGCGTCATGCGAATCCTCCCAGGCGTTATATATATTTCTTAATAGTGCCACTCCTGCATCGGTTGTGGAACGGCCTTTCATAAAGCCAAACTGTTTATTACTAAGTAGCTCATTAATACAGAAATGGCTTAACATTTGACAATTTTCAAAAACTTTACTGAGTATAGGTAGTATTGAAATAGTCCGAAAATTATTAGGATCTGTTGAACTACCTGATTTAAAAAGAGGTATAACTTTGCTAAGTTTCATCTCATCAGGAAACACACCACTATCAACACAACTATTAAATATAATGGCTAAGGGTTGTGCTATAACATGAATAATTGAATTTATAGTTTTTACAGAAAGTCCCCAAAGTTCTGTGGTGTTTTTGATTTCTAATGTTTTAAATGTATTAATGATATCTGTAGGACTAATGTTTTTAAATACAAAGGGAACACTAGCTTTTAATAATTTTTCTGCTAAGATTGGACTTGAGTTTAGATGTTCAGTTGTTTTGAATGGGATATTCGTAAAAAACTGTTCAAAGGCAACTGCTACCTCAGAATTTGTTTTAAAACTAGCATCATCTACAATCAACTCAAAGTCCTCACAAGAATTCCTAGCTTTACCAGTTTCATTATTTATTATGTTCCATGTAGTTTTTATTTTATTTGTTGAATTTTTTACTTTATGTCTGAGGTGAATTGCTTTTGCAACAAGACAGACCTTTTTAAAGGTTTTTGAGTATTTTTTTAAATATTCCCTAAATATTTGGCTATTATTATATGTTTTTTCTTTATATAATTCATACAGTTTACGCCTACTTTTATGAATACCTGGGGTAGCCCATTCACTAAAACTAAAGCGACTGGAAATAAGTTTCTTTTTTGCAGTAAATATTTTATTATACTCTGTAGTAATAGTGTCAAGAACAGTATTGTACATATCATTTGGGTCGCCATTTTAAAGCAAATCTGGAAGTTTATGCATTAAGTTAGATTTAAATGATTCAACCCGTTTAGTTGTTATTGGTATAAATTTAATTTCCTTTTTAGTAATACTATTCTTTCTTTCTAAAACCACTAACTGTCCACAATGATCTGACTCTAGATTGCTTATAATTGATTTTTGAATTGGTTTTATGTCAGTAAATATATTGTCGATGCAAGTGGCACTGGATACAGCAATTCTAGTTGGTTCACAAAACAAATTATTTAAATTAAAAGACTGAAATAAGGCAAGCAATCTGGTGCTTAATGAGCTATTTTCCAAAATGTTTATATTGAAGTCTCCACAAACAATGATTTGTTTATTGGAATTGCTGATTTTATTTAGCACTTCTTCCATAACTAATTCAAAATTATCGTAAATTGCACAAGGCGGCTTGTATACACTCACAACAATGAGATGCTCAACTTCTATACAGGATAGCTCGGTTGTTCGCTCAACTGAGAGGCTCACAATGTCTTTACGTTCCTTAAACTTTAGCTGTTTATTAACTAAAATTAAAGAGCCACCATGGATAGCATTTACTCGGCTGAACGAACTTCCCACCTGGTGATTAGTGAAATTGAACATAAACTGATGGCTGCGTAGCCAGTGTTCAGTGATACATAAAATGTCAATCTTTTGGCAGTTTATGAACAATTCATCATTTCTAGTTCTTTCTAAGACATTCCTTGTATATTCTGATGCACCAGGTTCAATGGAATATTATTTTTAATATGACAAAGTTTATTTTTTTGTTTCTGTTTTCATAAAACTTGAGTAGACATAGATTGTTTAATATAATCATTATTAATGTTGGAATTATATAATATGCCAAAGTGGTCCTTTGTTGTCTGAAAATTAATTTTAAATTATTACATGTCAAATTATTATACTGCTCAATAGAAGCAGGTTGTTTAGCTAAATGATTAGCTGAAATGTCAATTACACTATTATAATTACATGCAGTACTCCATATGGGGCCGAACTTGCGACTTGTAAAGTAACAACCTTTGCCCCGACGTGAAGTACTGCTTCGCTCTGTTGAGTACACCAAGTTTTTTGGACGCAAGCTTCACCTTATCTTGTAAATGATCTCGGAACTGAACATCGCTGTAGATGTCGACACCAAGAATTCCAATGCTCTTGGAGATGGAGAGGGCAGTGTTCTGGAATTGTGGGTCTACAGTGAATGGAGTTTTCTTAGCGGTGAACGCGCACACTTGTGTCTTTGTAGGGTTGAATCGGACCAAGTTTACCCGTCCCCAGTCAGAGACCTGGGACAGTGTGGTCTCGATTTGAGACACAAGTTCTCCACGGTTTTCCTCCACAACGGAACGAGGGATGTTTGCACGACCCGTGTAAAAAGCGTCTCCAGTACTGTCATCTGCATAGCAATGTATGTTGTTGATGTCCAACATGTCATTGATATGCAGTAGAAACAGTGAAGGAGACAGCACAGAGCCTTGCGGGACACCAGCATTAATGTCCATGCTATCAGAGCAACTACCGTCAACTACGGCTCGTATGCGTCTGCCGGACAAAAAGCTAGCCACCCATTTGCACAAACCCTCGGGCACTCCGTAAGATGGCAACTTCGATAGAAGACCCCGGTGCCAGACCCGATCGAACGCCTTCGCTATTTCCAGGCTACATGCCAATGCCTCCCCCTGACCCTCAATGGCTAGTGCCCATCGGTGTGTGAGATACACTAGAAGGTCACCAGTCGAGCGACCGTGGCGAAAGCCATATTGGCGGTCGCTGATCAGGTCATGTTTTTCTAGGTATCTCAAAAGCTGTGTGTTGATCACACGCTCCATCACCTTAGAGAGGAGAGAGGTAATAGCTATAGGCCTGTAATTCGATGGATCTGATCTATCGCCCTTTTTGGGCACCGGGTGCACATTCGCAGTCTTCCATGAAGACGGAAATTGCCTAGTGTGGTAAGAAAGCGCGAAGAGGCGCGTGAGTACAGGACATAACTCAGGAGCACACTGCTTAAGCACCACTACTGGTATACCGTCTGGCCCACTCGACTTATGAACGTCTAGAGGAAGCAACGCCCGCCTGACCTCCCGCTGCGTTATGGAGATTTCCGGCATGGTCTTACCTCACCACGGTATAGTAGGTGGTACAGCGCCTTCATAGTTCATATTCGAGTTCGAGGCAAAGAGACTGCCCAGTAGATCGGCTTTCTCTTTAGCACTATGGGCCAAGTCACCATCGGTCTTTCGCAGTGGTGGTAACGACGACTGGCAGAAGTTCCCCTCGGCAGCTTTAGCAAGCGACCAGAAAGCACGACTCCCAGAGGGATAGCTCGCAAGTCGCCCACCTATTTTGCCGATGAATTGGAATTTTGCTCTAGCAATTGCTTTCTTACTGAACCTCGAGGCAGCATTTAATTTGCGTTTTAACTCAGAAATATTTGGATCCTTATTATAATGAGCCGTGGTCCAAGCCTCATATGCATTTTGCTTAAGAAGTTTAGCTTTTCTGCAAGACCTATTAAACCACGGTCGTTTTTTGACACCGGCAGCTACTCGCGGGTTAGGAATATAGCATTCCATACCAGCAAGGATTGTCTCAGTGACTGTGGCTGCGCAGACGTCAGGATCTTCTGAGTTTAAGCAGATCTGCCTCCACGGGTACGATGCGTAAAATTCTCGCAATCCATCCCAGTCTGCCGACTTATAGTGCCATACACGACGCCAATTAGTTGGCCCAGAAGGATCGGGTTGTGTGCATGACACTTGAGTCCGAACGAGACAGTGGTCCGAGGAGCCAAGAGGCGCATCCACAGAGACAGAGTATCCGTCCGGACGAGTAGTCAGCAGAAGGTCCAGTAAGGAGCTCGTATGTTCCTCTATATTTGGTATTCTCGTTGGAGAAAGTACCAGCTGAGAGAATCCATAGGTCAGAGCAAATTCATGAGCAGATATCCCAGCATAGTTATTGGTTCGAGAACTGAGCCACTCGCGATGGTGGGCGTTAAAGTCTCCCAAAATAACTAGTTCTGCTGTGGGATATTGCTCTAGAACTTTGTCAGTCGTCAAACTCAGGTGCGTGAAGAGTCGAGTTACGTCCGTGTCACCTGTATAGGCACGCATAGATACGAGTGTGGCTGCCGTAATCTACGCGCACCCACAATATCGACAGGTCCCTGTCTTCAAGGCTATGAAGGCGGCGACAGCAGATATCCTCCCGGACGAACATACACACACCGGCACGACTCATAAAATTGTGTTCGAGCTTGTAGCCGGGATAGTGAAGGTATGATGTGTCGGCCGGGCAGCATATCTGCGTCTCCGTTAGAAAAAGAATGGTCGGCTGCGCAGTTTCGAGATGGTGGTGGACTGCGTTAAGATTTGCGTGAATACCCCTTATGTTGCAAAAATCCACATTTTATGTGGATGGAGTAGCCGCTGTACAAACTCTTTTCTTTTTCGTTCTCATGGCCATAATATATATAAAAAAGTTACTAAGACTAAGGATGAGGATTCACTGCACAGACAGCTTAGAGAACAAAAGGTGCGGTTCTAAGACTGCCGAAGCTCGCCACAGATGATACGGTTGCTGGCACGGCGGGCGGAAGGGCCCCTGATCCCCCTCTGTTGTAGTAGCTGGGTCCACTCCGGTCTCCTTCTCCGGCACGACTACCACTTCAGATACTTTACACAGGCTGGCGAATCAGCCTCCCAGGGCGGAAATTAAGTGATCCCTGGATTCCGGATCCCGTTCAACCTGCGGGCGGCCAGCGGTCAGCCGTTTCATCAGGTCTCCCTGACCGCCGAACCAGCACGCCGCGCAGCGAATCCTCAAAGAGCTCTGGCAACCTTACTCACCGCCAGGAACACAACACTACTCAATGTTAGTGTTATTATGGCCGCGGTTTTCTGTAAGGTGGAGGTACTTCCCCAGTTCGGGCCGCTCATTCGAGCAAGTACTCGCTATGCCCTGCTTTAGTTGTTCGGGTGGCTTATTCGAGCGAGTACTTGCAGTGCCCTACCTCTCTTGATTTTTATTTTAAACAGGTTAATTTTATTTTAGCAGAAAAAATTAATTTAAAAGAAAAAAACAAATAAAAAAACAAAGAGATATTCACTGAGATCTCCTAATTTAAATTACTTAGTGTCAACAGTATTATAGACAGTTATGTTATCAAAATTGACTTGGGCAAATGTTTTTAATAATTATTAATAATGAGACGAGTTAAGACACATAAAGAATTATTAAAAGCTTTACATACACTAAAAACAAAGTATCGTGAGGCACTATTAAAAAATTGTGACGAACAAGAAATAAACTGTCTCTGTGAATGTATTTATAATATTTTAAATGGTAAAATTTCTTTAAATGAGCAAGAAAAATCTAAATTAAAAAAACATAAAGTGGTTCTCAGGAAATTAGTTTCTAAAGGTAGAAACAAATTTAGAAAACGAATTATTATACAAAAAGGTGGAACATTCTTACCGATAATATTGGGTGCAGTTCTTAGTTCTTTGCTTAATTCTATCATTTAAAAATATGGAGAACACAAAAAAGATGTTGCTAGTTGAACCTTGCGTCTTAGAAAGGCTGACATATAGAGGAAATATTCCTGAAGGTTCATTGTCGCGACTAGATAAGGAAATGCAGGCTATTTTGAGTAGAAAATTAGAAGACCGTGAGAAATGGAAGTTATATTTGCAAACCCTACAACGGTATTTATATTTAACTGGTGAAGAAAGACAACCACTAAAATTACCTTTGATATCAGATGACAGTCAATTCGAAAATGCATAAAAAGATGAAAATATTAAAGTTCAAACACAAAAATTACCTTTAACATCGGATGACAGTCAATTCAAAAATACTTATAAAGAAGAAAATATTAAAATTCTGCCATTACTCAGACATTGTTAGATAATAATGATAAAGTTAAATGGGATTCACAAGGTACAGTCATCATTTATGATGAAGATATTCCTGGAAGCAACATTGTAGACTTAATAAGTGACACCCTGCGTTTGTTAAAACGTCCAAAACCAAGAGGGTGGGAACAATTTTCTCAGGTATTAGGTGTACCGTTATTTTTTATCAGTAATCCTACAACACTTGAATATATTAAAAAACTAAATGTAGAAAATTTCAAAGAATCATCTTCTTCACCGTCTTCTACGCCGAAACTACAAGCACCTTCTAATAAGACACCAAAATCTTCTTCAAAAGAAATTAAAACTAAAAAATTGACTGGGAAAGATGGACACCGTATTAAACACAGACAATTTATGTTTATTATGTATACGTTTCTAATCCAGCTGGTTATAGTAGTATTGATAAGTTAACTCAAGCTATGGATGGGAAGATAGATAAAAAAGAAGTAAAACAATGGTTGCAAGCTCAAGAAACATATACTTTACATAAACGGCTGCATAATTTTAATAATTTTTTTAGCGCAGTTTATAAAATTTGTAACAAAATTAGATTTTCCACATACACTAGGACCCGCTACTATAGCCGTAAAAGGGTGCGAGAAATGAAACATCTTTCAAACTCGCATTGTGGCATCGGACTCTGTACTTGTGGAGTTAAAGTGGGGTTTCCTGTCGAGAATATCATAACATTGGACTTTGTGACATTGAGGACGAGGCCGTTTGCCGAGAACCACGCGTTGAGCTGAGCGCACGCGTTTGCTATCTTGTTTTCGAGCTGTTCGTACGTGCGTGCACTCACCACCACTGTTGTGTCATCGGCGAACAGCACCGTCAGGCCTTCGGTAACTGAAGATGGGAGGTCATTCATAAAGAGCGAAAATAGAGAGTTTCCGAGGGCCGATCCCTGTGGTATACCAATCTCCACTTTGCCCGCATTTGACTTTATGGTTTTGCCGTCTATTTCGATTTAAACCGTTTGATGTCTATTAGTTAAAAATGACCTGAACAGTTCGTGCGTTTTGTTTTTCAGGCCATAATGTTTAATTTGTTTAATGTATTATGTAATTATTTTTATTATTCAAATTTAGAACTATTTTTTTTTCTTTTGTGTTACCAATACATATCTGATCAGGACACAAAGGAAAATCTGAATGTAAGTCATGTAAATGATCTGGATATTCTCAATCTACTTCCAATATATAACCATATTCCGAGTTATCAGGCACTTGAAAATTAGCGTTTATATCAACCCATTCAAACTCACTCGTCGGAAGGTATTGTGACATAGCCCAACCATATAGATTATTAGCATCAAGGTAAATTAAATAAGAATAAGGTAAGTTACTATTATAATTTTCCATAAAGATATTGTTAGCTTTTGCATAACGGTTACTACATTGAGAAACCCCACCTCTTATTCCTTTTTGGATAAAAGCAAGTTTATCAAAATCTGTTAAAAGTTCTAACTTTTGTTGAGTATGTTTTAACATGGAATCTCAACTCAATCCGGGTACAGTATAATACTGTGCGGCATCAAGACCGTATGTTTCAAGACATAAATTTCGAAAATTTTCAAACACATCAGTTAATAATAATACATCTGTTTTTAAATAAAGATTAGAATAATCTAACATATTTGTACAGTTAAAATGATTCCAAACATCTTTTGCATGTGAATAGTCCTCATCAGATACATGCTCATTATCCAAGGAACTAAAAACAAATTCTTTTGTTGGTAGTGTCGTGTTTTGTAATTTTTTATAGGATGTCATTAACTCATAAGGATAAATGACTTTACGTGTTAAACGGATGAAATCTTCGTTATTTGGAAAATTTTTACGAAGTTCATGAAATTGATTTGTATTAAGATTCTTTGCTAACTGAGAATGACTACAAGACATGAATTTAAAAGAATTTACAAACCTTAATTTCATACTACAATTATTTATTTGAATGCACTTAGAAAATGATATGTATTTTTCTTTATTCTGTGGTATTATTTCTATCGCTCCGTCTACACTGTTCAGCGCATGTACTATAAAATGACTATCATAATTACTTAAGTTATGTAAAAAAATTGGAACGAATCGCGGGACTTTATAATTTGAAGAGCAAATCGAATGAGCTGTTCCTCTACATAAACCTGTATGTGTATCATAATCTATAACAGACCCATTATTTAAATCTTTTTCACAAATGTAACAGGTTTTACTTTCTGATATATTTCTCTCATTCTCGACCGATAACGGCTGAGGGCTTTTATGGAAACTGTTTTTTTTAGCAATTTGTTTTAAATCATCTACTAGAGACTGCATAAAAACCTTAGCACAATCCTTCCCAGTATAGGTCCTATAAGTAGGCAGATTATTATCGTACGAACATTTAATATAACAACCGAAACTATATACTTCATGTTTTTTAATATTATTACTAAACTATTTGTTTGGATTATTATCACAACTATGAATTGGTGTTAAAAGTGCTTCAAAATCAGCATAAATGACAAATGGAATTTTCAATTTTCTATCAAATTTATCAAATGACAATATATTATTGGAAATTGGTTCACCAAACCACATCTTTTTTTTGGTAGTGAATTAGGTAAATCGGTTTTAATGTGATTACAATCAAACCTTTGATGGTTAGTTAATTCATTTTGATTTCTAAATGCTAGCAAGCACCCGTCACAAATATGAACAGCTTCATTTTTTGATGAAATTTGTTTACTAATTAATCTAGATAAATTTTTGATGTAACAATAATGATAATTAGAACCATTATTTATTAAAAGTAGATTAATGTGTTTTTGTTTTCGACACTTTGTAAAGTGAAGCGGTCCTATTATATTATTTTTTTTATTTTTGGCATCGTATTCTAAACCAAAGACATTAATACTTACATCATTTTGATTTTCAAATTTACTTATATCCCTCAATTTAACGGGAAATGGAATATTATTAAAATTTAATTTATTTTGGTGACTAAAATATGAACAGACTCTATCAGCGTTATTATTTATTGGATATAAAGCTTAAAGCACAGCCCATTGAAAACATTGGTGGTCATAATTTTTCACATTAATTACCGCTTTTTTGTGTTTAATATCTAATGGTAAATCTATATACGATGAACCACGTAGGGGATTAAATTTATTGACATTCATATCTATATGTTTAATTGCACGTAGGCTCCAGTCGCTATCTTTTTTTTTCAAAATTGCAAATCTTATTTGTTATCTCATTAACAATCATTGAAAATATTAAATCAAAATCATCTCCACGATAACAAATAAATCGATACACATAGTTAAAAGTTTGAAAATCGAAAGTATTTTTAAGTCTTTTGTTGGTTGTATAAAATCAGCATTTAAATTAAAATTTATTGTTATAACGGTTAATTGATTAATGCAATCACTTATTAACTGAAACAAACTTTATTTAATAGCGTCGAGAATTGAGTCAGGCGTCTCGAATTCTACCTGAGCTACAGTTTGTTTTGGGGTTATTCTATAGGTTAATATGCGTGCCCCAAATGCAGTTTCAATTAAATGAACATTTGAAAACTTTTCATGACAAATTATTACATTGTTTTTGTGGGAATTACTTTTCAAATGACTAGTAAATTGTTTTTTGTGGATTAAAACTTTGCATTGGGGGCATTCAATCCTATCAATATTAGAACTTACATCTAAAAAAGTAGACGATGCAGCTGCTGATGATGTCGATGGTACTGCTTCTGGTGCATCCCTTGATGTAGACCCTTGTGGATCTGATGTACGAGGCCGTTTTTCGAGTGTATTTTCTTCACCTGGAGCAATTTTTCTTTTTCCACTAACTTGGCTGTAAACAATAAAAAAACACAAGTTATTATAAAAAATAAAACAGAAATATATATTTAGAAATTAAGAACATTATAAATTACTCACTTCAAAAACAATCACACGTTTATTTACTATTTTTACAAGAAGTGCAATATGCTACGACCGGTAAAAATCCATCAATTTAACCTCCCCCATCAATTAAATGCGTATTACATGGTGTATAATACGATTTAAAGTCAGGATCCTCAATCATTGATTCAGAAAGCTTGCCACTTATAAACCAAAATCTAATATAACGATGGAATCTACTTAAAATAATTCCTTTGTCGAGTAAAATAACTTCCTCACTAGTAAGCGACCACATTTTGTTGTACTAACAGTAACAATAATCTCAAACTAAAATACATACTTTTATATTACCCACCCCTCCAATGCTAAACGATATTTTTTTTCTAACTGTAAAAAAATAAAACAAGTCGAGACAAGACAGCTAGGAAACCGAAATACTTACCATGTCTGTCCTTGATTGTTGCTCTGGTGATTTTTTTCTTCTTGTAGACATATTTTGTAGAGCAATTGATGATATTCATTAATGAGTTTTCTTTCTTCCTGTATACAGAGTTCATACAGTTGTTGGTCGTAGTAACTGTTTTGTAAGTCTGAAGCGTCCATGATGATGTTAGCTTGTATAAGAGTATCGTTTAAATATTACTTGTAGCCCAGGTACCCGTGGACGAGGGTGGGGCCGGAGAAGTGAGAAATCTATTGTTGCTGTTAATCTTTTGCATTCTCAGGTAAAAGTACAAAAGTAAGTTGAAGAATGTTAAGAATCCCCCTTATCTTTAGTTTCAATGAAGAACTTTTTACAATCACGGTTCATCGCTAATTGTTGTGTTTGTGATATTGTATATGGAATCCCGTGTACTTAGATAATGCTGGTCATGTGATTGTGTATTATATTTAACTTTTAAATCTGCGTATTTCCAATGCTCATCCGAGGGTATATCCTTTATCTTTTTCATATTATATATTTCAATTTTTAATAGGTGACTCGGAGACGTTGCGTCATCATTATTGGTAGAAATATAAGAGATTCCATTTTCATTCCCTTGACCGACACACGAAGATTTTGCTTGGGTTTTTCTTTTTTTAGAATTTTCGAAATATGCGTCAATACTTTTGATATTTCGCTTCGTTGTGCTTTTCAAATTTTTTTGAATAGTACAGTCTTTTGTTTCTTCTTGGCTCATATCCAAAGGAAAATAATAATTTTTTAAAGTATAATTTTCCGGGGATAAAGGCTAAAACAAGTAAATAAAAATTGTAAAACAATAAGTTAATAAAAATCAAATTAATAAAATTGTATTTATGAAATTTTCGAATAGTGTCTAAATCTCTGTTGCTGGGTTAAAGAACAATAAACAAACTTTACTATTTGATTAGATTGAATAATAAACTAACACACATTTTTTGAAATGACACATAGATAAGTGACAATACATGTATATTTGAATCCAGTACTTTACCTATTTCCGAGCGCACACTTTAATAATTTATACCAACAAGTCGAAAAAACCATTAATAAATAATGACACAAATTAGTATGTAATACCGTTATCAAATAATAAGACACTAACACGCATATGGTATAAAGAAAATTAAGTAAATAACTCACCTCCATTTGACGGGATATGAACACAAAACACTGTAGGTATTACTTTGAAACTCACAAATAAGACTGTAGAATGAATTTTACTGGACCTTCTTTTATACAAATCATAGCATACATGTCTATACATGTCTTAATACACCAGGATGTGGCAGAGACCTCACATGAAGGCTAAGAAATAAATTAACATCTGAATTTTAAAGCTTAAGTTCAAAATAAAGGACACCAAACAATAAGTTATCTATTGTTATCACTTGTAAGTGTATTTGCTTGTCACAGAGCTTAAATTAATATTTTTAATTGAAAATATTTCTAAAGATGACGCTCTTCGTAGTAAAACATGTATCAACCTGCAGGGACCTCCCACAACATTTAAGAAATAATTCAACGTCTTAATTTTGAAGCTTAAGTTCAAAGAAAGAAAACCAAACAATAAGTTATCTATTGTTATTACAATCCATTATTACCGGAATCGTTGCTAGCCACAGAGACTTACAAAACATTAATCCCCAGGACGACGTAGATAAAAGAACCAAACAAAATAATGAATTTCATAGAACCGCGAATGAAAAGAATTAGGCAGCGAATTAAAATAATGAGACCGCGAATAAAGTCGATCCACATGGCACTGAAAATAATTAGACCGCGAATAAAGTTGATTCACATATGATCCGCGAGTGTGTAAAGAGGTTTTTCGCGTCCCCCCCCTAAACCCCCTTAAAAGCCCCTAAAACTTGAGCCAGTTCCCTTACCTTGCTGCAATTTCGAGTTCGCCGATTGGTCTGAAAATTGTTGTTGAAAAAAAAGTTGAAAAGTATGTGCTTGTGGAGTCTACACGTCTTAGTTTCATTCACTTCGTTCTTGTTCTAGAAGTTTCTCGTACATTCGATTGTGATGTAACTTCCTGTCGTACACTTTGTCTATATGTACTAATATATGAACGATGGCGAGCAGTGCCGTTGAATGTTATAACATTACACCATCTTGAGAAGTCGCTCGCTTCTTTTTCTGATAGGGTTTGCTGCAATATTATTTTTGCGGTGATAGTGAATTGATTGACAAGTCCCAGCGTGTCGTATATTGATATCACGGCGCTGAAAGCTTCTCTTTTGGTTGGCGTACGATGCCTTCGGCGTACTGCTTCTGATACGCGAACCATCTTGGCACCGAAACACAATCAATCATTTTTAGGACTCCACAGCAGACCCAACATCTTGTCAATGTGGTCTTCACGGGCTCCAAGTCGTACGTCCGACTCGTGTGCTTGCTGCTCCTTCGGTACGTTCTCTAACAAATCTTGACGGTTTGAGTGCCAACTCCTTATATTGAAATTTGCTTGCTGTTGTACTTTTATGACGTCAGCAACCATCTGTTTTGCGAAACTGTTCAGGTAGTCGTCCATATAGAAGCTACTCCGGATTGCTTTTGCTGCTTCGGGATACTTTGCAGCGCAGTCCGTAGCGTTTTTATTTCTAACGCTGTGCGCCAGAAACGGTAAACATAACGCTCCAAATATTAATGACGTCATGACATATTTCTGAGTTTAGTTCTTTCTATCTTCACCCTTCCATAAAAACTTTTGAGCCGGGCGATCATCTGGCCTTATCGTTATCTGCAGAAACATTTCTTCTAGGTTACGGCGATCGGCTTTTCTCTAAATTAGAAAAGTATTCCCGGCACTGCGTGCAGAAGGTCTGGCCCTTCTAATAATTCATCTTTGAAGCAAACTTCGCAAGCTCTAGCAGCTGCGACACACACGATCCGTCTTGTGTTTTTCGGGTTTATTCCTTAAGCTTCCATACTTTCTTTTACCGCTTCTATACGTTTATTTTCGTTTTGCTAAGGTTCCGTACGGAGCTCCGCAATTTTTCGCAACGCTTCGAGTTCCGCACGCTGTATACGCACGCTCACTGATGAGCATCCGGTCCTCGTCGAAGCAGCACCGACAGCGCTAGAAGTCGTCGGGGGGCGTACCGACTCGGGTACGTTAATCCCCCGTTCATCGTGGCCAGCCTTTGACGCGGCTTTTTGGCTACGTGTGTTAGGGATCATACTTTTGTAAATTAGTACAATAAAATGTTCATTGCAACACTAACACACATGCACAGTCAAAATTTAAACAAGCACAAATAACACAAAATTTAAGAACGGACAGTTGTATGGAGTTACACCTTAGAACTAACACATAAGACAAAAAAAATAAGTACAAGGTTGCACTCCGGGAGTGCCGGCAGAAGTGAAAACATACTAGCTATTTACTTCCCATCACAACGTATACATATTTATTTATTATAAAATAATTATAAATTATAACGATTGTTTATTTACTTTTTTGACGTAGTATATTTGACATCGCAATCTGTCATAGAATTAAAATCCCATATCCAACCTCCCTGTCCCTTCATAATCGCCATAATTTAGATTTTCGCCGCATGGTAGAAAAAGAGGAGGATACGTCTTACGAATATTAATTAATTACGGGTGACTTTAACATCCCGGATGCAAAATGGATTTGTTCATCTTCTAAATTTGTAATACTTAACGATAATATTTATTTTTTTATTTTTATTTAAACACTTTATTGCAATAAAATACAATAGGTGGACTTAATGCCTTAGGCATTATCTACCAGTCGACCTTAGGATCATGCTTAAGGTAGTTGTTTATGAAGAAACGATTAATATCTATTAACATAGGGTTTAAATACATAAATTAAATAAAAACATAGATACATGTATGTAAATATATATTGTATTGTAAATATATAGTGCTGCCTGAATGGTACAAAAATTGGCCATAAAACCAGTACGATGAGAAGGTAAACGTAGCAGCATGTTAGAGGAGGAACGAAGCTCTCTGTCGTGAGAATAGTGAAGATAATGAAACATTTTATTTAAATAGGGAGGAGAATGAGAAATATTTGAAATCGAATAAAGAAAACATAGAATTCTAACATATCTGCGTCCACGGATAAGAAGCCAGTTAAGCTGAGTACGGTATTGGGAAATGTGGTCGAATTTTCTTAAGTTAAAAATGAATCTTATACAAGAATTGA
Source organism: Apoda limacodes (assembly GCA_946406115.1). Lineage (NCBI taxonomy): Eukaryota > Metazoa > Arthropoda > Insecta > Lepidoptera > Limacodidae > Apoda > Apoda limacodes. The sequence goes on along the minus strand of OX291542.1, from coordinate 2,130,706 downwards.
GGAGACGATCAAGTTTATTGAGATGATTTTGGGTCAGATCCAAATAACAAATATCAGCATAATCAATGATGGGAATGATTAGAGTTTGTTCTAGCAAGATTTTAGTTTGAGATGGTAGAAAATGTTTTAATCGATAAAGCGATCGCAAAGCGTTGAACACTTTTCGACTAACATCTGCGATTTGATCATTCCAACTAAAAGTATTGTCTATATATAGACCCAGATCCTTTACGCTAGAGGTTAAGGGTAATGTAGTGTTTTCATAGTATATCTGTGACAAAGTACTTAAGTCAATCCTACTGCGTAACCTTGAGCTACCTACGATAATAGCTTGGCATTTGGATGGGTTCACAGTCACTCCAAATCTGCGTGACCAATCGGAAATGTAACCAAGGTTTAAATTAACTTTATCAATGGCTTCTGAAATGTTATCAATATCAGTGCTTGTGTATAGTTGCAAGTCATCGGCATAAAGATGGTAAGTACAGCTGAGAAGGTTAGTTATAAAATCGATAAAAATAGAAAACAAAAGCGGGGAAAAGGATTGCTCCTTGGGGAACTCCAGCAGAAAGATTGCGCCATTCAGAGGAATGTTGATCTATTCGAACAGACTATTGGCAGGAACAGGATGAAAACCAGTTCAAAGCATTAGGACAAATATTAAGGTTAGTTAGAATAGACAGAAATATATCATAATCTACGGTGTTGAAAGCGTTTGTGAAGTCAACTAGTACTAATACAGTAACCTTTGTGTCTTCTTTTGCCAGTCTAATATCTTCTGTGACCTTGAGGAGAGCTGAGCTAGTGCTATGCTAGCTAGAATTAAAAGGTTATTGTTGAAGATAAAACTGGAAAACTGTCGATTCACGCACGCCTCCAACACTTTAGATAAAAATGGCAAAATAGAAATTGGCCGAAAGTGGCAAAGAGAAGTAGGATTGGGGATTTTAGGCAGGGAAATTACATAAGCTTTTTGTCAAATAGAAGGAAATTTACCAGTAAATAGTGAAAAATTAATAATGTGGGTAATAATAGGCGCAAGAAACTCCAGTATTGTTATAATCATAAAACGAGTAATTTCATCGCATCCTACAGCTTTAGATTTAATAGAATTAATTATTTTGACTACATCTTCTTGATTAACAGGTTTGAATTTGAATGATTCAACAGTGGGATACATCAATGCTTAAATTTCTGCTATAGTTTTGGTTTTTGTGTCAGTATCTATATTTGGAACCGTCGAAAAATGATTATTTAGCTCATCAAGCGAAAAAGGAGTTGACTTTTCTAAGCTGACATTAGGTTTTCCAACTCCTATAGAACGTAGAAACTTCCATAAAGAATTGGGCGTGGAATCAGATATATAATTATGTATGTATAGACGATCAGCAGTACGTATGATCAAGTTACACCGATTTCTTGCCACTTTGTAATTACTCCATCTAATTTCAGTGCGATCTTTTTTGAACTTACGAAAGGCACCATCTCTTTGGGTCATAGCTATGCGAATGTCGTTAGTCATCCAAGGTGCTGAAGGGTGTTTCAGTTTAATTTTGTGCAGAGGAGCATGTTTGTCATAAAGTGCGGTTACAGAATTGTTGAAATCAGAGAAATAGTCAATTAAAGGCGGACAGTAAACTACTCCAAGGAGGGCTTTAATGCCTTTGACAGTGATTTCAAGAAATATATACTCAGCCGAAGCCGAGTATGCTGAATTCGAAGATGTAATCTGTCGAAAAGATAACTCACTACGTAAATAAATTGCTACACCTCCTCCACCTTTACCTATGCGGTCATTGCGAATTGCTACGAATCCAGGAAGAGAGTACATAGCGTTAGGTAGACACGGCTTAAGCCACGTTTCCGATACCAACACGGCATGTACAGTAGTAGTGGAAAAAACTTTTAAGAATTCAGAGTAATGTTTAGGTAGGCTCTGTGCATTAATATGGCAGACATTTAAACATTTAGGAAATTGTTTAAAGTTGTTCTCAACAAGAGTACCGAGAGTAGAGCGGTCCTCGTGTGAGGAGTCGAGACAGGAAACAAATGAATCATCAGAATCACAAATAGAGTGGAAGGAATCATTATGTAACATATTAATAAATAAATAAAATGAATGGTAATATATATATATATATATATATATGTTATTTATATTATACCTATTAATTTATTTTATATTTAAAAAATATTAATTTGTCGAATGTTTTTCTGCATTACCTGCCAGTCCGCTATTTACAAAATAAATTAAAAATAAATAAATTAGAATACACAAGTTGAAAACAAGTGAGAACAACGTAGAATATAAACAAACAAATTAAAATTTAACCTTAATTAGTAGTACATAATTTACATTTATGCGCCTTATGGAGAATAATTGTGATGACATCAATTAAAATTATATTTAGTACCAGTCAGTGAAAATCTATAGCAATAGTTTTATAGTATATACTTATAGTCTATAGGTATGTATTCTTAAACATTTTTTATACTGTGAATCTATTTAAATCTGTAGACTTTAACTGGTTAGTAATATATCAATCACATTTTAATAAATAAACATACTATAAATTATAACTTTAAACAATCATCCATAGGCTACGGTAAACCACTCAATATCAGGGTCGTATGCTTGTTTGCCGCCTCAGTAGTATAAAAAAAAAAAAAATCATCAGAGAACTATACTTTTCTTTATGAGCAAGTTGTAATTTATAATATAATGTAGAATTTGTTTTGGCATAAATAATGTTGGCATATTATGTATTTAGATGTAATTAAACATCGATGCTCTCAAACGCATAATACTTATTGATAAGTTGTGTGCAGTCTGTGTTACAGTATTGAACTAATTTCATTGTTTGCTTACTACCTACTAGTTTCAATTAAAATGTTATGTGACACCAACATAAGTTTTAATGAATACACTCTTATCAGTTTACTGCGGTCCGGGTCCGGGTCTGGGTCCGGGAGACAATCGTATACTTGTTATTAGAATATATTTAGATAAAACCAAAAGTGGTGCAATTGCACGTTTATTAAAGAAGTGCAAAGTAATATGTCGGTGCATTAACCTAAAACTAAGTAGGTATTAAATAGTATGCGAGCAACACATGAGTACTAAGTTTTTTTGCTGGCTGCAGCCGAAACTTGCCGGCGGGCACTAACATACTTCTTACTTCCTGCTCCCGACTGCGTATTAGCTGATACAGCAACGTCTTCAGTTGAGCTGGTAGTCGTAGGCTTCGGAAATCGTTTAATAAGAGCCGTCAGGTCCTCATTTGTCCAAAGTTTTGTGCGGCTGCCGTCCGGCAATTTGATACATATATTGCCGTCCAATGTCCAGCAATTTCGAAATCCAAAATGAGTGCGGGCTTTAATAAAAACTAAATGCCTGACCTTAGTTAAGAACTCCAAAATTGTGATTTGAGTACCTTTCAATTTAGTTTTGCTTTTCCAAACCGTAGATTTTATGTCAAGATTAGCGAAACGCACCAAAATAGATCTTGCACGATCATTGACCTTCTCTCCTAAGCGATGGCACAGCTTAATGCTTGAGGGTGAAATATCAGGAAGATTCAAATTATTTTTGAAGATATCTAGAACTATACATTTAATGTTCTCGTTGGGCTGTTCAGGAACCCCAGATAGCAGAAGAACTTTACGACGATGACGAGTTTCCATGGTGTCTAGTGTTTGACAACAATCTTCAATCAGTTGTCGGACAGAGCTTAATAGTTTCCATGCCAGATCTCTAAAAGTGCGGAACTCCTCTGCCACCTTAGAAAGTGTGTCAGGAGCAGGTGGAACAGACTTTAGCTGAGTTTCAAACTCGTTCATCATCTTCATCAGACAATCCTCAATTTCCTTCTGCGTGTTTTGAATATTTGTGATTTGTGCCATGTTCAGAGTAGTTTTTAGTTTGTTTGCGATAACAAACAGCAGCGGCTGATAGGTAATGCAGGTGAGTGTTTACAGTTTCAACACATATATCTATTAGATTATATACTAAACAAGATATTTAACACTTTTTTGACAAAATTTTACTAAAATAACTTGAATAGCTATTAAAATATTAATAAAAATTAAAATAAATTCAAAACAGTATGTTGCAGTGCAACTACCCACTACCTTTGTTTGTGTTTTGTTGTGTGATACATTGAATTCATTGTTTCAAGTTTAATCGGAACTTCCAATGTTATTTGTTTTTGAATGTGGTGCAATCTGTCTAAATCAATTGTTGTTAAATTGTAATGAGGTCCTCTCTTCTGTGAAAATGAAATTTGTGGGAAAGTCATTATTTGTAAAGGTTTTCCAAGTAACCTGTTTTCAATATTCGCAATTGTAAATTCGGGTCTCTTGATTTTACAGTTATGGGGTAAAGCGGCTAGGTAGCTCCCTTCCAAAATTCTATGTTTTTCATGATTACATGATATTTTTACTTTAGTAGGTTTTGGAAATGAAATAATGTAATGCTGGCTGTCTAGTTCTGTAAGAGCCTCCGTTTGCAGAGAGATAGGCGTGGGTTGACACGTTTCATCTATCTCCTGCGAATCTATTAGTTTGCTTATGCAGTCACGTTGCGTGCGGGATTGATGGCTGATCTTTTGTTCGCAGAGATACCACTTGTCTACCTTAGGGCATTCAGCCTCCATGTACGTATATTCTTTGGAATTGATGGCTATGTATGGAAATGGAGATAAAATAACTTCGAAATTTTTGTTAGGAACTGGACAAAGTCGGTATAACTGGTAAGTTGTAGAGGAAGTGATTGGTATTTTAAGGACAATCACGAGTTTTTTGTCTATAAAGTACGTTCCTAACCTAATCGTATCATAATAATACCTATTATCTAGATCTAATACTTGATCGGTGCTATATATATTCCTAAGTTTAGTTACTATGTTTATTATATCGGTAACTGCTAATATAGAGTGGTGCATAGAACTAGTACGACTAAACGCTAATATATTTTCTAACCTAATAATTTCAGCTGATAATTCTTGCACGTTTTCGCTGATTACGACGAATACCTGTGAAAGGCGGGCGTAGCGAGTCATTAGGTCACCGGCTGTGTAACTTATATTTATGATATATGAAAGTGCTTTTTCTAATTTTTTTTGATTAAGCGTCAAATTACTAAGAACTAGGTTTTGTTGAAAATTGATGTCCTTATATAAAGTAATATGTTTATTAAAAGTTTTCGAAATATGTTGTTGATTTTTTTGGAAAATTTGAAGAGCATTCTCGAATTTCAAGGCATCGTCATGGTCAAGGTTTCCGGTTATGCTTTTGATGAACGTTCCTAAAGGGTTTATTAATGCTCGCCTAACTCTATGAGGTTCAAAAGTTTCAAGTTGCATGGACATTTTATTTAACGCGTCAAACAAGTGCAAAATTTGATATTTAAAAGTTGCGTAGCTTTGATTAGAAAGTCTATTAGAAGTCTCGGTTAGTTGATTTTGTAGAGAATTAATATGTTGCTCTATGTTACCGATGTCGATGTCTTGTAAAAAGCTATGGAAGTGGGATATAATCTTAGTACCAAGTTTGAAAGGCAATATCCCGGGTCCATCTTGTAGACTGTCAAGTTGGATGTCTTGTGCTTGGGTCAGGGTTGTCAGGAGTGTCAGACATCTGTAACAATTGTGGGGCTTTATTTTTTAGAGGTCGTTTCAGTCGGTTTTTAGCTATTGGTCCACGGTTTTTTTGATGTATATATGTGTATAGGTTGCTTGTGGGTTTTGAATGTAAACTTCCTGTCCCTGTTTATATTCTATTATAGGTTCTCTTCCAATATTACGTTGCGTCATCAGCGTTTCTCGTTCGTTTTGGGATGTCTCGTGTATAATTTTATAAACTGTTTCCATTCTATTGCGGTGATCTTGTAAGTATTGTTGTAGTAATCGTTCTGTCAGATTTATGTCAGTGGGGTTACGAGGGTCAAAATGTCCGTTAATAAGGTCAAAAGGTCGACATTTTGTAAGGCTGTGAATAGAACTATTATAAGCTATTAGGGCGTAAGTGATCAAACTAGGGGTGCTTTCATTATTGTGTTGCAATTTTAATAGTCTTAAATGCTCTAAGAGTGTACTATGGAAACGTTCCACCATGCCATTTTCATTAGGAGCATTAGTTGCTGTAGTATGGTGTTGTACTTTATGCGTTTTGAAAAATTCAGATATAACTTGACTCGTGAATTCGGTTCCCTGATCTGTTGTCAAGGTAATTGGGAAGCCGTGGTGGGTGCAAAATATTAAAAAAGCTTTTAAGATGTTGGGGGCAGTACAGTCAGATATTCTATAGGCTTGTGCATATTTAGAAAATGAGTCTATGATCGTGAGATATTTTTCGTGTTCGATTGTTAAAACATCGGCGTGAATGATTGCGAAAGGTTTGGTTGGTGGTGGCACAATTTTAAACTGTTGGTGTACGGGCTTATACTATCTTTCATTTTGGGCCAAAAATAGTTTTGTGATAAGGACATATAGTGCACCTATTTGGATAGTACCAAAAAAATCTGACGCATCGGGAAAAACAAAGTGGAGATTAGTTGTCGACTATAGAAAACTTAACGACAAAACTATTGACGACAAATATCCAATACCTAACATAACTGACATTTTGGACAAACTAGGTAAGTGTCAGTATTTCTCTAGCCTAGACCTAGCTAGTGGATTCTACCAGGTAGAAATGAATCCTTCGGACATACATAAGACAGCCTTCAGCGTAGATCACGGCCATTACGAATTTTTACGCATGGGAATGGGCATGAAAAATTCTCCGTCTACCTTTCAAAGGGTAATGGACAACGTGCTCAGAGGGCTTCAAAACGTTATTTGTGTAGTTTATCTTGATGATATCTTAGTCTTTTCTACTTCCCTTCAGGAACATATGATAAATCCAGAAAAGATATTCCAAAGACTGAGAGAATCTAATTTCAAGATACAAATGGATAAGTCCAAATTTCTGAAACATGATACCCCATATTTAGGTCATATAATTACTCCAGGAGGCGTTAAACCCAATCCTGATAAAATTAGCGCAATCCTGAAATATTCCATTCCAAAACCGTCCAAAAAAATTAAGGGTTTTCTAGGACTTTAGGTTACTATCGACGATTCATCCCCGATTTTGCAAGACTAACTAAGCCTATGACAAAATGTCTAAAAAAAGTAGCTAAAATTAACCTCACACCTGAATATTTACAATGCTTTGAAACTTGTAAGACTTTACTGACAAATGACCCAATACTACAATATCCAGACTTTACCAAGGAATTTATTTTGACTACTGATGCATCTAACGTTGCAATAGGCGCCGTTTTATCCCAGGGAGCAATATGAGTTGATAGACCAATAGGCTACGCGTCGCGAACATTAAATGATAGTGAACTTAACTATTCAACTATCGAAAAAGAACTCCTTGCGATTGTTTGGGCTACTAAATATTTCAGACCTTATCTTTTTGGCCAAAAATTTAAAATAGTGACTGATCATAAGCCATTGCAGTGGCTTATGAACTTAAAAGAACCCAACTCGCGTCTTACTAGGTGGCGCCTTAAACTGTCAGAATTTGAATTTTCAATTGTATACAAAAAGGGTTAGACCAATCTTAACGCAGACGCACTTTCAAGAATTGAAATCCATAATGAAGAAGTTGAATCCTTGGTAGTCAACATGTCTGAGACCCCTAACCGACGACACTCTAGTCAAGCGGGAGTCGCACAGAGTAAAGTGCGAGGCAGACTCGCGCAATAAGGGTAACCCGATTGTAATGAAATTTAGGTAAGTTGTTATGCACTCGCTGGGGAATGTTTCTGAAAAAGAAAAAAAGGGTCAAGTTCGAGCCAGACAGGGTCAAGTGCGAGTCAGACTCGCGCAATAAGGATAACCCGATTGTAACGAAATTTTGGTAAGTTGTTATGCTCACGCTGGGGAATGTTTCTGAAAAAACAAAAACGGGTCAAGTGCGAGACAGACAGGGTCAAGTGCGAGTCCGACTCGCACAATAAGAGTTAGCCGAATGTAATGAAATTTTGGTAAGTTGCAATGCACACGCCGGGAAGGTTTTTGAGAAATACAAATAGGGTCAAGTGCGGGTCGGACTCGAGCAAGGGTAAACCGATTGTAATGAAATTTAGGTAAGTTGTAATGCACACACTGGGGAAGGTTTCTAAGAAAGAAAAAAGATTCAAGTACGAGTCGGACAGAGTCAAGTGCGAGTCGGGCTCGTGCAATAAGGGTAAACCGATCGTAACGAAATTTTGGTAATTTGTACTTAATGCATACGCCGGGGAAATAGGTTGGTGTGGCAGTTATTTTAAAAAACCGGCCAATTGCGAGCCGGACTCGCGCACGAAAGGTTCCGTTCCATTATCTCTAAAAAACGGCAAATAAATCACTTTTGTTGTATGGTAGCTCCCCTAAATATTTATTTTATTTTTACCGGTTGCCATTATCAATATCGAGCAAAACCCAACAAAAATCACGTTTGTTCTATGGGAGCCCACTTGAATATTTATTTAATTCTGTTTTTTACTACTTGCTTTTATAGCGGCAACGGATATACATCATCTGTGAATATTTGAACTGTGTAACTACAGCCTGGTGACAGACTGACAGACGGACGAACAGCGAAGTCTTAGTAATAGGGTCCCGTTTTGTACCCTTTGGGTAAGGAACCCTAAAAAAGAAACAACGTTCGCTGGTAGTATTTACTAAATAGATGACATATAACGAAGCTATAGACTACATAACATTCGGTTTCAACAACGGAACCTGATCGATAAAGATAAGCGATGACGCAATGCCCTTACACTTGGTACGAATTTGACTTGCGTGAAAATTAGTTGTAGAATAGTCGCGGACGACTTCACACGCGTACTCCTATATTTAATCAGAAATACGGAAATTGCGCACACTGCGAGATAGAATGGCATGCGGATTTTTGTGGTTTGCTACAGATTTGATGCGGTTTGTTTCCGCACAGAATTTTTGCACACTATGCACTTAAGTATATTAAGCCCTACGCACTTCAGCAGCAGATCACCGCAATAGTGCTCAAAACGCGATGAAGAAATGTTGAGAGTACGCTTTTGCAGATTAAGGGTTTTTTTTTTTATTTTTACTGATAGCCTCCAACTCGTATGGTTTGAGTGATATTTACAACCAATAATCCTTATCAGAAAACACGCCACGCTGCGTTGGCAACTAGAGTGCGCGTTATATAAGTTTGCACGTTTCAGAATGCGGAGTATTTTGTTCTATGGTATATTGTTCTGTTAATTTCATTCACAATGGTTCCTCCGCCACGCAGAAACTTACATGGCCAGTCTAGAGGTAAATACCGGTAAAATCTCGTCTAAATAATCAAAATGATACAACTTGAAAACATTTTCTCACCTAACTCTGGTTACCTTAGACCAATCCTTACTAAATTTAAATGGGACCAGTCTGTGGTTTTCAATCCAAACCTTCCCTATGCATAAAAATGATCAAACCAAATAGGTTTATAAATGACGGAGTTCTGAGGTTGAATATTAGTTAGCCCATATCTTTTTATCCGTAATCATTTCTTATAGGGCTGAAGGTAACAAAAGAAACCCATATGTATTGTGTACAAAAAAAAGATAATATAAAATACATATCTCTCCATATCCAATCAGAATAATCTATGTACATATATTATATGTATATGTATGTACGTTAAGAACTATATTTAAAACACTTTTATAAGCTTGACCAGTATGTAATATTTTAATCTTGTAACGCAATTTTCACCCACTTCAAGACGTCTAATTTATTTGAAAATTAGCACACGTATTAAAGACCGATGACAATACAAAAATTTCTCTGAAACCCCCTCTTCTAATATTATTCTATAATATTCTATAATTGCACCTTAGTGCGGAACGGCCTCGCCTTCGAACTTCGCGGATGAAAGAAGCTCCGGAGTGTCCCCCCGATTGAAAAACACATAAAAAAATGTTCAGAAGCGTTCAGAAGGATGTTGCCTGTCAATGGTCCAATATTTTAGTTAAAAGTTTGAAAGACGAAGTCAAAAAAAGACATTGTTAAGCACTACGAAATTCCATATGTTACGGACGGACAGCAACAGTAACGTTGCACCGTCGACATACGCGCAAAAAATGAACTTTCAAAAAACTACGCAACTAGTTTATCAAAACTCAAAGTTGCTAGTTCCTGAAAATGTCACGGCTTCTGTGGAGCTACGAACGTGGGGTATCTTCTCTATCACCCTATTGGGTTTTGAGGTGCGGGTGTCGGGGGAGGGGAATTTACCTCCCGCCATGACCCGGGCAGAAGCTCAGGGGTGCTGAACACCCCCGGTGAAATTATAAGGAAGCCTACTTATCAGGCCCCTTGATGGTGGTTGAATTTTTCACAATTCGAATGAAAAATGAAAATAATAAAATAAAATAGAGATGAGATGAAAATAGAAATAAAAATGTGGTAAGCGCATACAATAAAATAAGATAAAAACAAAAGGATAAAAACCAAAAAACAAAAACGAGCAAAACAAAATGATAATAAAATAAAAGCAAAATAAAAATAAAAAGAAAAAGTAAACGAAGCAAAAAGCAAAATAAAAATAAAAGCAAAATTAAATCAAGTAGAGGGGGAGTGTAAGGAAAAGGAAGGAGGTGGGTGAGTGGGTAAGTGGGTGAATAAGTAAAATTATTCACCTCTGGGAATGAGCTCTCGGGGGAGAGGACGTCCTTCAGGAGGGCGGGCGTGTAGTGGGGCAATGCCCCTAAGGTGTTGATGGTGGCTGTTATCAGCGCGATCGAAGAGGTGTTTAGACAAACCAGAAATGAACTCTGCGAGTGATTCGGTTTGGTGTCACTAGCGATGGTGGAGTTACGGACGTAGCGGCCGGCGCCGGTTATTATTCTCAGCGACTTATTTTGGACAACCTGGAGCTTATATTTGCTGGTAGAAGATAGAAGTCCGTACCAGGCAGGGGCTGCGTAGGTCAGTCTCGACCGAATGTACAGTTTGTACAGGCGAATTTTAGTTTTGAGAGGCAAGTCAGAGGAAAGTACCGGTCTAAGCGCCGCCCTTGCTGCGACCGCGCGTGCTGACACATGGTCAAGCATTTTGCGCATGCGCAAAGGGCGGTCTATAACGCAACCAAGGTACTTTACACTGGGTTGCCACTCAATGACTTGGCCTCGAAACACAAGTTTCGGTGGGAGGAATCTTTGTAGGCCGGTCAAAATTGCAGTTGTTTTGCTGGCGTTTACGGCTATTCTCCACTTGTCGAGCCAGCCGGGCAAAGTGTCCAATAGACGCTGCATTTTCTTGGCTGCTAATTTTGCTTTGCGGGAGGAGGACATGTAGGCGCTGTCGTCCGCGTAGAGCGCTAGGTGTACGTCTTCAACACCTTCAGCTAAACCGGAATCACTGCGAGTGGGGATGTCGTTAGTGAAGAGCGCGTAGAGCAGAGGCGATAGGCAGCTGCCTTGTGGTACCCCTGCTTTAATGGGTTTGTTTGCTGAGTGTTTGTTCTCGACCGAGACATAGAAGCTCCGTTTGTCCAGAAACGAAGCTATTACTCGACCGAGCATATGCGGGAGATCCGTGTCCAGCAGCTTGTACAGTAGTCCTTCGTGCCAAACCCGGTCGAAGGCCTTCTCCATATCGAGAAATACACCGACCGTGCGCCTGCCCTTGTTTAGTTTGAAGGCCATGTGATGGAGCACGCGCACAAGCTGCAGGGTAGTGCTATGACTGTCCCTAAAACCAAACTGTTCAGGCCTAAGCTGGATATGGGGAGATATCCTGTGTATAAGCAGGCGTTCGAACAGCTTAGCTAGGTTAGACAGCAATGTGATCGGCCGGTAATGTTCTGGGCGGTGACGGTCTTTCCCTGGTTTCGGGAGAACAATGACTTTTCCGGTCTTCCAGGTAGATGGGAAATGTCCAGAGCGCAATATCCCATTAAAGATCCGGGTGAGTGCCACCAGACCCTTCCTTGGCAGCATAATAATCGCCGTGTTGGGGATCTCGTCGGGGCCAGGTGATTTACGTTTATTAAGTTTGGTGGCCTCCTTTCTCACCTCTTTGGGCGAGATGAAGTAATCACCTCTGAGTGGTGGGGCTGGGGCCGCGAAAAAATGCTCTACGCGATCTATTACTCCTAGCGTGTGCAGTGGGTCGGTAATGGGGTTCGGTTTAAACTGGTCCTCGAAGTGATCGGCCAGTAGTTCCGCGCGTTCTGCGGCGTGGTAGTGGCGGATGCCGGAGGAGTCAATCAGGGGGCAAATGGGGGATGGTGTTTTCGAAACTTGGCGGGCCAAACGAAATAAGGCAGTATCGTCATCGCTAGCCTTAAAGATAGTGTTGTCCCACGCAAGTTTACGAAATTGAGCAAGTTCCGCTTGCAAGTCTTTGCTAATTTTGTTGAGTTCGCTCTTTAAGACTGGGCAACGAGTTCGGCACCACAGCTTTCGAAGCTCCCTCTTTTTGTTTAGTTTGTCGCGCAGGTGCGCGGGAAGCAATTGTTTGCCAGAGGCAGTGGTTGAGGACCTTGTGGACTCCTTAAGAGCCTGCGTTAACGCAGTCGTAAAAGATACGACGGCTTCCTCTACCTCTGACGGAGTTGAGATGCCACCTGGCGGCAGTTTGTAGGTGAGCATAAGTTTGTGAAATTTAGCCCAGTCTGTAGTTTTAGTAGGGGCGGGGGAGTTTTCCCACTAGCTGACACTCCGAGGACCAAAAGGATTGGCAGATGCTGAGTGTCGGTGTCGTGGAGGACTTCCAATGCAATTGGCCAATTGATCTTATGTGCTAATGTAATGTCGAGTACGTCAGGAATTTGCCTATCTGCAGTAGGGTAGTGAGTAGGAGCACCTGGACCGATGACTAAGTAGTTTTTATTCTCAGCATCTGCTTTTAGTTCACGACCCGATTTGGTTGAAATTCGTGAACCCCATTGTTGGTGTTTGGCGTTTAGATCGCCTAAGATTAAGGTGGGTGTGTCGTCACAGAAAATGTTTTCTATGTCGATTAGAACAAAGGGGGCTAGTGGTGGCTTGTATGCGGCGAAGACTTTAAGCTCAGTATTGCCAGTCTTAAGTTTTACACCTATAGACCGAGTAGATGTAAAAAGGGGAAGGGGTAATAGTTCATGAACAAGGTCACGACGGACTAGTACTGCTGTTCCCCTATAGGCCATATTAGAGGGAGAGATTTCATCTCGCCTATAGGTGAAGAAATTTGGAATGCGGAGCTCATTCTCACCTCGGAGTTTCGTTTCGCCCAGTAACACAATGTGTACATCGTGTTCCTGGACTAACGTTCTGAGGGCGGCTGTCTTGCCGATTATGCCCCCAGGGTTCCAATACACAATTCTCAATTTAAGGCCCCTGTGAGGCCCCATTAAATTCCCACGTGAGAATTGTGGTGAGTTGCGCTAGCCCATTGAAAAGGGCTGGCAATGGGTTGTGTCCGGCTGCTATAGCCGAGTTTAATGCCGCTATAGCGGCCCTAGCTATGTTTAAAAAGGCGGAGGTCCCTGTATGATTGGGTTGGCAGTTGGGCGGTTAGGCGGCCGGCTGTTTGCTGCGTGCATGGATGGGGCCGGTTTTGGCACTGGTTTGGGGGGATGCTGGGGGTCTGCAAATTGCGGTGGTGGCATAAATGTCACAGTTGGGGGGAGAGAGCTAGATTTCATAGTAGCCTTAGTGGTGGTGGGGGCTGAAGGACCTGGTATTGCCGGTACTGGTACCGACAGAGGTTGTGCGTTTGGCGGTAGGGTTTTTTGTTTGCGTTTGCGCTTTCTCTTCCCGAGAGCCTGGGATCTTTCGGTTGGAGGGTTGGCGAGGGGAATTAAATTTGAGCCTGCCGTTAAATCGTAGTCCTGGGGACCGATTTGTTGCAGGGGAGTAGGTTGGGGAGGGGGCTGATTAGTAGCCCGTTGCGGGTCCTTTCGAGGCAGTGGGGGGGGTAATGCCACACCCTTTTTCCTAGCCTCCCGTCTGAAAAAGGGGCATGCGCGGTTGTTCGCCGTATGCGCCTGCTTACAGTTAGCGCATTTGAGCGCTACTGTATTGCGGTCGCATTCGGCTGCCGGGTGTTCGCCGCCGCAGCGAACGCACTTTATTGGCCGGTGACAATTTGCTGAGGCGTGGCCAAAAGCCTGGCACCTATGGCACTGAGCTGGACCCGGACGGGTGCGCCACGCCTCGATAGAGATGCCCGGCATGCTCAGCATCTCATTGGTCGCGTATAGAGTTTGGAGGTCGGCTATAGGGTGCCTGTTTTGTAGTTGCGCGTAGTATATAACATTAGGGCGACCTCGTACCGCAGGGATTTGGCGGATATGCGAAATGGGAAAATTGGCCAAAGCCAGCTCCTCCGCAATCTCTTCCAAAGAGGTGTCCTGCGGTAGCCCTTTAATGGCGATTTTTTGGGGACGATCGCTGTCTAAACTGTAACAGTACCAGGATACTGTGTTGTCCAGTTTAGACAGCTCGTCGATGTACGCCGCTATCACCCTGTATTCGTCGGGCGATTTTGGGAAAAAGCGCACTCCTTTGCCGAATGGGCGGGCATTAGGTGCATGGCCTAATAAAGAGTGCAGTTTTTTGAGGTGCGTAGACCACTGCGGCAGCGCTTCCACAATAATAGGTGGGTATCTGTTTTTGCTTTCAGCGGGAGCGGAGGGGGCCGTATGCACATTCGCGCTATTAGTAGGCTGGGCGTTTTGCATTTGGGGGGCCGGTTTCGGCGAGAAAGAAATAGTGGCCTGTGCGTAAGACACCGCCGAGGTTGATGGTGCGGCCGGCATAGGAGGAGTGATCTCCATTAGGACCGGTTGCGAAGGGTTTTGGTGGGCCACTGCGCTTGCCTCGGTTGTAGCCGGCGTAGGCAATGCCTGCGATTGTTGCAAATTTGCAACGGCAGTTCTTGCCACCTGGCGTGCGCGCTCAGAAGGGTCTTTAGTGGGGCTAAGAGAAAAAGGTCTCACCTCTCTATTCCTTGTTCTAGGGTCCCTTCGGGGCAGGGGGATGGAGGGGGGATTTGTGTTGATAGGCGCTGAGATAGGGGTCTGAATTGCGACTTGGCTGTTGTCCATTGACGAATGCGACTTAGACTGCGACTTTTGGTCGCGGTGGGGGGGTGTGTCCTGAATAGGTGATAGTAGGGACGGTAAAGTGGGGAGATCTTCATCCCTAAATAGCTCGTCGCCGGACACAGAGGCCGTGTACACCGACGACACTGAGGTGGCTGGGGTCATAGATGACCTAGTTGGGGGTCTGGACGGGGGGAACGCGACGTTGAATGGCCTATTTTCGGCCGAAATCTCACCCGTAAAGAGGTTGCGCGCCACTACGGCGGCGGAGGGCTGAGAACGTAGCCATACGCCACGTTTGCGTACGCCTCCTCTGCGTACCGGTGGGGGAGCTGCTACGGGGGGCGGCATTACATATAATTATAAAAACTACACTAAAAACATACTCAATCTGCAACAGACAACCAGACAGCGGTGGGGGGGGGGGGCCGGAGGGGCCGCCCTTGGGCAACTGACGACCTGTGCGATCCGCGGCGAAACAAAATTGCCGAGCAAAATAAAATATATGCGCTTACCAAAGTCGTCGAAAAGCCGCTGAAAAAGCGGCAACCGTCTACCTTTAGGCTGCACAAGCGTAGGCGCAGACTCGCTGGACAAAACAAGCCCCTATACAATTTCGTCCGTGCACGTCCGCCGTCTACAGAAAATATTCTCTTGGAGCACATACACATGCACATCACTAAGGAGATAATATGCACTATGGAGAATGATTTACGTCACGGTTTACGTTAAACCTTATTTTGGATATTGTGGAGCTACTCGTGGGTATCTTCTCTTACACCCTTCTGGGTGTTGAGGTGCGGGTGTCGGGGGAGGGGAATTTACCTACCACCATGACCCGGGCAGAAGCTCAGGGGTGCTGAACACCCCCGGTGAAATATTAGAAAGGAGGCCTACTTTTCAGGCCCCCTTGTGGATAATAATTTTGTCGCCATAAGCGATACAGAAGAAAATAATATTCGAGATTAGGCGCCAGAGATGAAAACAAAAATAGAAGCAAAATAAAACAAAATAAAACAAAAGTAAAAATAAAGCAAAACAAAAAAGCAAGTTAAAAATAAAATTAAAGTAAAAATAAAAACGAAGCAAAAATAAATAAAACAAAACAAAAGTAAAAGTAAAAACAAAATCAAAAAAGAAAGCGAAATAAAAACGAGCGAAATAAAAACGAAAATAAAATAAAAAGCGGGATGGACAGTAAATAAGAAAGTGAATGGAATGAAGGGAGGAGGGTAAGAAGGTAGGAGGATGAATAAGTAAACTTATTCACCCACGGGAATAAGCTCTGGAGCTAACGAAACGTGGACATCTTCTTTTACCCCTGTCGGGTAAAAAGAGGTACGGGTGTCGGGGTAAGAACTAATGTTTTACCCCATGACCCGGGCGAGTCTCGTGGGTGAATGCACCCACGGTGCTTTTATAGAGATGGCCTACTTTTCAGGCCCCCTGACAACATAATGGCCACTTAAAAAGCGGCGAAGAGAGGAATAAACAAAAACCAAAATAAAATAAAACAAAGGAATAAACAAAACCAAAATAAAATAAAACAAATAAAACAAAAATGAAGAAATTACGAAAAAGTTGGAGAGAATTTGAAAAAATTTAAACAATAAAACAATTTTTTAGCAATTTATAAATGAAAAACTAAGCAAAAGGCTTAATTTTTCGGTGGAATTAACTCCCTAGGGAGAGGTCGACCTTCCGGTGGACGGGCATGTAAAGGCGCTATGCCCCTTAGGTGTAGGTGGGTGCTATTGTCCGCCGCGTCAAACAACCGGGCGGCCAGTCTGGCGATAAACTCACCTATTGGCTCTGCCTTTGTGTCCCTAGCAATTGTGTCATTGCGAACGTAGCGTGGAGCACCCGTTAATATCCTCAGCGATTTATTTTGTACTACTTGAATCTTTTTCTTTTTAGTGGCGGATAGCAAGGCGTACCAAGCCGGCGCGGCGTACGTTAAACGGGACCTAACGTAGAGCTTGTATAGCCGGATTTTGGTTTTAAGTGGCAGGTCAGACGAAAATAATGGCCGTAGGGCCGCCCTGGCCGCTGCATGTTCAACTATTTTGGACATGCGCAGTCTGCGGTCGATAAAGCAGCCAAGGTATTTTACGCTGCTCTGCCACTCAATTACCTGCCCGCGGAATACAAGCGCTTTAGGTAATAGCCTCTGTTGGCCGGTTAAGATGGCTGCCGTTTTTGAGGCGTTTACTGCTATCCTCCACTTGTCAAGCCAGCACGGGAGAATGTCCAATAATCGCTGCATTTTAGCGGCAGCTAAGTGAGACTTACGGGACGAGCTCATGTACGCGCTGTCGTCGGCATACAATGCTAGGGTGACGTCCTGTATGCCTGGCGATAGACCGCTATCGCTAAGCGTGGGAATGTCATTAGTGAAAATCGCATACAACAGTGGGGAAAGGCAGCTACCTTGTGGGACCCCCGCTGAAATGGTCTTGGTAGGGGAGTTTTTATTGTCAACCGAAACATAGAAACTCCGCCCCTCCAGAAAAAAGGCTATGATCCGCCCGTACATAGGGGGTAAGTCGGTCTCAGAAAGCTTAAACAAAAGGCCGGCGTGCCAAACACGATCAAAGGCCTTCTCGATGTCGAGAAAGACCCCGACCGTGTACCTGCCTTTGTTCATCTCAAAGGCCATATGGTGTAAAACACGAGTAAGCTGAAGAGTGGTGCTATGATTACTTCTAAAGCCAAACTGTTCTGGCCTAAGATTGATAGAGGGTGATACCCTTTTCAATAAAAGACGTTTGAACAGTTTGGCTATGTTAGAAAGTAACGTGATCGGCCGATAATGCTCTGGTTTCTGGCGGCTCTTACCAGGCTTCGGTATGACAATAATTTTGCCTGTCTTCCAGGTCGTGGGAAAGAAACCTGTGCGGAGGATCCCATTAAAAATACGGGTTAAGGCCACAAGACCTTTTCTGGGTAACATCAAAAGGGCCGTGTTAGGAATGCCGTCAGGGCCGGGAGATTTCTTTTTGTTTAAAAAAGATATTAATTTTTTAACCTCCTTAGGGGAGATAAAATCGTCACCTCTAAGTGGGATGGTGGGGGTAGAAAGGAACTGTTGTATGCGCTCCTCAACCAATGTTGTGTGGGCGTGGTCGATAATGGGATTGGGCCTAAATTGGTCCTCGAAGTGGTCCGCCAGTAAGCCCGCGCGTTCCTCTGCTGAGTACAAACGGTTAACTAGCGTGTCTACGAGGGGGTGTATGGGTGCAGGGGTGTTGGTCATACAGCGAGCTAAACGATAAAGAGCGGTATCATTGTCGCTGGCCTTTGAAATTGTATTATCCCAAGACCATTTCCGATAAAGCGAAATTTGGTGCGATAGGTCACTACCTAATTTATTTAGCTCTTTTTTAATTGACGGGCAGCGAGTTCGGCACCACAGTTTGCGAAGCTCTCGTTTTTGGCTAAGTTTACTACGGAGATGTACCGGTAATAAACTTTTCCCCGAGGCTGTCTTGGCAGCTGTGGTGCACTGAACAAGTGCGGAAGAGATAGCCGCGGTAAGCGACTGGGTGGCTGTTTCCACTTCCTGTGGAGTGGACAGGCCACCGGGGGGGAGTTTAAATGAGCTTAGTAGTTTTTGGTATTTAGTCCAGTCCGTAATGTTTTTCATTGGTGGCAAAGGTTTGTCCCTAATAGAAACTCCGAGGACCAGTAAAATGGGGAGGTGTTGCGAATCAATGTCATGGAGGGTTTCTAATGAGATGGGCCAATTAATATTACGAGCTAGTGCTATGTTTAGTACGTCCGGTTGAAATAAGTCCTGAGATGGAAAATGAGTGGGGGAGCCGGGACCAATTACGACGTAATTGTGCGCCTCGGCATCATTTTTTAAATCTCTACCATCTTTGGATGAAATTCTTGAACCCCGTTGTCGGTGTTTGGCGTCAAAATCGCCGAGTATGAGTGTGGGCGTGTCGTCGGACATAATGTTTGTAATATCGCCGGAAATAAAAGGCACCTTAGGTGGCTTGTAGGCAGCGTAAACCTTGAGTTCGGTATTGCCGACTCTTAGTTTGATACCTATCGCTCGAGTTGAGACAAAGCTTGACAGGGGTAAACTTTCGTGGACAAGGTCTCTACGAATCAGCACTGCTGTGCCCCTGTAAGCGATGTTATTCGTGGCGTTTATTTCGTCCCGCCTATAGACGAAATAATTGGGCAAACAGAGAGAATGCTCAGGGCGCAATTTGGTTTCGCCCAACAACACAATATGAATATCGTGCTGTTGGACTAATAACCTGAGGTCAGCGGTCTTATCTCTTACACCCCCCGGATTCCAGTATATCACTCTTAGGTTGAAGAGAATTCCTGGACCAGGAGGTAGGTAAGCTGTTGCAGGCCGTGCAGTAAAGCGGGCAACGGGTTTTGCCCGGCCGCGATGGCCTCAATAGCTGCATTAAGCGCAGCGATGGATGCTCTGGCTATGTTGAGCGACAACGGCGGGCAAATAGCACCCCTGACGGGAGGTGCACGACCCCTGGGGGGTGGCGCGGGGGTGGCGGCAAGATTTGTGGAATTTGTTAGATTATAAAAATTTACCTTACGGTGTAATGCGGTGGGCGGTACAAGCGGTCGTGCGGGGATGGGGGGTTGGGGGGGTTTAAAAAGAGTAGGAAGCGGGGCTTGGGATTGGGCGCGGGGGGCGGCCACAACGGTGGGCGGGGCGACAGCGGCGGGCGGGGGGAGCGGGGCGAGCGGGGCGACGGCGGCGAGCGGGGCGACGAGCGACGACGACGACGACGACGGTGGTGCCATCTGTGCTACGACCGAGTTAAGCTCACCTGCACTTTCTACCTGCTTCCTGCCCTTTCCTCTGCGACCTCTCTTTCTACCTTTCTTTAAGGGCTGCGTTCTGTCTGACGGCAGATTGGCAGGGGGCATTAGTGTTGGTCCCTTACCAACACTACCGGTACATTACCGGTAAGGGAACCGGGGACTCTCTTCGAGGCGGTGGTGGTTTCGGGGCGGGGGGGGGGGCACTTTTCACCCCCATCTTACGCGCTTCCCTCTTGTATAATGGACATGACCTGTCGTTAGCCGCGTGCTCTCGTTTGCAGTTGGCGCACGTTGGGGTCGCTCCTCTGTCGCGCTTGCAATCCGCGGTTGTGTGGCCCTCTCCGCAGCGTACACAACGTATTGGCCTATGACAGTTGGCCGATGAGTGGCCGAACGCTTGGCATCGGTGACACTGCGCCGGCCCGGGCTTTGCCTTCCACGCGGTGATGTTGACGCCGGACATGTTTAGGAGCTCCGTGATTTTATAAACATTTTGGAGCTCGCTCTGATCGTACCTGTTTTGAAGCTGCCCGAAGTAGATACAGTAGGGGCGACCTCTTGCCCCCGGGATCTGACGTATATGTGACAGGGGGAAGCCTAGTGCGTCCATTTCTTTGGCTATTTCCTCCAAC
Source organism: Apoda limacodes (assembly GCA_946406115.1). Classification (NCBI taxonomy): domain Eukaryota; kingdom Metazoa; phylum Arthropoda; class Insecta; order Lepidoptera; family Limacodidae; genus Apoda; species Apoda limacodes. The sequence goes on along the minus strand of OX291542.1, from coordinate 2,110,160 downwards.
GGCGCGTCGAGAGGGAGCCCTTTAACCGCCAGTTTTTGAGGTCTCTCATTGTCCAGGCTGTAGCAATACTAGGACACGGTATTGTCCGCTTTCGAGACCTCGTCAATATAGGCCGCCACCACCCTATATTCTTCCGGCGATTGCGGCAGGAAACGCACGCCTTTGCCAAAAGGGCGCGCGTGCGGAGCGTGTTTCAGGAGGGAGCGCAGCTTTTTTAAATGTGCCGACCATTGTGGCAAATTTTCAACAATGATCGGTGGGTACCTGGCTTTACTTTCCATAGGCTTTTGTGGCTGGTTAGGTGTAGGCGGGGCCGGAATGGCCGACACCTGCGCGTAGGACTGGCTATTGTTACTGGGCGAGTTGGTCTCCATTCGCTCTGAGACAGAGGTCGCTGCTGCTTGCGGCGGCGTCGCTGTTTGCGTAGGTACATACCTTTCTTGGTTTGCGGTTGTCATCTCCCTAGCTGCCGCGCGGGCTTGCTCAGCAGGGTTTGTTAGCGGGCTCAAAGAAAATGGACGAACGTCGCGGCCCCTTATCCTTCGTGGGTCGCTTGTTTTAAGAGCAATCGATGGCGGGTTGTCGCGTGGCGGGGGGTTAATTGGCGTCGTCGTCGACGGGGACACAGTTGAAGCGTCGCGCGGGACCGACGCTGGTGGGGCGTGAATAACAATGTCTGAGTTTGCCGCGGAGCTAGATGGAGGAGAGGCCTGGATGGGAGGCAGCATGGCGGGGAGCTCTTCGTCCTGGAAGTACTCGTATTCATCCCCTGTCTCAGAGGTGGCATAACTTGTTGTGCCCGAACGGGCTGAGGCCATGGACGCAGCCGACGGAGGGCGCGACGGTGGGAAAGCAGCGGCAAAAGTGCCGTCCGCGGCAGTGACCTGACCTGTAAAAAGGTTGCGGGCCACTATTGCCGGTGGCTGGGATCGCGACCATACCTGTCGCTTCCTTATTCCCCGGCCCCTATTGGGGGGATGGCGGAACGGAGGGGGTGGCATCTGTAGGGTTGAAGACGCTGACTACACCGACATCCCTCGACGGGCACGCACAGAGGCGGCCGGAACCAGAGCAAATAAGAAAAAACACTTACTCCTATTCCAAATTGCCTACCGAGAGTGAAGGAGACAGCAGTCTGTTGCCTTCTTGCTCGCACACGATGAGCGATGACGCTTCGGCTCGAACGAGTACCCGCAACACACAAAACGCACGTACGCACACCGTCTACAAACAAAAGGTTTTTCACGCAGAGTGATTTGTTCATAGGAGCAATTCAGAAAGAAACGAAGCGAAAGAAACAAGATACTCCAAACGAACAATCAAGCTGAATGCTCTGGAGCTATCTCGCGGGTATCTTCTCTTTCACCCTTCTGGGTGTTGAGGTGCGGGTGTCGGGGGAGGGGAATATACCTCCCACCATGACCCGGGCGGAAGCTCAGGGGTGCTGAACACCCCCGGTGAAATTTAAAAAGGAGGCCTACTTTTCAGGCCCCTTTGTGGCTAATATATTATCGCCATAAGCGATAAGAAAGACAGTAAATGTAACGAGAGTAGGCGCCAGAATAAAAACAAAAAATTAAAACAAAATAAAACAAAATAAAAGCGAAGCAAAAGAAAAGAAAAAGAGCGAAATTAAAATAAAATAAAAACGAAGCAAAAAAAAAACAAAACAAAACAAAAAAAAAAATGAAAAAATGAAAATAAAATAAAATAAAAGCGAAATAAAAACAGAAATAAAAGCAGAAACAATAGTTTTGAAGACTCAATATTATTTAAAATTTTATGTCTATACGCGCATTTCCGTGTGGTTATTTTAATTGATACTCGTACGTCTATTTTGTACATTCGTGTACTTACCTACTATTATTATTTCAACGATTTGAATAATAATTTTTTGAATAACTTGTACTCTGTAAAATTTCGAGTACTTGTTTTAATTTTGAATACTGTGTGCATAAGTGTATTTAGTATTTTGGTGTGGCTATTTTTGAATAAGTGTATGTACGTATATTGTACAAGCCACGCCTTCTTAATTGTTTAAATAATTTTAAATTATTTAATCTGTGTACCTACGTACACACCTTATTTTTAAATATATGTGTATACGTGACAAGCTCCGTAACACTTATTTTTATTTTAAATATTTGGGTTCTTTCTCTTGTTCTGAAACATTTTGCTTACGTGTTAGTACTAAGGTGTAACTCCATACAACTATCTGTTCTTATTTTTGATATTTGTGCTCGTTTAAATTTTACTGTGTATGTGCATTTGTGTTCGTGTTGTGATTCAATTTTGTTGTGCTTATATAAAAAAGTACAATGCCTAACACACGTAGCCAAAAAGCCGCGTCAAAGGCTGGCCACGATGAACGGGGGATTAACGTACCCGAGTCGGTACGTCCCACGACGGCGTCTAGCGCTGTCGGTGCTGCGTCGACGAGGACAGGATGCTCGTCGGCCAGCGTGCGTATACAGAGTGCGGAACTCGAAGCGTTGCAAAAAATTGCGGAGCTCCGTACGGAAAGTTTGCAGTACGAAAGAGCGGTAGAAAAAAGACGTATAGAATCAGAAAATAAACGTATGAAAGCAGCAAAAGAAAGTATGGAAGCTCAAGAAAACATTATTAAAAAACGGCTTGAGCTTCAAATTTCTCAAATAAATGAAGACGACTCTTCACTTACTCAATACTTCCCGTATTGTTAAGTCCACTCTCACTGCATCGAGGGTTGAAAATTGGTTGACGGAAACCAACGTCACGTCACGGCCAGGCAGGTGGCACGCGACGTCTCTCCCACACGGGGGGAGGGGAGCCCGGGGCGCCCAGGTATGGTGCCCAGAGAGCTCTCTACGTCAGGCGTCGCAGAGCATAAGGGTGCCACCAGCCGCTACGACCGTAGTATAATTGAGCGTAGCGAGGACCAGGGTCCCCTACGCTCGCACCACATTGTCAGGCGAGGGCCACCACAAAGCCCTCCACGCCGGCACACTAACAACCCACACAGGGAGGTCCAAGGCCCCCCACACCGGCGTCGCGTGGAAGTCCGCGGGGACATGGAAGGTCCTCTGCTCCCACGCACGCCACAGGCTGAGGATGACATCGGCTGCACACTCGCACGTCGCGTGGATGCCGGCGGGGACCTGGAACGTCCTCGGCTCCCACGTACGTCACAGGCTGAGGATGACCTCGGCATTACTTTTTCACGTCGCGTGGATGCCGGCGGGGACCTGGAATGTCCTCTGCTCCCACGTACGACACAGGCTGAGGATGAAATCAGTCAACGGCACCCGAGAGGGGGTGTATCGCCGAACAAGGAAGAGGGACATGCAGCGACACTGCAATCACCATATCCTTTATGGCACGCATCTGCTGGCAGAAACTACGGCAACATTGAGCCGTACCATGATGAGATGGAAAGGGGGGAGCGACGTTACCGCTCCTCCTTTAGGACACCTGCCTATCAAAGAAGAAGAAGCCACAGTGGAGAAATGGAGGGGGGGGAGTGACATGACCGCTCCCTTCCGAGAAATGGAGAGGTGGAGCGACGTAACCGCTCCGCTTCAAGAAGAAGTGGCATAGGAGAATTAGCAGACTTGGCCTCATCAAAACCGCCACAACGACAAGTCTTCGAGCTTTCACCTTTCAGTGGCGCTCCTCACGAATGGCTGCCTTTCAAGGCAGCAGTCAGGGACTCTGCACGGCTTTACAAATTTTTGCCAGCAGAGAACCTAGCAAGGCTTCGTTCTTTGCCTACGCAGCGAAGCGCGTGAATTAGTGTCGGCGTTGCTTTACACCGCTGTCGACACCGACCGCATAATGAAGACGCTTGAACAGTCATATGGAAGGCCTGAGATCTTAATCGACAGATCACTGAGCGACCTTAAGCACTTACAACGCCCAGGGTCGGCAGCAACAGACCTCAACACTTTCGCTGTCAAGCTGCAGAACATAGTCTGCGTCCTTGCCAATATGGACCAACGACGATACTTGTACAACCCTATGCTTACGAGGGAGGTCCTCGACAAATTAAGTCCATTTTTGAAGTCACGATGGTGCGACTACGCATATGAGCACCAAACAGATGACCCAGAGATCGTTGTACTCTCAGAATTTTTGATGCATGAAGCTATCGAGCTATCCGCTTCACGCTTCCACCAGATACTTCATCGACGTTGCCGCAGACTAAGAATGGTTGGGCACCAAGCGGCGCGCCGAGAAGAAAACCCATGAAAGAAACAGCACGAGTCTATACTGCAACTACAGAAGAAAGGAGGCCACGTCAAAATGACAAAAGACCTCCACGTGCTGCAGCTCAGCAACGCAAAGAGCAGCCGCAATGTCCGAGCTGCGGGGCATCTCACACGCTCCCGCAATGCCCGGCATTTAAAAGATTGGCTGTTGATAAGCGCTGGGCTAGTGTCAAGGAAATACACATTTGTTTTTGCTGCCTACTAGAGAAGCATCCACGTCCACAATGCAGAGCCAAGCGATGTGACGTAAACAATTGTGGTCAAGCACACCACCGACTGCTACATGATGTGAACAGAGAGAAACGGACCTTCACACAAACCGTTCCAGCCTCTCAGAAAGAAGTTCCTATAGCAGTGACATCGTAAAGCAATGAAGCAGTGATGTCAACCAATACGGGGAACCGCTGCCGATCAGTTATGCTAAAGATTTGTCCAGTTACAATATCTGGTCCAAATGGCGCGGTGAACACCCATGCATTATTTGACGAAGCTTCCACGGTCACGCTGATTGACAAAGATTTAGCGGACCAGCTGTCATCCGAAGGAAAGCCACATCCGTTCACAATACACGGTGTCGGTGCAAGTCAAAAGGAAGATGCAAGCCTGCGGGTCAACCTTAAGATCCGCGGGCGAAAGCAGAGGAGATACCATGAACTGCAAGCCAGAACCGTAAAGGGGCTACGCCTGATGGCACAAGCAGTTCCGTCCGAAGTCGTCTCCTGTGCGCACCTGAGGGGCCTCGATGCTGCATGTTATGATGAAACGCAGCCGAAAATTTTGATCGGGGCTGACCACTGGCACTTGCTCGTATCCCAAGAGCTACGAATGGGTGCGCGCACTGAACCTGCTGCATCACGGACACCGCTTGGATGGGTGATCTATGGCTCACTTCCCCGCACCATAATTCGAGAAGGGGAACAAGTACTGCATGTCACGAATGTTGAAAATGAGTTTCGTGACCTCTCAGTTGATGAAGATCTACGTCTTGAAGAATTGGTCAAAGCCCATTATGACATCGATGCCCTAGGCGTCTCTAACATTAAAAAGATACGCCCAGAAGCGAAACGGGCTGTCGAGATTTTTAACTCTACCGCTCGCCATGAAAACCAGCGGTACGAAGTTGGGCTAACGTGGCGTCAAGATGACGTAAGGATGCCACCTAGCTATAATACCGCGCTGCAACGTCTCAGAAACTCAGAAAGAAAAATGGATCGGGATCCCGCTTACAAAATACAGTACACCGAGCAAATAGAAAACTTGCTCAAGAAAGGTTACGCTGAACCAGTGATGGGCGAGATTCAAAGCGAGATCGAGTGGTACCTGCCTCACTTTGGCGTACGGAACCCGAATAAACCCGAAAAGATCCGTCTTGTGTTTGACGCAGCTGCTAAAGCTTGCGGAGTCTGCCTCAATGACGAATTATTAGAAGGGCCAGACCTTCTGCAAGCGCTGCCGGGAATACTTTTCCGATTCAGGGAAAAGCCGATCGCCGTAACTGGAGACATAGAAGAAATGTTTCTGCAGATAAAGATAAGGCCAGTTGATCGCCCGGCTCAAATGTTTTTATGGAGGGGTGAAGATAGAAAGAACGCCCCTCAGAAATATGTCATGACGTCGTTAATATTTGGAGCATCATGTTCACCATTTCTGGCGCACAGCGTAAGAAATAAAAACGCTATGGACTGCGCCGCAAAGTATACCGAAGCAGCAAAAGCGATCCAAAGTAGCTTCTATATGGACGACTACCTGGAAAGCTTCGACAATATTGAGAAATCAAAACAGATGGTTGCTGACGTCATAAAAGAACAACAGCAAGCAAGTTTCAATATAAGGAGTTGGAATTCAAACCGTCAAGATGTGCTAGAAAACTTACCTAAAGAGAAAAAAGCACACGTGTCGGACGTACGACTTGGAGCCCGTGAAGACCACATTGACAAGACGTTGGGTCTGCTGTGGAGCACTAACAAAGATGAATTGGGTTTCAGTACCAAGATGGTTCGCGTACCAGAAGCAGTACGCCGCAGGCATCGTACGCCGACTAAAAGAGAAGCTCTCAGCGCCGTAATGTCAATATACAACCCACTGAGACTTGTCAGTCAATTCACAATCACCGCAAAAATAATATTGCAGCAATTATGGCGACAGAAGCTTGGGTGGGACCAAACCCTGCCAGAAAAAGAAGCGAGCGACTTCGCAAGATGGATAGAATTATTGGACAGCGCGGCCGCATTAAGAATCCCGCGCTGTTATGATTTGGATGCAGGCTCTATTATAAAACGAGAGCTGCACGTATTTTGTGACGCCAGCGAAGAGGCCTACTCAGCGGCAGCTTACTGGCGAAACATACACAAAGATGGCAGCATACGAATAAGTCTGATCGCTGCCAAAGCCAAGGTCGCGCCGTTGAAGGTACAGACAATACCCCGCCTAGAATTACAGGCGGCGGTGATTGGAGCGCGACTAGTAAAATCAATTAAAAAAGGGCACCGCATAGAAATAGCAGACGTCACATATTGGTCTGACTCTAGCACAGTGCTGCAATGGATACGAGGTGACGCAAAGAAGTACACCCCATTCGTATCACATCGACTCGGAGAGATAGCTGAACTAACACAGCCCGAGGATTGGAGATGGGTGCCTACACAACTGAATGTAGCTGATGATGCAAAGCGTGCGTGCTACCAACCTATTAGCGCGCACGACCGATGGATCTGCGGGCCAGACTTTCTTCACGAACACGAAGATTGCTGGCCGTACGACTTCTCTGAAAGAAGCGACGCAGACGATGAGCACGTCACCCATACTAGCCACAAACCCACAAATTGGCTACCGGATCTCGAGCGCTTCTCAAATTACGAGCGCCTGATCCGGACAGTAGCAAACGTACTACTATTTATCGAGAAGCTGAAGAAAAAGGAACAGCAGCTCGAACTCCGCCATATTGAAAAAGCGGAACAACTTCTCATACAACAAGCGCAGTAAGATTGTTTTGGTGAAGACATAGAGCGCCTTGAGAAAGGAGAAGCACCTCAGAGGTCCAGCAGACTATTTAAACTGGACCCTGTATATGAAGATGGGTTGCTACGTGGACGCGGCCGCATTAACGCCGCACACGTCCCGACTGACATCAAGCGACCAATCATATTGGACGGTCGCCATCAATTCACCAGACTGCTCGTGATGAAGCAGCATCGAACCGCACGCCACGCCAACAACGAACGCGTGGTGAATGAGCTGCGCCAGAGATATTGGGTGCTACAGCTGCGGCCAACGGTGCGAGCAGTTGCCAGCAAATGTATGTTGTGTCGAATCCGCAAATCACTGCCATCGACACACACCGTGGGAGATCTGCCACTTGCACGTCTCGATGCCTATCAGCGGCCCTTCACCAATTGTGGGGTTGACTGCTTCGGCCCAATGATAATAAAAATTGGAAGAAGAAGAGAGAAACGTTGGGGTATGTTATTCACATGCCTCAGTACACGAGCTGTACACATTGAGTTGGTTGCGAGTCTATCAACCGACTTGGCCATCATGGCCATTAGAAGAATGGCAGCCAGACGAGGATGGCCTCGGGTAATGTGGTCAGACAATGGGACCAATTTCCGTGGGTCTGACGCCGAGTTAAGAGAAGCGTACAAAGAGTGGGCCCCGCAACTAAAAGAATATGGCTTGACCCACCGATTGGATTGGCGCTTTATCCCACCCGGAGCACCCCACATGGGAGGATCTTGGGAAAGAATGGTGCGATCAATAAAAATCGCACTGACAGCAACTTTAAATGAAAAGGTGACGACAGAAGAGACTCTGCTCACCCTGCTGCAAGAAGCAGAGCACTCCGTTAACAGTCGGCCACTGACCAGTGTCTCAGTTGATCCAGCTGATCCAGAGGCACTTACACCGAACCACTTCATATTCGGAACATCATCAGGCTTACCAATGACTGGCGAAACAGAAAAGGATGAACGCCGGCAATGGAGAGCATCACAAGCGCTGGCGGATGGATTTTGGAAACGCTGGTTGCAAGGGTACCTCCCGACTTTGGTGCCAAGAGGGCAATCAGATGACCATGCGCAGCCATTGAAACAGGGAGACTTGGTTGTGGTAATCGACCCGACCCTACCACGTAACGTGTGGCCAAGGGTTTAAATTGGATAGGCGGGGCTTGCGTTTGGGCTGGAGGGGCGGCAACAACGGCGGGGGGGGCAACAATCGGCGGTGGCGCCATCTGTGCCTCGACTGAGGGAACTAAGGCAGGCGTACCTTCATGCTGTTGTGTTGGCAATTTTCCTCTGCCTTTGCGACCTCTCTTCGTCCGTTTTTTGCGTGGGGGTTGTGTTCTGTCCGTCGGGGGGTTGGCGGGGGGCATAAGGGTTGGACCCTGTGTACGGTCGTACTCTTGTATCCCTAGTACTGGCAGGGGTAGTGGCGCTTCTGCCCGTGGGGGTGGTTGTTTCGGGGCGGCGGGGGCACTTTTCACCCTCATCTTACGCGCCTCCCTCTTATATATTGGGCACGACTTGTCGTTTGCCGCATGCTCTCTCATACAGTTAGCACACGTTGGGGTGGCTTCTCTGTCGCGCTTGCAGTCCGCCGTAGGGTGGCCCTCTCCGCAGCGCACGCATCGGATCGGACGGCCGATGAATGGCCGAAGGCTTGGCACCTGTGGCACTGCGCCGGCCCGGGCTTCGCTTTCCACGCAGTGATTGTTACGCTGGACATGCTTAGGAGCTCCGTGATATTATAAATATTTTGGAGCTCTTTTGGGTCGTACCTTCTTAATAGTTGGCCAAAGTAAATGCAAACGGGGCGGCCTCTCGCCCCCGGGATTTGTCGTATGTGCGACAGAGGGAAGCCAAGTGCTTCCATTTCTTCGGATATTTCCCCCAACGGTGCGTCTATGGGGAGTCCTTTGATGGCTATTTTCTGCGGCCGCTCGTTGTCAAGGCTGTAACAGTACCATGACACTGTACTGTCAGCCTTGGAGAGCTCGTCAATATAGGCCGCCACCACCCTATATTCGTCCGCCGATTGTGGTATAAATCGCACGCCTTTGCCAAACGGTCGTGCGTGCGGCGCGTGCTTTAAGAGGGAGCGCAGCTTTTTCAAATGTACCGACCATTGTGGCAGATTCTCAACAATGATCGGTGGGTACCTGGCTTTCTCCTTCTCCTTCTCCTTAGGCTTTTCAGGCTGGACAGGTGTAGGCTGGGCCGGGATGGCCGACACCTGCGCGTAGGACTGGCCGGTAGCTTGCGGTGAATTTGTGTCCATTTGTACGACAGCATCGGCAACATCGGTCGCTGCTACTTGCGGCGGGGTCATTGTTGCACCGGGTACGAACTTGTCTTGACTAAGACTAAGGCTGTTGGGCGCGGTTGTCATCTCTCTGGCTGCCGCGCGGGCTTGCTCAGCTGGGTTTTTAGATGGGCTCAGAGAGAAAGGACGTACCTCACGTAAAAAGGTTACGGGCCACTATTGCCGGTGGCTGAGATCGCGACCAAACCTGTCGCTTCCTTACTCCCCGACCCCTATTGGGCGGATGGCGGAACGGAGGGGGTGGCATGGAGGCGGCCGGACCCAGAGCAAGTAAGAAAAAACACTTACTCAATCCAAATTGCCTACCGAGGGAGAGCTAGACAGCAGTCTGTAGCCTTCTTGCTCGCACACGCTGCGCGGAGACGCTTCGGCTCGAATGAGCACCCGCAACACACAAAACGCACACAAACGCAAACCGTCTACAAACAAAAGGCAGAATGAACAGTTCTTAGGAGCAAATACAGAAAGAAACGGAAAGAAACAAGAAACTCCAAAGCGAACGGTCAATCTGTAATCGCTGTGGAGCTACTGTCAGAACGTGACTTTTCGATTTTTTAGCAATACTGTAAAGTGAACCACATGTGTTTTTTGGTTCTCACACATTCATTTCTAGACATAAATGTATGCCAATCGATTTTTTATACTATGCAAAACACAACTGACGTAGTAGTAAAATAAAAAATGTAAAAAGTCAAAATTTTTACTAAAAGTTCGAAAACAGATTTTGAGGCCTCATATTTATATGAAAATGAGCAGCCAATCAGAGCACAGACGAAAGTGGGAGAATGGCTCGGAACAAAAACACCATTGAAAAATATTAAATTAGAAAGTTCGAGGTAAAAATCTGGAAAATACCGGTTTGAACTGGTTATTGGGTTTCCAAAATAAAAACAACGTTCTCTGATTGGTCTAAAATAAATGATTTGAACATTTCCTCCTAGACCAAAAAGTATAAAAGGAGACGCAATTTTCATACAGTATGCAGTGAAAGTTCAACAGTTCCAGGAAAATAAGTGAAGAAACCAACTGAAGAAAGAACAAGTTATATATATATGTCAAGAAAGAACCAACATTTTTATAACTCAAGATTACTTCAAGAAAGAAGTAACATTTTTATAAATCAAGAAAATTCGTAGAAGTTAAGTAAAATCAGTGAAGCGTAAATTAAAATCACGATTTTAAAGAAAGTGTTTGTAATTTATAGATAAGTGTTTGTAAATTATAAAAATTGTTAAATGTGTTGTCGATATAAGTGTAAATTGCGTTTAAGGCAATTATAAGCTGTTGCAAGCAGAATCCAATTTGTTTCATTTTTTCAATTTTACAGTGGGCTTTTTCAGAGCCCACATTTCGATAAACCTACAGTCCACTAGCTCTGTCCGCAACACCATACAACCTAAAATTAATACAGGCCCCTGGAATTATCCCGAAATTAAAACGGCCTGCAATGACAATGTCTTAAAACGAGAAAACATCTTTATAGATAAACAAAAACTTTAAGGCACCGCCATAACTAACGTCTCAAACATTTACTTAATGTAATATTTTTTAATATCAACAAGTTTTTTAAGTAATAGTTAAATTTGATCTGAAATAAGTCATTATTATTATTATTGTATTAAAACCCAGATCCTAAAGGCTCTTAGTGATACTGGCAGACTTTTATGTCACTTTTCACTATTTTTCTGAAACGCAGACTAGGCGTACTTTTTTGCTAACAAGTCTTAACAAAGAAGTTAAAATAACTTAATTAGGATAGTCTGAAGTCTATGAAGGTAATTACAAAAACAGGGGTGGAGTTAAGACCCCCTGTTGCTTAGAATAAATTGCCACCGAGAGGTAAATATACAGAACCTTCCACATCGAGGCCTTTAAACTGGAGAGGCCATCTGCCACCGGAGACCGCGGCGACCGCCTCCCTGAGTCCCAGGCAAGACGAGCTCGACGCGTGGTGGGCACAGTAGGTCGCAAGGCGGCAAGTGCACATCTTTTGCAAAGTCTTTCGTTAATTAAACTAAGTTATATTCATAAATCTGATCAAAGGTTTATTATTAATCGCACGCAGCCTTTGCCTTATTTATTGTATTTACCTTATTTCATTAAACGTCAAATTAAAAATAAAATTAATTAAACGTAAAATTTAATTCATAAATAAATACTATTATAATAAAATTATCTACCTATATACTTTAAATAAATAATTACAATAAAACAGATCTGTTCTACAACACGTCGAATTCCTGAAAATTTAGAACACCCAAACAACCCCAAAAAATTATTGATTTCCTGAAACTTTTCAGATTTATAAATTTATTATTGTTATCTGATAATACTTTATTATTAAAAAAATCCCTATCCCTTCCCGCCTACACCCTCGCCTTCCTGGATTAATCCACTTATCCAGCCTTCAAATCCACCTAGCGACCTAAGTCCACTAAGTTAGTATTTAAATTTCAAACCTTCAAAAATCTATCATTCTGAAAACAACCTCTTTCACCTAATGACACAAATTCACTTATTCATTTCACACCTCACCTCTTCCTTTTCCTATATTACTCTTTCTCAATTAATTATAGTAATAATAATGTAGGTAATAGGTTTTAAATTATAAATTAAGTTACCGCTATAAATTTCTGTATTTTAATAATTATTTGTTGTTAATATTTCTCTCTGTTAATTTTCAGATTTGTTATTATATATGATATTTATTATCTGAAAATTATATTTCCTAGTCTGACATTCTTATCTCGAAATAATATTATCAAATTTTCATGGTTCTATGAAAATTCACACCTGACCGGTTAGATTAGCTTCGTACACAAACAGTCTTTCATGTACGGACATCCACTAGACTTAGTAAGTATAGACATAGACATAGACATAGATGTCTCTCTTCAAACCCTATGATATCTAACAATATTATTGAGGAAACTCAGGTGAATATCTCTGTGTTGTACAAGTGTTATTCACTATACCAACTATCTGTAGTCTACATGTGTGAATAATGAAATCCAACTCGATACCCCTCCAGGGTCTTACGGCGTCTCCTTGGAAGTTTGAGTACCTAGTGTTTGTTAAATACCTAGTACATCTCAAAAAATAAAATAAAAAAAATTACTTAACAAGATTGAAATTTTAGTACCTTAAAAGGAGTTAATATTACAGAGAATATCTTCACATTATTTCTTAGACTGACATTCTTGTCTCGTGTTAGTATTATTTAATTTCAATAATTTCATGAAAATCTATATTTGACCCGTTGGGTTAGCTTCATACAAAAACAGTATCTTATGTTAATGCATCCTCTGAATTTAATAAGTATCAAATATATCAATGAGGAATCCCAGGTGAATTTTTCTATGTTGTACAGTGTTATTCAACTTCTGGTACCAACTCTCAGTCTATACCTAGTCGAATTCTGTTTTCAGGTCAGTCCCGCACTCCTTAGATATACGGTACTTTACTGAAAATTTGAGTTCCTAGTGTTTGTTTAATTCCTAAAACAATCTAGATTCTAGGTCACTTACTAAAATTTATATTTTTAGTGCCTTGTATCAACTGATATTAAAAACAGTAACTCAAATCGATAATTTTAGTTCCTAGTGTTTTGAAGTTTCTAAAAACAATCTAGATTCTAGCTCAGTTAGTAAAATTATATACTAATATAAATAACATATAATAACTCTGATACATTAAGACCAACACTATTTATCAGATATGATGCACTTGCAATAATAACAATTAATGATAATTGTTCAATTCTATCATCAACAAAATTTTGATAGATATGTTTATAGGTATTAGTTGAAAGATGTAGAAAAATGAGAACTTTATATTGTTAGCCTTCTCATTTACATGTATACAAGAAGTGAGATTTTAGTTCAGTTTTATATATATAAGGAAACATTGTCTCCCACTGAATTTCATACAGTAAATTAAAAGTAATAACTTTTAATTAATATCAGCAAAAATTATAAGAAAATGTACGTCGTTAGATACCTTTTAAAAATAATAATAAAAGTGAGATTTCAAAACACTTGAAGTAGATTAAAGAAACCATTGTCTCTTATGTAGATACATACATGTATCACTCACGTTGAAAAAGCATTTTATGTACATCTCACTAGGATTTAAATATAAAGACTGTCAGGTATCTATGAATGTCTTGAGCTACAATAATATGTTTAGGTAAATTTAAGTACATAATTCTAACAAAAGTGTTACACAAACATACTCTCATTTTACTCGTTACCTAAAGAAGTTTTTAAAAAGCTTTGTAACCTATATCCATTTCTTTACGAACAACGTAGAAGAAGCTCGTCTCGACTCCTGGAAAACCTCCTCTCGTACAACTTTTGACTGCTCCCGTAGGTCTTCAAATCTTCTTTGTGGAATTCAACATAATAAAAAAAAAGAACACTGCACAATAGAATATCATAAATCTTTAAGATTTATGCCTAGATCTCCTAGTTCACATATTATAAATAGAACACAACGACGACTAAAAAATGAACTCGCGAAACACCATATCCTAAAAAGCGACGCCTTTCCTAAAGAATTGAATAATTGATTTAGTATGTGTTGAAGATATTAAAATTTAATAATTTTTATTTTAACATTAATTATGAACCTACTTTAAATAAAAATGCTCTAAACGCGAGATCAGATTTCGGATCTGATCATAAAAATTTCACAGTCAAACTTATTGACTGTATTCTTACGCGCGCGGACCCAGACTAACTACTCATTTTAAATTTTGTTTCTACCAAAATTTCAAAGTCCACACCCCTCGTACTTTCTTTACCCCTTAACCTTAATAGTACACACCAATCTTGCTTGTCAAACCGAATATTTATGTTTTCAAGTATTCTCAGTGTTTTTTTCTCCATAAGCTCCAATCTCTTCAAAACCAAAAAAAAATTAAACTCAGCTTTGTACTATTTAATTTACAAAGTTTTGGAGTTTTTATTCATTAACATCGACCAAGCATGTAGGGTTGTCGCAAATTTATAACATTTGGAATTTAAAGTTATTCAAAATAAATCAAATTTCTATCAAAAATATGATTTTAATTATACTCTATTTGAACAACCAAACTATATCATTAGGTTTGTACTAGTTTTACACATAAATTTTATTATTTTTATGAATTTACTAGCTTATTGTTTATTTAGCTTTTTTGGTAATATGTTTTAAACACCTTTATAAAACATTTACAGTTAATAATATTGATATTTATGTAAATTTCCAATCCTTTGAAATTTCTTCTAGGAAAAGACAAGAAAACTACAATTTTCTTGAATTCCCCAAAGATGATTTATGTATACCCTACCTCTTCCTTTCAATATTACTCTACCCAAAGGTTGCCTGGTAGAGATCGCTTTTACGCAATAGGGCCGCCTTATTGTGCTATTTTTTCTATTGTTATTTTTTTGTGTATTTTTAATTGTCAAGCACTTGAGGTGCACACGTCAAGCCAAATAAAATATATTGCTAACAAGGAAACAAAAGACTATTTTAGTTTACTTTTGAATTTAACTACTAATTTGAACTTTATTTTGATAAGAATATGTGTTATGTAACTCTTTTCTAATTTTTATAGTTACTTTGTTCGCTGCCTTCAACTGAACGTGGGAAATAGTTTATATTCCTTTCTCTTTTATTTTAATACGTTATTTTTAAGATAAACAAGGTAAGAATATTATGGTTTTTTACAAATATGAATTTAATGTGAGGAACACCACCAGTATAACTTGAGCTCTGCACTTTTTATATGCATTCCCAGACTCAAGTGTGCAATGACTGTGTGAAACTTATAATTTTAAGCGAAGTTAACTTTTATGCTATTTTATAATATTTAGGCTAAATGCATTTGTTTAATATTGATTGCATAACATGTATACTTATTATTATGAAATACGGGTCTTTATTCAATGTAGTAAAAATGATTTACTACATAACCATTATAATAATAGTCGGAAAACACAATCATATAGTGATTTTTTGTAATTAACCTACTTTAAACAGTTTAACACCTGCCTCAATGTCAACAATCGTATACTTGACTTGATTGTACCACTTGTCATTGTGATGCACCACTTACTCGTGAAGACAGTCACCATCCTTCTATAACAATAGATTTAATTTTTAAAACGAACACCCCCCCACACACCCCCGCCTTAAACCAGAATTCAGTTTTATTACTATCGGTCGGCGGATTTTGAATCAATAAGTTAGGAACTAAATAAAATTAATTGCTATAATATTTTATAATTTTTTTTATTTTGGAATTAAGATATTGAGAGAAAAGAAAAATAACATAAATTATGGGAATTATATAAAAACTCCCTTGACAATAATATTTAAAGTTTTCTAAGAACATAGGCCTCTAAGGCCGAATCGGAATGTCACCGAAAATATCTCGAATACTGAACTCAATATAACTACACACCCATAGCACTTCTGGATATATATATAATCTGAATTCTCTGGCAACTAAATACTACATTCCATGAACTACAGGGGTAACATTGCCAACGAGGGGCAAATGATATGTGATCTATTCAACGAGCATTTTCATTCAGTTCCTGAACCGGTTTGCTCTAATCTATTAAAGGACTTCCAGCTTGACGATCAATCTGTATTTGACTTACACCATCCAAATCGCAAAAGAATTGTTTTCAAACATTAAAATTCAATTGATGTCAACAAGGGTACTAGACATGATAATATTCACCCAATTATTATTCATAACTGCGCCAGAACTCTCTCGCCACCATCAACACTTAAATTTCAAAAGTCCTAAACAGACGGTGTATTTCCTATCTGGAAACAATCGCTAGTGACATCTCTACCTAAAGGCTTTCCCAAAACATTAAAAAATACCTTTCTATATCCAAACTATGTCAGTTCGGTAAAGTTTTAGAAAAATCGTTACTATACAAGTATTTACTGCCGTACGCACTGTCGCACCTCGGCCCGTTACTTTTTATTTTATACGCAAATGATATACCTAATTCTATCACACAATCTTATATACTCATGTGCGCAGACGATACAAAAATATTTAGGATTATCCGCAACATCCACGACTGTAATAAACTTTAGAGTGATTTAACGAGCTTTGAAGAATTCTGTCAAGAAAACAACCTCTTTCTTAATCCTGAAAAATGCAATGTTATTAATTATTCCCGTAAGAAAAAAAACATAGACCTCAGTTATACACTGCGCGGAAAGCCTATAACTCGAGTCCGTCAGATAGGGATCTTGGCGTTCTTATGGATTCCAAACTTACATTTGTACCACATATTAATCAAGTAATTAATAAATCTTTTGAACATCTGGGTTTTAATACTGCGCATGGGACATGCGCATTTCAGACAAGGTAAAGCTGGCGTCCAAAAAACTTGGTGTACTCAACAGAGCGAAGCAGTACTTCACGTCGGGGCAAAGGTTGCTACTTTACAAGTCGCAAGTCCGGCCCCATATGGAGTACTGCTGCCATCTCTGGGCGGGTGCACCCGGATACCAGCTTGACCCTTTTGACTCGGTTCAACGACGGGCTGTGAGAATTGTCGACGATCCCAAACTCACTTGCGGTATCGAGCTCTTAAGTCTGAGGAGAGACTTTGCCTCCCTGTGTGTGTTCTACCGCTTGTACAATGGATTGTGTTCTGAGGAATTGTTCGAAATGATGCCCACGGCTACTTTCTACCATCGCACCGCTCGCCATCGACAGGGAATTCATTCTCACACTTTGGAACCAAAATGGTCGCGTACAGTGCGGTTTCAGAGAAACTTCCTCCCGCGAACCCTTGGGTTGTGGAATGAGCTCCCTGCCAAGGTTTTCTCTAAGGACTACAGTATGGGGTTCTTCAAAAAAGAAGTTATTAGATTTCTGAAGGGTCGGCAACGCGCGAGTGATGCCCCTGGTGTTGCAAGCGTCCATAGGCTACGGTGACCGCTTACCATCAGGCGGACCGTAGGCTTGTTTGCCACCTTAGTGGTATAAAAAAAAAAAAAAAAAAAAAAATGGGAAAACCATTTAAAATGCTTCCACATATAACACTTTATTTACGTAAGAAGTCGGCTTAAATTTGCAAGTAGTGTTTGGCAACCTTTCAGTTAAGTTTACATATGTAGAAAGAATTAAAAGATTTTAAAAGAAATTTATAAGATCATTCATTTATAATAGGAATTACCTATGTTACGTATGAACACTCTGCCGCTAAACATAAAAAACGAACTTCTTAAAAATCGCCGAGTTTATTACATTACAGTTACCCCGTACAAAATTCTTAATAATGTCATTGACTTAACGCCCTTATTGAATCATATTAATTTAAAAGTTCTCCGTAAAAATAAAAGATCTTGTTGCAAAAAACCTCTTTTTGCTATAAGGAACTCAACACATGCTTCGTTGGCAATAGCTTCTTTAGACGGTCTTGTAATAATAATAGACTAGCTTATTCCCGCAACTTCGTCTGCGTAAACTTATTAAAAAAAAATCAGCTTTTGACTGTTTACTGTTCTACATACAATAACATCGGAATTCTCATACACATTTTCATCCTCTATTTTGCCGTCTAGAGAATAATTTTTCAAAACGGTGAATCTTAATTTTTAACGTTTAAGCCAAGTTTTAGCCATTTCCATGCAAACTGCCAACCCATATTTTACCCCCTTAAGGGGACTTATTTCCAAAAATCCCTCCTTAGTGCACACTTACGTCATTTAAGGAACGTTTGTGCAAAATGTCATGCTTCTAGACACAGCGGTTTTAGCTGTTCATTGATCGATTAATCAGTCAGCCAGTCAATTTCTTCTTTTATATAAATATAGCTGAACCGGCGAATGTTGTTTCCTTTTTTAATACAACCTAATAGGTTTGTACTAATTCAGAAACCTTCCCCGGCGTGTGAATAACAACTTACCAAAATTTCATTACAATCGGTTTACCCCTACTGTGCGAGTCCGACTCGCACTTGACCCTTTTTTTCTCAGGAACCTTCCTCGGCGTGTGCATAACAACTTACCAAAATATTATTAAAATCAGTTTACCCTTATTGCGCGAGTCCGACTAGCACTTGACCCTTTTCTTCTTTCTCAGAAACATTCCGCGGCGTGTGTATAACTACTAACCAAAATTTCATTGCAATAAGGGTACTTATTGCGCGGTTCCGACTCGCACTTCACCCTTTCAGTAAAACCTTATTGTTAACTCAGGTAACAAAAGAAGAATGCAGGTTTTTGAATATTATTAAGTTTTTAATTTTCTTACGAATTTTTATTATTGTGGTGTATAAATCTATGTGCACGCGTTCCCGTCAAGGCGGCTGCAACGGTTCTGGCGATCGGCCCCCGCTGGCCTTCACTCCGCGCCTTTCCCTCCGTCGCTGGTGCGGTCCGCAACATACTCCCCCCCCCCCCCTTGGGAGAGCTTGCAGCTTCTTCCAAGACATCAGTACAATCCGTCGTGGTAGGCAAAAGACAGACTTTGTTCACAGCTCGACGCTCGTTGCCGCGACAAGTAGTAAAATCAGCGACTCTGACGACTCCATCGCTGCCAGGATAAAGTCGCTGAACTCGACCGAGTTTCCATTTAAGTGGTGGTAGATTTGGTTCTTTGAAGACCACCAGATCTCCTACTTTAAGATCCATCCGTTTCAAACGGCATTTAGTACGCTGTTGCAATTCAGCTAAATATTCTTGTCTCCATCTTTCCCGTAAATGCAAACGGAGCTGCTCAACCAATTGGTACCTTGTGTGTATCTGCATCTCAGGCTTTTGAAAGCGTGGTAGTGACATTAGTGGCCAGCCGATCAGGACGTGCCCTGGGGTCAAAGGAGAAAAATTGTGTGGGTCAGGTGATAAAGGAAATAAGGGGGAGGGAGTTGAGGATCGCAATTTGTGAAAAGAGCGTGCTCAACTCCTCGTATGTGAGACCAATATTTCCTGATATACGCTTTAGGTGAAATTTGGCGCTTTTAACGCCGGCTTCCCAAAGGCCGCCAAACGTTGGGGAATAAGGAGGACTAAAAACAAACTTTATGCCGCCATTAGCCGCGAAATCGGTTATGGAATTTAGGTTTGACCGTAATACCCTGCCTAACTCATTATTTGCCACAACAATTTTTTTTCCGTTATCGCAGTAAATGTATTCTGGTTTGCCTCGTCTAGCTATAAACCTCTTAAGACAAGAAATGAAAGCATTAGTTGTGAGATCGCTGACTGTTTCAAGGTGCACAGCTTTTGTAGAAAAACAAATAAAGATGAATAGGTAGCATTTTGTAGTCCTACTGCCACGGCCTTTTTTGCTGGCGATCATGAAAGGGCCAGCAAAGTCAGTGCCCGTTACTTCAAATGTAAAAGTACCCTAGTTGCCGGTAAATTACCCATCAACGGTTCCATGCTTTTACCTTTCATTTTGACACATGTAACGCATTTTCGTACAATACTTCTAGCTAATGTTCTGCCACCAATGGGCCAGAATTGTTCTCTGAGGGAGCTGAGAAGTAATTAAGGGCCAGCATGGCAAACAGTCGAAGGTGTTCCTTTGACATCATAATTTTTGTAAGATGATGATTGGACTGCAATAAAATGGAATGCTTTGCGTCATATTTAAGATTTGAATTTTTTAATCGACCACCAACTCGCAATAGTCCAGTATCATCGATAAAGGGATATAGTTGCAAAATATTAGTTTTTATTTAAAAAACTTTATTTTCATGAAGTGCATTTATCTCGGAGCCAAAAGACTCTTGCTGAGCAATTTTAAGAAGGCATGTAAGAGATTGATGAAGTTCAGTTTCATTAAGAGAACCAGTTGTTTTATTTGAAGTGATTCTACAATTGTTTATAAATCTAAGTACGTATGCAAAAATACGTTTTAGCCTAAGATAATTGGAATAACTTTCAAAATTTATAAATTTAAGATCTGGGGTTCGACACTGATGAACGTTTAATTTCAGGTAGTACTTTTTTTGTGTCAATAATTTGCTGCTGTGGCCATTCAGATTTAGGCTTAGACAAAAATTCAGGACCATTCCACCATTACGAAGAATCAACTAGCACGCTGGGATCAATCCCTCGGGACGCTAAATCTGAAGGGTGGAATTCCGACGGGATATGCCTCCACGATTCTCGTTCTGTTAATTCATGGATTTCGTTTACTCGGTTGCAAACAAAAGCTTTTACGAGTTTTGGCTGAGTTTTAATCCACCCTAATGTTATTGTTGAATCAGACCAAAGCGTTAAACTATCTATCTATTTAATCCACCCTAATGTTATTGTTGAATCAGACCAAAGCGTTAAACTATCTATCTATTTAATCCACCCTAATGTTATTGTTGAATCAGACCAAAGCGTTAAACTATCTATCTATTTAATCCACCCTAATGTTATTGTTGAATCAGACCAAAGCGTTAAACTATCTATCTATTTAATCCACCCTAATGTTATTGTTGAATCAGACCAAAGCGTTAAACTATCTATCTATTTAATCCACCCTAATGTTATTGTTGAATCAGACCAAAGCGTTAAACTATCTATCTATTTAATCCACCCTAATGTTATTGTTGAATCAGACCAAAGCGTTAAACTATCTATCTATTTAATCCACCCTAATGTTATTGTTGAATCAGACCAAAGCGTTAAACTATCTATCTATTTAATCCACCCTAATGTTATTGTTGAATCAGACCAAAGCGTTAAACTATCTATCTATTTAATCCACCCTAATGTTATTGTTGAATCAGACCAAAGCGTTAAACTATCTATCTATTTTGCAACGTAAAGCTTCAATTATTTTAGTTGTAACTCGTGCCCCTAGAAGAGCCGCGCACAGCTCAAGTCTGGGGATGGTTACGGGCTTTAAAGGCGCTACGCGTGTTTTAGCGCATAAAAAATTAGTGCTGACGTTACCATCGCTGTTTATTGTGCGTAAGTATATACAAGCTGCGTAGGCATCTCGTGAAGCATCTACGAAGCAGTGAAGTTCTATGGAGACGGCAGAAGAGCATAAAACAAATCTAGGGATTGATAATGACAATAGGACATTTAAGTTGTTTATGGTTTTTTCCCAAGACTTTTTTATCTCATTTGGGACTGTGTCATCCCAGTCCAAATTAAGTTGCCATAGTTTTTGTAAGAGTATTTTAAGTGTAATGGTGCACGCACTAAACAATCCTAAAGGGTCAAAAATTTTGCACGTATTGGATAAAATAACTCTCTTGGTTATTTTTTAATTATTTTTATTAATATTTATTTCGAACCTAAGAGTGTCAGAACTGTGTGCCCACAATACTCCTAAAATGCTGGAATCTTTGGACAAATGAAGAAAATCACGTTCAGTGGCTTTCTGATATATTTGTGGACAATTTGTCCGAAATTTATAAATAGGGAAACCAGCAGATTTAAGGGCCTTGGTTACCGCGTTCTGAATATGAGCTAAACATAATAAAATGTGCATCAAACCAGTTATAACAGGGCGCGGTCTCCTCGCCGGCCGACACGGGCAACGAGTCGCGCCGTGCACAACAACAGCCCGTGTGTCGACAGCCACCGCGGGGGCACTCGATGTCGCCTGGAATGTTGCGCGACAACAATTACGAACTGGCTTATATTTAATTTTAATTAAGCGATAAAATTAACTTTCGTCACTGCCTAACCCCTTGTGAATTAAGCGTGATGACATGTATTTACGTTAAGATAGCTGAATGAACGACAAATGGAGGCACAAAGTTTTTAATTTTAAAAAGGCGTTGATTATGCGCAGCTAGTCGCAAACAGAAGGTAGGTAAGCAGTAGCTTAGCAAAAAATGTACTTAAATTATTTTAATAACTAAAGTATTAAGATGCGGGAACGCTGCGCTTAAGGTAGGCTTTTTTATGAATATTACAAACATTTACAAGCATTTTTTATGAATATTACAAACATTTACAAGCATTTAGCTCAAGTTAAGAAGGTAAGCATTTTGCACTCGTAGCATAAAGGCAGTGCTCGATTTTAAGAGAACACTTTTTATTAAAAAGACGAATGTGAAAGTACCTATGAAATAAAGACAGCTAAGCACTTTAAATAAAGACAGCTAAGCACTTTAAATAAAGACAGCTAAGCACTTTAAATAAAGACAGCTAAGCACTTTAAATAAAGACAGCTAAGCACTTTAAATAAAGACAGCTAAGCACTTTAAATAAAGACAGCTAAACACTTTAAACTTGTGAATATATTGGTGTACGTGCAAAAAAAAAAAAAAAAATTTCTGATACGACACCAATATGCACAAAAAATACTAAATAAAATAAAAATCGGAAATAAAGGACAGAGCTACTCCCCTGGATATTGGTTGACATTTCATCGTGAAGTTTCGCCACTGATTCAATGTTCTTCGTTCCAATCCAAAATGTCCGTCCGTTAGCGTTGCTTCGATCACGTTCCGTTGAGAACAAATTCCAGCCTGTAGTTTGCCGTGCTGTTGTGGTCGCCACTTTGTTAACGCAGGTAACAAAAGAAGAATGCAGGTTTTTGAATATTATTAAGTTTTTAATTTTCTTATGATTTTTTATTATTGTGGTGTACAAATCTATATGCGCGCGTTCCCGTCAAGGCGGCTGCAACGGTTCTGGCGATCGGCCCCCGCTGGCCTTCACTCCGCGCCTTTCCCTCCGTCGCTGGTGCGGTCCGCAACACTTATCTTATCGGATGCCTACGTCATACAAAGAACACACCCTCCAAGTTTCAGGTCTCTACGATTAGCGGTTTAGGCTGTGCGTTGATCCGTCAGTCATTCAGTACAAAGCCTTTTATATGTATAGATAAAGCCGACCGGCAGTGATCTGTGTCTATGGAAGGTGAATAGATTGTTTGGATAGTGTTGGGTAAGGATTTTGTGAGAAACAGAGAGTTAGTGGTTTTAAAATGACGTTTTTAGGGTTCTGTACCCAAAAGGTAATTAGTGGAACCCTATTACTAAGACTTTGCTGTCCGTCCGTCCGTCGGTTACCAGGCTGAATCTCATGAACCGTGATAGTAAGACAGTTGAAATTTTCACAGAAGATGTATTTTTGTTGCCGCTATAACAACATATACTAAAAAACAGAATTACATAAACATTTAGGGGGGCTCCTATACAACAAACGTTATTTTTTTGCTCGATTTTGCTCGATATTAATAACGGCAACAAGTAGACGCTTATATAATATTCCCAGAATATTTAGTTATATTTTAGCTTTAAAAATAAATAAAAATAAAACAAATATTTACGGGAGCTCCCATACAACAAACGTGTTTTTTGTTTTTTTTTTGCTGTTTTTATAAATAATGGTACGGAACCATTCGTGCGCGAGTCTGACTCGCACTTGGCCGATTTTTTAATACCATTTTGAGTGAGAATTCGCAGTCAATCTTTTATAATCCCTTTAAGTTTGTGGCAACCATGGAAATAGGTGATGATGAATAACTGATATCAGTAAAGTTTTTATTAAAATCTTAAATCAAAATATTAACATATTAGGTGAAATTTTCTGAATAGTTTCTGTCACTAAGGATTCACAATTATTTTTTTTCGTTGCAAATACGACTAAATAATTCGGTACAGTTTCAATGAATATGCAATGAATATGGAATGAATTTTTTACATAAAACTGTCACAATGTAAATATTGCATTTGATAAG
Organism: Apoda limacodes; assembly: GCA_946406115.1. Taxonomy (NCBI): domain Eukaryota; kingdom Metazoa; phylum Arthropoda; class Insecta; order Lepidoptera; family Limacodidae; genus Apoda; species Apoda limacodes. The sequence continues at coordinate 2,085,920 of OX291542.1, read as the reverse complement.
CGGATTTAATAATTTAATTTGCACGATTGGTATGCCTACGCGAAGATACAACATACTAAACCTACCGATATCAAGATCACAAAATATATATGGTCAAAACCTGATAAAATGCAAGACCCCGCTTACAATCAGCAATATGCCGATAGACCTGTTCACCAAATTGAATAAAAATAACATCAAAGAAAAATTAAAATCGTTCTTTCTAAGCAAGATGGGAGATATATAGAAATATTCCTCACATTATTATATGTTTTCCAAATTCATTTGTGTCTTTATCTGTATATATTACATACGTGTGTATTGTGTATATCTTATTAATATAAACGAGCATCTGGTGTACTTATGTACATATATATATTTCCGTATCTTGGAGGCGGCTCTAACGATTTGGATGAAATTTTGTAGTTGGATAGTGTTTTATTTTCTTATTTCTAAGTTTATCGAGGTATAGGTATGGGTAAACGACAGATGGCGCTATTCGACTACAACCGAGCTTAGCTCAGATGCGCCCAGATATTATGTGATTATCTGTGTAAGTATATGCATATATGTTTGTGTGTGAATAGAACTAGGCCCACACTTATACATGAAAAGAAAAAGAATCATTTAACAGTTACAAATACATCATTCTGTATATGTCATACCTTAATCACCTAACTCACCCAACCCACCCACATTCAGTTATCCGATTACCTGCTACCTTCTTCCCCCTCGCATTACATTCCATTTATTAGTACACGATTTCTTTCGACCAAAACAGTGTAAAATACTATTGTGTTAATATAGCAATACCTAATAACGACGGACTTCTAGTGTTTTGGAAAACCTCTTAGGTTTATGTTTAACGCTAGAATTGTAATAAAATTGTAAAAATACTGCTAACAATAATAAAATTAAAAAAAAAATGTAAAAAAATTTACTATGATTTTATTTACAGTAGTTAAAAATAAATCATCCAGAAATATAATATAATTTTTGGATTTGTGATGCGTCAACTGAAGGTTACTATAATATTAGGGCCCTCTAAAAAGTCATCTTGTGAGTCCTTATCATGTGACTGAATCATAAAGATGTGATCTATACTCTCTATCTATACCCTTTCAATATAATATGTTTCTGTTTTTGGGTCGCTAAAAAGTCAGTTTTTAATTTAATCAAAAATAGATTTTTTAAAAACATGTCGAAGGGTCAGGATTGTCACGTTTGTCACGTTTGTCAAGGCGCAATGACTAACTAACTAACAGCGCCAAAAGATGTCCTTTATTTCCTCTTTGTACTTAACACATTTCGAAAATATTACAAATCAATTATTTAGAACTAGTTATAAACTATATTTAAAATGTCATGTATTGTTTCTAGAACATACCTGTGAGTTGTAGATAGCGTTTCTGCTAAAAACGCCTACTTTTACCAAAAACGCTGTCTACAACTCACAGGTATATTCTATAAACGACGTATGGCGTTCTAAAAATAAAAATAGCTTGTTCCTAATTCTTTATAATTAAAATCAAATAATTTGTTCGTATTAAAGGTTCGTTCTTAACAAATTGTCATCAGATAACTTGGCCATTGTTGTAGGAGTCATGTCTGTTTGCAACAAAGACAAGTCATATAAAATTCCACAGTATATAATGAGAATATATTAACATTATTGCCTTGTCATCAAATATAATGTTTTAGGCTCATATAATAAGGTAGAGTAGATAGTTCCATATTGGCTCACAATACAATTTTTCGTTCGATTTTTCTTGTCATACCATTCCAAATGGAATCATGAACATCACTTTTCATATTTTTTTTGTCATATATTACTAATTCTATTATCGTCTAACGTTAAACTCATAATATTCATTATTCCGAAAATGTTTACTCAAAATGGAATTACTGAAATTGTACTCATAATATTTTTTTCTAGAAAATTATAATTCCTATAGTAGTTCTATATTACGATTGGTACGAATATTACTGAAAGTCATATTGAATCAAACGTAAATCGAAACGTTATAAAGTTGATATCTGATATATGAGGGTAGGTATGCAAATGACCGGGCTCCTCCGCTGACGTCACGGTTCGCTAGTATGTATGTCTGTTCCTAGATGTGTTTACGTGTACGTGTACAGATCAAGGAGGAAGAAATATATTTTAGTTAATTTAAAACAAGCCGTGGAGCTGAAGTTTAATTTTAATGGGATTTTATTTTATCAAAAAAAATAACAGACTTACGAAAAGTAAAGAGAACCTGGTTTGTGTGAATGTTCGAGCAATAACGAATTTAAAAGACTGCAGAAATCGATAAACATTTATACGGCGCCGCTTCTACTGCAAAAAAGAGAAAATATGCTGACAAATCTACCAGAATTGTAAATATATTAAACAAAAAAGAAGAATATAACAACAAAAGTGTCTAATTGAAAACAATAGCCGCTAATATTAAGTTGATTAATTGTGTCTCTAGGGTGCTTTCTGTTTTTATTTGTATATAGATCTATATATAAGGAGTTGTCGAAGTATATAAGTTAGTGATCTTTATACAAGATTATAGGATTCTAATTAAAAGCACATATACCTGATATGTACTTGTCTTCTCTTCTCATCTTAATTTTTCATTAAATCGTCAAAGTACCATGTTAACTAGTTTTTATTTATCAATTCTTTTAATATTTACTGACTCACATAAAAATACACAATTTTTTCACAAACACCGTGTTTAAATAACATTATTTTGTAAATAATTGCGGACCTGACTAAGCTATAAACCGAAATATTGACATTAATAACGTCATATAATCGTAATTATTAATTAAAAATTTAGGAACAAATATCAATATACGTAAAAATATGTATAATTCTAAATAATATTGCTTGAAATCATTATGTTGAAAAACTATATGAATACAAATATTAATAATAGAGATATTTATGTTGAATGACATTATAAATATGAGTAATCCGAAATTAGGATCGATATGAACCGAATTAATTAAATAATGATCATCATGATGAAAAACTGTAGGAGATACATTTTCGGACTTCTATTAATCGAATTTACAATTTTATACGAACTTTGGCGTCACCAGCATCTAAAGAACGGAATTTGACGAGTAAAAAATAGGTCATATTTTAACCAAAATGACTCGTATCTTATATCCACCTCTGAGACCTGGCTGTTTGTGAGATTTCATTACTACTTTTAGACAAAGACTCAATATTGGCTTATTTCTTATACTTAATTTTTTTATCACACAGGTGGGAAACAAGTTAACGGTAAGCGGTCACCGTAGCCTATAGACGCTTGAAACACCAGGGGTATCACTCGCACATTGCTGACCCTTAAAAAACCTAATAAATTCTTTTTAAAGAACCCAATACTGTAGTCCTTGGAGGAAACCTTGGCAGGGAGTTCATTTCACAACCCAAGCGTTCGCGGACCATTTCGGTTCTAAAGTGTGGCCGTGGGCATTATTTCAAACAATACCTCAGAACACATCCCATTGTACAAGCGGTAGAACACACACAGGGAGGCAAAGTCTCTTCTCAGACTTAAGGTACGACAAGTGAGTTTGGGATCGTCGACAATTCTCACAGCCCGTCGTTGAACCAAGTCAAAAGAGCCAAACTGGTATCCTGGTACACCCGCCCAGAGATGGCAGCAGTACTCCATATGGGGCCAAACTTGCGACTTGCAAACAACCTTTGCCCCGACATGAAGTACTGCTTCGCTCTGTTGAGTAAACCAAGTTTTTTGGACGCCAGCTTCACCTTGTCTTGCAAATGATTTCGGAACTGAACATCGCTGGCGATGTCAACACCAAGGATCCCAATACTCTTGGAGATGGATAGGGAATAGGGGCTCTTGGATTGGACGTACTCAATATAACAGTATTGTAATTAGTTTTTAAAGCTAGTTGTAGTTAATTTACTTGACGATTAATATTAATACTAAGTGTTCTTAGTAACCCATTTGAATAAAAATATTTTGAGTTTAATTTTGGAGTGTTCTGGAATTGTGTGACCACAGTAAATGGGGTTTACTAAGCGGTGAACGCGCAGACTTGTGTCTTTGTTGGGTTGAATCGGACCAAGTTTTCCCGTCCCCAGTCAGAGACCTCGGACAGAGCATCCAAATGAGCTAAAAACTTCACACAGGGATAATTGAAGTGACGGAGAAGGATGTAGGCTTGATTTTTTTTCCGTAAAAAGAAGCTAATGCAGGAATGAATAAATTCCACGTGCATAAACTATAGCCACAGGTTGCATTTTTGCAAATTGCAACTTTCATACTACAATTCGGGAGTTGTCGTTGTAATCCTACGCCAATCCAGCGCGAGCGGAGCCGTTGGAAACAACCCATATGCATACACATACTCACAGACGTTGTATGTACAGTCCGGCAATAAATTCACACCATTAAACGTACTTCACTTCGGAAACAAGCCTAAGGTAAGAAGAAGTGACAAAACACTTCCCGGTGTACACCTGTTACCATCAATCACGCAGAAAACAGGCCCCAAGTATACAAAATCTATGAAAATATGTATTTTGTTGATGTCCAACATGTCATTGTGTTGTTTACTTGAAATAGGCCGTACGTAGGCCCTAAGAAAAATTACGTCGTACTAACAGTTCGCAAGTAAATATAAAAAAAGAGATAATTAAATCAGCTAGCGTTGTTAAGAAAAAAGTTAGGCAGTTGCGTAATATTCAAACTGACAATGATAAAGTCCTTAAATCTGTGTTCAAACCTTTAACGGATCCACTACATAAAATGGTATCAAGAAATGCAACACAAAATATCAAACCTAATTACAATGAAGACTTAATCCCAGGGAAAAAAGGAAAATATATGAAAACTGAATTTGATTTTGATCTTCAGGATGTAAGTGAATATGAAATAGATTCCGATGAACAGTGTGATAAAGTTGATAAAACTCTTAAGAACTTTGATGATTATGAAGACGATTTCTATGAAGATGATTTGGAAAGTATGAGCGATACAAATAATAAAGAAACCAACATTTCAAGTGACGCTTCATTCAAAACAATTGAATCTATTTCAAGTCCACAACATCATTGGTCACCATCTTCAGAAGGAACTGTAAAAGTATTGGAAGATATTCCATTTGGTGTTATAAATGAAAGTGGTAAACTGATGATGGGTAATTCTCGAATTGTCCAAACAGAAAATACAATTTTAGTTTCTGGAAAGCCTTACAAAAAAAACTGAAGGTCTAATGGAATTATTATTTAAAAGAATACCAGATTTAAAAACAATCACTTATAGTGTCTAAAACAGTTACAAACAGATTTTAACTATTACAAATGCACATAGGCGTGACTTCAACCCTAAAAAACCAATTAAAAGTAATAAAGGAAGCAAGTACTTAAATATTATCAAACCACTTTTCAAGTTATCTAAGCAATGTACAAGCACCGAAAGTCTTTCTCAAGGGTCTGGGTTACCAATTTTAAAAAAATATAATAAAAATGTTGATTATATGTATTGGGATGCAGGAAACAGTGGATTAGACAATGTAATAATATCTATCGTAGAGGAGTTGCGAGAAGCTGGTATTATTAACAAAATATGAAAAATAACGTATTACATGCATTCTTAACGATTTATTCAAATATAATACAGAGAACTTCATATTAACATTCAGTTGTCATCAAACCATTTAGGGATACATTTATTAAACAATGAACGTTGACAAGTTTGGTCATCACGTGCATAAAAGATTGCGTTTGTCAGAAGTTTTCGATATTACTGACAAAGTATTTCTTAAGTCTATTAATGGAGATTTAGACTTAATATCAGCAAGTATAAAAGGACTCAAAACACCTCAGCTACCTGACGAAGCCGTCAATAAGCAGTATGTAGATAATGTACTAAAAGAACATTGTGGAAAACAATCTTTCCTACTCGAAATAAATGCTATAAAAAGCCTGATTCAAACTTTAAAAAATCAGTTGCTGGATATTAAATCAGAATTTAAAAAGGTTGTATCACAGAAAACCTCACCTAAACAATTATGAACAGAGAAGACATAGTTGGTGAACTTCACAAACCAGCTAGAAAACACTTCATTCGTAGGGCGGTAATATTAAAAGGGATTGATGATTTATGGCAAGCTGATTTAATTGACATGCAGAAAATGGAAAAAGTGAACAAATGTTTTAAATATATTTTAGTTGTTATAGACTGCTTTTCAAAATTCGCGTGGGGAGTTCCTCTGAAAACGAAAACAAAACGCGACGTAGGCAACGCTTTTTAAAAAATTTTGGATTGTGGTCGAATTCCTATTAACCTTCAGACAGATATGGGAAAAGAATTTTACAATGAAGTGTTTAAGAAAATAATAACAAGTTTTAATATAAATCACTATTCTACATATTCTGTGAAAAAGGCATCAATTGTTGAAAGATTTATAAGAACACTGAAATCAAAATTATATAAATATTTTACTTTAGTTGGAAATAACAAATGGATCGGATCACCTTTGAACGATGCTTTGTCATCATATAATGATACTGTCCATCGAACCATATAATTTAAACCAATAAATGTTACATGTGATAACCAAACCGTCGTTATGAATAACATAAAGAGGAATGAAACACCTCAGTACTTAAGAAAATCAAAATTAAAAGTTGGTGACTATGTTCGGATTAGCAAATATAAAGAAAATTTCAAAAAGGGGTATACACCTAACTGGTCTTCTGAACTATTTACCATAACAAAAGTTAATAATACTTACCCAGTAACTTATCACATTCATGATCAAAGAAATCAAATAATACTCGGATCCTTTTACGAACAAGAGTTGCAAAAAACTAAACATCCAAACATTTATTTAATTGAAAGAGTGATAAGAAAAAAAGGAAATAAATTATTTGTAAAATGGTTAGGACTCAATGAAAAGGAAAATAGTTGGATTAATAAAATGTCTATTGTATAGTGTTTACTTTTAACTTATAAATACTTTATAATTGTAAGATATTCAACCATGTATTCATTTTAAATTCAGTGATGAACGTTGGAGGACTTTTTAATAATATAGTAAACAATTTACCATTTGAACTTCATTTACCAGGATATAATTATTGTCGTCCTGGTACAAGACTACAAGAAAGATTGGCTCGAGGTGACAAAGGGATAAACGAATTAGACGAGGCTTGTAAGCGTCACGATATAGCATATTCCGAACATCGTAATTTAGAAGATCGTCATAAAGCTGACTTTGCGCTTCTGAATATGGCAAAGTCAAAAAATACTAGAACCGGAGAAAAATTAGCGTCTTGGCTCGTAAGCAAAGTTATGAAAACTATATTAAAAAATGGTGCTGGAGTTAAATCTTTTAAGTCAGTCGTGTCTAAAATCCATCATTATATAAAAAACCGCAAGCCAAAAGATAACCATACTGCTATAAAGATTGCCTACTTGACTGCAAAAAAAATATTTAAAAATAAAAATGTTTGCTTACCCCGTCTTATACCAATACCAAAAACTGGAGGGATTCTACCACTTATACCAATTTTTGCTGGCTTATCTGCATTAGGGTCTTTAGCTGGAGGAGCTGCAGGTATTGCTAAAGCAGTGAATAGCTATAAATCAGCAAAACAAAACCTTGAAGAGTCACAGCGTCATAACAAAATGATGGAATCTATTGCGTTAGGAAAAGGTCTCTACATCAAACCTTATAAAGGTAACGGATTATGTTTAAAATCAGCAAAAAACTAACTAGAAGGCTACCTAGACGTGCTTTAACGAATGTATATATTTTAAAGCACACTAATGATATACCGTATTTTCGAGGAGTATTTATGAAAGATGCTTTACCAAAAAACCTAAAGATATTGAGTGTGCGATTGTCAATTTAGATAACTCTAAGAATCCTGGAACGCACTGGGTAGCCTATATAAAAATTAACAACTACTGTGAGTACTTCAATAGTTTTGGAAATCTAAGACCACCTCAAGAGTTACTGTCCTATTTAAATTTGTCTAGCGTTTATTACAATTACAATGTATATCAGAACTTTAATACTGTTAATTGTGGTCACTTGTGTATTAAATATTTGAACAATTTTTGGCATTCAAAAGAATAAATTAAGATAATTCAATAAAATTAACCATTTTAATCATGTCTTTCACGCTGTCAATATCTGGGTTCACATCAAGCTTAAATACTTGTTATTCTCCTGCTCTACAGTTAGACGGAGATTACGAATGTGGGCTTTTATACTTTTCTACTTTTAACTCTATTCCAAACGTTGAAAGTAAAAATAATAAATTTCATTATAGTGATAAGGAAGTGATTGAAATTCCTGAAGGATCTTATGAACTACAGGACATTTGTGACTATATAAAGAAAAACATTAGAAGCAGCACCTTTAGTTTAACTTGTAACAATAATACTTTACGTACTGTAATTTGTTGCTCTAAAGACATTCATTTTGAAAAAGAAAATTCTATTGGGAGTATTCTCGGATACAATAAAAAAACATTACAAAAGAATAAATTTCAGTCAGTATTCTTTCTACCACTGTTGTCCGAGTTGAATGTGATATTGTCTGTGGATGGATTAATGGAATTCCAAGCCACATAATCCATGAATTTGCACCTAATGTTCCGTAGATAATATAGAATTATTGAGGTACCAAAGAATATAATATATTTTCCGATTAATCAAAAGACTATCAGTAGTGTAAATATAAAAATTTTAGATTTCCAGAACAAGTTAGTTAATTTTCGGGGAGAAGAGGTACTACTGTACCTACATCTAAAGAAAAAATGATAGACTTTCACCAAATTAATATAAATTCTTTTTCACGACCAAACAAGCTCAGAAAGATACAGGTAATTCGCAAAAGAGCACCTGTGTCACTAACATCTACTAACTTAAAAAAAAAATTAAGTGTTGAAAATAAAGACTTTTTAAAATAATTGGATTACTAAAATGAGTGTTTTAAACGTAGCGCAACCTATTGTATTTGATAATACTATAGAAAGCATGGAAATTCATTCGTATAAGCCATATATCACTACTTTTAATAAAAATGATGAAATAAGAATACCTATCAACCAACAAGACTTGTACGTATTGCCATCAGCGAGTACAATATACGAGTATAATATAGAAGGAATGGTCATCGTTAAAAAAGGAGAACTAAAAGATGTTGCAACTAGCGTTAATTTTACTAACAACCCCATTTTATTTCTGTTTCAAGATGTTCGCTATGAACTTAACGGAGTTGAAATAGATAGAATTAAAAATGCTGGTATAACAACAACAATAAAATCATTTTTGTCTATGAATGAAAATGAATCAAAAATTTCGAAAGCATGGGGTTGGGATATAGATGGAACAAAAAATACAAGATCAGGGAATTTTGCAGTATCTATACCACTGAACAAAATGCTTGGATTTGCTGAGGATTATAATAAAATAATAATGAATTGTAGACATGAGCTAATACTTTTACGCAGCAATACTAATCTAAACGCAATAAAACTAAACACTGGAGAAGTAATAGATGATATCATACTTAAAAAAATTGTTTGGCGTGTTCCACACGTAAAAGTTTCCGATCGAGAAAAACTAAATCTATTAAAATATCTAGAAAAAGATCGTTCAATCAACTTGTTATTCCGAAACTGGGACTTGTATGAATATCCCTTATTACCAAAAACAACAAAACATACATGGGTAATTAAAACATCTTCACAAATAGAAAAACCGAGATATGCTGTTATTCCATTTCAGACAGACCGAAAAAATAAATCAGAAAAAGACATGTCACACTTCGATCACTGCAATATAAGAGAAGTTAAAGTATTTTTGAATTCAGTGTATTTTCCCTATGAGGGTCTTAATGTTCGATTTGATGAGGATAAATTTGCTTAATTATATGAACAGAACACTAGATTCCAACAGTCTTACTACGGGCGACGTCCTGAACCCTTGCTAAGTTATAAAGAATTTAGAGATAAAGTACCGTTATACGTTATAGTTTGCTCAAGACAGAAAGATACACTTAAAACTGGCCCAGTTGATGTTCGTATCGAAATAGAGAATAGAAATTTTAAAACACCAATATTTGCTTTTGCAAATTCTCTGCTACTGCTACAGATATTCTTTGCCTCAGGTAAATCTGAAAGACAATGAAAATAATTAGATTTTCTGTAAATTTTGAAAGTAAAAGCAAAAATAGGAAAGTTTGTACATACCTCTGCTCATTAAATTTTCTCAGTTTGTTTTCCCAACTCTGTCGAAATAAGGAAAAGGGAATGCAGTACAGAATTCATCACTGGGTCATTTTCACTTTCTGCATGATAACTTGTTTTTACAATTGTTCTGCTTTCCACAACGTTTGGTAGTTCTGTTAAATGACTAATTTCGATTTTGACCACATACTTTAAAACTTTGCCTACTGAAAAAGCGATATAATTGCCTTTTGGTAATTAGACATATTTTAAAATTATAATAAAGGCGTGTTAACGAATCAACACCTTTCAATTATGTGATTTATTTTTCATATAATGCAACAATCTTTTTGCGTCATACAGGTTTCAAATAAAAACTTGTTGGTTCATGTATGTTAGATATCGTATGACCGGCTGCCTACACCGAAGACATCTTGAATATCGAAATGTATCTGAATCAGCATAATTTTTTTTTTCTAACGTTCGTAATAAAATAGTTAAAGTTTTTTTTTGTCTGTCTGTCACAAAAGCTAATTATATCTACCAACATTCTTTATCTAAAGGTTTACACTAAAGTTGGACTTAGATTAATAAAACAACATTTTCAAATAGGTAGATTTCATTGTTATTATAAAAAAATCACAAAATTATAGAAAACACAAAATCCAAAAAAAAAAATTAATAAGTCAAATAGTTATAAAAATATGAACTACCAAAAAGTAAAAGTTCTTGCACAGCTAAAACGTTAGATTTACTTTTATAAAAATAAAGTACCATTTCAATTTGAGTGACAGTTAGGGTATTATAACAAGCTAAATTATGTTTTATATTATGTACAAAATGACTTACTATTACATAGTCATGATTAAGTAAATAGTTTAATCTTAATTCTACACAATGACAAAATGTACTAAGAGCACCACAAATTAAAGAAATCACATTTTCAGGACAACGTTTTTCACAAAAAAAAAGTTGGTATAGAATAGTCATGTTGTCTATACATTTCGAGTTGATTTCATTGTAAATTCTGTGCCATTCCTCAGGAGTAATAAATAAATCATAATTCTCGCTATTGACAAGGATATGAATTTGTGGTAAAAAATTATTGACTGCCCATAATCCTGTAGTTATATAAATATTATTTGAATATACATAATTATGTTTTGAAATAATAAAATCGGTTAAATAACTTTCTGCCATCTTCGCAACAGTGATATTCAGAAAAATGAGCAATGTCCCCAAGCAAACGTTTTTATGTTGTATTCCATTATTCGACTTTTTTCGTCATTGGAAGACAAAGCTACTTTGTTAACAGATCTTGTAAATATTTCATGTTTAAGAGACTTAAAAAAAACATTTTTTCTTCGTAGGATTTTGTCTTTTTTCTTCAAAGACTTATTATATTATAATAGTCATTGAAATGAACACCATTTAAAACATATTTTTGAACACCTTTAGCCTTTTTTATTTCGCACGATTCCGTTCTAATACAATATAATTTAGATCGCAACCCCACAAACTCAATAGTTTGACCTCCTAATTCATCTTTAAACAAACCTGGCACTTTTTTGTTGACGCGTTCAATTTGATATTTATTTGGCTGCGAGTAGTTACTTGTATCAAAATAGTGCTTAAAATTTAGCTTTAAATGCTTATAGAAGTCTTTTGTTTCTATTGAATATAAAAAACTATCAGTATCGGTATAACACATTTTTAAATTAGAGCCGTAAAAAGGTTTCATAATAAGTATAGTGAAAATTATACATATGGCTTTTGGATAGTTCTAAGACTGTGAAACCTATGTATATAGGTTTATCATGGACTACTTTTTCTGGTTTCAATTGAACAGCTACACAATTTTCGGTAAATGTAGTTGAACTATGAAAGTTAGGTCTAGATATTAACTGCTCTGCACAGTAATTTTTTTTTGTCTTGTTTTTATCATCACTCCATTGATTTACTATTTTAACGTCTAATCTATTCTCTGTGTTTTCCAAAGTTTTTCCAAATATGCTGTTATTCATTAGTTTGAAAAAGTCTTGTTCAAATACAGATGTAGCTTGTTGCCTTAGTTTAGTGTTTAGGTCAATATAGCTTTGTTTGAATTTTATTACTCGATGCACGGTAGTCAACTTAAGTTCCGCTTTTAAACACAGTTTCAAATGGACGTAATGAATAACGTAAAAAAATTTGTCGTATAAATTAGGAATCAATTTTGATGTTTTTGAACCGGGTGGAACACATTTTTGAGGACAAAACGGTAAATCATTGTGTGAATCATGAAGTTCTTCTGGATATTCGATATCTACTTCTAAAAAGTACCCCATATTCGTTTTCGTCTGGTATTTTGCAAACGTTTAATTCATCGATTTCTCGTCTTCCTAATAGTCTAAAATCAGAATACGGTAAGTATGCGCACAAAGCGTATATATTGTTACAATCAATGTAAATAAGGTACTTCTCAGGTTCAGCAGGGTTATAATTATTTAAATACTTATTGTTGGCTTTTGCGAACCGCGTAGAACATAAGCATATTCCTCCCCGTATTCCTTTTTGAAGCATTCGAATGATTTCTAGATCATTAATAAGTTCTAATTTAATATTAGTTTTTAATAACATGCTGTCCCAGCTCAAAGCAGGAGCTGTCAAATAATAAGCAGCATCGACTTCGAAATTTAACCTACAAGTAGCTCGACATTTTTGAAAAACATCGGCTAATAATAAAATATCCGTCAGTAGGTACAGATCTGTGTATTTCCCTTAATTTTGAATCTTTAACGTATTCCAAACCTTAAGGGCGTGATTATAGTCCTCTTTAGAGATATTTTGATTTGTAAGTGTACTAAAAAAATCTTCATAGGACGGTAAGTTAGTTTCGTCATACGATTTCCAGCTTTTCATATATTCATACGGATATACTCCTTTGCGTCTCAACAATTTAAACTTTGTTTTATTCGTAAAAAACTTAGACAAGTTGACCAAATCTTTGGTAATTAAATTTTCCGCTAACTTTTGTAAACTAACTCCTAAAAATTCAAATGAATCTACAAAACGGACTGGAACAAAGCTTCCTTCTTCGGTTGAAAAAAACTTTGTAAATGAAATATAATTTTCTTTAGTTTTAGCTATAACTTTTATTTTGCCACGGATATCTCCCAGCTCACGTATAAATAAATGTGCATCGTAGCCTGAAAGGTTGTGAAAAAACACTGGAATGAATTTTGGTAATTGGAAATGTATATTGCAGTAAGAATGTGCGGCACCCCTATATTTACCTGTTAGGTGGTCATGATCTCTTACTTTATCATCAAATAACAATTTGGAGGCAAATAGAACATAGAAGAGGCATTAGTGAAATCTTTTGAATTATTTTCGGTAAATATCAATGGCACAGGATTTTTCAAAATTTTATATATCTTTAGAACGTCGCGTCAAAGATATTCTATAAATTTCTCAACACAGTTTGGACCCCGATATGACACATATTTATTTAAAGAAGTATCGTTCGAGCATACAATGTAATACCAAAACGCGGCAGGAACATATTTTTGCAAGTCTGACGTAAAACCACCTTTCTTAAAAGTTTGATTTGTTTGGCATGGTTCTAAAAAACATTCGAAATCTGCATAAATGACAAAGGGTACGTCTTGCATACGCTCAAAATGTGTAAACTGTAAAATTGAGCCTTTATTAGGCAATTTGGTCGATACCCCTCCACATACATGCTCATCAAAATTAGTTTTACAATTCAAAAAAAGCAAGCAGTCATCACAAAAAAAGATTTTCCCATGATGTTTAGTAGTTTGGGATCTAACCAATCGTTCCAAGTTTTTAATTAGACAATAATGACTACGGGACTTATTTTGCAAGAATAGAAAATTGACATGACGCTTTTTTCTATGTGTTGTTCTATACAATGGTCCAATTATTTTATTATTGGAATTCAAGCCGTAAACGTTGACACTAATTCTGTGATTATTTTTTTCAAATATTTTAATGTCCGAGAATGTCGCCGGAAATACCATATTTTTGGTGTTAAGTACATCTTCGAAGATTTTTAATTTTTACATATTTTGGCAATTCAATAAAACTCGAAGCTCTTAAAGGTGAATACCGATTTAAATTAATTTCTAAATACAGGCTTTTTAAAAATGACCACCCACTGTCCTTCTCTTGGAATTCGCAAATTTTTTGTTTATTTTTGACACAAGATCAGAATACAAGTGGTTAAAATTGTAATTTTGATGAATAATTACATTTTCTGTTGCAAAAGATTTAATTTCAATATAGTCATTTTTCGGTAAAATGAACTCTCCAAAAAATTCAAAATTTACTTTTAAATTAACATGTTGTGCTAATTTAACATCGATAAGCTGTCGTACAGCACGACGCAAAGGTATTCGAGATAAGAACGTGTGAGGTGTAAGCAGATACGAATTTGCTGAGCTGTTACTTGATGGCGACCTCGAGGCATTGCTAGTGGGGCAATGCACCCTGTAACTAGAAATACGGTTTCTGAACGTTGAAGTAATTTTTTCTACACATTCATTGATCTCAATAGCGCTATTATTCTTATGAATATTACTACGAAGATGGGCAGAAAATATCCTACTCGAAACATCTTGTTCGCAAACAGTACAAAAAACTTTTTTACTCTTCATATTTACATAGATCAGTAGTATGGCTCTTAGGAGTTGTCAGTGTGGTCATATATTTACTGTCGGAAAATCAAAATTTCTATAAACAAAAAAAAACCAAATTTAAAAAAAAAATCGTATTTTAAGCACATTAAGGAAGTTGTTAATAAAATGACTAATTTAGGTTATCTACTTTTTATCCCAGGAAAAAATTAGTAATTTATCTGGTATTATATGTATGATAAAAAAACTAAGAACAGTATCTACCTATTTAGTTACTTTTATTATTACTAATAAAAAAATTATACACAGAAAGTTTCATTCTTTTTTATTAGTAAAACTTGCCTTCTTGGGCAAATTTTAGCTTTGCTTTTCTGAGAAAAAATCTTAGTTCCTCCAAATCGGTTGACGACGCTTGAAAGCGTAACGCAACTTGGGCTTTCTCCAAACGCTCTTTCCACCCAGTAGCAGCAATAACGTCTTTGGTGTTGTAAACTCTCAGCTCGATGAAAGTATCGCCGTCGAGTTCCGCGGTCCGACGCAGCACACCATCCGCCACTCGCCGGGTCAGAGACGACGTAAGCCCCTGCTGAGCGGCAGCACGAGCAGACCGAGAAGCTTCAAGTTCGTCTTCACTGTCCGAAGACAGGAGTCTGTAGCTCGAGGACCGTTTTCGTGATGATTGCGGACAATGAGCGCTCAGCGATGCAGTCACAGATCCTCGCGCCTTCCCTTCCACTTTCTTGCGCGGTTTTTTTACTTTTGGCTCTGCCTTAACAGAACTTGCTTCGATCCTGTGTATCAAAAATATAAGAAGTCAATATTTATTTCCATAAAGAAATTATGTACTGCACGTACAGTATTCTTAATACTACCAGTAATAAATAGGCCTCAGTATTCTTATTTAAAGTACTAATTTATGTTTAAAAATAAATATTAATGTTATAAAAACAATGGCTTTACTATCCTCTTAAATCATTAGGGTTTGGTATTTAATTTGAATATAGTGAACTTAATAAGTAATGAAACTATTAGAAGCGCAAGACAAAATTAATCTCTTACAACACACCTTCAACAATCCGAATCTAGATACTTCGGACACTTGATATAAACACTTTTACTAACTACGTCTTTAATCCGAACATAATACAAAAAAAAAAAACGTGTGCAGTCAACAAGGCAAGTAAGATAAGTTCGGATTAAATAGGTAGGAATAGTTGGTAGGAGTGTTTATATCAAGTGTCCCAAAGTATCTAGATTCGGATTATGGAGGGTGTGTTGTATGAGAGATATGACAAAACTAGAAATTCTGAGGTCAGCTTTTGAAATTACATTTTTCAACAAAAATAATTGAGTTTTCCATATTAAACTAACCTAGTCTCGCCGTCGTCTGAATCGGAAAAGGAAAAGCAGGTGGTTCCCTCTTTCCCAACCTTCCTCTTCTGTTTGAATTCAAACTCCGACCTGTAACAATATAGTAGTTAGAAAGATCTTGACTTCTCATTATATTTATAGGCGTATTTACCTAAAATTGATTCGCATTATTTAGAAAAGTAACAAGAACAGGGCCTTTATTCAATTACGAACAAATCATATGATTTCGAGATGATTTTGACCTACCCTGCCGCTTTACATCGTTAGTCTTTTCTTTTATGTTTCAGAACGTTAATCATCTCGAAACAAGATGGATTTCACATAGTTAAATAAAAGCCTGTTATAAAATTAACATTACAGATTTATGTACAGATTATACTAAGTTTAAAACTTTATTAAATTTATATAAATAATTAAACAAACACACAGATTACTTCAAAGTTAAAACTTACGAACATGATTTTTGATGCTTTGATCCTCAGCTTGAAAATTAGAAGTTCGCCAATAGCAGCTTCACAGCTTGGTAGTTTAGCAGCACTTATTCACACCCAAGAGTGTCGGAAATTGTGTATATTTTTAACCGGAAAATAAGGCTTAAAAAGGGAAAAGTCAGAGATCTGTAACCTTCTATTACAGTTAACTATAATCAGAAGAAATTAAAAACGTACACACTGGTACCCTACGTAATCAGCTGACACCGAGCGAGAGCAAATTAGACTCCAAAAGAAAAGACCTTGGTTTTCTTAGTTTAAGAGTCAAGTAACATAAATTATAGTTTAACCTACAATAAAGTACTATGAAGTGTAGGTTAACCAAACTTATATTATTATAAACAGGTATTTACGTTCATACTAAATAAAGATTATTCAAGTTTTATACGCTTACTGTTATACGTGTTTAGTACAAATATATTGTTAAGTCATCTAAATTTATAATATACCAATTAGGTTTTCAACCCCTTAAATTGTTTCAAGTCAGCAAAAACGGCATTCCCATAGAAAAGATTGAAGAATAAATATATTTAATTACTATTTTATTTTACATTAATAACAGAAATATGAAGTACAAAGAATATGCCGCTATTTGGTTTGGGGTTCAATGTTGAATATAAGAATGGTTCTACTCAGTGTCCGCGAATATAAATTACTTATATGTTATTATTAATTGTTTTGGCATACCTTATTTATGTTTGTAAGGAAAAATAAGATAAAGGTAAAACTAGTAAAATAAAAAGTCTTGTGCTTTAATGTTAAAACAAGTTACCTACCCGAATATATATTTTTTAATTACCTTAATTACTTATAGTTTTTTAATTTTTAAACCACAAAAGGCTCGCTTAAAAGTTTATGTTTGTTTTCTTAATCATATTATTTTGCTCTATATATTACCCAATAGAAATAACAAAACTAAACCATAAATAATTAAACAGGTACGTAAGGAACCCAGAGCAGATTATGCCGCTTAGATATCGTAACACAAAGAAAAGCCGCATTAATGTTTCTTTCCATAAGATTTGTAGAATAGGTAGCTACTTGGTTTACGCTGCACAGCAGTCACGTTTTGTTGGATATGCAATAAAACTGGGGACTTACCACGAAAACTTTTATGAAATCGAGTGTTGATCAAAATTATTAGTGAAATTTTACATATATTCAGGCTTAAGGTTTCATTAGATTAAAAAAAAAAAAAACTTAAAGAAACATTATGCACAAAAGCATAACTTTCATTTTAGAAATTCTTCATTTATATTTTTACAATTAAAGTTAATTATGGTAAAAGATATTTTAAGACTATTTGCTATAACCTTTTGTAAAAAACTAAACGTAAGTTTGATTTTAAAAACACTGTGTAACGAAAGTATCTTTCGTTATCGCTGACCGATTAAGATGTTTGATCGACAGTGTTAATGGTGAAGCGCCTGATTTATGGGAACAGTTTTCATTTCAAACAATTGTTCTAATATGTGCGTACGTCATTTTATTAAATGTAAAATTATATGTTTAGTAAAAACATTTAAATCTGATTTAAGATATGTAGATACCCAAATAAAATTTTGGAGTTTAATTTGTTCTGTTTTAGAAGAAGCCTGTGTAATAATAGATCATATCGTTTACTGCAATAACGAAAGTTTTAACTTTAAAAATAATGTGCTTAGAGTTAGATAAGATTAGTGTGTTAAGTTATCCCTCCCTGTATCCTAAAACGGAACGATACGGCCTAAACACCTTGTGCATAGAGCTAGAAGAAGGTTGGTCATGTCAAGTACGTTATCCTTTCCTGTTGCCTTGTTTTGAAAAATATGGTCTAAACGCCTTGTGCATAGAGCTAGTAGAAGGTTTGTCTGTATCTGTGTCAAAACATATTTTCTCTCCTATATCCTAATACGGAAAGATACGGCCTAAACGTCTTGTGCATAGAGCTAGTAGAAGGTTGGCGGTGTCAAGTACGTTATCCTTTCCTGATGCCTTGTTTTGAAAAATATGACGTAAACGCCTTGTGCATAGAGCTAGTAGAAGGTTCGTCTGTATCTGTAACAAAACATATTTTCTTTCCTATATCCTAATACGGAACGATACGGTCTAAACACCTTGTGCATAGAGCTAAAAGAAGGTTGGTCTGTATCTAATCTTTTTTCTTTCCTGTAAAATAGAAGACCGATCTGCTCGGAGCACATGTTTTCCTTTGTCATTGCAGTAAACTAGGATCTTACCTAGAACAAAATGGTTCAATTCCATTTAGTTGTTCCTCTATTTATCTTGTTTATCTTCAGACATATATTTTCAAGAATTAAACTAATTACAAAATGTTTATCTAAATGTCATAAATATGGGTTTAGGATTTAAACAAAATCTAGTGTAATAGTGTGCAAGTGGAAGTGATGAAAAATATTTATTGGTAAGTTTTTATTAGTAAATGAATCATTCTCTGTGGTTATTTAAAAAACTATTTCGTGTCGTTTACATCACCCTAATTGAAAACTTTACGTAATTAATTCCAAAATGTGAGCCAGAATGCCCAATAAACACCTACTGTTCTCCACTGACTTATCCCCTTTATATGTAAAAATTAGCTCAAAAAACAAAACGCAGCCGCGACGTGTCAAAGATTGTGACTGACTGGGGTCCCGGTCCACCCAGAGTAAGCGCAACGATTTTATTACGTCGGTCCAACCGACAACAAACCCCCGCCCCAACCAAACTGTGTCTAGATGAGGCTAAACCGAGCCAGAGCCATTAATCTACTGGCAATCGAGAAAACGCTTTAGGACTGAATCCCCTACCAAGACCTCTGCGACCCGCGGGATACCGTCCGAACCGGGGAATAACTGCACAATGCGACCTAAATGCCATTGCAAGGGCGGTAAATTTGAGTCCTTTAAGAGGACGAGGTCTCCGACGCATGGGGGGTTGGTTTTATCGGTCCACCGAACCCGTTGCTGTAACAAATGTAAATATTCCGAAGACCAGCGACGGGGAACAATTGCGTAATTTGTTGAAGCAACTGAAAACGCGATAACCGATTAACTGACACATCGACGAAGAGGTATTCAGGCAAGGAGGTTAAGGATCTACCGATAAAGAAATGGCCTGGAGTTAGCGCTTCCTGGTCATTAGGATCCAACAAGATCGGACAAAGCGGTCGTGAGTTCAATACCGCTTCGACATTGCAAAATACCGTTTGTAATTCCTCAAACGTGAGGACCGTTTCACCACCACACGACGGAGGTGAGTTTTGGCGACCTTGACAGCTGCTTCGAAAATACCGCCCCACGAAGGATTGCCGGGATGATCAAAAATCCAAGTCACGCCCCGTTTCGACAACTCCGAAAATATACGTATGATTGTTAGATAGCGATCTGCACCCTTAAAGTTTGTGCCACAGTCCGAGCGAATTAAATGAGGGAAACCACGCCGACTGACAAACCGCGACAAAGGCCTCCGTAGACAAGGCTGGAACAAGCTCCAGATGCACAGCCTTGGAAAACAAACAGACGAAAACGCATAAATAGGCCTTAACTTGTCTGGCATTGCGAACACTTGACGTCTTCACCAAAAACGGACCCGCGAAATCTAACCCAACCTTAGCGAAAGGTCGAGCGTCCTTGGCCGTGACCTGTTCCGTAAGTTGTGGAGAAACCTCTTAATCCGACCGGTGACACCAACGAGCTTGTTGAGAGAATTGAACCGATTAAGCAAGAAAGTCGGTGAAATGTCCACAGTCTGCTCAACAGCAAAGACCTTTAACCCTGGCAGAGGGTCAACATACTCCACAACTGTATGAGGCCAAGTGTCTTCAGGAGAGTCCAGCCAGTCAGGACCAGAGCGGGTGATTAATGACTTGCGAGGCAATCAGGCAGCGTGAAGCGCAATATTAGTGATTCAAAGACCCTGGCTGTCCTTGAGCCAAGACAACACGATTTGGCTATCTGTCCATGCCGTGACGAAGCCAAAATGGACCCATTGACCCAAGAGGAGAAGACATGGTTGAGAAGTCGAGTCAACAATGCGGCTCCTGATAACTCCTGCTTGGGGATTGTCAATTTGGTCCGCAAAGGTGCTACCTTATATTCTTGATATTTCTGAGCTGATCCTTTAAAAAGAGGGTGAGAGGCGTTGTTGTCGCACAGTACAAGTTTTATTAGTGCGAAGACGGTGGATGTCTTCGGCGAACATGTTGTTCTTAACAGAACGCACCCAGTGTAAGAGCGCTTCTTTGCGTTTGCTGACAGTAATGGGACCCATGAGGCGAGCGGCACGTTTTGTGCGACAATTGTGGGCAAAACGTTTTCTGCACGCGGTTACACCTATCAAAGTGTCAAGTGAGCTGAATGGCGTGAGTTGCTCTGTATCTAGAACAGGTACAGCAATGTGAGCTACCATTTTCCTGGGTTTGAGTCCTTGGAGCAGATGATGACCTAGAGCTGGAGGCATAGTCGGCCAGGTATATGGTGGGGCTTTAAGCCATTCAGGTGACCACCATAGATCGTGTTTTAAAAGGTCTTCAGCAGACATATCTCTGCTTGCACTGTCGGCAGGGTTTAAAGGAGAAGTTAGGTGTCTCCAAATTGGATTGCATGTGGTGGCCTTAATCGCAGAGACCCGGTTGGCCTCAAATACTTGAAGTGTTTGAGGAGGAGTATTCAGCCAGGCAAGGACAATGGTACTGTCTGACCACCAGAAATGGTGCTGAATTGGAATTTGAGCAGAAAGTTGAGCTGATACCCGGGCAATGAGCTGGGACAAGAGATGGGCGGCTGATAACTCCAATTTTGGCATAGTCTGGCGGTTCTTGATTGGAGCCACCTTTGATTTGGAAGTGAGCAGATTGACATGAACCTTACCAGTGGGTTCAGTTTCATGGAAGTATACTACCACAGCATATCCAGATTCAGATGCATCAGCAAAGCCGTGCAGAGAATAAGTGTAACCATTGTTTGAGCACCCTTCTAGGAAGTTGAAGAGCAGAAAGTCGAGGTTAGTCATCGAATATGTGCTGTCACTGAAGAGTGAGATCGGTAGGAGTCGGTTCATCACAATCCAGTTTTAAAGTCCAGAGATGCTGGATCAATAATTTTGCGCGGAAGATGACAGAGCTGATCCATCCATTTGGATCAAACAGGCGGGCTTTAGTGCTGAGGATGGATTTCTCTAAGACCGGGACTGAGATGTTGTAGGTAAACATATCAGTCTGTGGAATTCATTGAATACCAAGTACCTTGATGGCATTGGAGTCTGGGCTGAGATCAAAGTCTTTGGGCATGTCACACTGGTCTTCTGGAAAACGGTCTTGAAGTTCTTGGGAGTTAGAGGTCCATTTTCGCAAATTGAATCCTCCCAGAGCTAATAACTCAATGAGTTTGGTCTGCAGTGCCTGAGCATTATCGACTGAGTCATGCCCTGTCAGGATGTCCATGATCCACAAAAATGGAACGGGAAAGGACCTGTGCGGCTTGGGGGAAGCGATGCCCCTCATCGGAGACCAGTTGGAGAATAGAACAGTTTGCAAGAAATGGGCTAGGCCATAGGTAACCGTGGACAAGACATAAATGATTAGGGGCTGATCAGGAGCAGAGCGCCATAGAATGAGCTAAAATTGTCTTTGATTTGTGTTAATAAGTATGTTCCTGAACATCATCTGGATGTCTGTGCTGAATACCACCTGGTGAGTACGGAAGTGGAGGATGATGTCACTGATGTCTTGCTGAAGAGGTGGGCCGGTGTGCAGACAGTCATTTAGACTAATTCCGTTGGGACTCTTACAGCTGCCATCAAAAACTGTGCGGAGTTTTTCAGAATTCGCTTTGAAGATACCATGATTTCTACCATATGTAGAAATGGGGCTTATTGATGAATGAACTTGGGTGACAGGGAGTCATATGGCCTAACCGAATGTACTCCTGCATAAAGTCGATATATTTTGAGCGGAGGGTATGATCTCTCTGAAGTTTGCGTTCCAAATTCAGAAATCGTCGTAGTGCGATGCCATGTGTTGTGCCGAACTTTGGCAAGGGGGAAAGGGAAGAGACACTATATATCGACCTGATGGGTCACGGGTTGTACTGGAGCGGGAAATCCCATTCATCTTGTGTTGAGTTGACCTTGGGATGACCTTAAACTTCCTAACTTCCCAAAAACTTTCAAGAGCAGAATGGATCTCCTCACTTGTATGCTGAGGTTGAAAACTTTCAGTTTTTATTTGTGCTGAGTGTACTTGAGTCTTTGGTTTAGTATGTTGCTCATTAATGGGACCTAAAAAATCAAAATTAAAAATCGTGCCGAAGGCTGTTGGCCTGCCGGGGCCTTAAGAAATTTTGGAACCATCCAAAATTTGTCCGAGAACATCTGAACCCAATATAAGGTCGACAGGAGCTGGTAAATTGTATGCTAAATCAGCTAGTGGGATATTAGAATTATTACAACTTGGGCTGAATTTTTGCAACTTGGTCAAGGGCAGAAAACCAGTTAAACTTTTTAAAATGAATGCCTTAATAGTTATTACTGGGTGTTCAGTATGAAAAGGTCGGAATGTGATGAGCGCTGTTGAGCTAGAACTATGAGTGTGCTGATTACCTACACCTGAAATATTTAATTTTGTGTGCTGAAGTGAGACATGCAATTTTTTAGCCACATCCTTAGTTAATAAAGTTAACATTGAGCCTGTATCTAGCAACGCTTTTGCCTTATGATACTTTCCATCACTGTTGGCTCTAATGAAGAAAAAGAAAATTGCATTAATGAAGTCCCACCGACCTTGTACGGGCTGATTGTTGTATTGCTTGCAGGCGACAAGCTTATGGCCTTTCGTCCTGCACCAAGAGCAATAAAAACTGTTGTTCGGTGGGGCTGATTTATAAGCTGAGGGTGTGTTATGAGCTGAGGGTGAGTTGGTGTGGATGGGCTGAATGGGTCGAAATTGTGCTGTGAGTAAGCTGGACAAGTATTAATGGGCTGAAAGTAGACGCGAGGACGAGTTATGTTAGGCTGAGTTGTCTGTCGGTTAGTATTGAGCGGAGAGGGATGACGGGAGGGCTGAATGAGTATGTTTGCTCTCTCAGTTTCCTGGTAGCGCGAATGCTCTTCCAGAAAAGTGATGAGATTGTTAAGAGATGACCCAGTTTTTCTTTCAAAGAGTGAGCGGAGTTCACCTTTGATCTTTCGAACAACAATCGACACAAAAACGTAGTCATTACCTTGTGGGAGCTTTAAATTATTTAGGGCCGACTGAGCTGAAATTAAGGGGGTCATAAATGTAGACCTAATATCTGAGCGGGATGTGATAGTTGGAAGCTCCAGTATGATGTTCACAAACCGGCCAATGAGAATCTGCCGATTTTCATAACGCTTAGTGAGGATGGCTAAGGCTACTGCGTAATTCTCATTGATGATTTTTAGGTGGGCTATCATACTGAGAGCTTCACCTGAGAGGCACGAGAGCAGATAGTGAAGCTTGACAGCATCTGAAAAGTTCACTATGGCATCTGTTAAGTTTTTGAAATGGGAAAAGGTTTTGGACACTTTCTCAGCTCAAGTGTAAGACAACCAGTTTTAAATAATTGTATGCCAAATGCCAATTATGTTAATATAATGAGAAGTTTAATTAAGTCTGACAAAATTACTCCATCCTCTACATTAGTAATATTAATCGGTAACAGGGGTAATGTAAATAAAAGTGAATTAAGACAATATTATAATAGTATAAGCGCACTTAAAGTAAAAAAAATTGTAATGTTTACATTTCCCTATTGTAAGGGTTTGCCACAGGAGGAAAACAACATTAGATGTGAGTTAAATTTAGCTTTGCATACTATGTCTAGCAATAACAATAACTTTCATGTGATATATACTAACAGTATTTTTAGACATAATTATATAAGGACAAGACATAAATATTATCTCACACACCATTGTACCAGAGTGTTAGCCTTGTCGCTATCATTTTATATTAATACCACAGCCAATAATTTGGTTAAACAATCTGCTTTTATTGAGCAGTGTAATTATAGTAGTGTAATTGACATTTCAGCCAAGTATTTGGCTAAACAACCTGCTTCTATTGAGCAGTGCAATTATAATACAGTGTAATTGACATTTCAGCTAATCATTTAGCTAAACAACCTGCTTCAATTGAGCAGTACAATAATTTGACATGTAATAATTTAAATTAAATTTTCAGACAACAAAGGGCCACTTTGGCATATTATATAATTCCAACATTAAAAATGATTATATTAAACAATCTATGTCTACTCAAGTTTTATGCAAACAGAAACAAAAAAATAAACTTTGTCATACTAAAAATAATATTCCATTGAACCTGGTGCATCAGAATATACAAGGAATGTCTCAGAAAGAACTAGAAATTGAATTGTTCATAAACTGCCAAAAGATTGACATTTTATGTATCACTGAACACTGACTACGCAGCCATCAGTTTATGTTCAATTTCACTAATCACAAGGTGGGAAGTTCGTTCAGCCGAGTAAATGCTATCCATGGTGGCTCTTTAATTTTAGTTAATAAACAGCTAAAGTTTAAGGAACGTAAAGACATTGTGAGCCTCTCAGTTGAGCGAACTGCCGAGCTGTCCTGTATAGAAGTTGAGCATCTCATTGTTGTGAGTGTATACAAGCCGCCTTGTGCAATTTATGATAATTTTGAATTAGTTATGGAAGAAGTGCTGAATAAAATCAGCAATTCCAATAAACAAATCATTGTTTGTGGAGACTTCAATATAAACATTTTGGAAAATAGCTCATTAAGCACCAGATTGCTTGCCTTATTTCAGTCTTTTAATTTAAATAATTTGTTTTGTGAACCAACTAGAATTGCTGTATCCAGTGCCACTTGCATCGACAATATATTTACTGACATAAAACCAATTCAAAAATCAATTATAAGCAATCTAGAGTCAGATCATTGTGGACAGTTAGTGGTTTTAGAAAGAAAGAATAGTATTACTAAAAAGGAAATTAAATTTATACCAATAACAACTAAACGGGTTGAATCATTTAAATCTAACTTAATGCATAAACTTCCAGATTTGCTTTATAATGGCGACCCAAATGATATGTACAATACTGTTCTTGACACTATTACTACAGAGTATAATAAAATATTTACTGCAAAAAAGAAACTTATTTCCAGTCGCTTTAGTTTTAGTGAATGGACTACCCCAGGTATTCATAAAAGTAGGCGTAAACTGTATGAATTATATAAAGAAAAAACATATAATAATAGCCAAATATTTAGGGAATATTTAAAAAAATACTCAAAAACCTTTAAAAAGGTCTGTTTTGTTGCAAAAGCAATTCACCTTAGACATAAAGTAAAAAATTCAACAAATAAAATAAAAACTACATGGAACATAATAAATAATGAAACTGGTAAAGCTAGGAATTCTTGCCAGGACTTTGAGTTGATAGTAGATGATGCTAGTTTTAAAACAAATTCTGAGGTAGCAGTTGCCTTTAAACAGTTTTTTAGGAATATCCCATTCAAAACAACTGAACATCTAAACTCAAGTCCAATCTTAGCAGAAAAGTTATTAAAAGCTAGTGTTCCTGAATGTAACGTTCCCTTTGTATTTAAAAACATTAGTCCTACAGATATCATTAATACATTTAAAACATTAGAAATTAAAAACACCACAGACCTTTGGGGACTTTCTGTAAAAACTATAAATTCAATTATTCATGTTATAGCACAACCCTTAGCCATTATATTTAATAGTTGTGTTGATAGTGGTGTGTTTCCTGATGTGATGAAACTTAGCAAAGTTATACCTCTTTTTAAATCAGGTAGTTCAACAGATCCTAATAATTTTCGGCCTATTTCAATACTACCTATACTCAGTAAAGTTTTTGAAGAAATCATACTTTGTCGAATGTTAAGCCATTTCTGTATTAATGAGCTACTTAGTAGTAAACAGTTTGGCTTTATGAAAGGCCGTTCCACAACCGATGCAGGAGTGGCACTATTAAAAAATATATATAACGCCTGGGAGGATTCGCATGACGCCCTTGGAGTGTTTTGTGATTTATCTAAGGCATTTGACTGTGTTCAACATGAAAATCTCATCAGGAAGCTACATCACTATGGTATTAGAGGCAAAGCTCTCAGCCTTTTGACATCCTATATGAGTAGGAGAGTACAGAAAATAGATGTCAACGGTGAAAGATCTCCGGGATCAGCAGTCACTGTAGGAGTCCCTCAGGGCTCAATTTTAGGTCCTTTTCTATTTCTTATTTACATTAATGATCTCCCATATAATGTAAAAAACCATGACATTGTCTTATTTGCTGATGACACCTCTTTGCTTTTTAAAGTTAAGAGACGACAGACATGTTATAATGAATTAAATGATGCCCTTTCTAAAATTGTAAATTGGTTTAACGCTAATAAATTGTTACTTAATGAAAAAAAAAACCAAATGTGTTAAATTTACATTACCAAATGTTAGTCAGAGACAGACATGTATTAATATTAATGGCGAGCAATTAGAACTTGTTAATTCAACAGTCTTTCTTGGCATAACGCTGGACTCCAAACTTCAATGGGGTCCTCATATTCATAACCTACCCAAAAAACTTAGCTCTGCTGTGTATGCGATCAAGTAAATAAGACAATTGACCGATGTCGACACTGCAAAAATAGTATATTTTAGCTATTTCCATAGTTTGATGACATATGGTATCCTATTGTGGGGTAGCGCTGCTGATGTAAATACGATATTTTTGTTACAAAAAAGGGCAATTCGTGCTATTTATAAATTAGGATCTAGGATATCTCTGAGGGATAGGTTTAGGGAAGTAAAAATTTTGACTTTAGTGTCGCAGTACGTATATGAAAATCTTTTATATGTACATAAAAATATCAATAGTTTCAGCAAGAAAAGTGACGTTCACAAAGTAAATACTAGAAGTAAAAATAAGCTGTTGGTGCATGATACACGTCTACACAAAATAAGTAACTCTTTTATGGGGCAATGTATACACTTTTACAACAAAGTTCCCAATAAAATTCAAAATCTATCAATAAGTAAATTTAAATCTTTTATCAAGCAGGTACTTTGTAAAAAGGCATACTACAATATTTCAGACTATGTAAATGATAAAAATCCTTGGGACTGATGATGCTCAATTACAGGATGCATAGGTAAACCAAATTAAAATGGAAATAACATAAAATTGTACGACTAAAAATCTTTTATTTAAAACATTAATTGTATTTTAGTTTATTTAAGTGTTTTTAAAAGAGTAACTATCGAGTTTCTTGCCGGATTCTTCTCGGTGGAAATCAACAACATTGTGAAACACAACACAACATTCAAAAGTGATTGTAAAATCCTTATTTGAAACCAAACCATTTTGACTTTGACTTTGACTTTTTTTGACTTTGACTTTAAAAATGGTTATAAAAGAGGGCCAGTCTTCCAATTTGGATGAAAATTTGGGGAGTTCAATTTTGGGCAAGACAGATGCGGGTGCTGAAGTTGAGGAGGGAGGGCTGAGGCGAAATCCGTTCAGTAGTTTTTTGAGCTGATATTATATTGGCTTTGGCGACGTACACTTCTGAGTATGCATCGCATGCTACTCTATAGTGCTGACTGTACGTCGCCTCTGCTTTCTCGCCTAGGTCTGCGCAATCCAAAATTTCATAGTAAACCTCGTCCAGTTTACTCTTTATGTCGTCCAGTTAAAAAAAAACGACGATCAAAATCGGCAATGGTGTAGTGACTGGTATCACCTGTAGTCACCGCTGCCGCAATGTCTTTAAGGTGTGCAATCGCCCTGACAGCCTCAAGGAACTTCGCGGCTTGCGACTTGGACGGCATTGCAACGTTTAGATAAAAGGAATAAAAAAGGAAAACATTAAATTTAAACAAAAAATTAATACACAGACGTTGTTACGTCAGCAACAACGAAATTACACAATAATACAATACAATAATGATTATGAGCTGAGTAGGTTTTTTTTGTTAGAAAAAAAATTTGGTAGTTTTATATGAGGGGAATTTTTTAGGGTTTTATGGTTAACTTAAGGACGGAAATTGGGTTGGGATGTTGCGTTACGATAAATAGATCGTACAGCTACAAGCTTTTAAAAAAGGCTGAGTCGAGAATAGGAAGATTCGACGAAAGAATTTGGGGCAGAAAAGTGACGCCGGCTATAAGGCAGTGGACTGTAGCTTTAGGGCTGAAATTCTACAGATTCTCGAAGGACCATATGGTCTATGTAAGACCTAGTCGGGGGGCGGGAGGTATTTTATAAGAAAGGGAGACTTACTTAAATTGGAGCTGAATATGAATGCGAAGACAACCTTGGTACGGAGCTGATTTCTTCGTTGTAGGGCTGAGACACTGCGAAACACTTCACTGTGTATAGTTCCTACACTGAATAATATTATTTGTGAGAATTATTAAGTTCGTTGAGATTTAAATATTCGACATTCACACATCTCAGCCGTGTGGAGGCACAGTGTTGCTGCGCTAAAAGTGTCGCCGCTTCACTCGTCGATTGTTAGGTGTGTTCCAAATAACGTCAGGACACTTTGGCGTGAACGGTATGTGAGATACACTAGAAGGTCACCAGAAGGGCACCAGTCGAGCGACCGTGGTGAAAGCCATATTGACAGTCACTGTCCAGGTCGTGTTCTTCTAGGTATCTTAGAAGCTGTGTGTTGATCACACGCTCCATCACCTTGGTGAGGAGGGAGGTCATAGCTATAGGCCTGTAACTCGATGGATTCGATTATCTATTGCTCTTTTTGGGCACCGGGTGCACATTCGCAGTCTTCTATGTAGACGGAAATTGCCTAGTATGGTAGGAAAGCGCGAAGAGGTGCGTGAGTACAGGACAAAACTCAGGAGCACACTGCTTAAGCACCACTGCTGGTATATCGTCTGACTCACTTGACTTATGAACGTCTAGAGAAAGCAACGCCCGCCGGACCTCTCGCTGTGTTATGGTGATTTCCGGCATGGTCTTACGGCACCACGGTATAGTAGGTGGTACAGTGCCTTAGTCGTTCATATTAAAAGGCAGCATTCAATTTTCGTTTTACTTCAGAAATATTCGGATCCTTATTATTACGAGCCGTGGTCCAAGCCTCATACGCAGTTTGCTTCAGTATTTTAGTAAGGAATAAAACATTCCATACCAGTGAAAATTGCCTCAGTGAGTGCGGCTGCGCAGGCGTCAGAATCTTTAGAGCTAAAGTAGAGCTGCCTCCACGGGTACGCTGTAAACCAATTGTAGTTCGTCAGGAACTGGCAATAGGGTGTATGTGCTAGATCTTTAATTTGCCGCTTATCTATACAAATAATATTATAAAGAGGACAGATTTGTTTGTTTTTTTGTTTGTTTGTTTGTATTAAATAGGCTCCGAAACTACTGGACCGATCTGAAAAATTCTTTTACCTTTAGAAGCCGACATTATCCTTGATGAACATAGGCTACTTTTTACCGCAGAAGAAGGCTTCATTTCTATGGGAAAATGGGTGATAGGACAACGGGTAGTAAGAATTATCCTTCCGTACTAATATTTTTTACAGAACTTCTAAACGGCTGAACTGCTTGGGTTGAAATTTTATATGGATGGTTTCCTGGATGTTTTCAAAATACAATTGGACCCGGTGGATGGCGCTGCTGTCGGTATGTCAACTACTACGGCTTGACCGATTGGGCTG
This sequence comes from Apoda limacodes, assembly GCA_946406115.1. Classification (NCBI taxonomy): domain Eukaryota; kingdom Metazoa; phylum Arthropoda; class Insecta; order Lepidoptera; family Limacodidae; genus Apoda; species Apoda limacodes. The sequence continues at coordinate 2,055,517 of OX291542.1, read as the reverse complement.
AAATTTTGTATGTGTATTTCCATGGTTTCACAGACACGAATGTATTATGTCATTAAGGAGGAAAGATTAGATTGTTTTTTTTTCTATAATTGAGGAGTTGCTCGATAACGAAATTTAGCGCGGACGAAGCCGCTGACAGAAGTTAGTTAATTATAGAGCTGGTAATTTACGACGTTTGGTTTAAACATAAAGACTCCGTCCGTAGTCCAGATAAATTGCGTCAGAGGCAGTGTTGTGTCTATGGACTCACCCCCTGTCACAGACAGAGGCAGTGTTTTGTCGATGGACTCACCCCTTGTCACGGACAGAGGCAGTGTTGTGTCGATGGACTCACCCCCTGTCACAGACGGAGGCAGTGTTGTGGCGATGGACTCACCCCCTGTCACAGACACGCAGGACTGAGGTGGTTGGTGGAAAGAGGCTGTGCACCACGCTGTGATGTTGGTGTGTATGTTGTGGATCGTAAAAACTGGGCCAACGTAGGTCTTAAGAAAATTGTGGACTTACCCAAATTTTGGCGATATTATTTTCACGGTTTGTCTAATATGTGGTGTATTGTCTGCGCATCTGTCTGTTTGTGTTTTTGTGTGTATCACTGACTTATCGAAATTATAAATAAAATTGATATAATCAAAACAATTACATACGCCGCGACCTTGCGCACAGAGTATATGACGACGACTGTGCACAGACTATGCAAAGCAACGATCCTACGCCGCTATCGCTATGCCGGACCGATCGCATAATCTTTACCAAACAAACACCCGCCCCAGCCAGACCGTGTCTGAATGAGGATAAACCGAGCCAGAGCCATCAATCAATTGGCAATCGGGGAAGCGTCGCGACGGCACGCTTTAGTACTGAATCCCCTACCAAGACCTCTGCGATCCGCGGGATACCGTCTGAACCGGGGAATAATTGTACGATGCGACCTAAACGCCACTGAAAGGGCGGTAAATTTGAGTCCTTTAAGAGGACAAGGTCTCCGACGCGCGGGGGTTTGGTTTTATCCGTCCACCGAACCCGTTGCTGTAACAATTGTAAATATTCCGAAGACCACCAACGGTGGAACAATTGCGTAATTTGTTGAAGCAACTGAAAGCGCGATAACCTATTAACTGACACATCGATGAAGGGGTATTCAGGCAAGAAGGTTAAAGGACTACCGATCAAGGAATGGCCTGGAGTTAGCGCTTCCAGGTCACTAGGATCCGACGACATCGGACAAAGCGGTCGTGAGTTCAATACCGCTTCGACATTGCAAAATACCGTTTGAAATTCCTCAAACGTAAGGACCGTTTCACCAATCACACGGCGGAGGTGAGTTTTGGCGACCTTGACAGCTGCTTCGAAAATACCGCCCCACGAAGGATAGCCGGGAGGATCAAAAATCCAAGTCACGCCCCGTTTGGACAACTCCGAACCAATATACGTGTGATTGTCCGACAAAAACTGAAGGACTTCCTTCAGATAGCGATCTTGAAATTCGTGCCACAGTACGAGCGAATTAAATGAAGGAGACCACGCCGACTGACAAACCGCAACAGACATGCGACAAAGGCATCCGTAGACAAGGCTGAAACGAGCTCCAGATGCACAGCCTTGGAAGACAACCAGACGAAGACGCATAAATAGGCCTTAACCTGTCGGGCATTGCAAATACTTCAAGTCTTCACCAAAAACGGACCCGCAAAATCCAACCCAACCTTAGCGAAAGGTCGAGCGGGCCAGACACGATCGGACGGCAAGTCACCCATTTGTGGCTGGGTCAAGGTTTTCTTTAACCTATAACAAGGGATACATTTAAAGATGACGCTCCGAGCTGCTTGTCTGGCGGACAAAATCCAAAAGCTTCGCTGCAGATAAGCCAACAATACGTTGAGACCGGCATGACAGTTTCTAACATGGCGGTCCCTGATCAGCAACTCAATAAAATGACCGCTCTTGGGCAACAAGAAAGGATGCCGAGCCCCATAGGGCAATTCTGAGTTGCGAAGCCTACCACCCACTTGCAAAAACTTTGACTCGTCTAGGAACAAATTAAGACGAGCAAGACTTCCCCGCAATTTCCCGTTCTCTAAACGGAGAAGACCAATGTCCTTCCCTACTACTAACCATGGTACTAACCATATTTTTATATTATACCATATTATATTATATTGTTTTTTTGTACTTTATATTAGTCTTTGTAGTGGATTTTTGTACTTAATTTGTAAACTGTTTCGTAGTTCCGACGACGAACACTAGGTCCTCACTGAAAATCAGTGGTGTGTCTTACTGCTGCAGCTTTATACTGAGTGAGGTCCTTTTTGGCTTGGCGCAACAAATCGTATCTCTTTAGTATTAGTTTTTTTGTATTTAATATGTACTTGTGTTGCGCTTACTGCTAAATAAATTATTTCTTTCTTTCTTCCCAAACGACTGGGCCTGTACCAGTCGAACACAGGTGAGGAGAGCATCCTGACGCTCTTCAGGAGACAAGACTGAAGACGTCCTTGGCTGTGACCTGTTCCTTAAGTTGTGGAGAAACCTCTTAATACAACCGGTGACAACAACAAGCTTGTTGAGAGAACTGAACCGATTAAGCAAGAAGTTCGGTGAAGTGTCCACAGTCTGCTCAACAGCAAAGACCGCAGAAGACTGGATTTGGGAGACGATTGGCTACGAAGGTCTCTAGGGCATGAAGGGACGCCTTAAGCCAAGACAACACGATTTGGCTGCCTGTCCATGCTGTGACGGAGTCAAATTGGACCCATTGACCCAAGGTGGAGAAAAGATGGTTGAGGAGTCGAGTCAACAATGCAGCTCCTGATAACTCCAGCTTGGGGATCGTCAACTTGGTCCGCCTAGGTGCAAGCTTACTCTTTGCGACCACTAGACTGACGCGAACATGACCATTGCTGTCAACGGTGCGGAGATAAACGGCAGCCGCATAACCGAATTCCGACGCATCAGAGAAGCCGTAAAGACTGGCCCGATAACGACCTGGGGGTAAGATCGACCGTGGCACGGAGACATGTTGAAGGTCCGAAAGTGTCTCATAAAAACGTAGCCAATAAGACAGCAAATTTCCGGTTAACGGGGAATCCCAGTCTAGACCAGAAATCCAGAGCTCCTGTACGAAACATTTGGCCCAAAAGACTACAGGAGCCACCCAACCATTAGGATCAAAGACACGCGCTACTGTGGACAGAACCAGCCTTTTAGTCCACCTCTTCATTGTGTCTGACGGTTCAACCGAGTAGGTGAAGATATCCTAAACTGGCCGATACTAAACTCCGAGGACCGCAATGGAGTCAGGATTTTCAGGATTCTGGAAGAGGTGGGGCTCCTGCTGGTGTTCTGACGGCAAGTCTTCCAATACGGCAGGTGAATTGGAAATCCATTTCCTCAATTCATAACCACCTGCACGTAACAAGCCGATTAGCTCATCCCTCAGGACTAACGCCTCCTCTACAGACGAAGCACCTGTACAAATATCGTCTACGTAAGCGTCAGAAGGGATGACAGCAGCTGCGCGTGGGAAATTCAGACGCTCACGATCAGCCAAGAGTAGCAACGAGCGAATTGCTATAAATGGGCTCGACTTTAGCCCGTAGGTATTGGTGTTCAGCTCATAAACAACCAATGGAGAGGCCGGATCCTCTCTCCACAAAATGAGCTGAAACCGCCTATCTTCTGGGTGTATCATGACCTGACGGACGGAACATCATTTTAATGTCAGCCACAAATACTACCTGGTGGCGACGAAAACCAGTCAAGATGTCCGAGATGTCTACCTGAAGCTTAGGTCCCGACATCAGGCAGTCGTTCAAGGATACAACCGATGATGTAGGCGCCGAACCATCGAACACCACCCGTATCTTACCATTTTTAAAGACGGCGTGATGTTGAACAAAATAATGTTCGTTGCCTTCCAACTCGAACTGCAAAACCGACATGTGACCTAGAGATTCGTATTCGCCCATAAAATCCACGTATTTTGTGCGGAATTATGTATCACGACGCATCCGGCGCTCCATGGATAATAACCTTTTTTCGGCTATTTTCCAGCAGTCACCCAGGCGCGGACGAGGGGATAAGAAAGGCAGTCGAGTAAAAACCAGCCAGAATTTAGACGACCTGTATTGGCGAGAAAATATGACTCGCACTCGTCATCGACTGGTCGAGTCCGTGACGCCTGGGGGGGCTCTTCAATTTCCCAAAAACGCTGAAGAGGGGTCAGCGAGCGAGAGTCCCACTTGCACCGACAAATCTGTAGACGCCTGAGCGGCGAGAGAATGTGCTGGGCCCATTATAACAGATCCGAGATCAGTCGGAACAGCGACCAACCCACCTGGCTGAAGTAACATAGCCTTGTCCAATTAAGCAATCCAAGGACATCAGCGCCAAGCAGAAGTTCCACAGGACCAGGTAGGTGGAATATTTCATCGGCCAACTGCAGACCAAACGAGAGATCCAGCACGTCCGTCGGCAGGGGCACCTGAGGGTGATGGCCTAAAATATCCCTCAGGACAACAGCTCCAAGTTGATACCGCATTCTAGGATGGAGCAAGGAGGAAAAGGAAAACGAGACTGTACCCACGACGTTGTCCACAGGGGGGTCTACCCCCCTACTCCAGAAATCCCACATTCACATTAGACACCCCTGAGCGCCTGAGTCCAAAATAGCGCACAAAACCACACCAGGTCCGCGCGGAGAATGAACAAGAACCTGCACGGTGGGCAAAACTGTTGTGACAGGTGGTGGAGAGACTGGTGAAGCGGCTGCCACGAGTCAACGGGCGTTGGCCCGACCCGAGCACCGTACTTGGCCCCGGGGCTCCTGTGGCTACTAATGCTAATGCCCCACGCTTGAACCCATATAAGCATACGGGTCCCACGCGGGCATAAGTGGCTGCCGAGACGCGATAACCACTCGATCCCGCCCTCAACTCGCGACTAACGCGAGGACGCTCCGCGATAGGGAGGGGCAGAGGCTCATACTCCGCGTAATGTGCCCGTTCCGCAATACCTACCTGAGCGGAAGGGGCACGTGAGGGTGGTGACTGACGACCATCCCGTGGGCTCGCCCGCGGTGAGCGGGGAGGAGAAGTTCGATGTCGCACTGGGGACGGGGGCGATTGGGTTCGATTCGGCGGCGACGAACCCCGGCCCGTGCGAGCCGTAGACACACCTCCATGAGCATCCGAGGACCATCCTCTCGGATGGGCATACATAAGTCCGGGTGGTAACACCCACCACACTTTAGACAAGGTCGCGGCTGTCAACAGTCCTAGGTGCTCCCCCAAACAATAATAACATAGGCCTAGCCTACGGGTCAGAAATCGTTTTCGGGCCACCCCAGATTTTTCGAACTGGTGGCAATCCAGAATGGTGTGTCCCGGTTCATAACACACCCCACACCTTTCTGTCCGTTCAACTGTCAAAATTCTGGGGGGCTGAAACGACCCGGTACCTCGCGTTGTCCCGGAACGAGGTTGTTGCCGGGGTCCAGACTGGGGTTGTTGACGGGGTCCAGATGGGGCCAAAAATCGTGACGGTCCCGATTGTGGCTCGGCGGGTAAGTTTTCGAGCTTCCTACTTTGATCCTCCAAAAATGACACTAAAGTGTAGAAAGTTGGTATATGTGATGCCGAGTCACCTCCGTGCAACTGTTCGAAACGAGCCCTGACGTAATTGGGCAATTTATTTAAAACAATATGCAACAATAAAAATGACCACTCTGATACAGGGAATTTTAGGCCTCTTAACGCATTCGACACTACCAAAATAGGGTTAAGCAGGTCCGACCGCAGCTTGTTAACTGAAGACAGTTGAGGAATACCTAAAATGGCAGCTACATGTGTATCCGCAATGCGACGGTTATTTTGGTACCGCTTCACTAACAACTCCCTGGCAATACTGTAGTTGACATCAGTGATGTCCAAATGTTTCACTAAACAGAGGGGCTCATCCCTGATAGACGTTAAAAGGTAACTTAATTTTTTTGAGCCAGATAAGTCAGTTCGTCGGTGCACAACGCTATCAAAAAGTGTGATAAAATTAGTCCACTCATCCAATGATCCGCTAAAATAAGGAATATTCAAAGTTGGCAACCGTTCGTTGCATTTTTGTTCCGAAAATTCCTTCCTACTTGCCAGCTGCGGGCTAGTGTCTAATGTCGACACAGCCTCGTTAACCTCGTCCACTACTGACATACAAAAGTCATAGTCAGAATTTGCCGCCTTTAGGATAGTTTCGTCATCCGTTAACGATAAGAGACCCTGGTATGCCTTATCTAGCTCGCTGACTCTTGTAACTGTCCCGCAATTTGCTTTAATGCAAACATCCGATCCTCCCGTTTAACGATCCCTAAAGCACCTGAAAACCATCGTGTCAGATTGGTTAAAACAGCCTTGTACTCCTTAATTGATGACGTCATGTGATATAATTAAATTCCCACACAAAAAAAAAAACAATCCAAAAACTAAATCAGACACACAAACAAAGGACTCTGCTTGGTATATACAGAGTTTGTTACAGCAACTAAGTTACTATATAAACCCCAAAAAAAACCAACTACAATTTACAAAACACTGAATACACAATTACACAAATAAATACGTTAACTTACAATCCGTCATAAACAGCAATATTAAAAACCTATTTATTCCGATCTATTTTGAACCGCAATAACAAAAAGGTGGGTAAGAACCTAATTAGCTACACTGCGAATGTCCGACGAGCAATGCGATAAGACCGGTTAACCTTGCCTATCAACGACACCCAACGTCACGATTTGCAATATGTAATTACCTGACTACCAGTAAATCCCAAATGATTTGTAAAACGACCCAAATACGAAAACAAATAACTAACTATGACAGAACCGACGCTTCTGTCTACCAAAAAAGTGGATCGTAAAAACTGGGCCAACGTAGGTCTTAAGAAAATTGTGGACTTACCCAAATTTTGGCGATATTATATTCACGGTTTGTGTAATATGTGGTGTATTGTCTGTGTATCTGTCTGTTTGTGTTTTTGTGTGTATCGAAATTATATATAAAATTGATATAATCAAAACAATTACATACGCCGCGACCTTGCGCACAGATTATATGACGACGACTGTCCACAGACTATGCAAAGCAACTATCCTACGCCGCTATCGCTACACCGGACCGACCGCATAATCTTTACCAAACAGCCTACAAAAACGTAAATTAACACGTAAGTTAGCATCACACGCAGTAGTTCTAAAGTATGGTAACGTAAGGTTTTCATTGCTTAGATATTTAAAAAAACAGTTTACAGAAACAAAAAATATTTAATTATGAAATCCAATAATGTTTAAACAACAATAAAAAAAATATTACAAATTTTGTTTTTGATTCGCTTTACTTTAAGGAAACAATATCACAAACCATTCAAGTAAAAAGACTTACATCGAAATGACAAACATCTTTGCATATCTGAAGCCCATCTTGAAAAATGGGATTGTGAAAAAAATCACTCAGTAAGTAAGTAAAATAAATGTAGACAAATTAATGCAATCTTTGATGGCGCCTAGGTCGAGGTTCGTCTGAAAAATAAAGGATTAATATAAACTTAGACAAAAAAACCGCTCAGTCTAAACAATAATTAAAAATATGACAGTACGTGTGGTTGTGAGTGTGATTGTGAGTGTGAGTGTGATTATGAGTGCATCAGGTCTGCTGAACAACCAAAGATGAAATTAAAGAATAAACTTCTAAAATTATGTTTTTTTTTAAATCCTTTTTGACTTAATCATACGCCTTGCGCCAAGTAAATGACACTTTAGTAATTAGACATGATTTGTAGCAAAAATTGTCGTACGTTTTAACTGCCGCCTCAAAAGAAAATAAGTGAATTGTAATAACCTACCACATGTTAACAAATTTCATTATATCTTATATAAATGATCCCTTCAAGACCTTGATGTCTGTCTATATTTCACGGCTGTTCTTTGCTATCGGTCTGTATGACACGGCTGTTCTTTGCTATCGGTCTGTATGTTACGGCTGTTCATTGCTATCGGTATGTATGTCACGGCTGTTCTTTGCTATCGGTCTGTATGTCACGGCTGTTCTTTGCTATCGGTCTGTATGTCATGGCTGTTCTTTGCTATCGGTCTGTATGTCACGGCTGTTCTTTGCTATCGGTCTGTATGTCATGGCTGTTCTTTGCTATCGGTCTGTATGTCACGGCTGTTCATTGCTATCGGTCTGTATATCACGGCTGTTCTTTGCTATCGGTCTGTATGTCATGGCTGTTCCTTGCTATCGGTCTGTATGTCACGGCTGTTCTTTGCTATCGGTCTGTAGGTCATGGCTGTTCTTTGCTATCGACTTGATATTTTACAGTTATGACAATTTCTTGCCCGCGTCGATCAATGGTAACAAAAATGGTCAAAATGTAAACTAAAATTTTGGCTATTATTCATAGGGCGTCATGAAAACAAAAGTTTGGAATTATAATATAAAGGGGATCAAAATGAAAACGAGCTTCATGTTATTATATATGGATGGTCTTAATATAAGATTTAAATATGAACGAGCGCTATTAAAAGCACGTTTCTGAACTACTTTGTTATAGTTGTATGTGACAAAGTTGAAACCTATATTGGACTATTTTACAGAAAATATCAAATTGAGACTTCAAATTTAGTCGTATTTTGAGTATGTAATTACAAAAAGTTTTAAAACTATTACTGTGTCCATAATATTCGATGCCTGATTACGAATCGCATCGAATGATACTGGAATAAATATATACGGCAAATAAATATATACGGCAAATAAAACATATAAGACACCTACGCGTATGTGCGTTCCTGTTACGCGTTACAGCCCGAGTGGTGGTTCCCGCCGATTGCCGCCGCCGCCTAGGAGGCCGCTGAGCACTCCTTTTACTGAAAGAATAACATTAGAAATTAATTATATGGTGGTATGTAATCCACTTGCACTTAATCGGTGTGGCTTACTATAGTGACAGTGATCTCATGATCGACGCCGTATGCCGTATGTCATGATCATCTAAAAGATATTCGTTTTGGGTCTACTTTGTTGTGATTTCTGATACAAATTTATAAACTAGGTATTATCGTAAAACTAACTAATACAAAACATATGGTAATCCCTGAGGTCCCTGTGTTTCCGGAGTCAGTCCCTTTCCCAACAATACTGACAAAGCAGAAAGCAGACCTTCTTCTCCTCCTAGGTACTTTTGAGCGGAAAGGTCACTGACAAACAATTAAATGTAGCTACGTAGTTGCCTATATAGTGTGTGGAGATAAAAAAAAAATAAGTTATTATTAAATATTCATCTTTGTTAAATATCTCAACACAATATTTCCGTCACGTTTTATGACATTTTGCTTCAGTAAAATTTTAGTAATACTAACAGTTTTTATTTTACAAACGAGAACAGTAAGTAGGTGTGGTCAGTAGTTGGAACAGTAACTAGGTGCGGTCAGTAGTTGGAACCTCAAAATTCTCTTCGAAAACTACGAGTATTTAGGAGAATATATACATATTTTAACTGCTCTACCCCTGACTTACGTAAACATTTTCTATTTGACGAGTCACTTGCACAGTGTTTACACAAGCTAAGAATAAGTTGGTACCAAATTTCAAACTATCGTCTTTTAAACGTACATAGCTATCTTATAACGGAGGGTAGATATATATGTCTACAATATTTCTGTAATTTACAATTAAGTGTTAACTACACTCTACACCTCTAAATAAATATAAAATTATATTTTGATAAATTAATAACAAAAACTGTTGAAACTCAAACCGTTAAACTGCTGTGTTAATCCTGATAGACCTTAAATACTACCTAGTAAAGGCCATGCTACGATTGTACATCAGTTGGGGGTGTCACCTCCTACCATCAAGAGCGCGACGATAGCTGTCACTGAGGGGCGCCGACGCCGACGCTGCCCCCGATGAACATCAATTTTTAAAAATTAACGTTATTATACAACTGACTATCGAGAGTTCGTTACGTCTACGCAATTTTCCTACCTTTTTGGCACTCAATTTACCATTGTATTCTTATTTATATATAGTTATGTTAAATATGTAATTGTTTGAGTGTCAAGTAAATGTTTTTCTTTCTTTCTTTCTTTCTTTCTTTCAATATTATTTTTTCATTTATTATACAAATTTTCATTTAATTTTACGTTGTATCATAATATACTTCTCCAAATCCGTCAAAACGCCAAAGGGAAGAAACAAAGAGAAAAGTAATAAAAAGAAAAAATAATCATCATTATTATTATTATTGAGCATTACACACAGAGCCATCTGGTCCTAAACTTAAAAGCTTGTAGTATGGATACCAAACAATGGATAAAAATATACTTATTCTTAGTAAACTCACGCAATTAAGTGATGATCCTAATTTCGTGATAGTCTGTTTGGAAGCTGGTACTGAGTTAAGTAAGACAAATACACATTTGTAATTTAAACCTTAGGGTTAAGCAATAAGTCTTATGTTTCTCTGAAAAGGTTGGTTTGAATCGTGCGAAAGAGATAGTAACAAATGACAGATTTGTCCGCCCGCGCTTAGTTTTGTGCGCTGCGCAGCCATTGAACGTTTGTTTTTTGGTAAATATTTAAAAATAAATACTAAATGTGGATAGATTGCAACAAAACTTACATAGTTTAGAGTTAGACCAGTGCAGATTGTGACTTGTTGCTTGGTGTTAGCTAAGGGTAAGTGGTTTTAGTATAATTTCTTATTTTGTCAACCCATAAAAATAACGAATTTTTAAGTTTTGAATCTGAGCTATGTCACGGATTTAACGTATGCAAATGTGATGTACGTAAAAAACTAGGTAAGGAATTTTTTAGGTTAATTTGAACGTTTACGTCAAGTAAAACAATATTAAAAAATGTAATACCTATAGATTTTATTTTTCAAAATTGTTGTCACGGAATTAAATGAGTTGTTTCAGTGTTTTATTTTTTAACAGATATAATGGAGAAACAAGAAGATAATAAAAAAAATAGAAAATACAATGAAGCGACGCTGAGAACCGCAGTCGAAAATGTATTAGGGAAAAATATGACTGTTTACCGCGCATCTAAAGAATTCGGTATTCCATGGACTACTCTTAAAGATAATATTCGTCGTGCGAAAGAAAAAAGAGACAAAGGAATCGAAACTCAATTTATTATGTCTAAAATTGGAAGACCGTTTTCACTACCGGTTGAATTAGAGCAAAAATTAGTTGCTTATGTTATTGAAATGCAGGAGCTCGGGTTTGGCCTTACAGTGAACCAAATTCGAAAAATTGCCTTTTCGTTGGCAGAGGCAAAAAATCCTAAACATTGCTTTAGCTCAGAGAAAGGTTTTGCTGGTTGGAACTGGTGGGTCAGTTATAAACAGCGTTATGGCTTATCGTTGCGAACACCGGAGAATTTGTCTAGTGGCCGAGCTAGTTGTTCCAATCCTGCTATCCTTGCTGACTTTTATGAAAAGTTAGATAAGACTCTGATTGAGCACGATTTGTTACAATCCCCGGATAAAATATGGAATTGGGACAAGACAGGCTTAATGTTCGTTAACAAACCTTCCAAAATAGTATTAAAGATTGGAATACAGTATGTTTATAACCGTACATACGCCGAAAAAGGTACCACCACTACAGTACTAGCTGCCATAAATGCTTCTGGATGTTTTCTTCCACCGATGACGATTTTCAAAGGGGTACGAAATATACCACAATTAAGTTCTGGTTCTCTTCCAAATAGTTTGACACGACTTTCTCCAAAAGGTTGGATAAATGCGGATTTGTTTTTGGAATGGCTGGAGTTGGAGTTTTTCTCCAAAAACATTCCTCCAGCTAGGCCGGTTTTGCTCATAATGGATTCACATGCCAGCCACATTTCCCCGAATGTTTTAGCTTATACTCAATCTAATAAGATCATATTATTCACAATGCCTGCACATACATGTTGCAAGCAGCCACTTGACGTCGGGGTCTTTCGACCGCTTAATCCAAGTTCAGTGCCGACATGTTTTGACTTTCATAAATTTTTGAGTCCAGCATATGAGAGAAGTTTCAGTCCATCAAACATAAGAGCAGGTTTTGAAAAGACAGGTATCTATCCATTAAACAAAACAGCAGTGTGTCCAGAAGCTATCACGCCCAGCCGGCTTACAGACAAAGCCCTTCCCACGGAGCCAATACAAAAAAATCTGATCGAAGAGGATCTTGAAGATTCGATCCCTAACACCAAAATCAACACAACTATCAGCGACCCCCTCAATGATTCGACATCACAAGAACCAGAACAAGAATTTACCACCATAAGCTATTGCTTATTAATGGTTTAGGGTCATGCGTAACGAAGCAGATTTAAATGCAGCAAATTCTTCGCCTCCTAAACTGAAGAAAATTGAAGTTTATTCGGATACTACCTAAATGGAAACCCAAAGCGAAGAAACAGATTTCTAAAAGGACTTTTCCTAAAGCTGGAAGGTTATCACCTTTTCACCTAGTCAACTTCAAAACTGCAAACTAACCACACACCACAACAGCTACAGCAAAAGCCTATAAGAAAAATGTCTGTATCTGCAACATTCAAGGGAAAAGCTAAGCCAATTACTCAAAAGAAGCTAAAAATGTCACTACCAGAAGACGATTGAACATGTCACACGTGTGATGGACTTTACTCCAACGACGTGTTGTAAAAAATGGAGCTGAATGGATAACTTGTTCTTTTTGTACGTTACCCTATCATGTGCATTGCCAAAGTCAAGATATACCAAAAGGAAGCCAACAACAAATATTTATGTGTGACGCTTGCAGTGTGACAGATAGAAACGATGATGATCAATAGCTTTAAATGTACATATTTAGGTTGGGACTTTTAAATTGATTTTTACTTGTGTTGCTCATCTATTCAATTAATCTGAAAACGACCGACCCATAACAAAACGAATATCGTGAAATATTAAATTTTAGCCAAAATATTTTTGGCACATGCAATTCCGTCATAACGTAATTAGCTGAGTATGTATCACGGACTTAAAGTGATTATCACGAAATTATCAAAGTCAAAAAGGTTTCGATTATTAGCTATAAGTCTAAAAATAGTAATCCTAAATAAGTTTATCATCCTTATTATTGTAAATGAAAAACTCATTTATGTTCCTAATTAAAATAAAGAAGAAGATATTACTAAAATACCGAAGTTTTTATTACATATTTTGTTTTATCATTAAATTGGATGAGTCCACCCTAAATACATACATATATGTACATATTATTATACAAAGATAACACGAAGGTTAAGAGAATACGATTCGCAGCGCCTCACAGCGTGCTTCATACAAACGAATTTACCACTTAATTAAGACACCTAAAACTCAAACACCATGAAATTTTGAAGATGAGCTCTAGTATTAAATATCCATGTCCTCAGTTTGCCAGTTTCCGATTAAATTATAAAGTTTAAAAGCTACACATGATTCTAGTTTTTCATACAGATCTCGAATAAGATTAAAAGTTGATGAAAACATTTTTTAGGATTTTGGAAAACCACAGACTCTATATTCGGCTTGAGATCACGCCTACAAAATTACACAGTATTTGATTTTTGAAGTTGGAAAATCGTTTGTAGGCGAATCGTATCCTCTTAATGACAAACACAAATGTACATGACATAAATGTTTGTCCCGTGCGGGAATCAAACTTTTTACAATTCGATGAATATATTGATAACTAGCATTTACCAGCGGCTCCGTCTGCGCTAAATTCTTAAGTGAAGATACATTGTATAAACTGATATTTAACTTATTACATATCATCAGTAGAAGGAGGATAAATAACAAGGTAGGTACCTGCTGCTGCTGCGCCGCCGAGCTGCTCCACGGTGCTTTCAACATCTTTCACGACTGAAAAACAATAGTTATATGTTATGTTATGTTATGTTATGTTATGCAAGGCTGAAAAGTTGCTTATTGGCATGAGTGTCTATATTGAATACAGAGCAAGCGAAGGAATCAAAGATTGAACCCACGAGCGAAGTAAGTTGTTCAAAAATTAAATCCTGAGCAAAGCGAGGGATTCTAAGGCATGAAACCCAAACAAAATTTCCAGCTGTGCGAAACAAACATTTTTTCATCTCACTATAGCGAGGAAAATACAAACAAGATACCAGAAAAACATTAATTAGTCTTTTATTACTTATGAATGTAACAAGTATAAATACTAATTTTAAATAGGTAGTATAATTAAGTATAGATAACAACACTATAAGTCTCTGAAATAGGTTGAGCGCCTTTAGTATGTCTGCTTGTTGTCAACAAATCGCACGCTCAGATGTACTTACCTATTTTTCGCGGTATTTTACGTCACTGGTGGAGTTACTCATGTATTTAATTATTAACTTTAAGTTTATTTAAAAAAAATAATATGTTTATAAAAACAACCAAAATTATGTACCTATTACGTATTTCCAAATAAATGTGTCTTTTCCTTTTCTTTTTTTAAGGTCTTTTAAACGACATCGTTAGCCTTTTCGAGCCAGTGAAATGAAAAATGATTTCTTAAGTGACGACCTCCGCAGTCCGCCCAAACACTTTATATGTTAAGTGACGGCCTCCGCAGTCCGCACAAACACTTTATATATTAAGTGACGCCCTCCGCAGTCCGCACAAACACTTTATATGTTATCCTCCGGACTTCGGAGGGCGTCACATAACATATAAAGTGGTTGTGCGGTCTGCGGAGGGCGTCAGTTAACATATAAAGTGTTTATGCGGACTGCGGAGGGCGTTACTTAACATATAAAGTGTTTGTGCGGACTGCGGAGTTATATTGTTAGTACTATTACTCATTTTGTAATTTTGGCATGGCTTACCGTTGTTGACGCCGCCTCCCAATGCACGCTCGACACCTAGTAAAAAATACACACACACATATTAACGTAGAATAAAATGTAGTTATATTAAAACAAATTTATGTCATTTCTATTTTTATTTATTGATAAAATAGCAGTCATATTGTTTTAAAATAAAAAATCGGCATAGTGCGAGTCGGACTTGCGCACGAAGGGTTCCGTACCATTATCTATAAACAAAATTAGCTCCGCGCGCACGAGTTTTAACGACTACTGCCCTCATGCGCAAATTATAATTATTATTTACTAAGGTACATTTTACAGATTTATTATTAGAAAATAATGGTTCACGGTTTATGCATAAGGTTTATGTTTTTGAAATTATATGTTTTTTTTTATTTTTATATGTGAGTTGATTGAATGAAAGGTAAATTGCGGTTTACGATTTATGACGTATTAAAAAAAACTACTTACTAGATCTCGTTCAAACTAACTTTCGGTGGAAGTTTGCATGGTAATGTACATCATATTTTTTAATAATTTTATCATTCTCTTATTTCAGAAGTTACAGGGGGGGGGCACACACCACTTTGGAAGTGTCTCTCGCGCAAACTATTCAGTTTAAAAAAAATGCTATATTAAACCTCAATATCATTTTTGAAGATCTATCCATAAATACCCCACACGTATTGGTTTGATGAAAAAAACATTTTTGAGTTTCAGTTCTAAGTATGGGGAACCCCCAAAATGTATTGTTTTTTTTCTATTTTTGCGTAAAAATCTTAGTGCGGTTCACATAATACATCTACTTACCATGTTTCAACAGTAATAGCTTTTATAGTTTCGGAAAAAAGTGGCTGTGACATACGGACGGACAGACAGACATGACGAATCCATAAGGGGTTCCGTTTTTTGCCATTTGGCTACGGAACCCTAAAAAGGAGAAAAAACCACCTAATAGCTAGAGACGTTACACGGCTTTTATCTAACACAGATCTCATTTTTTTTTGTGCTTATCCAATAGTTACGCAGATGTTGCAAGTTGCAGGTGTTGCAAGCGTCCATAGGCTGCGGTGACCGCTTACCATTACGCAGACCGTTAGCTTGTTTGCCACTAAAAAAACCTTACCATTTTAAAACTTTATGTTATGATATATAACTATAAAAAGTGCGTGTGAGCTCCGACGCGCGACTGGGGTATATTGTTAAAGTGCAATTGTCTCAGAACCTGGATAAAACCAGAGTACTTGTCACGACCAATCAAATGAGCCCAAACTCAATAGTGTTGCGTAATTTTGTTACAGGGTTCTTAGGGCCATTAAACGGTTTTATCATCAGCAGCACCTGATTATCATGTAAAACCAGAGTGCTTGTCACGATAAATCAAACAAGCCCAAACTCGATGGGGTTGCGTTGTTTCATTACTGAGTTCCTGTGGCCACCTTCCGGCTTGATAATCAGAGTCAGTCATCTGAGACCAGAATGCTTATAAAAACAAATCAAAAAAGCCAAAACTAGGTGAATTTGCTTTGAAGTTAACTCCAAAACATACCCTTGTAAATAGTCACTTCTAGGAGCCTTTTCACTGACTCATCTTAGGCCAAAGCTCTCTTCATAGGCTTTCGGGCTGCGAAAATCGACTAGAAAACTAACACTTTCGTAAAAATTAATTTCATTCATAACAACCGGTTTCCATTAAATACGCGGGTCCGACTCGCACATGATCAATTTTTCTTTCTCAGGAACCTTCTCCAGCATTTGCACAACAATTTACCAAAATTTCATTACAATCAGTTTACCCTTAGTGCGCTAGTTCGACTCGTACTTGACCCTTTTTCTTTCTTTTATCAGAAGTTACGGCGTGACCAAGAGAAACAGTCTACAAACATGTGTGCCAAATTTGATATGTATGTGTATGTATGAATGTATGTTTGCATGTCTCAAAAACTTCGGATTGCAAAAAATGCTTTTTAGTTGGACTAGGTATAGTCGAACTTAGGGAACAGTGCAAGTTTCATTAAAATCAGTTTAGTAGTATTTGAGATAGAGAGTTAAGTGTGTATCAGTCACTAGAAAAACGTATTGTTGGATTAACAGCGTATTTCTAAAACATGTTTGCATGCAATTAGGCTCTAGCTAAACAATCTCGATAAAAATTTCAGAAAGTGGCTCAGCAATTTAAGAATTAATCGAGTAATACACTTCATGTATCACAGTAGATACTATGATATCATCTAAAACTACACGTAAAAGACAAAGAAATTATTGAGTAAAGTTACTCGAACGAAAAAAAAAAAAAAAAAATTTTTAGTAATGAGTTTCAATTACAAATAAAAAATTAATTAAAAAAAATTAAACTGACTTCAAACCTGTAATTTATTTAATTAATAACTAAAAAGGATGAAATGAATGTTTGATCTTTAAAGAAAATCTCAATTAAATATGAAAACATTTTTTTTGAGATCGGTGCCACTCAGAAGCGTCCGCACGCAACAACTTGTATGCCCGTTCTTATATTTACAAAAGATTTTTTAAACATGTAACTATTATTTCCCCCTTTTTAGTTATTAATTAAATAAATTACAGTTATGAAGTCTGTTTAATTTTTTTAAGTTACTTTTTTATTATACGTATAGATGAGTTAATTGATTGCAATGCTTACCCAATAGTCCTGCTTTCTTTATTCTTTTATTATGTTCACTCGATGAATCTGACCGCCGTTTACCACGATAATTATATTTTACGACACTATTTTCATTGGATATATCAGAGATTTCTGTTGGTCGCTTTTCTGACTTGCTACTTCCGCCATGAGAAACAGATAACTTTGGTTGTTGAACATCAGCATTATATAATTCTACTGAGTGTCGTTTCTTGTATAGGTCATTTTTTTTAAAATCATAAGTGTAGCTGTTTATATCACTATGTTTAGAAACAGATGACCCGGAGTGAGAGTAATCGGCATCATATTTCTTTTCTACGGATTTAAATTTCTTAGATAAGTCTCTTCTTTTATTAAAACTAGAGAAGCCATTATTAATGCTATGTTTAATAAAAGACGATTTTGAATCTCTGTCAGCGTTATAATTGTTGTGCACGGATGGGTGCTTCATAGATGCGTCACTCTTCTTATAATCTTCATTGTAACCGCTTTTATCTCGATGATCAATAAAATATGTGTTAAAGTCGGTACCAGCATTATATGTGTTGTCAAAGAATACTTGCTTCTGAGGTGTGAACCTTTTTTTAAAATTTTCAGTTTTATCGTTTTCATAGATATGATCAGTAACCAGTGTTTTTGAATCAGTATGGGCACTGTATTTTTTTTCAAAGGATGTTTGTTTATTGTATGAGTCACTCTTTACAAAAATATTATTCTTGCCGTTCTTATCAATATGTTGACTTATATATGACTGTGATTTGTCCTTGACATCGGATTTGTTGTCGACAGATACTTGTGTCTCGGAGGAGGCACTCTTTTTAGAATCTTTATCCCTGTCGTTATTATCTTTATGTTCACTTACATATGACTGTGATTTGTACTTGGCATCGTATTTTTTGTCGACAGATACATTTGTCTCAGAGGAGGCACTCTTTTTAAAATCACTCTTCCTGTCTTTATTATCTCTATGTTCACTTACATATGACTGTGATTTGTCCTTGACATCGGATTTGTTGTCGACAGATACTTGTGTCTCGGAGGAGGCACGCGTTTTAAAATCTTTATTCTTGTCATTATTATCTCTATGTTCACTTACATATGACTGGGATTTGTCCTTGGCATCGTATTTTTTGTCGACAGATACATTTGTCTCAGAGGAGGCACTCTTTTTAAAATCACTCTTCCTGTCTTTATTATCTCTATGTTCACTTACATATGACTGTGATTTGTCCTTGACATCGGATTTGTTGTCGACAGATACTTGTGTCTCGGAGGAGGCACTCTTTTTAGAATCTTTATCCCTGTCGTTATTATCTCTATGTTCACTTACATATGACTGTGATTTGTCCTTGGCATCGTAGTTTTTGTCGACAGATACATTTGTCTCAGAGGAGGCACTCTTTTTAAAATCACTCTTCCTGTCTTTATTATCTCTATGTTCACTTACATATGACTGTGATTTGTCCTTGACAACGGATTTGTTGTCGACAGATACTTGTGTCTCGGAGGAGGCACGCCTTTTAAAATCTTTATTCTTGTCATTATTATCTCTATGTTCACTTACATATGACTGGGATTTGTCCTTGGCATCGTATTTTTTGTCGACAGATACATTTGTCTCAGAGGAGGCACTCTTTTTAAAATCACTCTTCCTGTCTTTATTATCTCTATGTTCACTTACATATGACTGTGATTTGTCCTTGACATCGGATTTGTTATCGACAGATACTTGTGTCTCGGAGGAGGCACGCGTTTTAAAATCTTTGTTCTTGTCATTATTATCTCTATGTTCACTTACATATGACTGTGATTTGTCCTTGGCATCGTATTTTTTGTCGACAGATACATTTGTCTCAGAGGAGGCACTATTTTTAAAATCACTCTTCCTGTCTTTATCATCTCTATGTTCACTTACAAATGACTGTGATTTGTCCTTGACATCGGATTTGTTGTCGACAGATACTTGTGTCTCGGAGGAGGCACGCCTTTTAAAATCTTTATTCTTGTCATTATTATCTCTATGTTCACTTACATATGACTGGGATTTGTCCTTGGCATCGTATTTTTTGTCGACAGATACATTTGTCTCAGAGGAGGCACTCTTTTTAAAATCACTCTTCCTGTCTTTATTATCTCTATGTTCACTTACATATGACTGTGATTTGTCCTTGACATCGGATTTGTTGTCGACAGATACTTGTGTCTCGGAGGAGGCACTCTTTTTAGAATCTTTATCCCTGTCGTTATTATCTCTATGTTCACTTACATATGACTGTGATTTGTCCTTGGCATCGTATTTTTTGTCGACAGATAGATTTGTCTCAGAGGAGGCACTCTTTTTAAAATCACTCTTCCTGTCTTTATTATCTCTATGTTCACTTACATATGACTGTGATTTGTCCTTGACATCGGATTTGTTATCGACAGATACTTGTGTCTCGGAGGAGGCACGCGTTTTAAAATCTTTGTTCTTGTCATTATTATCTCTATGTTCACTTACATATGACTGTGATTTGTCCTTGACATCGGATTTGTTGTCGACAGATACTTGTGTCTCGGAGGAGGCACGCGTTTTAGAATCTTTATCCCTGTCGTTATTATCTCTATGTTCACTTACATATGACTGTGATTTGTCCTTGGCATCGTATTTTTTGTCGACAGATACGTTTGTCTCAGAGGAGGCACTCTTTTTAAAATCACTCTTCCTGTCTTTATCATCTCTATGTTCACTTACAAATGACTGTGATTTGTCCTTGACATCGGATTTGTTGTCGACAGATACTTGTGTCTCGGAGGAGGCACGCGTTTTAAAATCTTTATTCTTGTCATTATTATCTCTATGTTCACTTACATATGACTGGGATTTGTCCTTGGCATTGTATTTTTTGTCGACAGATACATTTGTCTCAGAGGAGGCACTCTTTTTAAAATCACTCTTCCTGTCTTTATTATCTCTATGTTCACTTACATATGACTGTGATTTGTCCTTGACATCGGATTTGTTGTCGACAGATACTTGTGTCAAGGAGGAGGCACGCGTTTTAAAATCTTTATTCTTGATATTATTATCTCTATGTTCACTTACATATGACTGCGATTTGTCCTTGGCATCGTATTTTTTGTCAACAGATACATTTATCTCAGAGGAGGCACTCTTTTCAAAATCACTCTCCCTGTCTTTATTATCTCTATGTTCACTTACATATGACTGTGATTTGTCCTTGACATCGGATTTTTTGTCGACAGATACTTGTGTCTCAGAGGAGGCACTCTTTTTAGAATCTTTATCCCTGTCGTTATTATCTCTATGTTCACTTACATATGACTGTGATTTGTCCTTGGCATCGTATTTTTTGTCGACAGATACATTTGTCTCAGAGGAGGCACTCTTTTTAAAATCACTCTTCCTGTCTTTATCATCTCTATGTTCACTTACAAATGACTGTGATTTGTCCTTGACATCGGATTTGTTGTCGACAGATACTTGTGTCTCGGAGGAGGCACGCCTTTTAAAATCTTTATTCTTGTCATTATTATCTCTATGTTCACTTACATATGACTGGGATTTGTCCTTGGCATCGTATTTTTTGTCGACAGATATATTTGTCTCAGAGGAGGCACTCTTTTTAAAATCACTCTTCCTGTCTTTATTATCTCTATGTTCACTTACATATGACTGTGATTTGTCCTTGAAATCGGATTTGTTGTCGACAGATACTTGTGTCTCGGAGGAGGCACGCGTTTTAAAATCTTTATTCTTGTCATTATTATCTCTATGTTCACTTACATATGACTGGGATTTGTCCTTGGCATTGTATTTTTTGTCGACAGATACATTTGTCTCAGAGGAGGCACTCTTTTTAAAATCACTCTTCCTGTCTTTATTATCTCTATGTTCACTTACATATGACTGTGATTTGTCCTTGACATCGGATTTGTTGTCGACAGATACTTGTGTCTCGGAGGAGGCACGCGTTTTAAAATCTTTATTCTTGTCATTATTATCTCTATGTTCACTTACATATGACTGGGATTTGTCCTTGGCATCGTATTTTTTGTCAACAGATACATTTATCTCAGAGGAGACACTCTTTTTAAAATCACTCTTCCTGTCTTTATCATCTCTATGTTCACTTACAAATGACTGTGATTTGTCCTTGACATCGGATTTGTTGTCGACAGATACTTGTGTCTCGGAGGAGGCACGCCTTTTAAAATCTTTATTCTTGTCATTATTATCTCTATGTTCACTTACATATGACTGGGATTTGTCCTTGGCATCGTATTTTTTGTCGACAGATACATTTGTCTCAGAGGAATCACTCTTTTTAAAATCACTCTTCCTGTCTTTATTATCTCTATGTTCACTTACATATGACTGTGATTTGTCCTTGACATCGGATTTGTTGTCGACAGATACTTGTGTCTCGGAGGAGGCACTCTTTTTAGAATCTTTATCCCTGTCGTTATTATCTCTATGTTCACTTACATATGACTGTGATTTGTCCTTGGCATCGTATTTTTTGTCGACAGATACATTTGTCTCAGAGGAGGCACTCTGTTTAAAATCACTCTTCCTGTCTTTATTATCTCTATGTTCACTTACATATGACTGTGATTTGTCCTTGACATCGGATTGGTTGTCGACAGATACTTGTGTCTCGGAGGAGGCACGCGTTTTAAAATCTTTGTTCTTGTCATTATTATCTCTATGTTCACTTACATATGACTGGGATTTGTCTTTGGCATCGTAATTTTTGTCGACAGATACATTTGTCTCAGAGGAGGCACTCTTTTTAAAATCACTCTTCCTGTCTTTATTATCTCTATGTTCACTTACATATGACTGTGATTTGTCCTTGACATCGGATTTGTTGTCGACAGATACTAGTGTCTCGGAGGAGGCACCCGTTTTAAAATCTTTGCTCTTGTCATTATTATCTCTATGTTCACTTACATATGACTGGGATTTGTCCTTGGCATCGTATTTTTTGTCGACAGATACATTTGTCTCAGAGGAGGCACTCTTTTTAAAATCACTCTTCCTGTCTTTATTATCTCTATGTTCACTCACATATGACTGTGATTTGTCCTTGACATCGGATTTGTTGTAGACAGATACTTGTGTCTCGGAGGAGGCACTCTTTTTAGAATCTTTATCCCTGTCGTTATTATCTCTATGTTCACTTACATATGACTGTGATTTGTCCTTGGCATCGTATTTTTTGTCGACAGATACATTTGTCTCAGAGGAGGCACTCTTTTTAAAATCACTCTTCCTGTCTTTATTATCTCTATGTTCACTTACATATGACTGTGATTTGTCCTTGACATCGGATTGGTTGTCGACAGATACTTGTGTCTCGGAGGAGGCACGCGTTTTAAAATCTTTGTTCTTGTCATTATTATCTCTATGTTCACTTACATATGACTGGGATTTGTCTTTGGCATCGTAATTTTTGTCGACAGATACATTTGTCTCAGAGGAGGCACTCTTTTTAAAATCTTTATTCTTGTCATTATTATCTCTATGTTCACTTACATATGACTGTGATTTGTCCTTGACATCGGATTTGTTGTTGACAGATACTAGTGTCTCGGAGGAGGCACCCGTTTTAAAATCTTTGCTCTTGTCATTATTATCTCTATGTTCACTTACATATGACTGGGATTTGTCCTTGGCATCGTATTTTTTGTCGACAGATACATTTGTCTCAGAGGAGGCACTCTTTTTAGAATCTTTATCCCTGTCGTTATTATCTCTATGTTCACTTACATATGACTGTGATTTGTCCTTGGCATCGTATTTTTTGTCGACAGATACATTTGTCTCAGAGGAGGCACTCTTTTTAAAATCACTCTTCCTGTCTTTATTATCTCTATGTTCACTTACATATGACTGTGATTTGTCCTTGACATCGGATTTGTTGTCGACAGATACTTGTGTCTCGGAGGAGGCACGCTTTTTAAAATCTTTATTCTTGTCATTATTATCTCTATGTTCACTTACATATGACTGTGATTTGTCCTTGGCATCGTATTTGTTGTCGACAGATACTTGTGTTTCGGAGGAGGCACGCGTTTTAAAATCTTTGTTCTTGTCGTTATTATCTCTATGTTCACTTACATATGACTGTGATTTGTCCTTGGCATCGTATTTTTTGTCGACAGATACATTTGTCTCAGAGGAGGCACTCTTTTCAAAATCACTCTCCCTGTCTTTATTATCTCTATGTTCACTTACATATGACTGTGATTTGTCCTTAACATCGGATTTGTTGTCGACAGATACTTGTGTCTCGGAGGAGGCACGCGTTTTAAAATCTTTATTCTTGTCATTATTATCTCTATGTTCACTTACATATGACTGTGATTTGTCCTTGACATCGGATTTGTTGTCGACAGATACTTGTGTCTCGGAGGAGGCACGCGTTTTAAAATCTTTATTCTTGTCATTATTATCTCTATGTTCACTTACATATGACTGGGATTTGTCCTTGGCATCGTATTTTTTGTCGACAGATACATTTGTCTCAGAGGAGGCACTCTTTTTAAAATCACTCTTCCTGTCTTTATTATCTCTATGTTCACTTACATATGACTGTGATTTGTCCTTGACATCGGATTTGTTGCCGACAGATACTTGTGTCTCGGAGGACGCACTCTTTTTATAATCTTTATCCCTGTCGTTATTGTCTCTACGTTCACTTACATATGACTGTGATTTGTCCTTGGCATCGTAGTTTTTGTCGACAGATACATTTGTCTCAGAGGAGGCACTCTTTTTAAAATCACTCTTCCTGTCTTTATTATCTCTATGTTCACTTACATATGACTGTGATTTGTCCTTGACAACGGATTTGTTGTCGACAGATACTTGTGTCTCGGAGGAGGCACTCTTTTTAGAATCTTTATCCCTGTCGTTATTTTCTCTATGTTCACTTACATATGACTGTGATTTGTCCTTGGCATCGTATTTTTTGTCGACAGATACATTTGTCTCAGAGGAGGCACTCTTTTTAAAATCACTCTTCCTGTCTTTATTATCTCTATGTTCACTTACATATGACTGTGATTTGTCCTTGACATCGGATTTGTTGTCAACAGATACTTGTGTCTCGGAGGAGGCACTCTTCTTAGAATCTTTATCCCTGTCGTTATTATCTCTATGTTCACTTACATATGACTGTGATTTGTCCTTGGCATCATATTTTTTGTCGACAGATACATTTGTCTCAGAGGAGGCACTCTTTTTAAAATCACTCTTCCTGTCTTTATTATCTCTATGTTCACTTACATATGACTGTGATTTGTCCTTGACATTGGATTTGTTGTCGACAGATACTTGTGTCTCGGAGGAGGCACTCTTTTTAGAATCTTTATCCCTGTCGTTATTATCTCTATGTTCACTTACATATGACTGTGATTTGTCCTTGGCATCGTATTTTTTGTCGACAGATACATTTGTCTCAGAGGAGGCACTCTTTTTAAAATCACTCTTCCTGTCTTTATTATCTCTATGTTCACTTACATATGACTGTGATTTGTCCTTGACATCGGATTTGTTGTCGACAGATACTTGTGTCTCGGAGGAGGCACGCTTTTTAAAATCTTTATTCTTGTCATTATTATCTCTATGTTCACTTACATATGACTGTGATTTGTCCTTGGCATCGTATTTGTTGTCGACAGATACTTGTGTTTCGGAGGAGGCACGCGTTTTAAAATCTTTGTTCTTGTCGTTATTATCTCTATGTTCACTTACATATGACTGTGATTTGTCCTTGGCATCGTATTTTTTGTCGACAGATACATTTGTCTCAGAGGAGGCACTCTTTTCAAAATCACTCTCCCTGTCTTTATTATCTCTATGTTCACTTACATATGACTGTGATTTGTCCTTAACATCGGATTTGTTGTCGACAGATACTTGTGTCTCGGAGGAGGCACGCGTTTTAAAATCTTTATTCTTGTCATTATTATCTCTATGTTCACTTACATATGACTGGGATTTGTCCTTGGCATCGTATTTTTTGTCGACAGATACATTTGTCTCAGAGGAGGCACTCTTTTTAAAATCACTCTTCCTGTCTTTATTATCTCTATGTTCACTTACATATGACTGTGATTTGTCCTTGACATCGGATTTGTTGCCGACAGATACTTGTGTCTCGGAGGACGCACTCTTTTTATAATCTTTATCCCTGTCGTTATTGTCTCTACGTTCACTTACATATGACTGTGATTTGTCCTTGGCATCGTAGTTTTTGTCGACAGATACATTTGTCTCAGAGGAGGCACTCTTTTTAAAATCACTCTTCCTGTCTTTATTATCTCTATGTTCACTTACATATGACTGTGATTTGTCCTTGACAACGGATTTGTTGTCGACAGATACTTGTGTCTCGGAGGAGGCACTCTTTTTAGAATCTTTATCCCTGTCGTTATTTTCTCTATGTTCACTTACATATGACTGTGATTTGTCCTTGGCATCGTATTTTTTGTCGACAGATACATTTGTCTCAGAGGAGGCACTCTTTTTAAAATCACTCTTCCTGTCTTTATTATCTCTATGTTCACTTACATATGACTGTGATTTGTCCTTGACATCGGATTTGTTGTCAACAGATACTTGTGTCTCGGAGGAGGCACTCTTCTTAGAATCTTTATCCCTGTCGTTATTATCTCTATGTTCACTTACATATGACTGTGATTTGTCCTTGGCATCATATTTTTTGTCGACAGATACATTTGTCTCAGAGGAGGCACTCTTTTTAAAATCACTCTTCCTGTCTTTATTATCTCTATGTTCACTTACATATGACTGTGATTTGTCCTTGACATCGGATTTGTTGTCGACAGATACTTGTGTCTCGGAGGAGGCACGCTTTTTAAAATCTTTATTCTTGTCATTATTATCTCTATGTTCACTTACATATGACTGTGATTTGTCCTTGGCATCGTATTTGTTGTCGACAGATACTTGTGTCTCGGAGGAGGCACGCGTTTTAAAATCTTTGTTCTTGTCATTATTATCTCTATGTTCACTTACATATGACTGTGATTTGTCCTTGGCATCGTATTTTTTGTCGACAGATACATTTGTCTCAGAGGAGGCACTCTGTTTAAAATCACTCTTCCTGTCTTTATTATCTCTATGTTCACTTACATATGACTGTAATTTGTCCTTGACATCGGATTTGTTGTCGACAGATACTAGTGTCTCGGAGGAGGCACCCGTTTTAAAATCTTTGCTCTTGTCATTATTATCTCTATGTTCACTTACATATGACTGGGATTTGTCCTTGGCATCGTATTTTTTGTCGACAGATACATTTGTCTCAGAGGAGGCACTCTTTTTAAAATCACTCTTCCTGTCTTTATTATCTCTATGTTCACTTACATATGATTGTGATTTGTCCTTGACATCGGATTTGTTGTCGACAGATACTTGTGTCTCGGAGGAGGCACTCGTTTTAGAATCTTTATCCCTGTCGTTATTATCTCTATGTTCACTTACATATGACTGTGATTTGTCCTTGGCATCGTATTTTTTGTCGACAGATACATTTGTCTCAGAGGAGGCACTCTGTTTAAAATCACTCTTCCTGTCTTTATTATCTCTATGTTCACTTACATATGACTGTGATTTGTCCTTGACATCGGATTGGTTGTCGACAGATACTTGTGTCTCGGAGGAGGCACGCGTTTTAAAATCTTTGTTCTTGTCATTATTATCTCTATGTTCACTTACATATGACTGGGATTTGTCTTTGGCATCGTAATTTTTGTCGACAGATACATTTGTCTCAGAGGAGGCACTCTTTTTAAAATCTTTATTCTTGTCATTATTATCTCTATGTTCACTTACATATGACTGTGATTTGTCCTTGACATCGGATTTGTTGTCGACAGATACTAGTGTCTCGGAGGAGGCACCCGTTTTAAAATCTTTGCTCTTGTCATTATTATCTCTATGTTCACTTACATATGACTGGGATTTGTCCTTGGCATCGTATTTTTTGTCGACAGATACATTTGTCTCAGAGGAGGCACTCTTTTTAAAATCACTCTTCCTGTCTTTATTATCTCTATGTTCACTTACATATGACTGTGATTTGTCCTTGACATCGGATTGGTTGTCGACAGATACTTGTGTCTCGGAGGAGGCACGCGTTTTAAATTCTTTGTTCTTGTCATTATTATCTCTATGTTCACTTACATATGACTGGGATTTGTCTTTGGCATCGTAATTTTTGTCGACAGATACATTTGTCTCAGAGGAGGCACTCTTTTTAAAATCTTTATTCTTGTCATTATTATCTCTATGTTCACTTACATATGACTGTGATTTGTCCTTGACATCGGATTTGTTGTTGACAGATACTAGTGTCTCGGAGGAGGCACCCGTTTTAAAATCTTTGCTCTTGTCATTATTATCTCTATGTTCACTTACATATGACTGGGATTTGTCCTTGGCATCGTATTTTTTGTCGACAGATACATTTGTCTCAGAGGAGGCACTCTTTTTAAAATCACTCTTCCTGTCTTTATTATCTCTATGTTCACTTACATATGACTGTGATTTGTCCTTGACATTGGATTTGTTGTCGACAGATACTTGTGTCTCGGAGGAGGCACTCTTTTTAGAATCTTTATCCCTGTCGTTATTATCTCTATGTTCACTTACATATGACTGTGATTTGTCCTTGGCATCGTATTTTTTGTCGACAGATACATTTGTCTCAGAGGAGGCACTCTTTTTAAAATAACTCTTCCTGTCTTTATTATCTCTATGTTCACTTACATATGACTGTGATTTGTCCTTGACATCGGATTTGTTGTCGACAGATACTTGTGTCTCGGAGGAGGCACGCTTTTTAAAATCTTTATTCTTGTCATTATTATCTCTATGTTCACTTACATATGACTGTGATTTGTCCTTGGCATCGTATTTGTTGTCGACAGATACTTGTGTTTCGGAGGAGGCACGCGTTTTAAAATCTTTGTTCTTGTCGTTATTATCTCTATGTTCACTTACATATGACTGTGATTTGTCCTTGGCATCGTATTTTTTGTCGACAGATACATTTGTCTCAGAGGAGGCACTCTTTTCAAAATCACTCTCCCTGTCTTTATTATCTCTATGTTCACTTACATATGACTGTGATTTGTCCTTAACATCGGATTTGTTGTCGACAGATACTTGTGTCTCGGAGGAGGCACGCGTTTTAAAATCTTTATTCTTGTCATTATTATCTCTATGTTCACTTACATATGACTGGGATTTGTCCTTGGCATCGTATTTTTTGTCGACAGATACATTTGTCTCAGAGGAGGCACTCTTTTTAAAATCACTCTTCCTGTCTTTATTTTCTCTATGTTCACTTACATATGACTGTGATTTGTCCTTGACATCGGATTTGTTGCCGACAGATACTTGTGTCTCGGAGGAGGCACTCTTTTTATAATCTTTATCCCTGTCGTTATTGTCTCTACGTTCACTTACATATGACTGTGATTTGTCCTTGGCATCGTAGTTTTTGTCGACAGATACATTTGTCTCAGAGGAGGCACTCTTTTTAAAATCACTCTTCCTGTCTTTATTATCTCTATGTTCACTTACATATGACTGTGATTGGTCCTTGACAACGGATTTGTTGTCGACAGATACTTGTGTCTCGGAGGAGGCACTCTTTTTAGATTCTTTATCCCTGTCGTTATTATCTCTATGTTCACTTACATATGACTGTGATTTGTCCTTGGCATCATATTTTTTGTCGACAGATACATTTGTCTCAGAGGAGGCACTCTTTTTAAAATCACTCTTCCTGTCTTTATTATCTCTATGTTCACTTACATATGACTGTGATTTGTCCTTGACATCGGATTTGTTGTCGACAGATACTTGTGTCTCGGAGGAGGCACGCTTTTTAAAATCTTTATTCTTGTCATTATTATCTCTATGTTCACTTACATATGACTGTGATTTGTCCTTGGCATCGTATTTGTTGTCGACAGATACTTGTGTCTCGGAGGAGGCACGCGTTTTAAAATCTTTGTTCTTGTCATTATTATCTCTATGTTCACTTACATATGACTGTGATTTGTCCTTGGCATCGTATTTTTTGTCGACAGATACATTTGTCTCAGAGGAGGCACTCTGTTTAAAATCACTCTTCCTGTCTTTATTATCTCTATGTTCACTTACATATGACTGTAATTTGTCCTTGACATCGGATTTGTTGTCGACAGATACTAGTGTCTCGGAGGAGGCACCCGTTTTAAAATCTTTGCTCTTGTCATTATTATCTCTATGTTCACTTACATATGACTGGGATTTGTCCTTGGCATCGTATTTTTTGTCGACAGATACATTTGTCTCAGAGGAGGCACTCTTTTTAAAATCACTCTTCCTGTCTTTATTATCTCTATGTTCACTTACATATGATTGTGATTTGTCCTTGACATCGGATTTGTTGTCGACAGATACTTGTGTCTCGGAGGAGGCACTCGTTTTAGAATCTTTATCCCTGTCGTTATTATCTCTATGTTCACTTACATATGACTGTGATTTGTCCTTGGCATCGTATTTTTTGTCGACAGATACATTTGTCTCAGAGGAGGCACTCTGTTTAAAATCACTCTTCCTGTCTTTATTATCTCTATGTTCACTTACATATGACTGTGATTTGTCCTTGACATCGGATTGGTTGTCGACAGATACTTGTGTCTCGGAGGAGGCACGCGTTTTAAAATCTTTGTTCTTGTCATTATTATCTCTATGTTCACTTACATATGACTGGGATTTGTCTTTGGCATCGTAATTTTTGTCGACAGATACATTTGTCTCAGAGGAGGCACTCTTTTTAAAATCTTTATTCTTGTCATTATTATCTCTATGTTCACTTACATATGACTGTGATTTGTCCTTGACATCGGATTTGTTGTCGACAGATACTAGTGTCTCGGAGGAGGCACCCGTTTTAAAATCTTTGCTCTTGTCATTATTATCTCTATGTTCACTTACATATGACTGGGATTTGTCCTTGGCATCGTATTTTTTGTCGACAGATACATTTGTCTCAGAGGAGGCACTCTTTTTAAAATCACTCTTCCTGTCTTTATTATCTCTATGTTCACTTACATATGACTGTGATTTGTCCTTGACATCGGATTGGTTGTCGACAGATACTTGTGTCTCGGAGGAGGCACGCGTTTTAAATTCTTTGTTCTTGTCATTATTATCTCTATGTTCACTTACATATGACTGGGATTTGTCTTTGGCATCGTAATTTTTGTCGACAGATACATTTGTCTCAGAGGAGGCACTCTTTTTAAAATCTTTATTCTTGTCATTATTATCTCTATGTTCACTTACATATGACTGTGATTTGTCCTTGACATCGGATTTGTTGTTGACAGATACTAGTGTCTCGGAGGAGGCACCCGTTTTAAAATCTTTGCTCTTGTCATTATTATCTCTATGTTCACTTACATATGACTGGGATTTGTCCTTGGCATCGTATTTTTTGTCGACAGATACATTTGTCTCAGAGGAGGCACTCTTTTTAAAATCACTCTTCCTGTCTTTATTATCTCTATGTTCACTTACATATGACTGTGATTTGTCCTTGACATTGGATTTGTTGTCGACAGATACTTGTGTCTCGGAGGAGGCACTCTTTTTAGAATCTTTATCCCTGTCGTTATTATCTCTATGTTCACTTACATATGACTGTGATTTGTCCTTGGCATCGTATTTTTTGTCGACAGATACATTTGTCTCAGAGGAGGCACTCTTTTTAAAATAACTCTTCCTGTCTTTATTATCTCTATGTTCACTTACATATGACTGTGATTTGTCCTTGACATCGGATTTGTTGTCGACAGATACTTGTGTCTCGGAGGAGGCACGCTTTTTAAAATCTTTATTCTTGTCATTATTATCTCTATGTTCACTTACATATGACTGTGATTTGTCCTTGGCATCGTATTTGTTGTCGACAGATACTTGTGTTTCGGAGGAGGCACGCGTTTTAAAATCTTTGTTCTTGTCGTTATTATCTCTATGTTCACTTACATATGACTGTGATTTGTCCTTGGCATCGTATTTTTTGTCGACAGATACATTTGTCTCAGAGGAGGCACTCTTTTCAAAATCACTCTCCCTGTCTTTATTATCTCTATGTTCACTTACATATGACTGTGATTTGTCCTTAACATCGGATTTGTTGTCGACAGATACTTGTGTCTCGGAGGAGGCACGCGTTTTAAAATCTTTATTCTTGTCATTATTATCTCTATGTTCACTTACATATGACTGGGATTTGTCCTTGGCATCGTATTTTTTGTCGACAGATACATTTGTCTCAGAGGAGGCACTCTTTTTAAAATCACTCTTCCTGTCTTTATTTTCTCTATGTTCACTTACATATGACTGTGATTTGTCCTTGACATCGGATTTGTTGCCGACAGATACTTGTGTCTCGGAGGAGGCACTCTTTTTATAATCTTTATCCCTGTCGTTATTGTCTCTACGTTCACTTACATATGACTGTGATTTGTCCTTGGCATCGTAGTTTTTGTCGACAGATACATTTGTCTCAGAGGAGGCACTCTTTTTAAAATCACTCTTCCTGTCTTTATTATCTCTATGTTCACTTACATATGACTGTGATTGGTCCTTGACAACGGATTTGTTGTCGACAGATACTTGTGTCTCGGAGGAGGCACTCTTTTTAGATTCTTTATCCCTGTCGTTATTATCTCTATGTTCACTTACATATGACTGTGATTTGTCCTTGGCATCGTATTTTTTGTCGACAGATACATTTGTCTCAGAGGAGGCACTCTTTTTAAAATCACTCTTCCTGTCTTTATTATCTCTATGTTCACTTACATATGACTGTGATTTGTCCTTGACATCGGATTTGTTGTCGACAGATACCTTTGTCTCGGAGGAGGCACTCTTCTTAGAATCTTTATCCCTGTCGTTATTATATCTATGTTCACTTACATATAACTGTGATTTGTCCTTGGCATCGTATTTTTTGTCGACAGATACATTTGTCTCAGAGGAGGCACTCTTTTTAAAATCACTCTTCCTGTCTTTATTATCTCTATGTTCACTTACATATGACTGTGATTTGTCCTTGACATCGGATTTGTTGTCGACAGATACTTGTGTCTCGGAGGAGGCACTCTTTTTATAATCTTTATCCCTGTCGTTATTGTCTCTACGTTCACTTACATATGACTGTGATTTGTCCTTGGCATCGTAGTTTTTGTCGACAGATACATTTGTCTCAGAGGAGGCACTCTTTTTAAAATCACTCTTCCTGTCTTTATTATCTCTATGTTCACTTACATATGACTGTGATTTGTCCTTGACAACGGATTTGTTGTCGACAGATACTTGTGTCTCGGAGGAGGCACTCTTTTTAGAATCTTTATCCCTGTCGTTATTATCTCTATGTTCACTTACATATGACTGTGATTTGTCCTTGGCATCGTATTTTTTGTCGACAGATACATTTGTCTCAGAGGAGGCACTCTTTTTAAAATCACTCTTCCTGTCTTTATTATCTCTATGTTCACTTACATATGACTGTGATTTGTCCTTGACATCGGATTTTTTGTCAACAGATACTTGTGTCTCGGAGGAGACACTCTTCTTAGAATCTTTATCCCTGTCGTTATTATCTCTATGTTCACTTACATATGACTGTGATTTGTCCTTGGCATCATATGTTTTGTCGACAGATACATTTGTCTCAGAGGAGGCACTCTTTTTAAAATCACTCTTCCTGTCTTTATTATCTCTATGTTCACTTACATATGACTGTGATTTGTCCTTGGCATCGTATTTGTTGTCGACAGATACTTGTGTCTCGGAGGAGGCACGCGTTTTAAAATCTTTGTTCTTGTCATTATTATCTCTATGTTCACTTACATATGACTGTGATTTGTCCTTGACATCGGATTTGTTGTCAACAGATACTTGTGTCTCGGAGGAGGCACTCTTCTTAGAATCTTTATCCCTGTCGTTATTATCTCTATGTTCACTTACATATGACTGTGATTTGTCCTTGGCATCATATGTTTTGTCGACAGATACATTTGTCTCAGAGGAGGCACTCTTTTTAAAATCACTCTTCCTGTCTTTATTATCTCTATGTTCACTTACATATGACTGTGATTTGTCCTTGGCATCGTATTTGTTGTCGACAGATACTTGTGTCTCGGAGGAGGCACGCGTTTTAAAATCTTTGTTCTTGTCATTATTATCTCTATGTTCACTTACATATAACTGTGATTTGTCCTTGACATCGGATTTGTTGTCGACAGATACCTTTGTCTCGGAGGAGGCACTCTTCTTAGAATCTTTATCCCTGTCGTTATTATCTCTATGTTCACTTACATATAACTGTGATTTGTCCTTGGCATCGTATTTTTTGTCGACAGATACATTTGTCTCAGAGGAGGCACTCTTTTTAAAATCACTCTTCCTGTCTTTATTATCTCTATGTTCACTTACATATGACTGTGATTTGTCCTTGGCATCGTATTTTTTGTCGACAGATACATTTGTCTCAGAGGAGGCACTCTTTTTAAAATCACTCTTCCTGTCTTTATTATCTTTATGTTCACTTACATATGACTGTGATTTGTCCTTGACATCGGATTTGTTGTCGACAGATACTTGTGTCTCGGAGGAGGCACTCGTTTTAAAATCTTTGTTCTTGTCATTATTATCTCTATGTTCACTTACATATGACTGTGATTTGTCCTTGACATCGGATTTGTTGTCGACAGATACTTGTGTCTCGGAGGAGGCACTCTTTTTAGAATCTTTATCCCTGTCGTTATTATCTCTATGTTCACTTACATATGACTGTGATTTGTCCTTGGCATCGTATTTTTTGTCGACAGATACATTTGTCTCAGAGGAGGCACTCTTTTTAAAATCACTCTTCCTGTCTTTATTATCTTTATGTTCACTTACATATGACTGTGATTTGTCCTTGACATCGGATTTGTTGTCGACAGATACTTGTGTCTCGGAGGAGGCACTCGTTTTAAAATCTTTGTTCTTGTCATTATTATCTCTATGTTCACTTACATATGACTGTGATTTGTCCTTGACATCGGATTTGTTGTCGACAGATACTTGTGTCTCGGAGGAGGCACTCTTTTTAGATTCTTCATCCCTGTCGTTACTATCTCTGTGTTCACTAACATATGACTGTGATTTGTCCTTGGCATCGTATTTTTTGTCGACAGATACTTGTGCCTCGGAGGAGGCACGCGTTTTAAAATCTTTGTTCTTGTCATTATTATCTCTATGTTCACTTACATATGACTGTGATTTGTCCTTGACATCGGATTTGTTGTCGACAGATACTTGTGTCTCGGAGGAGGCACTCTTTTTAGAATCTTCATCCCTGTCGTTATTATCTCTATGTTCACTAACATATGACTGTGATTTGTCCTTGGCATCGTATTTTTTGTCGACAGATACATTTGTCTTAGAGGAGGCACTCTTTTTAAAATCACTCTTCCTGTCTTCATTATCTTTATGTTCACTTACATATGACTGTGATTTGTCCTTGACATCGGATTTGTTGTCGACAGATACTTGTGTCTCGTTGGAGGCACTCTTCTTAGAATCTTTATCCCTGTCGTTATTATCTCTATGTTCACTTACATATAACTGTGATTTTTCCTTGGCATCGTATTTTTTGTCGACAGATAAATTTGTCTCAGAGGAGGCACTCTTTTTAAAATCACTCTTCCTGTCTTTATTATCTCTATGTTCACTTACATATGATTGTGATTTGTCCTTGACATCGGATTTGTTGTCGACAGATACTTGTGTCTCGGAGGAGGCACTCTTTTTAGAATCTTTATCCCTGTCGTTATTATCTCTATGTTCACTTACATATGACTGTGATTTGTCCTTGGCATCGTATTTTTTGTCGACAGATACATTTGTCTCAGAGGAGGCACTCTTTTTAAAATCACTCTTCCTGTCTTTATTATCTCTATGTTCACTTATATAGGACTGTGATTTGTCCTTGACATCGGATTGGTTGTCGACAGATACTTGTGTCTCAGAGGAGGCACGCGTTTTAAAATCTTTGTTCTTGTCATTATTATCTCTATGTTCACTTACATATGACTGGGATTTGTCCTTGGCATAGTATTTTTTGTCGACAGATACATTTGTCTCAGAGGAGGCACTCTTTTTAAAATCACTCTTCCTGTCTTTATTATCTCTATGTTCACTTACATATAACTGTGATTTGTCCTTGACATCGGATTTGTTGTCGACAGATACCTTTGTCTCGGAGGAGGCACTCTTCTTAGAATCTTTATCCCTGTCGTTATTATCTCTATGTTCACTTACATATAACTGTGATTTGTCCTTGGCATCGTATTTTTTGTCGACAGATACATTTGTCTCAGAGGAGGCACTCTTTTTAAAATCACTCTTCCTGTCTTTATTATCTCTATGTTCACTTACATATGACTGTGATTTGTCCTTGACATCGTATTTGTTGTCGACAGATACTTGTGTCTCGGAGGAGGCACTCTTTTTAGAATCTTTATCCCTGTCGTTATTATCTCTATGTTCACTTACATATGACTGTGATTTGTCCTTGGCATCGTATTTTTTGTCGACAGATACATTTGTCTCAGAGGAGGCACTCTTTTTAAAATCACTCTTCCTGTCTTTATTATCTCTATGTTCACTTACATATGACTGTGATTTGTCCTTGACATCGGATTGGTTGTCGACAGATACTTGTGTCTCGGAGGAGTCACGCGTTTTAAAATCTTTGTTCTTGTCATTATTATCTCTATGTTCACTTACATATAACTGTGATTTGTCCTTGACATCGGATTTGTTGTCGACAGATACTTGTGTCTCGGAGGAGGCACTCTTCTTAGAATCTTTATCCCTGTCGTTATTATCTCTATGTTCACTTACATATAACTGTGATTTGTCCTTGGCATCGTATTTTTTGTCGACAGATACATTTGTCTCAGAGGAGGCACTCTTTTTAAAATCACTCTTCCTGTCTTTATTATCTCTATGTTCACTTACATATGACTGTGATTTGTCCTTGACATCGGATTTGTTGTCGACA
This sequence comes from Apoda limacodes, assembly GCA_946406115.1. Classification (NCBI taxonomy): domain Eukaryota; kingdom Metazoa; phylum Arthropoda; class Insecta; order Lepidoptera; family Limacodidae; genus Apoda; species Apoda limacodes. Next base: position 2,018,834 of record OX291542.1, on the reverse strand, counting down.
GATACTTGTGTCTCGGAGGAGGCACTCTTTTTAGAATCTTCATCCCTGTCGTTATTATCTCTATGTTCACTAACATATGACTGTGATTTGTCCTTGGCATCGTATTTTTTGTCGACAGATACATTTGTCTCAGAGGAGGCACTCTTTTTAAAATCACTCTTCCTGTCTTTATTATCTTTATGTTCACTTACATATGACTGTGATTCGTCCTTAGCATCGTATTTTTTGTCGACAGATACATTTGTCTCAGAGGAGGCACTCTTTTTAAAATCACTCTTCCTGTCTTTATTATCTCTATGTTCACTTACATATGACTGTGATTTGTCCTTGACATCGGATTTTTTGTCGACAGATACTAGTGTCTCGGAGGAGGCACTCTTTTTAGAATCTTTATCCCTGTCGTTATTATCTCTATGTTCACTTACATATGACTGTGATTTGTCCTTGGCATTGTATTTTTTGTCGACAGATTCATTAGTCTCAGAGGAGGCACTGTTTTTAAAATCACTCTTCCTGTCTTTATTATCTCTATGTTCACTTACATATGACTGTGATTTGTCCTTGACATCGGATTTGTTGTCGACAGATACTTGTGTCTCGGAGGAGGCACTCTTTTTAGAATCTTTATCCCTGTCGTTATTATCTCTATGTTCACTTACATATGACTGTGATTTGTCCTTGGCATCGTATTTTTTGTCGACAGATACATTTGTCTCAGAGGAGGCACTCTTTTTAAAATCACTCTTCCTGTCTTTATTATCTCTATGTTCACTTACATATGACTGTGATTTGTCCTTGACATCGGATTGGTTGTCGACAGATACTTGTGTCTCGGAGGAGGCACGCGTTTTAAAATCTTTATTCTTGTCATTATTATCTCTATGTTCACTTACATATGACTGGGATTTGTCCTTGGCATTGTATTTTTTGTCGACAGATACATTTGTCTCAGAGGAGGCACTCTTTTTAAAATCACTCTTCCTGTCTTTATTATCTCTATGTTCACTTACATATGACTGTGATTTGTCCTTGACATCGGATTTGTTGTCGACAGATACTTGTGTCTCGGAGGAGGCACTCTTTTTAGAATCTTCATCCCTGTCGTTATTTTCTCTATGTTCACTTACATATGACTGTGATTTGTCCTTGACATCGGATTTGTTGTCGACAGATACATTTGTCTCAGAGGAGGCACTCTTTTTAAAATCACTCTTCCTGTCTTTATTATCTTTATGTTCACTTACATATGACTGTGATTTGTCCTTGACATCGGATTTGTTGTCGACAGATACTTGTGTCTCGGAGGAGGCACTCTTTTTAGAATCTTCATCCCTGTCGTTATTATCTCTATGTTCACTTACATATGACTGTGATTTGTCCTTGACATCGGATTTGTTGTCGACAGATACTAGTGTCTCGGAGGAGGCACTCTTTTTAGAATCTTTATCCCTGTCGTTATTATCTCTATGTTCACTTACATATGACTGTGATTTGTCCTTGGCATTGTATTTTTTGTCGACAGATTCATTAGTCTCAGAGGAGGCACTGTTTTTAAAATCACTCTTCCTGTCTTTATTATCTCTATGTTCACTTACATATGACTGTGATTTGTCCTTGACATCGGATTTGTTGTCGACAGATACTTGTGTCTCGGAGGAGGCACTCTTTTTAGAATCTTTATCCCTGTCGTTATTATCTCTATGTTCACTTACATATGACTGTGATTTGTCCTTGGCATCGTATTTTTTGTCGACAGATACATTTGTCTCAGAGGAGGCACTCTTTTTAAAATCACTCTTCCTGTCTTTATTATCTCTATGTTCACTTACATATGACTGTGATTTGTCCTTGACATCGGATTGGTTGTCGACAGATACTTGTGTCTCGGAGGAGGCACGCGTTTTAAAATCTTTATTCTTGTCATTATTATCTCTATGTTCACTTACATATGACTGGGATTTGTCCTTGGCATTGTATTTTTTGTCGACAGATACATTTGTCTCAGAGGAGGCACTCTTTTTAAAATCACTCTTCCTGTCTTTATTATCTCTATGTTCACTTACATATGACTGTGATTTGTCCTTGACATCGGATTTGTTGTCGACAGATACTTGTGTCTCGGAGGAGGCACTCTTTTTAGAATCTTCATCCCTGTCGTTATTTTCTCTATGTTCACTTACATATGACTGTGATTTGTCCTTGACATCGGATTTGTTGTCGACAGATACATTTGTCTCAGAGGAGGCACTCTTTTTAAAATCACTCTTCCTGTCTTTATTATCTTTATGTTCACTTACATATGACTGTGATTTGTCCTTGACATCGGATTTGTTGTCGACAGATACTTGTGTCTCGGAGGAGGCACTCTTTTTAGAATCTTCATCCCTGTCGTTATTATCTCTATGTTCACTAACATATGACTGTGATTTGTCCTTGGCATCGTATTTTTTGTCGACAGATACATTTGTCTCAGAGGAGGCACTCTTTTTAAAAACACTCTTCCTGTCTTTATTATCTCTATGTTCACTTACATATGACTGTGATTTGTCCTTGACATCGGATTGGTTGTCGACAGATACTTGTGTCTCGGAGGAGGCACGTGTTTTAAAATCTTTGTTCTTGTCATTATTATCTCTATGTTCACTTACATATGACTGGGATTTGTCCTTGGCATAGTATTTTTTGTCGACAGATACATTTGTCTCAGAGGAGGCACTCTTTTTAAAATCACTCTTCCTGTCTTTATTATCTCTATGTTCACTTACATATGACTGTGATTTGTCCTTGACATCGGATTTGTTGTCGACAGATACTTGTGTCTCGGAGGAGGCACTCTTCTTAGAATCTTTATCCCTGTCGTTATTATCTCTATGTTCACTTACATATGACTGTGATTTGTCCTTGACATCGGATTGGTTGTCGACAGATACTTGTGTCTCGGAGGAGGCACGCGTTTTAAAATCTTTATTCTTGTCATTATTATCACTATGTTCACTTACATATGACTGGGATTTGTCCTTGGCATCGTATTTTTTGTCGACAGATACATTTATCTCAGAGGAGGCACTCTTTTCAAAATCACTCTTCCTGTCTTTATTATCTCTATGTTCACTTACATATGACTGTGTTTTGTCCTTGACATCGGATTTGTTGTCGACAGATACTTGTGTCTCGGAGGAGGCACTCTTTTTAGAATCTTCATCCCTGTCGTTATTATCTCTATGTTCACTTACATATGACTGTGATTTGTCCTTAGCATCGTATTTTTTGTCGACAGATACATTTGTCTCCGAGGAGGCACTCTTTTTAAAATCACTCTTCCTGTCTTTATTATCTCTATGTTCACTTACATATGACTGTGATTTGTCCTTGACATCGGATTTGTTGTCGACAGATACTTGTGTCTCGGAGGAGGCACGCGTTTTAAAATCTTTATTCTTGTCATTATTATCTCTATGTTCACTTACATATGACTGGGATTTGTCCTTGGCATCGTATTTTTTGTCGACAGATACATTTATTTCAGAGGAGGCACTCTTTTCAAAATCACTCTTCCTGTCTTTATTATCTCTATGTTCACTTATATATGACTGTGATTTGTCCTTGACATCGGATTGGTTGTCGACAGATACTTGTGTCTCGGAGGAGGCACTCTTTTTAGAATCTTTATCCCTGTCGTTATTAGCTCTATGTTCACTTACATATGACTGTGATTTGTCCTTGGAATCGTATTTTTTGTCGATAGATAAATTTGTCTCAGAGGAGGCACTCTTTTTAAAATCACTCTTCCTGTCTTTATTATCTTTATGTTCACTGACATATGACTGTGATTTGTCCTTGACATCGGATTTGTTGTCGACAGATACTTGTGTCTCGGAGGAGGCACGCGTTTTAAAATGTTTGTTCTTGTCATTATTATCTCTATGTTCACTTACATATGACTGGGATTTCTCCTTGGCATCGTATTTTTTGTCGACAGATACATTTGTCTTAGAGGAGGCACGCGTTTTAAAATCTTTGTTCTTGTCATTATTATCACTATGTTCACTTACATATGACTGGGATTTGTCCTTGGCATCGTATTTTTTGTCGACAGATACATTTATCTCAGAGGATGCACTCTTTTCAAAATCACTCTTCCTGTCTTTATTATCTCTATGTTCACTTACATATGACTGTGATTTGTCCTTGACATCGGATTTGTTGTCGACAGATACTTGTGTCTCGGAGGAGGCACTCTTTTTAGAATCTTCATCCCTGTCGTTATTATCTCTATGTTCACTTACATATGACTGTGATTTGTCCTTAGCATCGTATTTTTTTTCGACAGATACATTTGTCTCCGAGGAGGCACTCTTTTTAAAATCACTCTTCCTGTCTTTATTATCTCTATGTTCACTTACATATGACTGTGATTTGTCCTTGACATCGGATTTGTTGTCGACAGATACTTGTGTCTCGGAGGAGGCACGCGTTTTAAAATCTTTATTCTTGTCATTATTATCTCTATGTTCACTTACATATGACTGGGATTTGTCCTTGGCATCGTATTTTTTGTCGACAGATACATTTATCTCAGAGGAGGCACTCTTTTCAAAATCACTCTTCCTGTCTTTATTATCTCTATGTTCACTTACATATGACTGTGATTTGTCCTTGACATCGGATTTGTTGTCGACAGATACTTGTGTCTCGGAGGAGGCACTCTTTTTAGAATCTTTATCCCTGTCGTTATTATCTCTATGTTCACTTACATATGACTGTGATTTGTCCTTGGAATCGTATTTTTTGTCGACAGATAAATTTGTCTCAGAGGAGGCACTCTTTTTAAAATCACTCTTCCTGTCTTTATTATCTTTATGTTCACTGACATATGACTGTGATTTGTCCTTGACATCGGATTTGTTGTCGACAGATACTTGTGTCTCGGAGGAGGCACGCGTTTTAAAATCTTTATTCTTGTCATTATTATCTCTATGTTCACTTACATATGACTGTGATTTGTCCTTGACATCGGATTCGTTGTCGATAGATTCTTGTGTCTCGGAGGAGGCACGCGTTTTAAAATCTTTATTCTTGTCATTATTATCTCTATGTTCAATTACATATGACTGTGATTTGTCCTTAGCATCGTATTTTTTGTCGACGGATACATTTGTCTCAGAGGAGGCACTCTTTTTAAAATCACTCTTCCTGTCTTTATTATCTCTATGTTCACTTACATATGACTGTGATTTGTCCTTGACATCGGATTTGTTGTCGACAGATACTTGTGTCTCGGAGGAGGCACGCGTTTTAAAATCTTTATTCTTGTCATTATTATCTCTATGTTCACTTACATATGACTGGGATTTGTCCTTGGCATTGTATTTTTTGTCGACAGATACATTTGTCTCAGAGGAGGCACTCTTTTTAAAATCACTCTTCCTGTCTTTATTATCTCTATGTTCACTTACATATGACTGTGATTTGTCCTTGACATCGGATTTGTTGTCGACAGATACTTGTGTCTCGGAGGAGGCACGCGTTTTAAAATCCTTATTCTTGTCATTATTATCTCTATGTTCACTTACATATAACTGTGATTTGTCCTTGGTATCGTATTTGTTGTCGACAGATACTTGTGTCTCGGAGGAGGCACTCTTTTTAAAATCATTAGCATTGTCGTTATTATCTCTATGTTCACTTAAATATGACTGTGATTTGTCCTTGGCATCGTATTTGGTATCGATGGATACTTGTTTCATAGATGTCTCTTTCATTTCATAATTATTATTCCTGCTATTCTTATCATGCTTTACATTACCATTTTTTCTTTTATTGCCAGTTGATTTTGATTCTTTACCATTATAATTATTTTTTTCACTTTTTTTATCATCTTTTAAGTGTATGTTTTCGTCGGTGTGCTTTATTCCAGATGACTTTGAGTTTTCCTTGGCAAAATATTTGTATTCCGCAGATAGTTGCTTATAAGATTTGTCGTTATTTTTGTTATAATTTTTTCGTTGTCTGTCTTCATTTTCTTGGTTTGTTACAGATGAATCTAGGTGTTCGTTAGCTTTATACTTATTTTTATCTGATTCTCGTCTATAAGATGGAACACTCCTTTTATAGTTTTCGGTTTTTCCTCGTCTTTTATAGAACATAGGTTCCATCAAAAATGATTCTGAGTTTTCATTATCACTGTATTTGTTTTTAGCAGATTTTCGTTCATAAGACAAGCCACTTTTTTTGTATTCGTTAGTGTCGCCGTTTTTATCATTTTGTTTTTTAGCATATGACATTAAGTCATTATCTTCACTATGTATTTTTTCTGCGTATATTTGTTTCTTAGTTGAGTAATTTTTTTTGTAATCTTTTGAGTGGCCGTTTCTATTATTATACCTTGTTTTGTGTGACTCGGAGTACTTATCAGTTTCATAATCGTGTTCTGTAGCTTTTCGTTCATAAAATGAGTGACTGTTTTTACTATCAATAAAACCATTTTTATTATTATGATTAATGACAGATAACTTTGAGTCATAATCAGAACTTAATTGATTATCTTTGTCTTTTTTTTCCTCAAATAAGTAATTTTTTTTATATTTTTTTGTTTTTCCATTTTCATTACTATGTTTTGTGAATGAGAAATCATCATCATAAACATTGCCAGGTTCTTGACTCAAGTTGTCGGATATAAAAGCAGGACCTTTTTTTGAATGTCTTTTATTTTTGGAAGAACTTCCACAGTTCTTCTTTACATCTGTAAAAAAGTTATTAAGTAAATCAATAAATAGTATTTTGTTTTACTCATAAAGTTAATTTTTACGATAAACCGTTAGGTACGACGGTAACAAAGCGATCGGTTTTAAGCACAACTGCACAATGGTACGATCACACATCGTATACGATTGCATATCCAGAGGAAATAGGAGGCCTTTACCTCAGTCTTACACCATCTTGATAATTTGCAAATACCTAGAGGTGTAACTATACCCGACGCAGCGTCTAACATGCTCTACAATCTTGAAGATGCTTTGTCACACTAATAGAGTTGTCATACTAACGGAGTTGTCACACTAACAGAGTTGTCACACTAACAGAGTTGTCACACTAACAGAGTTGTCACACTAACAGAGTTGTCACACTAACAGAGTTGTAACACAAACAGAGTTGTCACACTAACATAGTTGTCACACTAACAGAGTTGTCACACTAACAGAGTTGTCACACTTACAGAGTTGTCACACTAACAGAGTTGTCACACTAACAGAGTTGTCACACTAACAGAGTTGCCATATTTACAGAGTTGTTATACTTACAGAGTTGTCATACTAACAGAGTTGTCATACTAACAGAGTTGTCAAACTAACAGAGTTGTCATACTAACAGAGTTGTCATACTAGCAGAGTTGTCATACTAACAGAGTTGTCATACTAACAGTTGTCATACTAACAGAAGTGTCATACTATCAGAGGCTAAACATTTAGTTTTAAACACGATGCGGAATTTTACTGAATTATACATTCGACATTTACACGTGACCAAATTTCTTTCAACTTTTAAACACCAATACCCCAAAATTTCAACACCACGCCTCCATGAGGCAGCAATGAAGAGTGCAAAAAAAAGTGTCAAACAGGTGATACTACCCTTACTTTTGGGGCGCTCTTTACGGTATTTGGTAGGTTATTCTGTCCTCTCGGCCTTTGGTCCCGATGTTGAATGATCCTGAGGGTTTGTTTATTATTGCTTTCACTGCGAGAAGCCCGGACACTAATATTAATCGGTTATCGTGATTTCAAATGCTGCAAATGAGTTCTCAGCATATCTAGACTAGGGACAAACGGCATGTTTGGCGCGAAAACCTTGGTGAAAATGACAATGTAGTGCCTCTACATGTATTAGAGGTCTTTACGCGAAAAGACAATATAGCTAGTCTGTTGTTACAGACTAAAAATTGGAAGTGAGTTCGACCTTTATTTAAGATGGTTAGATTGGGGGACTGACCCAAGCGGTCTTAATTAGGTTGCATGACGACTGCTGCCCGTCCGGGGAGGATGCGTATCGAAGTGACCCCACGCTCGTTCGGAGAAACGGCGTGTGAGCACAGAAGGAACGGTCTCCTCCAGTTGCTAGAATATTACCTAGATTTATTATGACAAGGGAGTTTCCCTTCAGTGTTTGGGATACTCTTATAAAATACAATAAACTCGTTATGACTCGACTCGACTCGCTATATGAGTGAAAAGTGTTGCGTGGTATTTATGTGTGTGTACAGTTCGTGTGGTAAAGGGACGGAAGGAATTTTGGAATCGTGTATAGCAGCACGAGGGACAAGTGATGTGAGCTTCAGTCGACGTGCACCCTACACACAGCAAGCTGCGGCCGCATCGACCACTTAGCTGGCCGTTCAATACTGTGAGCGGCAACTTCGACACGCTGGGTGACTATCCATCCGAAACTTTACAGTAAGTTCCTTTGTACCAGTTTACGTCAACTAAACAGTTGCAACCTCAAGTAAAAAGTCCATTAGTCGGTATGACAAGAAAGCTAGTGATTTAAGTAAAAAGTCCATCAGTCGGTATGACAAGAAAGCTAGTGATTTAAGTAAAAAGTCCATCAGTCGGTTTGACAAGAAAGCTAGTGATTTAAGTAAAAAGTCCATTAGTCGGTACGACAAGAAAGCTAGTAATTTAAGTAAAAAATCCATCAGTCGGTATGACAAGAAAGCTAGTGATTTAAGTAAAAAGTCCATCAGTCGGTATGACAAGAAAGCTAGTGATTTAAGTAAAAAGTCCATCAGTCGGTATGACAAGAAAGCTAGTGATTTAAGTAAAAAGTCTATCAGTGGTATGACAAGAAAGCTAGTGATTTAAGTAAAATGTCTATCAGTCGGTGTGACAAGAAAGCTAGTAATTTAAGTAAAAAGCCCATCAGTCGGTATGACAAGAAAGCTAGTGGCGATGATTTTTGATTTAGTATTGAAACAGATTGTTTGTTTCATCTACATTCTCGTATAGTGCAGAGCAATGTCTGCATTCTAGCAGGTAAAATGTTGAGTGCTTAATCTTTTTGAAAGTGATGCGTGGCAGATTGTACGTCTTGGTCAATGATGGTAGACCATGATATTTTGATTTTCGAAGATGGTTTTATAGGTTTTTTTTGTAAAGATATTAGTGATTTTATATTTATCTTTTGTTTAAAGCAGAAAGTAGGTGCACGGCCACCTAATAAATGTTTCGTGTCACCGTTTTGTGCTAAGATTTAACTATATTTAAAAGTACCTGTACTGCCGTGGTGGTCCACGATGTTGCCCAAAGTCCTTTCAACATCTTTTACTGAAAAAAAAGGAATGTTGCATTATCGGCACAAACACTGTAACAGCCATTATTTTCCCTTTTATGCCATAATTTTGGAGATGGTTGATGGTTTAATATTAAATTGAATCCCACTAATTCTAATTAAACTACCTTTTTACCACGACTTCGTTCGTGTGGATGACATGACGCATCCTATCTCCAACTGTGCTAGATTTTACTATAAATGTGGGTGATTCCATATAAATTCTACATAATTACGCCCGAAACACTTTCCACTTTAAAATTGGAGCATTTACTTTTTTAAGAGTTATTTTAAAACTGCGTGGCTTAGTAAGCGAATAAGTGAACACAAATTACTTAATAAGTTGTCGCTATCCGCCAATTATATTAATTGTTTCGGCAATTTTGTAGGTCAAAGCTAACGGGGTAGCTATGTTGTTTCCAGTCACCATGTCAGTCCCTAGGTATGCGCATATTTATAAATAATAAGTAGCTGTTTATTTTTTATGAATTAGGGCTTAACAGTCCTTATTGATGTAAAAGATATTGCGGTGTTTATTGCCTTAACGTTTTCCTTAATCGTTTTTGAAATTGTCAGTACCTTAACTTTCAGGCCTTAACCTTAATTGAGACTAGGGACTGACGGGGTGGTCAAGGACTGATGTTCACCTGCTATAATGAATACAATATTTTCTGGTTATATATTTATGTTCCTTCTGCAGCAATATATTGCTTAAAAAAGACAAACATGACGAAATAGGAAATAGCCATAAAGAAGTTGGCTGCTGCAAAAGCTTGTTCAGAAAGAGTTGAGAGTGATCCAGTTCTTTGTTCAGAAAAGGTAAAGCGTGATGCAGTTCTTTGGGAGATATTTGTTTGTTACTTCTTATGTTAGGAATGATGATTTAATTTGATTACTATTTAGGTAAGGGGGTTCTATTAGTTTAGGTAAGGGGGTTCTATTAGTTTGGGTAAGGGGGTTCTATTAGTTTAGGTAAGGGGGTTCTATTAGTTAAGGTAAGGGGGTTCTATTAGTTTAGGTAAGGGGGTTCTATTAGTTTAGGTAAGGGGGTTCTATTAGTTTAGATAAGGGGGTTCTATTAGTTTAGGTAAGGGGGTTCTATTAGTTTAGGTAAGGGGGTTCTATTAGTTTAGGTAAGGGGGTTCTATAAGTTTAGGTAAGGGGGTTCTATTAGTTTAGGTAAGGGGGTTCTATTAGTTTAGGTAAGGGGGTTCTATTAGTTTAGGTAAGGGGGTTCTATTAGTTTAGGTAAGGGGGTTCTATTAGTTTAGGTAAGGGGGTTCTATTAGTTTAGGTAAGGGGGTTCTATTAGTTTAGGTAAGGGGGTTCTATTAGTTTTTGGCAAGGTGCCTCTGTTTTTTTATGTAATTTTCCACTCTATGATTTTTTATAAAAATTAAAAAACATTAACTGACTGTAAACACTTAAACTTACTTAAACATAGACTATAAATTACTGATTAAACTGAAAAAGCATCATTATTTTTATTTAAGTACGAGTATATGATTGTTTTTAATTTCACAAGATTCGATACATTTCCTACAACATTTTATTTTGTTACAATAGCTATTTAATTTTTATCAATGTGTATGACCAAAATTTTCTTTAGTTTTTGATTTACTTAGTGTAAATAAGTTTAGTAATTGATTTATGTTCATTAAAATGAGTGAAAAAAAAATGATAAAGCTTAGTATTGGGTGTAGGTGCATTCTCGAACTTCAACAATCAACAATTCACAAAACGTGCCTTTTCTCTTTTTCTCTTAAAATCTTTATAAAAACTTTTTAACAACCAGCTTTAAAAAGATGCACTTAAAAAGTAAAAATAATTACATATTGCCAAAAATCTGATCTGAATTACCGTTTGAAGTTGGTGTCATGCAAGTGAAGTGTGTTATAAACTGTTAGTTACATGCAAGTGAAGTGTTATAAACTGTTAGTTACATGCAAGTGAAGTGTGTTATAAACTGTTAGTTACATGCAAGTGAAGTGTGTTATAAACTGTTAGTTACATGCAAGTGAAGTGTGTTATAAACTGTTAGTTACATGCAAGTGAAGTGTGTTATAAACTGTTAGTTACATGCAAGTGAAGTGTGTTATAAACTGTTAGTTACATGCAAGTGAAGTCTGTCATAAACTGTTAGTTACATGCAAGTGAAGTGTGTTATAAACTGTTAGTTACATGCAAGTGAAGTGTGTTATAAACTGTTAGTTACATAGACCGGTTGTTTTTTTATTAAAAAGTTTTTTTTTGTTTACTTTTGAGTGACGAATTTAAAGACGTACACTAAAAACATCCATACTCGTAACAATGTTTTATACAATCATCAACATAAAAAATTTAAGACTTATTATATATGATTGTCTTATGGATGCCAGTGTCAGAACTGGACTGGAACAAACGGGAAGCACCAGCTTTCAAATAAAAAATTGAATCATCGAAATCGGTTAACCCAGTCGAAAGTTCTGAGGTAGCAAACGTAAAAAAAAAATACAGTCGAATTCAGAACCTCCTCCTTTTTTTGAAGTTGGTTGATAAAACGGAATGTCCCGACTGACTTATCACCGCCCAGCCCAAACCGCAAAGGATAGAAATTTGAAATTTTGCGAATGAGTTTGTTATATATTGAAGGCGTCGCTTAAGAACGGGTTTGTCGAAATTCGACTCCTAGGGAGTGAACTAGGGGTAGGGAGTTTGTATAAAAAACCACAATTTTTTAGGCTAAGTCTATGAAACTTGGTACTTGAACTTTTGAATAAAAATTTTGAATGATTTATTTTACTATTTTCGGAAATCGTCTCACAGGGGTTTTAGGAGATGAAACTTTGTATGGGAATCCGGTTATTATTGCAAATGAAACGGAGAAAATTTGTATACTTACTTTTATTAACAAGTATAAGATAACGTGTTTAAATATTTTTTTCGAAAATTCAACTCCTAAGTCGGTGGAAATGGGTGGCAAAGTTTGTATAGGAAAAAAGTTTTATAGTGAAATTAACTCTAAACTGGGATCAGCTCTTGCTAGCTCTTGAACACAATAATGAAGTGCATGTTTCAGGTTTTTTTTTAATTCAGCCCCTAAAGGGCTTAAGTGGTGCCAAAATTTGAATGGGAAGCATTTTTATTTTTAATCAAATTTTTCTTGAAACTTATAATTGATGCTCTATTACAATTATTGACATACATATTTCCCCCCTAAGAGAAAAAAGGTAAGGAAGCCTGTTTTAGAGAAAATATTTCTATGGTAAATTTACTTAAAACTAAGTTTTTATTATTGTACACGTATTTTAGGGTTTTTCAAAATTTAACTTTAAATAGAAGAAACGTGTATGGCTTAGTTTGTGTAAGAGTTTGTAGTCAAATTGTCACGAAACTTGGTGTTAATGCTCTTTAACACAATAAACACGCGTTTCAGGGTCTGTTCAAATTCAGCTCCCACCTTCGAACCTGCCCCAGCCCCTTAGCGAAGAAATATGTAAGAAAGTTTATATAGGATTTTATAATCATACTGTCAAAAAATTAATAAAACATTTATTTAAGAGAATTTTGCTATACAATCAATTTAATATGTATGTGTGTATTGAATAATATGTATATTTATGAATTTATTAGAGAGTTATAATGTTATACATATGTTGGTGTATTTATTACGTTACATCATAGTTTATTATTATTTATAAAGGCATTACTTAAATAAATCACTTATTTTGGTGTGACAAAAAGATTTTGATACTTGTGGCTTTCAATATAACTTAGCTTTTGCAGTGCCTCTTCACTTTCTTCTAAAGAATATACATAGCTCCTTAAAAAGTTTACTGCTGATATTGCCTCGGCGTTTGACTAAATCGAAGTTGACTCTCCTTCATCTACATCGTCATCACTGAGGGCCTCTCGTTGTGTGTTATTCACATCTTCAATAAGATCTTCGATTGTGATCGAGATCAACACGTGTTGTGCAGAAGGCGTATTAAACGGGATTACGATCGTATTAAACTTGATAATAATATATACATAAAAACATGCCTCAAGTTGTAGGGACCGATATAAAATGGCGTAATATCCGAGAAATCGTATCAATCGTGATTGTATTAACATCAATATAAATAAATACTTCCATAGCAAAGATGCAGTATGGTGATTGTATTAACCGAGATTTACTGTACGTATTTTGGTGTTTTTCAAAATTCAACCGCTTAGGGCAGAAAGTTTGATGGGATTTAACGTTTCTTCAGTCAATTAAATTTAAACTATGCTTCTTAAACACAACTAACAAACGACGTGTTCCGTTCCCCTTCCTAAGGGGAGAAAGAGAGATTGCTATTTTACACAGGAATCAATTTTTTTATGGTCGAATTCCCTTACAACTGTTCTTCAACACACATGAAAACAGCATGTTTCGGAGTTTTTAAAAATGGTTTACCCTCAGGAGAGAAAGGGATTGACTAATTTTTCATTTTACTGGAAATAATATTTTTATGTTCCTTACCAGCTTCATACGTCCCCAACTCTCGGGGCACGGTCTACCTTCACAGAGGGTGCTCTGGGCCATAGTCTACACGTGGACTTCAAATATGTCACTTTTTTTTGACGAATGCAGGTTTCCTCATGATGTTTTCCTTACCGCTAAGCCAGTGGTATAAATAATCAATGTACTTGAGAATTAAGAAAAAGCCAATCATTGGTACACGCGGGGCTCGAACCTCCGCCACTCAGGACGTTAGGTGACACCGAAACTCCTCAGCCACCACCGACTTTTCTATTTTCATTAACTTGGAACTCGGTGTGAGTCTTTCGAACCAATAAACAAAACACGTTTTTCAGTGTTTTTCTAGATTCAACCTCCAAGTGATAAAAGGTGGTGAGAAAGTTTTTATGGAAAAAAATGAAACAAGGACCTGGGTATATCTATATGCTTCCTAACATACTTAAAAAACCAAAGGTTTCGGGTTTTTTTTAGTTATTTCCTTTTATGTTCATATTTAGTTTACATCCTTGGTATACATGCTCTTCAACACAATTAATAAGCATGAGTTACTTACAAGGTAAATGTTCAATCACAAAGGAAGAAAAGGGATGGCAAAATTTGAAAAATGTATTCAATTTTCTGTAGTCAATTTACTTGATAAATGTAGCGGCTTCTCAACACATTTAATAATCTATGTGCTCGTAAGTGGTAAAAGGGGTAGAGAAATAATCTATGTGCTCGTAAGTGGTAAAAGTGGTAGAGAAATAATCTATGTGCTCGTAAGTGGTAAAAGTGGTAGAGAAATAATCTATGTGCTCGTAAGTGGTAAAAGTGGTAGAGAAATAATCTATGTGCTCGTAAGTGGTAAAAGTGGTAGAGAAATAATCTATGTGCTCGTAAGTGGTAAAAGTGGTAGAGAAATAATCTATGTGCTCGTAAGTGGTAAAAGTGGTAGAGAAATAATCTATGTGCTCGTAAGTGGTAAAAGTGGTAGAGAAATAATCTATGTGCTCGTAAGTGGTAAAAGTGGTAGAGAAATAATCTATGTGCTCGTAAGTGGTAAAAGTGGTAGAGAAATAAGAAATGGAAATAATATTTCATGGTCAAATTTACTTAAAACTTCGTTTAAATGCTGTTTAAATGCTGTTTAAATGCTGTTTAACACAATGAATAAACATGTGATTCAAGGTTTTCAATTCAAACTCTACGGTGAGAATGGAGGTGGTAAAAATTGTGTGGATAAAAAGTACTACCTGAGTAGTAAATGGCTACGGATAGGTAGCGCTAGCTCAGGGACACAATTCTTGTGTCCTAATGGCTACGTGTAGGTAGCGCTAGCCCAGGGACACAAGTCTTGTGTCCTAATGGCTACATGTAGGTAGCGCTAGCCCAGGGACACAAGTCTTGTGTCATCGCTGTATGCTTTAACCACGGTCAAGAATTTTACTGAATACATTTTAGAAAATTCAAAAATACCTGTACTGCCGAGGTGTTCCACAGTGTTGCTCACAATCTTATTGACATCTTGTCCAACTGAAAAACAAAATGATTGGTCAATGTCGCATACTCCACATAGCGCTATAATGGATGTTCTCGGTTTTTTATGCTCTTTTATGCCTTTTTTTGGAAATGGCTTTGTTAGTATAATTTTGCAATAAAATGAGTTAATTTTATAGGTTCCATTCTTAGGCCATTCCTATTTCTTATATACATTAATGATCTGCCTATGGTCGTAAATGATAGTCATGAGAAAGTGTTGCTTGCAGACGTCACTTTCATTCAAAGTCTTTTAATTTATGACGTGAAACTTGTCCACTGGTTCAACATTAATATTTAACTCCTAAATAGCAAGAAAACCAAATATATAAAATTTTGAATACCAAATGACAGTCAGGTAAGAACCTGAGTATTTATAGACGAAGAGCAGTTATATATTGTTAAAGCTCCAGTGAGCCCACATATAGCTAGATTGGCAAATAGGCTTAGTTCTGCAGCATTCGTGGTTAAAAAGATTCAAGTTACAGATGAAGCTACTGCCTGAATGTTATAATTCAGCTTCATTCATAGCGTGATGTCCTACGGTATTTTACTATGGGAACACGCTGCTGATATTCAAACAATTTGTGCAGCAAAAAAGGACTGTTCAAGCAATTTAAAATCTATCCCATCTTTAAGATTTAAAGAAATAAAGGTCTTAAATTTACCGTCTCAGTGTATATTAGATTATTTTATTTGTGTAAATGAAAATATAGATTGATTTAAAAAGAATTGTGATATTTATAATCGTAATACTCGAAATAAACACAAACTTGCTCTGATCCACGCAAGGCTTAAGAAAATAGGTAAATCATTTAAAGTACAATGTATCCGTTTTTACAATAAAATCCCTGCAGAATTATGTCAATTTAAATTAAAAAAGTTCAAAAATTTTGTAAATTAGAAACTTGTTGAAAAAGCTTATTACATAAATCAAGACTTCCTTGATGATAACAATAACAATAACAATGCACGGGATTAAATATTTCTTTGTAAACATAATTTACTTGATAATTTGTATTGCATAATTAAAATTAAAAGATCGACTACTGGATAGTTTCTTTCGCCGTTTTTTCTTACCAGAACGCCATATTGACTTCAAAAAAGTGATATGCTATCCTATTTTTGCATTTAAATTTGCTTTTAAGATAAGTAATGGTGGTTTATTAAATAGAATCACACTAATTCTCATATCTATATTAATACTAGCGGTCCCGGCGAACGTTGTTCCGCTGCCCGGCGAACGTTGTTCCGCTTCCCGGCGAACGGTGGTTTTTACCTAAAGTGCCCGAGTCCGGCTCGCACTTGACAGATCGAGATAAAAACTATCCTATATTTTAAGTTGGATCAAATTACAGATAGCTGACCAGGAAAACGTTGTTTTTTTTTTAAAATTCAGAAACCCCCGCGTATGCTTGACCAATTTTTATTTCTCAAAAACCTTCCCCGGCAGTGTGCACAACTATTTACCAAAATCTTTACAATAGGTTCACCAGTAGTGCGCGGGTCCGGATCTCACTTGATCCTTTTTTATTTCATATAAACCTTGCCCCATCTTATTCGTTTATATTATTATATATTTAACATAGCGCCATCTATTGAATACTTACTCAATCCAGTTAGATATCGCCATCTGTTAAAATCGCTTGGAGCTAACAGATAATTGTGACACGTGGAGATTTTGCTATTAAATTGTAGCTTATATGAAATGTTTGTATTTTTAACATAGCGCCATCTATTAAAGAATCGTTCGGAGCTAACAGATAATAGACAAATAATTTGCAATAAAATAATATTGCGACTATAAATTGAGATGTAAGCCATCCTAACTTTCAAGTTGGATCAAATTGCTCACGGTGTACAAATTAAATTTAAAATCAGTTCAGTAGTTTAGGAGTCCATTGAGGACAAACATTGTGACACGAGATTTATATATATTAAGAAGATATATATATATATATATAGAAGATTATAAAGAGGCGACTTACGAACCTATATAAGCACGCAATAAAGGCTTCAGTCGATAGGGAAGATCGAGGTGGACTGCCTTAGTCGTCAGACAGACGAATACACATAAATAGGCTTTAACTGTTTTGGTGTTTCGAAGCCTTTTTTGATTAAGCGTTTTGTCTTAATCAAAAAAGGTTTTGGTCGAAAGTCGACGGTTGTGGATAAAAAGCTTACTCCACTCAGTTACGCCGAGAAGTTTTTCTAGGGAGCTAAACCAATACAAGAGGGAATCTTTATCCCGCTCAACCCCGATTTCACTGGACAACACGCACAACCCAGGCAAGGGATCCACAACACACTTCTTTTGGCCAACAGGGCTCTTGCTCCACCAACCAAGAGGGCTTCCACCAAAATGGATGATATAGCAGCGTGGAGGCAAAGCAACCGCGTGAAGCACAGGCCGAAGGATCCATCAGACCAGGGATGTGCCTCCAAATTATTGAGTCACAAGACGCACGTATCTGGGAGACATGATTTGCCACAAAAACTTCCAGAGCATGGACGGAGGCCTGTAACTAGGCCAACACAATCTGACTATCGGTCCGGGCATAGACCCCTTTAATGTCCATACTTGGACCCAAAGTGGTGAGGAGGTGTGAGAGAAGACGAGCTAACAAGGTTGCTCCGCACAGAAAGTTTAAATAATGGGTAAAGAAGACATTCCATTAATGGGAAATTCATACCTTCAATGGATAATAAATTATGTGAAATCTGAAATACATAATATGAATAATTCAACACGATTTATGCTGATTAAAGGTTGCATCCTGACACAAATTTTATAAAAATACAAGAATACCTTAGAGAACATGTAAATAAAATAGGCAAAAGATTATTATAATAAATTTCTCCGTATTTATTTCCATTTTTGAGGTATTGAGATAAAAAGTGGTTTATCTCACCAACCAGTAACGAGCGACTAAACAGTCTACACGCACCGTCCGGTGTGGCCGATACAGGCGGGTTGTACGGGAGAAACCCAGTTTTTTTTTTATTTTGTACTGACTATGCAGTTGGCTGTTGCAGCCATTACTGCTTCACTGGGCTCTCGGGGGCGTCCTTTCGACCGGCGTAAGCGGGACGCCCCTGAGAGCGACAACCCAAGCCGAGGCTCCCCCCGCGGGGAGCCCTTGAGCGTTGGGCGCTATACGGGCTGAGGCTCCTTCAGAAACCCAGTCGCGTTAATGAAGCCACCCGCCACGCTCACCCACGCCCGCATCCGCGACTGTAACAGCCAGGCGCGTCACGCGTCACGATCGGTGTGTTTGTGAAGCGCGATTTAATATGTTAAAACTACACCCGCGCCCGCTTTGTGTCTGTTTTTACACTTAGATTTACAAGGAAAAAGCCCGTGGTAGTAATTGAGGTTTTAGCACCCGCCTTACTGCAGGTGCATAATAACACTGTTTACGAGTAAATAAGTAAGATGTAAGTATATTCTTCTAAAATAAAATTCCAGAACATGTGGTTAATTTACCCTCAAATAAATTTAAAATATATGTCAAAGATAGTTTAATGAAAAAAAGCTATTACAAAATTGATGAATACATAAATGATAAAAATTCCTGGAAAAATTAGAACTTAATTGATTTGTATTGGGGCATTTGAAATATTTTTTTTAAATTAAAACATTGTTTATTATGTTACTACCTAGTGTAAGGCTATATTGTATTTTTATATGATGTATAAAAGATTAACTAGTGAGTTTATTTGCTTCTCGGTAGAAAAGCATTACGAACCTTCCAATCTTCTCCTCTTATATTTTGTTACTTTACTACACACATGTAACTAGTACAATCGAAGTTTTATTGGAGTTGCTTGAGTGTGTCATGCTCTCTCAAAGTGTCTCTGCGGTGGTGGCGTGTGTGTCGGGTCGTTACGTTCCCTAAAACATGGTTGAGCGAAGCGATGGCTGATTCATGTGTCATACTCGTGAACGGGTGCCGCCTGTGGAGGCTGGTCTGCTCTTGCAAACTTTTTTTGTATTCTTAGTATTTAGTCTTACTTTTTTGTTTTGTTTATTAATACTGTAAGACATTGATTATTTCTTAGTGATGAATACATAAACTGTCTTTTGTTTATATTAGATACTTTTTTATGTTGTGCTTGTGCTTTATATTTCATGTTTTTTTATGTTTGTAATGGTATGTCCTTTTATGATACGGAGGGCATTTTCCAATATTTGAATTGGACGATGTAAGAGAAAGGGAGAAAAGAAATGCCCTTGCTGAGTTTCTTGCCGGTTCTTCTCAGTACAAGGTCTCCCTCCCTGTAGACTTACGAACCGATGGCGTAGTGACATTCATAAGTGCTCAATTATTGTAGCCTAAACTGAATAAATTATATTGAATTTGAATTTGAAAAAGATTTTTCATCTCTCATACTCTGAAAGTAGACCATATATTATCTCAAAAGCGGTTGGTAAGTAGTAAATGTCGGCCCTAACAAAGAAAAATTCAGTCACATTGGGCAGGGTCAGTCGCCTATACAGCCACACTCCGATTAATACTAGGTATATTTATTCTTAACTTGGTTGTAGTTTTTATGTTTGTGATGATATTTAAGATACCTGGTTATACCAGATATGAGGTTTTATACTAGCGTAAAAAAGGCGCTAAAGCGTGATAAGTGCAAATTCTTTTATACTTAATAAAATGAGTTCATCAAGCGATTCCGAAAAGAATTTTTCTCAAACATGCTACGATATGCGGCCATATTGTTTTGAGTTTCAGTTCAAGCTCCTTTGGGATAAATCGTACTTGCAGTTAATTATCAGGTCAAAGCGACCCGCAATGTTTTATACGTCCGCTCGAGGGGTCAAATATGAAATTTGAAAATGGAACGAACTTTTATAAACCAAAGCATTGATAACTTAACAGATAACTAATCAAGTTTTATTTAAAATTCGGTTTGACATATCAAAAAGCATGTGCTATTAAATTAATTAAAAAAAGTAAAAAAAGAATCGACATTTGAACGCGGCGAATTGGCGGCAAAATTGCCTTAATTATTTTTATTATTGTCAATACAGTTGTTCAGTTTTTTTACTTGGCCACAACTGCGCATAGCCAGACTCTGTGATGCGCGCCTCGGCTATGCCTCGGCCTGCGTACTCGCGATCACCCGGTTATACTGTGTTTGCGGGCCGTGGCAAGCAGTTATGGAAAACGTTTTACCATCTAATGATAGGTACTTAAAAATATTTATAAGCTATTGCATAGCTTTTATCGCGGTCTGTGAGCGCGGCGACCGAATCAAGAAATTCCGTAACGAAAAAAATCTAACAATCGTCTAACGTCACGTGTTGGTGTTTTTTTAGTATATGGCGATTATTAGTAGTACAGGGAGGTTGGATATGGGATTTAATTCTATGCCAGATTGAGATGTTAAATATACTACGTCAAAAAAGTAAATAAACAAACATTATTATCTATATATATAAAAATCAAATGCTGATATTTAGTAAGGATAGAACTCGAGAACGGGTGCACCGTTTTGGATAATTCTTTTTTTGTTGCGTTTTTTATTGTTAAGGCAAGGTTTAAACGGTTAGAAAAAGGGTCAAGTGCGAATCGGACTCTCGGTCACGACATCACGCGTGAACGGCTAGACCGATTTCGCTAATTCTTTTTCTGTTGTGTTTGTAAGTGTTAGGGCAAGGTTTTATGAAAGAAAAAAACGGTCAAGTGCAAGTCGGACTCGCGCACTAAGGGTAAACCTATTTTAATGAGATTTTGGTAAGTTATTATTCACACGCCGGGGAAGGTTTCTGAAAAAGAAAAAAGGGGTCAAGTGCGAGTCGGACTCGCGCAACAAGGGTAAACCGATTTTAGTGAGATTTTGGTAAGTTATTATTGACACGCCGGGGAAGGTTTCTGAAAAAGAAAAAAGGGGTCAAGTGCGAGTCGGACAGGGTCAAGTGCGAAGGGTAAACCGATTTTAATGAAATTTTTGTAAGTTGTTATGGGGCCGTTCAAGTATTACGTAAGCACTAGGGAAAGCAATCTCGATCTCGCGAGATCCCGATCATCCGAGATCTCGCCTCATTTTTCGAGATCAATCTCGAAGCATAAAATGACGAGATCTCGGCCGAGATTGACGAGATTCACGGATAAAGAACATGCAGTCCTTAGCGACTTCGAACATACATTCCATCCAATAAAACTGGCCGTCGAGGTATTGTGCCGCCACGGTACGGATTTAGTAAGTGCAGATGCACGTTGCGGTTCACACTTGGCAAGTTTGAGGACCAGAAACGCCACTGTTGGAAAAACTAGTCGAGTCGATGAAAAAGCGGATCTCCGAGCGTCGTATAAATGCAACTGCTGCATTGTTGTATTTAAAAAATCTGGCTAGTTATCAGGATGAGTTAGAACTATTGAAGAGCGACGAAACTTTTCAATTACCTAGCAAGTACATTATAAGAAAGAAAATTAAGAATATAATCAGACGATTGCATCGTAGCACTACACAACTAGACACTCTCTTTCAAGCCTCGGCCTCAACTTCTGGTAATGAAATAAATACCGGGACTGCAGCAAACTTGGCAAACAAGGACGACTTGCCTCTTTCAATGATTGCGGAGGATATGAATTTACGTATTGCTGTAAGATCGAATAGAAGTCTTCTAGAGGAACTAGAAGATACGTTGAAAGCCTATAAAAGTTTTTTCTCGCGGGTTGCTACTATTACAAACAGGCTAGAGTCCGTGATTGAAAAAGACAGGGATCTGTATGAGTGCAGAGGATCGAGGGATATGTTTTTGCAATTTGCATACAACAGCTTGCTCACGCAGATACCAACTAGCGTTGAATCTGAGAGGGCCTTTTCAGCCGCTGACTAGATAGCAACTTACATAAGATGCGGTTTATCCGACAGCACTCTAAGCACTTTTTGTTTATTAAGAAGATATTTCTAAAATCACTCTGAACTTAGTGAAGAGTGATTACTCGTAATCACTCCTAGTTTAGGAGTGCTTCTGGAAATAGCAGTTTTTGAAAATTTTTGTTTTCACTATTTATTATCTTTGTTAAATAAGTACTTTCTTTATAACTCCCGCTTTGACAGTCCCCTTACCCACAGCTCGAGTCCTTGTTCCCTCTCTTTTTCAATCACGGACTCTAGCCTGTTTGTAATAGTAGCAACCCGCGAGAAAAAACTTTTATAGGCTTTCAACGTATCTTCTAGTTCCTCTAGAAGACTTCTATTCGATCTTACAGCAATACGTAAATTCATATCCTCCGCAATCATTGAAAGAGGCAAGTCGTCCTTGTTTGCCAAGTTTGCTGCAGTCCCGGTATTTATTTCATTACCAGAAGTTGAGGCCGAGGCTTGAAAGAGAGTGTCTAGTTGTGTAGTGCTACGATGCAATCGTCTGATTATATTCTTAATTTTCTTTCTTATAATGTACTTGCTAGGTAATTGAAAAGTTTCGTCGCTCTTCAATAGTTCTAACTCATCCTGATAACTAGCCAGATTTTTTAAATACAACAATGCAGCAGTTGCATTTATACGACGCTCGGAGATCCGCTTTTTCATCGACTCGACTAGTTTTTCCAACAGTGGCGTTTCTGGTCCTCAAACTTGCCAAGTGTGAACCGCAACGTGCATCTGCACTTACTAAATCCGTACCGTGGCGGCACAATACCTCGACGGCCAGTTTTATTGGATGGAATGTATGTTCGAAGTCGCTAAGGACTGCATGTTCTTTATCCGTGAATCTCGTCAATCTCGGCCGAGATCTCGTCATTTTATGCTTCGAGATTGATCTCGAAAAATGAGGCGAGATCTCGGATGATCGGGATCTCGCGAGATCGAGATTGCTTTCCCTAGTGCTTACGTAATACTTGAACGGCCCCATAACAACTTACAAAAATTTCATTAAAATCGGTTTACCCTTCGCACTTGACCCTGTCCGACTCGCACTTGACCCCTTTTTTCTTTTTCAGAAACCTTCCCCGGCGTGTCAATAATAACTTACCAAAATCTCACTAAAATCGGTTTACCCTTGTTGCGCGAGTCCGACTCGCACTTGACCCCTTTTTTCTTTTTCAGAAACCTTCCCCGGCGTGTGAATAATAACTTACCAAAATCTCATTAAAATAGGTTTACCCTTAGTGCGCGAGTCCGACTTGCACTTGACCGTTTTTTTCTTTCATAAAACCTTGCCCTAACACTTACAAACACAACAGAAAAAGAATTAGCGAAATCGGTCTAGCCGTTCACGCGTGATGTCGTGACCGAGAGTCCGATTCGCACTTGACCCTTTTTCTAACCGTTTAAACCTTGCCTTAACAATAAAAAACGCAACAAAAAAAGAATTATCCAAAACGGTGCACCCGTTCTCGAGTTCTATCCTTACTAAATATCAGCATTTGATTTTTATATATATAGATAATAATGTTTGTTTATTTACTTTTTTGACGTAGTATATTTAACATCTCAATCTGGCATAGAATTAAATCCCATATCCAACCTCCCTGTACTACTAATAATCGCCATATACTAAAAAAACACCAACACGTGACGTTAGACGATTGTTAGATTTTTTTCGTTACGGAATTTCTTGATTCGGTCGCCGCGCTCACAGACCGCGATAAAAGCTATGCAATAGCTTATAAATATTTTTAAGTACCTATCATTAGATGGTAAAACGTTTTCCATAACTGCTTGCCACGGCCCGCAAACACAGTATAACCGGGTGATCGCGAGTACGCAGGCCGAGGCATAGCCGAGGCGCGCATCACAGAGTCTGGCTATGCGCAGTTGTGGCCAAGTAAAAAAACTGAACAACTGTATTGACAATAATAAAAATAATTAAGGCAATTTTGCCGCCAATTCGCCGCGTTCAAATGTCGATTCTTTTTTTACTTTTTTTAATTAATTTAATAGCACATGCTTTTTGATATGTCAAACCGAATTTTAAATAAAACTTGATTAGTTATCTGTTAAGTTATCAATGCTTTGGTTTATAAAAGTTCGTTCCATTTTCAAATTTCATATTTGACCCCTCGAGCGGACGTATAAAACATTGCGGGTCGCTTTGACCTGATAATTAACTGCAAGTACGATTTATCCCAAAGGAGCTTGAACTGAAACTCAAAACAATATGGCCGCATATCGTAGCATGTTTGAGAAAAATTCTTTTCGGAATCGCTTGATGAACTCATTTTATTAAGTATAAAAGAATTTGCACTTATCACGCTTTAGCGCCTTTTTTACGCTAGTATAAAACCTCATATCTGGTATAACCAGGTATCTTAAATATCATCACAAACATAAAAACTACAACCAAGTTAAGAATAAATATACCTAGTATTAATCGGAGTGTGGCTGTATAGGCGACTGACCCTGCCCAATGTGACTGAATTTTTCTTTGTTAGGGCCGACATTTACTACTTACCAACCGCTTTTGAGATAATATATGGTCTACTTTCAGAGTATGAGAGATGAAAAATCTTTTTCAAATTCAAATTCAATATAATTTATTCAGTTTAGGCTACAATAATTGAGCACTTATGAATGTCACTACGCCATCGGTTCGTAAGTCTACAGGGAGGGAGACCTTGTACTGAGAAGAACCGGCAAGAAACTCAGCAAGGGCATTTCTTTTCTCCCTTTCTCTTACATCGTCCAATTCAAATATTGGAAAATGCCCTCCGTATCATAAAAGGACATACCATTACAAACATAAAAAAACATGAAATATAAAGCACAAGCACAACATAAAAAAGTATCTAATATAAACAAAAGACAGTTTATGTATTCATCACTAAGAAATAATCAATGTCTTACAGTATTAATAAACAAAACAAAAAAGTAAGACTAAATACTAAGAATACAAAAAAAGTTTGCAAGAGCAGACCAGCCTCCACAGGCGGCACCCGTTCACGAGTATGACACATGAATCAGCCATCGCTTCGCTCAACCATGTTTTAGGGAACGTAACGACCCGACACACACGCCACCACCGCAGAGACACTTTGAGAGAGCATGACACACTCAAGCAACTCCAATAAAACTTCGATTGTACTAGTTACATGTGTGTAGTAAAGTAACAAAATATAAGAGGAGAAGATTGGAAGGTTCGTAATGCTTTTCTACCGAGAAGCAAATAAACTCACTAGTTAATCTTTTATACATCATATAAAAATACAATATAGCCTTACACTAGGTAATAACATAATAAACAATGTTTTAATTTAAAAAAAATATTTCAAATGCCCCAATACAAATCAATTAAGTTCTAATTTTTCCAGGAATTTTTATCATTTATGTATTCATCAATTTTGTAATAGCTTTTTTTCATTAAACTATCTTTGACATATATTTTAAATTTATTTGAGGGTAAATTAACCACATGTTCTGGAATTTTATTTTAGAAGAATATACTTACATCTTACTTATTTACTCGTAAACAGTGTTATTATGCACCTGCAGTAAGGCGGGTGCTAAAACCTCAATTACTACCACGGGCTTTTTCCTTGTAAATCTAAGTGTAAAAACAGACACAAAGCGGGCGCGGGTGTAGTTTTAACATATTAAATCGCGCTTCACAAACACACCGATCGTGACGCGTGACGCGCCTGGCTGTTACAGTCGCGGATGCGGGCGTGGGTGAGCGTGGCGGGTGGCTTCATTAACGCGACTGGGTTTCTGAAGGAGCCTCAGCCCGTATAGCGCCCAACGCTCAAGGGCTCCCCGCGGGGGGAGCCTCGGCTTGGGTTGTCGCTCTCAGGGGCGTCCCGCTTACGCCGGTCGAAAGGACGCCCCCGAGAGCCCAGTGAAGCAGTAATGGCTGCAACAGCCAACTGCATAGTCAGTACAAAATAAAAAAAAAACTGGGTTTCTCCCGTACAACCCGCCTGTATCGGCCACACCGGACGGTGCGTGTAGACTGTTTAGTCGCTCGTTACTGGTTGGTGAGATAAACCAGATTTCAGATTTCACATTTTCAGATTCAGATTCCATTGAAGGTATGAATTTTCCATTAATGAAATGTCTTCTTTACCCATTATATAAACTTTCCAATGTTTT
Source organism: Apoda limacodes (assembly GCA_946406115.1). Taxonomy (NCBI): domain Eukaryota; kingdom Metazoa; phylum Arthropoda; class Insecta; order Lepidoptera; family Limacodidae; genus Apoda; species Apoda limacodes. The sequence continues at coordinate 1,992,463 of OX291542.1, read as the reverse complement.
ATTACGTTAAGGGCCTGATTCTCGTGCTGAAGAGATAATCTCGAATTCGAGATACGTTTAATTGATTTACTCATGGCTTGTTAATCTCAGTAACTGTTTAAGTCGATAGATCTTAAACTAGATATGTCCAAAAAACGATTTGGATATAGTTTGCAAATTGTTTTTCGTATGCTTAGAACCTCTCTTTGGGCATATGTCGTACGCTAGTGGTCGACATGCATCGAGTGGTCGGTAGCAGTAGAGATGGGATGTCGCACGGAAAGTGGTGTGAAAAGGAAATCTGTTTAGTAGTATGTATGTGCCCTAACAAACAGAAAGACATACAACCATTACAATATAAAAAAATGGAGTCAACACTTATTAGTCGTTTAGTTCTTAATACTTCTCGATCATCTTTCAAATGAGCCAAGTGAAATGAAAGTTTTTCTCCTTATCTCGGTACTCTCAAGTTCAGTTTCAAAATCGATAATTTATTTTTTCAATTATTCTTTTTTTGAATCGATAAGGCCACATAAGTATATGTATACATTTTCTTACTGTGGTTTTCGAACCGGAAAACGAATACAATCACTTAATTATTATTATTATACCGGCCCACCCTGCATATTATACCGGCCCACCCTGCATATTATACCGGCCCACCCTGCATATTTCATAGAAAACACTCAGACTCAATTCATACATAAATGTTCATCAACAAATGTTTATCTGTGTGGGGATCGAACCGAATCCTTGATTAGATCGGCAAGCAGCCCCAACTACCAACCAGAAATATAGCGTGTGTATGTATTTATGACATGGCTTACCGTTAAACAAACCTTCGTCATCCCCTCCCAATAAACCCTTGAGACCTATTAAAAAAAATCATACTTTATAAAACACAGTAAAGGTTACACAATAAATATTTATATCATCTTTATCAAAGCTTTATAGATAAAGTAAGTCGCACATAATTTGCTGCCAGGTAAACCTGTCTTCACAGTCGGGTGTATAATGGTTGCTTGTTACAAAACAATATTGTATTCTTGACACTTATTTATACATTTCTGTAAGAAAGTGCAACGTATTTAAATTAAAATTAGGTATGATGTAAGTTTGAACCACGAGAAATGAGAATTTAGGTACATAAAAAAGGGAAGAACAATATTCAGCGCGTGAGATAGGCGTGCGATTGGGTGTGTGAGATAGGTCGGCGATTGACTGTGTGAGATAGGTCGGCGATTGGGTGTGTGAGATAGGAGTACGATTGGGTGTGTGGGATAGGTGTACGATCGGGTGTGTGAGATAGCTGAACGATAAGGTGTGTGAGAAAGATGTACGATTGGGTGTGTGAGATACCTTGACGATTAGGTATATGAGATAGCTCGACGATTCTGTGTGCGAGATAACTCAATGATTGGGTGTGTGAGATAGCTGTACGAAATATAAAATATAAAAGTAAAAGTGTTTTATTAAAGTAAGAGTGTGAAAAAAAAAACAACTGGATTCAATAAGATGCACTAAAAAGGTAAAAATAATTACTTATTTCCAAAAATCTGATCTAAATTACAGTTTGAAGTTGGTGTCATGAAATTGAAGTGTGTTATAAACTGTTAGGTTCATACACCAACTTCAAACTGTAATACAAAGAGATTTCTCGTACACTAAAAACATCGATACTCGTAACAGAATTTTATGCAATTATCAACATAAAAGGCGTTTCACCATTTCCAAATCAACATCATTTTTTTTTTTACTAAAAATATAAGTTTTAAATTCACAACATTAATATTAGAACATCTCGAAAGTATACCCTTCTAAATAAAAATAAGGATTTTTAAAATCCGTCTATATATTACGGAGTTATGCCCAAACATACATAAAAAAAATACAAACATCCGAATTGAGAACCTCCTCCTTTTTTTAAGTAGGTTTAAAAATTAAAATTACTCTCTTTTCAAGCGAGCAAAACAAAATAGTTTACTACATAAAAAGTCACAAATTGCCCTGAGAGCTCTAAAGTGAGCTTTTTTTTTCTGACTGACTATGCAGTTGGCTGTTGGCTGTTGGCTGTTGGCTGTTGGCTGTTAGCGCCATTAGTGACCACCGCTCGAGGGCTTCCTACGGGGGGAGCTTCCTCGGCTTGGGTTGTCGCTCTCGGGGGCGTCCTTTCAACCGGCGTGAAGACCGGCGAAGGTTACACGGGTGCGGTTGCGATTGAGTGGGGGCGAAAAGCGCCCCGGCACTCTTTGATACCTCGTGTATCCTTGCGGGCGCCGACTAACCCGGGGACGTCGGCGTCGTGTTCATTCTATCTCTTGTATGCCACGATATTTGTATTCTTTTAATATTACTTTTAAGCTGTTTGACATAAAAGAAAAAGTTATGTGTACAAACATAAAAAACGCTTAATCGTATTCAGTCGCACAATCTCATAATACAATACAACACTTACCCTGATTTTGGCTCTCTTGCCATGGATGGCAGGCCACAAAGCTGACCTGTAAATATAAGAGAAATTACTCAGTAACCGCACACTGTGTCCAGACGCAGTCGCAACGCATAACATGTATGTATGTATGTATGGTGTAAGGCTAAAAGTGAATACTTTGTACTGGCTCGTAACTTTTACTGCCTTGATATCTCCTAATCTTAAAATCACTTTTTATTAAAAGAAAAGAAAAAACGCCAAAATATAAAATAAAAAAATGAACAGAAAGAGAGAGAGAAAAAAAAACCATACAAAAAAAACAAATTATAGTCTATTTAAAACGAGATGTTGCGAGATATGTGGTGTTCAGCTCAGCGTAAGCCACTACCAACAGTTGCAACATGTGTGTGTGTGTGTGTGTGTTTATATAGGTAGGTTTGTATACAATTAAAAACAGTAACAAGGAAAAGAAAAGAAAACTAAAATTTATGACTAGATATATATAATATTTATATATACAGAAATAGATTATAAATATCCTGAATTCTAAACTAATTTATAAATGAATACATTTCTTGTGCATCTCTTGACATTAACGTCATTTACAGTGCAGGGTTAAGAAAAGGGCTATAGTTACGCTGACTTCTGATTAGACATTAAAAACAACTTAAAATTGTGTCTGAAGCTGGCCACTGAGTTAAGGTTATGTAATGTTGGTGGTAAATTGTTCCATATTTTAGCAGCCGCATACCTAAATAACCTAAATTACCGGTAACAGTACTATTAACTCCACTAATAAGTCACTATTTCCAATCAGATGTCACTGTATGACCAAAAGTTGTGAGGTTTAATGAACAAAATGAGTGTTTCCGATGTTCACTTGCTTTGTTTTGACGATTTTTTTAAGTTTGGAGTTCATCGAGTTATTTCAATTACATTATTAAAAATTAAAATTTGCTTGCGATATATGTTAAATCCGTGAACCCCTATTACTAGCAGAGACATTGTTAAAAGAAAATCTAAAAGAATGAAAGAATGCTAAAAAAAATGTATAGAATGGGGCAAATTTTCTGAAATACAGTTATACCTATGTTTAAACTACAGACCTCTTAACTTTAGACCTATTTCTATAACACATATTTAGAGTGAAATCTTTGATAAACTCCTTCTAAAACCAAATTAGCATTTACTTTGGTACAAGCGCTGCTTATATTCGTATTTACGTATTATTCTGGAACTTATCCAACACATATTTGATGCGGAGGATTCAGTGGATGCCCTGGGTGTTTTCTGTGATCTATTCAAAGCATTCGATTGCGTCAATCATGAAACCCTAACCAGGATATTGCAACACCATGGTATAATAAATACTGCTCTAAAACTTATTAGCTCTTATCTAAGCCGTATGATCCAGAAGGTTGTAATGAATGGAAAGCGCACACATACTAGTAGGTCCAACACTAAAATAGGTGTCCCACAGGTTTACATCATTTGGACGTTCCTGTTTCTAGTATACCTTATATACCTAGTATACCTGGTATACCTAGTATTAATGATCTGATGTTGTTAAATATATAAACATAAAATAGTGTTTGCGAATGACACATAAAAAATTTATTCCAATTTAAAAGAAGCGAAACAAACTCTAGATAATGTTAAAATTATCTGTCTTAAATTCTCCACTGGTTTAATGTAAGCCATTTGTTGTTAAATAGTAACAGAATTTGTAAAACAGAAACATGTATGAATAGCTTATTATGCAGTAAGCGACTTTACTACCTCAATGATGAAAATACATGAGATTAAATAAATTATTGTTAACATAATATATTCGATAATAACAAATTGTAATCACAATAAAAATGTAAACGACCGACGGCTGTAAAGTCGGTCCTTCGCCGTTTCTCTTCGCCAAAACGCAATTTTGATTCCGAAACGTTAGTAATTAGTGACTTGTGGTCAACTGACTTTAAAAAAGTGATATGACATATGTATGACATCCAGGTTTGAGAAATAAAGCAAATTTATATTTCACTTTATTTAAAAATTTGTAAACAGAAACTTGTCAAAAAATCTTATTGTATAAATAAATACTACCTTGATGATAAAAACTTATGAAATTAAATGATTTTTTAAGGCGTAGGGGCCGCGTGCAGCTGATCTATATACACTTATATTACAAATAGGTAAAGTTTATCTGTATATGTAGAATGTACCTCAGGGGTGAACATAAGCTGTATATTTAAGTGTACCTCAGGGGTGAACATAAGCTGTATATTGTCCCGTTAAAATAAAAAGAGAGTAATTAAGCAACGTACTCGTTATTTGAATGATTGCAACAAAGGCCGCAACAGCATATAATTCCATGTTTAAGTTAATTCACAAATCCATGAAATATTAATTGAAGTTGTATTTAAAGTTGGTAGGTGTAATAAGAAATTTTAGTTGGTAGGTGTAATAATAAATTTAAGTTGGTAGGTGTAATAATAAATTTTAGTTGGTAGTTGTAATAACAAATTATTATCAACAAAATCTACTTCTCGTCAGGGAAATGTCATAGCAAGAAGAATTGTTATTCACACAACATTATTTGGACGAGTAGTTTGGGTTTTAAGATGGTAGGATTATAAAGGGGACGATAGTTCGCAGCCATCTGGTTAAATTAGCCAGTTAATAAGGCGCCTAGGCAGATCGTTAAGTATGAAAAATAAAATTATCATATAACTGAACAGATTCTTATATGAAACTTGACTGGAACGCTCCGCTCGCTCAGCTTGCTCAGGTCGCTCCGCATCTACATTAACGCAATATTAACCGACCCTTACCCAACATACATGACTTATACAGTATGATTTCTGTTCCTTTCTTTTCCATACTTAACAATCTGGCTAGGCGTCCAATTAACTGCCTAATTTAACCAGATGGCTGCGACATATAGAACGGGAAGATTTTACACTCCTGGAAACTAGCTATATAAATTAAAATGATTAAAAATAAGACAAAATTAAATATACTTACCAAGAACGCGAAGAGGTACACAGAGGACTTCATCGCGAACGTGTTACAAGTTACCTCTGAATTTATCAAACTTCCTCTCACTATATATAAGACAAATTCATTTGCATATCAATACAAATATGTATATTATAAGTAAATAAGCTCGTCTCGCGCGCACACTGAAGTAAATACAGAATTTTGTAAGCACAAGTGTACGAACAATTGTTTCCGGGCACAAGTGTACCTACGTGTGTATCCCAGCACAAGTGGTCCTATCACCAAAATTTTTTTGCAAAACGATTTAACATTACAAAAATATGTTCTTTTATATTGTTTAATAAATAATTTTACGAAATTATACATTATTTTACATTTGAATTAATAAACTTAAAGGTGACAATAAGGCGCAAATAAATATAATACTTTGGGGTTCAACAAAATACCCTTGTGAGATCGGCCAGTCCGTCACGGATTACGAGCGCGAGACAACACTTCATGGCAGGTGGTTCCTGCCACGAACGCTTAGGTTATAAAATGTTGTCGAAGTTTTCTTTATGGATTGGGGTTCTTTAAAAGGTTGGTAGGCAAATGTGGGCCGTAAGCTCCTTAACCACATTTGTATAAAAAATATCTAAATAAAAATGAGTGCTATGAGTCTATAGGGATATAAACATGTAAAAGTAGATGATTTTTTTGACCGCACCTCATCATGTGACTTACGTGCATCGTATCTCTACCTTTTTATCCGACTACTCTGAAGGGTCGGTCGGAAGTCGGTGGTGGCCGAGGGATTTAAATTTCACTTTACGTCCCAAGCGGCGGGGGTTCGAACCCCGGGGTCGGCGTGTACCGATGAGTCTTTTCTTAATTTCTCAAGTACACTGATTTATTTATTCACACCACTGGCTTTTTGGTTGAGGAAAACATCGTAAGGAAACGTGCGTACGTCAAGAAAAAAAAAAGACGTATGTGAAGTCCGCAATCCGCACTGGGCTCGCGTGTGGACTATGGCCCAAATCACCCTCGCTTATGAGGGTAGGCCGTGCCCTAACAGTGGGAACGTATGACGTATGACGGCTACTCTGAAGGGTTGTGTTTTTGTGTTCCGCATCTCACAGACTATGTGACGTCATATTAAATCCAACTTGGCGGATATCACTTGCGTAATACTCTGAGCAGACTTAGCTCTAAGTTTCTATTCAACCATTTCGAAAACGTTTAATCCAGCAGTGTATGTAGTGTAGGTGTAGGTATGTTGTGTTCATACTTGTATGTTTCCGTCTAGCTCCTGACCTACTTATATTTTGACAAATGTGGTGTCTTTGGCTATCGTGCTTAATATCTAATTAAAATATGAGCACTTAACAATGTATGTCTAGTCTCCAATAATCTTTCTTTGATATAACTTGGGTGTCACGTTTTAAGTTTTTAATCTTTTTTCTGTTTTGTCATTTCTAATCCTCTAAAATAGTGGGTATTTAAGAGGATTAAGAGTTAAATTACCTTTTGACCTTCTAGTGTACTGTTGTACTGTTGTACTGTTGTACTGTTGTACTGTTGTACTGTTGTGCTGTTGTACTGTTGTACTGTTGTACTGTTGTACTGTTGTACTGTTGTACTGTTGTACTGTTGTACTGTTGTACTGTTGTACTGTTGTACTGTTGTACTGTTGTACTGTTGTACTGTTGTACTGTTGTACTGTTGTACTGTTGTACTGTTGTACTGTTGTACTGTTGTACTGTTGTACTGTTGTACTGTTGTACTGTTGTACTGTTGTACTGTTGTACTGTTGTACTGTTGTACTGTTGTACTGTTGTACTGTTGTACTGTTGTACTGTTGTACTGTTGTACTGTTGTACTGTTGTACTGTTGTACTGTTGTACTGTTGTACTGTTGTACTGTTGTACTGTTGTACTGTTGTACTGTTGTACTGTTGTACTGTTGTACTGTTGTACTGTTGTACTGTTGTACTGTTGTACTGTTGTACTGTTGTACTGCTGTACTGCTGTACTGTTGTACTGTTGTACTGTTGTACTGTTGTACTGTTGTACTGTTGTACTGTTGTACTGTTGTACTGTTGTACTGTTGTACTGTTGTACTGTTGTACTGTTGTACTGTTGTACTGTTGTACTGTTGTACTGTTGTACTGTTGTACTGTTGTACTGTTGTACTGTTGTACTGTTGTACTGTTGTACTGTTGTACTGTTGTACTGTTGTACTGTTGTACTGTTGTACTGTTGTACTGTTGTACTGTTGTACTGTTGTACTGTTGCCAATGCACCTGGACCCCCACCACCACCACCTTTACCCGTGACTCGGTTCAAAGACGAGCTGTGAGAATAATTGATGATCCCAAACTTATAAGTGTCATTGAGCACTTTGTCTCACACCCACTTTCTTCCATCGCACAGCGGACTATTGGCAGGGATATCAAAATGAATTTAACACCAAGAAGGGTCGGTAAGAAACTGAGTAGTTAATCTTTTTAACCGGCTTCAAAAAAGGAGAAGATTCTCAATTCAGATGTTTATATATTTTTTTTGCATGTGCGCGCATAACTCCGTCATATATAGACGGATTTGCAAATTTATTTAAAAGGGTATTCTTCCGAGGTGGTACCATATTATTGTAGTGAATTTAGAACTTAAACTATTGGTCAAAAAAATAATTAGTGTTAATTTGGAACTGGTGAACCGCCTATTATGTTGATGATTGTATAAAATTCTGTTACGAGTATGGATAACTGTAATTTAGATGAGATTTTTGGAAATAAGTAATTATTTTTACCTTTTTAGTCGCCGGTTGTTTTTTTTTGTTTAAATTTTTTTTCTTTAAGTTCATAATTAAAACAATACATTATTATTTAAAAGTAGGTAAAGACATAATATAAAATATTATACTTTGAAAAATGCATAAGTCTCTTAATTAAAATTCTAATTCTTCCCAGCATTTCATTAATTTATTTATTAACTTTGTAATAGTTTCGTTTTATCTAACTGTCTTCGACATTCATTTTAAATTTTTATTCTTATTCCTTATTCCTCCTATATCCTTATCCTTATCCTTATCCTTATCCTTATTCCCTGTATCGACATTATACAGGTCACTATTATTGGCATAAATTTTTTTTGCGTACATAGATTTTGGAACAACCAATGTATCCTATTTCCTTGCATTTACACTATGTAGGTCACTAATTTTAGCAAATAAATGCATTTTTGTTTACGTACATACATTATACAAGTGTAAATATATTGGGAAGGAATCCATACTAATATTATAAATGCGAATTTGCTAATTTTAACTATGTTGCTGGCGGGTATATTAATCGGTTTACAACCTTTGTTTTTGTATTTATTAACTATTATATTTTTTATACTGTATAATTTATTTTATGATTTGCAATGATATTGATGAAGATGGTAACCAGAGTGATTGAGATCACTTCCTTGCTATTGCTTCATTCAGATGAATTGAGTAGCAGCGATAGCTTTTTAAGTCTTTCTGATTCTATCAGAAACTTAATTCTTGCTTCTCAGGTTGTCTTCAAAACTTCAATGCTATTCATATAAATGCACAAAGCATTCCAGCTCATTATCGTGACATGCTTGCAACCAAATATATATATAATAATAACAACATACACGCTATTCTCGTATCAGAATGTCTCCCTTCTACTTCCTACTCTTTACCAGGTTTCCACCTTATTCGCAATGACCTCACAGAGCGTGGTGGAGGTGGGGTTGCCATTTATCTTCGATCTAGTATACCTTTCTCAGTAATTACCATGTCAATTCAGTCTTCCTCACCAGCTGCGGAACAGCTTCTTATTGAAATATCTCTACGAACATTAAAATCCTTCTTGGTGTATATTGAAGTCCTTCACTTTTCTCATTCTCTCACCCTCTCTTCTCATTTGAATCTCTACTAGTACCGTTCTCACCACTCTATAGTCATTCCATTATAATGGGTGACTTTACACTTGCCTTTTAAAAAAACTTTCGTGCTAATCAACTTCAAGGGTAAAAAATGGTTTATCTCGATTTCCGGCAAAATTACAAATCCTGTGGAAAAAAGTTTAATGGCAAAGTTGTAGGTAATAATCTACAACAATTGTATTTACAATTTTTTCACAAAGCCTCAAAATTTATGTGAAAAATTCAAATAACCAAGTTTTTAGTTTATTTTATTATCGTTTTCAAAACAAATCTTTGTGAAAACTAACCTTATTATGTCCCAAATACACTGTAATTTATTTGATTTAAAATATTTATTTTTTCACCTTATTTTGACTTAATATCAAAAAAGCACCCTAATTTTTAAATAAAAAATTCTCGCGTCAGAATATCAGCTTTTTTCAAAAAGTCGGTAAGCTTTTTGTTCGTTGAAATCTTTACTTTTTGATTGTGTAAAAAAGATATACATTTCTGTAGTAAAGGTTCTCAGAAAATGCAAAAAATTTAAAGAAACTCGAATTCGAAATTTTTTAAAATCATTATGTACAATTTCATCAAAAAAATGTGATTGCTGCAATTTTCTTCAGTTAAAAAGTTTATTTATTAAATTCTGATAACATTTATGTCATAGAAAATCTCATAAAATATAAATATACCTACATGTAAATCGTAGTATTGAATTTAGATACTTCATTCTGATTACGTGATTACGATTATTCTGTTTCGTTGTCAACGATATAATTAATAATAAAATTCTTAGTGATTTCCCCTTTTTTCTTTTAGTTCTTTTGTTATAAAAATTCGCCAAACAAACACACAGTGTGGTTATGAGCTTTAGCTTGCTTTAGCATTAAAATGCTGAAATGTTTTTATGGAAATCATTTAATGTGTTTTGTTGCTGAACATACTGTAATATATTATCTCTTGTATCGTTACTTTGAACAGATGAAATTATTTTTATTTTATTTGGGACATAATAAGGTTAGTTTTCACCAAATTTCGTAGAAAGAAAGTTTTTTTTTGAAAACGATAGTAAAAAAAACCAAAAACTTGGTTATTTGAATTTTTAACATAAAATTTCAGGCTTTGTGAAAAAATTGTAAATACAGAAGTTGTAGATCTTTTTATTACCTACAACTTTGCCCTTTAACTTTTTTCCATAGGACTTGTAGTTTTGCCAGAAATGGAGATAAACCATTTTTTACCCTAAAATATCCCCCCTCCCACTTCCTGAACTCGGACGCCCGTATTTTATTTTTCCTTTAATTTTTATCATATTCCCCTCCTTTTGTAATGGATTTCATCCTACTATTATTATTTTTCACTTTTTACCATTTTTGAAGGCTTCGGCCACGACCTAATCTTAATCTATTTATCTTACAAAAGTCGTCCACTTAAACTGAAGTCTAAACACTAGCTCTAACATTCAATGTGTGACTGTATATCTCATCCAAATCTGTCACAGAATTGGATGGAAGAGATTGAATGAATAGTACCGGTGTCAGCGGAGTTTACTCCTCTGAATCATTGTCAAGAAACGTGAGTGGCCTGCTGTTAATTGTTGCTTCGCAGTCACATAGGATGGTTTGTAGCTCCATCACCGAGAATGATGCCCTACATATACTTTACGAAGCATTTGTTTCCATTTGTGCCTTCCAGACGTTCATAGAACCCTCCCCATCATGGAATAAATATCCATCGAACCTTAACGACGGAAGAGAATTGCTGTATTTCGTCCCATTCAAGATTTCTTAACTAGTCCTCTAGGCCGTGAAAATTAGTATCGTGTCACTATATAGACAACTGATTCGTCCACGACGTGCTTTAAACCGTCATAGAGCTAAATTAAGTCGTTTGTAGATAAGGACTCCACAACTTCTAAACGAATAGCACAAAATGTAGCGCAAGTGAATAACATGATCCACATTTTGTGAACTGGTTTCAATATTAATGGACCAGCTAGATCTACCCCTGTGACCTGAAAACCCGTAATTGCTACCCTGGAGGTAGGTTTGCTGGTGGCGTTTGTCAGCCTTTAGCTTTGAACCTTTTGTTATTGATACAGACTCCCTCGCAGCCTAGTTAACACACTACCAGTTGCCGATTGCTGCGCAGAAGGTCTGGGTTCGATTCCCGCATTAGACAAACATTTATGTGATAAATAACATTTGTGTTTGTCTTGAGTCTGGTTGTATTTATGTATAATATGTACGTATTTACAAAAAAAAAGTAATATATATGTATCTGTATCCGTTGTCTGACACCCATAACACAAGCTATGCTTACTTTGGGGCCAGACGGCGTTGTGTGTAATGTCCAAAAATATTTATTATTATTTATTTATTTATAGTTGCGAACTGTTCTCTTTACAATCTTCCTCAAACCAATGACCCAAAAATGTTGGCTTAAATTCATTATTAATGTTTGAGTACCAGCGAGGTTCAGTATTGTATGCCTCTGATTTACTAATCGTTGCACGATTGACTCTTCTCCGGGTAAGACTATAGGGAATTCAAAATCCTAATTATCGCTAGGTTAACCTAATTTTGTGTTTAGTCTAATAATTTCATTGTCATCAAACAAATGTTACAATGTTTTTATTGTTTAAAATTGAAGTTTAATACTTTTGTTTAATGAGCTTAAAAAGTAACTTCTCAGCATATTTGCACTCATCGTAAGTTAATTCACATGAAAAATTCTTTGGTTTGTCTTTCAGTCTAAGAATCCGTCCAATAGTACCAACTATTTAAGTGTGTATTTAGAAATAGGTAAAATAAGTTGTAGGGATCACAGATCAGATAGGTCTATCTTGGAAAAACACTGAAGATTAGTAGACATATGGGCAATAGTGTCAGATATTCCTTCAGTAATACCCTGAATAGTCCAACCTATTTTGAACGAACGGTTGTCAATCTGTAATTAATATGTCACATGTCACCAGTCAGTAATATATCGGAATAGTCAGCGCCTATCAAAATTGAGACCTGGTCATCAGAGGCATATCAGTCGTGTCCGTTAAAAATATACCTTGTTGTCGTTAAACATTTGCAGTAGAACATTTATGTTAACAACTACAAATGTTTGACTGTTCTACCACTGACAAATTCATACTTAACTCGCTCTTGAGACTCTTCAAAATAATATCGTAGATATTGTGTAATTTTCTGCCCGTCTCTAATCCACCAAACAAACAGTGACTAATAACTACTTTCTTTGAAATCTTCATATTTAATTCTTTGACAATATCTCCTCTAATATATGATCTTTGAGAACTATAGTTCTCACACGAACTTCTTTTCCTTGATAAACAATTTTGACAGCTAATGTCTGAAATAATGTTTATAGTTCTTTGTTGGCATTTTAAATTACTGCATTTTGCAGAAACACCCGACTGATCCTAGCTCGAACTTAAAGATTTCTATTACAGGTCAGGACACATCAGAGTAGTATGTCTATTTTTGCAGTAGAAACATTTTGGAAAACTCTTGAATTATTTTATGTAAGTATACAGACAATTATTTATTTCTATAAAAAAAAATTACAATCAAATCAAATACAAAAATTCAATATAACATTTTTTTTTTCTCTCTCTCTCTCTCAATTCTCTCTTTTATTGTAATTTTATCTGCTTTGTGACATTCAGAACTGGCATGAGACACTTTGTTAAACCACAGACAGCTACAGCAGTGTAAGTGGCTTGCTTTGCTTGTTTTGATTCAGACTCAGATACGAAACACGCTATTGGTACAGTCGAAGATGGTGTAGTAATTTGTACAAACCCTTCCCGGGCCATATTTATTCTTTCCTCTGACTCTACCTCTTTTTTAACCAACATCATCAGTCTACCTTAATTATCTTCTTCTCTTACCTCTGAGTCACACTGAGAACGGTTACAAGTACGCCACATATTCTCAAAGAGCACCGATTTAATCATTGGACACAATTTAGAAGCAAATTTATCCTAAGTTACCTTAACTGTATCGAGCGCTTGAAGGTGTGTTTGAAGGTTGCCATAGAGAAGCGATAGGCGGATTCTCTCGCCTTTTAATTGGGACCATACGGTGCTCAAAAGTCCTCTTACATACGTTTCGATAATGACATCTTCTCTAGCAAATCTAGACTTTAGTGCATCAACAGCTTTTCCGTAGTTCTCGGACGATAAAGATGTCATCGATTGTATTAAGTATTGGAAAGTTGTCCTATTCTTTATCATCATAAATCTTGCGGAACTAACGCCAGAACAGCAACCAGTTCTTTACGTTACCGTCGAACTTTGAGAGTTATAATTTTGGCATGTTGATGTTATGACGTTTGCAATGTGAAGAACGTATTGCGCCAAACTGCGTATAACCATAATTACAAGAGTCAAATGTATGTTATGAGTATGAGCTCGTTGCATTAAGCAATGCCGGTGGACTTAATAACTTTTTATATAACTTTTGAACATGCACCCACCTCTTCTTGTATTTTTTTGTATTTCGATGCGTCATCTTGGTCGATTTCATACCTTTTGTCGTCAAAGTTTTCGGCTTGACAATATAAATCAGATATCGCTGAAGGTGGCAAAGATATCCTCAATTCTGTGGTTTCATTGTTATAATTTGACCGACTATAGTTGTAAATTGCCGACGTAATTGCGTCCGTTTACGTTTTAGCTGTTCCATACTTTGGCCTTTCTCCTGTCCAAAGATTGCAAATGCTTTATTTACTTACGGTCGCCACTATTTCACAGAAAAGTAAAATCCGTAAACCGTTTTTATTGATTATATTTTCCTATGTCAATTTGTTAAACACCCGTTGCCGAGCAACTACGATTGGATCATCACAGCAGGAATAAATTGATTCACTGGCGAGAAGATCCTACGTTATCTTTGAGTTGAACACCAATACTTACGGTCTTCATTAGAGCTTGCTGATAGGATAGGTGTTCACTTCCCTCGCGCTGCTTCCGTTTTGTCCAGCTTTTATACGTCGACGATAGCCGAAAGCCTCTATGAGGAAGCACTGCTTCTTCGCAATGAGCTAATTGGAATCCACCATTTTTGGAAATGAATTTCTATATTGGAGTTGATAATCTGTTATCATCCTACTGGCTGGTTTGAATGTTGAAGTATGTTTGTAGTTTGAATATTATGAGTGACTTTAAAAAGGTTTTGTTTTAACTGAATGACATGTTTTGGTGAAAAACAATATATTTGATTTTGTGTTTTTAAAATATATTTTATCTCATGCAATCAATTGATTCAGTAAACTGATTAAGTATCCCACTGCATTTTATTTAAGTACAAAAAGAAAGTTTAGCAACACTGCAAAGTTTGTGACCTAGCGTCACAACATTCTAACTCTCTTGATCTCCTTAATGGTCTCGCCGAGGAGTTCCAGTAGGATTTTTTTTTTCACCGTAGTCTATGGACGATTGCAACACCAGGGGTATCACTTACGCGTTGCCGACCCTTCAGAAATCTAATAACTTCTTTCTTGAAGAACTCCATACTGTAGTCCTTGCAGAAAACCTTGGCAGGGAGCTCATTCCACAACTTAAGCGTTCGCGGAAGGAAGTTTCTCTGAAACCGCACTGTACGCGACCATTTAGGTTCTAAAGTGTGAGAATGAATTGCCTGCCGATGGCGAGCGGTGCGATGGTAGAAAGTAGCCGTGGGCATCATTTCGAACAATTCCTCAGAACACAACCCATTGTACAAGCGGTAGAACACACACAGTGAGGCAAAGTCTCTCCTCAGACTTAAGGGCTCGATACCGCAAGTGAGTTTGGAATCGTCGACAGTTCTCACAGCCCGTCGTTGAACCAAGTCAAAAGGGCCAAGCTGGTATCCGGGTGCACCTGTCCAGAGATGGCAGCAGTACTCCATACGGGGCCGAACTTCGACTTGTAAAGTAACAACCTTTGCCCCGACGTGAAGTACTGCTTCGCTCTGTTGAGTACACCAAGTTTTTTTTGACGCCAGCTTCACCGTATCTTGTAAATGATCTCGGAACTAAACATCGCTGGAGATGTCGATACCAAGGATCCCAATGCTCTTGGAGATAGAGAGGATACTCTGATCTTTCAGAATGTCGACAACCCGGATTCAGTAGCAATACTTGGACTACATACCAACCGATTACAGCTTGTTTCTCCTTTCAGATGGAAGCTCTTTTAGCTCCCAAAACCTGGGCCAATCACACTGTGTTGTCTACCATTGCCCGGATTTTTAACTCCTACGGCTGGCTTGCTCCTGTGGTTTTTAGGGCTAAGTGTCATTAACAAAAGCTGTGGCTGTAGGGACACTGGCATCCTTGTTGAAATATAGATTATACATTCTATGACATAGATCATATTTTCATTTAATGTCATTGATGTCATTACTTTATACTAAATCCACAGATTTGTCAAACCCAATTTTTCAAACAGTAAGTGGTGGATCAAATATAAACATAGAAAAATTTGAAGGAACATCTAATTACAATTCCTGGAAATTTCAAATGTAACTTCTATTGATTAACCATTGTCTTTTGCCAAGGTAACATTTAATGCTACGCTTGATCACAATAGAGATCAAAAAGCTTACTATATTTGATTACAAAAATTTGAATTTATAAAATTGAGAAAATTACAAATCCTGTGGAAAAAAGTTTAATGGCAAAGTTGTAGGTAATAATCTACAACAATTGTATTTACAATTTTTTCACAAAGCCTCAAAATTTATGTGAAAAATTCAAATAACCAAGTTTTTAGTTTATTTTATTATCGTTTTCAAAACAAATCTTTGTGAAAACTAACCTTATTATGTCCCAAATACACTGTAATTTATTTGATTTAAAATATTTATTTTTTCACCTTATTTTGACTTAATATCAAAAAAGCACCCTAATTTTTAAATAAAAAATTCTCGCGTCAGAATATCAGCTTTTTTCAAAAAGTCGGTAAGCTTTTTGTTCGTTGAAATCTTTACTTTTTGATTGTGTAAAAAAGATATACATTTCTGTAGTAAAGGTTCTCAGAAAATGCAAAAAATTTAAAGAAACTCGAATTCGAAATTTTTTAAAATCATTATGTACAATTTCATCAAAAAAATGTGATTGCTGCAATTTTCTTCAGTTAAAAAGTTTATTTATTAAATTCTGATAACATTTATGTCATAGAAAATCTCATAAAATATAAATATACCTACATGTAAATCGTAGTATTGAATTTAGATACTTCATTCTGATTACGTGATTACGATTATTCTGTTTCGTTGTCAACGATATAATTAATAATAAAATTCTTAGTGATTTCCCCTTTTTTCTTTTAGTTCTTTTGTTATAAAAATTCGCCAAACAAACACACAGTGTGGTTATGAGCTTTAGCTTGCTTTAGCATTAAAATGCTGAAATGTTTTTATGGAAATCATTTAATGTGTTTTGTTGCTGAACATACTGTAATATATTATCTCTTGTATCGTTACTTTGAACAGATGAAATTATTTTTATTTTATTTGGGACATAATAAGGTTAGTTTTCACCAAATTTCGTAGAAAGAAAGTTTTTTTTTGAAAACGATAGTAAAAAAAACCAAAAACTTGGTTATTTGAATTTTTAACATAAAATTTCAGGCTTTGTGAAAAAATTGTAAATACAGAAGTTGTAGATCTTTTTATTACCTACAACTTTGCCCTTTAACTTTTTTCCATAGGACTTGTAGTTTTGCCAGAAATGGAGATAAACCATTTTTTACCCTAAAATATCCCCCCTCCCACTTCCTGAACTCGGACGCCCGTATTTTATTTTTCCTTTAATTTTTATCATATTCCCCTCCTTTTGTAATGGATTTCATCCTACTATTATTATTTTTCACTTTTTACCATTTTTGAAGGCTTCGGCCACGACCTAATCTTAATCTATTTATCTTACAAAAGTCGTCCACTTAAACTGAAGTCTAAACACTAGCTCTAACATTCAATGTGTGACTGTATATCTCATCCAAATCTGTCACAGAATTGGATGGAAGAGATTGAATGAATAGTACCGGTGTCAGCGGAGTTTACTCCTCTGAATCATTGTCAAGAAACGTGAGTGGCCTGCTGTTAATTGTTGCTTCGCAGTCACATAGGATGGTTTGTAGCTCCATCACCGAGAATGATGCCCTACATATACTTTACGAAGCATTTGTTTCCATTTGTGCCTTCCAGACGTTCATAGAACCCTCCCCATCATGGAATAAATATCCATCGAACCTTAACGACGGAAGAGAATTGCTGTATTTCGTCCCATTCAAGATTTCTTAACTAGTCCTCTAGGCCGTGAAAATTAGTATCGTGTCACTATATAGACAACTGATTCGTCCACGACGTGCTTTAAACCGTCATAGAGCTAAATTAAGTCGTTTGTAGATAAGGACTCCACAACTTCTAAACGAATAGCACAAAATGTAGCGCAAGTGAATAACATGATCCACATTTTGTGAACTGGTTTCAATATTAATGGACCAGCTAGATCTACCCCTGTGACCTGAAAACCCGTAATTGCTACCCTGGAGGTAGGTTTGCTGGTGGCGTTTGTCAGCCTTTAGCTTTGAACCTTTTGTTATTGATACAGACTCCCTCGCAGCCTAGTTAACACACTACCAGTTGCCGATTGCTGCGCAGAAGGTCTGGGTTCGATTCCCGCATTAGACAAACATTTATGTGATAAATAACATTTGTGTTTGTCTTGAGTCTGGTTGTATTTATGTATAATATGTACGTATTTACAAAAAAAAAGTAATATATATGTATCTGTATCCGTTGTCTGACACCCATAACACAAGCTATGCTTACTTTGGGGCCAGACGGCGTTGTGTGTAATGTCCAAAAATATTTATTATTATTTATTTATTTATAGTTGCGAACTGTTCTCTTTACAATCTTCCTCAAACCAATGACCCAAAAATGTTGGCTTAAATTCATTATTAATGTTTGAGTACCAGCGAGGTTCAGTATTGTATGCCTCTGATTTACTAATCGTTGCACGATTGACTCTTCTCCGGGTAAGACTATAGGGAATTCAAAATCCTAATTATCGCTAGCTTAACCTAATTTTGTGTTTAGTCTAATAATTTCATTGTCATCAAACAAATGTTACAATGTTTTTATTGTTTAAAATTGAAGTTTAATACTTTTGTTTAATGAGCTTAAAAAGTAACTTCTCAGCATATTTGCACTCATCGTAAGTTAATTCACATGAAAAATTCTTTGGTTTGTCTTTCAGTCTAAGAATCCGTCCAATAGTACCAACTATTTAAGTGTGTATTTAGAAATAGGTAAAATAAGTTGTAGGGATCACAGATCAGATAGGTCTATCTTGGAAAAACACTGAAGATTAGTAGACATATGGGCAATAGTGTCAGATATTCCTTCAGTAATACCCTGAATAGTCCAACCTATTTTGAACGAACGGTTGTCAATCTGTAATTAATATGTCACATGTCACCAGTCAGTAATATATCGGAATAGTCAGCGCCTATCAAAATTGAGACCTGGTCATCAGAGGCATATCAGTCGTGTCCGTTAAAAATATACCTTGTTGTCGTTAAACATTTGCAGTAGAACATTTATGTTAACAACTACAAATGTTTGACTGTTCTACCACTGACAAATTCATACTTAACTCGCTCTTGAGACTCTTCAAAATAATATCGTAGATATTGTGTAATTTTCTGCCCGTCTCTAATCCACCAAACAAACAGTGACTAATAACTACTTTCTTTGAAATCTTCATATTTAATTCTTTGACAATATCTCCTCTAATATATGATCTTTGAGAACTATAGTTCTCACACGAACTTCTTTTCCTTGATAAACAATTTTGACAGCTAATGTCTGAAATAATGTTTATAGTTCTTTGTTGGCATTTTAAATTACTGCATTTTGCAGAAACACCCGACTGATCCTAGCTCGAACTTAAAGATTTCTATTACAGGTCAGGACACATCAGAGTAGTATGTCTATTTTTGCAGTAGAAACATTTTGGAAAACTCTTGAATTATTTTATGTAAGTATACAGACAATTATTTATTTCTATAAAAAAAAATTACAATCAAATCAAATACAAAAATTCAATATAACATTTTTTTTTTCTCTCTCTCTCTCTCAATTCTCTCTTTTATTGTAATTTTATCTGCTTTGTGACATTCAGAACTGGCATGAGACACTTTGTTAAACCACAGACAGCTACAGCAGTGTAAGTGGCTTGCTTTGCTTGTTTTGATTCAGACTCAGATACGAAACACGCTATTGGTACAGTCGAAGATGGTGTAGTAATTTGTACAAACCCTTCCCGGGCCATATTTATTCTTTCCTCTGACTCTACCTCTTTTTTAACCAACATCATCAGTCTACCTTAATTATCTTCTTCTCTTACCTCTGAGTCACACTGAGAACGGTTACAAGTACGCCACATATTCTCAAAGAGCACCGATTTAATCATTGGACACAATTTAGAAGCAAATTTATCCTAAGTTACCTTAACTGTATCGAGCGCTTGAAGGTGTGTTTGAAGGTTGCCATAGAGAAGCGATAGGCGGATTCTCTCGCCTTTTAATTGGGACCATACGGTGCTCAAAAGTCCTCTTACATACGTTTCGATAATGACATCTTCTCTAGCAAATCTAGACTTTAGTGCATCAACAGCTTTTCCGTAGTTCTCGGACGATAAAGATGTCATCGATTGTATTAAGTATTGGAAAGTTGTCCTATTCTTTATCATCATAAATCTTGCGGAACTAACGCCAGAACAGCAACCAGTTCTTTACGTTACCGTCGAACTTTGAGAGTTATAATTTTGGCATGTTGATGTTATGACGTTTGCAATGTGAAGAACGTATTGCGCCAAACTGCGTATAACCATAATTACAAGAGTCAAATGTATGTTATGAGTATGAGCTCGTTGCATTAAGCAATGCCGGTGGACTTAATAACTTTTTATATAACTTTTGAACATGCACCCACCTCTTCTTGTATTTTTTTGTATTTCGATGCGTCATCTTGGTCGATTTCATACCTTTTGTCGTCAAAGTTTTCGGCTTGACAATATAAATCAGATATCGCTGAAGGTGGCAAAGATATCCTCAATTCTGTGGTTTCATTGTTATAATTTGACCGACTATAGTTGTAAATTGCCGACGTAATTGCGTCCGTTTACGTTTTAGCTGTTCCATACTTTGGCCTTTCTCCTGTCCAAAGATTGCAAATGCTTTATTTACTTACGGTCGCCACTATTTCACAGAAAAGTAAAATCCGTAAACCGTTTTTATTGATTATATTTTCCTATGTCAATTTGTTAAACACCCGTTGCCGAGCAACTACGATTGGATCATCACAGCAGGAATAAATTGATTCACTGGCGAGAAGATCCTACGTTATCTTTGAGTTGAACACCAATACTTACGGTCTTCATTAGAGCTTGCTGATAGGATAGGTGTTCACTTCCCTCGCGCTGCTTCCGTTTTGTCCAGCTTTTATACGTCGACGATAGCCGAAAGCCTCTATGAGGAAGCACTGCTTCTTCGCAATGAGCTAATTGGAATCCACCATTTTTGGAAATGAATTTCTATATTGGAGTTGATAATCTGTTATCATCCTACTGGCTGGTTTGAATGTTGAAGTATGTTTGTAGTTTGAATATTATGAGTGACTTTAAAAAGGTTTTGTTTTAACTGAATGACATGTTTTGGTGAAAAACAATATATTTGATTTTGTGTTTTTAAAATATATTTTATCTCATGCAATCAATTGATTCAGTAAACTGATTAAGTATCCCACTGCATTTTATTTAAGTACAAAAAGAAAGTTTAGCAACACTGCAAAGTTTGTGACCTAGCGTCACAACATTCTAACTCTCTTGATCTCCTTAATGGTCTCGCCGAGGAGTTCCAGTAGGATTTTTTTTTTCACCGTAGTCTATGGACGATTGCAACACCAGGGGTATCACTTACGCGTTGCCGACCCTTCAGAAATCTAATAACTTCTTTCTTGAAGAACTCCATACTGTAGTCCTTGCAGAAAACCTTGGCAGGGAGCTCATTCCACAACTTAAGCGTTCGCGGAAGGAAGTTTCTCTGAAACCGCACTGTACGCGACCATTTAGGTTCTAAAGTGTGAGAATGAATTGCCTGCCGATGGCGAGCGGTGCGATGGTAGAAAGTAGCCGTGGGCATCATTTCGAACAATTCCTCAGAACACAACCCATTGTACAAGCGGTAGAACACACACAGTGAGGCAAAGTCTCTCCTCAGACTTAAGGGCTCGATACCGCAAGTGAGTTTGGAATCGTCGACAGTTCTCACAGCCCGTCGTTGAACCAAGTCAAAAGGGCCAAGCTGGTATCCGGGTGCACCTGTCCAGAGATGGCAGCAGTACTCCATACGGGGCCGAACTTCGACTTGTAAAGTAACAACCTTTGCCCCGACGTGAAGTACTGCTTCGCTCTGTTGAGTACACCAAGTTTTTTTTGACGCCAGCTTCACCGTATCTTGTAAATGATCTCGGAACTAAACATCGCTGGAGATGTCGATACCAAGGATCCCAATGCTCTTGGAGATAGAGAGGATACTCTGATCTTTCAGAATGTCGACAACCCGGATTCAGTAGCAATACTTGGACTACATACCAACCGATTACAGCTTGTTTCTCCTTTCAGATGGAAGCTCTTTTAGCTCCCAAAACCTGGGCCAATCACACTGTGTTGTCTACCATTGCCCGGATTTTTAACTCCTACGGCTGGCTTGCTCCTGTGGTTTTTAGGGCTAAGTGTCATTAACAAAAGCTGTGGCTGTAGGGACACTGGCATCCTTGTTGAAATATAGATTATACATTCTATGACATAGATCATATTTTCATTTAATGTCATTGATGTCATTACTTTATACTAAATCCACAGATTTGTCAAACCCAATTTTTCAAACAGTAAGTGGTGGATCAAATATAAACATAGAAAAATTTGAAGGAACATCTAATTACAATTCCTGGAAATTTCAAATGTAACTTCTATTGATTAACCATTGTCTTTTGCCAAGGTAACATTTAATGCTACGCTTGATCACAATAGAGATCAAAAAGCTTACTATAGTTGATAATAAAATTTGTTTTGGTACAGTCCGTGTACGTAATTACTGCTACCAAATGTCAAGTTTTGACTAACCTTATGTAACTGCCAGTCTCGATGGCAAGGGGTGACGGTCAGTCTGTTCTATCGTCGGTTAGGGGGCCTAGCTCTTAGGAGGAACAAGTTTTAATTTAGTGCTAAGGGAGTAGATGTAAATTGCCAAAAAAAAGTTTAGTGTCACCCGGGCATCGCGGCGCTATCTCACGTTCCAAGCACGACGAGAACAATCCAGTATGTCCCTTGTACACTTGGACTTCTGTCCTTTTAAATGTTCAATAACTTCAAAAAACACTAAATGTATATATCCACCAAACACACGTCGATACCACAAATTGGTATTTCAATCGATATATAGAGTACGCAGTTGCGTGTGTCGCCGTTGTCGGCCATTCTAGAACTAAATGGAGCACCGGCCGCGAGCGACGCGCGGTCAATGTCGTACCAAGTAAAGACAATGCATTATCGCTTGTCTTTACCGAACAATGCTCCGGATCGAATCGGGCTAAGACTCATCAAACAGGAAAATCCTAAATGACAGGGAGACGGGACAAGTTCACCACAGCTCGTTTCAGAATAGAGTCACCAATCACCATACCACTTCAGGAACTCCATCTCGCCCTGGAAACAATTGCAATATACGACCTCTTTTCCAATGGAGGGGTGGCATATTCGTCTCCTTCACTAAGACAAGGTCTCTGACTTTTGCAGGTTCCGTTTAATCAGACCACCAGACACGCTGTTGCAGACCCTACTACTACCTACCTATTCCAGTGACAATCGTTTCGAAAACGATTGCGACCTCTGCTGCAGGAGATAAAAACGCGTCTACCTGTTCATGGTGGTTTCCCTACATGGATACTCAGGTAGTGAGTTTAGTAGACCACCAATCAGAAAATGGTACGAAGTAGGAGCCTCCCAGTCATTTGGATCCGATGAGATCGGACAAAGAGGCCGTGAATTGGTTGTGCTGGGCCCATTAAAATCTCAATGTCTCAGGTCAGTCGAAACTGCGACTAGTCCACCTGGCTGACACAATTTCTCTGCTCCCAAAGTCAACATGCCCAGGACATCAGCACCTAAGAGCAGATCTATGGGTCCTGGAGCACTGAAGCTAGGATCAGCGAGGGGCAATCCCGAAGTCAGTTGCACAATACCTGTAGTTAAGCTGACCTGAGGGTGATTACCTAATTTATTTTCTAAAACAATGGCCGATACACTATATTCGGGTGAGGTGAATTAAAAGGGGAGACAGCGACCGAAAACTTTTCCTAACAAACCCGATACCGAAATTCCAACAATTCCTCGCACATAGTCAGCCCCCTGATTGAGTCTCAACTTGAACTGCTCCACTTACCACCCCTGTGACTCCGAGGTGAAACAACGCAAACCTTTCCGGTAGGTAACTAAACCGTGAAGGGAGGGGAAAATAATGGTGAAGGAGTGGAGGTTGCGAGTCAATAAAGGAAGGGACTAGTAGGATGGGTAGGACTCAACTCGCGCGGAGCAAGATCGATCTGGAAATGGGTTCCCAGTCTTCGTGAGGAGGACGCCTTATGTTAGCGAAGGAAGGGACACTATAGGTCGGATTTACCGGTCACCTTCGTCGGAAGGGTGAAGGACGTCGCTCCAATCCCGGCTACTCAACAATAGGGGTAACATCCTGTCACCTATCATCCGCACAGGGGTTTCGTTTCTAAAGGTTACCCTCCTGATCCGATCAGAGCTTCGATGGGAAGGAGAAGCTCCCCTGGCCGTGACAGGCTTGGAGGCCCGTACCCTGTATAGAGGCGAAGCCCGTGGAAATCGCCCCTGAACTGCCTTCCAGGGAGGGTTCCCCTCTACAACTCTCCTCTCACCGTTTTGGGGAATCTTACCGCTCTGTCCGTGGCTTATCCCGACGACGGCGAGACGCAAATGATATGGGGTACAAAACCACCAACCTACTTTAGGTCTGAGCAACTGCGGGAATTGAGATTGTCCGGAAGACGACACTCCTCTTCCAAAAATCCCACTAAAGCCGTAAATTTGGAGAAGTGAGCGGCAGAATCTCCTCCGTGTTCCCTCCCAAACTGACCCCTCATTTCCATGGATAATTTGCCCAACACAATATGGAGGAGCAGAAAAGACCATTCCACCACTGGGAGGTGCAACAAAAGTGTGCTATACGCAACTAACAGGATGTTAAGTAACCCGATCCGCAGATGTCTGACGTCCTGGACTCGCTGGAGAGCCAAAATGAGTGTCCGCTAGCTGATTAAGATTTTGGTACCCCTTGTCCAGCAGTTCCGGCGCCACCTTATAGCTGGCGTTATCTAGAGGGAGATTCTGGATTAGACCCCGTGGTTCTCCATCCAAATAGGCCAAAAGATAGGACCCACCTAAGTATGTCAAAAATCTTTTCTTGGTTTTAACATGGCTAGCGATTATAATAAACAAACACACAAAATAGAAATAAAAAATAAGAGACTATTATGTAATAAACTAAAGCGCGCGGTACCCTAAACCATAATTCGTTTTTTTTTTCGTTGCTTTCAGTCAAAAATGTTCAGTGCTATAGGCTTGTTATTAGAGGCGGGATATGAGTTGTGTTGTTGGGCATTATAATATATAAAAATAATAATGTAAGATAGTTAAAATAATAATAGGTAGTAATAGAAGGTAGGTATATAGAAAATAAAGTAATGTAATAAATGAAATTATAAGGAGATATTATGATTAATATATTGTATACTGAAAATTGTATACTGTTAATTTTAGTTTATCACTTTTTAAGGAAGGATAATACTTATGCAGCTGTTTTATGTAGATTATTTATGTTGTATTTATAATTGTAGTAAGTATAGTTAGTTAACTGTAATTATTAATATTTAAGCATCTTTTTATTTGCCATTGTCAAACGAGTCGCAAACGAAAGGTTCTCACTGAAAATCAGTGTTGTGACCATTTGGTCACAGCGTAATGCTGAGTGAGAAACCTTTTTGGCGCACAACTCAAATTAAGTTAATAGTGTTAACATTTCGTTTTTTATGTTCCTGTTATTTATAGGTTGTGTTGTCCAAATAAAATGTTTTTCTTTCTTCTTTCTTTCTCTTTCTAATAGTTTCCTCCGTACCGAACGCGTAACTCTTATTGCTAACAATAGATAACTAACTTAACAACAAAAACAATAATTCAAGCAAATAACTAGTTACTAAACTAAACAACCAAGCTTAGGTGAGTTATTTACTCGATACCGATAACTTACAGATTAAATATTTTGCATATAGGCACGGACGGAACCCTTACGGTACTAACCGAACGCTCACCTTATACAAAAACTATTAATAAACCTAACAACTATCGACGCATAAGGTTAGTCAAAACCGATGGATGCAAAGCATAATTGCTTTAACTCATTAACAATGTCGCAACAAATTAGACCCTTAGTCTAAACCGTGCATTATGGTAGGTTATTTCGGTGCAAGGCACAGATACTTATATACTTATATACTTATAGTTACTTCTCGTTCTTTTTTGAAAACATCAATGGTAATGTGTTTTAAAAATAACAAATTAAGCGATTTTCAGGACTACATAGTAAATATGCCGGAAAGTTTTGATTTTGTATCCGATAGGAACAATAATACTGATAAGCAAAAAGATAAAATAACTTCAAATAATGAAAATAAAACAGTTGAAATAACTTCGAACGATTAAAATAACATAGTTAAAGAAAATTCTAAGGCCTATGCGTCAACGTCAAGTGCCAGCATGGTTTAATGATTATGAAATAAACTATTTTAGAAATACATGTCTTAATAGTAGGAATGAATCTACATCCTACAATGAAGCTATTACTTGTTTAAATAAAGATGAATGGTTAAAAATATGCAGGAGGAATATAATTCTCTTCTTTCTCATCAAGTATGATATATTATTGATAGACCTAAAAACAAAAACATTATTAAATGTAAATGGTTTTTTAAACAAAGAACTGACCCTAAAAAGACTAAATTCCCAGTCAAATATAAGGCTCGCTTAGTAGCTAAAGTTTCTACTCAAAGATATTGCGTTAATTATGAAGAAACGTTTACACCTGTTGTTAGGCATACAACTATACGAACTTTATTAGCAGTTGAAGTAGAAAATGATATGGATATAGATGTTAGTACAGCTTTTTTAAATGGAGATTTAAATTAATCTATTAATATGGAATAACCTAATGGTTTTTAGATTGAGGGAAAGCACAAAGTTTGTGTACTCAAAAAGAGTTAGTATGGCTTAAATCAAGCTAGTAAAACTTGGCACGAAAAAGTTCATTAAGTATTAAAGAAGACATTTCAAACAGTTTAAGTGGGAACAGTGTGTTTATATAAAATAATTTAATTTTAAAAACATTATATAGCTATTTATGTTAATGATTTCTTCAGATTTTGTGAAAGTAAAGAAAGAAAAGATGAGATATAACATTAAAATCTCAGGAAGAGTAAAACAAATTTTAGGAATGAAAGTAGATGGAAAAAAGTATAAGTTATTTAAAACTTTCTTAAGGTTTATATGTTAAAAATATTTTACAAAAATTTGATGCTAAGGCTGGCTTTGCGGCTGTGACTTAAGCTTTGCCCTCGCTTGGTCTTTCTCAATTTGGTCACCCCCAACAAAGGACAAAGGTCGCCCCCATTTGTTTTACCCCATTCGTCTTTTGAGCTAATGGCTCAATCATATGATTTCGACCTTGGGCCAATGTGTACTACCTATTTCCCATGTCTACGGTTGGACTGTCAGCCAGATTGTGCTTGCCTCGGTTAAAGCTTCTGTCCATTCATTAGAGACCTTTGTGGCAAATGGGGTTTAAAAGATTTTGGAAGTATAAGGGTGCTGCTCGGTATCTACGAGAAGTCCACCAGTTCCTTGTTGCCAATCAGTAGGGTATAGGAGGGAATTAAGTGGATTTTCGATCCTCCAGTATATTTTTTGAGCCGTTTGCGGTTGACACCTTGGGGCCATGGTCGCCGGGCAGTAATCATTTGTTTAAAGAAGATTCAAAACGTTTGGTCGATGTGTCGCGACAAAAGGGCTAGAGCTAGCTCTTATTATGCTCAAAATATGCATGCATTTTTAACCGACTTCAAAAAAAGAAGTACATTCTCAATTCGAATGTATATATATTAAAAACCAACCGGCTTCAAAAAGATGCACTAAAAAGGTAGAAATAATTACTTATTGCCAAAAATCTGATCTGAATTACCGTTTGATTGCTTTGCTCTAAAGTTTGCAGTTATTTTTGCTTTTGAGTGACGTATTGCTTTTTTTTTTCGTACACTAAAAACATCCAAACTTGTTTATACAATCATCAACATAAACGGCGCGTTTCACCAGTTCAAAATTAACCAACAATATTTTATTATTTTTATAATTTTTATAAGTTTTAAAGCCACTTCATTAATATAGGACCACGTAACGTTCTCTGTCGAATAAAAAAAAATTGAAATCGGTTTACAATTGACGGAGAAATCATAGACATAGCCAAACATTTATTCAACATCATTTCGGTCACAAAGTCAAAGACATATTTAAAAATAGTTGAATAACACAAAATAAAATAACAAACGAAAAATACAATAAAAGAAAGGAGCTGTTCTGTAAATATATCGTGAGCGGTGTGATATTGAAATGGGCACCAGCTCAGCTCAGCTCGTGCCGCGACACGAGTGTCACAGCGCTGATTTTCAGCGGAGCCCAAGGTTGAAATCTGCACCTGCGCAAGGTCGTGGTGTCGCTGTAAACTATAATTTAAAACGATTTCACTACTGATTTTAATGAAATTATATCCTTAATAATATGTTATTTGTAGGTACCTACATATACCAAGATAATATACTAATAAAGCTAATAAATTAAATAAAAATAAATTAAATTAGATATTTCACATTACTATTTATCTATCCCTATTTAATTGTAGCATTTTCAGAATATCTTGGCCACCTGGCGCTGTTCTCGTCTTACTCTTGACTTTTGATATTGTAAAATATGTTCCTTCAAATGTAATTTGAAAGTGCTTACTGTATTGAGCGAATGGGTGGCGGTAAGTTATTCCAACATTTGGTGGCCGCATACCTAAAACTTCCTCGGAATGCTGTTGTACGTTGCTGGGGTATTTTCAAAATACTGTTAAGCGTACTCATATCCCTTGTGCTGTCAACTCTTAGCCACTTAAATTTTGCGAATAATTATTCAGGTCTATTAGTTTTTAGGACTCCAAATATCAGCGTAGATAGGTGTAGTTTCCTACGTAATGACATTCTTAATAAATTTGAGGTATTAAAGTACGGACCAATTTGAGTACAAGGGAGAATGTCAAAAATATACCTTGCACATGCATTTTGTACTCTTTGTACTATAAGTTCAGTCTTTGCCAGCAGTCTGGGACCATACACTACATCTGCATAGCTCAGCTTCGACAGGATAAGTGAGTCACACACCAACGTGCGTAGTTCCTCATTAAAGAAATCTCGTAATCGATAGAGGAATTCATTCTCTCTCTTTAGAATCCATATGGTTGCGTACAGTGCGGTTTGAGAGAAACTTTCTCACGCGAACGTTTAAGTTGTAGAATGAGCTCGCTGCCAAGGTTTTCTCGAAGGACTACAGTATGGAGTTCTTCAGGAAAGAAGTTATTAGACTTCTGAAGGGTCGGCAACACTCGAGTGATACCCCTGGTGTTGCAAGTGTCAATAGGCCACGGTGACCGCTTACCATCAGGCGGACCGTAAGCAGGTTTGCTTGCCACCATAGTGGTATAGAAAAAAAACATTTAAGCCTTTAGCTTTTTTAGCTTTAAGCCTGTAAAAGCATTTTCGTGCAATCACAACAATATGTTCCTCAAAGCGAAGCCCGTGATCCCTCATCACACCCAAATTACGGACATGTGTTATATAGTCAATCTGCCATTTTGATCCCATTATCATCTATTTACATTTGGATGGATTAAAAATTAGTGTGTTCGCTTCTGACCATAATGCAATGTTATGTAGTTCTTGGTTGATTTTGGCTAGGGCACTGTCAGTTCCCTAAGGATCAAATGAAAAATATACTTGTATGTCGTCCGCATACAAGTGATATTTACAATGTCTTATTTCAGAACAGATGTCCGGTGTATAAAGTATGAAAAGAATAGGACCAAGTATAGATCCTTGGGGGACTCCTCTATCCACAGGACATGGGTTCGAGAACCTGCGAGTACCATCATTTCTATTTGTAGCAACTATCTGTGTACGATTGCCCAGAGAGCTGGAAAACCATTTAATTGCACTATGATGAAATCCGTAATAGCTAAGTTTCGACAATAAAAGAGGAATATTAATACAATCGAATGCACGGGTAAAATCAAGGAGAACCATTATAGTACCTAGTTTTGAGTCTTGAGAAACCAGAATATTGTCCACAACGTCTATGAGAGCAGTGAATGTGCTGTGAGTCTTTCTGAAGCCAGATTGAAATGTGGGAAGTATTATTATTATTATTATTATTAAAATTATAGACGAGGAGCATGAGATGCTGGTGTGTCTATCTAAAGTGATGGAAATGTCTAAGTCCTTTTCACTAAAATATTATTCTAAAGTTCTAAGTCTTTAAACCATTTGTCTAGTCCATTTTTAAAAGAGTTGACTGAATCGGCTGAAACTACACTGGCCGGCAATCTGTTCCAAGTTTCCACAACACGATTACTCAGAAAGTGGTGTGCAATATTGGTTTCTGATCTGCAGCGCGTGATAGTAAGATGGTGTCTTCTTGAGTGTCCATGAGAGTTTGCAACCTTCAAGACAAACATGTCACGTATGTTAGGTAGGTTGTAATTGCATGTCAGGATTTTATATGTCTCGATTAGATCACCCCTCATACGCCGATCTTGTAAAGTTGGCAGCTTTAGTATTTTAAGCCTCTCCTCATATGATTTTCTTTTTAGTCCAAATGGTATTTTAGTAGCCTTCCTTTGAACACTATCTAAAAGAGTGATGGCCTTTACAAAATATGGACTCCATACCTGAAACGCATACTCAAGCAAAGGTCTTACGTATGTCTTGTATATTTTTATAAAAGTTGCTATGTTGATGAACTGAAAGGATCTCTGTATCACATAAAGGAAAGACTTAGCTTTTTCCACTATGCACTTATATGATCTGCCCATTTTAAATTGCTAGTAATTAATATCCCCAAATCTTTCTGTGAGTTCACAGCAGAAATCGGTGCGCCATCAAGCCAGTATGTTTGACGTGGATTCTTGTTCCCTAGGTGCAGCACTGTACACTTATTTGCATTGAATTTAATTATCCACTGTTGAGTCCATTCATGTAAACGATCAATGTCATTCTGTAATTGTCCTGATTGTACCAGTGGGTTACCAAAAAATTTACCATCGCCCATTCTCACCCTCTTGCATCAACGTTTCGTTCAGACACAGAATATCGACGTCATGATGGTCCATCGCCACTTTGAGTTCATCATTTTTCGTGCCCAAGGAGCCGGGGTTAAGAAATCCAATTTTATACTTTAGATTCTTTGGTGCCATATATAAAAATAAGTAATATAAAACGGATTTCTCAATGTGACTGCACCTCAGACTTGACCGTTCCACGCTAACAATGTCTCTTTCCTCAGTTTTAACATCAAGTTTTTCGGCTATCAAAATTACCAACTGGACCATGTTTTCGCCGTTGACTTCGGGAAGACAGGAAATTTCGAGGTCATCCATGAGTAACTCTTGATCACGATCATTGAATTCATTTTTGTGTTGCTAAACGGTATCAATAAGTTGATGGTTTTCTTTATGTTGACAACTGTCTCTGCTAGATTTTTCCTCCAGATCAGTTACTCTCTTCTCCAAGCCATCAACTTTTATATTAAAATCCTTAACAACAGTATACAATTTACAAACTTGTAGCCACTGTTTGCAAGTTCTTGGCGCATAGCGACGGTTTCAGCTTGCAACTCTTTTAAGGCTCGGGTGAGACTGTTTTCACTGTCACTGCAGTCCGTCGGGGATGTCTCGCGACTCTCACTGAGGCCTGTCTCTGGTTGAGCCTTGACCGGAGTGTATCTGTGTTATCTTTTCGTGGTTGTTTACACGTGTATTCCAGACACATCCATTTTGGCTGCAGCTTACAATTTTTAGAAATTTTAAGACATATTCTGTCATAAACGTTGCCACAGCCCGTGTATTTAACGCTGTCTGCAATATTAACATAACGACCGCAAGCAGTGCACTTTGACATTGTAACATATGTGTGAGCAAATAGTGTCTTTTTTAGCACGCAACAACACAAATAGCCAATATGCAACACACAAAATCACTGCGCTGACACGAATTTCCGTAATCAGATGCTATCTCTTTCTAGGACGTCCCCATGGGCGGAGCAATCACATAAACACAGCACAGTAATGATAAGAAATTAAAAAATTTACTGCTTAGCCGATCACATATTTTATAAGCAACATTACATTGCTAAATAAAGAATTGCAGCAACCGCTCACACGACCGAGCTTCACGCAGGACTCAAATTACAAATCGGTCGTTAAACATAAAACAACTATACCCGTCGAACATAGAACCTCCTCCGTTTTTGAAGTCGGTCAAGAAAAACTACAAACGAACTGAATTACAGTTTAAAGTTGGTATCCTGAAAGTGAAGTGTGTTAAAACTTTAAGTACATAGACAGACACTAATT
The DNA here is from genome assembly GCA_946406115.1 of Apoda limacodes. Lineage (NCBI taxonomy): Eukaryota > Metazoa > Arthropoda > Insecta > Lepidoptera > Limacodidae > Apoda > Apoda limacodes. The sequence goes on along the minus strand of OX291542.1, from coordinate 1,960,273 downwards.
TTAAACTGTAATTCAGATGAGATTTTTGGAAATAGGTAATTTTTTACCTGTTTAGTGCATCTTTTTAAAGCTGGTTGGTTTTTTTGTTAAATGTTTTTATTTTTTATTTTTTGGGTGGCAAAAATAAGTATTGAGTGACAAATTGCTTTTTTTTTCTCGTACACTAAAAACATCGATACTCTTAACAAAAATGTAGACAATCATAAAAGGCGTTTTACTAGTTCCAAATTAAATCCAATTATTTTTTTAACCATAAATTTAAGTTTTAAATTCACAGCTATAATATAGGACCACCTCAAAACCCTTATATATACCCTTTTAAATAAAAAAAAATATTTTGAAAACCCGTTTATATATGACGGAGTTTGACCCAAAAATACATGAAAAAAAACAAAAATACAAACTTCCGAATTAAGAACCTCCGCCTTTTTTGAAGTCGGTTAAAACAAGGATTAAAGAGCATTGTATATCACAAACCTAGTAATATTAGGGTTCAAACAATATCTGTGTATGTATATAGTATATATTAAATATGTATGTTTATTTAGAAAATTGTTTATATAGGTATGTATTTATTTATAGACGCTAAAGAAATTTCTTTCATATTGTTAGATTTTATATCTCATTAGTTGTAAGTTTTGTTTTATAAGTAAAAGAGTTTAATTTATGGTTTTATTAATTACGGTACACTGTATGACCGATTTCATATAAATTTATTATATATGTTCTTACTCTATATAGCTGTTCGAAATTTCATAATAGAGATAAGATTGCCTCACAAGCAGGTACATAGCCTTACCTGTATGTATGTCATATTCTTAATTTTGTATTGTGTACTAAATAAATAAAAAAAAAAAAATTTAACCTCCCAGGGGAGAAAGAGCTACTTATTCCAATTTTACACAGGAATTAATATTTTTATGGTCAAGTTCACTTGCAATTGTTTTTCAACACAATTAAACATGTATTTTAGGGGTTTTGAAAATGGACTCTCCAGAGGGTGAGGAGAAACGGAGAGTCTGTGGCAAAATTTGTACAGAAAATAATACTTTTATGTACATTTACTTGGAACTTAGTATGAATCTTTCTAACTAATAAATAAAACACGCATTTTGATGTTTTTCTAAATTTAACCCCTAACAAGTAAGGGGATGAGACAGTTTTTGTGGGAAAAAATAAACCTCGGAAAGTAAAACTTGAAACTGGGTATATTTTTATGCTTCTCAACACAGTTAATAAAGCATAATTTTCGAGTTCAAAATTCAACTTCAAAGAGGGGGAAAATGGGTGGCAAAAGTAAGGTGTACCTATATATTTAAGTTTCTGTTGTCAGTTTACTTGCAACGTGATATATATGCCCCTCAACACACTTAATAAGCTGTATGTTCTTAAGCGGAAAAAGGGGGGAGAGAAATGATGTGTTGGAAATAATAGTTTACGGTCAAATTGACTTAAAACTTCGTTTACATGGTGTATTGTGTTAAACAACAATGAATGAAAAATATGATGGGTTTTTGGAAAATTTGATTCCTACGGTAAAAATAAGAAAGGAGGTGACAAAGTTTGTGTAGAAAAACAAAATACTGCCTGAGTCCACATAGAATGGATATAAATTTGAATTTTGAAGAAGTTAAACACTTATAATATGATTATATTGTGACCATCGTTAAAGATTATTTTTTTGAAACCCTAAGGTCGTGACGCGCGCTTGCCCACCAATAATAACCAGACGCTCAAACGCTTAGCAACTAGTACAAACGTGGCGGAAAGGGGGCAGGTCAACAAAGCAACTTGATATGGAAGAGTTCATAGGGAGTGATTTACCTGGACTCGCACGGGTGGTAAATTTCGTTTCAATTGTTTTATGCTTAAATCACTCTGGATAGATATTATTCTTGTTGGTTGGTTGGTGGCACTTTAAGGAGTCGAATCTGGGTAAACTTTATAGTTATTGCATTCTCTATGCGAGCGAAACCGCGGGCGAAAAGCTAGTTGAAATTTAGTTAAATAAACTATTGACTTTATTCTAATATTCTGCCAGAACTATCGTATAAAAAATATTCGCAATCGCATTGATCTGTTAAAAATCGACGATAATCTGGTTTTCTGTTAGACGACAAACGACAAACGACAGACCACCTCTAGTCAGAAACTATCGCATTTTTTGCGATAGTTCTAGGAAAAATATTATTATAAATTAGAATCAAGACCCTAAATAACTTACCCTCAATAGTGTTCATATTTTTTAAGGAGACTGAACGTTTTTTATTTTTGTCAAAATGGTCCCGATATGTGATATGATTGTCGTCACATGTGGTGTCCGTACGTTTAAGTATTACTTCAAAGAATTTGATCTCAGAGTTTTTTGTAAAAAAGGTTTTTTAATCAATATGGTTCAAATAATACATTTTTTTTGTTATGTTCATCAGTAGAAAACTTGTCTTTTAACCAAATTGCAACTGAAAGTGAACTAAACATCTTAAACTAATTTTTGATAATACATTGTGCATCATAACATCTTACCACCCAGGACAACATTATTACAGCTTACCACCCAGAACAACATTATTACACCTTACCACCCAGAACAACATTATTACACCTTACCACCCAGGACAACATTATTACATCTTACCACCCAGAACAACATTATTACACCTTACCACCCAGGACAACATTATTACATCTTACCACCCAGAACAACATTATTACACCTTACCAGCCAGGACAACATTATGAGATGCACAAAAAACAAACGTTTGGTTTTATTCCTACATTATCTTCTCCTTTAATGTAATTAAATGGGAAGATTTTTATTGTTGTTAAGAATCGAGAAGCCACCGTCAGAAATTACTAGAAAATTATAGGTATTTGGTCTGAAAGTTTGCACAGCTGTCTGAATTATTTAAATTCTATATTTTTCGACGAACGTAGTAATCGGTGACGTTCGGTTACTTTGTTTGCTGTAGTCAAGGCTGAAATAAATTAAATACTCGGGCAAAGAAAATAAGTGTCCAAGAAGATACTTTATTCATTATTCATTGTCTTGTAATTAAACTTACATGAAGTAGGTAGTATTTGAAGTTAACACTTATTTATTTAAGTCGTCTGCAGTACAGTGCAGCTGCATGGCCACACGTCTTCACAAATATTTACTTGCCTACTGAAATTTCAGAAACCACATTTCTGGGTAAGCTTTATGATAAGGCAGATAATTTAAGTCAAGAAAAAACTAACATGTTTGTCTTAAACAATACCTTACTAAATCAAAACAAACCAAACCTTAGTTAAAAGTCGAGGGACGTGACAAAAGAGTAGAGTAGATATTTAGTAGAAAGAGTAAAAAGTAAAAGTCGAGGGACGTAACAAAGGAGTAGAGTAAATATTTAGTAGAAAATGTAAAAAGAAAACGCGAGGGGCGTAACAAAAGAGTAGAGTAGATATTTAGTAGAAAAAGTAAAAAGGAAAAGTCAAGGGACGTAACAAAGGAGTAGAGTAAATATATAGTAGAAAATGTAAAAAGAAAAGGCGAGGGGCGTAACAACAGAGTAGAGTAGATATTTAGTAGAAAGAGTAAAGGCGAGGGACGTGACAAAAGAGTAGAGTAGATATTTAGTAGAAAGAGTAAATAGTCTCTCTCGGACTGCAGTACAAGCACGCCGCGTCTACGCCGAGCAATTACAGCAACGAGCACCGCCGGTCCTCCGCTGTCCGCGCAGCGAATCCTCAAAGAGCTCTGTTAACCTTACTCACCGCCAGGAACACAACACTACTCAATGCTAGTGTTATTGTGCCCGCGTGTTTCTGTAAGTTCGCTATGTCCTGTTTTTATTGTTTATTCGAGCGAGTACTCACTGAGCCCTACCTCTCTTAAAAACATTATGACTAGTTTTATATTTCAAAACTTCGTTTTCTACGAAGGGTACATTAAGGACTCATTTTTATACCACTAAGGTGGAAAACATGCTTGCGGTCCGCCTGGTGGTAAGCGGTCACCGTAGCCGATGGACGCCAGGGGTATTACTCGCCCGTTGCCGACCCTTCAAAAATCTAATAACTTCTTTCTTGAAGAACACTATACGTAGTCCTTAGAGAAAACCTAGGAAGGAGCTCATTCCACAACCCAAGCGTTCGAGGCAGGAAGTTTCTCCGAAACCGCACTGTACAACCATTTCGGTTCTGAAGTGTAAGAATGACGGAACTGAACATCGCTGGGGATGTCAACACCAAGGATCCCCAAGCTCTTGGAGACGGTGAAGAGAGTGTTTTTTCTGGAATTGTGGGACCTCAGTGAATGGGGTATTCTAAGCGGTGAACGCGCAGACTTGTGTCTTTGTAGGGTTGAATCGGACCAAATTTTCCCGTCCCAGGTCAGAACCTTGGACAGAGTGGTCTCGATTTGTGACACAAGTTCGCCCCACTTTTCCTCCACAAAGAACGAGGGATATTTGCATGGCCCGTGTAATAAGCGTCTCCAGTACTATTAGCTTATATAGGGCCCTCAAGAGACAGAATCATAAATTGTACCAAAACACTGACTAAGACAAATCAAACAAGCCCATAACAGAGTTCCAACGACCGCCGGTCGCCTCCAGATTATTGCAAGCGCTCGATACAGTTCATTAACTCAAAAATTGGCCAAATGCAAGTCGGACTCACGTACGAAAGGTTCCGTACCATTATCTATAAAAACGGCAAAAAAAAACACTATTGTATGAGAGCCCCTAAAATATTTGTTTTATTTTAATTTACTTATTTATTTTTAAAGTGAATATATAACTAAATGTTCTCCATGAATATTTCAAACGTCTACCTGTTGCCGTTATTAATACCGATCAAAAACGAGCAAAAAAAAAATCACGTTTGTTGTATAGGAGCACCCTCAAATATTTTTTTGTTTTTTAGTATTTGTTGTTATAGCGGCAACAGAAATACATCTTCTGTGAAAATTTTAACTGTCTAGGTATCACGGTTTATGAGATACAGCCTAGTGACAGACGAACGGACGGACGGACGGACAGCGAAGTGTTAGCAATAGAGTTCCACTAATTACCCTTTGGGTACGGAACCCTAAAAAGGGTCGGTACAACTAAAGGGAATACAGGAACAAACATACCTTTCCTAGACCAGTTTCACCGAGAATGCACCGATAGTGATGCTGTAACAGACCGAGCAGCGGACTGTATAGGCGTGTGTACACACTGGCCCCCAAAAGGGCCGACGTTACGATTGAAAGGGCCCCGAGAAGGGCCAGTGTGACGTGAAGAGAAAGAAACAATAAAACGCCCGGTCATGTAACAATCCAACCACCTTTATTGTGGCCCCTATTTTACACTAACACTATTTTCTCACACTACTATTTACAATTCACACCGCACTTATAAAATAATACTTTGGGCTTCGCCCATCTGCAGTGGTATTCTTCGCTACTTTACACCGAAAGTAGGTGTCTGGGTGTTGACTAATGTCAAATTGGTTTTCTTTGCTTGGTGTTTAATTATCTACTTCTTTGTCTTTCTCTATCTCTTTGACTCCTAGGTCTCGGGGATACCCCAAGCCCTCGGGCGGCCGAGCGTGAAGCGGCGCCAGTCCTCTTATATGCGGCCAGACCAAGTTATCCACCCGCACGAACATTCTCGTGGCCAACCTGCCGACAAACTCTTCGATGGTCTCGACTCGGAGGTCTCTCGCTAACGTGGAGTTCCTCACGTATCTTGGTGCGTAGGCTGCGGTTTTGGGTCCTTTATAACCGCTGGCGTTGGGACGTGCTGGCGAGCGCATACCAAGCCGGTGCGGCGTACGTGAGGCGGGGTCTTAAGTACAATTTGAAGATCACGACTTTCACGCGAAGCGGGAGGCGGGCTGTGAGTACCGGGTGAAGGAGGGCCTGTGCAGCTTTCGTCTTGCCAATTACAGCCGTGATGTGCTTTCTCATGGAGAGGCGGCGGTCCGCTCCCCCGGAGGAGGATGGCTTGCGTCTTCCCGACGTTTACCGACAACTTCCTCTTGGCTAGCCATTCTGGCAGTAGGTCTATGCATCTCTGCATTTTGATGCGAGCGTGGGCTGCGGTGATGGAGCTGGAGATGAACGCCGCATCGTCAGCGTACAGAGCCAGTTCTGTTTCAGAGGTTTTAGGGAATTCGTTGGTATATCTACCGTAACAAGCCGGCGAGAGACAGCTTCCCTGGGGTACACCTGCACAAATAGGGCGCTCTTCCGATAGCGCGTCCTCTACTCTCACTCTGAAACGTCGCTGTTCTAGGAAGGAAGTGACGACTTTTGAGATCCTTCTCGTTAGTGAGGATGTAGACAGCTTGAAAAGAAGCCCCTGATGCCACACCCTGTCGAAGGCCTTCTCCATATCGAGGAATACTGCAACTGCGTGCTCCTTCTTGTTTAGGGCTCCTGCTATATGGACCTACCCTTGACAGTTGGAGAGTTGTGGAGTGTTCAGCGCGAAATCCGAATTGTTCCTGTCTGGACACGATGTGCGGACTCATGTGTCGCAACAGGAGTTTTTCGAACACCTTCGAGGTATTCGAGAGGAGGGTGACGGGCCGATAGCTTCCTGGCTTCAATATATTTTTCCCAGGTCTGGGAGCATGATCACATGCCCTGTCTTCCACAAGGCAGGAAAGTGCCCCGTGCGCATGATCCCATTGAACAGGCGTGTCATCGTCGCTATTGTTCTGGGAGGAAGGTAGCCGTGTTCGTAACCCAGTCCGCGCCTGGGGCTTATCGGGGCATGGATCTTCTGATTTCCCGCTCCACTTGGCTCGGAGAGAAAACCAATGGGTCTTCTTCGGGAGCTATCGGTCGGGCGCAGTGGTCTCGAAGGTGTTACTCCACAAGCTAGACGTGAGCTTGGTCGGTGGTCGGATTTGGCTAAAACTGTTCTTCCAGGTGTGTGGCAAATATTTCTGCTCGGTCTTGTGCTCTATATCTCGGCGTCCCATCTGTTGCGAGAAGTGGACGCACTGGAGCTTGTGTTTTTGTCATTTGTCGACAAAGACGGTAAATGCCAGTCCAGTCGTCACTTATGGTGGCGATGTGATGCCCAGATTTCGGTTTGGTGTTCATTGATTAACTTCTTGCTGCGGTTCTGCATAGAGTTTAGGCGGGTTTTTCTGAGAAGGGCATCTGTCACGCAGCCATAATCTCAGAAGCCTTCTTTTCTCCGCAATGGCTTTCTTGATGATAGAGGGAAGTGATGGGAGCCTGCCTCTGCTCTACGGTGCTTGACACGCCATGGCTGCTTGAATATTAGTGGTAATATTCAGGGCCAGTTCCTCTACATCTTCAGGGTTGTTGACTGGGCGTGTTTTCTTCAGCTCGTTGATCCGCCGCGTGAATGCTTCCCAGTCAATCTTATGACGTGGTGCTGGGGGAGATACCACTGCTGGCTGATCCTCGATTACTACAAGGACTGGCAAGTGATCCGACTTCATATCCTCCAGAAGGACTTCTTGGCTGATCTGGCTGGTCAGACCTTTGTGTAGTACTATGTCTATGACGTCCGGAATGTGTGACACACAGAAAGGGTAGTTTGTCGGCACGTCGGGGCCGTAGACACTGTAGCTGTTTGTCTGTGCGTGGTCGAACAGTCGTCTACCATCTGGGTTTATGGTCGTTGAGTTCCATGCAGGGTGCTTGCAATTGAAGTCCTCGGAGAGGATCGTTGGAAGTGGCGAGTCCAGAAGATCTTCTATCTCAGCCACTTGCAGTCGCGTTATCGGAGGTTGGTAAATAGCGTAGATCCTTAACGCTTGGCCTGAGACCCATAATTCTACACCCAAGGCCTAGATGGAACTCAGCGATACTGATTTCCGAGGTTGGCGGATTGTTCTTCGCTTGACCAGCACTGCCAGTCCTCTGTAGGTACCGTAGGCTGACAGCTTGTCCTGACGAAAACATTTGGGATTTAAGGCGGTCCCGAGAGTGAGGGTGTGTCTCACTTATGAGCACCACGTCGACATCTTGGCTGGATAATAAGGCTCACAGCATCCCAGCCTTGCCGGCGAGCCCATGGGCGTTCCAATGTAGGATCCTTAGCGATCTAGTGAAGATGAGGCCGGAACGCTAGGATTTTCGCTAGGCCGCTAAGGGCCACGGCGATTGGGTCTTCGTTTGTTCGAAGAGCTTTCAGAATATTCGATCGCAGCCTCGATGATTTGCAGGTTCAGGGAGTCTTTTTTTTTTAACTGGGCCGCCCGTTGTGGCTCCTGATTGGTAGTTGGAGGTGCCTTTGGAGGGGGTTTTTCTACAGGAACTGTAGGAACTGTTTCCTGAGTTGGGGCCGGAGCAGGGGTGCCTGGGGTCGATTTTGGCTTAAGTTTCCGCCCCTTTTCCTCTTCTTTTTGAGATTTTTCTCACTGGCTTGAGCTCCTCTCTGCTATGGGTCGTTAGCCGGTGTCATGAGCGTTGCTTGGGTTTGGTCCGCTTCGATTGTTGATGGCTGAATCGGCACAACGCCTGGTTTGGTTATTGCCACCGTTCCAGCTCGTTTGTTTCTCGCCTCCCTCTTAAAGACGGGGCAAGACGCGTTATTTGCCGCATGGGGAACACCGCAATTTACACAAGAGGCCGGCTGATCTCTGGGCCGATCACAATCTCGTACAAAGTGATCTTTGCCGCATCGAACACAGGCGATATTGCAGTGGCAGGCGTGGGAGGAGTGGCGAAATTGCTGGCAACGGTGACACTGCGCCGGCCCGCGTTTCCCCCTCCAGGCGGCAATCTTGATGCCAGGTATGTTGAGCAGCTCATTTATTTCGTAAATGGCAGGCGTGAGGTCGGGTGTCCGCTTAAATTGGGCGTGGAAAATGCAGCCCGGTCTTCCTTGTCGCGCCGAAATATGGCGGATATATTCCGGCTCAAAGCCAAGGGTCTTGAATTCGAGTTTGATGGTCACCTTCAGATTCCGTTCCGACGGCAGCTGGTATGAAAACCACGAGACACCTTCCAGCGTAGATAAGTACTGCTGTAATATCCGGTACTCGTGGCCGTCTGTCGGGGAAAAGCGTATGCCTCGGCCGAAGGGGCGAGCGTTTGCTGCTCTGCCAAGTTTATGCCTTAGCGCTTTGAAATGGCCTGCCAGTCGGGAAGGTGCTCGACGACCGGCGGCGGGTATTTTTCCTTCTTTGCGGCGCCGGCCTGGGAAAGTTGATTACCGTCTTGCGACGTGGTAGGCGGCGAAATTTTTGCTGTTGCGGCAGCTGCGTACTTAAAAGTGGCGTCGCAACGGTAGTCGTCGCGACGATCGGCGTCGCGGCGTTGGGCCTCGTGGCGGTAGGCGTCGCGGCGGTCGGCGTCTCGGTGAGCATCGCGGTGGCACGCTTCGCGCTTGGTTTTGGCACCAGCAGCAGGCTCGTAACCTTACGAACCGATAGCGGCGCGGGGGGCGGGCCCATCGCCGGGCGTGCCTTTTGCGTCCTTTGTGCCAGGGGCACTGCTGCTAATGGTTGGAATTGAATTTAAATTGAATCTCTGGGTTCAATTTAAATTCAAAATCTTTTCATGGGAACCAGCTGCGAGAATTATCGACAATCCCAAACTCACTTGCCCTTAAGTTACTAATAAAACAGAAATATGGTACCTTCTGTGTGATTTATGGGGTAACTCACAAACCGTCGACAGATAAGCCAGGAAATCAAACCACCTTATGTGTTTTCCTTGTGATCGAATCTATTCCCAAGCACAGGTTCTTATATATGGTCCACGCCGATAAAGTTGCACCAGGTAAAATAATAAATTATCTGTATCTCTTTAAAATTTTTCAAATTTATATTTTTTAAATCTTCCTTTGAGAAAAACTCAACCAGACTCACTTTGAATATTTTTCGATCTGTCATCTTTTTAAAAATCAGACTGTTGACGTAAATGAGTATGGCATTCCATGCCTGTATGAATATAGAATTTTACAATGATTTTGACATAACACGCAAAAGGGTAATTTAAAGCTAATTACACACTACATATACAAAATAAAATACTTCACTCGCTACATGTTTTTTTTTTTTTTAATCATGCCTGTATGGATATAGAATTTTACAATGATTTTGACATAACACGCAAAAGGGTAATTTAAAGCTAATTACACACTACATATACAAAATAAAATACTTCACTCGCTACAAAATTTTATAGTTCGTTCGTAAATAAGGGTACGTAGAGTACGTACCCGTCGCAGATATTATTGAAGTGATTAAAGCAAAATTACAGGAAAATGGTATTTCCGCGGAGTTCTCCATGTTGCTAGAACTCTGTATATCAGCAAACTGTTTCGTATACCAAGGAGAATATTACCTACAAGTGGGAGGATTGACCTGTAGCTCCTGTAGTCCAGTAGTCACCAGTAGTCAACTTATGGATGGAATATTTTTAAAATCTGGCCATCACATCAGCCCCATCTCCGTTAAAATATGGAAACGATATGTGAATGATATTTTTGGAATACTGAAAGGTCGGAAATCCGATGTACAACGATATATGGAACATCTGAACAGTAGCCACGACAAGATTAAGTTCACGGATGAAGTGCAGATCGATGGAAGGCTAGTATTTGTTTGTGTTCTAAAAGAGGTCAAAAGTGACGGCCAGATAAGTCACTCAGTATATAGAAAGCCAACTCATACCGACAGATATATCCATGCAACATCGCACCATCATCTGCGGCATCATCAATCTGTAGTAACACCATTCACCACCCGCGGATTTGCCTTATGCGACAAGGAACTTATTGACAATGAGCTAAAACACGTACATATGTACTGCAGAAAAACGGTTACCACATAAAATCTTTGAAGTCTCCACGCAAAAAGGATCTTCGATTACATAATCATTTTTAGCGTACATCAAAAGAGTGATTGGCAAACTAAATATCGGGTGCATATCCTTTTTTTATTTGCTTTTGATTAGCAATAGTCGTGTATTTGAGTTTAGTTTTGTTTTGTATAAGAGATTACAGTTGTGTGCGTTTTTAAAGGCATATTTAGACACCACATCAAATAGCGTGTTCGGTGTTTACGTACGAGTAATCTCGTATAATATCGTGTTTAGTTATTAATGACTTTGTTTAAAATTATTGCTATTGTGTAATTATTTGTGTTACTCATTTTTCTTTTTAATTTTAAATTTGACTTTTGTATTAAGAATGTTTAACTTGGTTACAAAAAACATTATGATAAGTAGGTACAGTTATATCTATAATATGCCTCCGGGCTTGTGTTATTGTATAATTGTACAGTCCATGCAGATTGTACAATGAAGAAGAAAAAAATGAAGAGAAAAAAACAAAATATTAAAAATGAACTTTTACACTTTTTTTTTATTCCATAAAAAGATGTATACATTGTAACTTTACACATTTAATAGGATTATTGTTTCCGATATACCCCGCAGCGACCTCTGGCTGCATGTATATAAAAAAACTTCGAAAGGTTCAAGTTTCACTATCTAAGAGAAAATAACGATTACGATCAATTTATTAATATTCCATAAACTTTAAATGAAGATTTCAACTGGCGGCTTCGTAATATAAACGTACGTATCCTATAAGATCGGGCAATTACCATTTGGAGATCTTCTCGGACGCGGCCCTTTCTGGTTAGGGCGGTTCTTTGCTGTCATAAAACTGCCAGTGGACAATGGTCCGGACGGGAGCTTAAATAAATACATATATTTGTTTGGAATTGACGCGCTTTCTTTCTTCGTTTTGAAAATTTTGCAGAAAATTTCAGGAGTTGTCAAATCCTTTTAAGGATCAACAAGTCCACTGCAATCTATACATATAAAATGCTTTGTCCTGAATGACCGACGACGGATCAACGCACATCCTAAACTGCTCATCGTAGAGACCTGAAACTTGGAGGGTGTGATCTTTGTATGACGTAGACATTCGATAAGAAAGAATTTTTCCGGAATTCTAATCCTAAGGGGGTGAAAAAGGGGGGTAAAGTTTGTATGGGACAACGTGATTCCTTGGTCCAATCTACTTCAAATTTAGCATAAACCTTTTTTAACAGTGTAGAATATAGCTTCCACATGGAATATTTAAATAAAACTTGGTTTTATTATTTAATAAACTTATATTAAGTTTTATGTTACTGGTCATTGACACAGAGCTAACAGAGAGAGTTACAGAGTATATCATCAAAGATGAAAATAAAAAAATGTTGCCACATTAAATATTTATGTTTGTGTATCAAACATAAGTTGGGGCCAGCGAATGTGCAAGATTAAATTTATAAAAGTACTAAATTTACAACACATTTTAAGATATAAAATACATAGAACTTAATTATTTATTTATTTTTAAATTAACATATATAATTGTTTTTATTTTATATTAAGTAACTATATATACAGTAATTTTACAAAAGTATGATAGTTTTCTTGTTTCTTATTATAAGCTTAGGTATTTATTTTTAATATTAAGTATATGTTAGTAAGTTAGCAATTTTACTAAGTAATTTTAAAACTTACAGATGGTTAACACTGTTTGTACTTTATTTTACATCAAGTTTTAATCCTCATTAATTGGAAGAGGGCATAATTTTACATATGATCTAGTATAAATTTTATCAGAATGAGGCATTTTAATTTCTGCCACTCTTACCATATTGTCTGGTCCAGGAATGGTTTTTATAATCCTGGCCATTGGCCATTCAAATGGTAAGGTATTATTAGTTTTGACAATTACTAAGTCACCTACCTTAAGATTAGGTTGATTGTGCCTCCATTTGGGACGGTTTTGTAATTGTGTTAGGTAGTCCTGAGACCAGACTTTCCAGAAATCCTGTTTCAGCTTGGTGCAAATATTCCAGAATTTTAATTTATTAACATTACTCTCAGTAAAATTCATCTCTGGGTAGCTGGTCATAGGAGCACCTATGAGAAAGTGACCAGGTGTTAAATAATTATAGTCTGATACATCTGAGCTCATAGGGAGCAACGGCCTCGAGTTTAGTACAGCCTCAATTTGTGTGATAACTGTGTACAATTCTTCAAAGGTAAGTGCTAGATTACCCACTATTCTTTTTAAATGGTATTTTAGACTTTTTACCCCTGCCTCCCAGAGGCCTCCAAATTCAGGGGAGTAACATGGAATAAATTTAAATGTTATATAATTCTGAGAACAAAAATTGTTTACAAATTCTCTGTGACTTTAAGATAAAAATAATTTATACAATTCATGTAGTTGATTAGATGCTCCCTTGAATGTGGAACCATTATCGCAGTATATTTGCCGAGGCAAACCACGCATTGCAATAAAGCGCTTGAGACATGCTAAGAACGTTTCAGTAGTTAAGTTACTAACTAACTCAGTATGTATAGCTTTCGTTGAAAAACAGACAAATATTGCTACATAAGCTTTAGTTATTAATGGTCTTCTTATTCTAGCTATTTTCAGGTTGAATGGACCACAAAAATCAACACCTGTTACTTCAAAAGACCTAGCAGCAGTAATTCTTTGATAAGGTAATGAGCCCATCAACTGTTTAGCAGCTACAGCTTTTATTCGGAAGCACTTAATACATTTATGTAAAACTTTTTTACATTCCCTAATTCCATTCATAAGCCAAAACCTTTGCGATAGTGAGCTGAACACCAATTTAGGACCAGCATGGAGCAATCTTAAGTGTTCTCTTTGTATAATCAGGTGATATGACAAGATTTTGGTAGGATTATAGGATATTTTTTATCATATGCTATATTATTGGCATTTTGTAGTCTACCTCCTACTCTTAGTAACTTTTCTTGATCCAAAAATGGATGTAAATTACTTAGTGCTGATTTTATAGGAATGCCTCTGTCAAGTGCATCTATCTCCTTGGCAAAATAATTACTTTGAACATTTTTTATTATAAGCAGCATTGACTTATTCAATTCTAGAGTTGTGAGGGCACCATCAATTTTAGCAGTTTTGAACTTAGAATTGTTATAAAATCTGAAAATATAGGCTACTATTCGTTGAAGTTTATTAAAATCTGAATATTTATTAAAAAGATTAAAATCGGACTCTACTTTGTTAATGTTACTGCATATTTCAGTTTTAGCTTCATGCTCATCTGTTTTGATAGGTGAGCTATCAAACTGCTGATGGTTAAAGTCTGGAAGAGACAAATGAGGAGGACCATGCCACCACAATTTTTGTGAGTGCAATTTATGTGGGTCACACCCTCTTGAAAGCAAATCCGCAGGATTTGAGGAACTGTTAATATAAGACCAATGGGATAGTTAATTTTTTTATCTGATTGACCCTATTATTAACATAAGCATTGCTTTTTGTTGTACCACTACTTATCCATGCAAGCACAATTTGTGAGTCACTATAAAGCAGTATATCATGAGAAAACCTAGACTGTAGTATATGGCTAACCCTATTACTTAACTGGGCCAACAATAACGAAGCATTCAATTCAAGCTGCGGAATTGTGTAATCTTTACTTAAAGAAGCAACTCTTGACTTAGAACAAAGGAGATTAACACTTATTTTACCATCCTCCGATACAATTCGGAGATATAGACAACATCCAAATGCTTGAAAGGAGGCATCAGCATATCCTATAAGCTGGATCAACCTGGCAGTAGGGTTATTCAAACCTCTACTAATAGTAAATTTTTGCATTGCACTTAAATTTTTTAAAAATTTGTTCCAGGTACTTAATTGTTTTGTTGGAAGTAAACAGTCCCAATCAATTTTTAAAGCCCATAGTTCTTGCATAAATAGTTTGGCCACAACAACAACTGGACCAATTAATCCTTAAGGATCAAACATTTTACCTATGAAACTTAAAATTCTTCTTTTGGTATTCAAATCATGTTCACTTTTAACAGGACAAGTAAATGTAAAAGAGTCTGTATCAACTTCATATTTAATGCCTAAAGTTTTAATAATGTTATTTTTGTTAATATCTATTTCATTGAAATATCTTTGTTCCACAGGTATATCAGCGATTACTTCTTCTACATTAGAACACCATTTGTGTAGTCTAAAAGCACCTAAACTTAACATACTTACCAATTGATTTTTCAGATCTTTAAGAAGTTCGACACTGTCAGAACCAGCGAGTATATCATCAACGTAAGTATTAAAATGCATAGCCTGTGCAGCAAGTGGGTACTTATGCTCATAACGACATGCCAATTCTACAAGACACCTAGTACTCAGGTAAGTGGATGCCTTTAAACCATAAGTCACTGTTTGTAGCTGCAAACAATTGAGGGGCTTCAATGGATCATCACGCCAAAGTATGTTTTGTAAGCATTTATGTTTATCATTTATAAGTATATTTCTAAACATTTTTTCTATATCACAAATCAGAGTAAATAAGTATGTTCGAAAAAGAATAAGGATATCAAAAAGTTCTTTCTGAGGGATATCACCATTCAGCATAACAGAGTTAAGGGAAAGATTATTTTTAGTCAACATACTTCCATTGAAAACGACCCTTATTTTAGTTGTCCTGCTATCCTCTTTCAGCACTGCGTGATGCGAGAGAAAGTATACCGGATCATCAAAAAGATTGTAAGTATTTATGTCTACTATTTTAGCATGTCCCATTGAGATATATTCATCAATAAACTTTTTATACTGTTCAAAATATGATTTCTCATTCTTGAATTTCTTTTCTAATGATAAAAATCTCTGAAGTGCCACTGAGAAGGAGTCACCGAGTTGCAACTCATTCACCGGAGTTGCAAGTGGAATATCAACTTGAAACTGGTTATGCTCCAATTTTACTGAACTTTTGAATATTTCTTCAGCTTTTTTAAATTCAGGGATTTGATTATTATTTTTGGCTACTTCAGGGATTTTTTCAGACAGCCAAAATTGCTCCATAATGTTTTCTAAGTTATTCACATTTTTATCACTTGTGACAAAGTTAGACACCATAGTATTTGAAACATTACACGCTATAATACAATTTAGACTGCCACCAACAACATATCCAAAAACAGTATTCTGTAACACTAAACCATTTTCCAATTTTATGTGGCCTTCTAGTAAGCACCTGAAATAGATATCAGCTCCTAGCAAAATAGAAATTTCTGACGGCTCATTAAAATGTTCATCAGAAAGTTTGATATCATAAGGAACATTCAAAACCGATGCATCAAAATTATGCTGCGGTAACATAGCTGTAATGTTATGAACAATGTGACAATTTACCTTACATTTATTATTGTTAATACATGAAAAAATGGATAGATATACACTTCTGTTTACTTTATTGATTTTATTGCCAATACCTATTATATTTGTATTCTGTGGTAAGGTTTTTAAATTTAACTTTTCTACTAGACTACTTTTCACCAATGATGCTTGACTTCCACTATCTAACAAGGCCTTTACAAACATTTCATTACCACTATTGTCAATAACCTTTACTTTGACAATTGGAAGCAAGACATTATTACAAGTTCTAATATTTGAATAACAGTTTACTGTCTTCTCTTGCAGTGGTGTTTGCATTGTTTCTTTTGACTCATCTTGATGCAAGAGGGAATTATGTTTCTGTTTGCAATGTCTACATTTGAAGTTAAATTTGCACTTACCAGCATGGGCTTTAAGGCAGATGACACACAATTTTTGTGACTCGACAAATGCAAGTCGGTCTATAACTGTAGACATTTTAAATTTAGGGCATAAAAAGATCAGATGGTCCGTCTTTTCGCAAAACATACATTTAGAATGTGGTATATCAGTGGCAATATTACTCACCTTTTGAAATGAATTAGACTTAAACTTGTTCTCATAGTGAAAACTTTTGTCTTGAGGACTGTCCTCTAGCGCTATAGCACGCTTTTCTAAGAAAATTAAAAACTCAGATAAGGTAGGCACCTTGTCTGACTTCACCTTATCAAGATGGTAAGCCCTATTAGTAAAGTTATCTAATTTTCTACTTAAAATAGATATTAATATCATATCCCAGTCATCGACCGATTGATCTAAATTTTTTAACGCATACAACTGTTGTTGTATTTGAGAAGTAAAAGATCTTAAATTGATTGCTGTTCCTTTTTGCATACAAGGAAGTCCAAGAGAACATTTATATGATTAGAAATAAGTCGAGGCTTATTGTCAAAGCGTTTTTTAAGAAGATGTAAGGCTTCTGGATAGGATTCGTTTACTAATGGTAAATTTACAATGACTGCTAATGCATCTGATACTAAATATTTCCTAAGATAAAAAAGTTTCTGAATATTAGACAGAGTTTTATTGTTGTCAATTAAAGCTGAAAACAAATCTATAAATGGCTTATATTTAGTGAAGTCTTTACCATCATAAATTGAGATGTCAATACTTGGAAGCTTCGAGTTGGACACATTGCTACATTGAGCTTTCTCATTATCGGACAATAATTTCAAAGCTTCATTAATTTTTGAACATACATTGTAATATTTAGATTCAATTTCAGAAACGTTTTCTTTATCTTCCTGTTCTAAACATATTGATGATATATCGATATTAATTTCCTCATATTCTTTGAGAGTAGTTACAAGTTTGTCCCGTCTTGCCTCCAGCATCACTCTACTGGAAGAGGCCAGACTTGCAGAGTCATTTACAAAGGTCTCGATCCTTGTAATTATTCCTTTCAACGAACCGCGTTTAGTACGTAAACGAGCAAGTTGTTCTGCCATAATGAACACAACAATATACACTTGTAAATAATAAACGCACTGCACTGCACTATATTGGTTTGTTTACTTCTTGTTTGCTTTATTGAAGTTGCGAAATTGACAGCTGCTCAATGCTGCCAATCCACACCAAAAGCGCGCGAAGCGAAGAATTACCACTCGGCTTGAGTCGGCGTCATCCAAGGTTGCCAACGTAACAATGGCGGCGGGCGTACTTTTTATTTTACAAGAAATATAAGTTCTACTAGAACCCAAAATGACGATATTATTACTCTTATATAGAAAATACTTTCCTCCTTGTAACAGCTTCACAGCGGGACTCCCGGGCAGGTTGAGAACAGTAATTGTATAACAAGCCGCTGGATCTTTCTTGCGAGATTGAATTCTTATGATTTTCTTCAAGAACACTGTTATATAATCTTCTAATATGAATTTTCGAAGGACCAACTATGTAGAATATAGCTTCCACATGGAATATTTAAATAAAACTTGGTTTTATTATTTAATAAACTTATATTAAGTTTTATGTTACTGGTCATTGACACAGAGCTAACAGAGAGAGTTACAGAGTATATCATCAAAGATGAAAATAAAAAAATGTTGCCACATTAAATATTTATGTTTGTGTATCAAACAAACAGAATTAATGGAAGACGTGTTTCGTATTTTATTAAAATTCATCCCCTAACAGGGTTAAAAAGGGGTAGAAAGTGGTGGTGGTGGTGGTGGTCATTTGCTTCGAAGTTGACATCAAAACGCCTTAGTGCCTTTGATTTAAATTACATTTTATTTTGACACATGTTTGACAACTCAATTCGATTTTTTTCAAAATAGATTAAACTCACATAAAAACATAAGCAAATCTTCTTCTATAATAATATTATTATTAAGAGTATAAAGCTGAAGAGTTTGTGTGTTCGCTTGAATGCGCTAATCTCAGGAACTTACTGGTCCTATTTAAAAAAATCTTTCAGTGTTAGCCCATTTATCGAGAAAGGCTATAAGGCTATATATAATTACACTAAGACCAACAGGAGTGCAGCACCAATAAAGAATGTTTCAAAATCGGGGTTTATTGATTCCTTTTGAGAGCTTCAGCTGAGCGCGCTGCGTGAACGGTTAAAGTGTTGCAAAAATTATGTACGACAGAATATGTCTACCTTCTAAGGTTGCTTCACTATAACCTTTTAATGCTAACCAAATTTGTTCTAAAATAATGCATTATTTGCGACGGTGTTTTTGTAAGCATGCTATTAATCCATATCCAAATAAATACGTTATTCATCACAAGTATTTAATTTAAAACATAATTGCCCTTTACATCATTCGATTTGACTGAATAGCTTAGGACATATCGCAGTTTTAAATTAACATCGCAGCAAAATAATGATCAAGTACTGCACGCGCATTTATGATGTGCGAGACCGGCGGGCAGTCATGAGGGGGAAGGGCGCTACGTATTATTTAAAAATATTTTCACCTTCTACGTAAACAAAGTCGCAGGTTAAAGTTAGCGTTAGCCCAAAGTAACTATTACTGACTGATCTATCAACGCACAGCTCCAACCACTTGACGGATCGAGCTGAAATTTAGCACATATATAGCTATTATGATGTAGGCGTGCGCTAAGAAAGGATCTTCCAAAACTCATCCCTTAAATGGGGTTTCAAAGTTTGTATAATGCTCGCGAGGTTAATCCATTAGTTAATTAGTTTTTAGTAGTTAATTATTTATTATTTTTGAGAAAAAGAGAGGAGAAAGAGAGAGAGAGAGATGGAGGGAGAGTTTATCAGGTTTTTTTTTTATAATTGAAGAGTTTCCGTAAGAATCCTACGCTAATAACCAAATTTAGGGCGAGCGAAGCCGCTGGCAAACGCTAGTTTCATAATAAAATATATTAACAGAATGGGGGACGTTCAATTCCCCCATTTAAGTAACTTAAGAAAAGAAATCTGTAGTGGTTCGAGGAACGCTGTTTGTTTATATTAGCGTCATACATAAGTTCCAGCGATAATTATAAGGCGGACGCAGAATCTCGCAGAATGCATGCTGACATAGAATTGGAACTTGCGGATATAGTGGCAGGTGTACAACGGCAATTTCGCTCGAAAACCGCAAATCGATGTAGAGTTTTGCCGTTTGGCACACAGGGCAAAACAATCATTTTGAGCCGCAGTTCCTCAAAATATTTCCCTTTTATTAATAATTTTTTTTTTTGTATGGGGTTTAAAAATTTTTTTTTAGAAACCCATCGTGTGGGGTATCAAATAAAAGGGCTTGATGAGCCGGTTCTAAAAATTTACCACACTATTACCTTTTGGATACTTTTTTTCTTGAAATCCAAAAAGTATTTTCAAAACATACCAAGTTTGGGCCCCTCCAGGTACAAGACGACTCAGTATTTTTCCCTAATATATACTTTAAATGATATTTTATATCCTCAGTTTTAACTCCCTGAAATTAATTTAGAAAATAAGTAAAATTTAGTATTTTTTTTGAATTTTTGAATATTGCAATGTGAGACGGTTCCTTAAACTTCAGATCTTTATATTTATTTCTAGAACCGGCTCATTAAGCCCTTTCATTTGATACCCTTCACGGTGGGTATCTAAAAAAAAAAAAATTTTAATCCCATACAAAAAATTGATGACACCATAACTCCCCCCCTAAGGGAAATATTTTGAGAAACTGCGGCTCAAAGAAAGAAATTGGTGCCCTAACGATTCTTTCATTCAATCAAGCCTGCCAAGTGAGAGTCTGAATCGCGCAACGACGGTTACGTGCAAACTTATTATATGTTGTTGTACATTATTAAAAATATTCTTATTATATGATGTAACTAAAAATTTATGGCTTTCGCAATTTTTTCTTTATCTGTGCTATAAGACGATGTTTCGAACCAAATTTCAAGATTCTGAGTTCACGGTTAGTACCATGTAGGTTTAGATTCTCTTGCGAGTTTCGAAAGTTTGCTGAAATATGCGGCATAAACGGCTGTATCTTTTGATTGCGTTGACTTAGACGTTTGATTTTTTCACAGTTCCAAGGGACAGTACACTTGATAATTTGATATATATTTTAGCTTTATACCTCTACACATTCCTGAGAAAAAGGGTCTTGACAGACGGACGGACAAGAAAGTGATCCTATAAGGGTTCCGTTTTTTCCTTTTGAGGTACGGAACCCTAAAAATTGACGATTCTAGCTCTGCTCACAGCACATCATTCACAAACTCTTTCGCTGATTAGTCAGTAGGTAGGCTAGATAATATTCATAAATCTAATTAAAGGTTTATTATTAATATAACCGACCCAGTTAAGACCTCCGCTGTACATCGTTCGCAGCCTACATTGTATTTACCTTATTTCATTGAACGTCCTGCCATTTGCCCAGCAAGGGCTTCCTAGGGGAAGTTAATCAACACTTTCAGCAACGAAACGTTCAAGTAATTTTGATTTTTTGTTAATAGTTTTAGGAAACCTTTCAATAACGTGTATTCACAGTCTGTAAGTCGATGGATCAAGACCACTGTCGACTACAAGAAATTACCGCAAAATTGTTCAATGAATCCCATCCAATATAATATTTCGCAATCACACAACAATTGGAAACGAAAACAAGCAAGTGCATCCTCTTCTTTCTTCTTCTTTTAATAGTGCCTCTCCAACTAGTGAAGGTTGGTAGTCAGCTCCGCAAATCTCTCCCTGTCTCCAGCGAGGCAAAATAGTTCGGCTGCACTCGCGATCCCAGTCCACTCCCTGATGTTACGCAACCAAGACTTCTTCCTCCGACCTACTTTCCTTTTTCCTGCGACTTTGCCCATCATCTTTGCACATGGCCTAAATATACAACCTTTTCTCTTTTTGATAGTCTGCAAAAGTTCGCGTTTTCGGTCAACCCGCCGTAAAACCTTCTCATTGGTAACTCGATGAGTCCAACTTATAGCCAGCATGCGTCTATAGCACCACATCTCAAACGCTTCTATCTATCTAGTCAAAAATATACAAAATCTGCCCTTAAATTTATATTATAAAACTTTAAAACTAAGGTGCCGGTATCGTCAACATAGCCCTCTCCGTAAGGTACACTAGCCTTACTCATTTAAGCTGACAATTCTGGCTTAACCCCCTCAACTGGCAGCCTAATCAATTTTCGATCCGGTCTCCTCAATACATCCGCTTGTGTCTTCACATCTGCTATTCTAACGATTCCATCTTTTCCTGGCTATGTCGTATCTATAATACCACGTGGCCAAATCCTCGGGTTAAGTTTCCGTCAACAATTAGAACAAGGTTTGTAAGTTAGGTGTAGATGAATTACATCTTGGTCTTGTTGTGAGCGTCAGCTAGTATTCCTTTATCCACCTTCCCAGTAATGATCTTCCAGACGAAGAGCTTTGCGCTATTCAGGACGTTTATGTAAGTCTCTATCATCCAAAGAATGACGTGGTAATCCACTTGAAGATCCTAACAGAAAATTATTATGGGTAAGAGATTCACAATCATCTGCTGATACTGCAACGTGTGTAAGTGTTCTTAAATTCGCTAGCTTGAACACCTTCCTGGCTGTCTTCTGTAAACAGGGTTGGAAGTGTCTCCTCCTTTGATGCTTTCTCTTTTAATGTGGCTTTCAGGGCTCATTTTATGGTCTGAAAGTGATGTTCCCATGCATCTCCCATGAAACAAGAACAGGGTGGAATAAATTTACATTAAATTGGTTTGATAGCTACAAGTCTTGAATTTCTTGAGAGACAATTTCCCATTCCTTTTTAAATTCTCTATTTGCTCCTTCAAAAGCGGTTCCATCGTCACTCATGACAGTTTCAGGACATCCCCGTCTGGCGATAAAGCCGTAAAGCGACGCAAAACCACAATGGCGGCATCTGCGGTAAGGCTTTCAACTAGTTCTAAGTGAACTGCCCTTGTAACGAGGCAAGTAAATAGCGCAACATTATGCTTTTCATGTTTTATTCCCATTGTAATATCGATGGGACTAAAATAATCAAGCCCGGTTTTAGTAAAGGGTTTCTGATGATCAAGCCTTTCTAGCGGAAGATCAGGTGAAATTCTTGAAGATGCTATATTTAAACGACAAACCGTAGGCTGAATTCGAATAATCCAGAAACGCTGGCTAAGTTCATTAAATACTAGTCTCGTTATATTTTCCATGTCTAGCCCATTCTTGATAAGCAAATACTCGTGTACTGTTACGAAGTGGTGTTGTCCATCTAAAACAATTGGATAGAACGCATACTCGTAACGTCCCAGACGTTAGTGGCAGCCTTTGTTCGGCTATTAAGTCGGAGAAGACCGTTCTCGTCCATATAGGTATCAAAATTCTTAATCTGATTTTGCGGAGGACATATCCCTTCGGCAAATGCTGGTTAAATCTCGTTCGAAACTATCTTCTTGACTCTGTCGGAGAAGATGAAGTTCTCCATCGGTGTAGTCTTTAGCTGGCAGTGGTAGTGGATAAAACTGCTGTAGCACTCTCCATCAACGAGTTCTGTTCCTTCGCTAATTTTACAATCTTAGAAATTGATTACCTCTAGCAGTAACTCGCAGTAATCTGTACCAAGAAAAATATTTTTACAATTTTAAGGAGTTATATTTATAAAAGTGTATTTACGACCAGGATTTAGGCATTTGTGGTACACTCTATAGTAGGAACTGGCACACATGGTTCATTAGGCCATTAATTTTTACCCAAAATTAAAAAACTGAACCGTTAAACCATCTTTCTAGAGCCACCAAACTATTAGTTTTTATTAACGTTCATTGCTGAGGGAACCCATTGCCATTCTCTAATTTTAGTTATCTTGGAGATTTCCCCGACACGATGGTTTACAAATGGTTTAAAGGTTAAATTCTATATCTCATCTCAACTACTTACCAAGCGCCAGATTCTTTAAAACAATACCTTTCCTATCGTTATTAAAGGCGTCAAAAGACCTAGCGGATCGTAAGTAAAATACATTTTTTTTTAAAGGTTATTAGCATATTCATGTTCAATAATTATAAGCAATGTAATTAATTTTATCTTCAATCAATTTTATCAATCATTTAGATACTTTAAATTTGTCTAAAACTGTATCGTTCGTAATTTGTAATCTAACTCCGCCTCCTTGTCAACAAATAAAGTTAAATAAAATACTGTTCACCGCAACCGCTTGCCCACACAAGGAGCCTGTAGTGCAGTCACCGTCTAAGCATATGACTGGCGCAGCCGTTGCTTGCGCACTAGACTTGCCCAATCGACTGGAAGGTTAGAAAAATAACCAAAGGAGTGGTCGCAACAATTCACTCCGTTTATAATGCACTCTTCATCCATGGGGAGTGTCGCGGAACAAGCAAGTTTCTAGGTAAGTAAACTACTACAATTAGCTCTAGCAATTATCATGTACAGTCAGTCGCAACACTGCTAACACAAGTTGGCAAACACCAAAACACGAAATAGAACTCTATGACACCACGAGCCTACGTGCGATTTAGGTTTAGGTGGGAAGGCCCCAGTGTGACCTGCAGCCGAAATGACTATCCCACCCGAGTAAGCGGCGGCCAGATGAGAGTCTACACAGCTGAGAAGAGTCACCCATAAGTTGAGTATAGAGTGCTGTCCTGAAATCTGTTATGTTTTAGTAATTATATTCCAAGTGGACGAGTTTCTATGAACGCATTATGAAGAAAAGAGGTGGTTTCCAAAGAAATAAATAAATAGTACAGCATTAGTAGTTTTATTCTCTTGTTAATTTTTGATTAAGTATTTTAGTGAAGTTATTTCAGAAGCTATTTTTAATTTAGATTTTGTTCATAGGTTGTGCTATTTTTAAATATATTTATTAAAATTGATTTCAGATTTTTGTTTTTTTACAGTGTAATCATCACAGTAATTGTTTTATTTTTATTTTGATTACAAATATATATTAATTTAAAAACGTCTTGTATCTAATACAACTTTATGAAAAATACGTTAAATTCCGATATTAAAATCTAATATCGGAAATCAATATGGGAATTAAAAACCTTCTGATATCACATGTAGTCTGCAGCTGCATTGAGTCGGCCCGGAACGAAAAAAGTCATACTCCTCTTAATACAAACTAAACTTTGTCAGTCGGCTGGATGGGTCGGTTAAGGCAAATAAATAAACAAGGGGCCTATGGTCGGTAAAGATTTTAAATTTTCTACCATTTAAATACGGTTTGAAGTGACGTACTGCCCATAAAATGGCTAGTAACTCAAGGTCTATAATGGGATACCTTGTCTGAGCTGCTGTTAAGCTCTTACTAGTATAAGTTACGACTTTGCCATTGCAATTTGATAAAACTGCACCTAGTCCTATTTTTGAAGCATCGGTTTGTAAATGGAAGGTGTTGGTCTCGGAAAACTCGGGATAATCCAAAACTGGTGGGTTAAATAAAGCTGATTTTAAATTTAGATATGCGTTCTCGCAATCGCTAGTCCATTCAAATATAGGATTTTTCTTGCATAAGGCGTTTAACGGAAATACTATGTCAACGAAACGTGATATGAAGCGACGGTAGTAGTTTGCGAACGCAACTAATCGTTTTACTTCGTCTACATTATTTGGCCTTGGATAGCTGTTAATAATTTGAATTTTTTCTGGATCTGGAAATATACCTTGTGATTTAATCTGGTGTCCTAATTAAATAATTTCTTGTTAAGAAACTCACACTTTATTGGGTTCAATTTAAGGTTGACCTGACGTAATCGGTTCAGTACGCATATGAGATTTTTATTATGATGTTCCATAGATTTTCCTATGACAACGCAATCGTCTAAATAAATAAAACACTTGTCAAAATTAAGTCCTGCCATTCCAATGGTCATAAGTCTGGAAAAAACACTTGCACTTGTTTTGAGACCCATGGGACAGCATTTCATTTGGTACTGTTTTCCTGTGGTAAACGCGGTACACTTACGAGAGCTCTTGTCCAAAGAAAGCTGATACATCTTGTTTAAACTTAATATTAACGCGATTCTGGATTTAAGGATAGCTGGCAGTAGCTCTGAGAAAGGTCTAATTTTGAAAAATAAATGCTACCGGACAATGAGTCTAATATCTCGGTAATGTAAGGTAATGGAAATTTATCGTCTTGTATTTTATTGTTTAACTGTCTATAATCGACAACTAATCTCCACTTTTCCTGATTCGATTTATCAGCTTTCTTGGTTACTAACAAAACTGGGCTCTACCATTCTGATACAGTCTCCTCTATGATATCATTTTTGAGCATGTCTTGTACCTGTCTCTCTATCTCACTTTTTAAAGCTTGGGGGACTCTGTAAGGCTTAACGTAAATAGGTGTAACGTTTTCTTTTAAAACAATGTTATGTTCCATCAAGTTAATGACAGATAAATTGTCCCCTGGTAAATGAAATACATTAGCGTATTTCGCACAAATCTGTTGAATACTTAAACGCTCTTCCCTATTTAGGTAGCCTAAATCGAGTATTTCGAACAGAGGCTTAACCCTATCCACGGATTTATTTTCCTTGTTAAATCAAAAAACGTCGAAGTTTGTAAATAGATTAAACCTGTAATTGAGATTAATAGATTTTGGCTTCTCGGTCTCTTGTGTTTAGCATTTTTACAGGAATGCGTCCTTGATAAGGTTTCGCTACTATTCCGGCAATGGAAAACCTTAGAATTTCGTGAGCTAAAACTAAACAATCTTCGCTTGCCGAACAAGGAATCAATTTCATAATTTCACAACGAGGCGGGATACGTGAAAACGTGTACTTGCGTGTACCTGTTGGGGCCGTTGCCTGTGGGCATACATAGGGTTATCCCGTTTTTCGACAAACTACATGTTTTGTGAAAATTTTCGTGACCTCTATAACGTATGGAGCCTCATGTGCGCTTTCCATGATTACGAGATCAGAAAAATCCGGAACTGTTATGAAAAGGTAAGGTAACTGTTATGTATTGGTTAACTTGCGAATTATACCTATTGTAGTTGGAACTTGCAGCGGTTCTACCGCGGGTGCTATGTCTCATGCCGCGGTTGCTCTTAAAGTGCGTGACCGGTTCTTCGCTAGGGGCTAACGAATGTTCGTCAAAAGCGGCCCTAATAGCTTCCTTCCGGAATGGAACGGACGGGAAGCGATAATGGTACTGAGACGGGAATTGCTAAGACCGTCTGCGAAACGCTTTATCGCTATCTTTTCGTTCAGTGGACGGAGAACCTCATATTTTTGTTCGTTTCCATCTGCTTGGGCTAAGGTCAAGTTTACAAATAACTCTTCCAAATCTGAGCCAAACTTCTCTATAGACCTACGTCCCTGCCTAGTAGTCAACATTTGCGACTGAAGGGCGACAGCTGATTTTTTTTGAATAAGGTGTTTGCGCATGTCCTTCAACAGTGAGTCTACAGTCACGCAATAAGATTTAAGCCTAAGTCTGGCGCTAGCTAAGAGCCGTGTCTTAAGGACGAATTCTATTAATTACTTTTTGGCTGCGTCGTTGAGCATGGACCCGTATAACTGAATGCTATCAATCAGTTGGGTAGTTACCTGCTCCTAGCTTGTCATAATTGGCAACAGGGAGATAGCAGTTTTTATATCAAAATTTTCGGATTCCATTTTTTCGGTTTCTGTGCCTATATCTATACTTTCTGAAGTTTCTACCTCTCTTGTGACATGCAAACTTAAAATAAAGTTTATTGATTTATTTATTTATTGGTAAAATCGTAAACTTACAGGTAACCCAAAGCGTTTACAATCAGTTAAAATTAGTTATTTACTATACACTTACAGACTAACTATATTAAATTTATAAATAACTGTACATAAAACCTTTACACTTACGCTAGAGCATCCGCCTAAGAAATTAATACCTACTTAATAACAATGTAAACAAAATAAATATAAAATAACTATGAAAGTAAAATATAAAATAACAATTAAAATGAAATACACAGCCCATAATAGTGTGATCTACCGTTGTGAACTGCAGTACGCAAGGTGGATACGCGTTGCAGATATAATTTCTCCTATTGTATCAGCAAATAAATCTACGTTGTTTGAGGATATTATTGAGTTGAGGAGCGTGAGAGTGCTTCTTGTTGGTGCATTCTGTGCAGCTCGAGTGCGTGTACCAGCCACAGCCAGCAGCGGCCTGTGCCGCCGCGGACCAGACCCGCTTATACATAGATTTCTTTAATATTCCCTATCAACTCATTTACTGATCACTATCTTACTCGTGTGATTCTGTTTGTATTTTAATTTCAGACACTATACACTACAAACGAGTGTTAAATTCTTTCGCTTGCTGAATTTTTTGCTGTGTTGACTCTGAACTTTGCCTTCTTTGAGGTCCGGTTTTAATGAGATAGGTTTTGATTTCCACTAACCGTTCATAAATAATTTCTAGCTTAGTTATTATACTAGACATTGGGATATGAAAAAATAGTCATAGGTTAAAAAAGATTTAAAAGGTACATATTAAAAATACTTAGCAATAGACATATTGTTATATTATAGATACCTAAAACTTACGTGTCTAGTTGTCTATACTAAAAATACGTATTGTCGATGCGGTGCGGAGCGTCGGTTGGCTCGGCGGCAGTAGAACATCATACTTGAGCTGGCTGCTTTCGTCTGTGCTTGGTGGGCCGGGCTATACTCTGGAATCTGTGGACCGGGAAAACGAATGTGAAACCATAAAACAATTTTACTAATCAAAATTCAGACTGATAGATTATTGCTTATATATTTTTAATATTTTATACTTCAGCAATAAAATGATTTTTGTTCCTTTTTTCTCGTATGTTTAACTCAAACTCAAAAATATTTTATTCAAATAAACTTTTAAACAGCAATTTTTAATCGTCAGTTTAATTATTATTTAAAAAAAATACCATTATATTGGGAGGTGTATATGTGGTATATACTACAGTATTCACAGCTAAGAAAACCCCATTCACTGTGGTCCCACAATTTCAGAACACTCCCGTCTCCATCTCTAAGAGCATTGGGATCCTTGGTGTTGACATCTCCAGCGATGTTCAGTTCTGAGATTATCTGCAAGACAAGGTGAAGCTGGCGTCAAAAAAACTTGGGGTCGGGGCAAAGGTTGCTGCTTTACAAGTCGTAAGTTCGGCCCCATATGGAGTACTGCTGCCATCTCGGGGCGGGTGCACCTTGGCCATTTTGACTCAGTTCAACGACGAGCTGCGAGAATTATCGACGATCCCAAACTTACTTGCCGTGTCGAGCCCTTGAGTCTGAGGAGAGACTTTGCCTCTCTGTGTGTGTTCTACCGCTTGTACAATGGAATGTATTCTGAGGAATTTTTCGAAATGATGCCCACGGCTACTTTCTACCATCGCAACCCTCGCCATCGGCAGGGAATTCATTCTCACATTTAAGAACCAAAATGGTTGCGTACAGTGCGGTTTTAGGGAAACTTCCTCCCGCGAACACTTGGTTTGTGGAATGAGCTCCCTGCAAGGTGTTCTCTAAAGACTACAATATAGAGTTCTTCAAAAAAGAACTTATTAATTATTTCTGAAGGGTCGGCAACGTACGTGTGATACCCCTGGTGTTGCAGCGTCCATAGGCTACGGCGACTGCTTACCATCAGGCGGGGAAAAAAGTAGTTTTATATATCGTAGGTACTCGTATGTTATTCCCTCATCATTCCCAAAAGATCATTACCTCTTTTCAGATCGTTTTGTATTGTCTGTTGGATGTCTGTGAGTTTTATTTCGGGTTTCTGCTATAAAAATTGCAGCCTTTAGGCAATACCCGAATAACTCACAGACACATTCCACAAACACTAGGAAAATGTCGTGAAGATAATAATCTTCACGACATTTTCCTCTAGTCTAGTTAATATTTTTTTTCACTTTTTTAAAATACGCTTCGTACGACATAATTAATATTTAGTGGCGGCGCTAGTGTCTACTATACGAAGCCTTAAGAGGAAAACAACCACAGCTAAGTAGTAAGTAAGTTTGCAATGTAACGAGTAAAAGTCGACTATCTTATTGAATGTACTTGAAGAAGTAAAAAATTTTACAAATTCCATTGAAAATTCCTTAGATGAAGTAGTTTAGTTGTGTGAAACAAATAGTAAATATAAGTTTATGAACCATGTACACTACAATTACAAAAAAATGCTTACTTTCAAATAACGCATTGGAGTGGCGTACGCTTGGCAGTGCGGGCACAGAATAAGAAATAAACGGGGTTTGAGCAAAATCTGTATAAAAGTTTTAAATCTACGAAACCCTAACTTCATGCGTGTTAGACACGCATTTGGCCGGTTTTTTATTTTTATTATACATATATCACATCACATACTACCACATTCGATGTCCATGATTAAGAGCTACTGCTACGAGCCGTAGAAACTACGCTACGTCTCGCTACGAGTGTCTACGAGAACTGGTTTGAAACACAGCTATCTAATATCACGTACATTTGAGCAAGACAAAAGATCACAGCGCTTTTCAGTATAAGTAAACGTGACCGTCAAATCGGTTTTTAGGTATTTACTTGAAAACTAACTCGATTTCTTAGATTTCAGTAAAAACAGCCATGGACTTTCTAGTTAGCTAGCCATTAATATGAATTTTAATGTTATATGTTAAAGAATAGTGGGTAAAAATAAAAAAATAAAAAAAATTAGAGGTTTTTCCAGATTTTTTCTATCGAGAAAAATTAATGATATCGTGTTTTTGGTAGAACAAGACATTAGGTATATGTTACTTAATATAGGGTTAAATTTTTAACCTAAAATACTGACTACAAGTACTGATTTTTTAAATTTTAAAATGTGTCTCTTAGCGTTGGTCAGCCTCTTAAGACGGCTTTACGTAGCGAGCTATAGCGCGACGTAGCGAGCTGTAGCGCGACGTAGCGAGCTGTAGCGCGACGTAGCGAGCTGTAGCGCGACGTAGCGAGCTGTAGCGCGACGTAGGCGGGTAGCGTAGTTTCTACGGCTCGTAGCCGTAGCTCTTAATCGTGGACATCGAATGTGGTAGTATGTGATGTGGTATATGTATAATAAAAATAAAAAACCGGCCAAGTGCGTGTCGTACACTACTGCTGATATTTCAAAAAATTTTATACAGATTTTGCTCAAACCCCGTTCATTTCTTATTCTGTGCCCGCACTGCAAAGCGTACGCTACTCCAATGCGTTATTTGAATGTAAGCATTTTTGTTAATTCAGGATTTTTTTTTATATAATTGTACTGTACATGGTTCATAAACTTATATTTACTACCTGTTTTACAGAACTAAACTACTTCATCTAAGGAATTTTCAATGGAACTTGTAAAAATTTTTACTTCTTCAGGTACATTCAATAATATAGTCGACTTTTACTCGTTACCTTGCAAAGCTTACTTACTACTTAGCTGTGGTTGTTTTCCTCTTAAGGCCCCGTTTAGTAGACACTAGCGCCGCCACTAAATATTATTTATATCTTCTTCGTACGAAGCGTATTTTAAAGAAGTGTAAAAAAAATATTAAATAGTCATTATTATCTTCACGACATTTTCTAGTGTTTGTGGAATGTGTCTGTGAGTTATTCGGGTATTGCCTAAAGGCGGCAATTTTTATCAAATCAAAAAATCAAATGCTCTTAACCTTAATATGAATGCACGCATGCAGAAGTTACCTGCGTGACGTGTACTGTACCGTTTTTGCCAGTATGACAGGGCTTGCACGCGCGTGCACACGTCACGCATCTAGTCTGATCCGGCCTTTATGCTACTGCTACACTACCGGGATATGGCAATGCTTATGGCCATAGTTAAGGCAACTCCTAGGTGTAGCCACGATGTAGGGCCATAATTCTACAATGCCAATCAATATAGCATATAGCGACAAGCAATAGCTGCGGTGGTGGTCCGTTTTCGCATACCAAAGAAAATTACCGCGGTAATTACTGCGTGTGCGGTCACACGTATTTGTTCAGTTCAAAATGGAGTTGTTGAATGAAAAAGCAGTCGAGTTTTTGGAACTATTGCAATCGGAACCATGTTTATGGGATACCCGGCAAAAGAATCACTGGTTTGTTGAAATGCAAAAGATTCATATAATAATTCATACTCATAAAACATAACACCGCCACAGCTTCAACCTCCATCTTGGAAATTATTCTTTATTTACCTATTCATTTTCATATCTAGGTAAAGACCACACTACTGCAATTTAGGCGGTAATTTAATGCCATAATCAAAGCGGTAAGAGATGGTAGACGGTAACAGACGGTAGACGGTAACAGTAATGTAGCCCCTGCATTAGACATTGGTGCTTTAGGGGCTGACTATTTATTCTGCTTTTTAAAATATTATTTTATTATTTAACGTTATTTGATTTCGATAACACTAAGTTGTATTGGTTTTTAGAGTTATGGGCCATCTTTTGATCCGTAACAGCTATGACGCTGACCCATTTAACATAGTTTACGTGTTACTTCCCAGCCCGGCAGACGTTGTTCTGCAACTTGGCCAGGTATAATAGTTATGAATTGAAAAAATTGAAAAACTCGAACATGAAGGGTTCCGCACCCTTATCTATAAAAACCGCAAAATATCACGTTTGTTGTATGGGATTTCTTTTTGTTTTTGTTTGTGTTTGAAAATTACGTATACTGTACGGAACCCTTGGTTCGCGAGTCCAACTCGCACTAAGCCAGTTTTAATTTCTTTGACTGTGGCATTTAGCCGCGATAAAATAATAGAAAAATTAACATAATGTTGTAAAGATGAATGCGCTGCGAATGAGTGTTGAAAAAAATATTGAGCAACATTACAAACAAGGTACAGGTAATGTATGTATGTACGGTTTATTGAAATCTAACTAAATATTGAGCATCATTACAAACAAGGTACAGGTAATGTATGTATGTACGGTTTATTGAAATCTAACTAAATATTGAGCATCATTACAAACAAGGTACAGGTAATGTATGTATGTACGGTTTATTGAAATCTAACTAAATATTGAGCATCATTACAAACAAGGTACAGGTAATGTATGTATGTACGGTTTATTGAAATCTAACTAAATATTGAGCATCATTACAAACAAGGTACAGGTAATGTATGTATGTACGGTTTATTGAAATCTAACTAAATATTGAGCATCATTACAAACAAGGTACAGGTAATGTATGTATGTACGGTTTATTGAAATCTAACTAAATATTGAGCATCATTTCAAACAAGGTACAGGTAATGTATGTATGTACGGTTTATTGAAATCTAACTAAATATTGAGCATCATTTCAAACAAGGTACAGGTAATGTATGTATGTACGGTTTTTGAAATCTAACTTAATATTGAGCATCATTTCAAACAAGGTACAGGTAATGTATGTATGTACGGTTTATTGAAATCTAACTAAATATTGAGCAACATTACAAACAAGGTACAGGTAATGTATGTATGTACGGTTTATTGAAATCTAACTAAATATTGAGCATCATTTCAAACAAGGTACAGGTAATGTATGTATGTACGGTTTATTGAAATCTAACTAAATATTGAGCATCATTACAAACAAGGTACAGGTAATGTATGTATGAACGGTTTATTGAAATCTAACTAAATATTGAGCATCATTACAAACAAGGTACAGGTAATGTATGTATGTACGGTTTATTGAAATCTAACTAAATATTGAGCAACATTACAAACAAGGTACAGGTAATGTATGTATGTACGGTTTATTGAAATCTAACTAAATATTGAGCATCATTACAAACAAGGTACAGGTAATGTATGTATGTACGGTTTATTGAAATCTAACACTTTCCTTAAGTTTCCCGTATGACATTATTTCCTAGAATGGTGTAAAAATACAGGTGTGTTTTTTTTCAAAATTAACGGATTCGATTCCTGGCTAGGATTATTAATTTTACAAAAATCCAATGATGCAGTTTTAGTTTTCATCAAAATCGGGCCCGAGAGTCGTTTGAGTACTTTTCGATATTCATCATAGTTTCGGATTTGGCCATGCACGCCCACTTAAAAAATACACTCCGTATACTAGAACGCCCGATTGGCGGCATGCCCGTCACGAGGTATATACTACAACGCCTGAATGGCGGCATGCCCGTCACGGAGTATATACTAGAACGCCTGAGTGACGCCATGCCCGTCACGAGGTATATACTGGAACGCCTGAGTGGCGCCATGCCGGTCACGAGGTATATACTAGAACGCCTGAGTGGCGGCATGTCCGTCACGAGGTATATACTAGAACGCCTGAGTGGCGGCATGCCCGTCACGAGGTATATACTAGAACGCCTGAGTGGCGGCATGTCCGTCACGAGGTATATACTAGAACGCCTGAGTGGCGGCATGCCCGTCACGAGGTATATACTAGAACGCCTGATTGGCGGCATGTCCGTCACGAGGTATATACTAGAACGCCTGAGTGGCGGCATGCCCGTCACGAGGTATAATATACTCGTAAATGTAAATGTGGCTTGAGTACGAGCAGGTACCTTGTTTTATTATGTATTATTATTTTTTGCTTAAATTTTTGTATAAGTAATGTAATATGATGACATTTTCTTGGGAGATTTATACTATTTAATTTTATAGTACTTTGATTAAATTTCTTTTTTAATGTTGTTTTTGTGTGCTGATGTTTTTGTGTGCTGATGCAATTATTCCTTAATCTTGTCGATACGAGTTTGTATATATGTATATAACCTTTGTCTGCGATCAAACTTATACTTAATTGGGTGTCTTCATTAGTTTTATGTTTTATAATTAACAAATTACACACAAAAACTTACTAAAAATTTATTCTTGTAAACCACCAACCGAAAATTAGGGTTTTTAATGCTTCATAAAAAACAGAATTTAGAAATGCACATTTATTATTATTTGTAATTTTTACAGGAAATTTCACAACAAACAGGTAGTATTTTTATTAGGCTTTACGTTTACGTTTCGTACATACAACACAATGTGACGTCACACAATGCAGTCAAATGAAGACATACACACGAATATATACATCTGAAAAAAATTCAAATTAATACATAACTGTCTAACTTTTATTATATAACGTTATGTGATAAAACATAATATTGCTATGCAGTAGTTTGTAACCATCGCAGCAGACGATAGGGTTGGGGTTGGTCAACGTTCATCTAAAAAAATAAAGCAAAAGAAATTGAATTGTGTCTAACAAATCGTGATCCATCTTCATTATAAATAAAATCTCAAAGCGATAACTATGTATTACGTAAGCCTTTTAATATAATATTGTTATAAATTAATGTAGAAATAAAAATATTACCTACATACATACAATCAGCAGCTTGTTTTTGATTAACCACCTAAAAGACCTCCGACCAATCCTCCAGCTAGAAAAAAAAATTACAAATATTACATTATTGCATTACGGTCATGTTAGATGACTTTTTTGGCACTAAAAAAAATGATCCCAAATCGGAAAATGTTAGTTTCTACTGATGAAGGTTATTGATGAGTCTGGATGAGTCCACAGACCATAGAGTACCTGTTTACATTTATATTTTTTTAACGCAAAATACAAATTTGAATCTTCTGGAATGAAAAAATTGCTAGCATAAAAGTAATACATTGGTAATTTTTGCCGCCAAATCCCGAGACAAATATTTGGCGGCTTACTATAATTTCATATGACTTGAGACACAAATTACTATCTGCATAAAAGGTGCAATATTGACGGTTCGCCGTAACATTCAGCTTCCATTATTATCTTTGGTCAATCCTTCGGAGATAAGTGTCGTAATGATATTTATTGTACTTCCTTGGACTTACAAAACTGAAAGAGAGCTTATTCCTTGTCTATTTTCAGTTTGCTTATGTAACTCAGATATATTTTGCTAGCATGATCCTTATGTCTGTAAGTAGGCAACATATTTTGTAAGATTACTTACTTATTGTTTGCACGCCTCCCAAGGAGTCGGTCACTGTAGATGTAAGCTTGTTTGCGTCTGGAAAACAGATTATATTAAGAGCGTTTTGTTGACTGCTTCAATGCGTTTAACGTCATAACCGTGCCAAGTTAAAAAGATATAAATTCTGTATAACACAGTACAAATCTTCACTCTCTTTGGTAGGATTACCGCATTATGTACATTATGTCAACAAAACGCCACTATTGTTAATTTTCACTCTCGGCACAAACACTGGTCAACCCAACGTCTACCTCCCTTGTTTTATTTATACCCTCTTTTATGAACATAAGAAAGAAAGGGATGGTTATTTGGTTACCAAGCTTTCAAGCCACGTTATGACGTTTTAAAACATGAATCCCACTATTAGTCGTTCTTATTATAAACTAGCTTTGCCTGCGATTCTGTCTACGAAAATCACACATGCACCGTTTTTACATCTAGTATCTAATGGATTTGAGTGAAACGCAGTTTGCATTTTAAGTAGGATCTCAAGTTATAGATTGGCAAAAGGTACATTAAAATCTATTCTGAAAGTATTGAGTTTTATCATAACAATCAGACAGTTTTAGGTCCAGAGATTTATAAACAGTCAATCCCAATATATTGAAGGTATGTTACGACAGACACATAACCGATACAGTTTTATAACAGCAGGTACGAGAGGGTATAAAACTATGGGTATACCTGACCAACTCAACACAGGGTTTAGGTGTTATTGCATTGTTGGTCCTGATCAACTCAACACAGAGTTTGGGTGTTACTGCATTGTTGGTTCTGACCAACTCAGCACAGGGTTAGGGTACAGCACAGAGTTTCCTAGTTTGAGGAAAGCCTCAAATCTAAAGAGCTGTGTATATGTGTGTATGCGATAATTTATAACATAGCTTACCGTTTGACAATCCATTGAATCCAGTTTTAAATGAACCTTGGACATCTATTAAAAAAAATAAGTACCAGATAAAACACATTAAAAAGGGTCGTCAAAACGTTTATGTTATTTACATTTATTCACTTATCATCATGTAAGTGTTCCTGGTATCTGTAACATGTTACCCGGACACTTAGATAAATTTGCCAAAGTAAGAGATATGGGATTTTTTTTCACACCTTACACAATTAGCAAAGCAGTGAATAAGGGTTATTAATATTAAATATTTTTACCTAAAATATTGTTAAGTATTATTTTTCCAAGAGTAGGTATTACCGAGCCGAGGTACATCAGTTCGATATATTCAGGCTGTTTTCGGTAGAGTTAGCTAATGAAGTGCGCAAGTGTAAACAAGTGCGCAAGTGTAAACATGTCGATTTGGTAGAGGAGTAAACTTGTCTAACAGTTAGTTTTTTATTAAACCTAAATAAATTACATTTTGACTTTTACAATATTTATTGAAACTTAATTACTGGTATATTCTTAAAAAAATAAGTAATAAAATACAAAATGTATGTTGGATTACTTATGGGTTATTATGATAGTTATGGGTGTGACAGTATAATCGAAATCCATATAGTAGTAATTAAAAAATCATACATACCTCCACTCAAAAGCTGTTGTAGACTTTCTAGAAATTAAAAAAATAATGAAAGTGTAGGTACCTAATGTCAAACTATTAATTTTTGTTGTGTTTGTACTCACATTCGAGCTGAAGTGGAAATGGAATGGCCACATTGCTCGTCTAACTGATCAGCGATGGGAAACACAAGTCGTCGAATGGGAAACTCACACCTTAAGGCGCAGCGTGGGACAATCTCCTACCAAGTGGACAGACGACCTGGTTAAAGCCGCAGGAAGTCAGTGGAAGCAGACGGCACAACACCAGTCGTTGTGTGTGTGTGGCCGGTGTCGGTCGTGAAAGTCTTCTGGCTGAGATGATAAATATTGCGACCTTGATAGACGTCTCCATTGATCGACGATCTCACGGAAAATCCACATAAAAAAACACGATAGCACTAATTAACCATAGTCTCCGTATTATTTTTTATTGTATGGTATTAACACTATGCTATGGTATAAGATAGGGGGATTGTTCGGTAAACATACCTAGCGGGCTAGCGATGACGTATCGCCCTTTCACTTTATAGGACTAACCGGGCGACTGCTCGCTGCCAGGTGTGCAAATCTAGTTTGTACGGAAACGTAGTTGAAGTTAGATCCATACACACGGTTGCGCGGCTAGCAATTCGGAACGCAGAATACCTATCTACGGACTGCTGTGATCAGAGTTTTATATAATATTGAACATCTCGTCCACCGGCACAACGGTTTTAGTGAAGTGCTAGTGGACAGTGCATCAGGTGCATACTTTTCGGACAGCTTCTCCTTCCCAGCATCAACACCGTCGGGTTGACCGGGTTGAGTCGGATTTTGGTACTACACGTCGGTTGGCAGCGACGCCACGGTAACGTCGACTGCTTTCAGTTTACTATTAATTTCTTTGATATCCCTTCTGTTTGCTACCCTCAAAGTAAAATTCCTCTACTAGGCCCCTACTGATGATAGGACATACGGCCTGTCACCCCTACGTCGTGACGGCTATCACATAAGGTCAGTATCCAACAGGTATAATTTCTCAAAATCCGTACGTACCATATATAAGTACGCGTTCAAAATAGTATGTAATATATAATATCGTATATAAGTTAACCGTACAGAAAAGTGAGATGCAACCACGCTTCCGCTAGATGGCGCTTATTGATAAATAGATGGCGCTTCGTATTTCTCTCATAATTTGCTTGAGTTGAGATTCCCTACATTTAACTTCACCCTACAATCCTTAGGAGAGGAGCAATTATAAAACGCGAGGTAACCACCAGAAACAGATAGTGTTAGTAAGAACTTTACTTAAAGAATAGACTATGTAACCATAGCTTTACCATGACCATAACTTTACTTAAAGAATAGACTATGTAACCATAGGACAAGTAGTTTCTAAGATTAATGCGTTTAAATATACTTACAAGTAAACATTTTAAATACCTTTTGTTTTTTGTATTGTACTTGAGAATATAAAGTAGAAACTTACCTAACTTGGCTTTCACGATACCGTCTAAAAAAAACAGTTGGATTTAAAATATAAAAAGCACAATGCAAAATCAAATAAACTATATAAAATTACCATACGAATAATCAGAAAAGTGACATGAACAAAATCTAAATTATATATTATCTAATCTAAATTATATTATATATTTATATATATATATATATAGAGGGTGATTTGGGCCATAGTCCACACGCGGGCCCAGTGCAGATTGTGGACTTCGCATACGTCTTTTTTTTTTTTGACGTATACAGGTTTCTTCATGATGTTTTCCTTCACCGAAAAGCCAGTGGTGTGAATAAATAACTCAGTGTACTTGAGAAATTAAGAAAAGACTCATTGGTACACGCCGACCCGGGGTTCGAACCTCCGCCACTTGGGACGTGAAGTGAAATTTAAACCCCTCGACCACCACCGACTATATATATATATAATAAGCAAAGGCAGTACAATAAGAGTCACTTTACGAGCAAGTGTGTTGAAAAGATACTAACAATTGCCGCACTGTTGTGCTTTTGTGGCTTTTTTTTGGTTTTAGTTAATGTGCGAGTTGAGTGCGAGTTTGAGTATCGTTAGATTCAAAATACTTACCCACCAGTCCTGATTCCTTGTCACTATTTTTGTAAACATTTGAGTTGTTGTTTCCATTGTGAGATGACCCTGACCGATTTTTATTGTAACAATTATTATCAACCGATCTGTGCCCTTCAGATATTCCTTCGTTAGTGTTGCCCTTACCATAATAATTATCATTATATTGATTAGTCTTAGATACAACTAAATCTTTACTACGGTCTACGGATTTGCGCTCATCATATGAGTTATCGTTTCTATTGACATTATTTTTGCCATTTCTGTTCTGAACTTCATCACTATAGTGATTTTTAGATACATCTAAACCTTGACTATAGCTATTATCTTCGGATTTGCGCTCATTATATGAGTCCTTGTTTTTATAGACATTCTTTTCGACATTTCTATTCTCAACCTCATCACTATAGCGATTATTAGATATATCTAAATCTTTACTGTAGCTATGGTCTGCGGATTCGCGCTTATTATATGAGTCATTGTTTCTATAGATTTTGTTATTGTAATTTCCAATTTGAACAACACCATTAGAATTTCGATAACCGTCGTAATCATTAGAAGAGTCTAATTTTTCATCAACTCTGTTTTGGTTACCAAAATCTGCATCTTGATCTTTATAATACTCTTCGTCTTCTGCTCTACTTTCTGAACGTGTTAAGTCGTCGTTACTATCATAGTCATCAGTTTTGCTATATAAGTTTTCTACGTCAACATTGACGTTTTCATTGACACGACCATTACCAACTCTAGAACGTTTTTTGTCATCAGAAGTCCAGTTTTCGTTATCTGTAAAAATACAAATAGACAAATCAGTGGCTGATAATATATTTTTTGAATAATGTGTTTTTTTTAATATCGTATATTTAAATGTTTTTCTTGTTTTAAACTTTTCAGCCCAAAAGACTTTCTTTAAGCTGTCAGACAAAAAACTTCATAATCGGTTCATCCACATATTCACTAATCCAACTTTGAAAATCATTGCCAACAATCTTTAACGCCTTTTTGGTAAGGTCATCTTTATTCGTACAACGGTTAAGGTCAATAGTACTGAGGAAGAGAAAAATCAAATTTCCGTACCGTGCCAAATTTACAAATTCCAGGTATTTCTTAATTAATTAAAAACTGTTACATTGTCAACCTGTCGACTATTGCGATTGATTGTTATTGTTTAGTCCAAAACCCTAATGGTGCTAGTCTGACTACTCATAAATTTATAAAGAACTACAAACTTCGTTATCAGATTTTAAAGGAAATCTTTAAAACAATGGCGAGCGGACAATCGATCTGATATGTTTAAATCGCTTGACTAGTTAAGGTCAGTTAGAAATTATAAGATTAAAATGATCAACTAGTTTATGTCCGTTAACATAACTATAAACGATATATTTATTACTGATATCATATCAGAAACTTGTTTTATTTTAACCAATACTAAACTAGTTAATTTTCTTACATGTTAACGTGTAATTAAATTAAAATAAAATTTTCTAAAGTATTTCTTTATATTTATTACAATGCCTACCTAAAACAAAACCTAAGAAAATCAAAAAAGATACTTTATAAACATGTGTTTATATTATATAGGTTCATTTTTCAGTCGCATATTTTTTTTTATTTTATGCGAGGGAATAAAACTATGAAAAATATATAGACAACGTATAACGTGCCAACAGTACAGTTTACGCTATACTTAAACGTAGCGTTGTAGTAGTAATTGTTAACATTTACAATTACACATAATGATATACCGGGTTCTTACCGTGATTAGCCGAGGAGATGAGCTGCCGATATTTCGGTGCTGTTGCAAGCACCATGGTCGCGGGATGACTGGCGGACTTGCGAGTTTGCACAAAGTCTATGGGCAATTATATCTATCTGCCCTCTTTCTTTTTCGTTTTGTTACGGAACTACTAGAACTCACTCGCAAGTCACCACGACAGTATATACTCACTGTGTCACTGCGTTTTTCGGAACGTACTACTTTTTGACTGTTTTTACTAACACTGGATTCCTCGTATTCGACAATTTAAACCCATCTTCCCCATTTAAGTTTATATAGTAATAAATTTCAATTGCAGCTTTAACTAGTCTAGGCACATAGTGGCGTTCTGTCGACAGTATTTGTGGATTGTGAAATTCGATCCAACGGTTAGGGCCCGAAATCCAGTAAAGGATCAGCAATGTCCGACTTCTGTCTGTCATTGTTCTTAACAGCCTTAATATGTTCGTTCATGCGGCACGCGATGGATCTTTTTGTTTCTCCATGCACTGCCGCTACTGCAGTCTATTTTGTATACACCCGGATTTTCCAGCGGTAAACTGTCCTTAGGGGAACGCAGGCTTTGTGCGATTTTTTTTAAGGGAGTAAATACGGTATTTATTGCATATTGCACGCCTCTTAAGCGGAGCGGTGAGGTAGTGCTCTACTCTCGACATGTCAAAAAACCCAGTCTTTCGAAACTTAAATGACGTTTTTTTTTTTTAATATAACACTTACAGGATAATATGAGTGCACTAATATGAAGTTAAATAATCTGTCTAGCACATATGGTACATTTTATAAACAATTAATTTGTTTAATATAATAAATAATAACATTAAAACTAATCATTTTTGGACGTCCGTGAGTCTGTGTTTATGTGACCATGTATGTGGCAGAGAAATTGGTCGAAAAATTCATCTTACCGGAATACTTTTGTTTTTAATATATAAAGTATTACACTGTGCTGATTCCTAGTTAATATTAGCGTTCTAAGTACTGTCGTTTAATTATAATTTATAAAAAACTAATATACCACTGTATACTGTATATCTATATATATATTTTTTATTTTTATTTTATAGTATATTTTTTCCTCACCTTATTTGTTATTTTATTTTAAAAAACTTGAGTTTTTGTTTTAGAATTTTTTTTTAAAATGTGAATGACCGCTATGAGGCGTGCACTTTTGGATTTTCCAAATTTATTTGTTCAATCTCTTGCCGAACTTACCTGTTACTCCTTTAATATACGGTAAAAGTGTGGGCTGACGTTCTACCCTATTAGCTAGGGACTGGCTTTTCTTAGATCTGCGGAGCACACCTTTCACGTGGTATCCGTTTTTTCTTAACACTTCCTATACCTTTGGTAATTCCTTCGGAAGGTGTTCATCATCACATAAGTCGAATACCCGATTGGTAAGGCAGCTTACTACTGCATTAAGATGGCGGGGGTGGTGATGTGAAGTCGCATGAAGGTACCGATCAGTGTGATTTGGCTTTCTGTAAACTGTATGGCTAAGAATCCTATTTACTTTCACCGTTATTTTAAGATCCAGTAACGCCAACAATCTTTCTTGTTCTCTTTCTACCGTAAACCGCATGTTACTGTGGATGCCATTAAGATAATCTAAACACTCCTTTATCTCTTTTTCTCCATCCTTCAATATTCAAAATACATCATCCCCGTACCTCTTCCAAATTTTAAGTGGGACTGGCGGTGTGGAGATGTAAGAACCCTATATAACATTATGCGTAATAGTGATATTAACCGTGAATCTTTAAAACAATACTAAACATTTACAACTTTTGTAGAAGACACTTTTTACCATAACCTCAAAATTTTCGAGATATTTGCAAATAACCCGTTTTTGGATTTTTTCTTCGTTTTTTAATTTTTCAGGTCCGCAAAATTGTTCTGATTTTCATACATCTAGAAAAAAATATCTTCAAAATACATATAATAACCACCAAATTTTTGAAATTAAAATATTGAGCCATTTTCAAGAAATTAACGTTTTATTGTCTTGGAAGGCCGAAAACTACCCTCAACTTCAGGTTGCATTTAACATTTTTTTGATTTAATATTCAAAAATGGCTCATTTTATGCGTCTAAATCTACTTTTTGAATTAAAAAAAACATTGTATGGTCATCCAGCAAATATAATATATAACACATATACTTACTTAAAAATTGAAAAAAAATGGAATAATCGAAATTTTTTTTTACTTTGCAAACTACATTTTCTTAATAATCATTGAAAAAGTGTATTGTATTGACCAAATTTATATAAACTGACTACACCAACGTATTCTGCGGGAATAAACGAGAAAAAAAAGTATAGATACCTAAGTTTTTAATTTGACGCTTATTATTTATACAATGTCTCCACAAACATTCCAACTTTGCAATTTGAAATATCGTGAAAAAATAAAACTATAAAAATTCACGTAATGTATACATTTTGTTTTTGTATTTCTTCCCATAAAATCGATTTACATTATTATTTTCTTTTGGAATTCATCGATATTTCATTATTTTTTTTACGATTTTAGCGCTCAATAATATATTTTGATATTTATATCCAACAAGCTGACCCGACGAACGTCTTGCTCGTTTTTAAAACAACTGGCGCGCCACCTATTTTGAAAGGGTTGTACTAATTCAGAAACCTCCCCCGTAGTGTGCAAAGCAACTTACCAAAATTTCATTACAATAGCAAATCGATTTGCTCTAAGTGCGCGTGTC
Organism: Apoda limacodes; assembly: GCA_946406115.1. Classification (NCBI taxonomy): domain Eukaryota; kingdom Metazoa; phylum Arthropoda; class Insecta; order Lepidoptera; family Limacodidae; genus Apoda; species Apoda limacodes. The sequence continues at coordinate 1,916,550 of OX291542.1, read as the reverse complement.
CAACTCGCACTTAACCCTTTTTATAAAAACCTTTCCCTAACAATAATGAATACAACAAAAAAGCATTATCCAATTTGGTACAGTCGTTCGGAAGTTATGTTTTGACTAAGGGAAACGGGTTCATTTTAACTGACTTCATTATATATATAGATTTATTTATTTATTACCTAGCTAGCCCGGCAGACGTTGTTCTTTCTGCCCTTAAATTTGATATATATCTGTTACAACAAAGGGGTAGCAAATACCCACGGCTACACCAGCGTGGATTTAATTCCCATTGATATTTATCCCAATCCGGACATGTTTAAGAGTATAAACTAACTTACACTGCCATTTGTTAGAAATATATGAAACTCTTAGCCAGTGCTAGCCATGTAAAGCTCCCAGTTTCCCGACATCTTGAATAATCATCGGCATATTTCAACAAAATATAGCCAACATAATAATTAAGCTTATCTAAACTGTATGCAAAAAAATATCATGTACAGTATTATTATGTACAGTATTATTATGTACAGTATTATTATGTACAGTATTATTATGTACAGTATTATTATGTACAGTATTATTATGTACAGTATTATTATGTACAGTATTATTATGTACAGTATTATTATGTACAGTATTATTATGTACAGTATTATTATGCCATTAAAGTTATGCCTAAATCGTTATGCGAAAGTAAATTGAAAAATAAGCAAATTTATATTTAATATCTTTTTACAATTTAATAGGTCATTTTAACTCATTTACCCTAATATTTTGATGTAATATGGTAAGTTCATAAAGGTAATGGACAGCACACAACGCGTTGACATCCTTGGGGTACGGAACCCTAAATGCAAAAACACAAAGTCAGTTCAGTCGTATAATCTCATATACAATATAACACTTACCCTGACTTTGTCTGTCACAAGGTTGACAGGCCACGAAGCTTACCTGCAAAAATAAGAAGGTAAAGGTAAGGTAAGGCGCACGATTAGTCGAGCGGTAAGTAGGTACCGGAGCGAGACGGACCACTGCATTTACTTAGTACCGGAGCGGGACAGACCTTAGTTTCATATTATCAACATTTACAGTTTGAATACCTTTTTTACATAGAGAAATGAAAATATTGAATAAAAATATATAGATAAAGCTATTTCTGATAAATCGACAGCAATCATATGACAAACTTATCGGTCATCGCGCATCCACTCTTTTTTCAATTTTTAAACTTCCTATTTACCTATGAACTTGAAATTTGGTGAAATGTTTATTTTTTATGTACATTTTACTAGAAAACCAATATATTAATAAATCATTTTTTTTTTAAATTTCCTTATTTTTCCTATAACAACCAATTTGATTTTGCGGTCAAATGCATAGCACAGAAGGGATTCACTCACCTACTGCTTATGAATTCTGCCATTCGGATGGCCTATGTTCTACTTTTGGTATGGAACCCTTAATGTGTGAACTGCGAAGTCCGACACGCACTTAGCGGTATTTTTATTACTTAGAGAGATACGAGAAATCTACCATAGTAACACATAAACACTAAAACACATAAAAATTACATAACAATTATAGATAGGCCTTTAAAGGTCAGACAGAGACAGACAGACAGACAGACAGACAGTCAGCTCAGCCTTGGTAATGTAATGAGGTAGCTTTGAAATCCTTTGGGTACGAAATCCTAAACATGATCGAAAATAAGTAATAATTTAATATTTTTACCAAGATCGCAAGGAGGAACACAGAATAATTCATCGTGAGCGTTTTACAAATACCACTGAAGTTACCACAGTTCCTCCTGGCTATATATACACGAGAAATCTATTAACATAACAATGAAAGTGCATGGGTATCACATACAGAGAAGTTGTCAGCGTACGTGGAGCAGTGTGTAATGATTATGCAAGCACAAGTGAATCAATATTTGCATTCGGGCGAGAATTTTCAAAAATATGATTTATGATGGGCTTTGTGTATTTTACATACGTATATATATATATATACGTATGTATAAATGACCTATTAAATATATATATATAAAAAGAGGTATATGTATATATATGTATTATAAGAGGTATATGTATTATATATATATATATATATATACATATACTTCTTTTTTTTTTTTTTAATACCACTTTGGTGGCAAACAAGCTTACGGTCCGCTTGATGGTAAGCGGTCACCGTAGCCTTTGGACGCTTGCAAAGGGGTATCACTCGCGCATTGCCGACCCTTCCGAAATTTAATAACTTTCTTCTTAAAGAACCCCATACTGTAGTCCTTAGAGAAAACCTTGACAGGGAGCTAATTCGTTCGCGGGAGGAAGTTTCTCTGAAACAGCACTGTATGCCACCAAAAAATATATCGCAGATGAGGACATATAGAATTTTTATTGTTACGGTCGGTAACTTTCTAGATGCGTATATTCCCGAAAACATCGATAGTCAACCAACAACATAAAAAAAGGTTGCCTCTTAATGGGCCAGTAATAGAAAATCGTGTTGTGGGAATTTGATAATTTTATACAGAAAACGTAAAGTAGCATTCAAGAAAAAAAATATGTGCCAGAGTGCCAGTCTTTAAGCCAAAGTTTTAAGATTGAGGATAAAACTTCTTGATGAGGGAAAAAAAAATTAGAATATCACTAAAAAGGTAATGCGCCTCCTTAATTTCACAACTTTGACGTAAATAAGAATGAATACTGTGATGGACCCTAGACGTACCTAGACGTACCTAGAAGGTATTAGTTCCTAGTTGGATGACTAACTAAATTGTTTACCTAAACATTGTCAGTATTAGGTTAATTTGAATAGATGAAAATCTCGTCGAAGTTCATCGCTCGTACTCGGAGTTCAGCCCTGGAGACCTAAATAATTTTCGTGATCGTCTATTTTGGAAGTGAGTGGGTATTTGATCCTGGGTATTTGATATTTTCAGTATCGCAGTCAGTTCTCATAGGTATTTTTGCCAAAGATTGTTACTTGCTGTTAAAACCAACTTCGATAGTGATTAAACTTCTATTATTGCAAGTTGCGTTATCTTTACAATGAATATTAACTGTGTAGTTTTGTGATTTATCAACTCAGATAATTGTAATAGGTGATCATTTTAAATAGAACATAGGTATTGACTAAGATTGTAACCTGAAAACCAGAGATTTAGGCAGTATCGTATCTGAATATGACTCTGAGGAAAGATAGATCGATTCTCTTCTTGTTTGGGGCATTGTACTAGGCCCAATACTTGTAACCCATGGGGATTAGTAAGCTGGAAACGTACGTCCGTCTTGATTGGCCAATCAGTTTTTTATAATGATCATTTCTTTTAAGGTACCTTTTATTAATTGTTAGTAGAAAAATCGATTGTCAAGCCCTCAGTCCTATTTTGACCCTTATATCGTAAAATATCGTTAAAGCGGAAATTAACTGAAATAATAATATATAAATATCTATCCAACCACTTTCTTTCTATAATATATATGTTACCCCTTTTGTAAGTATTTGGTATAAGAGCTTAACGACGTTTATTACGAGAACTGACTGAATAGTTTATAGGATAGTGTAGAAATCACTTATTCATGAAGTGGTCCTACAGGTATGTAAAATCATTCCAATATTTAAAAGAGGCTAGAATTCGACAAAGGGCACACATGCTTCAATCTTTATCGGAGTTAAAGATACTTCAGTACAAAATTGTTTTCACAGGCCAAGTTAAACTGGTCGAGTTTCGTATATGAGTGCCTAAAAAAGTTCTCTACGTCTAGCAGGAATATCAGTAACACGTATTTAAAACATTCAAACCCAAGGGTTGACACAAAATAGAAAACAAATATTATTGATTTAATTTGTAAGAAACTATTAACATCTTAAATCAATTTAAAACCAACTTTCTGACTGATTATTCTAGAGAGAAATTAGACATTTTAAGAGTATACAATTTAAAATTAATAGTTTTCGAACGTTTAATGTCAACAATTTGCAGATTTGTGAAAAATCATAAAAATAATGGGAATAATCAAATGAGAATTACTTATTTGTAAATCTCATTTATAACCAAAGGAGTAATAAAACAAATAAATGAATAATTTATACATATATAATTATATAAAATTTTATCCAAAATAAGAAAATCTTATTGGATGAATTATATAGAGTGTTATTGTTAGGATAACACGATTTTATGGATTTTTCTAAATAAAAAGGCTCAAAGTTTTCCTTAAGAAAATTAAAAAGTTCACATGATATAACTTTTGCCAGCCCTAACAAATCCAAGAGAAAACGCATTATACTGTGGATTTATGGTTTTTTGACTTACGCGACGATTAACTCACACATGCAAATATTTGGAACAAAAAATCGTGAAAACTCTTGAGTTCTACTAGAGATTTTAACAAACGTAACTTGGTTTTATCCCACGAACTGGGTATTGGCTGAAAATTTAAATGAAGAATTGTGTAGAATTTTAAGTCAGTTAATCGTTAGCTTTCGTTCGGAGACGACCGGATCAATAATAAACGGCTCTGGGAAACTCATGGAGGAAACCGTTGATCTCGTGCGTCAGTGTGTTGGAATCCAGTTTTAACTAGACCTCATATAATTGTTTCCTACGTGGTTATAGAATCGGAAATGTGCGTCACGAACAGATGTTAGACTAGGTAAATACAAGCAATGTTTGAAATTTGCTTTTCAACATTGATATTAAGATATTCTATGTCTTAGGAGTCTAGCACGACTTAGAAGTCTAGGATGTCTGCAGACTTTAGGAGAGGAGTATGATTGTGTAATAGGTATTATTTTAGGAGGAGATTGAACAATCTATGTCTAGGTCCTAGTATGATACCTATGAGATGATCTGGAAATCTGTTTTGATGGTTTGAAATTTATAACTTAGAAACTAGGGGAAGTAGGTCGCTAGGATGTTTTCGAGGCTCATGGGTATTGGAGAGGAGGGAGTCCATGAAGTAGGAATTTATTTAGAATATTACTTTTCAGATAACAATAAAAATTTAATGAATTTGAAAAGGTTTCAGGAACATACCAAAGGTTGTTTAAGTATTCTAAATTTTCAGGAAGATGATTTTTGTTTTTCTCTTGTCGTTTATTTATTTATTTATTCAAAATTGAATAAATATACTATATTTAATATATTTTATAGACATAACTCTACACATACACTTTTCACTACACAAGATTTTACGCGTATACATTTTGTTTTATACATATTTAAGGGAAGAAAAGTGTTAGGACATAAGTGTAAAGTGTGCGTATAATAAAAGTGAAACGTTATCTAAATAAATCGTCAACATCCAGGATTGCAATTTTACCTTGAGTTTTGTTAAACTCTGTGGGGACACAACTTCAACGGCGAAAATAAAGCTAAGTAATTAGTGTTAATTTCTTTACTCATTTTATTGTGTGCTTAAAATTTTTACATTCGTGTTTTATTTTTTTATTTTTTTTTATTGTCATTTTCTGTTCTTTACTTTCTTTTACTAAAAATATAGGTACATGAACGTTTATAATATTTTACAGCCATAAACGTTTTACAATAGGTGAACAGAAAACCAATTTACGAAACGAAAAATTACTTTATTTTATATATTTGGTTGTAGATACTCGAAACTTTTTCAAGGAATTTCTTTATTGCTGGTCATCCAGTAGGGTGACCCTCAACACAGGCTCTTCTCTAATTGCTAGGGGTTTTTGCCTACTGATAGTGGAACAAAGGAAGAGCTGCCAAACAAAACCACTACCCCCACTTCTAACATCGTAAAGTCAAATATTAAATTAACTCTAACACAATAAAACAAAACATTAAAGAAAGAAAAAGATAAATCAGGGTGTTTTCAGTAAACAAAACTTTCACGAGGAATGATAATTATTCTCTGCGATTTATAATAATTAGTCCAAAAGCATGATAGCTAATCTATACAATTTATAATAGTAGATTTAATAAACATGATAGTTATTTTCTTCAATTCATAATGGTAACTTCAAAGGAATTACAATTATTCACTAGAATTTACAATCGTAAGTTTAATAACGTTACACAGACCCTATTAGGGCTTAGGACGAAACAAACAGTTATCTGTTTACTGAAAAGACCCACACACACACACACACACACACACACACACAATTTAAGCAGGTATACAAATAATAATTAAAGTGATACTGCAATACTAAGCTGAGTTCCCGCAGTCGCTCGACACTGAATCTACTATTGTATAAATTATATTAGGTACCAAGATTTTATTGACAATTAGCTATTAAAATAAGCAAAATCACAAAATAAAAGATTAGTGAAAGACGAGTTGATTGCTCATGAATTATTTTCTGAATGCCAAGAAAGTCGTTCCAGACAGATCGGCAGCCTCCGTATATCCCCACTTCTCCAGTCTCGTGAAGTTGTCTTCGAAAAACCGATCTACAATCCCTGTCATCGGGGGTGGTATGGTATCTTAAAATTTTGGGACGTACAATCTTGACCTGAAAGGAGGGTATATTACTATTTTTTTCCTAATTTGGGGTGTATTCTGCACGCCCCCGTAAGTGATCCTAGTTAAGTGTGTCATTTTAAAGCCCCCGCTGAGGTTTTATAGTAAAAGGGCACTTTAACACATTTGGTTCATATATTTAATAACCAAATATTTTTTGTTTATTGTTACCTGCGAAGCTTACGAGGCAATTCTAAGCTTTGTCATCTTAAGAGTATTTATTACTCGGTTTTTAAGTCACTACAGCTTTTGTTTAGTTTATGTGTCTTAGCAGATGAAATGAGTGTGAACTCTCGTTTGTTTAATGTAATAGAACAGACAACAGACACACTTTTATTTTTACTTAACAATGCTTCAGTTTTTTGTAAAAAAAATTGCAATCTATCAAACTATTTTGCCTGAAATCTCCATACAAATTACTATGGCGGGCGCGATCTGTCTGTAGCCGAGCACGAACGAACGCTGATTTCATTCCACCCCACGTTCCTAAGGTGAGAGTACGTGTCGCTTTGCGGTAAAAGTACGCGACAAGTGGCGTTTTGTATCTACATAGATGTGAATGCACAGTGATTTGTACACAGAAATAAAATTGAAACGAGATAAATACTTAACTTGTATGTAGGTATAAGGGAAAAGGGAGTCCCCTCATAGGATCACTTTGTTGTCCGTCTGTCTGTCGATTAAGACGCTTCTAAGTAACAAGTTTAAATTAATATGAAATGCTAATATATTATTATCCCTTAAAGTTTTAGAAAAACTAGACTTCGAAGTCAATGCGCAACAACGGTAGTCAAATATATAATAAAGAAATAAAAGGTGTGCTCTAGACAAATAGTCTCCAACTTGCATGATAAAAATAACAAAAAAAAATATATGTAAAAACAATTAAAACAGCGAGTTAAACTGCCGTGCCTTTTCGTATACCTACCTAGTATAATATAATGTATGTAGGTACTGTGTTCCTGCGCGCTTTACACGCTCGCACACCAAGCGTAGCGCAGGTACCCGCGCCGCGCCAAGTTTTATACTTTATTATGTACCTACCTACTCAAAAATATTAAAATATTGGACGATAAGTAAGGAAATGAGAGGTACCTGGCTGGCTGGCTTGATCTCCTTGATGTAGGTCGCTGAATTCTTTTTCTTATCTTTCCATAGCAATAAAAACATATAATAATTACACCATTAATTTTCGTATATATATAGGTATAGTTTTTCTTGATAGTTTTCTTATTTATATATCGAGCGCGTGAAGCCAGTTCTAACGTGCAGAACGGAATGAAAGAACGGAAGAGTGACTGGACAAAGGAATTAATGAATTAACTGAGTGGCGAGTGTTGTGTGGTTAAAAATGTGTGATATGCAAAATAATAAAAAATGAAATAAATAAGTAGGTATGAAACTTGGCGCGTACAAATACAAAACTTTATTTTTGCATTAAAATTTAGATACCTAATCACTATTATCTATCAGTTCGATTTGCTTAAGATTTTTTAGTTTGAAATCTTTACAGGAGCTATGGTTATTTTTTTAATAATTACAAAAAAATGTATTTACGCAGAAACCTTTAAATGTATGAAGAGCTCTAAAAAGTCTTAATTTTATTACAAAACTAGGTGAGTAGGAATTGCTGGTTTACATAAGCCACCATCACAATAAGCCGGATATAAAGTCACATTTTGAGTAAGATAATTTAAAAATCCACCCACGTACGTGTCGTACACGCATTAAGTTAGGGTACCGTAGCCGTAGTAACACAACTATTGCAGATTTCTCAAAAACCTATAAACCGATTTAGTATAAAACAATTTTGCATGGAATTATTTATAAAGTTCTATAACTAAAAATTTTTTTTTCTTATTTTTTATAATTTATTTTTTGTAAAGTTCTGTAAAATTTCATTAGAATCGGAGCAAAGACGATGGAACTATAAGGTTGTGTATGACGTACGGACGGACGGATATGACGAATTTATAAAAGTTCCGTTTTTGCGATTTGACTACGGAACCCTAGAAGTGTTTAATGCATAGCTAAATATCCTAAATACAATATAATAGGTAGTAATATTAATTGCTCATCAAGCAACTTGTATCTATTCTATGAGTCCTTCATAAAAGAAAATATTTAAAAAAAAAATCTAAGTGTTTTTGAATACTGAATTAACAAATTAAGAATTTACAATATTACATATATTTTTAAATGACTGCAAAACTTTTCGCAATCGTTATTAATTTCCATTGTGTCGCTCCGACACCGACGTGTAGTCCTACCTCCACGAAGTCCTTAAATGATGGACTGTGCCTGTGCTTGCGGTAGGGATATTCGATATACATCGATGCATCGAAATCACTCGATGTTTGCAATACGATACATCGAATTGATAAGCTATTGATACAATCGATGTATAAATGTATTTTGCTAAAATATCGAATCGATGATAATCAGTTAATTTAAAGGCAATTATAGGCAGATTAAATGAGAACCCATTAGAATTTGGAATGATCTCAAGATTCAGCTTCCTAAACTTCATACAGTTGCTCACCAATACTTAACCATGGTAGGAACTTCAGTCCTATCTGAACGTTTGTTTTCTAAAGCGGCACAAATCGTCAACCAACAACGAAATAGACTGTAAGGGAAACGTTTATATAAACTTTTGTTTTTGCAAAGTCTGTCAAAAGAAAACTGGAAATTGGACATTAATTCCGGAGTGACCATAACTGTAGATGATTGATATTTCATTTGTACTACTTTTAGTTTTTTTGAATAAACTACATTTAAATCAGCGATGGTTTGTATGAAAAACGCCATTCAAGTTGTCATCGATGACATCGGAAGACATAGATGTTCAGTTCCGATATATCGCATCGAAAAAAACATCGATGTTTTTTCGAAGTGGACACCCCTAACACGCGGGGGATTACAGAGCGACGGAGCAGGGGACTCGCGAGGTGATATTACAATTTTGAGGAAAAACGTACTTTTCATGCAGGCAAAACTCGCTAAAAATAAAGTGCTCAAATTGAAGTGTCGGTTTTTGAAAGACCTCTTTTACTCGTAAACAGAAACTAAGACGCTTATACTATTCTCGAGAGTTTTTGCGAAGACTCTTAAATCAGATACTCACAGCGATTTTTTTTTAAGAAGCAATTTCTAAAATTACAATTCTGTTCAAATCAAAATATTAACGAGGCTTTAAGGTATCAATTGATATTTTTTGTTAACGTATTAGACTAACAGTTTCTTGAGCTTTTTGACTTGAAGCAGCACGAAAATTAGGATTTGAGTTTATGTAGCCCCTTAAATAAGAGATTACATCTTTTAAGTCTTCTAGATCGGAGTCGAACCCTGTTGATAAATCAGATAAACTTTGACATCTCATACTTCATGCAATTGACGTGAAGGTAAGTCTAGGGACACATTAATCGCAGTTTTGTTTTTCTGTTGTACTTTTATGTTCTGTGACTACATTTCTTAAATATGTTTTTCTGTATTTTTATATGTAAACCTACAGTAAGGTCGACGTAAAAGAAAAATAAAAACAATAAGAGCTCATGAAAAATCAGGATTTGAACGCATGCCACTTAGTTCAGTCCGCCGGGACCACATTCATTAGGACATCGTATAAGTTATTTCTTTGATCGAAATTGCGTAACACATTACAAGTAACAAACGCAGGCCGGTTAAGATCAGCTGTTAATGTTTCGAATTTGAGTAGTTTAATGACAACCATGGATGACTCACTACTCACTACTCACTACTCACTACTCACTACTCACTACTCACTACTCACTACTCACTACTCACTACTCACTACTCACTACTCACTACTCACTACTCACTACTCACTACTCACTACTACTATTACTACTATTTTTCACTGTTTAATTCTGAGTAGGCTTTCTTACTAAATGTATACCCTCTTTTACATCTGATATACATTGTAAAAAGTCAATTAATCCAACACTTGTAAAGGATACGATATTCTATTGTTATTTCACTTAGTTTGTAGCAAAATCCTAGTCACTTTCACAAGAAAACTCTTTCACTTGAGTATTGCAGGCTAAAGTTTAAGATTCCGTTATTTTTACCATAAGTTGGCATTTATGTTATTTTTATTAATCAATAAAATGCGAGCCAATGTTTACTTGTCTGCATCCAGCGATTTAATTGTTACCAGTTAGATTTACCAGTTTTCTAATATGATCCAGTTAATCCTTGCATAAACCGTGTCTGATTCATATTTACAATACATTATCCGGCTCGTTATGAACTTTTTTTATTACTTCATTAATGATGTTTTTTATTCACTTTTTTACGACTGTAGACAATACAAATCAAATCCTACTGTCTATAGAAAAGAAAACTAAAAAGCATGTAAGCATGTAGGTTTAAAAAGACTGTAACATATCAATTGCCGCGTACGGCTTTCGAGAATTTATTTTAATGGTTTTTATGGTTATTGAGCCGCGTGTATTCAGACTTATCAGTTGAAGACAGCAATCTTCATGAGATTCAGAGACCGATCAGAGTTTTCGTGTTCTATTTTTGCGACGAGCTTTTAAGAACTTAGCTCTAACCGGCTTTGCTGCCAGGTTTTACTCCATTGGTCACAGAGACATCGCTCAAAATTTTTCCTGTTAGAAGTCAATATCGTTTTTGGTCAACCAGGTCTATTTCCTGTGAGGTGACTTTTTGAAGAAAAAATCCACCAAATACTCAAAATTTCCCTATTTTCAGCTCATCTCAATTTCCAGTGCCCAGCTTTGCGTTGAAGTACCCAATGACGACAGTGAAGCGTGTTGGCTTTGTGTGTATGGTTTTGTCAATATACTTATACATACCATCAGGCTCATCATCTGGGTGTGCCGAAGTCGGTGCGTCAACCTGTCATCATCACCTTCAGAAATTACAGCTTGATGATTTTGAGTACAATGTACGCTACCCTTTTCGACACACTCTCGATGGTCGTAATGTAGATGAGGGACTTGTAGACAATAAACCCGACACTACCTTGGGACAGATGTTCACCCTCTCGGAAGTAGAACAAGTTACCGGATTTGAGCAATATTGAGTCCTTCTCCTATCCTCGCGCTTTAGATAGCCCTATTATATCCCAGCGCAGCTTTTCGAAGTAGACTTCCAGCTCAAATATATTTGCATTCCTCAAAGTGTGTGCAATTTACGTTGCCAGGGCCAGTTTTTGTTGTTTGTGGTAGCTGGATCTCTGCCGGTGATTGTTCGTTAGTAGAAATTTAGTACTAACTTACACTGAGAAAAATTTCATGTGCAGACTATCGTAATTACGTAGTGCAGTATTAAAATTACGTAGAAAAATGGGATAGACGGACGTAATGAGCTAGACACATTAAGCGTAGTGTAATTCTTGTAATGAGCATTTTACATTACTGTATCCATACACATTCACACACACGTATATAGACACATATTGTAATGTTTTAGGCTACTTATTTTCTGGTGCAGGACCATTACGATAATGAGTAGTTGCCATATGTGTTGTGGTTGCGTACGTATTTTAATAGCTACGTATGTTTGGACCTGGTAACATAACATTATTGTAGCATTAACAGTATGTAATGTGGTGCTGTACGTATAGTAATGTTAAAAGCTACGTGTGTTTTGAGCTGGGGACAAAACATTACAGTAGCATTAACAGTATGTAATGTGCTGATGTTCACATTGTCATGTTAATAGCTACTTGTATTGAGACCCCTCAGCATTACGTTAATGTAGCATTAACAGTACGTAATGTGCTGCTGTACGTATTGTTATGTTAATAGCTACGTGCATAGAGAGCCCTCAGCATTACGCTAATGTATCATTAATAGTACGTAATGTGAAGCTGTACGTATTGTAATGTTAATAGCTACGTGTATAGAGACCCCTCAGCATTACGCTAATGTATCATTAAGTATTTAATGTGCTGATGTACGTATTGTAATGTTACGGAGCTATCCGTGCATTGAGACCCCTCAGCATTACGTTAATGTAGCATTAACAGTACGTAATGTGCTGCTGTACGTATTGTAATGTTAATAGCTACATTTATAGAGACCCCTCAGCATTACGCTAATGTATCATTAACAGTACTTCGTGAGTTTGGACCAAGCTATACAAGGTCTAAACAAATGTAGCTTATAGCATTACAATACGTACACCAGCACATTACAGACGGTCACTCAATGTAGAAGTAACCGAATGTTCAATCTATATATATAATCATTAATCAATACAATATATAATCTTATGTTAAATTAAAATAAAAAAACTGCAATAAAAATTAAAACTTATGTTTATTGAGAAAATCTAATAATCACTACAAAAATATTACAAAACGTAACACAAAATTAGAAAACAGCTATTTACGAAAGTTTTTCACAATACTATTTTTGTCAAATGCTTCGTATTATACAATGCCTAAGGAATAACATTCATAATGTTTTTAGTCATACATTCAACGTTAATACCTTAATCTTTAGTTCACTTAAGGGACAGTTCATAACGAGACGTGACGCGACGCGCCGATGCATTTTTAATATAGCAACGCAATTCAGATATTGTTTACTTTACAAAAGGTTACAACATTCAGTGAAAGGCAACTTGTGTAGTAGCATCTTCAAGCATCTGCACGCCGTTTTATGTCACGTCGCGTCGCGTATCGGTGTAAACTGACCCTAAGAGTTACATAATAACTTCACGGCGGTACCGCGTCGATGCCGCCAATAGAAATCATACTCGTGTATTAAGAAAATCTTATCTTCTTCTTAAAAAAATGTAACCCGACAACGGCAATAAACATAGGGATCTAAAAAGTAAAAAATAAAAAAAATCGGAAATTTATAAATGCATGGTCAAGGAAGACCCGTAGTCGCATGTCTGTATGTGTATATAGCAAGTGGATGCCAGGATGGAACACCTGTCAGTCCTCCGGTAGTCACTAATCCACACTTCTATCGCACAGTGTCTTAGGCTATGTTTGTTTAGGGGCATGCGACTACGACTCTACCTTGAACATTTTTGTAACTATGCATGTCTAGATTTTCGATTTTTTTCTCATATTTTACTTTTTAGATCACTTTATGAATTGCCGTAGTCGGGTTATAGTTTTTTTAACTTTATTTTTCATTTACAAAACTATCCGTCGAATGACATTTGATGACATATTACACAAGGTTCATCTAACCGTTTGCGGTGACTTGCATCAAGTAATCCGGCAGACAATTTTCCACATGCAAGCATAGCACGACCATCTGAAGATTTCTGTTGATATAAATAAGTAGGTAAGTACTGTATATATTTTTATATTTAGTGTACTAACATACTACAAGTTTATAAATATTATAAACTAATAACTTAATTGCAATTATTTATATAGTATCAATCAAAATATTTGCATGCTTTTGGCCAAAATATTATGTTTCAACCAGTGTTGGAAAAAAAAATATTTTTTTTTTTGATAATTTTTTTTTTTACTTTAACTACAATATCTCAGTTTGCTAGCAGGTAACATTAAAATGCCTGTGAAATATGATAGTAGACAAATTACACAGATGCAACTCTAAAATGAATAAGAAAGTATGATTCCACACAGTGGAGTGTTATATGACGTCACAGTAAAAGTGACCATTAGTGTTAATTTTGAGTAGTGCTTATATTTTTCTAGTTTTCAATAATTAAAAGTAATTGCTATAAAGATATATAATAAATGTTGTATGCATATTTCCGTAGCAATAACATTTAAATAAAATCTGGTCAATATTTGAATTACATGAATGTACCCACTCAGCTAACTCATATTGATGTCATAGTACCTTAATAATTCAGTTAAAAGAAAGTCTATATTCATTAAAATTTTCTTTGATTTTAGGACTTTGATTTCAATCAATGATTTTTTTCTTTCAAGTGATTTAAATTGTTGATAAAATCAATTTGGTTTAAATCACCTAGCCCTGGTCTGAACTTTTACTACAACATTAACCAAGTACCATATTTTAGGTGTATAAAAAACTCTTTGTAAAAATTACATAATGAAAATAAAATTTAAATCACGCAGTGCAGTAATATAACATGCACATTAAAATTATTATACAGTTCTACACCTACATTACAGGTATAACACTTAGAAAGACTTTGCAACCATTCATTATATTAGTCGACGAGTCCTCGAATAAGGTACAGACAGCATACATAGTTGTTGATGTAGCATTCAAATTATTCCAAGCCAAGGGTGCCCGCTATCATGGTGAATGAATGATTTCTGTGAAAATTTCAGCCTTCTACCTACCATGGTAAAAAAAATAGAGCTCTTTAAGTCGGTAATACCGTCCCATACGCTCCACACCTCGATCATACCAAAAGGTACCTCTTTGGTTATGGACCCCTAAAAATGGTTTTTGACAGGTTGCACCAGGCCACCAATATAATTTTTAACCATCACAAATTACTTGTAATAATATTTTTAGGTACATTGAAATGAATGCATTAAAGGTAGGTTTGCCATTTGTGCAATAGATATTTGCATAAATATAAGATCAACCAAAAAATTCTACACATAATGAATAACTAATAACCAATAATCAAATTAATTGTTATATTAAATACCTACAAATTTATTATCATACTCTACGAGGCAGTTCGTGTTACTGATTGTGCACTCACATTTAAAATGCTTTTTACCTGCAAAAGCAAATTATTTAACAGCTGTATAATGAGGCTGGCTGTCAATTTTTATTAAAGATATCAATAAATTGTATGAAAACTAACAAAAATAAATAAATCTTTAAAAATGGCTCAGATATTGATGAGTAAAGTGGTGTTTTTCGCTACGGGCATCTTTGTGTGAGCGGTCAGGTCCGCAACTCACCTGGTGACGTCACACGTTTTTGATGACATTATGAATTATAATGTCACTCATTGTTTTAATGTTGACAATAAGACAAATTTATAGCATCGGTGTAGATAAAAGCTTTTAATTAAAAAAAAAAACATACTTATTGCGGAGGGCTCATTCAAATTTGACCACTTATTTTAATACTAAGTAAATAATTTATTACTTGACACAACTAAACAACCCCCTCTTTCTAAAAAAGTAGTTGGTTGTTTCCTAATGGTATTTGTAGTAGTTTACAAATATTAAAATTACTAACCTTGTTTTCACATTCAGGCTTATTAATTATTAATAGGATGGACGGAATATACAACGGCAGCTTCAGGTATTTGTATTATTTTTTCTCTGTCACTTCTGACCAGGTCTATTGAGTCACTAACTTCGGCAAGCTAAAAAACATAAGAGTAATATATATGTAGACATAGGCGGATTTATGGAGGGAGGCTAAAAAAGGGGGGTTTTTGTACTTTATCACAATTTTTTATTTTGTCATAATTGTTACAAACAAATGCACAAAAAAGTCAGGGTAACTTTATTAATCCTCTCCTATTAAGCCCTTATGCCCCTTGCCTCCCCCCTCCCCAGAAACAAACCCTGGACCGGTCCCTGTATCTAGATAAGGATATTTGTCAAAATTGGCAAAGAGCCTAACGCTTATGCAATGCAGAAGACCTAGCCTATTTCTAATACTTGTTTAGGAGTGAAGGATATTATTCGTTACTTAGATAACCCGAGGTGACAGGTTCTTACAAATTGTGAATCCTACGGCAGCTTCATTATCAGGCTTCGCTAAGCGAGCAATGTAGTATCAGTATCAGGGTTGTTTGAGTATCAATTACACTGACCTATTTTGTTGGGATTGCCGGTTTTTTACACTTTTTTAAATTTCATTTGATGTCCAATTATGGGTATAATTTGCTGCACATCAATGGTCATCCAAGTCTTCAAGAGTGGCATCGTCAACAATGTTTTCTGCAAGATATTGTGTATGTAGGTATATGTACTATTGAACACTCACAGGTGCTCATTTAATATTCATGTGAATATGCGCTCACGCTTTGGTTGCGGTGTACAAAAGGGGGTGCTGAGAAAAAAGACTTAGAAAATTTTTCGCGACGAAGCAACCCGGTTGAGGTGAAGAAAAGGGGGCGCTAAGAAAAATTTCAAAAATTTAACACCTATTTTTAATCGATAGAAGGCATCGCTACGAGCAATGTTTGTACGAGACACTTTTTCCTGGGGTCCCTAGTTCCGCCGCTACGGAACCCTAAAATTATTTTTTTTCGATTAGTTTTCCATTTATAGTACCTCAGGGAAGGATCACAGAAAAAAACGGCTCATACAAACGTTGCTGCCGACGATATGCTCTACCGATCTGCATCATCAAAATGGTCAGTTATAGAGACACACCCCTTTTGAAAAAAATTTTGAACCCCCCTAGGGGTTCAGTGAGGGGTCGCAGAAAGAAGTGCTTGATACAAACGTTGCTGCCGACGATGTGCTCTACCGATCTGCATCATCGAAATGGTCAGTTATAGGGACCCAACTCTTTTGAAAAAAAATTTGAACCCCCCTAGGGGTTCGGGGAGGGGTCGCAGAAAAAAGTGCTTCATACAAACGTTGCTGCCGACGATATGCTCTACCGATCTGCATCATCAAAATGGTCAGTTATAGGGACACACCCCTTTTGAAAAAAATTTTGAACCTCCCTAGGGGTTCGGGGAGGGGTCGCAGAAAAAAATGCTCCATACAAACGTTGCTTCCGACAATGTACTCTATCGATTTCCATCATCAAAATATATGCTTATGGGGACACCATAAATTTTCACGAAAAATTTTTCCAAGTCCCAGGGCTTCATAAAAATGACTGAAAAAAGCCCCCATTTGTACACCCTAACCGTAACGAAAAAGACAAAAATTCGTAAAAATTTTCTAAGTCCGGTAATTTTTCCCTTGCGCCCCCTTTTAGTTACTCTGACCCACGCTTTCATATGTTTTCACTGATAAGTACATGCAAAACCAGTCTAAGAGGTGGTCACCTAGAACTTTGTTCAATTGTACCTGTATAATTAGGTACTGTAACAGAGATCCTGTTACAGTACCTGATAGATATTAGCAAGAAGTGGAAACGATACAACCTTTTTGTTGTCTTTTCTTATTGTAACACACAACTCGGTTAGAGTAACAAAAAGGGGGCGCTAAGGGAAAAAATCCGGATTTTGTACACCCCAACCCACATCTCTGTTTAGGCAATTTTAAAAGGAAAAGGTATAATATTTTCAAAGGAAACAAGTTTAAACGTAGAATACAAAGGAAAGTGACATTTAGATTGCGTTTGCATAAAAAATGCGAAGGTATCT
The DNA here is from genome assembly GCA_946406115.1 of Apoda limacodes. Lineage (NCBI taxonomy): Eukaryota > Metazoa > Arthropoda > Insecta > Lepidoptera > Limacodidae > Apoda > Apoda limacodes. Next base: position 1,898,788 of record OX291542.1, on the reverse strand, counting down.
AACATGTTCACACTAAATTACATTAGTGTTGAATATGTCGTCTTCGAGAAGAGCCTATGTAGTGGGACGTAGTAAAAGGCTGAAGCAGAAATAAACAGGTAAGTATATGTGCCCTAGTTATACTCCAGGGTTATAAAGAAGGAATCATATACCTACCTATGTTTTTGTACTAAATGCAATTGATGGAAACAGTTTTTTTTAATATTATAATGGGCTCGCACGGTCTTAGCAGACCATTTATGCATTTGCCAGAGTCTAAAGTCAATTATATTATATCGTATCGTGGCGCGGGCGTTACCGCGCGTCCTCGATTTCAAGTCCCAAGATTGGGCGGGAGATTTGGTGTGGATCCTAAGATATTGCGCGTCATGTCCTGCTTATTTCTTCATAATTCACTATTCATAAGCCTTCGCTGCACAATTCTTAACACGTTTTCGTAAAACATTGCTAGAATATATACATCGAAAGTCACTAAATGAATTTAGAAAAATTAAACAGAAAAAAACACCACTTCTTCTTAAGATTCGCGCCAAAACTCCATGGAAACATTTACGGATCAAAACAAAAGTTATGTATGATACATTAAAGTAATAAAAGGAACTTACCACAGAATATGTCAAAATATTCTTCTAGCCCACGTTCTTGCAGAAGATTGCGTACAGTTGTAAACATTGCTGTAAACTAGTGCGCGTTAAAATTTAAATAGGAAACATAGATTTAACACCAGTATTATGACTTGGTTTCGCTTACACTGAAAATTAAAAACAAAATACTTGAACCCGATTTAAAAATTATTACAAACAAGCGAAGCGAGCGCACGCGGTGTCTGACGTCTGACGAATAGATATATAGTGATGTGTCACAACGCCGATTCTATGTTGCCTGATAATCGATGATGTATCGACTAGTCGAGGATTCGTTTTTAAGTAAAATTTAACCGATAGCTAAATAAACTGCTACTTTCTCCTCAGATTGATGTATCTGTTAGATCTATTACTGGATAGAATTCTTCAATCAGTGCAATAACGATAAATTCAAAAATAAACATGAGTTAGGAAATGGATCTGTAATCAAATGACTAATGTGGTTAATTAATCACAAACAAAGAGTTTGCTTCTAGATCTTGTGGTTTAAGGGTCTGATGTTGAACATATCCTGTGTAGGGAAAGACTTCAAATGCCCGACAAAACTTCTAAACTAACCGATAGGTCGATTTTATCGACAACACTACTGTTAGTATCGTCTTCCTATACATGATATGACTTGATTAAACGTTTTATCAATGGTTTAACTTAGGTAAATAAACACAATTATATATCGATTGTTTTGCGCAATGATTCGATCGATTGGTAACAGTTGGGCGCCCTGCAAGAGAAAACAAAATACTACGTGGCAACAAATTATAAAGTTATATGTTGTACTAATACGTGGCGTCTCCGTGTGGTCAACACAAGAATAATGTTATTGACTCAAGAATAATGTGATTAACACATTAAATAAAGTAAAATGCTACTTGTGTCATGTGTTGTACACATTACACGTACACGGTGACAAGACAACATGCGTTCAGAAACTCTTGTGTCGACCATGGGCGTAGCTAGGGAACAAGACTCGACTAACACGAGATCTAGAATTTGGGAGAAAAATGTATGGAAGTTGGTTCTGTCTTTCGAGACACGTGACACCACTTGCATACATTTTGCTCCGGAAAATTCCAGATCACACGTCATTCGAAATTCTTCCCAATAGGGTTCCAGTTGGTCCAAGAAAACAAAATTGGTTAAATGCGAGTCATACTTAAAACAATATATTTTCCGTTCCGTTCTGTTCCAGCGTCTTACCAGCCAGCGGTCCACTGCAAGGACTCAAGGAACGGGTCACATAGAATCTATTTTATTATTCGCGTCTATTCGTCCCGTAACCCTTGTAACTTAAGATTTGCTTATTTTGGATTTGCAATAGTTGCTTGCTAAATCCTATAATTGTAGACCTACGGGAAGTACCTTAAAGGTTGTAATTCCCATGAGAAACTATTTTGTTGTGTTCTTTTTGTACCTACCTACTGTAACTACAAAAGCTAATAGCTTCTTAACTCACGATTCTAGGTCAACACGAAATATTTTAGGGGCTACCTATAATTTTTAGTTTATGTATGTAGGTAGGTACGCAGTTTAAGTTTTAATATTTGTTCGTCGAAATATAAGCGTGTAGGTAACTATTGCGGTTTATTAGACATAGCCCGCTGACAGTCAGACGGATGGACGGGCAGTGATATATTAGTACCTAATAAGGTTTCATTGGTTAACATTTGGGAAAAGGAACCCTTAAAACCTTGTAATTAAATTAAAAAGATTTTCCGTTCCCTGCAGTAGAGTGGGCCTTGGTTCCTCAATTATTTGCTCGGCCTTTTACACCGTTCACACTAATCTCGAGCAGTGTTCATAGTGGAATGTTATACGTACCTATTAAAAGCGAAGTCTTGGCCAGCATAATTGTCGTACCGATAAGTCGATAGTATCGATAACACTCGATCTAAATGTTAGTAGGTATCGTAAACGGTCCAAGAAAATAAAATCGTTTAATTGTAAACCTACGTGAAGTATCATACAGGTAGTAAGTCTTTTTTTTTTTTTTTTATACCACCAAGGTGGCAAACAAGCCTACGGCCCGTCTGATGTTAATCGGTCACCGTAGCCTATGGACGTTTGCAATACCAGAGGCATCACTCACGCATTGCCGACCCTTCAAAATTCTAATCACTTCCTTCTTGAAGAACTCATACTGTAGTCCATAGAGAAAACCTTGGCAGGGAGCTCATTCCACAACTTAAGCGTTCGCGGGAGAAAGCTCCTCTCAAACCGCACTGTTCGGGACCATTTAGGTTAAATATACGTGAAAGAGACAGTGCAATGTGTTCAGTTACCTACGCATTGTGTAGCACACATTGTAATGGGCATTACACATTATAATGTATTTACCTCACACGGTTGACTTTTACACATTACAATGTGTTGGATACATTTTGTAACGGTTTGACCTCTAAATATTGTATAAGGTACATGTTAATGTGTTTTGTCAGTTTTGTAATGTAGATGATACATCGCAAAATGTATTTAGCCAATTGTAACTCTTTTTCTACGTTGTAAAGATCCGAAGCCATTACAACGTAGCAAATACATTGTAATGTATTTTGATCTGTATATAACGTAAAAAAGGCAGTGCAATGTGTTCGGTTATCTATGCATTGTGTGGGAAACATTGTAATGGTCATTACACATTGTAATGTATTCACCTCAGTGAGTAGACTTTTACACATTAAAATGTGTTGAGTTTATTGTAATTTGTTTAACTCTAACTACTGTGCACAGAGTATTTTAATGTGCATTGCCAGTTTCGTAATGTTAATTATTACAACATAGCGGATGCTATAATAATGTATAGAAAAAGTTTTCATGACGTTCAGATCTTTAAGTATGGTGCTGTAAACAATCTAAAGCTTTTTATGCATTATAATATATATATTTCCCTCATTGTAAAGACTTCTGTCCATCACAACACATTATATTTAGACTTCGCATTAATTAAACATTTTAATGCGTAGAAAACATTATTTATTGTATTTAAAACGTTATAATGTACTCAGCTTATTATATAATGTTTAGGAATCTTTGTTAAAACGTGATTAAGTTTAAACATTACCAATTGGTGTGAAACTACTTACGGTAATGCAAATTTGTCAAGTGGCGTAAGTAGTTTTTAGCATTATAGGAGATGAATGTTACGTGTACGTAGCTTTTGGGATTTACATTGTCTGTTTTGTGGCAGATACTAAACGTAAGGAGTTACGTAGGAACTAACTAAAATAAGTAGGTTTACTCCTTAATTTAGTGAAAGCATCCGACTCATTACGTAATTTATTTCTCCCCATACAAATTTTTCTCAGTGTAGGATGAAAAAGATATGTATGTGCCTACTCCAAATTACAAATAAAGTACTGTGGTCAAGTATTCAATAATTCCTACCTACACCTAAGTGTTTGTCTGCGTGAAGGTGTCTCTTCAGTCGACTGTATGCCGTGTCTGCGTAAGGGTGTTTCTTCAGTCGCCTTTAGGCTTTGTCGGCATGAGCACTCTGAATTAATTCCTCCTAAATTACTCGACTAAAATTTAAAAACGAGTATCTCACGAAGTAAAAGTTCGATCGCAGAAATATAAAGTGCTTTGTGGTCCTTAGAACTAAATCACTACAATAACATTCACAGACTGACACAAAATAGTTACAAATGAACTCAAAACCTTGAAATGCCTTGATCTAAAAATAGCGATCTAACTCGAAATCTTAGGCTTACCGTTTGAGTAAAAAATGGGCCTAAATCAGAAAAAAGGAGTTAGAAAATGTCAACCATTTGATTGACTTGATTGAAAGCCCGTCAGCGTCCAAGCGGGTCGCATCTCGGACACCTGTGACCTGGGGAATTTGGTGAGTCTGTGTCTAAAGTTTCTAAATTCAAAATTTTACTTTGAGCCAATAATATTTGCAGTTGCAAAAAACAGATAAAAACTAACAAAAACGTTTTTTTTTTCATTTTACCACATATTTGTGTAACTTAATACTATTTTATTTAATTAATGTTTTTATTTAATTATCTTAGCTGAATCTAGTATTTTTTTATCATTTACAACTGAAATAAACAGATAATTTAGAACTTTGTAAAAATTACTTTTAGAAATACTAGCAAAAAATTACACCCTTTGAAAGACCAGTAGCTGCCACCACTCTCGTAATGATAATAGTAATAAATGTAGCAGTGTGTGTGACCAAATCTAGCAGGATACAGGATACAGGATACAGGATACAGAATACAGGATCAAAACAGGATGAAGGATAAAGGACAGGAACAAAGAAAATTATAATAATTAAAGTCATTATAATTTTTTTGTTCCTGTCCCTATATTATATTAATAAACTTAACTCATCGAAAACAATAAACGTACTTAAGCAATGAAAGCGTATTCTTCTGTTGAAAAAAGTGATGTTAAAAGCTGAAAATATAAAATTTTCGGACATTGCTCGGAGTTTATTTTATAAACAAAAATTGATACCATTGGATAGAGGTCGTGAAGCTCTTTCAGGATCAATAATCAGTATTTCGATATCGTGTATTGTTTAGAAATAATCGAGTGAGATCTCTTAGCGTTTTGACCCTGTACCTACTTGTATCCGTTTTCTGGTATCCATAACACAAGCTTTGATTACGTTGGGACCAGACGAAAAACAATAACATTTAATTATGATTGATATTGTACGCTTCAGCGCAGAATAAGAAATAATGGCCTCGCGAAGTAACTTCGTGTAACTTTTCTATTAAGAATTTTTTTTGGGATCGTGTTTTCGCCACACACATTGCTTAGCATCAATCCTTAACAATATACATATATACTTATTACAAAATGATTTCTGCAGTAGTTTGGTGTAACAGCAGATCATGCTAAGCACTCTGAGGTACTATCATCGGTATCGGTATGAGTTAGCATGCACAGAAACTCTCCGAATATTTATTTAATAACGTTAAAATTTATTAAATTTATCGATTGCGCGAGACGTTTACCTTTTATGTACTTAATAGTAAAATAAATTTGGACAGCTGTGCCAAGTTTCAATTCTATTGTAGTCTTCTTATTATTTGAAAAGATGACTTCACGATTCTTGTTAACTGTCTATATGGTAACAAGTATGTATTGTGAAATCGAAAGGAAATTATTGTTTGTATTACTGCTACGATCGTTCCTAGTTTCAAATGTGTACTTGCTTTCTATTGTCCGATCGAGGTCTCTGAAAACCGTGGTGTATGTGGTCCACAAACCGCACTGAGCTCGCATGAATGACTATGACTATGGCATTAGCCGAAGGTGAGAACATACAAAGATCCGGTAAAAAAAATCGGCCAAGTGCAAGTTGGACTCGCGCACGAAGGGTTCCGTACCATTATCTACAAAAACGAGCAAAAAAAATCACGTATGTTGTATGGGAGCCCCCTTTAATATTTTTTTTTTCTGTTTTTTAGTATTTGTTGTTATAGCGGCAACAGAAATACATCTTCTGTAAAACTTTTCAACTGTCTAACTATAACGGTTCATGAGATACAGCCTGGTGACAGACAGACGGACGGACGGACAGCGAAGCCTTAGTAATAGGGTTCCTAGTTACCTTTTAGGTACGGAACCCTAAAAAGACGGACGTCACTTCCGTGGCTCATTGGGTAATGACCCGACTGCTGAATCGAGAGGCTTGTGTTTGATTCCCACACAAGACTAACATTTAATATGGACAGTAACACATTAACATACTTTATACAGTAAGGTACGCGTGTTGGAACTACACTTAGGTACACGCGTTGGAACTACAGTTGAGTACTCGTGTTGGAACTACACTTAGGTACGCGCGTTGAAACTACATTTAAGTACGCGTGTTGGAACTACAGTAAGGTACGCGCGTTGAAATTGGCGCGTATTTTTCTATTAAGTACATAAAAGTAAACGTACGGGCTATATCTGAGAGCAACAGGGTGCGGACGGCATACTGTGACTGAGCGTGGGCCAGCAGGGCCATGCTTTAGACAAGAAACATTTTATTTAGGGTTCCATACCTAAAGCGTGCCAGATAACAACGCGGTTTGTCTATCTATATGTATGCACACATACACACACATTCAAACAGACGTCGCACACCCAAAAGTGGCCCAGCCCCTACACAACAGTCGGCAACAAATGCACATCATTTAAACTACCATCACTTCGGAAACTAGCCTAAGGGAAGAAGAAGTGACAAGAAACTCCCGGATGTACACCTGTTACCAATCAGTCATGCAGGAACCAAGCCATCAAGTACACAATATCTATCCAAATATGTACATACACACATACACGTACGTACTCGTGCGCCACACACACCCCCACACATCCAAAGCCCCAAGACATAACATCGTTACTCAGCTTGGTATTTAGAGTGCTCCTTTAAATTATCAAACCTAAATTATTTAAGTTTGAATAGGAAACCTCACATTAATTTTGTGTGACACTAGGCAAAAAAATATTGTCATTCAAATATTCATCTACATTTTAATATGCTTTCTTACGTAGCAGATGTTTAATATAAAATTTAAACTGTTTGTCACCTAAGTTAAGAATTTCTACAGTTAACTTATTAAAATTTTGTTAATTAAAGAAAACTGTTTATAGATATTTTTTTTTTATTAAACAGAAATGTATTTCGGCAGGTACTAGCCTTTGGAATGACTGTCTCTGATAAATAATAATAATATTAAATAATTAATATTTTCGGACATTACACACAGCACCATCTGGTCCAAAACTAAGCAAAGCTTTTACTATGGAATACTATGGATACCAGACACCGGATACAAATGTATATATACACTTTTTTTTGTAAATAAATACATATTATACATAGAAAACACCCAGTCATGTTTGTCTTGTGCGGGAATTGAACCCCTCGATTTGAAAGTCGGGTTAACTCAGGTCATTATCTACAGAGCCTCGAAGCCGATGTGGCATGTTTTAAGGGTTCGGCACGTCTCAATAAAGAACGGCCAGAACCCTTTTAGAATCACTCGAGTATCTATAGGTACATATGAATTTCTATAACGCAAACACAGCCCGTAAACGTAAATAAATGAATTTCAAATATGAAGTGAATTAGAAAATTAAAAAAGGGGTTTGCAATGTGTACCGAGGGACATATTAAATGTGTACCGAGGGACATATTAAATGTGTACCGAGGGACATATTAAATGTGTACCGAGGGACATATTAAATGTGTACCGAGGGACATATTAAATGTGTACCGAGGGACATATTAAATGTGTACCGAGGGACATATTAAATGTGTACCGAGGGACATATTAAATGTGTACCGAGGGACATATTAAATGGATTGTGGTGAGGGTCTTAAATTCAGTTTTAAGTTTAAAAAAAATAAAGTTTTTTAGTTATCTAAGAAAACTTAAGTTCTAAGCCTTAAATTTTGTAAAAATACAAAAAGTAGTTCTTTACTAATAACTTCATAGGTAAATGATGGTAACGGAACCATTTCCACACGAGTTTAACTCGCATTTAACATTTTTTTACTTTATCGTAAGGGCAGCGGAGGAGCATCCGTTATTATCTGAGATTGAAATATCCGAGTCAGAGTCGAAATTAAAAAAAATGTTTTCTTGGGTACTTTTTGTTGTTGCTACTGTATTTTCACTCATTTGTTTGGAAATGCAGGTCTTGAAAATTTTTAGAAGTTTAGTACGATCGTTGGGTACAACAAGTCAAGCATTTATTTTTAAATCTTGGTAATGCCGCAATAGCCGCATTTTCCGCTTCAGGAGAGGTGACGTCAAACATTTTTTCAAATCTCTCCTCAGCACTCTCTGTATGCCTTGCAATTGATTAACAGGTTGCAAAAGGAAAAGTTGTTTTTCTTTTCAATATTTTGCAATTTTTTTCTCAGCGCAAGTAAGCACGGCAGAGTAAGTAAGCACGGCAGAGTAAGTAAGCACGGCAGAGTTATCCCATAATAGGTGTTAGTCTCACTTTGCATTATATCGAATGCTGCATCAAATGTTCTTGTATGTAATCAAATTCATTTTCTTTGATAGTATTTTTTATGTTTAATGATCTATGTAAGCTTTTTTGTTTAATGTTGAAAATTTGCTGGAGGGCATCAAACAAGCTATTCCACCTGGTCTCGCCAGGTCGGATTAACGTGTGCCCTAACACATCCTGTATTATTTCGGCACTTTTGGTCGCCCTTTAATTAACCGGTTGTCGCGTTCTAAAGCGGTGGAGGGGGGAGGGAGGGAGAGAAAATACGCGGAAACCGGGTATCAGGATTTGGTTATTTTCTCAATAACCACTTATCCGATTTCAACAAACAAGGTGTGATATCATAGGTGATAAAATGCTTAACATATCATGTCTTGCAATAATTTCTGTAAATACCATAGTTTATTTAATATTCAGAAAAAAAGGGAATTTTCAACAAAGGTATGTTTAATTTTGTTGAATTGAAGCAGTAAATTATATAAACAGGTATGAAACCAAGTACTACATAAAATTGCCACATTTATTAGCTTGGGGATTTGAATTTTAAATTAGGTCAGAAAATAACAAAGTTATTACCGATATCCCGGGCTAGCTCGCGACAACCGAGACGGAGATTGGCTAAATGGCCAGCTCAACGACGACGTCTCACGCACGTCAGTCACTCTGTGTCTCGCTCTGTTTGTGCACCGTAGTGGCTGTATATGTACTTAATAAGTTTTATTTGGTTGTGTTATAGAAACTTAATAAATAATACAGACTTATCCTACACTTTAAGTAACACACCTATGTATATAGCAGTTAGCAAGTAAACATGTCGGGTCGGTTAGTTTATCTAAGCGAAAAGAAAACGCCGAAATAAACAGGAATCTTTGCCTTATTTGCCAGCCTGAAGATGGCGCAAATGTCAAAAAAAAAAGAGGGTTTTGTCCAAAATTCGCTTTTTTTCTAAATATTTAATAAAGTATGGTATATACAGAAACCATTGTAAGACATGTTGTGTTAAGCATTTTATCACCTATCATATGACACCTTATTTGTTTTAATCGGATAAGTGGCTATTGAAAAATTAACCAAACCCCGACAACCGGTTTCCGCAACTTTCCCCTCCCCTCTCACCCCCTTCCACCACTTAAGAACGCGACAACCGGTCTATTCTTATCCAAGACATCATGCTGAACCCAAAGATACCAGTTGTCGGTAGAGGACTCTTCGGTCCGACGGGACTTCGGTCTTGACGGCCTGGCTTCTCTACTACAATGGGATGTATAAAATATTTCAAAATATTTTCATCGAATTGTTCTTGTGTCATTTTCCATTCGAATTTTTGTTTTACTAGTTGTTATTTTGACAAAAGTATCACCTTTTTCCTGGACTTCACTTTTCTTGTTTTTTACATAGGTATTGTACTCTTCAATGCGATATTGCCCATGTTTTCGCTTCAGGTGACTCAAAAAGATCGACGTACAATTATGAAATCCTGAAACTTTAGTTACTAATATCTTGGACATTTCATACAAAGCGCTGTAATTTTATTACCCGTACACTCTTCAGGCAAGTATTTGAAAAATGTTCCATCCAGTAAGAGAAGCTGCGCTTGCGACGATGATACATACACTCTCAGCGGTGTCGGTTGGTGTCACAGACGAAACCGTTTCTAATGAATCATTTATGTCCAAAACCGAAACAGTGCCTGAAGTTTTACTGCCTTCGTCCAATTCGTTTATCGACACCATTTTATGTTACAAGTCTAGGCTAAAACAAAGTATTTTTAACTAAAACACAAACATTTATGTATGCAAAAAGCTTAAACGACACGAGTAAAGAGACTAGTTCACGTGGCGAGCGAGCAATTAGCACTGAACGAAACGAACGACGCCCCGCGCCCGGCGCGAGAGTGATGGAGACGAAGAATGTATACGTGACGTGTGTGTGAGAGCGAGAGGCGAGAGCAATATACTCGTGCGGGTCGACAAAATGAACACATTACGACTTGAAATGTTTTATACTTACGCTGTAGAAATATTTATCAATGCAACATTGTTATACATAAAAATAAACACAAGTTTTTTTTTATGTAGAAAGAAAGATTTAGAAAAAATAAGCTATACTTACAGCCTTTGACCACATTTTTATTCGTCTAAAGTCTGATACTTATAGCTAAATTTTCCTAAATCTTTACTAATTTCATTTTGATACATAAAGTTAATTATTAGTTTTAATTGTTTTATAAAACAACTAAAAAAGTTAATTGCAATTATTTTTATTGTAAGTTGCAATTGACACACGTTAATCAAATTAATATAATTGCAAGCCATGAATTGGTGACAATGGAACCATCTCGAAAGTACACTCTTTTGAATAAAAAAATATTTTTTTGTATCGATCCACAATTGACGGAGAAATCGATGGACATACATAAAAATATACCCAACGAACATAAAACCTCCTCAGTTTTGAAGTCGGTAAAAAATGAACCTGCATCTTTTAAAATGTATACATACCAACTTAGCTTTATTCTATTTAGTTACCAATCAATGCAAGTACAAAACTCTTTTTTTAGAATCTTGTATCGAATTCAAAACAGACAACCAAATTTAGTTTAAATACTGACCAAGCATAGTTTCCTTAGACCGTGTGCATATCAGAGATTAATGGTTATAGTTATGTTGAATAAAAAATAAGATTTGTGTTTACATCATAAGGTTTACATTGGTAAATGGTTAAGTATTTTTGGTCCTATGATTGCAAATAAACTTAGAATGTAATCATGTGCATGCAGCTTTATGAACCAATTCTTTCAATTTTGCTTATTAATATTTTTGTCACTTTTACTAATGCTATTATCGAAGCAGGTTGTCTGTACTTTTCCTATACAGTGTCAACTATTTAAACAAACTTAAGTATGTAAGTGTTATAGTTTTATTTCAAATTGTTTTCTAATTTTAATAAAAGATTTTACATATTTACTTTAAATCCCGTCACGGAACAATTGAAGACCTTTAACGTATCACATGGTGCTGCAATCTAAAGAACAATAGGCAATTGAAATATTACCTAAATTTTGATTGTTTTTTTTTTTAAATCAAACTATTTACATTGTAAATCTTGTTTATTAAGTGTTTCAAAACAATGAAACACACAAAAAAAATGAACAATACATGTATTTATTAGTTGATACACTATAATATTATGTTTCATTTGTGATTTTACAAAGATTACCTATTTGACGCACGCAATAAAACAGTATTGTAATTAGTTTGTAAAGCTAATTGTAGTTAATTTACTTGACGATTAGAAAGTGTTCTTAGTAACCCATTTGAATAAAAAGATTTTGATTTGATTTGTTTGTGCAAATGGGTGGCTAGCTTTTAGTCCGGCAGACGCATACAAGCCGTAGTTGACGGTAGTTGCTCTGATAGCATGGACATTAATGCAGATGTCCCGAGGGCTCTGTGCTGTCTTCTACGCTGTTTCTACTGCATATCAATGACATGTTGGACATCAACAACATACATTGCTATGCAGATGACAGTACTGGAGACGCTTATAACACGGGTCGAGCAAACATCCCTCTTTCCGTTGTGAAGGATAAGCGTGGGGAACTTGTGTCTCAAATCGAGACCACTCTGTCCAAGGTCTTTGACTGGGGACTTGGTTCGATTCATGCCTACAAAGACACAAGTCGGTGTGTTCACCGCTAAGAAAACCCCATTCACTGTGGTCCCACAATTTCAAAACACTCCTTTCTCCATTGGGCAAGGGCATTGGAATCCTGGGTGTTGAAATCTCCAGCAATGTTCAGTTCCGAGATCATTTGCTAGACAAGGTGAAACTGGCGTCCAAAAAACTTGGTGTACTCAACAGAGCGAAGCAGTGCTTCACGTCTAGGCAAAGGTTGTTGCCTTACTAGTCGCAAGTTTAGCCCCATATGGAGTATAGCCATTTCTGGGCGGATGCACCTTATACCAGCTAGGCCTATTTGACTCGGTTCAAGAATTGCCGACGATCCCAACTCACTTGCCGTATCAAGCCCTTAAGTATGAGGAGAGGTTTTGCCTCACTCTCTGTGTTCTAACGCTTTTAAAATGATTTGTGTTTTAAGAAATTGTTCGAAATTATGCCTACGGCTACTTTGTACCATTCATTCTCCATCATCACCATCGGCAGGGAATTCATTCTCACACTTAAGAACCGAAATAATCACGTACACCATACGGTTTCAGAAAAACTTCCTCCCGCGATCGCTTAGGTTGTGGAATGAGCTCCCTGCCAAGGTTTTTTCTAAGGACTACAGTATGGGGTTCTTTTGATAAGAAGTTATTAGATTTTTTAAGGGTCGGCAACGCGCGACTAATACCCCTGATGCTGCAAGCGTCCATAGGCCTCGGTGACCGCTTTCCATCAAGAGAACCAGCTTGTTTTCTAGCTTGTTTGCCACCTTAGTGGTATAAAAAAAACCATGCGTGCTTCGATTTTAATGAAGCGGTTAGAAAATTCATTAAAAATGTCAAGTTCAAATTTACCTCAAAGGAAATGCATCTTCAAAAATTGGAGAACCTGGTACAGTCAATGTGGTTTTATTGATATGTTTGGAGTTATCGAATTTAAGTTGTCAAGAATTGTTTTTTTTGTGTGTTCAGAAAAAATACCTCACATTTTTCAAAATTTAGTCACAGTCCAATAAAAAAAATCTTAAAACGTTGAATAATATTTTGGAGATGCTCCAACACAGAAGACGCAGCTCCTCCAATGGACCCGACATCTAAACAAACATCTAAACAAACATCTAAACAAACATCTAAACAAACAAACATTACAATTAGATATCAAATGATAGGCTAAAATGCAAAACTAAACGCAGCAGGCCCAAGTCGATCTCCTTGTTGGCATCCTACACTAGACAAGATTTCATTATGATCAAAAAATAATTTTGAAGGGACGCCGTAACCTTGCCACATATAACCGTATATCTCCGGTGTTACTTTATAAATTCCGTTTAGTAATGCACCACCCCTTGTTCAATATATTTAAATCATTTTTAAAAATACCTCATCCAAAGAAGAAAGAAAGTGCGAGCTGCATAAACTGCATCTTCGCAACCTCCTTTGCAACCAAACCCGAGCTTTCGAAGCTAAAAAATATCAGTTATCACGGAGTTCACGACAACAAAGTTTTGAGGCCAGCCGCCTAAAAGTAGTAGTAGTCTAACAGGTATTGGATGAATTCCTCCATCCTTTTTTTTTCCACTATTATCAGAGTGTGAGGATAAGGTAAGGTCTAGTCGAGGGAGGTGGGGTAAAGAATAAGGATACTTAAGTTAATTGAGCTACACAATGTTTTTTTTATTTATTATAAAGTCATCGATCATTAAAAAGTGATCGTAATTAGGCAGATGAGTTTGCAGTAACTGTTATAGAACAGTAGCTATCAAAATAGTTAATAAAGATGATGTAGGTATAGGGACGGGATAAAGTAGGTAAAACATGTAGTACTATGAAAGTAATTCCATTGCAGCAGAATAATTATCTCATTACTGCAAAAAGTACATTCTCTTTTCCAGACATTTGTGTTCGACTCATCATGACCGCTAATGGTTACCTTTTGTGACCCAGCAACGTGTGCAAACTCGCTTGCATCTGTATACACAGCGGACAGCGCACAGGTGGCTCCATGGGTGAGGGTGACGCGGTAACGCAGTTATTATATAGATACACATAATTTATTGGCTACATTATTTGCTCTCTGGCGCGCTTCCTTAAAATCGATTTTCCGCGTAAATTACAATTAAATAAATATATTATTTCTCAAAAATAAGACATGATAAGTATTGTTCTTTTGAGTCGCATGCATTTTATCAACAAGTTATTATGTTATTGAAGAATTAGTAAGGAGTAACAAAAATGTAAATTAAAACTAGTTTTATGTAGGCGAATGAGCCATACATCAGCCCCCTAACTTTTTTTTTGACTTTAAATGATTACTACGTTCTCATAATAAACAATAACCTTAGACTGTCACTCGTTACTTGTAGCTTGTAATATTGAGATTGCTTTATTATGCATAAAAATGACAAAATACTTTTAAAACTATAAAACAAAACATGTTTTTGTGAATTTTGTGGTATTTTCCAAATATCAGCCGCCTTGTATGTAATAACAACCTCATGCGTACCAAACATCAGCCTAGCATTTTTTCGTGATTTTATATGCCCATGCTCTAAGATTTGATGTTTATATTTTTACCATACATTTAGGCCATTTGATTCGTTGCTAGTGGCAAAGAAAATTCATACTACTATGAGCCTTTAACCGCTACTTCGTCCGCGTGGGATTTGTACGTGAACTCTGATTTAACAGAGTTAAAAAGGATTGACCCTTTACCAAAAATCAAGTTGACCCTTTTATCGTCGACATATATAAAGACTCCTTCAGATATATTGCATCACAAGCACTGTTGTGGTGATAGTGATAGACTCACCTATACTGTCATGTAGGACTAAAGTAGTTGGTGAAAAGTAACAATCCCCTAAATAATAATGTGGGTGCGTGTCCAACCACTGGCTACCCCCTCCTGGGGATGAAAACCGTAAAGGTTTAAAGATCAAAAAAATAACTTAAACAAAATAATGGAAAAGACTTACGGTTGTGATTGTACTCCACAATTAATTTGTTATTATTTTAGTTAATGAATGACGATTTTATTAAGGAAGCTGTTACTAAAGTATAGCTATAGCAGACAAACATATTTAACATGTTATAAACGGAGGCGGCTTGTTCTAAGGAGCGCTGGTGCGGCGCACTCCCATAAGGAGCGCTGGTGCGGCGCACTCCCATAAATAATGATGAGTCGATTAGATACCATTTATGTTGACATAGCTTCTCACCAGAAACATTCCATACATACACAGTAAGTAACACACATTACAAGATTTGGTAGTATGTATCTAACTGCACAGAGTGAGGTGGAGCGTTGGCGATTGCGCTCCTATGAACTCAATTTCAGTACAAACGCTTAATGCTAAAATCGACGAGTGTGAAAGAGAACGTTCGATTTTATCTAAACAAATTAGATATTTTCAACGTAAAAACCAAAAACTGAATGACGCTCAGACAAAAAGCGTCGATATTCCTATAGCAAAATAATTTTAAATTTTAAATTTAGGCCAAAATGCAAGTGAAAATTAAAAGTATTGTATTCTAAGGTAGAATCCGGAGCGCAGCGAGGGATTCAAAGAACTTTGCGACCGAATGATACACTCTACTTTTTATCACCCTCTATGAGAAAGAGATAAAACTTATAAATAAGAATAGAATTTATTTATTTAATTATCACTTATTGAGGAAAACGCACTTTTTTTTAATAAAAGTATCAACATAAATACGTATTTCAGTAAACAATTTCAAAGGCGAAATAATACATTTCACGCAATTTAAAATTTTTCACAAACTTTTTTTTTATTAGGTTCGCGAGTGGCCAACCAGCTCGATCGCTGATGTTCTGGATCGATCTCTATAATCCACATTCCAAATTGAAATCACTTTGCGTCCCTAGAGCACTTTGAAGTGCAACTTTAATCCCTTTTTACGAGGTTTTCTGCAAGGACTACAGTGTGGAGTTCTTCAAGAAAGAAGTTATTAGATTTTTTGAATAGATGTGATAAAACATGTGTTTATATGTGTTTATTTATTTGAAAAATAAAGCGAGGTTATCAATTGTATAATGGCTAGTTACTGTTTATAATTCTACAAGAATGTTACGTTAAAGTTACGACACGGGTCGGCCGACCGTGAACTGTGCTGTGAATCCCATTTTATATAATGTGACTGTGGAAATTAAACACAAGTATGCCAAATCCTTTTCAAAAATTACTTCACCAATTTCGATGGGTTTTTCATTTTTAGATTAAAAATATATTTGTCTTCGTAAAAAATACACAGTTTTGACTTACTTACTTTCAAGTGAAAGAAATTCTTCAACGCCACTAAGACAAGAATTTTCGACAGCTTAAATAAACATAAATCAAAAAAAAAAGGTACCTGCTTATAGTTCCGTACTCCGTAGTGATACACAAAGTGTCGCACTCAGTGTCAGTACAGAACACACACACTGGACGTCCGCGTCATAGTAACTAATTATTGCGATAGTTCAGACGGACCACTTTTTCGAAGAATCAACAAGCTGGACGCACCCCGCGTGCGAAGTGTTTATAGTACAAAAGTGGCAAACAAGCTTACGATCCGCCTGATGTCCGGCCTTAATTAATATTAACAAAGAAAAAAGAATATCTTTTAAGTATAATTCTAGTTATGTTGGTTGGGGTACTATTATAGAGTCCTAGATTAATATGAACGGTGTAGATAAAACGGCCCAATTATCCTAAACTAAGAGAATATTAATATTATGTTCTAAATGTTCGTAAAGTTTTAACAAACCCCGGGTAATTTCAAATAAACTAACACGTCTTACCATTATACAGAATACGTGAAAATCAAGACAACTATTATTGTTAGAATATTTATTGTATGAGGCTACCCTAATGGTTGTTAAGCGACTCACTTAGGTAAGTTTCGCGGGTGTTTTCAATATTATAGAAGTTGTAAGTAACTTAAACTTCCGCGGTTATATTCAACATTATAAAACTTTAGTTCCAATCAAACACCCAATCATAGTTAGCTTTAAACCATCCATTCTCGCGCCACAGGTTCAAAATTTTACGCAACTTTATTTTGTCTGAGTCCGAATTCATAAATAGGAAGTTAGATTACTACCTACATTTAACAATTAATTCTGTGTTGATGTCTATAATTCGTAAGTTCATAACTTAATATTTTACATTTTAGTCATTTGTACTTATATTTTGGTAGCTTTAAACCTTTCATAAAATAAATCATAACTTCTCATCTAATGTTTAAAATTACTGAACTTGAATATTTGAACGCGCCATTCTAATTTAAAGATGCATTTTGCTTTTGCTAGTACGTCCATTGAGAATTATTTACTAATGAAAATCTTCGCGCTAAAACTTGAATAAAACAAACATTGTATTACAAAAATGTTAAGGCATAATTATTGTATCGTCACAACACAAAACATTAAGTTTAATTAAAAAAATAGAAAGTTTACGAAAGTTGGAAAGTGGAGAAAATCAGATAAAGTTAGCTGGAAAATATGGTATAGGCCGTGCAACAATTTAAGGTATAAAAAAAATCGCGAGAAGATCGAAAACTTCGCTAACACTATTGACTCCGGGACGAGTTCACGACAGATAATTAAGATTAGAGAGTATCCTCTTGATGCATTGTATACGTGGTTTCTTCAAGAACGAGCCCGTAATATGTAATATGCCTCTTAATGCAGATATTATTCGGAAAGAGCTTTAACTTTCTATGAAACAATATATAAGAATTCCAACTTTAAAGCCACTGATGGGTGGTTCCAAAATTTTATATCAAGGTACGGAATACGTTTGCTAACTGTAACTGGAGAAAAAAAGGCTTAAGATGCCCTAAAATCAGTAGATGTCAGTAAACGTTGGCCAGAGAAATACAGTCCACATAATTTTGAGCTATTTCTAATTATATTAAAATTATTTATTTCTACTCCTTTTTCCATACGATTCAGCCAATTTAATTTTTATAATAAAATGACCTTTATATAAATATTTTTTTTATTCTGGATACCTATCTATATCTATGATATGTAGAATTTATTTTACATTTTATGCAGAAAGCTTTTACTTTCCATGCAAATCCGAGAATCCGGGAGTTACGATAATTCGACATAGAGGAAAAAAATCGGGTGAACACTAGTAGGTAAACATCTTTTCCTTTGATATTGTTTGCGCTGTTTTACCTTTACCTACTAGTGGTAGTTAATATAACGTATAGCTGATATATATTGCAAGCTATTTACTTGCAACGAATAGCGCGTGCTATATAAATATTCAGGTAGCGCTAAAATTATAACGTTATTTCACAACATCGCTATTCCGTGAACGTTATATATATATATATATATATATATAACTCGTTGTCAAAAATAGCGATGTTATTTGGAAAATAATTTGGGCTCAGGGGGCCTCGAGTCCTTTCTTGCCCCGAGGCCTCCAGACCTCTAAATCCGGCCTTACGAATGTTAACGATGATATTGAATGTTAGCTGCTCAATGTTGTGTGTCTGCTGGATCAACGGTAACACAAACATTAACTTGCTTTGCTTACAATACGTCTAATCGTCAATCTTACAGAAACGACACAAGAGATTGACGGAATAAATGAGGACAAGTGTATAGCTCGCGGTAATTTCCCCACTCGGTTCTAAGCGAGTACGTACATAAACTTATACGTTATTTGCGGGAATCCCCGGAAATGCGTTTCGTTTTCAAACATAAACTATAGGTGCGTTCTATTGACGGCATTGAGAGCTACGACATCGCATAGACATTGAAATCGTTCTGTTGACCAAATGTAAACAAACAATAAGTTTATAAAGTTTCAGGAACGTATGGACCGGGCCGGACATTGTACACTACTAATTTAGAAACCTCAGTATATTATAAGTGATAAAAGTCATTATCAATTTGCCGTATTTCGGTGTGGTTTTCTTGTACAATAGCATTTATATAAACATATTTAGCAACATTACTTTTAAAAAAATAGCGTCAGTCAATAACATATTACCACAGGCTAAGTACGTACGTAGTAATACTATATCTATCCACATTACATAATTGGCGTTTTACCTAGCAATGCCATTCATTTGACAACCGGTTCTGCTGAGTGGTTAATGCACCAGACTACTGTATGAGTTACCCGGAGGTGATTGATAAATAATAAAAAAAGTCTTAGTAAATTAAAATATATTTGCTTATAAGAATGCTAAACTAAATTATTTGCTAAGTAACTCGTGGCGCGATTGCTGGCCGATTGCGAACTGAAATTGTGGAAATTTTTGTACTATGAAAATGCTGACTGCGCCGACCGCGAGTTATGTACGGTGTTGTCCCGTACATTCTCCCGACGGCCAGAAAAAGTAAAAAAAAAGTATTGCTTTCGAATAATGAATGATGGAATGATATAAGGTGATAAAAAAATAATCTTATGATCTAAAAATTAAAACGAAATACTTATATACTAGTACTACACACAGTCTTCGTCTACAAAAGCGTTTCTACGCGGTAGAGGAGAAGTTGTCTTATTACTTGTGTTACGGTAAACACTAGGTATACGTTCACTAACACTCGCGCACTGTATATTACTATTGCTATAACGTTTACACTGAAAACACACACTAGCACTGATTGCTGACGTAGGCACAGATTCAGGCGAGCCCGTGCTGTCTGTGGCTGGTTCCGCACCGTCCGCTGTTGTCTCCGCCGCGCTGGCTGCTTCTGCCCGTTCTCCAACAAGCGGCCGCCTCAGGCGCCGCCACACATAGGCCGCTCCGATACACGTGGCAATAACAATTATTACATATATCAGGGTGTAGTGATGGACATTATGATAAGATATGTCGCCGTCCAGTACTGCATTTTCTTTCAAATCCTTAATTTTTTGTTCAAGGTCTGCTAGTTTTTTGGAAGTAGTGTTGGTCAACTCAATAACAGGATAACTGGTCAGTGATATGTTCACTATATTGTTGATAGGATTTATGTCAGGTGCCTGTATGTCTGGCTTACTTTTAAGCAAACTTTGCTTTGGATTTTGAGCGTGAACTGTAAACTCGTTTGTTTTGATCATACAACCAGGTTCTATACTGATGATACCGGCCGCGATCAGCGTTTCTGATCAGACTTGATCTTTGCACATTATGCGTAAATGCCAAGAGTGGCAACAAAAATATAAATATTTATTTAATTCATTTAATTCAACCCAATCGTTCATACATTTCTTCATCTTTCTTTCATACTGTTTGTATTGCTGATCTTTTTCACATAAACTATCATCATGTTTCATAAAATATACTTGTCTTTGAGTAGAGCATAAATATATATCCTTTTCGTTGTGGTCACATCCTTGTATATCATGGTAATGCACAGGTATATAGGCATCTTTAGCTAAATTTATTGCTACGTACTCAGATACCGGAATAGCATAAGCTGAGCTATCGTTTATTTTTTGTGGGATAGAAATTATTTTCAAACATCTCATATGTGTCTCTGGTGATGAGGGGTAGGGATATCTCAAATAATAATTGATTTTGTATAAATCTAGCTTTAACTTTTAGAAGGTGGTATATGCTCTTAATTTCTGATTGTAGGTTATCTATAGGTAATGCCAGCTCTTTAGGTATTTGACTCGAGATAATCGTTAACTCCGTCCGTAGTTGTTCTGGAGTTAGTAAATGGATATTGAATTTACCATGATATATATTGGTTATAGTATCCAGTATGGTTTCTTGCATGTTTTGTAAAGATTGCAGTAAATTACTTGCTGTTACTGACACAAGTGTAAAGTCATTTATTTGAAATGATATTTGTAATTATTAGCTAATTACATTTGTAGCATTTTCCAGTTGAATAAAATATTGATTAATGATTTTTTTTCTGTTTGTTCATAGTTTCTTCAGATCTTTTTAGTAAGTTAAATTCTGCTTCTATGATTGAAGTTTGATTTTTTCATGTTAATGTTTTTGATATCCTTGTAGCAGTGAAGTGTCTCTTTGGTACTTTTCTGCGAACTTGTCATCTAATACGCCGAACAGGTAATAGCTACGTTACCTATACCATTAATAGGTCCACGTCGTCTGCGGGAATGCTGAGTCAGGAGCATATGATTGTAATGCTGCAGCTCGGAATATCCGTGTCGTAATTGTAGTATGATTGCGTCACAGGGGGCTTGCCCTTTAATAAACGATCATTTGTGTTTTAAACATTTTATATACTTGCTGAACGCATCTATGCCCTGCCAATAAGGATCCATGTCGTAATAGACGACTAATTTCCAGTCATCTCGGATTAACTGCATATCATATTTTTTATCAAAATAAAAACCTTGCGAATCATTAAATTTCAGAATATTGTATGCGCATTGTGATGTCGGAATAATTTTGAGCACATACAAAAACGACATAGCTAACGTAAGAAAACAGTATTCTGGTTTGTTTCTTTGTCTTTTAGGTTCGTTATGTTTATTTGTTGATTGCTGTACAGGGTTGTCAACTAGCTTTTGCCTTTCTTGATTTTGTTCTTTATGAACAGGTTAAATCGATAACTTAACGATAGGTCTTTTCAGGTAGCCATTTTTGGTTTTGAGTGTTACAACTCGCACATAGCCGTCACTTCCTGGATGGAGTTTAACTACGCGACCCATCGCCCATTTCCCAGAAGGTTAATTTGCATCACTTATGATAACTACATCATAAAGCTGTATATTAGTCTGTGTCTTTGTCCATTTGCTTCGTATTGTCAGCTGATTTAAATATTCTTTACGCCATCTTTTCCAAATATCGTTAAAGATTTTTTGTGTAAAATGCCACCGCGTTCGTAGATCACCTTCAGTTTCGTGTAATAATAGTGTTGGACCACCGGTCAAGAAGTGAGCAAGGGTCAAATAATTCAGGTCTTCAGGATCTTCTGATAGATGGCACAATTGCCTGGAGTTAAGGCAAGCTTCACACTGTGCTAAAATGGTAGAATACTCTTCAAAAGTAAATCTTTGCTCGTTAATTACTCTTTTCAGGTGATATTTTAAGCTTTTTACGGCTGCTTCCCACAAACCTCCAGCTGAAGCCCATGTGGGGGCGGAGAAGTGCCAATTAATTTCCATATCTGCTATTTCCGCCATGAATTCATTAGTAAATGATCTTTGTATTTCTTCAAAATCCTTTTGCAAATCTCTACTCGCTTTAACAAAATTTGAACCGTTGTCGCTGTACAGATGGCCCGGTGTCCCTCTTCGCGCTGCCATTCTTCTTAAAGCTGCTAGAAATGCTGCAGACGTCAGATCCGAAACCAGTTCCAGATGTACGTACGGCTTTAGTTACCATGCATATAAATACTGCTACATATCCCTTTGTCATCTTGAGGCCTTTATTTACTTTTATAAAAACTGAAACATATCGTTTTATGCAACTTTAAAAATAAACATGCAAGTAAATATAGAGAACTGAAACTTTGCTCAATTCTTAAATAGGTGCTTTCATTTAACACACTCAATTTCGTCTATGGTGACGGACAGAAATATCGAGTGTTTTTACACTGTGAAAAAATTACTTAATCTTTTAAAGAGTCAACTAAAATTTGGTAACTTTAACTATAGAAAGTCACGTTCTCAAACTGTGTTTTGTTTTTATCTTTGAGTGATGTAGAAATTGGGTGTAGTTTCAGTTTGTCACTATTTAGGTATGAAAAAAGGATACAGAATAAGTTATTGAATAGCCAGTTATAATAAATCCTTAAGCCGTGTGAATGCTTTAAAAAACCAGAGTCGATAGCTGGTACAAAGGATTTCCAGGAAACGTTTGCAGGAACGAAGTTACCTCAGTCAGCCAGAGGGTGCATTGGAATGCAGTCGTAGTGGGGTCAGTGAAAAACAGTGATTTTAGTTAAAGTGATATACGAAATTACTTAAAATTTAAATTTTTTTTTTAATTGTGCATCTTAACAAATAAAAAAAAATCTATGTAATTGGAGCTCCTCATACAGTTGCTAAACAGAATCATTTTTTTTTTATTTATGATTATTATAATTATTACACCATATAATTTAAACTATTTACTATATATATTATAATTAGTTAAGGTGTTAATACAACATGAGACGAGAGGTGATTTTCTTTCAACTTCCTGCATTTTGTCTGATTAATTTTCTTGTTCATTTCTCAACTGGTTTTATAAATTAGGAGCTTAGGCCTGAAACGAATCTTTAAGTTTCAAGTAGGGTTTTCTTTCCTTTTTATACAGTTTGAGGGAGTAAATTTCGACTGTGACAGCAAACATCGGACAACAAACATCGGACAACAACTGCAATTTTGATTTATCAATTAGTTGGAGTAGGAGGGAGCTTTTGAAATCGAATTTATTTACAAAAGTGTTTTGTGATTGATTGAATGTTTGTAAAGTTGTTATGGTATTTTGTTTGATGTGTATTGTTTCAACTGGGCGATTACAACTACTTAAGCATTTAATTTGAAACTTCATTAAGTGATTTTCAAACGAAATGTTTGAAAGGCTTAATACTACATGAAAATAATTAAAAACTAAATTATCCTGTCAAGAGAACACACAACAAATATAAAAATGTGTTTATTAGTAAATACATTATCGCCGAGAGAACATAAAATCTATAGGTATTTTTATACCTAACTATTCTTCGCAGTCGTGACTTCTAAATTTAGTCAAGTCACTGAATTTCATGAAGTATCGGATAGAGATAAATCCATATAATTCACATAACCTTAGAAACACATCAAATTAAATAATTTTAACAATGAGTGAATATAATTTTCTTGAATACAAGTTTATTCTTATAACTAATTACTTCTAGAGTTGAGAAGTAATTTTAATATCTCAATTTAACTTTTGAAAATAATCCTTTTTTGAGACAACATACATTTAGGGACTCAAACCACCCCAGTAGTGGGTATCTGTCAGCGTCCCCAGGAAACTAGGTGGATCAGGGGCGGCACCTATTTCTAATGCTGGAGCATACTAGAAATTACTTCACAACACAGCTTCATCACCTAACTATGTTCAACGTCATTTTCGAGTTTGTAGCTTCGGGAAATGATATATGACGTCTCTGGGAAACTCGTGGAGGAAACTTTTGATCTCGGGCGTCAGCGTGTTGGAATCCAGCGTGTTTGCTATACCTCATATAATTGATTCCTACGTGGTTATAGAATTGGAAATGCTCGTCACGAACAGATGTTAGACTAGGTAAATACAGACAATGTTTGAAATTTGGTTTTCAACATTGATATTAAAATATTCTATGTCTTAGGAGTCTAGCATGACTTAGAAGTCTAGGATGTCTGCAGACTTTAGGAGAGAAGTATGATTGTGTAATAGGTATTATTTTAGGAGGAGAATAAACAATCTATGTCTGAGTCCTAGTGTGATACCTATGAGATGATTTGGAAATCTGTTTGATGGTTTGAAACTCATATTAAAGATTTCAAGAATATATATAACAGGTTGCTTAGATATTCTAAATTTTCAGGAAGAAGATTGGATCTCTGTTTTTCTCTTTTCGTATATTTATTTAGATTCCAAAAATAAATATACTATATTTAATATATTTCATAGATATAACTCTACACATACACTTATCACTACATAAAATTTTATACATATACATTGTCAATCACACATAATCACAAAATTAAAGCGATGTATATATTTAGTGTAAGGTTTAAGAGATTTTAAATAGATTGCGGTTTTTCTATTTAAAAATCTCGAGGAGAGGGCAACAGATATGATTAGTCAAATTATCATAATTAATTTGATAATTACAAAAAAAGGCAAAATTAATTATATCTGTTTGGAGATTAGGATAAAGGGTCCAATTAATTAAAAATGCTTCTTAATTCTTATTTTAGATCTGTAATTTTATTTGTTGATTTATAATTTCATATTTCTTATAAATTTTAGAGAATTTATTAAATACCTATTCATATAGGTATTTATAGGCCCCTTTTCTAAAGTCACTTTAATTTCATTTTGATTTAATATTATTAATTATTGCGAATCCAATATATATACAATTTTATTTTCGAATTTCAGGAGTGGATAAGCGAACTCAGCGTGGTGTGAGCATGAACGATAAGCGGAAACCTTCGAGCACACTCCGGTTTCACAATGGCGAATTTGGACAGACAAATAATAGCTAAGTTTAGATTGGATAGATAAGTTACTTAATTAAGCTAAATTAAGGTATTTAATTATGCTAATTTAATTTTAAATAAATGAAATATCATAAGACTAAACCTTCTTTTCACGGTGAAGATTATTACAAAACGTGACCTGTAAAGTCAACTCCCGTATGATGAAAAGGTCGAGATAGATTGATGCGTGCTGGCGGCAGATCAGCCATAATTTGGTATTGTTGATTTGGATTGTGTTTCCTACACGTCACACATTGGCGTACGCGTCTCTTTACGTAACGCTGACCACCTATAATCCAGTATTTCTGATAACGATGATCAAATCTGATAACGGATGATTGTGTGGGAGAATAATCGGATGTTTCATTTCTGGGTTTATTTTTGCATTTTTTAGCCTCCCGCCTACTCTCAGGAGATCGTTTGAATCCAGGTAAGGATTTAAGTTTAATATTTTGCTTTTGATGCTCACTTGTTCTGTTTTCTTTTGTAGGCTGTTCACTTCTAATGTAAATTCACTTTTTTTAATTTTTTATAATAAACATTTTTGCTGTTCGTAGCTCGCTAACTGTGAGATAATTAGCCTTAGTTTTATTTTTACAAAGTGCTCTAAGCCCCCAGGCTACTATACGGACTGTCCGGGTAAAAGTGCTGTGTTTGTTTAATAGTTGTTGTATGATACTTGTGTCGTTATTTAAATGCGTAATGCTATTCACGTGTAGTGGTTTTTTTCATTTCTAAGTCAGTGGAGAAAGAGTGAAGGTTCTCTTCACTGGGTTTTTCTTTAGTTTCCGATAGCCAATTAGCTTCTTTTTCGCTGATTGAATATAGCACCACTGTTTTGCGGGCATCACCTCTGTTATTTGCTTCACGCGGTTGGCTACGAAGCTTTTCCATTTTCCAGGATCGCTGTTATCACCGCTGCAAGAATGCAACACAAATTGCATCTATAAACATTTATATAAAAATGCATATTTTTTGTCATGTAATGTTCGTAATAATAAGTTAATATTAAGTATATATTTACACAATAAAAACTATTTTCCTAATAGGGACTAGTTTAGATTTAAAACTTGTAAAAACAATAACTGTAAAATTAGAGCAGGTTTGTTTCATTTCCCCTCTTTACTATTTGTTGATATCAAAAATAATATTGTGTGAGTACAGACATGTTGTCGACTTTGTACGCGCGACTATCCCCAAAAAAGTGGGAAATTTAGTTTAATATATATATGTAAAACATATGTCATTTGTTGTGCAAAACTGTACAGAACTACTATGTAAAGTTCCATATAGACCGTATGTACGGTTAATAAGTTACAGGTGAAAATAGTTAGCGTGTTGAGTATTGTACATTCTTTCTCCCTCACTCCTTTGATAATAGACTGCAATAGAGATACAAAAGGGATGGGTCTATGGGTAAAAAAGAGAAAGACTGTCTAAAACTTTACCTGGCTAGGGTCATTAAGTCCTTAGGCTATGCCTAAAATAAACATTACAGGTTAAAAGCACACCTTTGCCCCTACACGTAGGTATCTATACCGTTACGATAGGTAGTATGGTTGGGGCACAAATTACGTGTAAAGTTATGAAATACGATAGCTTATAACTCAGTAACCGGGTTGCATAGGTTAAAGATAAATATATCACTAGATACCTCTTATAGGCATCTATCAAAATAAATAGGTTTCATACAGGTAACTTTAAGCCCTGAAGTACAGGAGCACAAGGAAAATCCTGAAAACTTATATCACACATTTTTTCATGATATAACATACTGACAGACACCAAAAACACTGAAAGGTATGTCCGAATTTTAGGTCCATTTTTTGACATATAACACCAAGTCGGTAGTCATCTAGTGTAGGCAGAAAGCCCTGAGAACTAAAAAACCAGCTCTTCTCTCACTACGGCCTAACCGTAGACGATGGAACATACCACTATGCGTCATTGGAACCGTCTCCGAAAGCTCTATCTTAGGACACCTAAATGGTCATTATAGCTCCTACCGTTTGGCTATAAAAACTACACTTTCGATATATGTCTATATCAACTACTATATGTTGTCTTTCACTAAGTTTTTGTGTGGGCTAGATTTTTAGTCACCATAGTAAGTACAATAAGTTAAGTACTAAATCTAGAAGGTTCTATGGAACAACCTCTCCCTCTGATGGGGTTTTTAATTTTTACTATAAATATAGAACGAATTTTGAATTTGTATTCAGTCGATCAAGAAGCTTCAAAAGGTATCCATCAGATACTAATATAATGTTTAAAAGTGAAATAATGTAAATATGTGTTAGAATTTAAGCTAGAATGTAAGAATTAGAAGCATAAGTAAAGCAAAATAAAATCGGTCTGTTGTGTGCATATACGCGTTTTAATATCTCAAGCGCCTAAGAAGAAACTCCTTGTCACGGGCAAAACCTTGTGCCACAGATATCGAAGGGTCTGTCCACACAATCGCCTTGAAGCCAGCGAAGAACTACTTTAGAATCTGTCCAACCAAAACTTAGAATGCTATATTCGGAAAGTGTTTCTTTTACTTTTTGCATTAATTTTGACAGTAAAAGCGCTCCACTTAGTTCGAGTCTGGGCATAGAAAGGTTTTTATTAGCTGGTACTAATCTTGATTTTGCTATTACCATTATGATGTTACTTTTGCTGCTATAATTTTTTCTTACTTTACAATATATGACACATGCGTAGGCTTTGGACGATGCATCATAAAATCCGTGAAGCTCTATGCTGCCTGATTGCTGCGTTCCTAACCATCTTTGTATTTTAAAGTGATCAATGTTGATAATATCTTCTTTTAATTTTAACCACTGCTCGGCGATATTTTCGTTAACTTGTTCATCCCACGCAATATTTGAAATCCAGACAGACTGGAACAGCATCTTTAGTTTTGTAGAAAGAGGTGTGAGCCAACCCAGAGGGTCAAATAATTTTGATATGTCCGATAAAAGTGCTGTTTTTGTTAATTTTGGTGAAAAAATTATATTAGGTTCAATTGTAAAGACATCCGTAGTAGGCTCCCATCTGAGGCCAAGTGTTTTGTTGACTGTGCATGCTTGAACTGAAAACTATTTCCATTTTCTCCCTGGGTGATATCTGAGGAATTTGATACCCATTTTCGGAGGTTAAAACCCCCGGCCTTTAACAATTTTTTGAGGTCTTGTTTTAGCTGCTGAGCTGAAGTTATAGAGTGACATCCATGAAGAACGTCATCAATGTAAAATGAATGTTCAAGAATCTTTGCTGCTTCTGGATAATTTTCTCTCTCGTCACATGCTAACTTCTTTAAAGTCATCATTGCTAGAAAAGGATCTGCTTTGGTACCGTAAGTGACGGTCGCTAGTTTATATTCTTTTAGTACAGTAAATGGTGAGCTTCTCCAAACTATCTGCTGAAGGTTTTGATCTTCTTTATGTTACCAAATTTGGCGAAATATTTTTTCTATATCGGCACTATAGGTGTAAGGGAATTTTCTCCATTTCAAAATTAAAGCTTGAAGGTCCTGTTGTAAATTCGGCCCTCTAAACATGAGGTCATTTAAGCTACTGCCAGATGACGTTTTTGCTGACGCATTAAAAACAACACGCCGCTTGGTTGTAGTAGAGTCCGCGCGATGGACAGAATGATGTGGTAAGAAACAAAGCGGTGTCTCGTTACCGTGCGACCGAGCGAAATGTATTCATTCATGAATTGCTTATACTCTGTTTCCAAGGTTTGGTCGCTTTTAAATTTGTTTTCTAAATTTCGGAACTGTGCTATCGCTTTTTCTTTTGATCTTCCTAAACTTTTTTCGAAAGTAGGTTTCATGGGAAATCTAACTTCGTATCAACCATCTTCCCTTCTTGTTATCGTCGCTTGATAAAAGTCTATGCATTGCTGATCTTCCTGGGATAATGGTGACGCATCAGTTATATCTTCTACTTTCCAAAATTTTTGACTTGCGTCTATGTTATTTAAGATGACATTACCCTGTAAACTCTTTACGTTTCCAGTAAGAATCCACCCTAAACGTGTCTGCTGAGCTATGGGTACCGTATTTTCTGCTCTGCATATCCCTTCTAATATGATACTTGAATATATATCTGCTCCTAATAGTATTTCAACAGGGCGACTTACATGAAATTCAGGATCTGCTAATGTTATATTTTCTTAGTAAGACCATGTTGGTTTTGAGAATGAAGTGCTAGGTAGGTTGCTAATTAAATTTTTCATAATATACACATCTGTCTCGAATTCAAACTCATTACATAAAGACATACAGGTAATTTTGATTATGTCTTTACAGCTGCTTTCTTTTGCTCCTATCCCTGATATAACACCATAGCATCTTTTTCTTTGTAAGCCTAAGCTGTGCTGCTCTTTCGGATATGAGAGAAGTTTGTGAACCTTTATCGAGAAGAGCTCGCATGACGTGGTTTGAGTAAATCAGTTGCTTAAAGAATTTCTGGTAACTCACGTTGTAAGGACACGTGCGAGTTGGAATGTATTTGCTGACCCTGCTCGCGAATGGTTTGCTGTACATTGCTGGTTTGTACAAATGCTTCATGCAAAATGCTGTTATGTGGACCATTGCAAAGACGACATCGTTTTTCAGAAATACAAGGTCTGCCTTTATGATCAAAAAGACAATTAATACATAATTTTAAATTCATAGCTGTCTTTTTTTGCTAATGGATGCATATTGAGGAATCTTTCGCAATAGTATAACGCGTGCGCTTCATTTTTGCAAACAGGGCACATTTTCTGTGTCACATGTCTTGTGTTACTGGATTGTGCAATGGCTTTGTTGCTGGACAATGTATGTTTAGTGAAATTAGGTTTTTGGTATTTTGTAACTGATTGATGTTGATTCTGTTTTGGACGATGAGGGTTATTATTATATTTGACGGCAGGAATATCTTGCTTTCTACGTGATGCTTCTATGCAAGTAAACTTGGCTTCCAAAAACTCCAAAAATTGATTTAGTGATGGTAATTCCCGTGGCTGTTTTGATGATTCAACGTAATCATTATGAGTTTCTGAGTAAATTTTTTGTGCCAAGATATGAACAAGCAAAGGATCCCAGGTGCTAATGTCGACACCCAAATTTTTGATAGCGTTTAGGCTATCTTGAGCAGTATCGTGTAATTTTTTTATATGAGATAACGAGGTTTGATGAGAGACGGGAATGTTCAATAGTATTTCAATGTGAGAAGTAAAAATAAATTTTTTGTTGTTTAAACGATGGTTCAAAATATCCCAGCAAACAGAATAATTGTCGGCGCTGATAGGTAAATGTTGAATAAATTTTCAGCTTCTCCCTTTACTTTGCTTTTTAAGTATTGCATTTTCTGCGCATTTGACAAGGACGGATTTCTGTGCACTGCTTCTACAAATAAATCTTTGAACGAAACCCAGTGATGGTAATTTCAGCTAAACACAGGTATTTGCATTTTTGGTGTTGCAGTCTCTCTATGCGATATGGACCACATCTTGCTATTTATGGCCGTTTTCATGCGATTGTATGTCTGTTCATACTCACAGAAGGCCTTTTCATATTCCTGGTTAGGGCTTTCTAACTCACTGTCTATCTCCCAATGTAACGAGTCAATAATAGACCAACGCGATTGGATCGTACGTAACAAATCATCGAATTCCCATTTTACGGTGAATAAGTCTAAATTTATGCTATTTACTGTACGTTGAAATGCTTTAAAATTGCTGACTTGCTTTCTCAACATGTCGGTTTTGCTTTTGGAACCTTTATCTCGTAAATTTTGTCCCGCTTGGGAAAAGGAAGGTGTGGTTGGTGGCGTTGCTGGCCTTGAGGTCCCAGAGATGGCCAAGGGAACCGCTGACTTTAGTTTCAAGGTTTCAATTCGAGAAGCACAGTTTGCCATAGTAGATCTTATATTTTCATATTTTTCTTTTGCGTAATCATATTGGTTGCTTGTATAATATTCATACGACTTTAATGTCCTGGTTTAACAATTTTTTAAGATTTGATTGAAAGTCGTTCCAATAACGATCTAGGACACCCAGGCTATCCTTTTTAATCTCTGGACGGGTGCACCCGAATACCAGCTTGGCCTTTTTGACTCGGTTCAACGACGGGCTGTGAGAATTGTCGACGATCCCAAACTCACTTGCGGTATCGAGCCCTTAAGTCTGAGGAGAGACTTTGCCTCCCTGTGTGTGTTCTACCGCTTGTACAATGGATTGTGTTCTGAGGAAATGTTCGAAATGATGCCCACGGCTACTTTCTACCATCGCACCGCTCGCCATCGACAGGGAATTCATTCTCACACTTTGGAACCGAAATGGTCGCGTACAGTGCGGTTTCAGAGAAACTTCCTCCCGCAAAAGCGTGGGTTGTGGAATGAGCTCCCTGCCAAGGTTTTCTCTAAGGACTACAGTATGGGGTTCTTCAAAAAAGAAGTTATTAGATTTCTGAAAGGTCGACAAGGCGCGAGTGATGCCCCTGGTGTTGCAAGCGTCCATAGGCTACGGTGACCGCTTACCAAAAAGCTCTTTTTATTAATAATTACGTATAGTTATTTATTTTTGCATAAAAATTAGACTATATTTTTTTATAATTATTACGAACATTTTGATTACATATATTTTTAGAAAACTTCGTATTAGGTTTCAGAATGAACTCATAATGGCGTACCTAATTGTTGCCTGTTTAGCGATGTGGTATACTAAAATATGTTTTGTACAAAAAAATACTGCATTTATCGTAATTTTAGTATTTTTTTGATAACCTCTAGATTTTCCTCGATTTTTTTGAAATGTGTACAAGGTGCAGACCGGGTATGAAACGTCTCCTTTCTATATCAACTTCTACTTCCATATATTGAAAGTTAATATTTTAATGTTAAGCAAAATATATAAATAACAAATTTGCTTATTTAAAACTGTAGGCATTATGAGATTATTGCATTAAAATAAAACTGGAATCTGATAAGACGCAGACGGAGACGCAGGCATGGCTAAAACTTAAATCTCTTTTTTAGATAATAAGGCCTTAAACAACAAAGCTTTGGTTGGATCATAGCTCCTTCCTTCATCATCCTTAAAAAAATTAATACCTTAACCAGTTTAATATATACCTAGTAAAAAATGTCTGGAGTAGAGTGGATGTAGAGCCTGAGCATGCGAGAGGATGTCCCATGTGCAGTGTAATTTTTTATAAGTATAGGTGCAGAATTTTCTTTGGGTGTTTAATAAATATGTGTAAATTACCGTTCCTTTTTATTCTCAGAACTACTCGTAACACGAAAGAAGCCCCAGGATCACAGTAGTTAGTTGTTGACTACAAAGATGTTCCAAGGTAACAGTAGTTAGTTGTTAGCTACAAAGAAGTGCCGAGGTGACAGTAGTTAGTTGTTGGCTGCAAAGAAGTGCCAAGGTTACAGTAGTTAGTTGTTACCTACAAATAAGTGCCAAGGTTACAGTAGTTAGTTATTGGCTTCAAAGAAGTGCCAAGGTTACAGTAGTTTTTGATTTTAATCAACGATCTTCCACTATTTTTACGAAATTCGGTGTGCCTTATCTACGCAGACGACGTCAACCTAGCGATGCCCATTAGCTCTGGCAATGACTGTTTATTACATCAAAAACGACACAATGCGATACAAGAATGGAGCTACAAAAACAAATTAACCCTAAACGTATTCAAATGTGCCGTTATGTCGTACTCTCAAGCGCAGGAACCACTCCTTTGGGATTACGCCGTTAATGGTGACGTCATCCTGAAACGGACTGCAGAAATGAAGGACTTGGGAACATGGTTTGACCAACAACTAAGTTTACATCCGCACATGGTAAAGCTGACCACCTCTACCAGAAAGAGCTTAGGCTTCGTGCTACGCCAAGCAAAATCGTTCGACACCCGCGAAGCTATATGCGTATTGTACATCGCGTATGTGCGTAGCAAACTTGAAACCAACGCCGCAGTCTGGAGTCCAAGCGAAAACCCATATAAATTAAAGGTAGAAAAAGTGCAAAAATCTTTTGTAAGATTTTTATATAAAAAAATGTACGGCTATTACCCCTACCTCTTCCCCACATCGTTTATGCTGGGCATGGTGGGATATCGTTCACTGGAAACAAGACGTGACCTATCACTACTAACATACGTCTTTAGACTAATCCGTGGCCAAACCACTAACTCACCACTACTAGCACAGATATCCCTACATGCTCCAGATCAGTACATGCGTGCGCGGACACAACGCAAACTGTTCGCAATTCCGCGAGCGCGCACCAACATCCTCTCAGAGGCGCCGCTCCCCAGGGCACTCAAACAGCTCAATGCTATTCTCCAAACCGAAATGGAGCTCGATCTGTTCTCATGCTCTGAGACCGTATTCACCGCTACAGCTGGCACCTATTTTGAATCCCTTAATCCTGCCACTACTATCGAACTTTGACGATGTTTATAACGGATTAATATTAATAAATAAATATTGATAATAATAAATAATATATATGATATTATGAATAAATATGATATTTTTAATTGACATTCTAACCCATTAAAAATAATTTAGTACTTTTAATAACTTTTCCTATGTATAATATAAAATATTAATTATAAAACCAACATGTGAACCTATAATAAACTTAGATAAGCAATTGTAATAAAATTATGCGATTATTATTGCGATGGGTACAACTGTAAGCAACAAGGTTAAACAGTAATAATAAATAAATAAATAAATAAGTAGTTGGTTGTTGGCTACAAAATAGTGCCTAGGTTACAATAGTTAGTTATTGGCTACAAAGAAGTGCCAAGGTTACAGTAGTTAGATTTTAGCTACAAAGAAGCGCCAAGGTTATACAGTAGTCAGTTGTTGGCTACAAAGAAGCGCCAATGTTACAGTAGTCAGTTGTTGGCTAAGAAGAAGTGCCAAGGTTACAGTAGGTAGTTATTGGCTACAAAGAAGCGCCGAGGTTACAGTTGTTAGTAGTTGGCTACAAGGAAGTGCCAAGGTTACAGTAGTTGGTTCTTAGCTACATAGAAGTGCCAAGGTTACAGTAGTGGTTGGCTACAAAGAAGTGCCAGGGTTACAGTAGTTAGTTGTTAGCTTCAAAGAAGCGCCCAGGTTACAGTAGTTGGTAATTGGCTACAAAGAAGTGCCAAGGTTACAGTAGTCAGTTGTTGGCTACAAAGAAGCGCCCAGGTGACAGTAGTTAGTTGTTGGCTACACAGAATTGCCAAGGTTACAGTAGGTAGTTATTGGCTACAAAGAAGCACCGAGTTTACAGTAGTTAGTAGTTGGCTACAAGG
This sequence comes from Apoda limacodes, assembly GCA_946406115.1. Lineage (NCBI taxonomy): Eukaryota > Metazoa > Arthropoda > Insecta > Lepidoptera > Limacodidae > Apoda > Apoda limacodes. The sequence goes on along the minus strand of OX291542.1, from coordinate 1,864,062 downwards.
AAGTGCCAAGGTTACAGTAGGTAGCTATTGGCTACAAAGAAGCGCCGAGGATACAGTAGTTAGTTGTTGGCTACAAGGAAGTGCCAAGGTTACAGTAGTTGGTTGTTAGCTACAAAGAAGTGCCAAGTTTACAGTAGTTGTTGGCTACAAAGAAGTGCAAGGTTACAGTTGTTAGATGTTGGCTACTAAGAAGTGCCTAGGTAACAGTAGTTAGTTATTGGCTACAAAGAAGTGCCAAGGTTACAGTAGTCAGTTGTTGGCTACAAAGAAGTGCCAAGGTTACATTAGTTAGTTGTTGGCCACAAAGAGACGCTAAGGTCACAGTAGTTAGTTGTTGGCTACAAAGAATTTAAGGGCTTGACTTGACTTAAGATATCAACAATCAAGTTAACATCCAAACGTTAATTCGTATCTGAAAGTCCGTTGTAAGCTTTGGAAGTAATAAGAAACCTTAACGATTTTTTTATAAACCTAGGAAAATACCATGTTCCTCTAGAACGCAGTCAGTTAAAAATGAATGCGGATGCAGACACGGGCATCAAAGAGTGCATAATAGTGTAGGTGTTAGTTGTTGCTTGTGGTTTTGGCCTTGGCTCCTTTGAGCAAGGAGACTTAGGACATAGTCACCAAGTGGGTCCTGTCATGGGCCGTTTTAAGAATTGGGCATCATCATCTTCACCTTCTACCACTCTTACTACCCTGTCGTCTGAACTAAGAGTACACTAGGCACGTGATTTTTACTACAAGACCTAGACAAAAAAATGTTGAAATAGCTGTATAGTGAAGTGCATGAAAACACGAATCCCAATCATTGTATTTTTTACATTACGACTCGTGTCAGGTAAAAAAAACACCGAGTGCGAATTCTAAGCCCATTATTATCTGTATTTTCGGCAAAGAAGCAATCACGCGGTAACTTCCGGCATTCATTCATTGAGTGCGCATAATTTACGAAAAAAAAATAAGGATACCAAAGATAAAGATACGTTTAGGGTTGCAAAATAATTTATTACGAAATATTTTATACTTAAGGTACAATAAAAAAATTAAACATATTTAAAAAGCAATGTTAAAATTACCCTTCTTAAAGCTTTAAATACCTAGTGTAATTGCGACAATGCGTTTTGTCCAGTTCGTTTATTATTTATGCTTTCAGTTGCCCATCGATAACTTCGGTGTTAGGTACTTAAAAGTTCTGTGTGGCTAGTGTGAGTTTATAAGTGAGGCCACAGACCTGCCGATTTCAATTATTTTCTGTTCTGTTCTACAACAAAACAGAAAAGAATTAAAATCGGAAGGCTAAAATGCAATACTAAACGTAACACGTACAAGTTACATTCCCTGAGTTTCTTAAAATATTATCTGCCTACCTTGATAGGTGAAGTCAAGCCAACATTTTAATTCTTCACTATCGAAAGCAGACAAATTTTCGTGGACCCCTTACGAATTGTGAACATTGTGAACCACATCTACTAAAATCTATTTAAGTATTGCATATTATGCCAGTTTGTAATAAAATGCTGCATCACATGTTGAACGTGCCTCTAAAACTTTCCTGCTTAGCTTAAAAAGAGCGAAAGAGCAGTTTTAAAAGTCATGTCCTTTAAAAGAATTAATATACCCTACTCACACATTATATTTGGAACTAAAATCAGTCAGATATTTATTTTTCAAAAATTTATTAATTCTGTTAATATAAATTTTATAGTAGGAAGAAAAGTAAATATTTAAAGTACAGTCTACCAACATTAAAAACATCATTTCTTCAAAGATTTTTTATTTTCCTCGGTTCTTTATTTAACAATAATGTTAATAAAAAATGCAACATGCAATATCTAACTTCCTACAATATCTGTAAAACTGTCTCTAAATACATAAATCTTAAATATATATATGTACCTAGCTGACCGGGCAGACGTTGTACTGCATCCGACTGCAGCGCCATCTGCCGGGCTTATTTGTGAATCTAAACCATCCAGGGCGCCACCCAAACGCATACAAAAAAAAACATTCAAATCGGTCCAGCCGTTTAGAAGGAGTACAGTGACATACACACGTACAGTAGAATTATATATATATAAAGATTATGAAAACAGACAATAATCTTTACTTTTACATTTTAATTCAATTTACATAAATAGGTACATATCAAAATACAAAGACACTCACATACACGTATGCTTAAACACTCACACATACATAGGTAATCAAAGACATATATAATCAATTTTTTTGTTAATTCGTGTCAGTTATTAAGTATTAGTAAGTGTTTATTATATATACTCCCATATTTATACTCACAAACAACAAACGTGATATTTTTATAGATAATGGTACAGAACCCTGCGTACGAGAGTCCGATTCGCACTTGGCCGTTTTTTTTTATAAGAGAAATACAGTTGCATTTTGGATTGCCATTAAATTTGTTGCGAGAGAAGGAAGTTGCAGTTTAAGTATTATTACAAATAAAAAAATAAGAGTAAACAAGTTTTTGTTTAGTGTATTACTTACTGTCAAAAAACCACTTTCAGCTCTGTTTCTTACTTCGTTGCATGACTTGCCATTGAAGAGTAAAACTGTCTCATCTGCATAATTCACCGATTAGGCGTCTTGTAGTTGGAGTACTGGTCTGCAGATCATCTATGCAGACCAGTAGTTCCCAAAGTGGCCCAGGTGGAACCCCCAGTGGTCCACTGGAGACTCGACGGTGGTCTCCGTTGGCGTGACAAACAAATGGGGGTTCACAATTCGTAAGGGGTCCACGAAAATCTATCTGCTTTCGATAGTGAAGAACTAAAATGTTGGCTTGACTTCACGTATCAAGGTAGGCAGATAATATTTTAAGAAACTCAGGGACTGTTACTTGCATATTCCATATTTAGATTTAAAGCAAATTTACATAGTTAGATCTAATCTTCACATTTTTTGTCAAGTGTTGGGAATATGGTAGAAGTGTAGCTGCAGGGGTCCACCGAAACCAGTCAAATTTTGAAAGTGGTCTATGGGAAAAAAATCTGGGAACCCCTTATGTTGACTTAGAAAAAAGTAGGCCCTAAAATACTCCATTGAGGAACTCCGTAAGTGATGTTTACTATTGTTAATTTTCTATCTATTAAGTAATCATGGATCAATTTTAATGGTATCCCACGAATACCTTTGTTAGAAAGTTTTTCAATTAGGATTGGTACAGAGACTGTATCAAATTCTTTCGCTTTATAACCTTTGCCTAAGTTTTGGACACGTAGGTTGTAAGATGTTACACAGCATCGGTAGTTGAGGTATTTTTCCTGAATCTGTATTGGTTAGGTGTTAGGAGATTTTTTAGTTTTTTTCTAGGTATTTTTTTAGCCTTATGTTTATAACTTTCTCTTCAATTTTTTTTTTTTAATCCAGATATCGGTATATAATTCGTGACACAGCCTCTGTCACCATCCCTGTGAATAGAAATTACAACTGATTTTTTGAGTAAATTTGGGAAAATTGAAGCATAAAGCAAATCAGCTAGGCGACTGAGCTGTGATCGGGATTAAGATAGAAAGTAAAACTTTTACTAAATAGGTACTTAATTTTATTTAGAAGGTGATCTCTGTATTGAAATTTATTAACATACTATGTGCGTGAAAATATGGAGAAAACGAATTTAAATAGAAATGAAACCTACCTAGATAGATCGAAATCGTAAAAACTAGAACACGATAACAAACAAATATATATACGTATTGCTCGTTTAATACTATAGAATAATCTTTCTCACTTTGTAGAAACGGGGTATTGTTAAGTCCTGGTGATGTCGCCACTGCTGTGCGTAGAATGAAGCGTGGTAAATCGCCAGGACATGCCGACCTAAGTATAGAACCCATACTCTATGCGGGTGATGCTTTATTCTCGAAGATGGCAAGTTTTACCTTATGTGGGAGATATATATATTGTATATCGGACATGATAAAGACAATCGTTATTCCTGTGCCTAAAAAGTAGACGGGCGACCTAAGTAATAGTACGAACTATCGACCCATTTTTCCGGGACCATGATTATAGGGAAAGTGTGGGAGAGGCTACTGCAGCCTGAATTTCTTCATAATATACAGATTGACGACACACAGTTTGGCTTCTGTCCTGGTTTCTCAACGGACTCAGCAAAAATGAGCCTTAAATATATCGTTAATTGCTATAAAAGTCGTGACACTACGGTGAATTATGAAATTCTTTGGACCAAATTGCTAGCATCAGGTATTTCGACTAATGTAATGGATATGTTGAGATACTGGTATGCGGGTCAGACGAACTGTGTCAGATGGGGATGGACGTTACAGGTTCTAGTGCGGTGTTCGCCAAGGAGGGATCTCTTTAATGTTTACATCAATGGTTTAATCGAGGAGTTGAGGGCGATGTAGGTTGTCATATAGGGGGTGTTTGTGTTAACAGCTTTTGCTATGCAGACGATTTGGTGCTGCTCGCCTGCTATTTATGCGCATGGACTAAAATATAAAACTAAGAAGACAGAACTTATGGTTTTTAGGTCGGAAAGGGGTCCGGAGAATGTACCCGAACTGAAGTTAGATGGAGTAGTGGTTCGAATAGGGGATCGAGTCAGATATTTGGGGCATATACTTACGCCTGATCTTAGGGATGACTTAGACATCGAGCGGAAGAGACGGGCCCTCTCGGTTCGGTGCATCATGATTGCACGTAGTTTTATAAGGTGTAGTGGTTGGGTTAGGTTGACATTGTTCAATGCCTTTTGCTTGTGTTCCTACACTTGCCAGCTCTGGTTTAATATTTCGCGTAAATCGTTACTCACTCACAAACACTCTTATGCGTCGGCCGCCTTATTGTAGCGCATCAAGCATGTTTGCTGAGGCGGGAGTGCCAGACTTTTGTCATGTCTCGTGTGGCGTTTGTTGGGGAGAGGTTCCGCTGTTCTAATAATAACCTACTGCAAATGATTAGTACAGGTCTCGCTATATATAAATACTGGATTTCTATTCTTCGAGATGAGAACCGAAAGTGGTTCTTAATATTTGTATATTATTAAACAATCAAACAATATTTATTCAAATAGGTTATTAATTAAGAACACTTTTGAATCGTCAATACAATGTAAACAATGTTAATTTCTGCCAAAAAGAGTTGGTTAGAGGTAATAACAGATTATTATTTTTTGTTTGCCTTTTATGTCTTATTTTTATTCATATTTTGTATGACTTTTTGTACCTTTGGATTTTTTGGCTAAAGTAAATATATACTATTATTAAATGGATTATTTTAAATCAGTGTTAGGTTTTTTTTATAAATATTTTTTTTACATTACACACAGCGCTGTCTGCCTCCACAGTAAGCGAAGCCTGTATTATGGATACTAGACAACGGATACAAATACATATATTACTTTTTTGTAAATACATATCATTTATTAATACACCCAGACTCAAGACACACAAATGTTTTCATAAAACATAATTGTTTGTCCAGTGCGGGAATTGAACACAAACCCTCTGTGCAGCAGCCGGCCACACTGCTAACTAGGCATTCAACACAGTTTTTCAAATGATTGTGCAATTTTTGGTGCAGCCATTATACCTTAATGCATACAAATGCGAAATATTTTAAAAAATCCACTGTATAATATTTTGCTGTTTGTTACCTACATTATAAAATTTCACATGATCCACACGCAAACCGACAACCCTGAATACGCGTGTACTTGAAAGGCAAAAGAACATATCTTACTATAAGATAAGACGCGAATAGTAGGCGAGTCATTGATAAAACCGTGAGTTGTATGGTCTCTGGGAATTCTTATGAAAGGATTCTTTTCCCACGTTGTCGTGTTCTTTTTGATATAAAGTGACAAACAAGCAGACAGAATATTTAATGGGAATTTATACTTAAAAGGCGCTACGAAATGCAACAATCTGCATGAAATGTTCTGAAATGAGGAAATCTACGAAACGAACCAAAACTGAACTTTACAAACAGAAGTCCGGCCCACATTCGACAAACGTCGGCGACGTCTCAATAATTATATAAAAATATAATAACAAAATAAAATAATAACAAAAAATCTTTTTGAATAAAAGTGTTTTGACTTAATACTTGTTTACTTTATACTTAACAACTAAGTAGTTATCTTTGTTATTTTAATTAAATCGTTACTTTTTTATTTCCAATTTTATAAACGTCAGCCAATGTCCTTCATTTGTGTCAGCTATCAACTAGAATGTTTTAAAACAAAATTACTATATTTCACTATCAGGCGGGCCGTAAGCTTGTTTGCCACCTTAATGGTATATATATATATATATATATATATATATATATATATATATAAAAAAATATATATAAATATTTTAAAATTATTCATATTAAATACTCTGATCTGAAAGTGATCTCTTTTAAACTAGAATTTGATTAGTTTAAACTCTTACATTTTAAAACATGTCATCTCACTCGGTTATTTCTAAACAAACACGATGTCGAAATACTCATTACTGATCCTGAAAGTGCTTCCATTGATTCCAATTGTATTAATAGCCTTCTATAATCTATAATATAGGAGTATAAAAACCGACCAAGTGCGAGTTGGACTCGCGCACCGAGCGTTCCGTGCCTACCACCATTTACGTAATTTACAAACACAAACAAAAAAAAGGGTGCCGCTAAGCGGTCACCCATCCAAGTACTGATGCAGCCATGTGTAATATTACACGAACCATTTCGTTCTACTTTTGACCCCTTCACAACTCGAAACCTATTAAACCTACATATATGACATTTTGCAAAGTTATTAAAAGCCCTTAGCTTGTCTAGAATTCAAATTCATAAATGTTGCTCATACAGTAATTTATATATTAACGCTTATAAACCGGCATTTTTATGACTGACTGCCTCACTCACTGACTGACGTATAGATCAAAAACCTAACCCACCTTCAGATGACCTAGAAACTTGATATTTTGCATAAAGGCTTACATAAAGGAAAAAATCTGAAAACTGAAAATAGTTGATAATAATAGTATCAACAAAGTAATAACAAATTGAAGTATGATTGGAAGTGGATATAAATATAAATATAAAATGTTAATTTCTGTACTATAAGTAATGATATTCTATCAAAAACATAAATAAGAAATGAGGGCCAAGTTCAATATTACAAATATGCGTCGTTGTCGACTTTGCCGACAAAATAATTGAGATCTATTATGGGTGCCAAGTTCTGTATATCCTAAAATTTTAGTTATTATAATATATTATATTAGGATATTTTATTTACAATAAGTTAATGGCAGTCGATGTGATGTGCGTGTTTATGTGTAGCAGTGTGTGCACAACCAATAACGAATATTTCATTTCAATCGGTTTACCCTTAGTGCGCGAGCCTGACTCGCAATTGACCCTTTTGTCTTTAATAAAATCCTTGCCCTAGCAATAACGAACACAACAAAAAAAGGTTGGTATATCAAATTTGGTGCAGTCGTTCGGAAACTACGGTGTGACCAAGAGAAACTGGGATTCATTTTTAGGGTTCCGTACCCAGAGGGTGCCAACGGAGCCCTTTTACTAAGACTACGGTGTCTATCTATCTGTTCGTCTGTCCAAGCATTAAAAGGTTCTATCTTTCATACTGATTTTTTTTAGTAACATGTGTTATATATAATGGGAGATTATCTTACAAATAATAAAAAGTCAAAACCCCATACAAGAAACACATTTTCGTTATTTTTGCTCTATCGTAAAAACAGAAAGACACACAAACTTCAAACTTGCAGTGAAAAATAGTGTGAACTCTAAAGTATAACAACAAATAATAAACACCGGCCAAGTGTTAGACGGCCAAGCAATTACTATTATAAATTACCGGTACAGCGCCATCTAGCTTATCATTAAGAGAAACAGTAACACATTTGTTTGTTGGAAACGATACTTGGCGTGTCTAGATTTATAAATAATATATGAATTATTTGGAGTAGGTTTATAATTAATTATTATGTATGAAGATGAGTCTATATTTAAGTATACATAAATTAAATATACTTACTATAAACCCGCTCATTCTGTATAGCTCTCACTTTCTTGGGTCTGCTGTAAGAGATCTCAACTAGATATAAACTTGACCTATGTACATTGTTATTTTTGTATTGTCTATGTTGTAAGTATCCTCTGTTTGTGTACATGAACTAAATAAATGAAATAAATAACGTCTATGAGTACTAAGACTGGATTTTTGAAAATGTATCCCCTAAGGGGGTACAATAAGTGTTGGAAGTTTGTATGGAATTTCGTTATTTTTAAAAGTAAATGCTTTTGTGTATTCGGTTGGCCTGGTTCCTGCGTGATTGATGATAACAGGTGTACACCCGGGAAGTTTCTTGTCACTTCTTTTTCCCTTAGGCTTGTTTCCGAAGTGACAGTACGTTAAATGGTGTGCATTTGTTGCCGGACTGTCGTGTGGGATCTGGGCTACTTTATGATATACAACGTCTCTGAGTATGTGTATCCATATGGGTATGTGTGCACGTTTGTGTGCTGCGCCCTCTCGCATTTGGAACCTCTCTGGCGCTGGGCGGCCGATGGCGGATTGCAGCGGGTTATTAACACTATTTTTACTATATTATTATACTTGTACCTATGTAAGTTTATACATATATGTATATTTTTTCTAGTAGTATCAATTTTGATACACCGTTTTTTAATATAAATCAGTTTTAAGTTCAGAGTACGTGTGTTCGCCCTGTAATGTTAAATGTAAACTTGTGTGTGTAAATCTCAATATGAATCGGATTTATATTTTGTTCCTTTACTACACACATTGTAACTAATACAATCGAAATTTTATTGGAGTTGCTTGAGTGTGTCATGCTCTCTCAAAGTCTCTGCGGTGGTGGCATGCGCGTCGGGTCGTTACGTTCCCTAAAACATAGTTGAGCGAAGTGATGGCTGATTCATGTGTTATACTTGTTAACGGGTGCCGCTGTGGAGTCTGGTCTGCTCTTGCAAACTTCTTTGTATTCTTAGTATTCGGTCATCGGTGTAGGATTTCAACGGCAACTCCTCAATTACTAAACGAATAATACTTGACGTTTTCAAGTAGCTTATGTCCTTTTCCGGGACTCAAAGCTATCTGCATGCCAAATTTCATCTTGATCGGTACAGTGGTTTCACCGTGAAAAGGTAACAGACAGATTTACTTTCGCATTTATAATATTTATTATTATATTATATTCATGGATAGTATGGATAATTTTAAGTATATGTAAAAACATGTATGTACATATGATTGTGCAAAAATATAATTATGATGGCGCTAATGCCACTAGTACTATTAAATATCGGAATTCTCTTAAATATCTAAATTCCTTCATTCAAACAACAAAACTAACAAAAACAAAATTGACATGTTTGACTTGGTTTTTAGTAGCTTACTTACTTATTTTTTATTACCTATTGTATCGGTACATATTGAACAATCTTTAGCTAATTATCAAAGTATTGTATTACTACTGCAAATGGAACTTCTTGCCAGCTCTTTTTGGCAGAAATTAACATTGTTTACATTGTATTGACGATTACTACGAACCTACTTGAATAAAGTTTGATTTGAGTTTGAGTCTAGAAACTTGGTATTTAGCCTCATAGTTAAAATGAAAGATTTATGGGTTTCACCATTTTTAAAAAAATATTACTTAAAGGACAAGGAAAATTTGCATGAGAATTTCGATATTTTTGTGGATACTTGAAATTTAGTACAAAGGTTTCTATCATGCCGTACTTGAGAACAAAGAACAGATTTTGTGAAATTCATCCCCAAAAACCCATTTCACCCAAATGCATGTTGAAAGTTTGTATCGAAACCTGCCTTTTTTTAAGCAAAATGCAGGAAACTTAGTATTTGGCCTCACAGTTGAAAACAAAGATTTATGGGTTTCACCGGTTTTGGAAAATCATCCTCTAAAGGACAAAACTTTAAGTCGATAAAAAGCTCTATGCCATAATTCGATAATGTCACTTTCAATGTTCAAATCCTCGTCCATCGAGACCCCAAGATCACGCGCTTTCTCCACTTTAACATCGTGAGTACCCAATACGGAGACATTAGGTGCTAAGACCGGGATTCTGTCCCTTTGCGGCTTCGATCCAAGGATCAAGGTATTTTTACTAGCATTAAGCACTAAGGTGTTATCACTGGATACGCATTTATACGCTGTAAATCACTGTTAAGTTTATTAATTATAATCTTCGTACCATTTTTATATAAATGCTTGAACTTTACGACCAGAAGATTATTGTTATCACTTGTTATAAAAAAGCTCTCTCAGTTATATTTGAAGGTTTAAAGAAACTATAACTCCATCCCACGGCATTGTCTGACGTGGACGTTTTTAATAGATAAACAAATTGGATTGGGAATTAATTTTACTTTTTAGTAAAATATTTAATTTTAACCGTTTAGCGAAATCCGCTATATGTCATTAGCATTGCCAACTTGACAAAACTTAGGCGCGGCGTGGCAACACACAGTAAAAAAGTGAGTTCACCGTTATTGTAGAGTTCGACATGGTTATTATACGAATCAACTAAACGCGTTATAGAGGTGATGTCATAGTGTGTAGGTACATACCACAAGTGAAACCGGGTTCAAACAAGTTTCGTAGTACCTAGTAACATGTAAGTTTATTAAATATGAGTTAACGTCAAATTAGACAAGATATTGGATTAAGTTGTTAAATACATAGTAAATTTTTTGCATTAAAAAAATGGCTTAAAATATTTATATTAATCTTTGGTAACATTATTTTAAAAAGCTTTTATATTAACTGCTTTCTATGCAATTTACTACGTACAAGTTTTTAAAACTAATTTGCCATTAGCATCTCCGAAGTTACCTGTATTTCACTTTGTATTTCACTTTAAACAGAACTAGAAGTAGACGTTCTTGATGATCCTGCTAAGACAAATCTCTTTGGGCGCTGAAATATCTAAAACACACATAAACAAACATACGTTGTGACATTTACATTACAAAAAAACGTATTTTTTTTTATTATACATTTTATATTTTAAATTATACATTGAAACAAACATGTCAATAATAAGATGTTTAAGAGTTTTCTACTTTGCATTACAACATTTAGTACCAAAATATTAACTTTACACAGATATATAAATTAATATGAATGTGTTCCGGGACAGAATACCTACCCACAGGGGTGTTAACTCCTGAAGAAGTAGCAGATAACTCAATCATGGTTGGGCAGGGGGATATACCAGCTACCATATACCACTAATAGCTCTGTAGCTCTGTGGGTAGTTTTGACTGCCTACTGATCCGAGGGTCGCGACTTTAATTCCTGAATATTTTGGTCTTGACTTGATTTTCTATGTATTCTAGAGTAAAAAAAGTATTTATATCCGTGGTTTATTACAAGCCCTCTCAGTTTGGGACCAGGTGGCACTGTTAGTATTAACGTAGGCGCTCCCTAAAGACACAATAATTTACATGATTGTTTAATATTAGTAAAAAATGATTTATTAATACGACGATGTATCTTTTATTATTATGTCTCTTGCTAAAAATATACAGGTAAATATTTCAATAGCAATGTTATCTCTAGATGTATTCAAATCAAATATTTTTGTTATTTTCTACTTACAACTGTAATCGAAAAAAAAATCCTTGACTTTACAGATATTTTCTGTTACTGAATAAGTAACTGCTGCTTCTATCTAAATATCGACGTTACCTGAAAACTACCATACCTGAATAAATACCTATCTTGAATAACTACGCTACCTGAACAACTATAGTACCTTTTGTAAGCCAATAGTCAATGAGACGTCATCACCTTAGATGTAGGTCATTAGATAACTTGTCAACGACCCCATAAAGTTCACAATCCTATTCTTAACTTCACAGAAATTCGACGATCTTCATATATTATTTAGATGATGTCATTTAAATAGAATGATTGTTACACGCCGCGCCTACGTGTGATGTGTGTGTGTTACACGCCGCGCCTACATGTGTTGTGTGTGTGTTACACGCCGCGCCTACGTGTGATGTGTGTGTGTTACACGCCGCACCTACGTGTGATGTGAGTGTGTTACATGCCACGCCTACGTGTCGTATGTGTATGTTACACGCCGCGCCTACGTGTGGTGTGTGTGTGTACCACTTACCGCTGGCTGGCTTATTTATTATTTAGATATTAAAAAAATATAACATGGTTGTTATTGCGATTTACTTTACTTTACTTTACTTTCTATGAGAAGTCAAACTGTCTATTTGTTGGTAAAATGATAGCTAAAATAATTATTTAATTTCATTAAAGCAAAGCAATAATATTTATATACTTAGGTAAATAAGAGATTGGCCACATTACTATTCTTAAAGCCGAAATCCTTGATTGTTTAGTTGTTGGTTAAGTTGATTGATTAAAGTGACAAGCTTTTATGATCATATAAATTGTGTATAATGAGGTTATAAGTTGATAGTTTACATTTTAAAGGATTTTTTTTTTTTAAAAAGGTTTTTTTTGCTTTTAATTTATGTAAACTAATAATTAATGACGCGTCGTAACCTCAGACAATATATCAGTATCCTATTCATAGCATCTAGATAATGACATTTAAATAGAATGATCGTTATTATACTTTCCGCCTATGTGGATACTGCTGACGCCAGCACAGCAAGTAGTAGAAAGGCGTGGTTGTCCTGACCGTTTTTCTAGCTCAAGAGATATACAACTCACATTACGTGGAAGATACACGTTACACATATTTTAATTGATTAGTTTTAGATACAGCAATTGTGTCAACTACCCTAGCGTTACATGTTACTAAACTTGTGTCAACTACCCTAGTGTTACATGTTACTAAACTTGTGTCAACTCCCCGAGTGTTACATGTTACTAAGCTTGTGTCAACTACCCCAGTGTTACATGTTACTAAACTTGTGTCAACTCCCCGAGTGTTACATGTTACTAAGCTTGTGTCAACTACCCTAGTGTTACATGTTACTAAACTTGTGTCAACTCCCCGAGTGTTACATGTTACTAAGCTTGTGTCAACTACCCTAGTGTTACATGTTACTAAGCTTGTGTCAACAACCCTAGTGTTACATGTTACTAAACTTGTGTCAACTACCCTAGTGTTACATGTTACTTAATATGCAAGGCCGTCGCCAAGGGGGAGCAGGGGGGGGGGCTATTAATAAATTCCGCATAGCATGACAAAACGTAAATAAATCCACAAGGTTTAATGTATATCGTAGAAAGTATTGAAATATTCAGAAAAACATTAAGATTTTGACATCCGTTTTTAAAATCGCCGCCAATTTCATCACGACTATATCAGATTTGCCAAAACGCAAGGCCATTAAAGTAGGTAGGAGGTAAGTGTGGTGTGTGTGTGCATTGCATTTCTTTCTACGACAGCCCTTCACCAGCATTCACGTTAGTTTAGTATTATTTGTATGCGCCATACCTAAAGTAGAAGTTATTGTTACGAACATACTATTTTAATTGGTTTTGTGGACAATGCCATCTGTAAGTGTGCATAAGAAACACCTACAGTTGAATAAATCGACTACAATCCTTGTAAAACCTAGTATTGCTACTCGACGCTAGATGGCGCTTGTTCAATGAACTTTCTGGAATTTGGTAGCAGTTACAAGACCAGGTAGAATGTTACCGTACATTTTAGTATGATGTTCGTTTGGGTATATAAAGACGTGAGTCGCTGCGAGCGAGTCACTTATTAATGAGGATCATTACAGTTATAACAAATTAAAAAGAATTAGAACCTATAATGTTCTTTATAACATAAGAATGGTATATCTTTTTGAATTATTAAAATCGGACCATTACTTACAGAGATATTAAATAATAAAATAACTCTTCCGTGCCGCTAAAAGCCAATGCGCCTCGATTACGTGTGACGTCATCGTACTTGAACGGACTGCGCGCTCGTGCACTCATTCACAAGTCGCTCAAGCACGACTCGACGGAGCTGTGACGCGATATGTACCTAAATAAAGTGTCGATACATATAAGGAGTGTAAATTTGTTTTAATTACTATAAAACCAATACCTACACATTATGAGTATTAATAAAGTTGAAGCTGGTTTTGTAGAAGCTCAATCAGATAACCATCCGAAAGTAGATTCTTTTATGGTATTTGAATACCTAGGTAATCATTCGAAGTTTACCAGTGCTGAGATCCGTGGCTGGAAACTACAGAAGTAAGGTTGCACCTTATTTATCTGCCCTACATATTGTAACTTTAGTACTTTAGTTAAATAGAATCCACGCGCCCATCCAAGTCCGATAACTAGGCTCGAGAAGACTCGAGAAATCCACCTCGGTTCGAGACGAGAAAAATAATTCTATGGCTCGAGAATTCTCGAGGCACTAATTCATAGTATTCGAGGTCGGTTTTCCTCGTAAAATTGTCCGCGCTCACTGCGACTACTGCGAGCAAGTTGTTTCACTTACACACACATCAAACATGCCACGCTTAGGATTTTTGACTAATGATCTCAATCCGTGCTAAAGCTATTAAAATAGTTATAGACAGAATCAGATTCAAACTGTTAGTGATCTGTTACTATTAGTTTTTAAGATTTAATTATTGTGATGGTTATTTAAGGAGCTTTCGATGTTTTGATATCGATCAAATATAAAGCTGCGAAATACCAAAGACTCATTAAAGAACTACTTACTGTTAGTTACTTACTACTGTTACCTACTATAAAGTAGTAGAGCCTAATCATTTTCTTCAGAAAGTGTTTCTTGTAATTCCTAGAAGATTACGTATCATATGTAGATTGAGGATTGTATCTGTAAGGAAGATTTTTATTTTCGTTCTCAATGATTTAAAAGTTAGAGCTAATAAATACCAATATTATATTATTATTTAGATTATTAGTCGAGCAATAGCATAATACATATTTATTCGGCACGTGAAACCTATGAAGATGATGCTGTGAGATTTTTCCAAGTCCAAAGGTTAGGGCATGTCTGTACAGTTAAAGGTTAGGGCATGTCTGTACAGTTAAAGGTTAGGGCATGTCTGTACAGTTAAAGGTTAGGGTATGTCTGTACAGTTAAAGCAAAAATAACGCCTAAACATAGGATAAAAAGTAAAGCGTATTGTTGCATAATTAGGTGTGATGAAAGAGAGGAAACAGTTTTGAGCGTGAATTGTCATGACTGTGCTGCCCAAAAGGGAGGCTGCGAACATAGCGTAGCGTTTGGCACGCAAAAAAATAGTTTTCTTGGCGTTTTAATCTTGGAGAGCTAGTATTTTTATTTTATTTCTCTGAGCTAATAGCTAGGGACGTATAATAATCGTTAAGAATATCATTATTAATTTTTCGCAGGAACTACCTAGACTAAGTTCCTCTAGATATCTGGCTCTGGCGCCGAATCCTGAATCATTGATGGATGAGGATGACTGCAATGAAAATGATATCGGGCGATATGTTATCAAAGAAAAGAAGAAGGAATTGATTGCAAACTGTTGGTCCCCTTCCAAGACCTATAACTTTGCGGAAGATGCAAAACATTTAAAGAGAAAATTTAATTATTCTTGGTTGGAAACATACTCTCATTTTGTTTATACTGTACGTTGTTCCCACGAATTCCAAATTCATTTAGGGGCACATTGGGATCATTTACTATAAGGCCCTTTTTTAAGTTCAAAGATATTCACGATCAGTTCAAAAAGCACATTGAAACCCACTTCCATAAGGAGGCAATGAAAGCTTCTAAATCTTTTCTCGAAGGTGTGCCTGTCGATTTGCAACTGAACAAATATTCCCAGGGAATTATTGAATAAAATCGCAAAATTATAAAATCTTTTATTTCCTGCATTACGTTTTGCGGGTCACACGACTAAGCACTAAGAGGTAAACATTATAGTGAAGGTATTCTCGAGGATTTATACAGGCTGCAAATTGACGTGGGAGATTTAATTTTAAATTGAGCAAGGGAAAAAAATGCTACCGTTCAGTGGATATTCAAAATGAAATTATTGGTATTTGTGGAAGCGTTATTATGGCTGATATTATGAAAAAAGTGAAAGAAGCAGCAGCATATGTGTGCTAGCAGACGAACCAGTTGATAATTCTGGCACTGAACAACTATCGATTGGGATGCGATGTTTTGATGAAGAAACACAGGAAGTCCAAGAAATGTTTGTCGGATTTATTGAGCTAAAAGATTTGAATGCGAAATCGATTACACATAACATAGATGAGTTTTTGACAAAAGAAGATCTAAATAGAAATAAATGCGTTGGTTTTGGTTTTGATTGTTGCTCAACGATGTCAGGAAAAGACGGAGGGGTACAAGCGATCATAAGCAAAAAGCACACCAAAGCCCTCTACTTTCATTGCTCGTCCCACATCTAGTTATCAATGATCTAAATTTACTCCCTGAAATAAGAAATGCCTTGGGAACCACCAAGATACTATAAACTTTTTTCGGAAATCAGTTTTGAGGAGGAAATTGATACCTAATATTTCCAGACTTTGCGAGACAAGATGGAGTGAGAAACACAAAACCATCAGAGTTTTTAAAGAAAACCTTCCAGTAATTCTGGAAGCCTTACAAACATTATCTCATGAAGGAAATAGTGCAACTCGGAAAAGTGCCTTCCAACTGCATGCGGCTACTTCCAGAATTTCTTTCATTCTCGGGATTATGTAAGTAGCCACATACTTGGCTTTGATGGAACCCGTTATTACGTACTCTATAGCTTTGGTCAAACACGTCAAAATTATTTTACTTTTAATTAAAACCCACCGTGAAAATCCGGAAAAAGTGACAGACGAAAAAAGGAAGCTACTGCTGTTGCGGAGAAAGTCGAACTGGAAATGAATGTCCTCCACATTACATCAATGCCGCATATTACGGGGAAACAACGTCATAGAAGCAATTATCCAGCAGAAAGCCCTTCAGAATACTGAAAGAGGTCTTTAGTCATACCATACTTGGATTCAATTATAGTACGTTTATCTGAAGAAAACACGCCATCATTCGCATTATCTAAGTGACACCCGGCGCAGATGCAAAAGATGACAATTGAAAATCTGAAACGAACTTGTGAATCTATTGCCCAGTTTTATGATTTACCGAACATAAAGAATGAAATCAAACTTTGGCAGCAATTGTGGCACGATAGGCTTAATCTAACAAATCTTACAGTTGTTGATGTCCTAAAAGAAACAAACTCCTTCTTTCCCGAAACGGAAAAAGCATTGAAAATTTTGATCGCTTTACCATGCACGACCTGTACAGTAGAGCGATCCTTTAGCAGCCTCAGAAGACTAAAAACATGGCTCAGAAGGACCATGGTCCATGGCAGAAAATCGCCTTAATGGTCTGGCTATGATGAGTGTACACAGAGCTATAATAAATAAAAACCTACATAATTTTAATGATTAAGTGGTTGAAAGTTTTGCAAAAAATCCCCGCAGGTTATGTTTGAATACAATTTTATTTTTGTTAAAATAAATAATTATTACTGTGTTTAAAAGTTTCATTTAGTTATTGTGCTGTCGAGGGCTTCTGAATTTTTATACATTGATATCAGAACCGTTCTAATTACAATCGTCATCGAGGCAAAGACTTCCAAAGTGTAACGTTTCATGCTTTCGACTGTACCAGGCGTTCATATTTTTTATCCTCCATAATATTGCCACATTGCTCCCCCCTTAGTCATAAGCTGGCGATGCCCTTGTTTAGGTACATGTGGAAAAAAATAAACGATTTATTTATTAATATAAGGTTAATTCTCTGTTTCGTTAAATATTTGACTCATAAGAAAGTTAGTGTGACAAGAGCTGTAGGAACATTATTTTACATAAGGCGTGTATCTACAAAAAGGTTAGATCCAATTATTAGTACATAAATCATAGTAGAGTCTAAAACAAAATTATTTTTACTATGCATTGCCTTGCCGCAGGTAAGTTAGAAGAGGAAAACACCTGTGCTGACTAGTACTTATTAAAATCTGACTAAACTATACATGTGAAATTATATAAATGCAAAATACTTTGACAAAATTGTTTATTTTGACCTTTTAGCGACATCCGCTATGACATTCCACATTGCTGAGGCATGGCGACACACAACGAAAAAGTGAGTTTACCGTTATTATAAAGAAACGCGTTTTAGAATTTTTTAATGTTATAGTGTATCTTGCCACAAGTGTAACATGTTTCTACCTATTCTGGTCTCACAACTCTACCCTAACTGAAAACATTACTATATTTTGAATTGTTGGTCTTTTTTATGTTACCTAAAGAATCAATATATTTTTTAAAAAAAATTAATAGGTAATGGCACGTCGTAATTCCTTTTCGATTTCGTCGATTGGGTAGTCTGACAACAAACCGTATTGGGTATTCTGACCGCAACCCTATAAAAGCTCTGTATCCTATTCATAGCATCACTGGAAATTTCTGGCGATTTTCAAATATTATTTATATAATGTCATTTAAATAGAATGATCGTTATTATACGTTCAACTTTTAAATATTTGAAAACAAAAAAATGTCTTAAAAAAATAGCTCCAAATCATAACATAAAATATTATTCGTAATAATAATTAATATTATACAAAATAATGCATGTTATACGTGTAAGTAACTTTAAAATAATGACTTGTAGATTTTAATATACTATAAGACAATTGACGACACTATCATAGTAATCACTGTTCCGATAAATATTTGATCAAAGAGAAAGTTAGTGAAAGAGACTTGGTGACATAATTTCACACGAGGCATTCTTCCTCCACGACACGGTTCATTATACATAAATCCCGAGAGAACCCGGTAAACAACATTATATTTATTGTGTATTGCCAAACCGCAATTTTTTTTATTGAATTTAGGTTTTCACAAACACCTTCAAATCGTCAAAATTATTTTATGCTATTTTCTTTAAGAAAGCCTTGTTTCTTTTGGTATTTAGAATACCTCCTCTTTTTTGTTTCGAAAGTAAGATATGACTGTAAGAAATATATTATGGACATTGATATGGTCTTCGATAAATGTTTTTTCCTTTTTTTATGTATCTCTTTTACATGTCTATTTAATGATTTCTATTCCTTTAATAAAATACAATTTATAATTTGTGTAGTATGGTTCCTGCACTCATCAAAATCTGCATTACCCACCATCTTATCAAATATCCTATTCTTAATGTCCTAATACACATTACTTTGGTAAAATTATTTAATTTTGACCTTTTAGCGACATCCGCTATGTCATTAGCATTGCCAACTTGACAAAACTAAGGCGCGGCGTGGCAACACACAGTAAAAAAGTGAGTTCACCGTTATTGTAGAGTTCGACATGGTTATTTTACGAATCAAATAAACGAGATTTAGAGGTGATGTCATGAGATGTACATTGTACATGCCACAAATAAAACATGTATTTAAAATGTAAAAGTAGGATAACTATTTTATAAATAAAAATAAACTTTAAATATATCGTAATCATCGCAAATATTACAAGTCACTAGAATAAGTTAGTATTGAAGAGCTGTGATTCTTTTCATCTAAGTATTTTGTTTCAGTTGGAGAAATTGATAAAATAAGTTTGAGATGAGGCCACAAAACTTAATCAGATGCTTTGCTATAATCGAAAGGAACTTACGAATTTCGGTAAGTTCTTGTTTCGTCAAACCGACACCGAATTACCTTTTTGTCACAACTCAAGTCAAGCTCAAAGCTCAAGTCAAGCTCAAAGCTCAAGCTTATATTATACATTATAATATAAGCTGCATTTGTTCGACCTTTTGTTTTGTTACTGAATAATTTATTACTCCTGTCACCAAAAAAGCAATGGCACGTCACCATCACCCTCACAAGTGGGTCAATAGGTTACCTGATAACTACCTAAAAACAGTTCACATTCCTAACACATAGAAGCTATTCTTAGCACTACTATAAGTCAACGATCTTAGATGATCTTTTATATGATGTCATCGTTTTAATGTGATCGTCTTACGCTATGCCTACCTGTACGTACTGCTAACGGTATCTGGAAGTTAATTGTACTTCATCACTGTGTTAAATGTTAAATGAGACAAGAAGTTTTTGAAGGGTCGGCAACGCGCGAGTGATACTTCTGGTGTTACAAGCGTCCATAGGCCACGGTGACCGCTTACCATCAGGCGGACCGTGTGCTTGTTTGCCACCTTAGTGGTAATAAAAAAAAAAAAAAAAAAAAAAAAAAAAATGAACAAATAAATCTCTTAGTAAATGAACAGTTTCCTCCGTTTTAAGTCGTTTAACCCGTGTAGTCAAGGAACTTTAGTTCTTGTCGGATGAAATTTTTACAAAGCTACGACTATGACCGTATAGTTCCAAAATTATAAGATAAGGCCACTCAGATACGCAGAGTCCGTCATGTAACCGTATCTTTTCACCGACGCGCTGGAGGGTAGAAACTATCAACTAGACTGGCCATATAATAAACGTTTGCAGCGTGTAACACAAACACCTTAGATTCGCTGACGACATCGTCACTATGGCTGAGACTCAAGAAGAACTGAGTAAAATGTTGCACTCCCTAGACGAATACTCACGACGAGTGGGCTTAGGCATGCATTTTGACAAGAAAAGTCTTGTTATCTTGCCTTATCTGCAAACCATGTTTGGGAAAGCGAAGCGTGGTCACCTTTTAGATCAGTGGACCGATAGCGTTAAGAGGATGGTCGGTGCTAGCTTCATGCAAAAACCAAATGACCGTGAAAGGTTTTGAGCCATGAAAGTCGTCATCTAGCAGCCTAGCAGTGGACCAACATAAGCTGATATGTTAATACATTTTAGCGTGTCTGTCTAAATATTTGGCGAGATGAGATTCCAAAACGGCTCACGGATTTGTATGAAATTAGTCAGATAGATAGACCACTCGATAAAAAGTAATTTTCATTCAATGTTCTTGTTTATTTTTCTGTTAATTAAGAAAAAAAAACAAATCAAGGGTCCTAAGGAAACAGCAATAAATAAAATGGGTCTTAAATTCCGTCGTGTGAATTAAAAAAAAAATTCAATGCAGTTTTTCTAAAATCTGAACTTGACAACATAGTTCTTCATGTTCATCATCAAAAAAATGTCTCTCTCTTAGTCATATTGCGTTTTGATTCTTTTGAGTATTAGTTCTTATTAGTATTGATCTTTTCGCATAATAGTTCTTATGAGTATTGGTCTTTTTGCGTATTGGTCTTTTTGCGTATTAGTCCTTATGAGTATTGATCTTTTTGCATAACACTCCCTATGAGTATTGGTCTTTTTGCGTATTAGTCCTTATGAATATTGGTCTCTGTGCGTATTAGTCCTTATTAGTATTGATCTTTTTGTGTATTAGTCCTTATCAGTATTGGTCTTTTTGCATAAAAGACCTTATGATTATTGGTATTTTTGCATATTAATCCTTATTAGTATTGATCTTTTCGCATAATAATCCTTATAAGTATTGGTCTTTTGTCTATTAGTCCTTATGAGTATCGGTCTTTTTGCGTACTATTCCCTATGAGTATCTTTTTGCGTATTAGTCCTACCTAATCTGAAAACCACGTGTGGGAAAGCGAAGCGTGGTCACCTTTTAGATCGGTGAGAATTGGTCTTTTTGCGTATTGGTCTTTTTGCGAATTAGTCCTTTTGAGTATAGATCTTTTTGCGTATTAGTCCTTATCAGTATTGGTCTTTTTGCGTATTAGTCCTTATAAGTATTGATTTTTTCGCATAATAGTCCTTATGAGTATTGGTCTTTTTGCGTATTAGTCCTTATGAGCATTGGTCTTTTTGCGTATTAGTCCTTTTGAGTATTGGTCTTTTTGCGTATTAGTCCCTATGAGTATCTTTTTGCGTATAAGTTCTTATTAGTATTGATCTTTTTGTATAATAGTCCTCATGAGTATTGGTCTTTTTGTGTTTTAGTCCTTATGAGTATTGGTCTTTTTGCGTACCTATAATTCTTTATAAGTATTGATCTTTTTGCATAATAGTCCCTATGAATATTGGTCTTTTTGCGTATTCGTCCTTATTAGTATTGATCTTTTTGTATTATAGTCCTTATGAGTTCATACATACGTACATACATACATACATAACATCACGCCTGTTTCCCAGAGGGGTAGGCAGAGAACAAAGACTGCCACTTGCTATGAGTATTGGTCTTTTTGTGTATAGGTCCTTATGAGTATTGGTCTTTTTGTGTTTGAGTCCCTATGAGTATTGGTCTTTTTGCGTATAAGTCTTAATAAGTATTGGTCTTTTTGCGTATTAGTCCTTATGAGTATTGGTCTTTTTGCGTATAAGTCCTTATTAGTATTGATCTTTTTGTATAATAGTCCTTATGAGTACATACATACATAACATCACGCCTGTTTTCCAGAGGGGTAGGCAGAGACCAAAGATTGCCACTTGCAATGAGTATTGCCTTATTGGTCTTTTTGTGTATTAGTCCTTATGAGTATTGGTCTTTTTCTGTATAAGTCCTTATGAGTATTGGTCTTTTTGCGTATTATTCTTTATAAGTATTGATCTTTTTGCATAATAGTCCCTATGAGTATTGTTCTTTTTGTATAATAGTCCTTATGAGTACATACATACATACATACATAACATCATGCCTATTTCCCAGAGAGGTAGGCAGAGAACAAAGACTGCCACTTGCTATGAGTATTGCCTTATTAGTATTGGTCTTTTTGTGTATAAGTCCTTATGAGTATTGGTCTTTTTGTGTTTGAGTCCTTATGAGTATTGGTCTTTTTGCGTATAAGTCTTTATAAGTATTGGTCTTTTTGCGTATTAGTCCTTATGAGTATTGGTCTTTTTGCGTATAAGTACTTATTAGTATTGATCTTTTTGTATAATAGTACTTATGAGTACATACATACATAACACCACGCCTGTTTTCCAGAGGGGTAGGCAGAGACCAAAGACTGCCACTTGCAATGAGTATTGCCTTATTGGTCTTTTTGTGTATTAGTCCTTATGAGTATTTTTTTTTTTTGCGTATTAGTCTTTATAAGTATTGATCTTTTTGCATAATAGTCCCTATGAGTATTAGTCTTTTTGCGAGTTAGTCCTTATGAGTATTCTTTGGTTGATTGGTATGCAACTGAAGAAAAAAAAAGATGTTTGTATTTAACAAGCAAATGTTAAAATTCTATTTTTGATTATAAAAACCAGTTCACTTTTCATTTCGTATTTTAATTATGTTACCATTTTTCATTTCTGACTACAAAATATTGTCTTTAAAATCTGCTTTCTTAAGTTGCACGTATAATTTTCAAATATCCTCCCCTTTTAGTCTTTGGAATTTTCTAATTAAAAATTCATCCAGATTTGTGTGTTAGTAAAACTAGTTGTAGATCCGTCAAATAAAATATATGCTTTACATAATGCTTACTACTTTACGTCTCATGTGTCGCCAACTTTCACTTTAAGTAAAAACTAATAAAAACCTAATTTTGAAAATCTTTATGACTACATACTTGTGTCTTCTACTTCAACTAGGTTTACTATACTCTCTACTACTATAATCAAACTATGTATCATAATGCTCATAATTATTTCAAAACCATATTTTTTTTTTTGATTACAAGTAAGTTCTACATTATTAATTTTTTGTGTCGATTTTTCACTCTCTGTTTCATTTCTGAGCTTTATTCAAAGAATAACAATTCTAATATTAAAATGTCATTATTCTTAAGAATCTCATGGTCTTCGACCTCCATGAAGTAAACAAGCTTGATACCGAATAGGCGCAGCTTAACCGTACATTCTTTAAAAATATTTATAACCAGACGATGTAATTGATTATTTTCCATTTCTAAATAATATAGGTTTTAAACATTATTCATGGACTCTGATAATATCGTATATAGATTCAATATCATTAACCACAGAAAAAAAAACGATTAATTAAAGATCTTTTAATTCATCGTTTATTTAATACCACCTATATAATTATAGGATATTTATTTTAACTGATTATATTAACTATCATAAATTTAACATTTTTAATTTCCCATTAATTTTTTTTAATTTTTGTCTTATTTCTTACATATGTAAACAATCTTTGTTTGCTCACGTCTGACGCAACTAAATTTTAAGGATTCTGCTACTAAATTAATCTATTACTTTGACAAAAAATGGAAGACAAATTATAATGTATATATCAACTAAAACTAGAACCTCACAACAATTTCATTCACAATATCTATAACAGTACATTTTTTAGTACTTGACATAAAAGAGTCGACGATCGATGAATTGAGATGATGTCATTTGAGAATCACCATCATTGAGTGGGCCTACGCGTACTGTTGTCTCAGTACTACTAGTTTCTTTTGGCTTTTGAGCAAAGCCTTATCTGATGATAGGTAAAGAAATAATAATATAAACACTTGGAGTGTTTACATCGACGTTTTTAGGATCAAACAAACTCTTTATGTATTAAATATATACTTTTGTTTAACAAACAATCTGTTTTACTTGTTAGCAAACAGTCAGAGTTGTTGAATTATAGTATTGAAGTATTCGTTTTCATCTTTAATGTTTCGTCTTTTGTGTTTTCTGGTCATAAGTACATACAACGTCATTTATCTATTGCTGGTATCTCAATGAAAGATACACGAAAATGTCACATCTTTATGCACATATCGATGATCCTTATAGCTCGATGATGAAATTATAAAGTTACCGTCATCTGAGACACTTGGACCGCATATCTGGGTAGAAACTGTTGATTTTAACAGGATAAGCCTTTTTTGCTATAATTTCCTTCCTATTTTATTTTGATAAAGTATCTTAACTGACTTTATATGTTATTGTTTTTATTACATAAGTTTGATTATTATAATAATTTCTTATAAAATTTTTGTCCACAAGACTTATACCAACATATAAATTTATTATTTGTTTCTGAAATGCATCCGACACACTTACACATTGCATGTTGCCCAGCGTTGTCGATCTAGTGGCCATTAGAGCTCTGACTTAGCTTAACGATTGCTGTCATTTGAACTGCCGGTATATTATTTTTTTGATATTTGACAAGAAGTTAATATGTCTTATTAATATTTTCCATTCAGATAGAATTGCATTATATAACCTCTATTTTATAAATAATAATATTTTATTAGATCACTGTAATGGTTATATGAACAAAACTCTCTTTTCTCAAATTATTTGATCAAAATTTCAAAAAAGATTCTTTTGATTATTTCCGGCATGCCATTAGCACTTTAGCACCACCGGCACTGACAAAACTAGGCGCGGCGCGGTGCGAGGAGGGGCGCGGCGGTGCTGCCGCACGGCGGCGTGGTGTTTGGTGTCGTGGCAATACATGACTAATGTATTTATGTACCGTTACTATCGAATTTATATCAAAGTTACAAGTTTTATAGATGAAGTCATAGGCGTACTTAAAGTATAATATTGTTTGGCCCGTGTATACGTGACACAAGTAGGTAGTATAGGATTTTACTGCAGGTTTGCGAAAGTGTAATTAAAATTCATTGTGGACTAGGTGTCACAGAGTTTGTTACGTATGTATGTATGTATGTTTGTTTGTCGGCGTATTTCTTACAAATTAGAATCGGATTTTAACAATTGTTGTATAATTATTTATTTTTTTATATACCACTAAGGTGGCAAACAGACACACGGTCCGCCTGATGGTAAGCGGTCACCGTGGCCTATGGACGCTTGCAACACCAAAAGTATCACTCGCGCGTTGCCGACCCTTCAAAAATCCAATAACTTCTTTCTTGAAGAACCCCATACTGTAATCCTCACAGAAAACCTTGACAGGCAGATCATTCCACAACCCAGGGGTTCGCGGGAGGAAGTTTCTCTGAAACCGCACTGTACGCGACCATTTCGGTTCCAAAGTGTGAGGATGAATTCCCTGCCGATGGCGAGCGGTGCGATGGTAGAAAGTAGCCGTGGGCATTATTTCGAACAATTCCTCAGAACACATTCCATTGTACAAGCGGTAGAACACACACAGAGAAGCAAATTCTCTCCTCAGACTTAGGGGCTCGATACCGCAAGTGAGTTTTGGATCGTCGACAATTCTCACAGCCCGTCGTTGCACCGAGTCAAAAGGGCCAAGCTGGTATCCGGGTGCACCCGCCCAGAGATGGCAGCAGTACTCCATATGGGGCCGGACTTGCGACTTGTAAAGCAGCAACCTTTGCCCCGACGTGAAGTACTGCTTCGCTCTGTTGAGTACACCAAGTTTTTTGGATGCCAGCTTTACCTTGTCTAGCAAGTGATCTCGGAACTGAACATCCCTGGAGATGTGAACACCAAGGATCCCTAGTTTTCCCGTCCCCAGTCAGAGACCTTGGACAGACCGATCTCGATTTGAGACACAAGTTCTTCACGATTTTCCTCCACAACAGAACGAGGGATGCTTGCACGGACCGTGTAATAAGCGTCTCCAGTACTGTCATCTGCATAGCAATGTATGTTGTTGATCTGCAACATATCATTGATGTGCAGTAGAAACAGCGTAGGAGACAGCACAGAGCCTTGCGGGAGACCAGCATTAATGTCCATGCTATCAGAGCAACTACCGTCAACTACGGCTCGTATGCGTCTGCCGGACAAAAAGCTAGCCACCCATTTGCACAAACCCTCAGGCACTCCGTAAGATGGCAACTTCGATAGAAGACCCCGGTGCCAGACCCGATCGAACGCCTTCGCTATGTCTAGGCTACATGCCAATGCCTCCCCCTAACTCTCAATGGCTAGTGCCCATCGGTGTGTGAGATACACTAGAAGGTCACCAGTGGAGCGACCGTGGCGAAAGCCATATTGACGGTCGCTGATCAGGTCATGTTTTTCTAGGTATCTCAAAAGCTGTGTGTTGATCACACGCTCCATCACCTTGGAGAGGAGAGAGGTAATAGCGATAGGCCTGTAATTCGATGGATCTGATCTAGCGCCCTTTTTGGGCACCGGGTGCGGTAGGGGTTCTTCAAAAAAGAAGTTATAAGATTTCTGAAGGGTCGGCAACGCGCGAGTGATGCCCTTGTGTTGCAAGCGTCCATAGGCTACGGTGGCCGCTTACCATCAGGCGGACCGTAGGCTTGTTTGCCACCTTAGTGGTATATAAAAAAAAATTTAAGACGGTTTCTATCAGGGGCGTTTTGTTGACAGCATTGAGAGCTATGACATCGCATAGGCATTGAAATCATTTTGTTCACCAAATGTAAACAAACAATATGGCCGTACACTATTTGACAGCGCATCCACTACACTACCTCCCGACCATGTGCAGCCAATGCGTTGAATGCGGTCCGGAAGTGACGTCATAGCGCATTCATTTTTGGTCAACAAAACGATCGAATGTACGCATTAGACAGCATTGAACGCATTCATTCTTAGAAGGGATAACCAGCGGCTGGAAACACACTGGTAATATGGTGCACAGCCTCTGTTTACAAACACCTCAGCCTGTGGGACAGAGACGGGGACGGGGACAAACAGTGCCAATTTAATCAAAATCGGTTAAGTACTTGCATCGACAATATATTTACTGACATAAAACCAATTCAAAAATCAATTATAAGCAATCTACAGTCAGATCATTGTGGACAGTTAGTGGTTTTAGAAAGAAAGAATAGTATTACTAAAAAGGAAATTAAATTTATACCAATAACAACTAAACGGGTTGAATCATTTAAATCTAACTTAATGCATAAACTTTCAGATTTGCTTTATAATGGCGGCCCAAATGATATGTATAATACTGTTCTTGACACTATTCCTACAGAGTATAATAAAATATTTACTGCAAAAAAGAAACTTATTTCCAGTCGCTTTAGCTTTAGTGAATGGGCTACCCCAGGTATTCATAAAAGTAGGCGTAAACTGTATGAATTATATAAAGAAAAAACATATAATAATAGCCAAATATTTAGGGAATATTTAAAAAAATACTCAAAAACCTTTAAAAAGGTCTGTCTTGTTGCAAAAGCAATTCACCTCAGACATAAAGTAAAAAATTCAACAAATAAAATAAAAACTACATCGAACATAATAAATAAGGAAACTGGTAAAGCTAGGAATTCTTGTCAGGACTTTGAGTTGATTGTAGATGATGCTAGTTTTAAAACAAATTCTGAGGTAGCAGTTGCCTTTGAACAGTTTTTTAGGAATATTCCATTCAAAACAACTGAACATCTAAACGCAAGTCCAATCTTAGCAGAAAAATTAATAAAAACTAGTGTTCCTGAATGTAACGTTCCCTTTGTATTTAAAAACATTAGTCCTACGGATATCATTAATACATTTAAAACATTAGAAATTAAAAACACCACAGACCTTTGGGGACTTTCTGTAAAAACTATAAATTCAATCATTCATGTAATAGCACAACCCTTAGCCATAATTTTTAATAGTTGTGTTGATAGTGGTGTGTTTCCTGATGAGATGAAACTTAGCAAAGTTATACCTCTTTTTAAATCAGGTAGTTCAACAGATCCTAATAATTTTCGGCCTATTTCAATACTACCTATACTCAGTAAAGTTTTTGAAAAAATCATACTTTGTCAAATGTTAAGCCATTTCTGTATTAATGAGCTACTTAGTAGTAAACAGTTTGGCTTTTTGAAAGGCCGTTCCACAACCGATGCAGGAGTGGCACTAATAAAAAATATATATAACGCCTGGGAGGATTCGCATGACGCTCTTGGAGTGTTTTGTGATTTATCTAAGGCATTTGACTGTGTTCAACATGAAAATCTCATCAGGAAGCTACATCACTATGGTATTAGAGGCAAAGCTCTCGACCTTTTGACATCCTATATGAGTAGGAGAGTACAGAAAATAGATGTCAACGGTGAAAGATCTCCGGGATCAGCAGTCACTATGGGAGTCCCTCAGGGCTCAATTTTAGGTCCTTTTCTATTTCTTATTTACATTAATGATCTCCCATATCAAGTAAAAAACCATGACATTGTCTTATTTGCTGATGACACCTCTTTGCTTTTTAAGGTTAAAAGACGACAGACATATTATAATGAATTAAATAATGCCCTTTCTAAAATTGTAAATTGGTTTAACGCTAATAATTTTTTACTTAATGAAAAAAAAACCAAATGTGTTAATTTTACATTACCAAATGTTAGTCAGAGACAGACATGTATTAATATTAATGGCGAGCAATTAGAACTTGTTAATTCAACAGTCTTTCTTGGCATAACGCTGGACTCCAAACTTCAATGGGGTCCTCATATTCATAACCTAGCCAAAAAACTTAGCTCTGCTGTGTATGCGATCAAGAAAATAAGACAATTGACCGATGTCGACACTGCAAAAATAGTATATTTTAGCTATTTCCATAGTTGAATGACATATGGTATCCTATTGTGGGGTAGCGCTGCTGATGTAAATACAATATTTTTGTTACAAAAAAGGGCAATTCGTGCTATTTATAAATTAGGATCTAGGATATCTCTGAGGGATAGGTTTGGGGAAGTAAAAATTTTAACTTTAGTGTCGCAGTACATATATAAAAATCTTTTATATGTACATAAAAATATCAATAGTTTCAGCAAGAAAAGTGACGTTCACAAAGTAAATACTAGAAGTAAAAATAAGCTATTGGTGCATGATACACGTCTACACAAAATAAATAACTCTTTTATGGGGCAATGTATACACTTTTACAACAAAGTTCCCAATAAAATTCAAAATCTATCAATAAGTAAATTTAAATCTTTTATCAAGCAGGTACTTTGTAAAAAGGCATACTACAATATTTCAGACTATGTAAATGATAAAAATCCTTGGGACTGATGATGCTCAATTACAGGATGCATAGGTAAACCAAATTAAAATGGAAATAACATAAAATTGTACGACTAAAAATTTTTTATTTAAAACATTAATTATATTTTTAGTTTATTTGTATTATTGATAGTGTTTTTAACAGAGTAACTATCGAGTTTCTTGCCGGATTCTTCTCGGTAGAAATCAACAACATTGTGAACCGGCGGGAAAGTGGGAGGGTTCAAAAAATAATATTTTATAACTTTGACGATTCAAAAGTGATTGTAAAATCCTTATTTGAATAAACCATTTTGACTTTGACTTTGACTTTGACTTTAGTTTTCAAGATATGAACTGATAGGTGGTGGATTTAACGGCGCAAATCTAACGCGGAACTTAGTGTATGTATATGTTACCCGGTATCTTTGCCGAATGTGAGCCAATTTCAAAATTTTACCACTAAGGTTGCAACTAAGCAGACGGCCTGTCTTTTTTTATATGCCGCTAAGGTGCCAAACTGACTTATGGTCCGCCTGATGGTAAGCGGTGCCCGTAGCCTATGGAGGCTTGCAAACCCCAAACACTTGGGGTATCACTCGCGCGTTGCCGACTCTTCAAAAATATAATAACTTCTTTCTTGAATAATATATATTAGTCCCCGATATCTTTAGATGTATAACAATACCCATTTAAGTCCTTAAAGAATATCTTAGCAAGGAGCTAATTTCACAACTTAAACGTTCGCAGGAGGAATCCTCGGAAACTGTACGTGACCATTCAGGTTCTAAGGTTTGAAGAGGAATTCCCTGCCGATAGCGAGCGGTGCGATGGTAGAAAGTAGCCGTGGGCATCATTTCAAACAATCACTCAGAACATATCCCATTTACGTGACATATTACACGAGCGGTAGAACACCGAGGTAAAGTACTGCTTAACTCTGTTGAGTACTCAGTTTTTTGGACGACAGCTTTACCATGTCTTGCAAATGATCTAATAACTGAACATCGCTGGAAATCCCAATGCCCAATCTAAGCGGTCACCGTAACTCATGGACTGTTTAAAATGATGCCCACGGTTCTTTCTACTACCGCAACGCTTGTCTTCGGCGGATCCAGTAATCCTCCTTAGAACCTAAAAGGTCAAGCACAGGGTCTCAGAGGAACTTACCTCCACGAACCTCAAATTACAGACATTTTTTAAGATATTAAACAATTTTGATTTATTTATTATTATATGTTTTTTACGGAATTAACATCTAATAATAATTAGTGAATAAATATATTTACTTAATACTACACTTATAAACTAGAGATTAAAAATAAATACCTAGTTAATAAAATTCTATTATACATATCGACTTATCAACTTATCCGTAGAACAGAGTCCGATGTGATCATGGAGCAAAAACAAGTTAAATAGCTAGACGAGATAAGAAACAAGAACTCTACAGACGTGCGTTTTTAAATAGCTAGACGAGATAAGAAACAAGAACTCTACAGACGTGCGTTTTTAAATAGCTAGACGAGATAAGAAACAAGAACTCTATAGACGTTCGTTTTTAAATAGCTAGACGAGATAAGAAACAAGAACTCTACAGACGTGCGTTTTTTAATAGCTAGACGAGATAAGAAACAAGAACTCTACAGACGTGCGTTTTTAAATAGCTAGACGAGATAAGAAACAAGAACTCTACAGACGTGCGTTTTTAAAATTTTTGTATCTTATTTCGTTTCGGAAATATAGAATCGAATAACGTTCTATCTGACATTAGCTCAAAAAAACGCATAAAGTGATCAACAGACGGCGTGCGGGGAGTGGGGGCGGCGCGGGAGCCGCGTCCGTTCGTCAGTCCGGCGTTTCCTCTATGAGTCCGGCCGCTGTTTGTTGGAAATCGGGTGTTCTTGTGTCATGCGCTAAGTTTTTTTTTCGTAAAAAAATATTTAATATTTAGTATAGTTTTTTGAATGAAAAAAACATTTTTTAAGAGATGTCACGTTATGCTTAAAGAAAATACAGAAAGGTCTAAGCTTACTTCATCATTTTCAAATGTTCATGCTATATACGAAATAGCCAGTGTTAATGATGGTAAGTTGACGATTTTCAGTTGTATTATTTCGTGATAAACACTATTAAGTTTTTAAATTATTAAATATTGTATCTATATTGCTTATTTGTCTCAGTAAACAGTTGTGGGCGATCGATTTTTACATAGGACGTTTTTTGACGCAGATGTGTAGAAACGCATTTTAGTGCAAAAATATTATTGGCATACTAATGCTTATTAATAGGGTAGTAATTTTTTCTGTAATAATAAAGAGTAAATAATAGACATTATGAATCATTAGGACGATTTTATACGAACATTACTGAACTTCTAAGCGTTTTATGTGAATATAGGACGTTTTTTTACGAAATTTATGGTACGCTTTGTTAGTTCGATACTAAAATGGGACGTTGTTCCTGGCATAATGAAATTAGTAAGGACGTTGTTCATTAAAAAACATCTTTAAATATAACGATTTTTATTTAAATTGTTAAATCAATTGCTAGTTTACATTTGTTTTGCTACATACATATTATAAATGATATTTTATGAATAACTATAATAATAATTTTGCAGTTTTTTTATTTCAGTTGTGAATGTTGATGACAACGGCATTACACAACAAACGTCACCTTTGCCTCCTGGTGCAGAAGAAATCAGTCAGAAACTATCGGATATATGGAAAGAAGTTCTGCATTAAAATAATGGACATGCCTGATCAGTCTGCCGAGGATGTTTATAGCAACCAACCTAGTACATTTTCTTTGGAAGTGCCTTCAAGTTTTGAAAATTCACCTTTAATACAGCTTGAAGAGTTATTAGAAGTTTCTGACCACTGATCTACTCCGTTTAGTTGTGAACTGTCTGTGCCAACTCCTATGCCGTCTCCTACTAATGTCCATTCGATCTGCGATAACACATTCTGCCCTTATCATGGTGATAGTTCTTCCGTGATCTCTTCGTCGTCATTTCACACCATGAATTCACCTGCTACTTCGCACTCAAGCCATCACACCGTGTCTCCTAAAACAACTAGAAAACGACAGAGGCGCCCAAAAGAATGGACAGACCAAATAAACGCAAATGTCTTAAGAACCTAGGTAAAAAATATGTAACGAAAAAGGGAAAAGCCGTAGATGAAAAAACGATGGGGCCATCATGCAAATGCCGTGATAAAATATGTCACCAACAGCGGTTAGACTGCTTCACAAAATTTTGGCAATTGGAGGATCGAGCTATGCAGTGGAATTTCATCATTAAATATTCCCTTCAAATGAAGAAGAAAAGATGTCTAAATCAAGATACTCCTAATAATAGAAAACATTCTTTTAAATATTATATGCCACTGATCACAGGTTCTAGTGACTCTCAATGCGAGAAAACTCAAGTATGCCAAACTATGTTTATCAATACTCTTGCCGTTTCTACTCGCATCTTAAAGACTGCGTGGAAGAAGTATGATGGAATATATTTTAGAGGAGGACAGGCGGGGTCGCCACGACAATCATAAAATTGTTATAGATGATTCAATGAAACAAAGCGTTTGTGACCATGTTAGGGCATTTGTCCCTGTTGAATCGCATTATATACGCAAGAATAGCCAAAAGCTATACCTACAAGGAGACTTAAGTATTACCAAAATGTTTAAATTGTATCTTGATTGGTTCGACCCCGAAAAATACACCTCTAAAGCTAATAAAGAACGCCAATATCGTGACATTGTCAACTCAAGTTTCAATCTAGCTTTCCATATCCCCAAAAAGGATCAGTGCGACGAATGTTACGTTTTCCGGATGAAAAAGAATCCAACGGACCAAGCAAAAGAAACTTTTCAACAACACCAGACTAATAAAAAAGTCGCAAGGGATTTAAAAAGCCAGGATAAAAAAGACGCCGAGGAGTCAAATGGAAACATGGTTACTGCTGTGTTCGATTTTGAAAAAGTATTACAGTGTCCTCATGGCAATCTTAGCATATTTTATTATAAGAGGAAGCTATCTTTTTTTAACTTTACGGTCTTTGATATGGGTAAAAGGAAGGCTGTCTGCTATATGTGGGATGAATCTGTGGCAAAACGTGGCGCCAATGAGGTTAGCAGTTGCCTTTTAAATTTTATCCAAGCCAATGTTGACCAAGGGGTCAAAGAGTTTCGCTTTTGGTCAGACAATTGTGCTGGCCAGAATCGTAACCGCTTTGTATTTTTATTGTACGTTTTTGCCGCAAAAAGTTCAATATATGCATAACAAACCGGTTTTTACAGAAGGGACACACCCAAAATGAGGGGGACAGTGTTCACGCTGTCATCGAGAGAGCTTCTCAAACCAAATGGGCCAAGAATGAAGGAGAGCCCTATGTTGTCCGAAACGTAACCTAGAATGACATGTTTGACTTCAAATGTCTTGTAAATAATAAAATTTGGATGAAGGACATTAAGGGAAAAAAGATTAACTGGAGTAACATTCGAGAAGTTCATGCAGACGGTGTGATCCTAACAAATTGTTTTTTAAATATGACCTGACTCATCCTGATTATAATATTTTAGTGATTTGAGGTAACACGAGGAATTCAGTACAAACTGAGCTAAAACTATAATAAATATAAAGATTTAATGGATATGTGCCGCTCAGAAGTAAGAGTTGCCGCTTAGAGTATCATCCATTCTTTAACTCTTTGCCACATCATACAACTGTTGAGGTTTCTGAAGAATCAAATGATGACCTATCGGAGTAAGAAATGTTTTAGATATTTTCTTTGCTCCTTTTATTAGAGACAAATTCTTCCTACTGATTTAGCGAATCGACATTCAATTAAAATAAGTACTCAATGAAGTAATCTTTTGTTTGTCCAGGGTTTGTTACGACGTAAGACTGATTTTTTTAATATTATGAAGGCTGTTTGTTAAAAGATATATTTTAAATTAAGTATTTAGTGCGAAATTGAATTATCTTCGCGTACTTATTATCCTTAGTTATGATCAATATTATAAATGTACATTTATAAGTTTAAGTCTGCTCATTTAAGTCCGTACCGTAGTCGTGTAGTTTACCTAGTTACTAGTTACCATGCTGTGATATGATATGCCATTTAATTACTATTTTAAGTCTTAGCTATTATGTCTCTAAGAAAGTTTAATTGTTGTTAAGTATAGAACCTCGTCTAGGTCACGATGCTTGATGGGTAAAATTATAATGACCTTATGTTATTTGGAAAAAATATGTTCTTGTTCATTTTATAACTATAGGTATGTAATGCAAAGTTTAAAGGTTCAAGTCCGAGAGCGACTGCAGGCCGCAGTGCTGCCTGCGGCTGCAGTCGACTGCATTGCTGCCTGCAGTCGCGGCTCTTTAATGTCAAGAATGGAAACATGTGCAGTCTGCAGTCTATCTTGAATAGAAAAAGCCGCGATTGCATGCAGCAATGTGATCGACTTCAGGCCTAAAATTGCACATTAAATTTCTTTATGCACGTGTCCTACATTGTTTCAAATAGGTAGTAAGCTAAAGCCAGTAAATTCTAAGTGTACCTAACTGTGATGTGATTGCTGTAATTTAATGGTTTTGTTGTCTATTTTGAGATTTTTTGATAAATAAACGATAATATATAATACATATATTTTTATTAATTTTAATTTTATGGGAGGGTAGTTATAATATGGCTAACATTATGTTTAAATATTTTAAGAAGGTTATTCACATAGGAAGGACTCATAAGGTACGGGTAATTCCAACAAAAAATTACCCTTGTTAATATAAAACGTCAGTTAATTTAGACGATTCCGGAAATCAACCCCCGCTCTTCCGCCATAAAACGTCCTATGTTTATAAGGAACTCACTTTCTCGTGAAATAAAAGGAAATAAAACTTACACTACATAGCATTTAACTAAGCTAGGGCGTTGTTACAACATATCAAAAATTCAAAATGTCAAGACTCACCGTTTAAAAGTTACACATGTCAACAGCTTCTCTAACCTCTACTGAAAACTACGGATGAGTCGATATGTATTTCATTATTATTGCTTAACTTGTGTATTTCCCGATGCAGAAAACCTAAGTGCGAATCGGACTCGGTCACAATACCCCAAATTTTTGTGCAACATTTTTATCATAGTGCCTGATAAATAGTTTTGCGCAAACGTGTCTTTTTTCTCGTTATAGTAGTATTGCCAACATGAGGCATGTAGGTGTCCACATTAAAAAGGGTGTCAGTATATGTATTTACATACACGTAATTCAAATACAGACAAAATATATTTAAAAACTCCTTAACTTTATGAAAAAATACCTGTTACAATATTTTTTTATTTAATTTTCTTTATAATTAGAAATTTTGAGCATAAAGCAACTCGGCATCCGGACGCGCCCTGAGTATGTTTGTATGTATGTATATGTGTATGTATGTTTGTATGGTGTTTCGTTGCTCTATGTTGTTAAACTGAAATTGAAAGTAGCGAAACGGAACCCTTCTGGTCAGTTCTATTGTGATGAACAAGAAACACATTACCAGGTGCACTTCTTGCATTTTTACGCTTACCTACAAACAATGAGTACTTACTATAAATATACTGGGTTTTGTTCTCTGCTTTATTTAGATACATTTTAAAATATATGTGTAAAATTTAAGATCTGTTTATAATGCACCTATAGCTACTTCTATACCTACACTAGAATTAGCAATATTGTCTCTTGCACTTCTGACCTACGTATTTTGAGAAAGAGCACAAACAAACCGCGTGTTACCCGTGGGCCCACCGCCATGCCCCACTGGTGGGACCACAGGTCATTATTTTTCCCCGTAGACCCACTACTTGACAGTGGGCCTACGGGTAATTAAAAGTTAAAGAAAACCGCGTTTTAACCGTGGACCCACCGCCATGCCCCACTGGTGGGACCACAGGTAATTATTTTACCCTGTAGACCCACTGCTTTACAGCGGGCTTACAGGTCACTGAAAGTTAAAAAAAAATACTAAGTTTCACTTCATTGGTATGCAATATAACGTTTAGGGCCCGTGACACCACCGACTCGCACCACTGTTGGTGTCAAGGGGATTTTTTAGTCCCCATGACACCACTATAGCGTTGTTACATACTCCATCAATAAACATATATTTCACACTTGTTATATTGAACAAAATACAAGTGTTTTGTTTGGATTTACTTACTCAAAAAAATTTAAGATTGTAAAAAAAAAATGTATGTGCTCCATTTGACATTCTTTGC
Organism: Apoda limacodes; assembly: GCA_946406115.1. Classification (NCBI taxonomy): domain Eukaryota; kingdom Metazoa; phylum Arthropoda; class Insecta; order Lepidoptera; family Limacodidae; genus Apoda; species Apoda limacodes. The sequence continues at coordinate 1,826,983 of OX291542.1, read as the reverse complement.
CCGTTGTCCAACTGCGTAGTTCGACTGGTAGTAACCAAGGGCAATGATTTTTGTCCCTGGTTCTACCAGCAGGACTGTAACTAGATCGTTGATAGGTTTTTTATCACACTCGTAAACAGTGTCATTACTCCCGCGGGCATTTTCTTTGTAAATTTTACTTTACATCAGAATTGATAGATTTCATCAAAATCTTCATTTCGGATGACAGCTGTCAAACTAGAAACGGCATTATCCCCTATCATAAAGATCTTGATGAGGTCTATCACTTCTGCAAAGAAACTTCTAGTCTACAATAAATGTTTACGGAGATATAACCCTTTCTAGTTTGACAGCTGTCATCCGAAATACAATACAGATCTTGAACAGATGTATTATTTCTACAAAGAAACTACTAGTCTACGATCATGAGTTAAGTACGGAAATATAGAGCCCTTTCTAGTTTGACAACTGACAATAGAAATAAACAATGATTAAAAAAAAATCTTAGCAAATAACTTTTGACCGATTCTCTATCGTGAGAACTTTACGAGATTAATTCTTCATCATCCATTACCACCTAATCCAAGAACCATCAGAAGAGTGCAGAAATCAAACCTGGCACAATTCGTATAGTAAGTGTTTTTGTTTACGATTGTACTTATTTAATATTTAATATTTTTTCGCGGTTAGAGGCCAAAGTAAGCGAAAAAACCGGCCAAGTGCGAGTAGGACTCGCGAACCGAGGGTTCCGTACCTACCGCCGTTTACGTAATTTATAATCACAAACAAAAACAAAAAGTGTGCTAAGCGGTCACCCATCCAGTTGCTTAACTTTGAATATCGTTTCCAACAAACAAATATATTATTGTTTCGCTTAGTAATAGTTAGATGGCGCTGCGTGACGCGGGTAGCGAGGTAACCGGATCTTACCCCATTAGATTAAATTCTCTGTGGGTAATGTAAAAAACAAAATCTACAAAGACACGTATAACGCAATTGAAGACTTGAAACGATCCTTTGGAAAATATTCTAAACGGAATGAATAATATTGTGATGCTGATTGCAGTACGATCCTCGAGAGTCGAATCCAGCTTTGTATTTAGAACAATGGCCATTATATCGAACAATTAATCAGTTAAGGTTTAATAGGCAGGTTGTACCCTAAGGAAAATAAAAAAGTAATTTGTTAAAAATCCGAAACTTTCCTTAAGTTTTCCGTATGTCATTACTTCCCAGTATTCGTTCCTTATCGAATGGTTTAATAATACAGAAAGTGTTTTTTTTTTTTAAATGATCGGGTTCGATTTCTGGCTATAGTAATTGATTTTTTAAAAAATCCAGTGATGCAATTGCAGTTTTTATTAAAATTGATTCCAAGACTCCTTTAAATACTTTTCGCTATTCGTCATAATTTTGAATTTGGCCAGGCACGCCAATTTGAAAATATATATATAAATATAATTATCCACGTAAGTATGTATAAATATTTCATTATTATTTATCTAAAATACATAAAGTATTTTATGTAGGTTTAAAGTACTCGTATAATGTATATTTTATGTTTCCTTTTTACACCAAATTAAATATATAATAACTTATTAATATATAGACACTACTGGTTAATGTTTTCTCACCAAATTTACATAACACACCCAAATGTTACTAAAAGAAATCGCATAATGTGATAAGTGCGCCTTTGTACAAAAACGTGTAATTGTCATTAGTTTAATTTAATTTCTTTGTATTTAACCGTGTACAAAAAGAATATAATAGTAGCCCTGAGACCCCCACTCTTGGATAAGTATGCCTGTGACCCCCACTCTTTGATTAGTATGCCTGTGACCCCACTTCTTGATTAGTATGCCTGTGGCCCCACTCTTTGATTAGTATGCCTGTGACCCCACTTCTTGATTAGTATTTCTGTGACCCCCTCTTTGATTAGTATGCCTGTGACCCCCATTCTTTGATTAGTATACCTGTGACCCCCACTCTTTGATTAGTATGCCTGTGACCCCCACTTTTTGATTAGTATGCCTGTGACCCTCACTCTTTGTTCAGTAGCCCTGTGTCACACACTCATTGATTGATAGCACTGTGACACACTTTGATTATTGTCCCTGTGACCCTCACTCAATACAAATCTTAATTTGGTACATATTGGGAGCATTAATTTGTAACAAAATATTGTAGCACGATAATGCTTACAGTAGTTTACGAAACTGTGTTGTAAACATTAACGCCCACCTCAGAAACAGAGCTAGAGGTGTTAGCGTCCCAATGTTAAGTAGAATAAAATCAAAGAATACGATAATATAAAATATTAGTGTGTGTGTGTGTGTGTCTGCGTGCGTGTGTGTGTTTTTTACAGTCGTTAATATTAGGCAAAATTAAACACTCACCACCTTTAATGTCTTATAGACTTACTGTAGAAGTCTTCAAATCAGAGGGTATGACCCCCTGATTCAACTGCTTCCTCCAAATTGATCTAGTACGCATACCTATTCTTTTCCGTTAAGAGATAACACTGCTGCACTTATAATTCACTTTTTATTTTAACTAATAATGTACATGTATGTAATAAAATGTATGTACAAATGTATTCATGTAATTACTTAAATAAAATAAGATCAACATTTTCAAGATTTCTGAAAAATAAGAATAGGTACCTAATCAAAGTTCTATTCACTTTCCTGAAATATTTTCAGATTTGTTGTTTAATATTTTTATCTGGAAATTATCTTTCCCAAAAACGTCCCTAAATCTTGGGCTCGCCTACACTCCATACCCAAGACCAATCAATACACTCGTTTAACTTCTACAATTAGTTGTACATTAGTTTAACAATGTGATCGGGTCTTCCAATGCGCTTCTTCTGAAATATTAATCAGGAGCCTTCTTTCATTCTGCAAAAAACAAAAACACATGGTATATTCCTGATAGTTTTAAATGCGAATACGTTTAGTTATTCTCCATTCTTACTTTTGCATCTATTCTGATTCTTTTTGCTGGGTACGTATTCAGTGTGTGTGTCTTTTTTTTTATACCACTAAGGTGGCAAACTAGCTTACGGTCGGCCTGATGGTAAGCGGTCACCGTAGCCTATGGACGCTTGCAACACCAGGGGTATCACTCGCGCTTTGCCGACCCTTCAGAAATCTAATAACTTCTTTCTTGAAAAACCCCATACTTCTTATATATATCTTAGTCTTTGGAGAAAACCTTGGCTGGGAACTCATTCCACAACCAAAGCGTTCGCGGGAGAAAGTTTCTCTAAAACCGCACTGTATGCGACCATTTCGGTTCTAAAGTGAGAGAATGAATTCCCTGCCGATGGCGAGCGGTGCGATGATAGAAAGTAGCCGTGGGCAACATTTCGAACAATTCCTCAGAACACAACCGATTGTACAAGCGGTAGAACACACACAGGGAGGCAAAGTCTCTCCTCACTTAGACTAAAACTTCTCAGACTTAAGGGCTCGATACCGCAAGTGCGTTTGGAATCGTCGACAATTCTCACAGCCCGTCGTTGAACCGAGTCAAAAGGGCCAAGCTGGTATCCGGTTGCACCCGCCCAGAGATGGCAGCAGTACTCCAAATGGGGCCGGACTTGCGACTTGTAAAGCAGCATCCTTTGCCCCGACTCCTTTACACCAAGTTTTTTGGACGCCAGCTTCACCTTGTCCTTGATGATCTCGGAACTGAACAACGCCGAAGATGTCAACACCAAGGATCCTAATGCTCTTGGAGATGGGGTTTTCTTAGTGGTGAGCGCGCAGACTTGTGTCTTTGTAGGGTTTAATCGGACCAAGTTTTTCCGTCCCCAGTCAGAGACCTTGGACAGAGTGATCTCGATTTCAGACACAAGTTCTTCACGTTTTTCCTCCACAACGGAACGAGGGATGCTTGCTCGACCCGTGTAATAAGCGCCTTCAGTACTGACATCTGTATAGCAATGTATGTTGACTTGTTGATGTCCAACATGTGCAGCCGCAGTCACTGAGACAATCCTCGCTAGTATGGAATGTTGCATCCCTGACCTGCGAGTAGCTGCCGGCGTCAAAAAACGACCGCGTTTTAATAGGTCTTGCAGAGAAGCTAAAATTTTTAAGCAAACTGCGTATGAGGCTTGGACCACGGCTAGTAATATGATAGTAAAGGATCCGAATATTTCTGAGTTAAAACGCAAATTAAATGCTGCCTCGAGGTTCAGTAAGAAAGCAACTGCCCAAGCAAATTTTCAATTCATCGGCAAAATAGGTGGGTGCCTTGCGAGCTATCCCTCTGGGAGTCGTGCTTTCTGGTCGCTTGCTAAAGCTGCCGAGGGGATCGTTGCAACCACTGCGAAAGACCGATGGTGACTAGGCCCATAGTGCAAAAGAGAAAGCCGATTTATTTGGCAGTCTCTTTGCATCCATCTCGAATATGAACGACGAAGGCGTTGTACCACCTACTATACCGTGTGATCGACAAACACGATAGAAAAACACGACCTCGACCTCGACTGCTGACCTTCTAGTGTGTCTCACACACCGATGGGCACTAGCCATTGAGAGTCAGGGGTAGGCATTGGCATATAGCGGCGTTCGGTCGGGTCTGGCACCGGGGTCTTCTATCGAAGTTGCCATCTTACGGAGTGCCCAAGGGTTTGTGCAAATGGGTGGGCAGCTTTTTGTACGGCAGACGCATACATGCCGTAGTTGACGGTAGTTTCTCTAATAGCATGGACATCAAGGCTCTGTGCATATGAGTCAGGTTTGTGGCTACAAGCCCTATCTTCTGTCAGAATCGGCACACTTCTGGACAACAATACATTCCGCCTTTCATCATGTTTGCGTTTCCCCCATCGTTGCAGCTGTGGCGAGATGGTGAACAATTTAGGACACCACGGACTGTCTTGTGCCCGAAGCGCAGGCCGTTTTTCAAGGCATAGTAATATCAATGACATTATCCGTCGGGCTCTTGCTACTGCCAACGTGCCAGCTATATTAGAACCAGATGGCATACTTCATGATGATGGCAAGCGACCTGATGGGATGTCCTTAGTTGCTTGGAAGATGGGTCGAATTCTTGTTTGGGACGCCATTTGTGTAGATACTTTGGCCCCGACCTATCTTTCAGCAACCGCGGCAAAGGTTGCTGCTATTAGTGCCGAAGACCGCAAACGGCGCAAATACGTGGGCCTCAGTGATGCTTTCTTGTTTGTGCCTTTTGCTGTTGAAACGCTGGGTCCGTGGGGGTCTGGAACTAAAGATTTGTACCACGAATTGAGTAAATGTCTCATTCAGGAGACTAAAGATAACAGGGCTGGTAGCTATTTGGCTCAAAAGATAAGCCTGGCTATACAGCGTGGCAACGCTGCCTCTATTTTGGGCACCATGCCTCATGAGAGCTCTAGGATTTTTTTTATCTTTAGTTCATTAAGTTTTATATATTTTTGTTAATTAGTATTGTTAAACATTTATATTTTAATTAAAAACTTTAATATTAGTAACTAATTTTGTGTTTTAATGTTTTTTCTTTTAACTCATCAAAAAAGTTATTTTTAACTTTTTAGTTTCAGTTTGTCAAGATTTGAAGTCGGTTTCTATTTGTTTTGGAAAAATTTCTTTTGTGTCTATTTAAAAGTTTGTGATGCTTTTTTTTATACAGTTCCAAAGCAATCTTTTATCTGATCTGGTATTTTCTAGTAACTGTCTTTCATATTGTATTTTCAGTTTTTTTAACAAATTGTTACAGTAATTGCGGTACCTCCGATACGAAATTTTTAGGATTTCATTCGTTGTATCAATAATTGTTATTTGTTTCTATGGTTTATGCATTTTAATACTCCAGGAGTTATCCAGGGTTTATAATCTTTTTGTTACTAGAAATAATTTGGTTATGATGTTCATAAGGAATTAATCTGTAATCAGTTTGTTTGTTAGGACGTTAGGGTCTTAATGGTTAATAAATTTGGGTCATATTTAGATTAGAACTTTTGTAAAGTATTAGGATAGTCGATAATTGTCGTTGTTTTCGAGGTCAGAACTCTTTTTGGGATAGTTTCTTTATTTATGAGTGTCATTTTATGGTCAGTACAAACCTGAATACACAAATGTACAATACAACAGCTACTTTATTAGATACCACATCTGATACAGCAACTGTCGTTTTGTACATTTTTGTGTATTCAGGTTTGTAATTACATGATCTAAACGACTATTGATTCCTGATTAGCATAGATCTCTTTGATTAGTATTCCTGTACCTTCAATCTTCGGTTAGTAGCTCTGTGCCACACACACTTTGATTATTAGCCCTGTAACACTCACTCTTTGATTAGTATTCTTGTGACACTTACTCTTTGTTTAGTAGTCCTGTGACACACACTCTTTGATTATTAGCCCTGTAACAATCACTCTTTGATTAGTAGTCCTGTGACACTCACTCTTTGATTAGTATCCCTGTAACACTCACTCTTTGATTAGTATCTCTGTGACACTCACTCTTTGTTTAGTAGCCCTGTGACACTCTTTGATTAGTATCCCTGTCACACTCACTCTTTGTTTAGTAATCCTGTGCTACTTACTCTTTTTTAGTAGTCTTGTGTCGAGATTCACTCCCAGATTGTTACTGGCGTTGTTTATCTAATGCTCCGCTCACAGCTTGACGAGCAGTCCGGGAAGGCGGCCCAGTACGCAGCCCGGGAAGGTGGCCCAGTACGCACAATTGCAAAGTTTTAAGAAACAGGGACGTGTCACACTGTAAAGGTAATACTTATACCTAGTAGTTAGGTACCGAACTAGGTACTAAAAAATATATACGTCAACTTCACCACAGTTTCGGTAGTACATATTTCACCTTTACTCTCACATCAAAAGAATCTCTCAACAACACTAGATGGCGCTAGGAGTTCGTTGCAAAGTTTTGAGAAACAGTAACGTGACAAACAAAAAAGGTAACCCGTATACCTAATAGTTAGGAACCTACCTAAGTACCAAATATATCGAATGAGTAGCCGGAACTGGGGAAGTACCTCCACCTTACAGAAAACCGCGGCTATAATAACGCTAGCATTGTGTAGGGTTGGTTTCCTGGCGGTGAGTAAGGTAAGGTTAGGGGATGAATTTCAATAAAATACGAAACACGTCTTCCATCAATTCTGTTAAAAAAGGTTTATGCAAAATTTGACGTAGATTGGACAAAGGAATCACGTTGTCCCATACAAGCTTTGCCCCCCTTTTTCACCCGCTTAGGGGTAGAATTTCGGAAAATCCTTTCTTATCGGATACCTAAGTCATACAAAGAACACACACTCCAAGTTTCAGGTTTCTACAATCAGCGATTTAGGCTGTGCGTTGATCCGTCAGTCATTCAGTACAAAGCATTTTATATGTATAGATTTCCACCATTTCAATTGTGTTTTGGTGCATTTTTTTGTATTTATTCACCTTATATTTTTATTTATTTACTTGTAAATGAAAAGTAATACATACCCCTTTGTGTGAAAAAACAGTGACCCCTTTTGAAAGTTTTGGCAAATCTTCAAAGTTCGAGTGCTATTAGTTTACAATAGACTCTGAAAAACGCATTTTATGATAAAAAACTGGTTGCCTGTAAAGTCGGTATACGGGCGAAAGTTTTACGTGACAATGATTTTATGTCTGTCTCTCTCGCTCTTAGGCGGGCGCGTGCCTCTCACTCGCTCTCATTGTGAGCGCATAACGTGAGCGGAGCGTAACGCAGTTTCTTGAAGTGTCACCCGGCAAACCAATTTATAAGACGTTGTCACGTCAAAATGATGTGTAATAAACTATTGTTTTATTTTATGTAGGTATTTCAAATTAAATTTGAATAAGTTCTGACGTAACTAATAGCTGCGTAAAAAAATCTTTTTTCAAATATGACAAGTCAAGTATCAAATCAACTTAAGAATAAAACATTTTTAACGCACTCTACCATAGCGCAATAACTACTATAACGATATTCTATATATATCTATTGTGCGTATGTGTATGTGTGTGTGTGTGGTGTTGTTGGATAGGCAGCATAGCATAGTTTTTATCAGCAGCATACTTCTTCCAAAATTTTGTGTCCAATTAATATTTATTTTTAATATTCAAATTAATAACTATTTAGGTACCGTCAAACAGAGCAACATTACCTTACCTTCCCATATCATCTTTACCATACTCCAATTCTATCCAAAAACAGCCTTTTTAAAATAACTGTACAACGTAGAATACGACAGCCAGGGTAGGATTGCTAGATCGTTTATGATAACACTAAAGTTTTGTCAAAATGTTAACATTGACAATGAAAACAATATGGCGATCTATTTACGGCGCGGGAAAAGTTAGTGACAAATGTGTAAAAAACTGTAAATCAGAAACTGTTGGGGCCAAGGGCAAATTGAATGAAAATGTAAAAACTAATAAAAATGTTATAAAATAAAAGCGCGGAGGGTAACTTACGTATTTTCTCAAATATAGATCTGGGTAATGTTAACAAGGGTTAGGTTAATTTGCTAATGTAGCCAGCGTAGCATTTTTACCTGTGGCTAGGGTTGTCCGTCGCATATATTCAAGACATACCTATTACCCTTTGCGGTAATTTATTGTTCAAATAGGAAAAAAAATACCCAGATGCATTCAGGCCTGACACATTGAATACCTAAACATGAGATCACACGCCTTTGTTGACATCAGTAACTTCAAGTAATTTTAAGACTTCATTTTCGAAATAAGTACTGTACTGTACATACCGTACACTGAAAATATTAAACGTAGTTAAACTGACTGTTTCTGGGGGATAACATAAAGTAGCATCATTTTGGGTAACGAACACTCAATTGAAATAGTTGTTGAACGTACACTACTGATACTGATCATTTCAGTATCACTAAATGTTTCGCCATTATATGATGTCGGGATGTTGTTGACACCTTTATAAAAGTTCAAAAACAACGGGGAGTTCTATTGCTTTAATCCTCTTCTTAGAGTCTTAGTAATAGGATCCCGTTTTTACCCTTTGGTTACGGAATCCTAAAAATCGTACCAAAGACCAAATTCTTAACCTCGAATACCTTATTAATAAAATACAGATAAACAGTTTAGGCAAAGTAGGTCTAGGTAGGTCAAGTAAGAGCATTTTACGACAATTACTGAATGAATTCGTCATATCAGATTAGGTGGGTAGGTACTGTAATACCTACTAACTAAATATTTCCTGGTAGCGTAGGCAGGTAATGTTGCATTTGCATACTTACAGATACAAAACAGCTATACCTGCATATACACAACATAACCAACTTCTTAGGCATTCCAATAGCAACGTGCGGTTAAACAAACCAAAATGGCTGACTTGTTGCGCGCCAAAATCAGCTGTTTACTCGTGAGAAAATGTAACCTATTACAAGTTTCGAGCCTACTGCAACAAAAAACGGGAGTATTGTTAGACAGAAAACAAGATGCTTAACATGATAATCGGACAAAAGTAATTATTGTCGAGTATTTATTGTAGATATTTAGTTGACCGTCGTCGGTCGTCGGCAATCCGAGACGCCAGTTTTGGCGCGAATCAGCTGTAAGACCAAACACGTCAGACCGGCTTCCTTACTATGAAATCTCAAACAAATCAAGATCAACCTACAAGCTTTTAAATTAGTTTTTTTGTGTTTAAGGACTGATTCCGGCTTTAGATTTTCTATGCACACATATTCTAGGGCTATTAGGAATAAAAATAAATTAAAAAAAAATATATCATTGAGATACCTAGCAATTATTCAAAACTTGTAAAACGACAAAACAGCGATACGAAAGCGATGTCTCGTTTGCTACTAAGTTTTGGTACAGGGGCGCCTCAACTCAATATGGCATCAAATCAGCTGAGAGGCGCAGTTTTTTTTTAACGTCTCTTTTTTGCTGCTTATTATTATTGTATGTGGAACAGGTTCCTGGTGCTTTGTCGCAGCCGCATTCCTTTATTTTGAACCGTTTTCTGGGAACGAGAACATTCATAGGAAAGATTTTGACTACAGAATATTTTTTTGAAGGACTTTAGATGCTTAAGGCGTGCAGGTAGGTCTTCAAAGGGCGTATATATTCAATATTTCCGGACACAGTGGCTGTATAGCCGAAACCTTTGCCTGTTTTCTGTTTGCCAAAGTAAAATTACCCACACTACATACCTACCTATCTCTATTTACCTACCTATTTCTCCTAAAACTCTTTTGAAGTTGCTAACATTCGTTTAATTTATTTATCCAAGTACCAAGTTTTTATTGTAAATAATACCTCGTTTACTAAACTATGCGAAGTAGGTATATTATACTAAATTTGAGTTACTTAATACAAGCCTTTTAAGTACCCTTTAAAGACTTAAGTCATCTTTGGATTAAACCAACTTCAAAAAACCGGCCAAGTGCAAGTCTGGCTCGCGCACCGATGACTCCGTACAATCTTTTTATATATAGATAGTTCTTCCATCATTAGATCATGTCTCACAGGTTTATGATCAGTTTTTCCTATTTTTAACTATATTTGTGATATAGACATTTCCTATACGAGTTTGTGTGCATCTTGCTTCTTGCCATATTTAATGATTAGAGGTCACCTGGAAGTGCCCCATACTTCTTGATTTATTTGTGTCACACACAATATGCGACATATATTTTGGGCATATTTCTTTATGGCATTGACTTAGAAGAACTGGCTTTGTGGCTTAAACTTTAAGAGACCGTAGACTTTAGTATCTGATATTAATTTCCACTTGGTACCCCCCACGTGTTCTTCATTAAAAGGGTCTTTAAAGGCAGAAATATAAAACTTTTTTTTAATGTGTTATAACAACAAATAAAAAAATATATGCGACAAAAATTACCGTATTTTTTATTACGTTGTCTTACAAGCTTGATTTTTTTACAGCTTCAGGGGAACTCCGTACGGTAGATATTACAGTTTAGTATCTGATATTAATTTTAAACTTGATACCTTTGCGCGTTACTGAGAAAAACGGTTTGACAGACAGACAGACGGACAACAAAGTGATCCTATAAGGGTTCCTTTTTTCCCTTTCAGGTACGGAACCCTAAAAACAACTAAAATGTAAATAATAAGGCCCTAAAACTGACATTATGAGAGAACATTGAACTCTACGTGTTTTTTTCGCTTTGCCGTCGGATGCCAATAAACATTTATTTAGGTACCTACCTAACTTCTTAATTTTTACTGCAAATGTTTGGAATTCGACTTCCAAGCGAAAAAACACGTAGTTAAATTTTCTGTCATATTGTCATCTTAAGAGTTTTTTTTTCAAGTTTTAGTCGTTTTTTGAAGCGAGTTTAAATTTTTGTAAATTTTTTTTTAATATTTAGCCTTACATCTACCCTTAAATCTTCAAACGGCAGAATAAACATCTATAAAAAAATTAAAGGGTTTGGATTCTGCCAATTGGCTAAGGACCCTTAAAATCATCAAATGGACGAACGGGCGGATATGAGAAAACTTACGCGTTTGGTTTGAACACTTAAATTGTCAAACTAGCCGAAATTACGATACTTTATGGTTTTGTTTTCACCATGTTGGCAAAAATTATAGTAATTTGACAACGTAAGAAATATTAACACTGTCTCAGGTTTGTAAAATCATTCGTTCTGAATTCGTATATTGACGATATGGTAAAGTGGGTAAAGTCTAAACTAAACTGATGATGGTCGTTTATAAAAGGGGCGTTTTTTTGTTTTTTTTTCTGACTGACTATGCAGTTGGCTGATGCAGCCACCGGGCTTTTGGGGCAAGACCCTAAAGGAGTCTTAGCCCATATAGCGTGCAACGCTCAAGGGCTCCCCGCGGGTGAAGCCTCGGCTTGGGTTGTCCCTTCGACCAGCGTGAGCCTCGAACGAGCGTGAGTTAACGTCAGGAGGGGAGTTCCCCGTTACGCGGTTGCGATTGCGAGTGAATAGGTGCCAGAAGCGCCCCGGCACTCTTTAATACCTCGTATATCCGTGCGTTCGCCGACGAACCCGGGGACGTGTTAGGGGGGAGACCCTATTAGGGTAGGTCGTTGAGACAAGTCTCGCTACCCGGATAGCCAGATCTTCGTCTGTACCGGGGCCGTTAGTACGTGCCAAGGCCGCCTAACAATAGTTTTTCGACCGTGCGATGATATGTATGTGTAGCCTATCATGGGATAAAGAAGACCGAGGTCAAAAGCGGCTCGGTCTCTAACTATTTGGTGTGATCGCGAAAGTTCAAACGCCTATCCAGGGTGACACCGAGATATTTGGCCTTGGCCAAGGAATGGCACGGCCGAAGAGTGAGAGCGGAGATGGTCGCGGAGGGTGGCCTACGGTAAAGAGCTTTTGTCGGGATTCACTTCAATTCTCCATTTCCAAAACCAGTCGCCTAGGGCGGTGATTGCGGATTGGAGTTCCTTCGTGATATGACTCACTTGCCTATCGGTGGTGTAAGTGGCGGTATCGTCCGAGAAGAGGGCTAGTTAGGTACATATCGTCTTAGGGATGTCGTTTGTCGTTGACGTACAGAAGGTACAATATAGGGGCGAGAACAAACCCTTGCGGGACTCTTGCTTGTATGGGATTGGGGGAAGAGTGGGTGCCTTCGACTGCATAGCGAAAGCTGCGGTTCGACAAATAATCTCGTATGATGAGTAAGAGGCGGTCTGGCAACTGATAGTTGTACAGTTTATAAATTAAACCTTTGTAGCATCGAAGAAAACAGCGCCCGTGTGACCGGGTTACCTTATACTGATTGGAAGCCAGTGAGAATGTTTTCCGTGATACGGAGGACTTGGGGTAGATTATTTGGCGCGGAAGCCGAACTGATTGCACATTGAATGCGCTTAATGCTGTATAATGCGCACAATCGATCGTTCTGTTCATCAAAAATGAAACCAACACCGATAACCGAATTGAGGGCAGGTGAAACCGCAGGCAAAAGCTAGTTTTTTATAAAGTTCGTTTTACAAAATCGGTTTAAGACTTAAGATTGGCCTGTTATATATATACTACGTAAGCACAGTACAAGAAATAAGCCCCTGTACGTACTACTACTACTAGGTAGGTACCTACTGGAACTACCTATACAATATAAAACAGGGAAAGAGCAGAGCAAGTCAGGCGATTCTAATTAGCTTTACTCGGTTTGTTATTATGTATTATCTAAAATGATGTCTCTCTAGTTAACATCACATTCCACAATGGAACTACTTACTATGTATAAATACTAACTAAAGTGGCGAAGAGTGAACATCATACTGTTCAAAGTCACAAGGTCGCGTCCGCCCGAAGGCCGAGCGGTTCCAAACCCCAAACCTTAGTCTCGACAGCATGTTCTCTGAACCGTTTAGTAGATAACAAATTTCATTTAAAATAATACCACATTCTTTTTAGCTGATGACAACAGTCGAAATAACCACAATTAAATAATGTTGACCATTTCGCAGTAAAGATTAAAAATGTAAAGTAGGTAATGTATAGTACCTAGGTACTAGGTACTCTAGGTACTATACATTACCTACGAAATGTCTCACATAATATAGTTATTTGTTTGGTATGGTAATGTGTGTGTGTGTGTGTGTGTGTATGTATGCATAGGTTAGCTTTTTTTGCTCCTCGATATTTCAGAACCAATGGACGAATTTGTCTCATACCGTGTTTTTATCGCTGAAAAACTGATTTTTAAAGACGCAATAATAATCTTCATGTATAAATTCTCAAATATAAAAAAATATTCTTAAGAGAAGTTGCTCGTACGGTACTTGCTACCGAACCATTTTTTTTATAGTTAAGTAGATGACCCAGTGGCGCAGTGGCAGACCGTGCGGAGATTTTCTGTTAGTGTAACTTCCAACAATCAACAGCCAGCTGCCAGTGGGACAGATATTTACATGCAACACCCCGTAAGCTTCCTACAACGATAACCACATTCGGCGAGAACGAAGCCGCTACAAAAAGTAATTGTTATAATTATATAATTGTTAATTGTTGATTTAAAAAATAGTTTTTAGCGATAAAAAACAAACCGCTGCCTGGACGGATTTGCTCAAACTCTTTTCCGATCTAAGTCATGACATAGCGGACTGATCGATATGGTCACGAGACAAATTGGTCCATTGGTTCTTGAGATATCGAGTGGCTAAAAACAGAACCAATCACTCACACCCACACAGACATAACTTTAAAAATTATGGCAAACGATAGGTCTCATAACGTAAAGAAAACGCAAATCGACTTTGATTTTCGGACCTATTATAATAACTTCCCTCAAGAGTAGTTACTTTCCCCACATCGTTTCACAATTTTCTCAGATATAAATTTTTTTCTTATTCTATCAAGTTAGGGGCATGTTATGTGTATGGCGTGACATTCAATTTTAGTTTAAAAACCTGTCAAGTGCGAGTCGGACTCGCGCACCGAGGGTTCCTTACAAACCTGTATGTAAAATTATTAAAAATCTTTTAATTATATGATGTTACTAAATATTTACGGTTTCTGCAATTTTTCCTTTATCTGTGCTGTAAGAGGTTACTTCGTACCAAATTTCATGATTCTCAGTTCACGGGAAGTACCCTGTAGGTTTTGATTCCCTTGCGAATAAACGGCTGTATCCTTTGATTGCGTTGGCTTAGAAGTTTGATTTTTTCACAGCTCCAAGGGATAGTAGACCTTAGTATTTGATATAAATTTTAGCTTGATACCTCCACGCGTTCCTGAGAAAAAGAGTAGACGGACGGACGGACAACAAAGTGATCCTATAAGGGTACCGTTTTTTCCTTTCGAAGTACGGAACCCTAAAAATGACTTAACCTTGGAGCACGCAATATCGCACAATATTTGCTTGCTGTCTTGTGTGTCTTGGGAAAAATGTTAGTTCTATTTAGCAAATGTCGAGCAAACACAAGTAGGTTGTTCTCAGCAGGGGCGGTCCGAGAGGAGTTATGGGGGTCATTTCGCCTCTGCCTTTCCATGCATATAGCTACTTTAACCTGCTCACTCAACTCGCTGATACTACAAGCTATGTCGATAACTTTAGTTCTCTTTCGAAAGTTCTCATTTCGGATTCGACTCAGTAACTTTGAGCGTGTGAACTATATAGCCCTGTTAAGGTATATAATAATAATAATAAAGTTTATTACTCCATTCCATTACAGATTCAGTACATAGTTTTAGTCTTGTACATATATGTAGTTTACAGATAACAAAATGCATATTATTTAGTCTGTGGTACCCTTAGGTTTTAACCTGTGTTTTAGGTGCCAGAGCTCTCGGACAAAAGACAATGTAAACTTAAAGGTCAAAGACCTTCGTCTTCAGACCCTGCAGCAGCTGTCGAGAAGACTGGACAAAACTTGTCAAATACCTTGACTTCAAGAAGATTCAGTTAGGATCCTCCTACGGCTTTCTGCTTGAAGTTTCTTCCGGCCAATGCGGGGATAATAAGTCCCCCCTTCTCGCTTAGGAGTGATACCGGTCGGTCTCGATAGTGCTAAAGAAGGGTTTAGTCTCCCTTTTTGAAGACTAATACCACCACAATTTTGCACCAAATCTCCAGTGGAACTGCACTTACAGATGCCGACATTGAAGAGCTTTGCTAACTTTAAGTAATTGGTGCTCCAAAAAATTTTAGAAGCTCAGTCGTCGTAATGCTGTCGTCACCCGGACTTTGTTGTTTCTAAGCTGTTCCAGAGTCTCCCTAATATTGCTCTGGTCCGGTATGTTCTCGATGAAGTGGCGCTTCAGTTTAGCACTTGGATTTGCATGGGATGTATACCTCACTGCGTGTGATTGGAATCCTTACAGATATATCTGATTACGAGTTTCCTGGATTTAAAACAGAAGAAATCTGGTTTAAGGAAAAATAACTAATCATTCAAGTACCTCCTCTTTGCTGAATAATGCTGATAACTTGGTGATCTGCGCAGCGACAGCGGTGTACTGTCCAGTAACAGTAACAATAAAAAATAAATATAAGTTTTATCTTTATATTTAATTAACGTTTGTGAATGCAAAGTTAGTGAGATCATATAATTTTTTTTAATAGTAGGTATATATGACAAAAATTTACATAAAGAGAACTTAATCTATTTCTATATATAACTAAAACTAAAATAAATAAAACTAAAAAAATCAACCATTGCATTGTAGCATAGTGCCCAGAAGGCTGGCAGCGTTTCCTCTTTGTATAGCTAAACTTATTTTTTGTGTTAAGTAACTACCAGCCCGCTGGTCACGAGATGCGTCAACCAAAAGTTTACATTTCTGTAAAAATAATGTGCATCCAACCCCCATGGTTTCAACAGCAAAAGGAAATAATACAGAGCTCTCTCCCAGAGCTGTGTATTTGCGTCTCTTGCAATTTTCGGCCACGATTGCAGCAGAACCAGCCCTAACTGATATTGTAGAAAGATAAGACGGTGCAGCGACCGTGGCGAAAGCCATATTTACGGCCGCTGATCAGGTCGTGTTTTTCTAGGTATCTTAGAAGCTGTGTGTTAATCACACGCTCCATCACCTTGACGAGGAGAGAGGTAATGGCGATAGGCCTGAAATTCGATGGATCTGATATATCATCCGTTTTGGGCACCGGGTGCACATTCGCAGTCTTCCATGAAGACGGAAATTGCCTAGTGTGGTATAGTAGAATGATACAAGAGCACTGTGGAGTCAAAAAGATGTGGATAGTGACAAGGATTGAGAAATTTATATTTAGGCGTAAGGCGTAAGGTAATAAGGCGTAAGGCTTGCAGAAATGGAGAGCTAAAAAGATGCACGAAACAAATTTATAAGACAGAATTAAATAAAGGACCTCCCCGAACATAATAATGTCTCCAAATAGTGCAGGTAGTAAAGGCGAGGTTGAGAGAATAGTGCAGGTAGTAAAGGCGAGGTTGAGAGAATAGTGCAGGTAGTAAAGGCGAGGTTGAGAGAATAGTGCAGGTAGTAAAGGCGAGGTTGAGAGAATAGTGCAGGTAGTAAAGGCGAGGTTGAGAGAATAGTGCAGGTAGTAAAGGCGAGGTTGAGAGAATAGTGCAGGTAGTAAAGGCGAGGTTGAGAGAATAGTGCAGGTAGTAAAGGCGAGGTTGAGAGAATAGTGCAGGTAGTAAAGGCGAGGTTGAGAGAATAGTGCAGGTAGTAAAGGCGAGGTTGAGAGAATAGTGCAGGTAGTAAAGGCGAGGTTGAGAGAATAGTGCAGGTAGTAAAGGCGAGGTTGAGAGAATAGTGCAGGTAGTAAAGGCGAGGTTGAGAGAATAGTGCAGGTAGTAAAGGCGAGGTTGAGAGAATGTTACAATCAACAAACGTTATAAAAACACGGGCGAAATTGAATGAAGTAGATGAAGTGTGCAAGTGGAATTCTGCCGTAACTGATTATCCTTCCGGAAAAGAAGCGTGATGTCATGTATGCTTTACTAGGGAAGTTTGCCCATGGAACGCTACTTGAGCTTTTAGATGACCCCCCAAAATCTAAGGCTGCGACCGCGCCTGGTTCTCAGCGGACGCAGGATGTAGTATGTACATTGCACGTGTACACTATACACCACACTGCATTTATTGACATATTTTCTTCAACAGCTCCGTCTTTGCTAAAGGAAATACCACTAATAGTTTTGAAGTCTGTATGTTTAGATGACTTATTTACTACTTAGATTAGATTTTGAACACTTGTTTTTTTTAATATTGTGTTGTCTGTCAAATGCTCGTATAAGTTTACACCCACGTACATGCGAATTTTGTGCCGTATTGTGTGCCGTATTGCCGTGTCAATAAACTAGGGCTTACGTTATGAAGTAACTTATTATACGTATACACAGATATAGATACGAGATGTATATATAAGATATAGTATATAAGAATTATAGTAGGTACATACCTAATTATATTGTGTATTAAAAATGTGCGGTGCACAATGCAGTTTCAGAGAAACTTACTCTCGCAATCGCTTAGGTTGTGGAATGAGATCCCTGTCTAGGGGTATTGGGTTCTTTCCCCCCTCCGGCAAAAGTATGTTACCTGTTGTACGCACGTAGCTACGTATCCATAGGCTACGATAATAGCGCAACATCTGGCGGGTCCTGTGCTTGTTTGCCGCCTCAGTGGTATGTATATAAAAATCCTTCTTACTCGACTTGCACTTGGCCAAGTTTAGGGCTAAACTGGCAAAACCGAAATATGTTAGTATTGTTTGTCGCTCAGACTACGGAGCCGTCACGAACTCGTATCTTACAGCTTTGGTTCATTTAACTTTTAGAACCCGTGGGTTTTAAGAATCTATAAACACCTATAGAAACAAGCAATTGTTGTACATATAAGTATTTGCATATCGCGGAAACGGCTTGAACGATTTGCTTGATATTTTGTTTTGTAGGGTTTTGCGTTTTAAGTTTACCCATATGAACAGTATTTTTTGACAAAACAAATCGCCCAGGTAGATAATATAAGTAAGTAATGAAAATTATTGTAAACATAATCAGTTCATAAGTTATTCAGATATTTGCAAACCTAATTTTTTATTTTTATTGATACCACTAAGGTGGCAAACAAGCTTACGCCTGATGGTAAGCGGTCACCATAGCCTCTGGACGCTTGCAACACTAGGGGTATCACTCACACGTTGCCGACCCTTAAAAAACCCAATAACTTCTATAGATTAAAAATAATTCTAATTCCGCAGAACCTTCGCCAAGCACTTCGGCAACAGGCTACAGGCTACAGGCTACATGGTAAAGTAAAACGAGCCGACTTTCAAAATTTGCTTCTTGCGCTAAATAATTTTTCTATGCTTTTAAACACCCTTAAATAACCTCATTAGAGGATGTTATTTAATGACTTATTTAGTTAAATCAATTAAATATTTTTTTCATCAAAATAATTATTGTTATGCAAACAAACCAACTCCTTAACAAAAATAGTCTAAAAATAATCCCTTAATATGCATCAATACTATATGAGGTATATTTTTTCCTCTATTGCGCTACAAAAAAGTTGTCCAATGTACGAAAATCTTATTTTCATAACGAATAATACTGATTGCACATAAAATTAACCAGAGGGTACAAACGTGATACTAACACACATATAACAAAATAACTATTTTTGCAACATGTTTTCTATTAAGCATCTCAAAACTCAACATATAATTAAATGATCATTATAGCAAAGTGTTGCTATTTATATAGCATTATTTTTTAAGGTTGATTTAATATACTGAAAACTAATATAGTGCGTTTTCTATCAGTCTGCCGCTGAGTAAATGTTTACCTCTAGCGATACCTCAGAAATCAGGGGACTTTTGAAAATCATTGGAACAGTTTGCATTGACAAGTCTTGCTTAGAAATTTCACTAACTTCTATACGGTGTAACCTTCTGTATAAAAGAATTATATCATTAAAAGGACACGATTGAGTCGATAATGATAAAAATTTTTTTTTTTAGGTTGATCCTGCCAGTAGTTATATGCTTGTCTCAAAGGTTAAGTCATGCATGTCTCAGTGCAAGCCGTACGAGTGGCTCTATATATCAGTTTTGGTTCATTAGATCTTACTCAGTTATAGCGAAATGTTAAATTATTATGACAAGATGGTGTTTCACTTAAGAGGATACACTTCGCGGCGCCGCGCACCGGACTTCATACAAACGGATTTTTCATTCGTTTTTAAAATTTACAGATCAATCACTGTCAAATTTCTTAGTCATAATCCCAAGCCGAATACCTAGGTCTGTGGTTTTTCCAAAATCTTGTAAAACGTTCTATGAACTAGAAATCTTTTTTAAAACCATTTGTATGAAAAAACTAGAATCCTGTATAACTTTTGAACTTTGAACAGAAAACTGTCTGAAAAATGTCTTCAAAATTTCGTGGTGTTTGATTAGCAAGTGTCCAAAATAAGTGAGAAATTCGTTTGTATGAAGCCGGCTGCGAGGCGCCGCGAAGTGTATCCTCTTAAATAAATTGCCTTATGCGTTAAAAATTCGGCCAAGTGTGAGTCGGACTCGCGCACGAAGTGTTCCGTACCATTATCTATAAAAACGGCAAAAATATCACGTTGGTCGTATGGGAGCCCCCCTTAAATATTTGTTTTATTTTAATTATTTATTTTTAAAGTGAAAATATAACTATATATTCCGTGAATATTACAAGCGTCTATCACGGTTCATGATATACAGCCTAGTGACAGACGGACGGACGGACGGACAGCGGAGTCTTAGTAATAGGGTTCCATTTTTTACCCTTTGGACCTTTTTACGGAACCCTAAAAATAGAAGCCATGTTTTAACTAAAATGAATTATAAAGTTTATTGTGCGTTAGTTATTATTAGATATTCGTTTATAAAAAATCTCTGCTTTTTAATTAATAGCGATACGTGACAAACTCAAATTGTTGCTAAAATAAAAATATTTTGAGGTACTATTTTCCTGTGCAATCAGTATTTTTGATTACGATTGCGCTTTTTTTTTTTATAAAAAAGGTAGATTATATGGTTTACAGTTAAATACTAGCCTTTTTAAGTTATATAGGTACCTACTATAATTTTTGCAGTAGATTTTTTTTATGTTATTCTTATGACCTAGCTTTAGTTAACAATAAAACTAAATCTTTTATAGAAATACCACAGCAACACAGTTGACCTGCTTTTTTATTTTTTCAATGTACATGGGTATATTATACCTAAAACATTTTCAAAGAAAACACAATCTATATTCTAAACTTTTAGATATAGATTGTTTGTGGGACCATCTTATTCTTGGCGGGAGAGCCTGGTTCCAGATTTGAAAGTTAACGCCTGCACAACGGTACCATAACCGCCCGAGACGCAGCGGTTTCGCGCGCTTTACATCCTGCCCGCCATGCTACAGATAACTTACGTACACTTGCCAGATTTAGTTTTGTATTCTTTGTTAATAAGGTTCAATTTAAGAATAAGGCAAAATTTTGTATCTGTCACCAAATAAATACACTTGACAGATAAGATTTTTTTCCAATGAACCGGTGATATGCCGATAAATTGCCGGTTATTAGAAAAGCTTTCTCGGAATTTTTAACCTTTTATAAAAATCGATCAAGTTACAAAAAAAATGCTTTGTGTAAGGTATCGGCAACCTTATATAGGAGTTTGTATTAGTTCACTTAGAAAATAAGCTATGTATGTATAATGAGAATGAAAATAAAGTGAAAATTCAAAATGAGACAAGACCACACCAGACATTGTTGTAATGACTTATCCAATAATTTTCATAAAGCAAATGAACAGATGAGAACGAACACATTTCAAAAACCAAAGATAGGTAGGTATAGAAAAGAGAAATTAGAACTTTACCTTTGGAAAAAACGCTCTTAAAGTTTTTAGGGTTGTAATTTAAAATTTCTTAAAAACTTCTAATATGTTCCATAATTTAATGATCTATCGATTGTTTGAACTCCAAATGTTAGCTTCATGGATCTTTTACTCTTTAATGATGCATTGATTGCTTAATCAGATATGAACGTAATGCTAATAAGCTAATAATAAGTAGGTAAAGCTAAAGTACGTAGGTTAGGTACCATTCAAATAGTTGAACTTCATTTAATAACCGTTAAAAAAATTATTATTGACAGTTACGCTAGGTATGCTGTAATAATTTCATGTAGTGGGGACAAACTGTGGCCGGCTTAGGAAAAAAATATTTTAAGCAGGGGAGTGAAAATGTACTTGCTTACATATACAAAAAACACATAGAAGGACACATCATATCTAGACAGCTGTACAATTTATAACATGATCTACATATCAGTACATAACTCTTATTGAGTTAAGTTAGGATAAAATGGCAAAAATTGGTACATGTAACTTAAAATTTGTCATGAAATCTGCAGTACTTTAAGTAAAAATATATTTCACAATTATTTTTAATTTTTTTGGTCATTTAAAATGGGGCGATAAAAGATATTTATATGCCGACATAGTGGAAGTGATCTATGCAGCTCCATAGCCCGAAGCTCCCTCATCATCGTACGAGGGGCGCAAACACATGCCTTTAAAACTTTGCTGTAACTAAGGTCATGTGATTAAAAGAACATTCCAAGAGATGAAGTGTGTGCAGTTCTGCAACTGACATAAAAAAAAAAAATGTACTTATCCGGGGATGACATTGTTAAATAATTATCCTCCAACAGCAATGGCAAAAAGGGCAATGTTATAAATTATAGTATGTTTCTATATCTATTTGTGCCCATACAAAACTTTATGCGGTAACAAAGAAGCAAACTCACCTATATTAGACTTGCGAACTGTGGATTTTATGTACACATGTATATGTCAACATATGCCCTGCACATGGTGTCATGTTTTAACACAACTGAAGAATGTTACAGAACACATTTCCGAACGTTTCTACAATACCTAAAACAGTTCCCGTACAAATAACAATGTCTATTTATACACTTTATACCTACTCAAAGGCATAGTCACGTTCGGGCAGGAAATGCTTGGCCAGTTTATGGCTAACGGCTAAAAGGACAATGAATTTATCCTCTCTTGAGCATTTGAGATTTCAGAAATGTATAGGATTGTATTGGCACTTGGTTTCGGGACGTTTCTTTGTACTTTTTGTCAATAACTGTAGAGTTTCTTTGATTGCTTCGAGAAAATGTATTAAAACCTCAGGTCTTTTTAGATTACAACTTTTCCCTTTTATGCTTTTATGTTTATTGAAGGTAATAAGTGTTAAATAACTTTATTTGGTGATTGTGTGCGTGATTATAAGACATCATCCAGAAATTTGATGGGTTGAGTGGTCTAGCCATGAAAAGACAGAGAAAAGTTATAGACAGGAAAAATTAATTTTGATTTTATGAAATAAGTATGTACACAGAATAAGACTGGTTTATAAGTAATAACTTATCATTCTATATTTAGATTATATAACTAAATCTACATATATCTAATCTAGACTTTAAGCAGACTTTTATCCCGGTTTAGGATTATCGTCTTTAAGGCCCTATTCAATGGCAGTTACTAATAACTTGTATTTTATATTACTTTTAATAATAATTTTATAAATTTATTGCACTTCATGTAATTAAAAATGACCGTTATAAGCTGAAGTTATATCTTACGTCACTATCGGCTGGCACTCTGCTGCTATCGGTCGCCTGGCCGTCTGATAACCTCTCACTGTATGCAGATATTGGAAATTCTTGTAGACATACCCACGGTCCTTTTGCCCCACCGGAAGTTAGGCTATGCATTTTTTGTTACGACTATTTTGCTGTTATATTTAGTATTGGAATTTGTTTCGTTCCATTTTGGTATTGAACTAAAAATTTTTTATCTTTAAATTTTCAGTGTTGCAAGCTAAAATAAAAATATGCTCAGGAGATTCTGTGGTGTCTGAGGATCCTATCATAAATTCGCGATGGAAAAAAGTCCTGTTTAACACTATGTGTAGGGACATTATCGATATGGTCGAGTCTTTCCACTTCTAAAGCGTCACTGCTAGCTAGCAAGCCACTGGTACGGTACAGTGTCACGTGCTGAAATAAGAAACCAGTCGACCAACCCACGCCTTTTAGGTTTCCACTGCTAAATGGCAAAAATGGAATAATTTCAACATGTCCGTCCATTGGGCTATACATAATTTTGCTATCTTTCCGTCGATTCTAAAGAAAGTTTATAGGTGGGTGTCTTTTGTGAGCCGCTAACATAATACAAATAATATGTATTTATGTAAATATTTATACCTATAAATACTTTTTGTGAATACATACATACTCTTATTATACATACATAGAAAACACGCAGTGTCGAGACAAACACAAATTTTCATTACATACAAAAATATTAATCTTATGTGGGAACCCACGAGCACGCAACGTTTGTCAGGGTTTGAACCATATCCCGAATACCACACGTGTTTAATTTCAGTCAGATGTACTCAAAGTAAATCAAGGTGTTTTTATACTGCCGTTCGACGTGTGACTCCACCAGCATCTGATGAGAAGTGGTCTACGGAGTCCATTCATGCATACAAAATCATATTGTGACTCACAATACAATAGTTCGAGGTACGAATGAGTAAAAACTGCCGATTTTTTGGGATCCGTACTACGTTGGAACTCCGATAATAGTATAATACATATCTGTATTTCTCTGTCCCTAAGCCAATAAAGCCAATAGTATGCACTGTAACGAAGTGAGAGAAAGTAAACAAAAAAAAAAACTAGTTTTGAAATTTGAAATCCTTTGGCTATTCTTTGGCCAAAGATTAGTTCACCTTATTGCTTCGTTGCAACGTGAAGACGACTTGATTTACAAACATTGATAATTATTACGAACTAAAAACATTTTAGCCTATATTACAACGGTATAGTGTAGGTTTCTATTAGTAAAGAATTTTTAGAATCGGTTTAGTAGTTTACCCCCAGCATACCAACAAACAAACAATCAAACTAATTTTTTCCCTCTTATAATGTCAATGTTCTGTTATTTATTGGTATATGGTTGACATTTTCACCTAAACTCAACACAACAACAACTCCAAAATTGGTATTTTTCAGTTACCTAAGTCGAATTTTATTAAGTTTTTATCTAATATTTTTATTTGATCTTACTTTGATAACTCTAGCACTACGGTAGGTGCGTCCAAATCCAAAACAAAACTGTGTTTATTTGTGATATTTTTTATTATATTAAAAGGTTATACTTTAACTACCTGTATTTCAAAACGTTGTCTTTTAAGTTAACAAATGTCAACCAGACACCAGAATACAGTCTACGTATTTTAAAAATCGCCAAAACGAAGATAAATAATCACATAATATATTTATCACTTAATATATTTCTCAGCCACAATTTTTAGATGATTCAGAAGAACAGTTATAACACACTGTGTGTATATTTGAATTGTAATGACGTACTTATGTCATGATCAGCTGATGTCAAGTGAAATACAACTTAAAAAGAGTTAGCGTTCAACTTTTTCTTTAAAACCGGCTCCAAACTTATACGGTATTATAACGCTTTTTGAATTTCAATTGTCGCGCCAAAGGTTCTTGATTTTCTACTTACTGCAATACTGGCTTGCCGATTTGCAATACAATGTTGACGTAAAGGATCCCGTATCCCATTTTATGAAATAATGGGATCATTTATGTGATGAACAATTGTGTCTGTCTTGAGACTGGGTGTTTTCTATGTATAATATGTATGTATTTACAAAAGAAAATGTATATGTATATACATATATTATTTGTATCTGTTGTCTGGTATCAATAGTACAAGTTTTGCTTAGATAGGGCGCTGTGTATAATATCCAAAAAAATATTTATTATTATTTTAGTCATTCCATCTAACTACATGGTAAATAATTGTACTTGGAACGTTGTAAAAACAAAAGTTAAGGGCGAGAAGTAGATAGGTATTTAGTCACAAACTCTTCCGTAAATAATATGAATTCCCAGTGTATCAATTATGTGCCAATTTTTCCTTGAGGCAAATATTACGGAACTAGTTAACAGACTTTGATGGATCGCAATTCATCAGGTTTTTATTAAAAGCCAAGAAAGAATATCTTAGGTTTTTTTATGTAGCTGGTTGATTGAAGAAACGGAACTGGGCGCGCCCAAGAGGCCACACAAGATATACCGACTGGAATGGAGTTCAATATCTTGATTAATGTGCATACAACTGACAGTTTTAGAAAAATAACCTTAATTATGAAATTAAGCTTGTTCGTATTCGTAACACAATAAATTAGTGTTTTAAAATTTTACTAATGTGATGTAGGTAACTCAAATACTAACATTTGTAAAGCACCAAGACAATTTTAACTTATGTTGAAAAACATTGATGATGATCAACGAATGTCGATGATTGAGAAAATATTTATAACAAATATTTTCTTACGGCTATTTGTATCGTCTTCACAGAGATTTAGCTCAATAGCTTAGTTTAAATAGTAATGCTTAAAGTATGAAATAGATTGATTGGAGGAACCAAATTCTACCCATGAGCCCACGAGGCGGCAACCAAAAGGCATTCCGTTTATAAATACAACCATATGATTTGACAGAAATTCTCAGGAACAACCTTACACGTACAAAATTATATTTGAAACTGTCGATAAAGTTTCTATATGAAATGTGACCCTGTGTCTTTCAAAATTAGAGAGTTCAAACACATGATTCTTGGTACGTGTATCTTTGTGCTACGATGTAGGTCTTATGTTTATTGTACAAAAACTAATACCTTATGCCAGCGATATAAAGACGTATTTGGCATGTATTTTCTAAAGGCAAAACATGTGATTGTGATATAACATCGAATGCCCATTATACTTGTGTAAAGTAAATCGTTAATATTCAAATGTTTAACAAAATTGAACGCTACACTCTGTTGGTTAAGTTTGATTTGCAATGTACTTATAACTTTAAGTGTGCGTTGAAACAGGATTCGGTTCCCATATGATTTTTGTATCACATTCCATTTCAGGTACATTTTCTATATTTCCAATCCTGTTACCGTATCAATAAGACCGAATATGCCGTATCACAGGATGATGATAGGCAATCTGGTTTGGTAGTGGGGCCCGACCGGTTGGCCTGGCCTGGCCTGCTGGCGCGCAGGCTTAGTGACCAGCACAAATTAAAAAATAATACATACTATTTGAATTTTAACCGTTTCCATACACACAAAATTAAATAGGAATCAATTGAGGAATACATAATTCTAATAACCTTTATTTTATTACTTTTTTTAGATATTTGGTTTCACAAGTTTGAATATAAATTTAAGTCGATTATCATTAAAACAAAATAAATTAGTGTATAGTTATTACTAAACCGTAGTAAAAAATAATAGTTTTATTTATTAGTACGTGGTTGCTTATACAAAAACTTATTTTAGTTATCTCTATAGGTAAACTCTTGATTTTAAAAAAACCGGTTTGCAAGGTTAGTTTTCAATTTTTGGATTGTGTCGTTTCTTTATCAAAAGGTACCAACCAAGATTGGTATTTTAGCATTTCTTGACACCATTATGCATCTAAAATGTTACTGCCAAAAATACTATAAAGACATTATAAGTTGCCAAGAATAGAATAAAATTTCTGTTTAGATCAAGTTCTACGTAAAGCTGTCAAGACCAAGCAGTTTTATCACACTTTAAAATATAATTCTTTAAACTTAAAAATAAAATAAAACAAAAAATATATTAAATTTATTTTAATTTTACATCATATTAAACAATTTGCTTAAAATATACTAAACAATTTTAACATTCCTATAATATTACTAAAGCTTCCAATTCAGTAGGATATTTCTAGGCTTGCCCTCCAGAATAGCTGGGGTGGCGGGACAATAATCGGGAGCGGTGGGGAAGCTCCCGCTCGGGATTTCGAAAATTCATTCGTCAGTTGTTTCGCGCGCGTCGCTCGTTTTCAGCCTTTAGTCCGTAGCAGGCGCGAAGCGAGCGCGCTGCTTTAAACAAAATCACAGAGAGAGAGTCACAAAAGACTGATATTTTAAATTGAAAAATGTACTTGTGACGTGCTTATAATATAGTTTTTAGCTGGACTTTGTGTAATAGTCAAAATGTGGGGAGAAAGCAGTAAAAATTGTGAAAACAATTGTCAGTGCTCCGGGTAAGTAATTACACATTTTAAATTCGTGTTTTATTTTGAAGTATTTTAATAAAAAAATTAAATTGGTACTGAATAATACTTTCAATTATCATTTATTAAATTGTTTCCAGAGGTAAGTTAGCTAGGTAGATACCTACTTCATAGTTTAATTACATGTTCTTTTGTTTGTTAAAATACCTAATTCAGATGCATGTACGTGTCCCATTATATAAATAAGCCAATTCGAGTTTTCATATAATTCATGTATTCAAAATTTTAATGGAAAATCGTCTGAAATATAAACTTAAGACTAAAAGGATGAATGACAGAATGTAAACAAAGCATTATTTATGTTTACGGGGCGGCGCGGCGCTAGATTTTACCTTTGTCACAGTAAAGGTAGTCATGAGGTAGTTACAGTAAGTCTGCTATACGAATACGACACATGTTCATAAATCCAACGTTAGATCACGCACATAGCTATAATATATTTAATTAATATGTCAAAATATATCCATACAAAATTAAAAATATTCATAGTTGCGTGCGTGTGAAGTAATATATGGTTTACTATAGAAAATATGTCGTATGTAATATGCCTTGCTATAGTTTATATTTAATATATTATAACTCCGTGTCTGTTTTTGTATTTTTGTACATAAATTGCTTTGGTTGGGAAGTTTGAGTTGCATACTTCGAAACGAAGTTTGCGTCAATAAAATGAGTGTCACACGCTTATTCTTTGCGGTGATAAAATTAGGTCACGTCAAAAAATTGTTATTGGAAATTATGTGTACGTGACGTGGTCTTGGTCACTCGCTGTATGGAGCGCTTGTTTCTTGCGCTTGTGTCCCATTAAACTCGATCATCTTTCTTTGTTTTATCACTTCGCCCTACATTTTTTGGGCCCGATAACATGAAAACGCCTATATTCTGCTGATTAAATTATCTTTGTTCCACATTTGAGTTTGCACTAACGTAGGTCTTGCTAATTAATGTTTTCATTCAATTACGTAGGTATTTGCATTTTAAAAAAAGATTAATTTTATTATTAATGTTATCTGAATTATTTAATTAGTGCCGACCAATTTATTTGGAATATTTGCCTACCTAGATAGCGGTCCGTACAACAACAGTTGGTTTAAGGTGATTACTTTATGTGGTTATTTGTAGTGAGTTGGTTAAAGTTGGATTATTTTTGATTGAGGCTCATGGACCGAGGTGATGACGTCACTCATCTGTTCATTTGTATTTATTTGTCATTCGTTCACAAGTAGACCTCTCTCCGAGCCAGCTATTCGCAAAATAACTAAACAGTGTTCATTCACTACATTTGACAAATTTAAGCCTCGAACTAGATAAGCCATTGACTTAAACCAACTTGAAGATAAAGGAAGAAAGACCAGTGAGATACACCCAGACAGGTAGGTAAAACAGACGGTGAATCCATACCTACTACCCATACTAATATTATAAATGCGAAAGTAACTCTGTCTGTCTGTCTGTTGCCTCTTCACGCTTAACCGCTGTATAGATTAAGATGAAATTTGGCATAGAGATAGTTTGAGTTCGTGGGAAGGACATGTTACTTGAAAACGTCAAGCGTGTGTCGGATTTTTTTCTATAATTGAGAAGTTGCCGTTTAAATCCTACACCGATAACCGAATTTAGGGCGGGTTATTATGCGCGGCAGTCCCATCCATGTACTAACCACGGTCAAAAAGTACCAGGAATTATAAAAACCTTGAGTTGGTGTCGCATTAAATCTGCCGATAGTGATGGAATATGAAGTACCGTTACCTAATCGACACAACTCGGTAGGTATGCGAAAAACGTTGACCTCGTGATTTTTTTTAAAATGCTTATTCATAATTCTATTTCTGCCTACATCCTACGTACCTAAGTTATTTATTGAACGTTATGAATGAGACGTTATCGAAACGCTTGGCGAAATGAATGAAATTTTTGGCCTATTAATGTTTAAGTTAAAAACTTTACATATATGTATTTATATATTATATATAAGTATATAAGTATATATGTTTATATATACATTATTAAAGTAGTTAAACTTACCAGTGGTTTCATTAACTCTTGGTCACATAAGAAATATACCTATATATATGTATACTTTGAATTAAAATTAAACCTGCACAGTATTTCAGTATTTAATAAACTTTTTCACACGAAAACTATAACATTTGACTTTCAATTGTTTTTACATCCAGCTTTTAACGTAAAGATGGATACAGCGAAAATCAGTTAGGTTATTAGGTATATTTGAATAGGAGTCCCGATCTTTAGAGAGGATACGGCTAACGAACCGTGCGTTAAACCGCTTTCGTCGTGGAAACTTTAAACTGATGAATGAACCATGAGGAAGACCAGCCACTAAGGTAAATAACGATGAGCTGAAGGTGATGGTGGAAGCCGATCCATGTTAAACTACTAAAGAATTAGCGGCATGGTTTGACGTTAGCACACCCATAATATTGACTCGTTTGCAGCAAATCCCTATGGTCCATGATAACGCTCTGACTGCTCGTGAGACAGTTTTAAAACTACAAGAACTGCAGTAACAAATGATCCGTCATCCTCCATACTCGCCGGACCTTGCACCAATTGACTACCACTCTGTCCGATTTGATTTGACCATTTTCTTCTTATGAAGCAGTACAGAATGCCTTTACCCAGTTGGTTGAGTCCAGGTCCGCAGATTATTATCGGAAAAGTTTAAATGATCAATTATTTTATTAATTATTTTGCTATAAAGTAACAACAAGTGTTTTATTAACTAAGTTTGAGTTCCATATTAATAGCATGGTATCTGTAGTGTAGCCCAGCTCGGGTGCAAAGTATCTGTAGTGTAGCCCAGCTCGGGTGCAAAGTATCTGTAGTGTAGCCCAGCTCGGGTGCAAAGTATCTGTAGTGTAGCCCAGCTCGGGTGCAAAGTATCTGTAGTGAAGCCCAGCTCGGGTGCAAAGCTCATCGATTGATCCGAGGACTCACATAATACCTACGAAGAAGCATAACGACTTGTTGGTTTGAAGCCCTGCTATTGGTAATGTAGAACCATATTAGTTATTTTCACGGTGGAATTCCTGTATTCTGCTCTTACGATCCATTATGTGGATGGTCGCCATATCGCCGAATCCAATTTTACGGTGAATCGATATATGTCGGTATATTGATTGAATCGTAGATGTCGGTATATTGATTTCTCGTAATATGCTTACCACTAATACTCCAGCAGTTTTCATGTAAAAATAATATTTCACAACTTTTAAATGGTAATAAGTACTTTAATATACAATTTGAGACCTTACTGGTATCTGATAAAGAAACTAGTTTAAAAACTGAAAAAATTTTTGGACCCCGACTGTACATTGAACTTAATGGTAAATGACAAAGGACAGAATTAAAGAAAAATAATAATAATACCGATAGAATACCTGTTTAGATACCCATTGTGTAGCTGGGTTATATGTGTTTGTGTGTGTAGGTACAAATATATGTATATGTATATGTATATGTAGAGATAACTCGTAACCGGTTTCATATCAAATAAAATATTGAGCTAAGTTTGGTTCGATAATAATCAGCTCACACAGATTTTTATAGGTAGAGGTACCAACGAAGAATTGTAGATAAAACATTTTAGCGTGTCCCACGTAACTAAAACATGTTAGCGTGTCCCACGTAACTAAAACATGTTAGCGTGTCCCACGTAACTAAAACATGTTAGCGTGTCCCACGTAACTAAAACGTGTTAGCGTGTCCCACGTAACTAAAACGTGTTAGCGTGTCCCACGTAACTAAAACGTGTTAGCGTGTCCCACGTAACTAAAACATGTTAGCGTGTCCCACGTAACTAAAACATGTTAGCGTGTCCCACGTAACTAAAACGTGTTAGCGTGTCCCACGTAACTAAAACGTGTTAGCGTGTCCCACGTAACTAAAACATGTTAGCGTGTCCCACGTAACTAAAACATGTTAGCGTGTCCCACGTAACTAAAACGTGTTAGCGTGTCCCACGTAACTAAAACGTATCTATACTTTGGTAATCGACGTCTAATTAAATCACCACAGATGATTTATTTTTAAGTAATTTGTACGTAAAACACATTAACAGAAAGATAATTATTAAATGAACCTTGGCGAAAAATACCTGCAACAGGTAACAAATTATGTTACGATCTTAATTCACTTTCCATAGAACATTGAAATTATTACAGGCGCGTAGGCGTTCTAATTTAATGACTTGAAGGTGGTCAACGATAATAGACGAACCTGATATGGGTCCATTGTTACCCCGTACCGTAGACAACCGCAGCGTCATAAAGTACCTATACCCTTGTCTATGCTTTATTTTCTTTTGAAAAGTGGAACGACGACGGCTGCACCTGTTTTTTATTTATATTTCTTGTGGACGTAATATCATGTTAGATGTGTTCGTGTTCAAGGTTGAGATTTTGATCTAAATGTACCTATTCGTAACGTAACTAGGTACCTACTTGTGTTAATACTTGATCTTCCCACGTTTTATATTTATTCATGTTCTCAGGTTAAATGAAATGTTCTAATGCCTGAGAAGGTAGAGTTCATTCACGTGGGTTTTTTACAATTCTAGTATTATTTTCACTTACGTAACCCAATAAGCTTACATGTGTACGGAATTGGGATACTTAGTTTATTTGTTTGAAGATTATCAAATTCACATAAATTATACTAACCTAAGTACCCCCAACGCCGCCCGCGCGCCGCGCCGCCAACCTGTTATTAAAATTTCTGCTATCCTTACGTTTATAATCTAGCTTGTAAAAACAATGGGATACTTAATATGATTTACCTTCAAGAATTACATTCAATATTTTAAAAAAACTTTCACAGTTGTAATTTTTATAAACTAACATGTTTTTGGCATCAGTAGATATTTCTGTATTGTTTCTAGCATTAAGCAGTAAAGTTCAGTTCTTGTTATTGGTTTCAAAGAATAAAGTGCCACAATGTCTTATTAAGAATTTAACTAGGTAGTTAGTAAACCAACAAAAATAATTATCATATTCGGTTCTGTTTCGGTGTGACTAAAGCTAAAGCGGTACCTTAAGTTCCAACAAGTATCCGAGTCGAACTAGATAAACAAAGTAAGAGCATACTGTTTTTAATTACTTTACATAGCTGGGCATTTCGTAGTGACGTTAATTTAACAGTCTGCCTGCGACACAGACCAGCTTTGTCTATGGCCTCGTTTTGTCGTATCACAGGGATTACTGAGACCCTTTTTGAATAAGAAAAGATAATCATAATGTAAACGAAGACAACATTTGTTTATTTATGTTCAAACAAAGCCCAATTACGTTACAAACGTATATATACGTTAACGGTGCGTCACGCTCTGCGCCTGCGCATCTAACGGCAAGGAGTGTGGTACAAGTATTTAACCATAGACACTACATTCTTACTTTTTTAATGCGATAAGTCAGTCTTGTACAGTGTTTAATTAAGGAACTTTCGTTAGTGCGACTGAATAAAACCCTAATATTTTTGTTTGTTGAAGAAAAGATATGTGTCGCTGGCTGCCCTCGCTCGGACCTCTGGCAGAAGTGAACATCACTGTCACTATTTAAAATAAATAAAATACTTTCAACGTATTAGAAATTGACACCGATACACCTAACGTCAATTGAATAGAGCCTGTAATATTCGTCTATTTTCATTATTCAAATGTTACGAATAAGACAAAACCGTATAAATTTTAATAAAAAATATAAAAAAATTATAGTTTTCTGAAAGCTGTTGTAAAAATCACAGTGCCTAGTAAAATACACTTTTGTGAAATATAAAAATTTTTTTTTTTTTTAATATGCAGCTATTATAATTTTATTAAATACAATCATTTATAGTTTTTCTACACGACTACACTACACATACTACACTTTTTTTTTCTGACTGACTATGCAGTTGGCTGTTGCAGCCATTACTGCTTCACCGGGCTTTTTTGGGCGGAACTCTGAAGGAGCCGCAGCCCGTATAGCGCCCAACGCTCAAGGGCTCCCCGCGGGGGGAACCTCGGCTTGGGTTCGCTCTCGGGAGCGTCCCTTCGACCGGCGTGAGTCCCGAACCCGAAGGTGAGTCACCGCCAGGAGAGGAGTTCCTCGTTACGCGGGTGCGGTTGCGATTGAGTGGGGGCGAGAAGCGCCTCGGCACTCTTTGATACCTCGTGTATCCTTGTTGGCGCCGACGAACCCGGGGACGTCGGCGTCGTGTTTGGAGGGAGGCCCTATTGGAGGAAGTCGTTGAGACTAATCTCGCTATTCGGATAGTGATATCGTCATCTGGGGCCGTTAGTACGTGCTGAGGCCGCCTAACTTTAGTTTTACGACTATGCCGAGGTCGGTCGGGGGGATAATACGTTGTGGATTGCACAATTAGTCGATTTGGGTAATTTTGTGCACGCTCGAAATGCGGACTGCCATGTCTTTGAAATATTGGAGAATCTTGGGGAGCTTTGGAATTTTGGAATTGCGGACGTACCAGGAGGCCCCGGAGGCCGCTCTGAGAAAGCGGTTTTGGAGGGTCTGAAGTAACTTCACTGTGATACTATATTATTCGCTAGCGAAGATGGAACGTAGATGGAACGCACAATTAGTTTTTAGAGGTTTGTTCCACTTCATTTTTATAATTTTTAAATGTTAGTGAAACGTTTGGTAGCACATTAAGATTACCAAACGTTTTACAGTTTTAAACAGTGTGTTACCTCATTAGACGATCTTAAATAAAATTATGACACAGAAGGAATGTAAGGGTTGCAGGTTCAAGTCCTGGCTCGAGGTTAATCTTTTGACTTCATCTTTGCTATTAAAGTACTTAATTATATGAATCATTTATTGGAGTGGTTTATATTAAGTGTTCGAAATATCCGAACACAAACCGTCTTACAGTTCATTATATTCGAATAGTAAATGAGGTAAATATTCTAATATCGAGCCTTATTAGTATTGAAGTAGAGAGAAGCGCTGATTATATGTAGTTAGAGATAAGGAAAACAAAACAAACAAATCTGACATATGTATTACTATTATACTAGCTCGGTAGGTTAAATTGTGGGAAAACAAGGTCTCATATACATATTTAATGATTGTATAAAGATTAAAAAAAAAAGTTATTACCTTTTTAGTAATTTCCAAATAAAATTGTCTATTATCATTTAGTACTCAGATGAATGAAATTAGGTAAATGTATGGAATTAGGTATTAGTGATGACTAATAATGATCAATATGATGAACAAACAAAGTGCTAAAGTAACTAAAATAGTCCTTGTCCCACACTTTACGAACTTGGCACCTTTTACAATACTGTTTCTGTGTATCTTATTTTTAATGTTTTTTTTTATACTTAAATCAATTAGGTTATTCTTTTTTGCCTGCCGCTGTTATCTTTACATATATATGTTCGTAAAGTGCCTACATAATTAAATTGTGAGTGGCGGATTTCTCTGTAAATAGATAGAGGGTATATTTATAAAAATCAACAATTATAATTTTTAATTTTATTGCTTATTTAAAATTAATTATTAAAAAAAAAGAACATTTTATTTTTTAAACACCTTGGACCACAGACAAAAGGAAGGCTGCTACGACATTTGACCTTTTTCTATGTATATTTTTTCTGGTCATCGACGTCAAATAATGTTTTATTAATTCAAAACATTTCTTTTTTGTATGAGTAGGCAATGTTGTAAAATGAATTACGTCTTGTAGTGATTTCAAAAGTTAAGAACTGAAACAAGTTGCCTACCTACGTGTAAGTAAGATTTTAACTGTATTCAAGTAGAACCACGGGCATAGTTAGTAAATCAATAGATATAGATTGCTGAAACTGGAATCCATACCACAAACATTGAACTTAAGTATTAAATAACGTTAGTACATAATAGTTCTATGACTACAAATAATGAGATTGCCTCCGGGCGAAGAAAGAGGACAGCACTTGCCTAAAAAAATTGTCGTCGTAAAATTGTAGACAAATGAAGGTTTTTTTAAAACCAGCTAAAGATACACAACCAAAAACCGGCTACGTTAGTGATACTT
Organism: Apoda limacodes; assembly: GCA_946406115.1. Lineage (NCBI taxonomy): Eukaryota > Metazoa > Arthropoda > Insecta > Lepidoptera > Limacodidae > Apoda > Apoda limacodes. Next base: position 1,791,320 of record OX291542.1, on the reverse strand, counting down.
ATGTTAATGTTTTGAAGTAATACCTAATGCAAAGATGACTCATATGTCTAGATACTGTGTTCGGGCACACAAAACGAGCCGATCCGAGTACCTTAATTTTCATGTTCTTGCCGTGACACTAGCTAGATCATACGTAATCTGTGCGTCGACGCGAACTGTGTTCCCGCGTAAAGTAATAAAAATGTCGATTTGTGCAATAAAATCGTGCTAAACTATTGACAAAATAAAAGGTTGATATTAAAAAATTACTTTTCACAAGTGACCACACTAATCTGCTTGCTATATTTGAGATACAAACTAAGTTTTCAAAATAATTATTTGCACAACAAACAACAAATGTTTTTCTGTCTGTTTTGCCAAGTCTGCAACAATAGATATTTTTCACCTAACGTTATTACTTACACACATTACACAATTTGAGGTTTATAAAGTATTTATGTATTGATGACCCCTGTAACACATTGTATCTATAGAACATAAACCTTAACCCCGGACTTCTGCAATGTTTAAATAAAAAAAAAAACATAACAATTAGATGTAAATATCAATAGAAAAAGTAGTACGAAATTTATTTATAACCGTTTCTTAAAAAATTTAGATAATTTGAAAAAATATCTTTTTTTACAACGAACTGTGACGTTAACGTCACGCTTTGGACTATTTATATAAAATTTCAACTTTAGTTACCTAATACTAGGTACTTTATTAGCAAGCCGCACACGCGCAATTGGGTGTGTAAAAATATAGGGCGAGTATAATTTGCATTGTTTGTGTAATATTATACCAATAATGTTATACCAAATCTTTTAATTTATTGGTTATTTTTTAAATAATATATATAATCTTTATATTTCCTATGTAAATTGAGATTAAAATACTTCATAGTTTATTAATTAAACTGCCTGGTTGTTTCTCTACCTGAAAGGTCCTAACCTTTAAAGAGGGCAATAGCCTGAAATTTTCTTAGAGTATGTGTTAAGTATGCGGGTTTCCTCACTAATAATAAAAATATAAAAGCAAATGGCAATGAAGGACGGATTTTATTTTGTACACCCATCTATATTTTAGCACTACAGTATATAATATTTGGAACATACATTAAGGTTTTAACATGCATTACCAGGCCATGGTCAGCATGTTGCTACCTTCGTATCAAAGTCTTACGTTCTATCTCAAAATAATGTGTCACCACAGGGGGCCATCGAAAGTGAAAATAAATTGTAGTATCGAATAAAAGTAAGAACTCCCCAATTCGGGGTTATCACGTTAAGGTTGGTAACACCAAAATTACGCACACAGATGTAAAAATGATAGTCGTATTAGCTGATTTACACACACATTGATAGGAACATGACTCGCAGTTCTCCGTTTCATGTTTTTTCGGACACGGTATCTAGACGTATAAGTCATCTTTGTCCTAATGTATCAAATGTGGTTGACTTTTTGTTTTACCACACCTTTTAAAGATCATGATTTCTGTCGTGGCAACTGGCGATATCAAAATGTGTCAATGTGGATACTTTTGATACCAAAACGAACGCACTCTTAATATGTCATTGACATTCAAGGTACCTTAACGAACTTTGCTTCGAATTACCTATGCACGTGTATTCGCGCTACATTTTCCAACACAACACCAGAATTAGAAAATTACTTACCAATAGACGAGCGCGTACGCATAGCTTGGATCGATACAACCCCCGAGTTCGTTCAACTCACCAGATGTGTTAACTGTTTACCCTCGCAACAATAGGATATAATTATTATATTGTATATATAAGTTCAGAAGGAGGGTGGCGTGTGCCGTGTGCCTGCAGCTATGGTGGTGAGAAGTCACTTGTGACCACCACCTTAAACCTTTGGATTTTGCCAAATAATTTTTCAACATTAACGGCAAAAATACTATAAGCAATTGTTAGTTGGCAACATTGTGTGAGTGCGTGTCCCACTCCCACACGTTCTGTTCTCAAAGTTTTAAGAGATTTTTTTTTGCACCGGCCGCTATTGTTTTAATGCTGGCATCCACTGTATAGAACCTATAAAAACGGTACAAAGTTCCTTTTTCAAATTTAAATATTACAAAATGAATACTTCTTTATCTTAATAAGTGTATCTTTAAAACAATAAAATAAATTAACGAGTAAGTCCTCCCTATGTATTCACTAACATAAAATCGCAATAAGGGCCGCGGGGTCGCGGGGTAGCGGGGTCGCGGGGGCGCCGGGAGACCGCTAAATAAATGGCACAATGAGTTTGATTAGGGTATGATAGCACCTGCTCTCATTTATCGGAGGGATGTCTCTTGCGGATACGAGATAGTATGACATTGTAAAATATAGCTTATGCTTACAATCTCAATGTCTCTAATGTCTTTAATTATAGATATTATACTTATGCGTTATAAAGTCGCAACATAAAAATGTATCTTCTATAATATTTGAGTAGTTGTTCAGTATTCCGTAATCGAACACAAAACCTTTTGATTTATATATTTATATATATATATATATATATATATATATATATATATATATATATATAATGTACCAAATTTTAGTGCTGTTTTTAATAAAATGACAGTGAAAGGATCAAAAGGTTTCGTGTTCGATTACGGAATACTGAACAACTACTTGATTAGTAGTAGGTACCTACCTCCGCTGTAACTATGAGGCTGATATGTAAACTAGGGATGAAATATATTAAGTTATAACCTTATAGGGAATTGAATATCATTGTGACAGTTTTTCAAAACTGTTGCCCCCTTTTTGAAATGCAGCTCCAAATTGATCATTATTGGGTTGGATCATGTCAGTTGAGACAGCACCTTTACTACGCATACCAGAAATAAATTATATAGCCGAATTACTTTTGTATTGAGGGCTACGGAACTCTACACTACGCATGGCTTTTGGCCGGATTTTTAACAACTCAATTCAAAATGATTTCCGAACGTAGAATTACTAAGATAATGACGCCCACGCACGATTCTCGTTCTCATCTCACTGGCAGTCGGCCTTTATTTATAATGTTCCTGTAATGGTACAGGCAAGGTTCATGGTACTGGCCACCAACACACGCAAACCCTCAAGAGTACTCAATTCCTAAGAAAAAAATCATTATCTGTGGTTGTATTGTTGGCGCCCAAATTTAAAATAAAAAGTTGCTAATCTGTAAAACGAAATAGATAAAAAAGTCATAATTTATGAATACATTCTAATCTAACTTTTTAAATATGTTACAGTACAATATAGGTAGGTCAGTGTTACTCAGTAGTGAACCATCCGCATTCAATAAAAGGAAACTCGGTACTTATTTGGTATGAACGGATATTAGTGGAAGCGAAATGCGTTGAAAACGAAAGTTGGTATTGAGAGTAAAAGGTTATTTTTTCCGCTTATTGTTTAGCAGAGTTCATCAGATGGTTGGGAGATAACTGCATTTCGTTTTTATACATATTAGGTAACTTTATAATTCGTCTAAAAAATAATTTACCGTTTTATTACGAATTTATAACTTAAATTACTTAATTTATAATTTAAACTTTCGGCTCAAGGTCATGCATTACACGATCCATAAGACAATTTACTGAAACATCTTACTACAAAGAAACCTAGCTAATCTATTTTATATTAAAAAACTAAAGTAAAATCATAAGGTAACTAAAATGTTTTGTTTTTTTATAAAACGTAAAATTATTTTTTTAATAAAATCTTATGATTCAATTAGGAATCTCTTGTGTAAAATCATAAAAAGAAATAACAATATGTACAAAAAACCTTGTTAAGATTAAAGTATGAATTATTTACATCACGAACACAATGTAGAGAGGTCATAAAACATTCATAGTTATATTTTGAACAACGTCAAAGGAATGCTTAAAACAAATTTAGCATAAGCCATCACTATCATCATCACATCCTGGTGACATAACCATACTCTGTACCAACTGGAATGTAAAATAGAGCTTACAGAGCGAGACAGAACTATACAAGCGAGCAGGAAAAAAAATAACGGTTGAATGAAGCCTGTTTCTCGTCACAGGTTCTTTATTTTTTCTTGGTTAGGCGTGATTTTATGTCGTCATAGTTTTTTGTCTATGGCCAGGACTAGTTTTTTTTTTAAGCGACCTGTTTGAACTTTGAACAGCGTTCTCTCGGCTCGAGTTTTGGGAGTCTTCAGTATATTTGTTAGGTTAAAAATTATCGTAACATATATCTAATAATTATTATCATATATGACTCGTCGTGATAATTATCTCGATAATTACCAACACTTATCAAACAAATACATAACTGGTATTATTTTTTAATCTAAAGGCTTCGAACTCTTAGGACAGATGTGACTGGACTCCGAACTCCTAGGACAAATGTGATTGGGCCTAAAACTCCTAGGACTAAAGGGGTTTGTGAAAACTCCTAGTCCTACGCGACAGGTGGTAAGCCCAGCGCGAGCGCCGCAACACGTTTATTTAGATTAATATGACTTGCTGTGTGTCTCTCTCTAAGTAGTAGGTAAATCATCGGATTTAGATAAGTGGTAAAATAACAGACAAATCATCTAAAAATCCTTGGTTTAGGTTCGAAGACCTCCCTCGGTCTCCACAAACACAACTTTACAGACAAACATGATGATTATTCTTTCTTATCATAAAGAAGTCGGACAAACGATATTAAGTGAGGCGTTGTCGACGAGCCGACCAGGATGAAACTTCGAAACCTTGAACGGTTTTTTCGTTATCAAGATGGCGTCTTTCGTTTCCGATTACATCATAAACGAGTCGAAGGAATTTTATCACACAGCATAAGAGAGGCCCAATATTACTAATCTTGATATACTTAATCTGAACCTCCGCGAAATACATAAGTGATCTTCAAACTCATAAAACTTAGCAAAAGAGGTTTCATTCGACTAATGGCACATTTTGACGTTAATTTGATAAAACGCTTTTACAAAAAGTAGCGAAACGCAGATTTTGTACATTTGGCGTAAGTCAGAAACATAAGCAACGTGAAGCACATAATATAATCTTAAACGTGTTTCGGCGATTTCTTATTTCTCTTGAAAAAAACAGCATATAACTCGGAGTTATATAGGTCAGGTGCAGGTGGGAAGCCAAGTCATCTCTAAACATTCCAAACAAAACAGTCGCGCTTGAGAGAGAAGTCGCCGCTATCGATTGGCGAAGAAAGTAAACAGTCGCGTTGCAGAGAGAAGTCGCCGCTATCGATTGGCGAAGAAAGTGAACAGTCGCGCTGCAGAGAGAAGTCGCCGCTATCGATTGGCGAAGAAAGTGAACAGTCGCGTTGCAGAGAGAAGTCGCCGCTATCGATTGGCGAAGAAAGTGAACAGTCGCGTTGCAGAGAGAAGTCGCCGCTATCGATTGGCGAAGAAAGTGAACAGTCGCGTTGCAGAGAGAAGTCGCCGCTATCGATTGGCGAAGAAAGTGAACAGTCGCGCTGCAGAGAGAAGTCGCCGCTATCGATTGGCGAAGAAAGTGAACAGTCGCGTGGCAGACAGAAGTCGCCGCTATCGATTGGCGAAGAAAGTGAACAGTCGCGCTGCAGAGAGAAGTCGCCGCCATCGAGTGCGGCCGTGGCTCCGAAAAGCCAACCATCATTTTATTTTCGCAGGAAGGCATCATACCCAGTTAGTTTACAAGTTTTGGTCAACGCCATTGAGTTTCCTTCAGTACACTTATGTGTTTAGTTTTACTGAATAGGTCGTGTTTTGTTCGCAGCTTCAATGAGTTTATTCAGCTACGTTAAAATACATAAATCTGTAAGACGCATCTCTATAGTTGCATTATTTCCATTAAGTGCATAATGACAACTCCTAGTGACTTATAAAGTCCTAGTACATCAATCTAACAAACACACAAAATCTTCATAGAATAAAGAAATACAATATAAATATACATACATAGAAATAATAAGAATATCTATCTAGGGCTATATCATCAATATAAATCAATATTTTAATAGCAAAGATGCAGTCAAAAGATTAACTTCGAGCCAGGACTTGAACCTACACAACAGTGTACAAAGTACGACTTAGCTTAGGGTTCTTGAATAGTATGGAAGTAAATATTTGTTCGTTATCAATACTTGTCAATCAATACAGTTTTTTTTGAAAAATGGAATGCCCATTTAGCGTTACCTGATTTTAACTGTAAAATACAACCTAAATATTCAACAAGATGTCGAGTGAACGAAATGGTCGATAACTTTGATGGCCCGTCCGTCTGCAACACGTAACACGTGGTGTCAATAAGTTAAACGGTAGGTAACTTTAACTGGTCGATTGTCCTAAAAGGGATGTTTACATAACGGTTTAAACCACGATACGGTGTTGCTGTGACAGATTCTGCTCCTGATATTTAAGCTTTGTGAGTCCCTGACTAGAGAATACAATCCCGGGATCCCGACCGTTTTCAGACCCGATCACCTCATATACTAATATTGTTCTCTCGTGTCTCACTCCTTATTGCGACAACATCTTCGAAAAATATTAAATATCTTACCTATTATGCCGTTTTGTGCAGTTAAGTTTAAGTCCTATCACATTGTGTTACGAACCTCGCTTATCAAATGTGCTCCATGTGATCTCCATGTGACGTTCTCGAAACGATGAACAATAAGTATTACTTGTAGTTGTAGTGCTGTGTTAATTTGTTGAATGCATTCAAAAATGTATCGATAACTGTCTCAACAGCAACGACTAAAACATTTGATAATGTTCATAACAAATGTAACATTTTCTGTTTTTTATAATATCGATTGTTTAAAATTATTATATTTTAAGATATTTCTTTAAATTACAAACTACATTTATAGTTTCGATTTAAAATAGTTTTATTCACCGATGATGCATAGTCGAAATATTTTTATATATTTTTTTTATATTAGTAAAATATTTAACCACATTGTTTAATCCCGGCGTAGTCCCGGGATCCCGGGATTACGCATAAAAAATCCCGTAATCCTGGGATAGTTAAACATGCTCGGGATTGTATTCTCTCTCCGTGACTGATTGAGGTGTCAATTGTTATCATAATTGTCTGACTCATGTAACTGTCTTCCTCGGGTCTAAACTGTAATGGTGCCCACATTATTGGTTGATTTTGATGTCGTCACTGTTTTGCTAAAATAATATATTTTTTTTTTCATTACAGTTACTCTTAAATAGTGTCGTAATCATAATTACTGCCGCGGGCTTTTTCTTTGTTAAATTTACTTTGCTCAAGGCGGAAGGAAGCGGAAGTTCATAGAAGTCACGGGTGGTTATCGCATTTTATGTACTGTCAATTCTATCAGATATGTCATTGGATATTTCTAAAAGCTGTCCAGTTCAAAATATAATCTATGCGAACACTACAAGCTAGCAATTAGTTTTAACTTCAGCCAAAACTTTTTAATTCATAAATTCGTTAGATATTTAGCGCAATCTAGCGGTGAGGTTGTCTGTTCTTCTTTTCTCGCCATTTCAATTGTGTTTTGGTGAGTTTATTTATTTTTTCATCTTGTATTTTTATTTATTTACAGCCTCAGGCCTCTAATAGAATCTCGTAAGTTATTTCATCCTTACCACCCTTAATATTAAATCAATCAATATTCTGATGTACATATGATTAAATAAATAATCTGACACACAATAACTCTCTGATCTCGAACATGTATATATTATCTGTGAAAGAATGCATTCGGCTTGACCAATGTAAAACCAATGATTGCAATAACATATTACTGTTGCAACAACTGTCAAAACCTGGTTAGCAACTTGCTCGTAGAGAGGTCGCCTCAAGTCGCTTCGTGCCCGTGGGGGTGGGGAAGCAGCGGCCAAATTTTTTGAGATTACAATTAACACATCACGAACTGAACAGATTTGGGCAAGAGTGGAATTTCTGCTTTCTATGTACAAAATTTAAAATTTGGCGACAAGTTCTAAATTCAATTCCTAATCCAACTTTTTTCTGACGGTGAACATCCAAGTTCTAGATTAAATGTACTAAACTGTTTCGACCATAAGTAAAACTCTCCTTTCTATTTGCCAAAATTCCGTAAGAAGTATCCGCCTAATTCTTTTAAACCTCAACTCATTCTACTCTAACCGTTTACTTTGTCTGACGGTGAAACTCCAACTGCAAGTTCTAAATTTAAAATTAAAACTTATTTGAAACCTACTTTCTATTTACAAATTTTAAAATTTCTTCACTAGTCTGTCTGCCTAATTCAAAATACAAACTTCAACGTATATTCTAACCGTTACTTTTTTTTCTGACGGTGAACCACCAAGTTCTAAGTTTGAAATGTTCTAAACTGATTTGGTCATAAGTTGAATATCTGCTTTCTATTTACAAATTTCAAAATTTAGTGACTGGTGTCTAGTTCTGAATTTAAAACGTTACCTTTTCTGACGGCTAACCTCTAGGTTCTAAGTGAATTCTAAGATTGGACTGTAGATGGAATCTCTGCTTTCGATTTACAAATTTCAAAATTTAGTGGCCAGTATCCATCCAGTACTAAATTCAAATCTCAACTGATTCCAACCGTTACTTTCTTCTGACGGTGAACTTTCAAGTTCTAAGTTTAAATTTAAATCAGTCGCAACGTGCGCTGAATGGGGCGTCTAAACTCGTGTTTCCGAACAGTTATTTATTAGCTGACGTTTTAAATTTAGAATTCTTGAAACTATTCGCATATTTTTTTATCATAATGTATTGTTTTACATCGTATGTGACCGTAATACGAGATTCTGAGATTAAATCATTATTTGACTTTAGAAAAAAATACTGTTAGATTTCAGTATGCTAATAAAATACTTTCTTCTTTGTTAAGTTACACATAAGTTAGTTATTCAAAAGATTCGGTTTTACTTTTAAAAAATGTAATGGACTTGTGTGGGAGTGAGAGACCATTAGAAAAGGATAGCGGGTAACGGCCGTTTAAGCCTGTTCTTTAGACAAGTTCTTTTTATAAGACAGTGATTTTATTTCTTTGGTCCTTATTCGTTCCCATGTCGAGATTTTAGTTTTTCTTTATAAACTTAGTTTGGTAGTAGATTATTAAACATCAGATCCCAAGTTCCGTGGATTCAACTTGTGTTTCACAGCGTTACCCACAATGTATTCTTCCGTTTTTATTTTTCAACAAATAAAAAATAATTAACTAATTAATTTAAACATGAATTTATAACGCTTTTTTTTAAGCTTGCTTGATTAATTTTATATTTTTAACAAATTTAATTCTTTTTTAATTGTTTTTAGTATCAGATTAACTAGTTACCCAATAATTACTAAATTAAATCTAAAATACTAAATTATTAAATGGAGTTGCTACATCGATCTCTTCTTGTATCTTGTGGGCTCCTTAATTTGTGGGCTAGGAATACCTTTTAATTTTGTCTTTAGGAGTTCGATATACGTAATTATAAGAAGCAGTGACACAGTAGGTATAGTCTACTTCTGTGACCGACATTGCTTCTCTCGTACGCTACGTAACCGACAAATTACTGCGTGTAGACGTACAAGTAGATACACAAGGACGACGACCCTCCATTACAAACTTACATTTGCACTTGGTCAAAAACGTGAACTTAAATCAAGTCATCTAAGACCAAGATATAATAAATATTTTTCTTTCTATATAAGGAATCGACAGTATGATTCGTTTTATAAGAAAAGGTATTTTATTGTGTATTAAAATAAATATATTATTTTTTGTTTGTTTTTTTTTTTTATTATATTGTGTCTATAGGACGTATTACTGTTATGTTTTCTGTGGTCTATAGTATCAAATAAAATAGTCTATTTTTGCCTAATAAGTTATTATCTCTATAAAAGAACTGCCAATTCCTATAAAATCGTTTGCACTGCCGCGGTTTCGGAGAATTCGGGTTCTTCAAGGGAGTTACTAGATTAAGCTAGGTCGACATTTGACAACCCTAGAGTTATTAATGCCCATTTTGTTATTTATATTATTTAGGTTTTGGCTACGGTGACAGCTCCACATCAGGCGAGCCGTTAGATTGGTTTCCACCTTAGTGATGTAAAAAAAACCCTTAACAATACTAAGACATATTTTATTAGATCTCAAATATATCTCCGGTGCGTGTCCTTGTGTAGCTGTAGATATAAGTTTGTCGCGCTGCTGTGCTATGTTTATTATTCTTTATCAAAGCCCGCAGGATGTCGGCAACTAGACGCGTGTGTGTGTGTGTGTGTGTGTGTGTGTGTGTGCGCGTGTGTAACATAACATACACGGAACGCGCCCGTGTGTTACTTTATCATCTAAAGTTTGTTAGGTATTAATTATATTCGCTGTTCTAATATGTGGTTATACTTAAGTAGGAAAAATATATAGTTGTATGCCTATGATGGCGTCCAAAGGAATAGGCCGTATGCCAAAAAGAAGGAAGTTATATCAACAATTGAAAATGCACAGTTCTAAAAGATAAACAAAATATTGTTTTGTGTATAACTCCATAGCAATAAAGATTTTTAAAGAAATCTGATCTATATTAAGCGCAAAATAAAACTATTTAGAACACTTTAAGTGATTTTATAATACATTAAAATCATATGCATTATATTAAATTTTCTTTGCCTTTGCGCTTTTAATTTATCAATTATTTTCTCAAAATAAACAGAAAGAAATCTCTAAGTAGTTGTGGTTTTATATAAAACATTTTCTATGTATGAACTTTTCCTGAAACTTTGTCTAAAAAGTAGTCATAATAATTTGATGAATTATGATTTGAATAAAGAACGTTATGATATTCTCTGTTCTGGATATATTTACCTAACTGTTTCCCCGGTTTTACCCACGAAAGCTGCTGTCGCGGGAACTTGCGATTGAGTTTAATTAATCGTATCCTATGCCTATGTGGCCGGCCTGTCCGGCCCTCAAGGAAATCTGTTAACAGATAAGATTATTTAAAGGATATGTCCCTGGGAATTTCGTAATTTTATTTGTCGCATAACAATGCTTGTAACAGCTTCCCGGCACACCGAGCAAACCAATTTTAAATTGTTAAATATTTATTACCTACCTTAAGAAATTTAGTGCCCCAAATTTTTGCACCTTTAAGTTTTAGCCCCCTTAAATTTGCACCCTCAAGCCTGCATATCCCATGATCTTTGCATCGCGGAAGCTTGAGAAAGAAAAAAAAATAACAATAGACAATCAGATGATCCAGATTCGCACGGGAAATACGCACGCCTTTTGTCGAATCGGCTGAGGTCACGACCTTTTTGTATGTTGCAGCGTTCGAAAATTAAAAATATTAGTTTATTTTATTAATTTATGTAGTCTTCATTTGTCTAAATGGTCAGTTTTAACTTTAATAAACCTCCTTATGTCAAGTTTTACTTAAAAATCTGTCTTCTATCGAGTCGACTATTATATTTAAGCTAACTACCATTGATACATTTATAAAAAAATGTCTGTCAGCGGACCTAAACTCCTAAACGAATTTTGGCGAGAATCACAATATGTCTGTAAGTTTATATAAGTTTTATTTATAGTTAGATGGTCAGCAGTTGTAGTACAGTAATAAATATTATTTACATAACGTTCTCTTTTCAAATTTTAGTCGATATTGTAATAACGGACGTGTTTGCTTCAGTAAGATGACGTCATTTTAACGGTTTTCGCGTGGTTGTGCTCTGTGCGGCTGGCGTGTTGCGTTGTGTTGTGTTGCGCTAATCAGCGGCCGCGATGCATCTGTCGATTGTCGTGTTGTGACTCGTGTCGGCACAATGCCTTCTTCAGTCAATTCGTTACAGAGTCGACGTTGACTGGCAGATATCTCTTTTAGCAATAAGATTGTCTATTGGTATATTAGTACAACAGAAATATTTTTTATCCCAATTTCATGAAGATGCAAACAGGAAGACGGCGATATTACAATCCGTCCTTATGTCACATAATGATGGCGCCTCAGGATTAGGATCGATTCTGATGCTTTTTACAGTTGGGTACCCAAGCTTACCCAAGCTCACTCACAGAGAAGCTCGGAACTGTTATAACAAAGTAAATACAATACAGTCATACACAACATTAACACGGTGGTGGCCGAGGGGCGACTGATGAACACTGTTGGCAACTCAGTATCAGATTTTCGGGCAAAATAGATTTTAAAAAAGGGCTTTAGAAAAGAAGTCGTTTGTATGAACAATTTTGTATGTGTACTTGATAAATATATGTACTATTAAAATATGTACAGCCTCAAATTGTTAATGTATGACAAAGACAAAAGCGGAAGAGATTGAAAGTAAAGCGGCTACCTGACTCTACGATACATGTACAGACGTACACACTGATTAATTTGAGCTAGTGTGTGGCCCGCTTGAGTGCGTTAAGTTTTATTTCAGGCATTAGTAAGTTAACTTTACGCGATTTTGGGGCTATAAATTAGACTAGGGGCTAAATAAATATATTAAGGGCTGCAAAAGCATAGATCTAGAACCAAATTGACATCAAAATGCAGTTAAGAAATCTTTTTTAGGGTCTCCACATCTTTAATTGTACTGAAGAATGAAATTGTAGACTTAATTCTACGTTTAGGTCTACTTGCGTGAGGTGTTGTGAGATAGGTCTACAAAAATGCATCAGCGGTGTCTAAATCACTTTTTCTCTAATTTATTACTATTGGGCATTGCTATTCGGTTTCAAAGTTAAGAATGTGTGCCGCTAACTGGCTAATCATGTGTTTATAACACTTCGCCATACAAACTCTCGATTTTTGTAGCCATAAAAAGTAAATATTTTTTTTCAACAATGTGTAATAACATTGTCGAAAAATTACATAAAACTTGATACAGGTCCCACGACATTCGCTATAGTTACTAATATTGGTACGTTTTCAGTTTCGGCGAGTCATCTTGTTACCACCTTTTCTACCGGATGTATAAAATAGCCATTTTAAGGATCCTCGTGCTACTTCCGGTCGCCGGGCGGTGGCTTATTCTATTGTCTATTAAATGGTTAGTAAGGGCATACACTTGTGTTGTGGTCAAGGTATAAGAAATGGGGTTATAGAAAAAACAAGTGGTAGTTTCAAAAATAATGTTTCCTGTCTTAAAGACTGGTCTCGGGTTTATGTTCGCTTCCCAGTATTTTTGTTTGTCACCTCGCGCCCCGAACCCCGAACCCTGCACCCCGCACCCCGCCCCCGCAATACAGCTGAGACTCTAGACAAGGACAAGCATGGCTATCATCAATGGAATCGGAAAGTCATCTTGATACCTCCAAGTTTATACCTATCGCTTGTGGATTACCACTCACACTAAGGTTAAGATTTTCTATTGTTGCACTCACTGCTAGAATTTGTTAATTGACGCACTTTGCTCTAACTAGTACTCCAGACAGTCCTTACACCTTTTGTAGTTTTGTGTAGGGCTCATTCAAAAGACAAACGTCCACCCACCACCACCATCCACCAAAACCTTTATATTTTTTAAACCTTTATTATTACAGTTTAAAAACCACTGCAGCACTGGTACATCTGTAATACCATGGCAGTACTGTTACATCTGTGATATCACAGCAGCACTGGTACACCTGTAATACCGCCGCATCACTGGTAAATCTGTCATACCACTGCAACACTGGTACATCTGTGATACCACTGCAGCACTGGTACATCTGTGATACCACTGCAGTACTGGTACAACAGATAAGTTCGATGAATGTTTAAGTGGTTGTGATTGCATGGACTCCTTGATGATTGACAGCAGATCCTAGTTACTTAGTTTGACGTTTATGATTTCTAGAAAAAAAAACCCTAAGCATTTTAAAAAGGATTTAAATATCTTAATTTAAACGCACGACGCGCCATCCAAATTCGTTTCAGTTTAAAGCGTTCGAAACAAACAAAACACGTGCATATTTTTATTATAAACCCAGTTTGAAGTTCCGGTAACATCTCAAGGGCAGCGATTAGTTAAGGTTATTTTAAGAGTGTTGCCAACCTCTGGATTTAAGCTCTTTTAGTCATTAGTTTATCAGATTGTAGAAACTGCTAGTCTAAGATCAATAATTAGGGAGATATAGCTCTTTATAGTTTGACAGCTGTCATCAAAAATAAAGCTCTTAATGAGATCTATCATTTCTGCAAGGAAACTGCTAGTCTAAGATCAATAGTTAGGGAGATATAGCTCTTTCTAGTTTGACAGCTGCCATTGAAAATAAAGATCTTGATGAGACCTATCATTTTTTCAAGGAAACTGCTAGTCTAAGACCAATAGTTAGGGAGATATAGCTCTTTATAGTTTGACAGCTGTCATCAAAAATAAAGATCTTGATGAGATCAATGATTTTTCTTATTTGACAGCTGTCATTTGCTATAATATTGAAAATAAAAAACGAATTTAAACGCTCGACATATCCCACCAACCGCACCAGTTGTGCCGCTCAGTTGGTCGGTGGGGAAAAACTATCTTTTCATCGTCAATACATCGAAATACAAACACACGTCAATCTTCTTAGATCGTACGGAACTCCTTCTCGCACTTCGCCGGTTTCTTTTTGTATTTTTTTCCTCGATTGTACTATAAAACATTTGAACGGTGCCATGGTAGTGCTAGCATTTGTAAACAGCACTACCAGTAGTGCGGCTGGTAGTGCTTTCTGCAATAAACGTGTATTTTCGCTTTAGATGTCGAGCGGTCGAGTTTGAAAACTTTATATTACTTAAGTACCTACTTGTTATATTTTTTTTACTTTTTTTTTTGGTTTGGAAGGGAGCTCATTCCCCAATCCAAGCGTTCGCGGGAGGAAGTTTCTCTGAAACCACACTGTACAAAAAAAAAGGTTTTTTTTCACTCACGCGAACAGTTGTCAAGTCACATCAATTACAAATGGCGGGTGGCGGGGGGTTGCACAGGGCCACGATTTGGTGTTGCTAGTGTAAAAAAAATACCCATTGAGAGGCAAATTTAGAAAGTGGTACGATTAAAATGGCAGTACGATTTAAAGAAAAAGTGAAATATTTAAAACGCATTACCAATTTAACGATTTTTTTTCAATACCATTTATTTTTAAATATTATCTGATTGTGTATGGGTAGGAGTTAATTCTTATTTACTATTTTATCATTTTAAATATTTCTCAATGTTTTTAAATACTATTTTGGATGACAGCTGTCAATCTATAAAGGACTATATCTCCCTAACTATTGATCGTACGTAAGTAGTTTCTGTACGGAAATGATAGATCTCGTCAAGACCTTTATTACAGATGACAGCTGTCAAACTATAAAGGACTATATCTCCGTAACTATTAATCGTATGCTAGTAGTTTCCTCACAGAAATGATAGATCTCATCTAGAGCTTTATTTCAGATGACAGCTGTCAAACTAGAAAGGGTTATATCTCCGTAACTATTGATCGTATGCTAGTAGTTTCCTCACATAAATTATAGATCTCATCAAGAGCTTTATTTCAGATGACAGCTGTCAAACTAAAAGGGGCTATATCTTCGTTTCTTTTGACCGTAGGCTAGAAGTTTCTTCACAGAAATGATAGATCTCATGTAGATCTTTATTCCAGATGACAGCTGTCAAACTATAATAGGCTATATCTTCGTAACTATTGATTGCAGTCTAGTAGTTTCTTTACAAAAGCGTTAGATCTTATCACGATCTTTATAACACATTACACATCTTTATTTTATTCCTATAAACAAATTTAGGCGGGCAGAGCCGCGGGCAAAAGCTAGTAATTTTCTTTTTTTAATGCATTTTTTTTTTCCAAAGCGAGCTCTGATAATTGTTTACAACTTGCATTTGAATAACTCCTATGTTGTCGTCTATTTTTATGTATCGTTTACTTCTTTTATTCATTAGTTGGCTCGAAGTTTCTACCGACACCTCACTTTAATGTTTTTAAGAGACGTATGAGCGACACAGGATTTTTCAAATTCTTATAAATTTTTGAATGCCAAGATATCAGAACAATATTGGTTCTGTGACGTTTGTCAAACACGCTCAATATTTTTATTAAATATATAAGGTACAAATATATAAATTTCATCTTTTAAATCAACTGAATCAGCTCCTGTGAGTTAGTTTAACTAGATACGGCCAGTAGTTCAATTCTTAAAAAAAAATATACATGGTTGAACTACTGCAACAAAAAAATCCCATTTGTTCAACGGTTGAACTAATTGGGTGTTCTAGCGGGAATGACCCGGATCCCAATGCTCTTAGAGATAGAGAGGGGAGTGTTCTGGAATTGTGGGACCACAGTAAATAGGGTTTTCTTAGCGGTGAACGCGCTCACTTGTGTCTTTGTACGGTTGAATCGGACCAAGTTTTCTCGTCCCCAGTCAGAGACCTTGGACAGAGTGATCTCGATTTGAGACACAAGTTTTTCACGTTTTTCCTCCACAACGGAACGAGGGTTGCTTGCTCGACCCGTGTAATAAGCGTCTCCAGTACTGACATCTGCATAGCAATGTATGTTGTTGATGTCCAACAAGTCATTGATATGCAGTACAAACAGCATAGGAGACAGCACAGAGCCTTGCGGGGGACACCAGTATTAATGTCCATGCTATCAGAGCAACTACGGCTCGTATGCGTCTGCCGGACAAAAAGCTAGCAACCCATTTACACAAACCCTCGAGCAGTCCGTAAGATGGCAACTTCGATAGAAGACTAGTGCCAGACCCGATCGAACGTCTTCGCTATGTCCACTACGCTACATGCCAATGCCTCCCCTGACTCTCAGTGGCTAGTGCCCGTCGGTGTGTAAGATACACTAGAAGGTTAACAGTCGAGCGACCGTGGCGAAAGCCATATTGGCGGTCACTGACCAGGTCGTGTTCTTCTAGGTATCTTAGAAACTATGTGTTGATCACAAGTTCCATCACCTTGGAGATAAGAGAGGTAATAGTGATAGGCCTGTAATTCGATGGATCTGATCTATCGCCCTTTTTAGGCACCGGGTGCACATTCGCAGTCTTCCATGGAGACGGAAATTGCCTCGTGCGTTAGGAAAGCGCGAAGAGACGCGTGAGTACAGGACATAACTCAGGAGCACACTGCTTAAGCACCACTGCTGGTATAGCGTCTGGCCCACTCGACTTATGAACGTCTGGAGAAAGCAACGCCCGCCGGACCTCCCTCTGCGTTATGAAGATTTCTGGCATGGTCATTCCGCACCACGGTATATCAGGTGGTATAGTGCCTTCGTCGTTCATATTCGAGTTGGAGACTGCCAAATAGATCGGCTTTCTCTTTTGCTCTACGGGCCAAGTCGCCATCGGTCTTTCGCAGGGGAGGTAACGACGACTGGCAGAAGTTCCCCTCGGCAGCTTTAGCAAGCGACCAGAAGGCACGACTCCCAGTGGATAGCTCGCAAGTCGCCCACCTATTTTACAGATGAATTGCAATTAGGCTCTGAATACCATCTTTTAAGAAATGTTATTCGACCTTAAATTTTTTTAGAATATTGATCTATATACGTGCGACACTCAGAATGTTTTGAGCAACTAAAAAACTAACTTCTATGGATAAAATATTTTAATTAAATCTTTTTAAAGAACCCTCCACCAGCCTGTATACAACAATACAAATGTTTTATGCGTTTGAACAAATTTTCGAACTTTTTTTCCAGTCCGCGCAGAGACCTTTTCCACAGCCTTCTCGAATGCGATAAAAACTGTATCCGTTTCAGCTGATTTTTTAATTTAGGAAATAAAAAAAAAGTCACACGGTGCCAGATCAGGATTGTTAGGAACCTCGAAGTAAGGACTCAAGACTCTGACCGGTGTGGTGTTCAGGACGTCCTTCTTTTTGAGCGCTGAGTGCGCGGGCGCGTTGTCATGGTGAAGCAGTACCTCTCGGAGCCCGGTGTTTGGTCGCTTGTTGCTCATTGCAGACAAAAGTTCTAGTAGGCATTTTGTGGTATACCATTCGACGTTGATGCTGGTTTGGTCTCGTAATGGAATTGAAACCAGATACCCCGTCAAAGCTAAGAAACTAGCGATCTAAATTTTCCCTGCGCTTCTCGATCGCTTCACTTTCGTAGGCGTTAGTTCGTTTTGAAACAGCCAAACTGTCGCCTGACCCTTTGTATCTGGATCGTATAGATAAATTCAGGATTCGTCACCTGTCACAATGTCATAAACGCCCCGAGACAAGCCTCTTCAAATTTTTGAATCATATCACGGCACCACTCCGCACGGGCCTGCTTCTGAGCTTCGGTGAGGTTGTGCGTCACCCAGCGCGAAAATATCCCCCTCACGCGAAGGTGCGCGTGTAGAATCTTGTGAACGCTTCCCGAACCAATTGTAGTGTATGCTGAATCTCTACGTATGTAAAACTTTCTCCCGTGACAGCCGTCGTAGGACGACCACTCCTTTGTTCATCGCCCACTCAGATCCATTTTGAAATGAGATACTTCAACGATGGGCTGTGAGAATTGTCGACAATCCCAAACTCACTTGCGGTATCGAGCCCCTAAGTCTGAGGAGAGCCTTTGCCTCCCTGTGTGTAGAACACCACACCGCTTGTACAATGGGTTGTGTTCTGAGGAATTGTTTGAAATGATGCCCACGGCTACTTTCTACTATCGCACCGCTCGCCATCGGCAGGGAATTCATTCTCACACTTTAGAACCGAAATGGTCGCGTACAGTGCGGTTTCTGAGAAACTTCCTCCCGCGAACGCTTAGATTGTGGAATGAGTTCCCTTCCAAGGTTTTCTCTAAGGACTACAGGAAAGAACCCCATTCTTCAAAAAAGAAGTTATTAGATTTCTGAAGGGTCGGCAACGCGCGAGTGATGCCCTTGGTGTTGCAAGCGTCCATAGGCTACGGTGACCGCTTACCATCAGGCGGACCGTAGGCTTGTTTGCCACCTTAGTGGTGTAAAAAAAAAAAAAGACACGATAATTTAATTTTACTCTCAAAACAATGTGAAGAGAAATTCGAAATTCGATCAATGGTATTTTTACTTTTAAATAACCAATTTTTTTCAAAATATACACAAGTGGTTAGTGCCTTATTGATAAAAACTTTTTTTCGCAAAACTTTCTGCGGTATATTTTATTGTTGTTACCTACGCTGCTGTATCATTCGTGATTGACTTGCGCTCGCCGCTCGCCGCTTGAAAAGTGACTTTAATGGAGATACTGAAAAAGTATCAGCTTATCAATAATAGCTTCTGCTAGCGGCTTTGCCCGCCCTAAATCTCGTTATCAGCGTTTAGTTTATTACGGTAATTCCTCAATTATAGAAAAAAACCAACAATCAAATCTTTCCTCTTTAATGGCACAATACATTCGTGTCTGTGAAATCATGGAAATACACATACAAAATTTCAACCCAGTCGGTCAAGCCGTTAAGTAGTTGACATACCGACAGCAGCTCCACCTACCGGGTCCAACGATGTTTTAGGGAACGTAACGACCCGACACACACGCCACCACCGCAGAGACACTTTAAGAGAGCATATAGTTAGTCAATAAGCACTATTTATTTTTATAGCATCGTATCAATATTGTGAGTAATACTATATATAGTCTACGTATATATATAGTGACAGACCTCCATCGGTACGGGTACGGTACGCGGTACGGTCGGTCGGGCGCCCTCCCGCATCGTGTCGTTTGTTCGTTACTCAACACATGGCGTGTTCAAACTCACTCGAACATGAAATTTGCATGACGGTGCTCGATGTGTTTAGTCAAATATTATTTTTCGAACATTTGCTTCAATTAGACTACTATTGCGTGGTTCTTATTTATACCTTAGTCTAAGGACACATGTTGAGCCTAAATAACTATGCCTCGATATGTTAGCCAGTTTTCTACTTAAATATAAACTGGCTCAATCAACTGTTTGTTCTGTTTGTGTGAACAGCCAAGAACAAAATATTTACTTACATGTTTCATGTTATGTAGTTTGGCTATGTATTCTCGACTAACCGTTTGTTATAATAATAAATATAAATATTTAAAATATATTGTATTCAAAAATCGTTTCGGTACACCTAGTAGGTCACGGTCAGCCCCAGACGATACCGACACGATATTGGCGCCTGCGGGCAGAAAACCTAATACATTGAATACTAAATACTTTCATACTGTGTCGTATCGTTATCGTTTCGACGCCGTACGTCGGACACAGACGACAACATAGTACGGGTGCCGGGTGAGAGTATGTATGTATGTAGCGGTATAGGTATAGGTATAGACATAGTAGTTACTTTTATAGACGCGTGCGAGGAACTTAAACAGCAGGAAATATTAAGTCATAACTTTAATAGAATCCAAACGCTGCTGTGAGGTCACCAGTATGTATGTCGGTCGGTAACGGCTCGGTGTCGGTGTCGTCTGATGTGAAAGGAACCTTTTCTGGATAGATGCCAAAGGTTATAATTTTTCTTAGCGTAGTAAAAAACTTAGCGTAGCCATGAGCCTGGCCTGTCCTAGTAGTACCATAAAGTATGTTTGGGTCATGCTCTGCACGACTTACAAACATGATGAATCGACGTTTTCAGTAATATAAGCATTGAGTTAAACAAAAATATAACTGGCTACATAGTATATAAGTGGCTACATAGTATATAAGTGGCTACATAGTATATAAGTGGCTACATAGTATATAAGTGGCTACATAGTATATAAGTGGCTACATAGTATATGGTCTGCCATTTACTAAAAAACCTAAATCCTCACTAGTTTTGTTTTTAAAATAGACCTCAGTTTTTCGGATCCTTTTTGTAAACTTGCATTAAAATTTAAAGTCTACATCACATTCTACACGAAATAAAAAACAAAAAATAGAGCCATAGAGCCCCGACAAACGTACGATAAACAGACAGACATACAAAAGAGAGACTCCGTTTTTGTTATTTAGGTAGGGAACCCTAAAAATCTGTTGAATGTGTGATGTAGTACCTAGATATATGACATGGACAGACAGGAACGAGGTGGCCAGTGACTACAGGCCGGATTCAAGCGTGGCTTGTTAAGACCCTTCTTTTTAATATTAACTTACTTAAGAGAGCGAAGGAAGTCATGTTGGTTAGTTGTGTAAATGCATTATTTTATCTGATGTCATCTTCTTCAGTTGCGTCATTGCGTAGGTAGGTGTATACGAGATCTGGATTTGTATACTTTCGTAGACCTATACTTACGTTGCAATCTAGGTAGTAATTAGGCAAATCGCTAGGTAGGTAGGTTTTTCTTTTAATATAGACGTAAGTGTATATATCACAACACCCACATAATGTGGACAGCCTCGTTTCACCAACCACTTTAGTCCTGCCGCATGTCGCCTGCCAGATATGAGACGTGACACATGAGGTGAGCCTGTCGTCGCAATACTGTATCTGGTTTATCTGTTCTAAGGTGGTCTAAAATATGCTTTAAAGAAATAAGTGGTAAAATAAAAAACCATCAGAGACAATATAATATATCCTCATTGCCAGTTGATAGCTAACGTAAGATAAGGATTGAGCACTGCAGGTGGAAGAGACGTAAGTAAACCATAAGTTGTTAGATGTAAACCGGCAAACTCAGCCAACAAGTAGGTACCAAGTTTTCGATACCTCATTGAAGTCGGGGGACTACAAAAAAGGGAGCAGTTGTGAACATTGTTTATCACGGGGTGGTAAAACACACGAGGTGGGAATGTCTTTCATCCCGAGTGATACATAGTGCTCTACACTAGAAATGTGAGGATAATAAAATATAATTATATAAAGTTTTAATTTACTCAACAAATATTAATTCACTTTTATAAACATAGATGGCGCTGTACCGAATAATTACAAGCCATGGTTATGTTTTACAATCACAGATAGCATTGTACCAAATAAAAAGAAGCTACTATGTTTTTTCGTCAGCTTTTAAATAGAAAGTGCTTTTTATTCATCTTTCTTTTTTCTATTCCTTCTTCCCTCTAAACGGGCAAGAAAGTTATAATCTCTGCAAACACGTACTTTCAACCCTATTTTTGACTATGCATGAAGGTTCTTCCAGAGCATGTGTAGTGTAAAACATTTACTTGCAAGTTTCCTACGTTTCTTCGATAGTAAAACGATAATTTTTCAAAATTATACTTATATTTTTATTTATTTCGTTCTAAACGTAACCTAAATGTCGTGTCTGTCTGTATCATATCTTCAGAAGTATTAATTTAAGTATAAAGCTTTGGTCATTGTAATCGGCGCAGTTTGTTATTCTACATATTTTTTGTGCGTAAATGATAATCTGTGATCCCTCTCAACGAACTCACCCTTGAGTTTGTATGGACAATGCACAATGCGCCGGCATCGTCGCTGTCGCCGCATCGATCGGTAACGGTCTCCGTGCAGGAGTGCAGACCTCGCCTCGCTGTGTGTGGCGCCACTGTGGTCTGTGGAATTATTGTTTACCAGTATTATGTGCATAACTTTATAATACTGTCTAATCAAATCACGTACGGCTTGACTGATAGCTGAAATTTGACGGGTAGATTACTTATGGATGTAGATTGACATCCACCTAGTGAGGGTTCCACGACAGGGACGGATAAAGAGTCGGACGTCATACATCGGGATTTCTCGTGACCCGTTAAGAAACTGCCCGGGATAATCCCGGATGCAATCCGTCGCTCAAACAAATCTACTACATAGGATCCGGAATTATTCAATCCGCAAATGTGAAATTCGTCACATTTGCGTTTTGGTTAAGAAGGGGCATAAAACCAGACACATTTTAGTAGTATGGGCTAAAAACGTTTATTGCTAATAACTCGTATATTTACCACTTGTATTTAAAATTTGCTAATAACAGCCCTAGGTATTGTATCAAGGTTATGTTTGATTAAAGTTTCAACTAAATAATATGTACCGTTGTAATAATAAATTGAAAATTGAAAACCAAAGTAACGATAGAAAAAAATCATTAATTTTTTTCTATCGAGAATTTTTTGTTGCATTATGTTTTTGCTAATATCAGACCTTAAAATTATAATGCTGTATCCAAATGCTTTTTTATTTTTTATTTGGACTTGATTTACTTACTACAAATTCAATTCTACTTTGGGCTATTTTGTTTTATATTAAGAACTAATAACAATGTGCTTCAACGCTTCTGAAAAATCATGTTATGTTCTTTTTGAAGTCTGTTTGATTTTTTTGTTAAAAGTTCATTCAAAATAAAAAATAAATAAAACAAAAGTGGCGACAGTGAAGAGTCACGAGAAGTGCGACAGCAAAGACACGACCGCCTATGACTCTTCAGAAGCATGTTTTTAAAGTGACGACAACAAAGACACGACTGCCTATTACTCCCAGAAGTCTGTTTTTAAAGTGATGGCAACAAAGACACGATCGCATATGACTCCCAGAAGTCTGTTTTTAAAGTAACGGCATCAAAGGCGTATTACCTAGATCTAAGAATTTTTATATGTTTTTATTATTTTATATGTTATTTTCTAAAATCCTCATTTTACTGTGTATTTTTGAACTCGATTGTTGATCCTTCCTCACTAAATCGTTTATCTTACAATGAGTGCTAACCTACTCTATTGATGTCAAATCTCTCAACACTGTCTTCAATACGAACTTATTGTTTAACTTCATCATTACACTACGGCTAAAGTGAATACCGGCGCACGTGCACTTCCGGATTGCTGTTTACAAGCCGTGCAACATGAAAGGAAAAAATGATCATTGCTTCCGAAATAAACCTAATGTTATATTAGTACTTATAACTGAGTTACTTAGACATTGCAATATGTCGTTAAAACTCAATAACATGTAGTCGACAAATCATGCCTTAATCTTATCTTAAGCGTTGGCCGCGAAAACCATCTGCCTGGCAATACAGCCCCTTCCGAGTTCCGATATCAAAGGTCAATGTTCCATCAAAAAAAAAAGAAATAGGGCGAGATATACCGACTGCTTCGTCTTAAAGGTGTAGTACGTACCAATTAAGTACAGCAGCTGTAGCAGCTGCATTCGAGATTTAAAAATGCACTTGTTGCAATATTAGTTCCATTGTTAGAGGCAGATGTTGCCACCCCCGCACGCGCCAGCTTGATACAAAGATTTCTTTCTTACCTTTGACCCTGTATCTTTTTTTTAAGGTTACCGTTTTAAATGTTTGCTGTTGAAATTTCACTCGCGCGTTATTATCCGTTAAAAGTTAAAACCCGTGTCATTATTTTTCTCTTATTTAAATTTGAATTTTAAATTTAGATCACTGGTCGAGAACCAAGATAGAAATTACTTTTCGGCCAATGTTATATATTGTGCTAACCGAAAAAGCAAATGTAATAGCAATTTAAAATAATCATTTCTATATATGTATACAAGCAAGTGGGCGAGAAATAAATAGATGAAAAAGAACGGTGAAACGAATGAAGGAGATGGGGCTATATTTTGATATCACTATAACTGGAATTAAAAATAACGAAAAATATAATATTATTCAGTTGTTCTCAGCTACACCATCTTATTAATTTTGTTACTCCGGTACGGCGCCTATGTTATTGTTCGAAAACAAATATATTTAGACTAGCTGACCTGAACGTTGTTTCTTTTAAAACAACTGCCGCACCAACCTATTGTAAAAGGTTTGTACTAATTCGGAAACATTCCCCGGCATGTGCATAACAACTTACTCAAATATAATTACTATCGGTTTACCCTTATTGCGCAAGTCCGACTCGTACTTGAGTCTTTCGGAAAGTCCTTTCGTATCGGTTGCCTACGTCATACAAAGAACGCACCCTCCAAGTTTCAGGTCTCTACGATCAGCGGTGTAGGCTGTGCGTTGATTCGTCGTCGGTCATTCAGGACCAAGCAGTTTATATGATGTATATATATTAGATATATTGTCTTATTATTTAGATGTAAAAGTAAAAGCAACAGATGCTGGCCGGTAAAACGGCTTATTTACTAAAATATAATATAAAGTAAAATATATGTACGGAGGCATAAGTGCAGACGTAACTGCATATTACACCTAAGCTTGTAAGCGAACCTACAAAACAGGCGAATCACTATAAATACTTTCAAAAATATTGCTTGTATGTGTATAAAATAATGTTTTGTTTTATTAATTGCTGGTGAAAAAAATTAATGTGAGAATGTAATTAATTAAGATAGCTATTTGTAAGATAAATGTTAATAGATATATAGCTGATAGCAATCAGTTATTAGTTAAATCGCTTAGATTAGTTAGATTGATGTGTCTACGTGATCTATTCAAATACGTTAGTACCGTTTGAATTTGAGGTTCGCATAAACGGACGGATATTGACAAGACGAGGTATATGTATGTTAACGGACGTTTTTTTTGTAAACTTGTAAAAGAGATCAAATTGTCAAGTACTCCCCGAACGAAACCGTAGACAAACACGTGCTGCGACATGGCGACGCATATGTTTATCAACAAATTGAAAATATATACTTTCTTTCAACTGTAGAGAGTTCAAATTTGAGTGGCTGAACCAAGTATGTCGTGTCGTGTGTCTTACGCAAGTGTTAAATTGAAAAAGCAAATTTGGTTGACTCGACGTTACAGTTACAATTTGTAGGTAGGTATCATAGACAAACAGACGAACATACGTATGAGGCAAGACGCAATATTCAACGCGGCTGTAGGTACAGCTACTCCTACATTCACCACTGTATTTAAATAGGTCGGCTCCAATGCCCAAATATTTTGTCGCTAATGGTGGTAATGCTGCTTATAGGTAAAACACAAATAGTAGATATTACGTAACACTAACTGAATGTTGCATTGCATCCGTCCTTCAAAAAAAGAAATATAAATAATAAAATAATATTTTTTAAGTCATATTCATTTAGCATTTATATTTGTGAGAACACAGACAGGCAGTCTGTCCGACACCATTGTAATACCAACGGAAACCTAACATGTATCTAATTTATTTGCATGTCGGCCATCGCTTTTTTTTGATGGTGGTTAGCACCAAGGTGGCAAACAAGCTTACGGTCCGCCTGATGGTAAGCGATCACCGCAGCCTATGGACGCCTGTAAAACCTCTGACTGGGGCATCACTCGTGCGTTGCAAACCTTTAAAATTCTAATAATTTCTTTTTTGAAGAACCCCATTACTTAGAAGAAAACCTTGGCAGGGAGCCATTAACAACCTAAGCGTCCGCGGGAGGAAGTCTCTCTGTAGGTAGTTACTTTAAAAGAGAGAGCAGAGCAGCGATGATGTTAGTGCCTGTGTTTGTTGTATCCAATATTTTTATGTTAAACTAAATGATATTTCTGTTGTGAAGGTTTTTCATTTAGGTCAAAGGCGTTAGCGATATCTCTACTACCTACTGGTATCGCACCAAACGCGTGCCGTTCGGTTAGTGCAGTGTGTCTGTTGTGCGTCGTGTTCGTTGTGCGTCACATGCGCGGCACTGGCCTGTTTTATTTATTTTAACGGTTATTCTAATCGATTACTTTTTTATACTTTTGGGGTAGATTGGGGCAAGTGATTTGTGCTGTGGTTGTATTGTAATCTTTGGTTGTCGTTAAAATTTGGCTTTTTAAATTGTTTTTGAAGGTTTAAACAATTGATTTATTTAGTGGACGCTATATGATAATTTGTAATCGTCCAACTACATATTTTTAACTGAATTTAAAAAATTGAAGTTTTTTATAAACTTCGACACTTCTTTGATTTTTAACCGATTTTCATGATTATTTATTTTTAACAGCTTTTGCCCGCGGCTCCGCCCGCCGTAAATTTGGTTATTGGCGCATATTAGCGTGGGATTCTAACGGCAAAATTTTATATAGTAAGCTATAGCTCGTTAAAGCTCAGTTATAGTTAATTCCGCGGGAAATTCTGAATTTTCCGATTTGAAAAATAGCCTGTGTCCTATTTCAGGACCTAACCTATATGTGTGCTATGTTTCATCCCGATCCAACCAGTGATTGAAGCGTGAAGTAGTAACAAATAAGCAAACATTCAAACTTTTGCATTTATATTATTAAGGTGATAGCTGGTAATTAATGAATTTTACCAGCGGCTCCACCCGCCCTAAATTTGGTTATCGGCGTGGAACTCCTTGCTTATACTAATGAAGGCTATAGCAAGCTGAAGCTCGGTTATAGTTATTCCCGCAAGAACTTCTAAATTGTTCAAAATATAAACTATTTTATGTCCTTCCCCGGGACCTAACTCATCTCCATACCAAGTTTCATCTAAATCGGTCCATGTATGAGTGACTTATGAAGTAAGAATCAGACGGACAGTCAAACAGACATTTATAATATTTATGGAATAAGTGCCCCTCCCAGCTAAATTTGATGAGGAATTGAATGTAAAAACCAATGTCAGGTCACAGAATAAAGAATAGTTCTAGTATAGGGAGTATAAGTTTTTACCACAGGTTTTAACAATTATTATCTCGTTTGCGTTACGGAAATAAATGATGAAAATAAAGCAGCACGGCTAGTAGACGTATTTTGAGATAATTTGTTTTCATGGGACTTATAGAATACGCGAACGAACCACACTGGCAGGCACACTTAAATATGTATAGTAAAGGTAACATCTAAAAAAATATATTTTAACCATAGTTTTAATAAAAAAAAACTGCTTCAAAAATTTACTAAAAGCAAATAACCCCCTAAACAGATAAATCAATGAGAAGTAAGTTATATTATTTCAAATAGTTCTTTAAAGTTGATAAATCATTATCGTTTGTTTATATCTTATCCATGCAAAAAAAACAGTAAACGGAATTATGTTAAATTTCAATCTGCGCACAGCCCCTCAGTTGTAATATTAGATTATTCAGTCAGTTTCTTGGTGTATATTAATGAAAATCATTTACAAGTTAAAAACGTTACACAAATCGTTTGAATAATATTTCCTGTATTTACTGAATATTTTGAAATCGCACCGGATGGTTTGAACCGATATCCTTCCTTCAGCCTTGAGCTTCTATTTTCGGCTTCGAGGCGACCAGATGCGTTTGACAACGTGACATTTTTGCTGCTTTTTGCTTGCCAAGCACAGAGCATCAAGCCACCATCCGTCTTTAATCAAAACAGAAATTAGTCACAGTTTTAAAAGATTTTGTTGTAATAAAATAAAATTTTGACAAAAATTACGTGAATTATAAGGCTAATTAAAAATTAAAAAAAGTAAAAAAAATATCCCTTAAAACATACGGAGTATTTTCACTGAATATTTTTCTTAGCATTACATACCAAATATATACAGGCGAAGCAAGAATCTTCTCCCTTTTCTAGTACACAGCAAACGTTCAAAACTTTTTAAAAATAGACTTTATTAGTTACTAATTAGAACTCGAACGTTACTAAAACCCTAATCCTGTGAAGGAGCTATCTCCTTGCTTTTTATTTATCAACATCGGTTCAACTGTTAATAGCCTTGATAGTTAGTGACGCATAAAACATACTGGTTTACTTTCGTATTTATTTCGTATGTATTAATATAATATTAGTGTGGTTACATGAAAATAGTATTACAATTAGATTTTTTCTACATACAACTTAATTACAAGTTAATTTCATAGGTACTTATTCATAGCAACAATATTGTTATTTATTGGTAGGTATCACACACAATACTCTATGTAGTGTATGGCAAAGGGATACAAAGATTATATTTAATACAATCTGAATTTACTAAAAAATCTGTTAAGTTTTCAAACAAATCTTCACCAAAAGATAATAACATAACAACGTTTTCAACTTGTCTGGTAAAACGGTCCCAAAAACTGGATTTCCGAATAATACTTACGTTAATGCAATCTATAAGTACAATAACACAAAGGTGGATGCACCACTTAAGTATTCCACAACCGAAAATCACAACAAAAGAATATAACGAGCCCTGTTTAAAATAAACCTGCATTTTTAGTGTGCATAAACCCCTTTTATTAATTTTTTAAAGTGAAATTGAACCTTAGGTTGTTTTAAAGTGTACTAACTGTATTGGAAAATATAACGTTAGCACCAGCACTATTTAACGTAAATGCTAATTAAGATTGATGACCAATATTTGTATGTTTAATGGTATTTATAATACATGAATACTTGTTTTCCGCGACATTGGATCTGTAGATGTTGTTTTAGTTGCTTTGACTACATTAATGCTAATGTACATCTTCAACCCGCGCTTTGTAATATAAGTATTAGCTTTAAAGAGATCAGCCAAGAACTCTGCTTATATCGTAAGTACACCATGTTTACAATGCAACAGTCGAAACTACGCCAAATTTTGTGGAGTACATTTAGCTGTGGTGTTTTGGTCACTCTTTTCAAGATTAACATCGTCGATTTCAGCTCAACGGCCATAAAGCAAACGTTTATATGTATATAAATTATGTAAACAAGCAAGATTTTGCAAAATTTAGCTCAAATGAAAAAATATACCTTATTTTATTAACACTTTAAATTAAATTACTTCAAAAACTAAGTATAAGTAGGTTTTTAATCGTTTTTAAAAACATTTGTACAAAAGTTATTATATTCTTATTAAATTAAGTTTTGTATACAAATAAGTAAGTTGTTCGCGTCCCCTGTCAGACAGTGAGTGTACCGTTAACTTAGCAAAAAAAAGTCCCTTGGGCCCGTGATAAGAAAACGTTGAGTGCAACGACTGCATTCTATTGTTGAAAACGAGGGTTGAATGAAATGGCTGGCAGTGATTTGAAAGTAAATGCAACGTTCGCTGCCAGCAACAGGCATCATTCGCCTCTGAGAAATCGAGAAATTAACGCGAATATTGTTATGACTTGGACAAGGATTCATGGCTTCTGATGTGTATAAACGTTGTTCAGTTTGTTTATTTGAACGCGCTAATCTCAAGAACTGCAATAGACATAAAAAAAAAGTTTGCGTTAAATAGACTGTTTATTAAGAAAAAAATACAGGACATATTACACATGCTTAAAGTCCAAGCTATTGATAGAAGCGATGCGTGTGAAACCGCCAAAAAGAGCTAGTATTATATTTTTTAAACAAGCCAACGGTCCGCCTGATGGTAAGCGGTTGCCGACCCTTCAGAAATCTAATAACTTCTTTCGTGAAGAACCCCATTCTGTAGTCTTTGGAGAAAACCTTGGCAGGGAGCTCATTCCACAACCCAAGCGTTTGCGCCATTTATGACAAGTTCGTCAAGAACTGGCAAAAGGTGTATTATTTTGTCCCTAGTCTTACATTTACCACTAACGTTTCTAAATACGGTGGATTACGCTAAGGTACATTAAAAAGCCACCTTAGTCCAGATACATGAGAAACAGTGTTGCAACAATGAGCTCACCACCTGTCACGCGGGACTAAAGTGGTAGGCGAAAAGAGGATGTTCCCCAAATCATAATGTGGGTGTGTGTCCAGTCGCTGAATACCTCCCCAGGAGAATAAATTAATCGTACACATACAATTTAAAACTGTTATTGAGAAGCCACGAGCAGGTATTAGAAAATAAGTACAAAAATAAGCTAACCTTGAAGTAGGCTAGTCTCAAAACATAGGTTTTCCAACTTACTTTTTAACGTTTATCTTAGTCGGTTGAGAAAACATCAAATTTAGTACGCACACAGTTAGTCACAGCCTTATTTTCGTAACGTCTAATTTAAAATATGACTAAAATGACCTTTCTCTTCATATATTTTGAGGTGTTTCAGTTATAAGAATAATAAAAAGAGTAATAATAAGAACTCAATTATTACGTAGTAATAATGATTGCTTAATGTTAAAGAATAATTTGAATATGATAAATAAACATTACAAAAACAATTGCATTAAATCTTAATTTAATGATGGGTATGTACTTAGAAATACTTTAAAGTTAGATAGATAGGTTTGATATACCACTAAAATACTTGTATAGATAACTTTTTAGTGATGTCTCGCATTATTGATTTTTAGTATTTTAACACGACCATTATCTTGTTACTTATCCATAACCGATTCAAGTTTTTAACACTTAAATAATATATACATATGTATATTGGCTTATATGGTTTCCTGAAGCATTCAAACTATACGAAACATAAGTATTTATTTGGTATATTTTGAGTTAATGTGAGATCTATTCAAAATGTTTAATACTTAATCTTTTTGATTACAGATTGATAACAGACAGCTTCAAAATTAACTCGGGTAACAACGCGTCAAAACATAGAAGAGAAGAGGCGATCACCACTAGCTACAGAAAGAAGATGAATCCTCAATCATTAAACTTCAGCTTAGCACAGTCGCCACTAAAATCGCCGATTCACACACCCGCTAAAAGAAGAGTTCTCGGAGAAATACAAAATTCTTCAATGTTTTCCCCACATTCACCATTTTCTGAACCTAGAAAAAGTCCTTTAATCGAGCGAGTCACTCCTCTGACTGAACGAAAGATATCACCTTTAATGAATCGCGAAACCTTGTCTCCATTGACAACCCGATCTGAAAGGTCGTTCTTAAAACGAAGTACGACAAAAATATCTAGAATTTTTGAAGAGCGTTCTAAATTTAAAATGTCTAACAAAGAAAACGAAAGTTCTTTTATTAGTGAAACTTTTGTGAAATTGCAAGTAGAGGAAGAAACCAGGGACTCTGCGATTGGAGACAGCTTGCAGTCACCACCAGCCATGGAAACGTTAACAGATTGGTCTATGGCTAAGGTAAACATTATTTTATTTTATACAAATTACAATAGTACCAAGGTAATTTTTATATTATCCAATCTTTGGTTTTTTTTTTTATTTCTTGTGACCAGATATTAGATAGTACCTATAAAAAAATTAAATTGATTGATTATACACCAAAAATACTTCCATTATGAGACCATATTAAATGTAAATAAAATTGGTGAACTAATTTGAGTGAGGTTAAACTAAGATTACATTTTTATTTCCTTTCTTGTAAGAAATCAAGTAGATAGCAAAGAAATTTCTTAGTGGTATTATAGGTAAAAAAAAATATTACTTATGGTAGTAGATCTATTTTCGACAGCGTATGAATATTTTTGAGTGTAAAAGCTAAGATGGCAAGTATAATTTACAAAATATATTGAAGAAGACTGGTCGAGCTGGACCGAAATGAAATCATAAGAATATCTATCTATACGCACACCAGAAGTAACAGGAAGTGATTCTAAAAAGTAGTAAATATTAAAGGTAGACTTGATTGCTTCATAAAAAACTACGGTAGTAGAGGTAAATTAAGTGTCTGTTATGTTTATTTACTATATTTCCAAGTACTTATTATGCTTTATTTTATTACCTACTTTCATTTGTTATTAAGTACGCAGAACTTAACAAAACGAAAATTAGTAATTTCAACGGGTAAATATATACAAATAAGAAATAATACGAGTAGGTAGGTATGTATTTATTTATCTTAGTTTCTTAGGTTATATTAAATTAGATACTTACTCTGACAAACTACTACGTGATCATATCTAGCTGTTTTAGTCTAAATATCGCTATAGTTGTACACATACATATGAACTATTAAATATAATGAAATTAAAATTATTTTTATGTATTTAATTTAGAATGAAGCTATTATACTATCGGGATTGTGTGTATTAAGAAATAAGTTCGATTTCCGAACGCTGCTTTGACAGGTGCCATTGCATTAAAAAAAACAGTGTAGCGCGGGAACGGGAAATGGTGATCATCTTATTCCTTTACTTTAATTTTATTTAAAAAACCTTATAAAAGTGCTGTGTAATTTAATGTGATATGCTGGAAATGGACTAAACTAGTTCTCGCAGTGATTTAAGTGTCGTTTCACATAACCTTTACGCTGCACGTAAGTTGACAATTTTTTAAATTTATAATCGAAGGGTTTGAAGGTATGTGGAACCAGTTTTCGATTTATTTACGACTTATCATGTGAAATCGGTTCCCTTGTTGTGCCCTTTTCAAGGTAATGCTTTTTAAAACGATCCTATTGTCATACCTTTACTTCGAAGTGGTTTTAAACACATTGTCGTCTAAGTATATGGGATAAATTTACGTTTTTTTTTTGTATCCCATACAAACTAGCTGAAAGTTTATGTATATACGTACCGCACGAGACTACTTTTAATTCCTAGAGAATTTCAAAACTGGCGCAGCTAGCCCATGCGAGAAATACATAAGCTCAGCCCCAAACAAATGAAATAAAACAACCATAGTTATTAATCGAAATGACTACATAACCTTAAGTCCATGAATTTCACCATAAAATTCTTTTTTTTTTTATTAATTAGACTATTATTTCCCCTAATTTTCACACACCTTTAAAACACTGATTTTAATTAGTGTATAATATTAATACAGATGTAGGTTTTGCTTGTGACTTTGCAAACATGGACCAATGGTATCTTTTGATCAGGTTTTCTTATATTTCTGGCTAACAATTGCTCAACAGTGCCGCTAAGAACATTAAAAGTGCTTTGACTTTTTTGTATCTTCTGAAGTTTAAAAAATATATTACCACAATTAGTTATTTTTATTATTGCTTTAAATAAGCATTACTTGAATTTTATAACTGGATTCAAGAAAAAAATATGGTTTTACCATAACGTCAGCGTTCAATGTAGAAAGTTCTAAAACTTCTAGCTGTTTTTTTTATTGAGGAAATTGAATGGCAAACTATACATTACTTATAGATCTAACTATTATATGGTTACTTCAGGGGTACTTCAGAGTAAAGTTATCCATTTTAACAACATTGAATTAATTAAGCTGAAAAAGTGTCTGTTCAATTGGAGATAAAACATAGCATATAGCACATAACACATAGCACCACTCACAGTTTTATGGTTTGACTAAACTTTTATGATTATCTTTTACAGTTGGACTTCACTGATGCAATCCAAACAAAATCATACAAAATGGAGACGCCTAAAACAGTCAATGAATCAATAGTACCAGAGACAGAACTTGATCTGGATGATGACTTTGAGACACTTCATGATTTGGAAGAGGAATTTGAATCTGACAACTTTGATCAATGCACAAAATATGAAATAATATCTACAGATAGCCCTGATATTATATCCAGAGGGCGAACATCATCCAGAAAGATTAATTTACGTAATTTTGAATTTGGAGCTCCATTAGCTGAAAGTGAGCCGTCAACTTCTTTTAACAAACCTCAAACAGCTATTCGTACGCTTAACTTTGAATTTACTTCTCCTCCACTCAAAAAACAATCTATGGGAAATATTTCTGTAAAAAAATCACTCAAGTTTTCTGAAACTCCCACTAAGACAAAGCTTACTGAAACACCAACTAAATATCCACTCCGACATGAAAGGAGCGATTCGAGTATAGGATCAATGACATCACCTGCTTCAACGAGACTCCAAATTTTTCCATCAGAATCTACAACATCAATGGAAAGTGGATTCCATTCTGAATTTGAAGAGCCATTTTTAGAACTAGAAGAGCAGTCAAATTCACCAAAACTAGCCAATTTTGAAACTTTACTCTGCGGAGAAATCAAGCAGAACATTAGTCTACATAAGGATTCAAAAAGGCCAAATCTTCACCGTAGCTTAAGTTTTAACCCTGGGTGTCCTAAGGCTAAAGTATCTCTTTTTTCAATACAAGAAAGTCCAAAAAAATCTCAAAAAAGATCTGAACCTGTGGATACAGAGGAAGATGTAGGGAACAAACGGAGAAAGTCAAACAGCAACACTCCAGTCGTAGAGCGATACAGACCGGTGTTACAGAGAGCATTCTCTGAGAATAATGCTTCTATTATGTCTGCATTAGCAAGATGTAAGTATATGATTTTGAATTCTGAATTTATATATCAGAGTGGTTTACCACCCGATTTAATGTGTCTATGTATCTATCACATAGGGGTCTGTAGCTAAATTGCATACACGGAATCCTTGTATCATCTTCATGTCTGTCTGTCCCTTTGTATGTCACGACTGAAATGTTCACCAATATTTAATTTGGAATTTCAGGGTGGAGGACACGGGTTATATTTTTGAATTACATAAGTTTGTTGTTCATTTATGTAAATCAAGTTGGAATGATCTTTTCCTTAACAAAGCTACGGTATGATCCGATTTTTGGCGCAAGAATAACTGAAGTGATAGAAAGGAATGTAGAATACTTTTTATCCTGATCGAGAGATTCCACGGGAATATGTTTTCTGCTGGGCACTGTTTGTAACGTTCTAATGTTGCTTACAATTAGCTTTATTGCAGGTTGTTAGATGTCCATAAAGAGAAAAGAATACTTCTATGCCTATTGAGAGTTCCCACAGATATTGTTTTTTTTGGGGTGACGCGGGCCTCGTGATGTACGGCCGTACACGTAAAAATCCCTTTTTTTATTAGTATACAATTCAATCATTATAATTTCATTTCTGAAAATTTGAATGTTAATACTTTTTTAATAAATCTATACCAATAAAGTAATAAATCCCAAAATTCAAATAAAAGCTAGATCAATCTAAAAAAGTTAGAGTTAGGTTTAATAAAGGGTAATAAACAAGTTCTTGCTTCAATTGATCCCCTGTTGCATTGCCTGAGACACACCACTTATAAAGAAAAAATATTCCAAAGGTTAAGGATTTCAGTATGGGGTTCTTCCAGACAGCAGAGATTTGAGTTTAAAATAGCCAGCAACGCGTCAGTAATTAGCCCTGGTGTTGCAAGCGTCCATAGTCTATAGTAACTGCTTAGCATCAGGCGGGCCGTAAGCCTGCTTGAATGCCCCGCTTAAGGCGATTAGTCAATGCTATGCATGGCGTTGGTCTGATGCCCATCTAAACTCCGATATACGCGAATTTCACTCGACGCAACGCACGTAAAGTTCCCGCCCCTCTTAGATAAAATTATTGTACTTATTTTATCTAAGAGGGGCGCAGGAGTATTTTACCATGATCTGAACATCAACATGCATCTATACACATCATTCTGACAGTGCCACTGTGCTACAAGCTCTCAATAACAACTGCAGCAATAGTGGACTAATCCTGGAGTGACACTGAATTGCATTGAAAAATCGGGTTACTCTTCAATTGATATGTGGTCTAGTGGGTCTCTAGGCAATGATGTGATGGTAAAATAATGGTACCTGAATCAATAGTACCGATACCATTCACCCAACTAAAAACATAGTTTCAAAACGGAAACATACAACTACACAACAATCTGTTTGTTCAGTCCAATGATGTGGACAGAATAAATAGATTGCAGACAAACCAAGAATGTTCTTACATCCTTGGATGCAAATCTGTCGCAGAAGCTGTTACAACTTAGTAGAAAAAACCTACGCTACATAGTTGGCATAATAACACGTCGGTGTTACTGATAGTCCACTATGCAGGGGCTGCATGGAAATAATATCACGTCGGTGTTACTGATAGTCCACTATGCAGGGGCTGCATGGAAGCCAAGACGGCACCTTCTCACGTGGTCCTACACTGCAAAAGCGTGAGCAACCAACAGACAAAGCTCCTTAAGAATCCACAAACCATGAGAGAGGTGCTGAATAACATCAGATGCCTCCTGAATTTCTGAATGGAGCTGGGATGGTATGAGTAACCAATGACACGAATCGGTTACCTTCGTAAAATGGCCCTATCATGAGGCTAAGTGCGGAAAACATAAGTCCAACTAACTAACTTTTTCATAAAATGATAAAAAAAATGTACATAGATAATCCTTGGAACTACTTCAGCAACTCTAAAAATTCATTCACTGATTAAAAGCTATATGATCCCTGAGTTTTGAATTTTTTAAACAGTGTCTAGAACTACGTGACGTATAGAAAGTTAAATTTTGACCTCAGTGACAACTTGGCGACAATCTTGCTCACCCCTAAGTAGGCAAACTAATCAATTATGTATTTAGCAGATTATTTATTTTTATATTATTGCCTAGTAAGATCAGAACTCCCCCGATCATGAACCGCCATTGAGATAGCTTCGTTTGATAATTTCATTGTTCTCTAGCTGTCACCTCAAAGCAAAATATCACGTATGTTTATTAAAACCCTACTTCTACGTTAGCGTCATGTATTTATTTCTCTTTCCCATTTGTTACTTTTTTTTTCTACATCTATTTTTAATACCATGTATAAAGGTGTACGTGAGCTTCAAATGAATAATTAATACCTATTTATTTATTTTTTAAATTGGGAAATAGAACTTTATTGTTTCCAATAAGTAAAATTTCATAGTTACATTTGATTTTCAGCGGCCACTGACCCAGATCTGATCGGAGACTTCAGCCAGCCGTTTGCTCTGCCATTAACCATGGGAAACCACTCCGACCTCAAATCAATATCCTGCGACACTTTAGCCGAATTGATCAAAGGGGAGTACGAGGGGAGCATTCATGAATATCAGGTAATATTTTGGAATAAAAAAAAATTAATCACTTTCCAAATACACTTAAAAGTAGGTTGAATGGTTTATTCATTATTATTAAAAGAGTATTTGAAACGGTGAGTAGGTGCTTTACGACATATTGTATTATGCTGGTCTAGTGCAGGTTAGAGGATGTTGACTGGATTGTCTGAGTTTTTAAGTCGACCATAAGTCTCCTGAGTTGGCTTAACTACAGCGAGAACCAACGGTGTAATTTTTAAAATGGTTTTATATAGTTTTTTTAGGTTTATTAAGTAGTAACAGGATGACTGTACCAGAGACACGATATCTATAATTCGTAAATATTACAATAAAATCAAGTGGTGTATGGACTTATTGAAATATGATTTCAACAATATAATTTTAAATTGATGTGTAACATTATGTAATAAGCGGGCATCGCAACCTATCCATATGCACTTGCAACACCAGGGGGAACATTTGCGCGATATCGACACCCTGAAAATCTAATCACTTCTTTCTTGACACGTGCCGAATATTTTATTAACTAAGGTGGCAAACGGTTTACGGTCCGCCTGATGGTAAGCGATCATCGTAGCCTATGGACGCTTGCAACACCAGAGGTATCACTCGCGCGTTGCCAACCCTTCAAAATTCTAATAACTTCTTTCTTGAAGATCCCCATACTGTAGTCCTTGGAGAAAACCTTGGGAAGGAGCTCATTCCACAACCCAAGCGTTCGCGGGATGAAGTTTTTCTAAAACCGCACTGTACGCGACCATTTCGGTTCTAAAGTGTGAGAATGAATTCCTTGCTAATGGCGAGCGGTGCGATGGTGGAAAGTAGCCATGGGCATAATTTCGAACGATTCCTTAGAACACAACCCATTGTACAATCGGTAGAACACACACAAGGAGGCAAAGTCTCCTCAGACTTAAGAGCTCGATACGGCAAATGAGTTTGGGATCGTCGACATTTCTCACAGCCCGTCGTTGAACCCAGTCATGGGCCAAGCTGGTATCCGTGTTCACCCGCCCAGAGATGACAGCAGCAGCAACCTTTGCCCCGACGTGAAGTACTGCCTCGCTCTGTTGAGTACACCAAGTTTTTGGACGCCAGCTTCACCTTGTCTTGCAAATCATCTCGAAACTGATCATCGCTGGAGCTGTCAGCACTAAGGATCCCAATGCTGTTGAAGATGAAGAGGGGATTGTTCTGAAATTGTGGCGCCACATTAAATGGGGTTTTCTTAGCGATATACGCGCAGGCTTGAGTCTGTAGGGTTGTATCAGTTTTCCCGTCCCCAGTCAAAGACCTTGGACAGAGAGGCCTCGGTTTGAAACACAAGTTCTCCGCAACGGAACGAGGAATGCTTGCACGACCCGTGTAATAAGCGTCTCCAGTACTGTCATCTGCATAGCAATGTATGTTGTTGATGTCCAACATATCATTTATGTGCAGTAGAAACAGCGTAGGAGACAGCACAGAGCCTTGCGGGACACCAGCATTAATGTCCATGCTATCGGAGCAACTACCGTCAACTACGGCTCGTATGCGTCTGCTGGACAAAAGGCTAGCCACCCATTTGCACAAACCCTCGGGCACTCCGTAAGATGGCAACTTCGATGGAAGACACCGGTGGCAGTCCAGATTGAACACCTTCGCTATGTCCAGGCTACATGCCAATGCCTCCCCTTGACTCTCAATAGCTAGTGCCCATCGATGTGCGAGATACACTAGAAGGTCACGAGCGGCCGTGGCGAAAGCCATATTGACGGTCAGTGACCAGATTGTGTTCTTCTGTGTAGAAGCTGTGTGTTGTTCACACGCTCCATCACGTTGGAGATGAGAGGAGTAATAGCGATAGGCCTGTAATTCGATAGATCTGATCTATCATCCTTTTTGGGCACCGGGTGCACATTCGCAGTCTTTCATGAAGTCTGAAGTTGCCTAGTACAGTAGGAAAGCGCGAAGAGGCACGTGAGTACAGGACATAACTCAAGAGCACACTGCTTAAGCACCACTGTTAGTATACCGTCTGGCCCACTCGACTTATGAACGTCTAGAGAAAGCAACGCCCGCCGGACATTCTGCTATGTTATGGACGTCTCACCTTATGTCTGTGTGTGTCACTCATAAACAAGTAAAATTATTAATAACACAGCTTTATTTATAAAAAAGACCTTTTTGTATATAACAATAAAGTGAATATAATATGTAGAGATAATATTTTGGTTATATGTGTTTCTATTTATGTAGCTATGTATATAAACTCATAAAGATATCCAAACCCATGATTTAAAAAAGATACTGTGTATACTATGTAAGTGTCTTTGGGACTTAGCAAATTTCCTCACAACGGCTTTTTTAC
This sequence comes from Apoda limacodes, assembly GCA_946406115.1. Classification (NCBI taxonomy): domain Eukaryota; kingdom Metazoa; phylum Arthropoda; class Insecta; order Lepidoptera; family Limacodidae; genus Apoda; species Apoda limacodes. The sequence goes on along the minus strand of OX291542.1, from coordinate 1,751,661 downwards.
GCAAAGAAATACCGAACTCGCTAAACCATCCTGAGCTAAGTCATACATAACAGCAAATCCAAATTAGCCAAAGTAAGATTTAATTAAAAAAATATTTATAAGACAATAAAAATGTCATTAAAATTGGTAGTTATATCCTAATTTATGAATTTAAGCCAATTTAAATGATACAACTATTTGTTTCCAGGTGATAGATTGTCGATACCCGTACGAGTTCGAAGGTGGTCACATTCTGGGCGCCATCAACCTTCACACTCCTACACAGATACTGACGCTCATCAACGAGCCTCTGCATCCACAAAACGAACCCAAAGCAAAGAGGAGCATTCTGGTGTTCCACTGCGAGTTCTCTCTGGAGAGGGGACCCAAGTTGTAAGTTTTACTTTTATAACCCTACAAGCTTTTGCCTACGGCTCCGCCCGCGCTAACTAAAGTAATCCTCGCGGGATTTCTGCAGCAGCGCCTTGATTATAAATTTGCTATGGTAAGGTATATTTTGTCCTCGGTGCCTTGTTAATTTTCCGCTATATAAAGCAGTATAAATTCCTGATCATCTCTTCAACTACCTCTGTACCTAATTTTTAATTGTAGCCTATGGGTAGCCTAAAGTTTTAAACTTGCAATTATAATTTTATAAAATCTGATCAAAACTGGCAAAGTGCGACTCAAGCTCACGTTATTGTGCCGTGGTACGTATCCCTCGATGCGCGTGTCTGATTTTAGCCGGTACCTCGCAGGTCAGCTTAGCTGAGTTTGGGGCCATCCATTTAATATGACACACAAATATCCGTAATTTTAGACCCCCCGCTCCCCATTGTCACGCTTTTTTCCCTATTTGAGTATGAAAAATTTGCCTTTGACAGACTTTGTATGACCCTCCCTCCCCCCTAAGCGCGTGACGTATTAAATGTATGGCCCCTATGTAGTCGGGAAGTATCACAAAAAATAATGTTCGATATGTTAACTCAGTACATCATACACTCGCAAGCAATATCAACTTCGTATTAATGTTATTACTCTCAAATGTTATAATCGATGTACAACTTGTACAGATCCCGCTTCCTGCGCTCGTCAGACAGAGCAAAGAACAAAGAAAACTACCCCTCACTCAACTACCCAGAAACATATCTACTCCATGAGGGATACAGAGCATTTTACCAAAAATACCCCGAGCTGTGTACCCCAGAAGGGTATACCGCCATGTTGGACCCACGTCACAAACAGCTACTGCGGAGGCACCGGTCAGTAGACCAACCCTCGTCTTCTACGCATCACAGGAAGAACCGTCTTCTGCTGTGAACCTACAAACTAAGTATTAACAGGTTCTATTCTCTGCTCTGGTCTACTAGAAAGACTTTTACTCAATATGTTAAAAGCAATGATTTGTTTAAAACACTAGGGTCTATGAAGTAAACCATCCCCGATAACGTCTAATTAAGAAATCTCAAAATGGATCATATTTTCTAATACACATGGAAGATTAATCCATTATTCGAGAAAACTACCGGACGGAGTCTATTGTGCGAAAAACCGAGGTCTGTTCCAATAAAATACCTTGATCTTTTCGAAATTCCTTGGTATTGTTTAAAGTTTAGGGGATTTTGATAAACTGCGCCGTGACCTGCACTATAACCCTGTTTGCCTAAAAGACTGGTTTACTTGAATAACTCTGGACTAGTATAATAGTCTAACTAGATCTTTTAACCTTTTCCAAAGACCTTTGTCATTTCGTATGGTTACTGCAATATGCCTTATTAGACTACACATTTTTTTATAAAAAACAGTTAATTTTCTACAAAATTTTGAATTTAAATTTTATTTGATAACAGCAATATAGAAAATAAAATTTTAAGAACTGTAAAGAAAATCTATTAGTGTTAAGTTGTAAATAAAAAGTATGCCATATTATTATTATTTCTAAAGGTTTTAGTACAAAACAAATTAGGTTTAAAAGACATATATCCCACCTCTTTATTTTTAATTTCAATAGTTTAAGGTGTAATACGAATTATTTGCAATATGTTTTAGAAATTAGTAAAGTAACGTTAGTAATTATTGTAACTACACGTGGATGTGAAACATCTGATCGTCGCCTCTGTGTCTGTGTGTGTGTGCCTAAAACCGTAACAGCCCTCGCTCTACGTACACTCGGCGCTCACTTCGTGTGTATCGGTACCAAACAGAAGTATGACACGTTCCCAGCGCGTTAATCCCTCCCCGCCCCTCGCACGCATACGTCACGTGCAGGCGAACTCGAGGAATTTCAAAGGAATTTACAAGGTAGTCTGCCGCACGACCGACGTACTTGAGTTGTTACTCAGAGCGCGTATCTACTTATTTATTTTGTGTTATCTGTGTCTTACCTCAATACTTTGCACTTGTTACCATTTGCTACTCACTGCCAGGTGTCCCCGGCGCTATTATTATTTTTTTACTTAGATTCAACAATTTAGTTTAATATAACACCTGGTTCGAATTTTACTTGTGATTTTTGTCTATTTGTTAAAAACTTGCGACTTTCATTGCAAAAAGTAAAGAGTATTCCAACATATCAGTTTCAATACAGTTCAGTTTATGTTTATGTAAAATATTAGAAAACATTTAATTTTATGTATAGATAAAACTCTCGAGTGCTCTTACTCTTAAGTGCTTAAATGAAGTTAAAATACAAAGCTTTAAACATTAAACAAGTGTCGCGCCGCGTCATGTCTAACTTAATACAAGTGTCGCTTCGAACCCAAGGATTATTTGATAAACATGTGAATTTTTAATAAAATACTAATTTATGTTTAAATTGTTAGACAATTTTATTTTTTATAATTTTTATTCACACTCTAAATAACTAGTAAAAATGATCTAATTAGAGAAGACATCTCATAGGTACCGTAGAGTGATGTAGACATTTTTAACACATAATTGAACAGTAAATATTTTTTATTGTAATCCGTACTAATATTATAAATGCGAAAGTGAGTGTTTGTAATACCTTTACGTCGCTATAACTGAAATCTTCTCGGACGAACTATAGTTACAGTGTGACATTTCTCCAGTTGCCGTAGGAATGTCACACTGAAACCAAATTTAGAGTGGGGCAAAACATTACCAAGTTTTTTTAAAAACACAATGTATCTCACTCCATCTCATCTCGTGTTCATTGGAAAAAAAATTGCAAAATACTTTGTTTTTCTTAAAACTAGGCAGTTACTTCAAATTAAAAGGTATAAATTTGTGCAACTGACAACAAATCACATTGTAAAGGTAGCGGTCGACTAATTGTAAGATCAGTCCATGTACGGTCTATAGAGAAACGTAAACAAATTGGAGTGGCGTTCGTTTTATTAGTGCTACCTACCTATTTTCTGTTATTCTATAATTCTTTAAGGGTTGTATATTTAGTATCTGTATGTATTGTCAATACATATTGAGGCTGTATATATTGTCAATTAAATATTGGAAATTTTGCATTGAATGTGACGTATTCTTTGAAAAATGTAGTTTTTTCGAATTTCATTTTGATTTTCGAGTAAAACAAACGTTTTGAAGTTGCTGAAAGAACATTATTTTCGTGATTGCAATATTATAATTTACGCTTTGTTATTTTTAAGAAAAGAGCTATTTTTTTATTTAAAAGTAAGAAATTATGATAATTTGATGATTGCTAGATTTAATTTTTATATATTTTATTGAATGTTTTTTTCTGATGGCAATAACAAATTATGACATACATATAAATTCAGACCATTTTTTCGTTCGTGTTTTCGATTTTAGTGTATTTGTTTAACTTTCTGTTATGCCAATTTTTACTTATTTTTTTATATCTTATCTCTTCTATCTCTTATGTACTCGGAGTAGATGTAGATGTAGTGCAGTGTAGTGTAGTGACCTCCACCACGTAACGACATACGAGTCAGTACAGAGGCGTGTTTTCATTTTCTGTAGCTCATCTGCATTTTGTGTTCAGAACAGTTGGACTGATGCCATCGATCCGAAAAATAACCAAAAAAAACTTATTTTTTGTTTTGTTCCTTTTTTGTTACTTTAAAAACAGTCAGGTGTTTTGAAATTTCTCGTTAACACTTGAGAAACATACGCTTACTAGTTTAAATATCTCTTAGTTTGTAAATAGCTTTATAAGGTAAATTATAAATTTTAAGACAGTTTATTTTGGTTTATTGTGCGACCATTTGTCGTTTAATTCTGTTTAATTTTTTTCTTAGTTATTTATAGTAACTGAAAATTGTTGATAAAATTGTGTAAAATTTCTTATAAAAACTAAGTTATTTCAATCCTGTAGAAAATGTAAAGGTATTGTCTTAGCACACTTACCGTTAGCACATAGCAACACCAGACAATAAAATTATTTTGTTGTAAAAAATACTGTAACATTGCGCACGTTCTGTCGCGTTTGTAACATATTTTAAATAAATCCTTAAACTCTAATATAAATTTACTGAAGAAAAGCTTTGGTTGCGCCGGGGGGGTCCCACGACGTCACACACTTTATAATGTTTTCGTTTTTTGTCATTTAAAATTTTATTATCCTATTACAAAATTTCATATTTTTTGTTGGTGTTAGCGTGTGTGTATTTGTGTGAGTTGGTTGTTATACGGACAATATTTATATTATATAACAATATCTTTTTAAAAAGTTTAAGAATACGACGCCATAATTAATTTTTGTTTTAGGTTAAAATTGAAATTTTAATTTTCTGACGAATATTTAATTTTTATGAATTTTTTCGGCGTCGTTTGAAAATTGACTTAATATATTATGATAGAGATGAGAGCGTAGATAAATAATTAATTAATTTGTATATAATTAGATTGTAAGTACAATAAATTATATAAAATACCTTTTTGTTTTACTTTTGGCTTGAACATAAAAAAGTTTCAAAACTTAAGTTCCGGAGTAAGTAAATAGTACGTGAGGGATTACTCGAGCAAAAACAAGGATGACGCGATATGTAACTGAGCGTGAGTGAGTAGTGCAGCTACATCTCATTTGACTGTGATTTTGATTGAAATATATGAAACAAATTAATAGTTTATTATACATGAGTGTTATCAAAAATCTTTTTGTGAGGTTATAAAGCACTATCACTATCACGGATATGCTTTACCAAAGTTATAAACTAATAGCTTTGTATCGAACAATCACGATGTCCCATTTGCCGGGTTTAAAATATACAAGAAACCAAATTCTGTAGTTGAAATACTCTTTAACTGTAAATCATTTGCCGGGTTTAAACTATACAAGAAACCAAATTCTGTAGTTGAAATACTCTTTAACTGTAAATCATTCAACATAAGTGGGCTTCGATAAAATTATATTTATTACTAATTAATGATTTTATGACAAAACGTAAAATATAGATCACTTTGCACAATTTTTGGCACTCGCTGTAGGTTGGAGACTCGGGCAAGTCGAACGACATCTTTAGGTATGGATTAACCTTTCTTGAAACTGTTGTGATCTTCATCTTTAATATCTTTTACCGGAACATCTCTTGGCTCCAACTGCTCGTCTATTGAACTTTTAGACAGCTGCCGAAGAATATTCTCAAAAATTTTTGGCGCACTTTTAGTGTTTGGCAACGAAATATCAGTTTGCGTTGTGACGGTCTCGCTTCTTTTTATTTCTTTAACCTCTTGATGTATGACAGGCTCTTTAAGATCTAAGGTCATAGTTTTCTTTTTAACGTTCAATACGTTTTGAAATTCCTCTATTTTTCCTTTATCTCTCGACGCCCTGTCGATGGCTCTCGTGAGTACGTTACCGAGGACGTGGGCACATTTGATTATATTTTGAGTTTCGTGCGGCGTTAACTTGAGTCCTTCGTTTCTTATAATGCTGTTTGCGTACGATATATTTTCTGCAGAACGTTTATTTGACCCGTCTGTCCGTCTGTCTGTCTGTGGGGACTCTGTAATACAAAAATGGGTTTCATTATTTTTGTCAAATAAACAACTTGGTAGGAACATAGACGAATACCTATAAATGTGTTATTTAAATTCAATTTGGTGAGGATCACTGAAAGCAAAGTTGAAAAATAAATGGGGTCTTAGAGTAAGAGCACTGTGATTTGGTTAATTGCTTGGAAGATGTACTAAAATACGTTCGTAGCAAAAGAAATAAAAAAAAAACTTGCTCCGGCGACATCTACCGCACGACGCAAACATTATAATTCAGCACCCAAAAAAACTTAATTAAAATTCCTATTGGATATCGAAGAATTTTTGCATATAAATGCACGCCATATTGGATAGGTCCCTCCCTCAGAAACTCAATAGGACCAAGGAAATGAAAATGAAATTTTAATAAAGGTTTTACGAAGAAAAACTTATTATTTTATTTGGGATTTAGTACCTTTTATATTGCTAAAATTTTCCAAAAGGAGTTATGAAAAAATAAATAAAAAAAAATGAGAGGGTCACCAGTTATATTTTTAAAGCGATGTATTTGGAGATTCTTGAAACAAAAACAGTTTCTAAATAAAATATATGTAGACATGTTTTTTTTTCAGTATGAAACATGTAATAAGATAGTGGATTTGATCTAAAAATCGAGCAGAAAACTACACATTTGGGTAGGGCGCAGGGCGTAGGGCGCATCCTAAGACAAATAATTATAAGTAAATACTGAATTTGATACCAAAGTGAGCGATATCGATATCCTCGGTCCTATACGGGGTAGGACAGTGGTCAAAGTAATTGTTGAGGGGCGCCCCCACAGAGCTGTTGTAGTTCGCCCAGAAGCTGCTCCACTCGCCATCGCCGCCCTCCTCGGGGACCGCCTGCTCATTTGCCCCCGACTCGCTCTCCTGCCAACTGCTCACGTAACAGCTACGGAATATTCAAGATATGTTGAGTGTTTTAGCAATTCCTGTACATTAACCCTTTACATAGGTAAATGCAATTCCTATGTATTAAAATTTTACCCAACTACAAAAACAATAAACGAGCATTCTGCTTCGTTTTTGATTTGGCTTATTTTTCGGAATCCATTACAATCGGTGGTGGCCGAGGGGTTTTAGTTTCACTTCACGTGCCAAGTGGCGGAGGTTCGAACCCGGGGTCGGCGTTGTACCAATGATTCTTTTCTTAATTTCTCAAGTACACTGATTTATTTATTCACACCACTGGCTTTTCGGTGAAGGAAAACATCGTGAGGAAACCTGCATACGTCAAGAAAAAAAAAGACTTATGTGAAGTTCACAATCCGCACTGGGCCCGCGTGTGGACTATGACCCATATCACCCTCGTTGAGGGTAGGCCGTGCCCCAGCAGTGGGGACGTATGTAGGCTGGCAATGAGATTACAATATGAGATAAGTTATTTTGTGTACAATTTCTCTTTTACCAGCTGTTAGCTTTAACCTACACTTGGTTAAGTGTAACCAGTGACAAGTGAAATTTGCCTAGTAGACAAGCTGATTAGTATAAACGGTAGAGCGGTAGTAGTAGACAAGCTGATGAGTATAAGCGGTAGCAGTAGTAATATATTTTAACATGTGTGGGGATGTTTTACAACAAGTTATATGTATATAGTATAGGGTAACATGTGTGGGGATGTTTTACAACAAGTTATATGTATATAGTATAGGGTAACATGTGTGGGGATGTTTAACAACAAGTTATATGTATATAGTATAGGGTAACATGTGTGGGGATGTTTAACAACAAGTTATATGTATATAGTATAGGGTAACATGTGTGGGGATGTTTAACAACAAGTTATATGTATATAGTATAGGGTAACATGTGTGGGGATGTTTAACAACAAGTTATATGTATATAGTATAGGTTAACATGTGTGGGGATGTTTAACAACAAGTTATATGTATATAGTATAGGGTAACATGTGTGGGGATGTTTTACAACAAGTTATATGTATATAGTATAGGGTAACATGTGTGGGGATGTTTTACAACAAGTTTGTGAAAATTCGATGTAGAGAAGAACCCAAAAAGTGGAAGCGTTCTTTTAAGTATGTTGGTGCTGATAGATCGAACAGAACTTTATGCAGAAGGCATAGAATATGACTATTCCGGCGAACACGAATTAGGAGCCATTTGCGCTTTGATCGGTTTTCAGGAATGTGGTCAAATTTGTGCAAGTCAAATATGAAACTGAACTCAAACTTATAAAGTTGCTCAACTGTAAGGTCAGGATAGCTGACGTCGGCTAAATCGAGAATAGGAAGGAGTAACGATTGTGACAAAGCAATTTTAGTGGGAAATTGTAAGACATTCCAAAGACGCCGCAAAGAGATCATGTGGGCCATTAGAGCATTATGTCAAGAAATGGACGTTTCTTTTTGTATTCCCAGATTTTAATGCGCTGAATCACTATAAAGGATTAAAACAATATTTAAATATAGGTACTGTAGTGGTTACGACCTCTTGTTAAGTGTAAAGGAAGTAAATATGCTAGCGAACGTTTTTCACGCAGCAATACTTTGTAGTGGTTTTATGAAAATATAATAGATGGTGTCAGTGCGTTTTTAAATAAAAACAATTGGAATTTAGAGTCTGTCAGTATTTTTACATTGATTGAGATTCCAGTAAAAATTATAGATCGAACAAGTCTATAAAAATTTGGAGGGTCGATTCCTGTCTCTATCAGGGAGCCCTAGAAATTGTAGAATGGCCTAATATTGCCAGTAGTCTTAGGGTAAGATACTCCAGAATCCAAAATGCACTAAGCATCGCCACCATTGCGATTAAATGTAGATATTACCTAATGTACCGACACGACGACCCGAGGCCTATTGAAGGATGGCCTAATGAAAGAAGACGTACTGCAGATAAGTTTAAAATTGTATAATAATTCTCCTAGGTAGTAGATGAGTCTAAAGGATGTATACTCTTGTGGCGATTGAAAAGAACATCTGAATACATAAAAGAACTCCCGATGTCGTATTTTTGTTAGCAGAGATCCCGATACCTAATAAGAAATAGGTAGAAGCAGCTTCTTTACGCCCCCGCACGCTGCAGTACCTACTGGTGGTATTGAGTTAAAATCCAATTTTATTGAAAGACGCGAGCTGACAACAATTATTGCTTGAATTTTAACAGGATTTAGTTTCAGACCGAAAGACTTCCTCCAATCCGTAATACGAGTCACATCATTATTTATGTCAGCATAAGCTTTAGGCAGATTTTCAATTGTAGATTGCTTGTATATCTGAAGATCGTAAAATATGAAGAAATATGAGATGTAAAGATCAACCGCGTTGAAAGATTTGCTGTTATCAAGCAGAGTAGTAGGTATAGCGGCTTTTTATGTTCCATGCCTTTCAGTAATTTTTATAAGTGCTGAAGCCGTACTACGACGAGGGGGGAAACCAGACTAAAGTATCAAGTTGTGGTGTTACTCCTGTACCTATGGTTCGTGGGTTACCAGGGGTTCAGGACCAACACGTCTCAGTGATTTTAAAGATAATGATAACCAAATAAAATGTTCTGCTTCACTGTTAGTATTTCCTTTTTTTTAATTGTCTTAAAAACTAGTTTGTGCTAAATTAAAAATAAGGCTTTATAAATCCTTGTATTTGATTAAAGAGGATACACTTCGCGGCGCCTCGCCGCCGGCTTCATACATACGAATTTCTTACATATTTTTGACACTTGCTGATCAAACACCACGAAATTTTGAAGACATGTTCTAGTAATAAATATCTAGGTCTGCAGTGTGCCAGATTTCTATCAAATTTTATAGTTCATACAAATGGTTTTAAATAAGATTTCTAGTTAATAGAACGTTTTAAAAGATTTTGGGAAAACCACAGACATAGGTATTCGGCTTGGGATTATGACTAAGAAATTTGACAGTGATTGATAAGTAAATGTCAAAAACAAATGAAAAATTCGTTTGTATAAAGCCCGCTGCAAGGCGCCGCGACGTGTATCCTTTTAAGGCACAAGCACAGGGCACTGACCCTACCAAAAGTGAAGCTACGACTGACTAGATAACAAATTCCATTCTGAAAAATATTTAAATTTTAAATTTTAAAATAATATTTAAGATAATAGTTCAAAGAAGCATAATCTAAATAAAGTTAGATATGTTACAAAGTATACAGATTCTTGTTAGAAACAAATATAGTTGCTGCTGTAGGGGAGAGGCGCAGAGAATGGCATAGGCGGGTAAAATGGCACATCTACTTTTCTCCGAAACCACAGCCATACTAGTTCTCACAATGGCCAGTAGAGGACCGCTCAGTAACAGGTCGCAACCTGTGGCGGCGCTAGTCGCGTTCTTTGGGCCGTGTATTGTCGACGGACACGTGTTTGTTTGATTTTTGCAGTCACAACTTTTATACAAATATATTTTATTTCTCGTAAAAGTAAGTTTTTTTTTCAGTTATTTGTTTGTATTTAGCGTTAATTTATTGGAATTTTATTTAATAACTTCAAGAATGTTTCAATAATCCTAGTTACATTTTTAGTTATTGTTTTCTTTTGTTGGATGTTATGAAGTGGACAAAATGGTATACACCGTGTTCGGGTAAAATAGCATACTATGTCATTTGACCCACCTTTTATTTCTTCTACAAAATAATTGAACATTATGCCTCGCAACTATTCTAGAAAAACACACCGACAGGGTTGGGATGTTACCTTCATGGAAAAGTCTATCGAAGCAGTAAAAAATAATGAAATGGGCTAGCTATTGTCTTCCAGACGTCAAACATCCCCATGCAATAAGATCAGGTAGAGCCCGAAGAAGATCCATCGGCAGCAGAAAACTTATGCATACCTTCAGCAGGTCTATCTCAGGTAGAAGTAGGCAATTCGACATCTTTAATGATTGCAAGCACATCAGCTACAGACAACCGCCCAAATCTCAGCAGCCCAATCTAGAGACACAGCTACTGCAATACCTACGACACCCTAATCATTTTAATTGATACTCCAAGACATGAATATCAATGTTCCAGACACCGTGCTATCTCCAGTGCTGAAAGGAATATATGCGTCTGAAAAAGGTAAAAGAAAACGACGCAAAAAACAAACAGTATTGCTGTGAACTTCAACGCCAAATATAGAAGAGGCGAAAGCTAAATCTGCTCCTCTACCTGTCCCAGAAGAAAAGACGAGAAAGGTTAGAAAAGCTTTTAATTTTAGTTCCAACAATAAAAATGATTTATCTTCCTCACAAGCTTACACCGAAGCCGGGGGATAATGATGACGATTGTCCTTGCATTTATTGTAACGACTTCTAATCCAGGTCCAAGCCAAAAGAGGTCTGGCTAAAGTGCTTGAGCTGTAATAAATGGGCTCATGCATCATGTGCAGATGTTTTGAAAAAGACAAAGCGTTTTACGTGTGAATGCTTAGAAATCTATTGTTTTATAATAGTAGTATGTCATTTTGTACGCCTCTTCCCTACCATACCCTCAAGTATACAAGTTATTGTTAGAAACATACTAAGTTGCTCCTGTACAATAAGCTTAAGTGTACAAGTTATTGTAAGAAACAAACTTAGTTGCTGCTGTACAATACGCTCAAGTATACAAACAAACAAGCTTACGGTCTGCCTGATGGTAAGCGGTCACCATAGCCTATGGACACTTGCAACACTAGGGGTATCACTCGCGCGTTGCTGACGCTTCAAAATCTGATAAACTGCTTTCTTGAAAAACCTCATACTGCAGCCCTTAGAGAAAACCTTGGCAGAAAGCTCATTCCACAACCCAAGCGTTCGCGAGAGGAAGTTTCTCTGAAACCGCACTGTACGTGATCATTTCGGTTCTGAAGTGTGAAAATAAATTCTCTGCCGATAGCAAGTGGTGCGATGGTAAAAAGTAGCCGTGGGCATCATTTCTAAGAACACATCCCACTGTACAAGCGGTAGAACACAGGGAGGCAAAGTCTCTCCTCAGACTTAATGGTTCGATACGGCAAGTGAGTTTGGGATCGTCGGCAATTCTCACAGCCCGTCGTTGAACCGAGACAAAAGGGCCAAGCTGGTATCCAGGTGCACCCGCCCAGAGATAACAGCAGCTCCATATGGGGCTGAACTTGCCACTTGTAAAGCAGCAACCTTTACCCCAACGTGAAGTATACAGGTTCTTGTTAGAAACAAACTAAGTTGCTGCTGTACAATACGCTCAAGAACTTTAGAAAGAAACGATAAAATAGATATAGGACAGTAATCAGAACGCAGTGGGGCTAGATTTTTGGTCAAATGAATGACGTATGCATCTTTCCATAGTTAAGGTCCCACTGGAAATGGAATAATAAAGAATGTGAGTTATAATAGGAGATATATTGTCAAGGATGGAAATAATCACTATATGGCTAATATTGTCACTTCCAACAACATTTGATGAGGTAGAGACAGTTGAGTTATATGAAAAGGAGAAAAGTCAGGTGTTGGTACTTTTGAAACAGAATTTAAAGTGTACCGTCGAAAGTATCTGAAGAACAAAAATGATGATATGGTTTATATCCAGATCTAGAGAAATATGAGAAGAGGTAAATTTACCATTTAAGAATCTTCCACACTTAACATTAAATAGATTTATTATTAATAGAACAAGCCGGTCGTTTGCAGCCTGTCTGTTTACTTGTCAGCTGCAGCGTCGAGCCATTAGGTTGTTAATGGATCAACTGTTACTGACCTGGAGAGCGGCAAATTCTGGGTGTGCGGCGTGGGGACCGCCTCGGTGTGGTGCGAGCGCGGGGATTCCTCCGACGAGTGCCCGGAGTACTCCGGGGACACTGACGAGTCGTCCAGCTCTGTGCTCACTCCGCGCCTACTGGAAACGAGGTTCATATTTAAACTTATTATTTCATGTCACTAAGGCTTCCAGTACTCAAGTGTACCAAAAGAGCTAAGCTCGGAGATTATCTACGTGATATCATACGAAACGAAGAAATATTTTAAAGAACTAACGATCGAAATGCTTCAAAGAGTTAATAAGCTGAAGTGGCCACATAGCAGTAGAATTGATTATATTCGGATGGACGGATATTCGGACACAGGAACTAAACAGATCTATGACCAGCACACTTACGAACTTACATATCCTCAACCTATATTTTGAAGTGAAAACTTCTTTAGCGGCGCTGTGCACTTTTTTTGTGATGGGTAAAAAATGTTAAACTCGCGTCAGGTCACATGTCCTGATCGAAAATTGGTAAGACGGAACTCGCGTCACGTTCACTTACAATGTCAAATATACTACGTCAAAAAAGTAAACAACCAAACATTATTATTTGTATTGGGTATAAAATGATAAACTCGCGTCAGGCTGTTCGAAAATTCGTCAGACGGAAACCATAATGCCACGCCATAAAAATTCGCAAGACGGAAACCATAATGCCACGCCTATTGAAATTTTGAAGTGAAAACGTCTTTAGCGGCGTTGTGCACTTTTTTTGGGATGGGTAAAAAATGTTAAACTGTAGGTATAGAACGAACAAAAAAAAATTAAGTATAAAAGTAAGAGGAAATTGGGTTGATAAAAAGATGAAGGTGCGGATTACACATGTTAAAATGTTATATCCAGGTTGTATGTTTTCAGTTCTGTTTTTTTTTTATTTATGCGGGAAAAATTCTGTTCAGATATGTTATTGCAGGAACTGGAATATATTCTGTATTTAAAAAGAGAGACAACATTTTGAACCGACACAGGAAGCTCATTCCACGACCTACGCGTTTTAAGAGAGTCCGTCTTAAACCGCACTGATAACTCTCACCTGTACGAGCTCGCAGACGACGAGGTTTTGTATAAACTGTCTCTGCTGTAAGAGCAGATGCTCTCCCTGCTTTGTTTGGACTCGAACGACTTGTGTCCTCTCCTGGTCCTGGCGTCCACGTTGCTCACTAAATGACTCTGCATCGAAGCGCTGCGAGGTTTCTGGAAATGCTTTGGGACTGTTTTGGGCGTTGATGTCGCAAGGCCTGTCAATTTTTGCTTCAGTCCACACGCAGAAGAAACATCTTCCAAGTAAGAAATCTGTAAGTACGGTATATTAAACAACGATATGTTTTTTAAAAAATTTGATTTTTATAAAATTGCAACCCACCCTCTGGATGAAAATACAGGACATCCCAACTAGCAAAAATGCGATAAAAGAAAATCTAATAACACAAAAGAGTGATATCAAAGTCATATAGAAGTAACGCTTGTGACTGCGGGTCATATATATGTATTTCTTAAAGCGTTTTAGCTATATAAGGCTTTACAGCAAAATTGTGACATTAACCTATCATTTTAACGTTTACTCTGCCACTTTGTATGACGCCTATAGCACTGTTGTAAAATGGCACTCACAATATATTACCGAAAAGTCACAAAGAACAACGCATTTATGACAAATATGTATCTAATTAGCCCCAAGCGGAGCTGCAATACAATAACTATATCACTTAAACGTTCTAAATCAGGGGCCCTTTCCGCGTTGTAAACACGATTCTAATATGACCAATCATAAACACGATTTTGCATCCCAGGAAACGTTCCTATAACCGATATACAGCTAAGATTTGCTTGTTGGGAAAAGATATGAAATTAAAGTTAAATATTCGTTAGCAGATCACACTGCATCTTTAAACTCATTTCAGATATAATTTTATCCTGGTACATCATTTTACACAATTAGTAAAATAAGCTCGTATTGTCCTTGTGGGATATTCAAAGCGATCTTCGCAATCTTTTAATGTAGAGGTTTCAGGCTCATGGCCAAGTAAATGGAGATAGATTACCTACCTACCTAATGGTTTGCCCCTTTAGCACCACCATGGAACACAGATGATTTTCGGAGAGACACTGTGCGCCGTCACCTGAGGGGCCTAAGGTCAAATGCCTCTGTATGAAAACAAACACGGTGTGTCACCTGTACTTTCACTAGAAACTACTTACTTGCGATAAGTCCAAAGAGAGATCGTCTTCGAGCGAAGTTTCTTGACTTTTGGGTGACTGAGAAATGGCTGGAATCTTCTTTGCTGATTCGAAACTTTTCTTACTCTTGTTGCCCAGTGATTCTGCTGATGGTCTTCTGTAAGATGGAGCTGGCAAGGAATTGGCTCTGTCGTACCTTCGGAACAAACGATTTTTGTATATATTATGTAGATACTTTTACGTTAGATATAAGAACGCTTTATGCTAGTTTACTTTCGCCCTGATGTTACATACTCGCTGAAAATACTATGAAAAACAAAATTGAATAGGAATATTAATGCAGTACACATTGTGTATTTAGGGTGGTAAGGAGAAAATTATCACCGAGAGGTTATTTAGAAGCCTGAGGCCGAAGACTTTAATGAGTCGAGTTTGTAATTTCCGTACAGACCGTGTTAAACACAATGTTTTCATTGCTCATCAAATTTGTGAGTAAATAAATAAAAATATAAGGTGAATAAATAAAAAACACATTTGAAGTGTCGGAAATAGAAGTAGAGAAAAACATTGAAAATGTCTGGAGAATTTATAAATTAAAATGTTTTAGTTAAAGTTAAAACTTGTAATTGCTCGTTTGGTGCGTGGTTCAGATTTTGCAGCTGTTCAGCTTTTATACATACTTGATAGAATAGGCGCGTCATTACCACCCGTGGTTCTATGAACGCGCGGTTTGCCTTGAGGAAAGTTAAAAATAAATTTACAAATATGAAAAGGTTTCAGGAATATGCCGAAGGTTGTTTAGGTATTCTAAAATTACAGGAAGAAGATTGAAACTTTTTGTTATTTTTGTATTAATAAATATATTATATTAAATAGACATAACTTTACACACACACACGCTTTTCACTACACAAAACTTTGCGTATACTATCATAAAGATGGAAACGTTTTTATGAAAAGGGTTAGGCAGTGAAAGTGTAAATTATAATTATAACCGAAATTTAGGAAGTGCAATCAGGGATTGCAATTTTACCATGAGTTTTATTAAACTCTGGTGTCTTCTGTGGAGACGCAACTTCAACGGCGAAAATACAGCTAAGTACTTGGTGATAATTTCTTTATTTATTTACTCAACTCTTTATTTCGTAGCCTAGTTGGTAGTGTGATGGACTGCCGTGCAGAGGGTGTGGGTTCGATTCCCGCACTGGACAAACATTTATGTGTTAAACATTTGTGTTTGTCTTGAGTCTGGGTGTACTTATGTATGATGTGTATGTATTTACAAAAAAAAAAGTAATATATATGTATTTATATCCGTTGTCTGGTACCCATAACACAAGCTTTGCTTACTTTGGGGCTAGACGGCGCTGTGTGTAATGTCCAAAAAAATTTATTATTATTATTATTATATTATGTTTTCTTTATATTTTTATTAAAATTATGGGTACATGAACCTTTATCAGCATAAGCAATCAATAAAGTTCTACACTAGACTATGTAAAGATATCTAGACTTGGTTAAGATGCCTAAACTATGTAAAGATACCTCGACTTGGTAAAGATACCTAGACAACGTAAAGATATCTAGACTTGGTAAAGATACCTAGACTATGTATAGATACCTAGACTATGTAATGATACCTACACTATGTAAAGATATCTAGACTTGGTAAAGATACCTAGATTATGTAACGATACCTAGACCATGTAAAGGTACCTAGACTATATAAAGATACCTAGACTATGTAAAGATATCTAGAGTTGGTAAAGATACCTAGACTTTGTAAAGATACCTAGACTATGTAACGATACCTAGACTATGTTAAGGTACCTAGACTATGTAACGATACCTAGACTATGTAAAGATATCTAGACTTGGTTAAGATACCTAGACGATGTAAAGATACCTAGACTATGTAACGATACCTCGACTATGTAAAACTACCTAGACTATGTAACGATACCTAGACTTTGTAAAGATATCTAGACTTGGTAAAGATACCTAGACTATGTAAAGATATCGAGACTTGGTAAAGATACCTAGATTATGTAAAGATACCTAGACTATGTAACGATACCTAGACTATGTAAAGATATCTAGATTTGGTAAAGATACCTAGACGATGAAAAGATACCTAGACTATGTAACGATACCTAGACTATGTAAAGATATCTAGACTTGGTAAAGATAACTTGATTATGTTAGGATACCTACACTATGTACAGATATCTAGACTTGGTAAAGATACCTAGACTTTGTAAAGATACCTAGACTTTGTAACGATACCTAGACTATGTAAAGATATCTAGACTTGGTAAAGATAACTTGATTATGTAAGGATACCTAGACTATGTACAGATATCTAGACTTGGTAAAGATACCTAGACTTTGTAAAGATACCTAGACTTTGTAACGATACCTAGACTATGTAAAGATATCTAGACTTGGTAAAGATACCTAGAATATGTAAAGTTATCTAGACTTGGTAAAGATATCTAGACTTGGTAAAGATACCTAGATTATGTAAAGATACCTAGACTATGTAACGATACCTAGACTATGTAAAGATATCTAGACTTGGTTAAGATACCTAGACTATGTACAGATATCTAGACTTGGTAAAGATACCTAGACTTTGTAAAGATACCTAGACTTTGTAACGATACCTAGACTATGTAAAGATATCTAGACTTGGTAAAGATACCTAGAATATGTAAAGTTATCTAGACTTGGTAAAGATATCTAGACTTGGTAAAGATACCTAGATTATGTAAAGATACCTAGACTATGTAACGATACCTAGACTATGTAAAGATATATAGACTTGGTAAAGATACCTACACTATGTAAAGATACCTAGACTAGTTAAAGATATCTAGATTTGGTAAAGATACCTAGACTATGAAAAGATATTTAGACTTGGTAAAGATACCTAGATTATGTAACGATACCTAGACTATGTAAAGATATTTAGACTTGGTAAAGATACCTAGACGATATAAAGATACCTAGACTATGTAACGATACCTAGACGATGTAAAGATACCTAGACTATGTAACGATACCTAGACTATGTAACGATTACTAGACTATGTAAAGATATCTAGACTCGGAAAAGATACCTAGACTTTGTAAAGATACCTAGACTATGTAACGATACCTAGACTATGTAAAGATATCTAGACTATGTACAGATATCTAGACTTGGTAAAGATACCTAGACTATGTAAACATACCTACACTATGTAACGATACCTAGACTATGTAAAGATATCTAGATTGGTAAAGATACCTAGACTATGTAAAGATACCTAGACTTGGTTAAGATACCTAGACGATGTAAAGATACCTAGACTATGTAACGATACCTAGACTATGTAAAGATATCTAGACTTGGTTAAGATACCTAGACGAAGTAAAGATACCTAGACTATGTAACGATACCTAGACTATGTAAAACTACCTAGACTATGTAACGATACCTAGACTATGTAACGATTACTAGACTATGTAAAGATATCTAGACTCGGAAAAGATACCTAGACTTTGTAAAGATACCTAGACTATGTAACGATACCTAGACTATGTAAAGATATCTAGACTATGTACAGATATCTAGACTTGGTAAAGATACCTAGACTATGTAAACATACTTACACTATGTAACGATACCTAGACTATGTAAAGATATCTAGATTGGTAAAGATACCTAGACTATGTAAAGATACCTAGACTTGGTTAAGATACCTAGACGATGTAAAGATACCTAGACTATGTAACGATACCTAGACTATGTAAAGATATCTAGACTTGGTTAAGATACCTAGACGAAGTAAAGATACCTAGACTATGTAACGATACCTAGACTATGTAAAACTACCTAGACTATGTAACGATACCTAGACTATGTTAAGATATCTAGATTTGGTAAAGATACCTAGATTATGTAAAGATACCTAGACTATGTAATGATACCTAGACTATAGACTTGGTAAAGATACCTACACTAGTTAAAGATATCTAGATTTGGTAAAGATACCTAGACTATGAAAAGATATCTAGATTTGGTAAAGATACTTAGAATATGTAAAGATATCTAGACTATGTACAGATATCTAGACTTGGTAAAGATACCTAGACTATGTAAAGATACCTACACTATGTAACGATACCTAGACTATGTAAAGATATCTAGATTGGTAAAGATACCTAGACTATGTAAAGATACCTAGACTTGGTAAAGATACCTAGATTATGTAACGATACCTAGACTATGTAAAGATATCTAGACTTGGTTAAGATACCTAGACGATGTAAAGATACCTAGACTATGTAACGATACCTAGACTATGTAAAGATATCTAGACTTGGTTAAGATACCTAGACGATGTAAAGATACCTAGACTATGTAACGATACCTCGACTATGTAAAACTACCTAGACTTCACGTACTTACCTAGACCTACGTAATCTTACCTAGACGATGTAAAGATACCTTGACTATGTTAAGATATCTAGAATTGGTAAAGATACCTAGACTATGTAAAGATACCTAGACTATGTAACGATACCTAGACTATGTAAAGATATTTAGACTTGGTAATCTTACCTAGACGATGTAAAGATACCTTGACTATGTTAAGATATCTAGACTTGGTAAAGATACCTAGACTATGTAAAGATACCTAGACTATGTAACGATACCTAGACTATGTAAAGATATCTAGACTTGGTAAAGATACCTAGATTATGTATAAATACCTAGACTATGTAAAACTACCTAGACTATGTAACGATACCTAGTCTATGTAAAGATATATAGACTTGGTAAAGATACCTACACTATGTAAAGATACCTAGACTATGTAATGATACCTAGACTATGTAAAGGTACCTAGACTATGTAAAGATACCTAGACTATGCAAAGAAATCTAGACTTGGTAAAGATACCTAGACTATGTAAAGATACCTAGAATATGTAAAGATACCTATTGATTATTTATATATGATAATTGATTGGTTCGGTGCGGCTAAATGGTCAAATTACGTGTGCTATGTTTTCACGTGTATGTTTTAAAATATTTTTATTTAATTAACAAACAATATTTGTATATAAAATAAATACCTACATGTAAAATAATTATGAATACCTAATAAAAAAAAAACTACCTGAAGTAAAACAATGGTCCGCTCGTCATGGTACCAAAGGGACCTGACCAGGCTGCTTTCCCTTCTCGTATTTATGTTCTAATGTATTATTAATTTCTATTTGAAGTAATTAATTACGAACAAAGATTTTATACAATTTACTGAAAAACGTGACGATTTCAAACTGATAAAAAAATGTAATAGACTTATTTACCTTGTAAAGTTGCGAGGTTGAGGAGTTGGTACTCTATCAGATTAACTAATAGATTAATAAAATTCCAAATCTTACCTTACCTACCTTACCTCATCTATGTTACGGACAATTTACTATTCCTATACTTATTAAAAACTTCTGTCGCTTTGTTTATTACCTTTTCCCAATCTGTTTCCCTGTTACGACTAAATCCAAGTTCTGCGTCTTCGGCACCTTCTTCGGAGTTGATGTGTTGGAGCTTAACGCAGAGTTTAGCGGCGAATTTTTCTTTACTTCTTTCTCCCACTTGATGCTGCTCCTTCTGGAATGGGAGCCGGAGTTTCGTCTCGACGCCGGCCGACTTTTCGGTGACGCTTCTTCATTAGAATCTTCAGCATCTCGCTGCATTTTTATCTATCGGAGTAGGTTCTTATGTAGTTAACTTATTGGGTTATATATTATCAGTCCGACCGTTCGCGCTGTGCTGTAAACACGCGCAAGATGTTGCACACGCCACCGCGAATGCATAATAATAACCCGGATACTCAGAAGAAATGTGACGCAACAGTTAAATGTTCAAACTGTAATGTAGTTCTTGTCGAGGAGTTGGCATTCGTAGTCGATAAAGTGGATACCTTACCAGAGACTGCTATCATACAAATATGTCTGGGTGCGTTCCCGTCGGAGAAGATGGAAGATTCCCGCCAGACTGTAACTTCATTGCTAGCCCCACATAAGAAGATACTCAGAAAAGAAAAGCATATAAGAAGTTATTAAACTAATCAAGGAATACCAACCCGAGAATTAACCCATATTCGCGGCAAAAACATTGTCCAAACTGCTGCCAGTCACATTAGACCACATCGATGTGACAGCATTTTTAACGAGATGGCATTATTGAAGCAGGAGCTGGGGGCCCTTAAGAGGAAATACCCCGCTGTTTTCTCCCATACAAACGTATTCCTCTGTTTCCTCGCTGAATTGTGGCATTAAAGCTGTTATTTTTTTATGTATGATATATATACACAATCACTATGTCTGTACGTTTTGTTTTTTTTAGATGCCATTCCTATGAAAAATTGGGGCTAAAGTCCAAAAAAAATCCTCTTTTTGATGACATCTTTAGACGTGAGCTATACAAATATGACCACTAATTTAAAAAAAAACAAAACATAAAGACACGGAATAATAACCTTTAAGGTGAAGTAATTTTTATTAAATTTGGTTAAGATTTGGAAAAGGAAAGTGGGGAATACGATACCCCGATTTTGATGATTACGACTACGCAAAACAACCCGAGGCGCAGTTGTCCCTATCGCACATACACGTATATTGGACCGGGTCCTAGTGCGACAGCAAGTGTTTTTCAAATACCTATATCTGCATTGGCTAGGTTGGGATATTTCCTCTTAAGACAACCAAGGACGTTTATGGGTTTGCGGATATTGAATTTTTGAAAAAACATATGAACGACATAAATTGGATTCTTAAAGACTTAGAAATAAATTAATCTGAAGACAAAAGTAGCGCACTAAAACAGACATATGAGCCCGAAATTAAATTGCATAAATTCAGATTTACAATGCAATATTCAAGCAAGTCCGGAGCCCCTACTACAGCTATCGCTTTTGAACGTGCGAGCGACGGTGAGTGACAGGGCTAATACCACTACTACTACATGTGCGTTATTGTGTACTACGTATACGCCCCCCCCGCCGCCGCCGCCGCCGTCGACGCAAGAACCGGTTCCTCGAGTTCGCGGGTCTTCGGTCGAATGGCACTACTCACCGTCATATCGGGATATTACACTACCTACGAGACAGTCACAGATAAAAAAAAACTCTGAGACAGGTACGAGTACGGGCGCAAAAATGCACTGCGACCACGGCAGATGACACGTCAGCTGGGGTACTGCGTGAAAGGCCATATGGAGGTCTTCCAAATTTTATGGAGGAAGTCCAAGTTTTCTAATGTGTGTGTGATTGAAAGTTTGTGAAATAGGAATACGGTTGCTTTGCGCACCTTATTAATGTCTATTTGCCCAACGACGAACGAGAGTTTATAAACTGTCTATCGCGGGTAAATGCTATTATTGATGAGAGTGATACATAGGCAGTGTATGTGCTCGGAGAATTTAATGCTCATCCTAGTAAAATGTTGGGAAAGAGCTCTTGAGTTTCGGCAGTCACCAGAAGAGAAACTGTGTGGATATTGACCTGTTGGGTGGCAGCTCTGATACCTTTACTACGTTTGTAACATGGGCACTCAAAGTTGGTTAGAACACTGTATAACGAGTGAGGATACTAAGGACACTGTGCTTTCTGTTAGAATAGAGAATGATCTGACATGGTCTGACCATTTTTCCGTTTTTATTAAGCGTAATATTGAAGGGGTTACCGAGGGTGCAGTAGTTGACTAGAGTTAATTGGGGAGACAGGTGTTCGCTGGAGAATACGAAACTCTAGACCAATACACGTATATTAAAAGTATTGTAATTTGAATTTGTTAAATGTTATTAATGTTTTGAGCTGTGATATCTGAGATATATTATTAGTGTTTTAAGAAATGTCCTAATATAGGAAATTATTATAAATTTATATGTAATCTGTATACAGACATTGTTAATATTTTAAGAGACGCTTCAACAGTCGCTTCCGGTTCTCATAGAGCAAGAAAGCATAAAGAAGTAGTTGGGTAGAATTACCACGTACGGGAAGCACATCAGTCATTTCGAGCACATTTTAAATCTTGGGTAATAGCCGGCAAGCATATATCAGGAATGACTTATGATGATAGCCGTAAACTCTTTAAAAATAAACTAAAATGGTGCCAGAATAATAAAGAAAAAATAAGTTTGATATAGCCTCCAGTCGTAACTATAAGAACTTTACAAAGCTCTGGAAAGGAAAAAAAGTTAGGACACAAACAATGTCGACAGTGAGAGTTGAAGGCATTAAAGACCCTGCAACGATAGTTCCCCTATTTGTAAGTCATTTTAGGGTAGATTCGATACCTGCAACGGTATGTGTTTCTGGTACGTCAAATGTACCTATTGATTACGGGGTTGAGGGTGACATCTTAATTACACCTGGTGATGTCGCCACTGCTGTGCGTAGAATGATGCGTGGTAAATCGCCAGGACATGCCGACCTAAGTATAGAACCCATACTCTATGCGGGTGATGCTTTATTCTCGAAGATGGCAAGTTTTACCTTATGTGGGAGATATATATATTGTATATCGGACATGATAAAGACAATTGTTATTCCTGTGCCTAAAAAGTAGACGGGCGAACTAAGTAATAGTACGAACTATCGTCCCATTTTTCCGGGAACATGATTATAGGGAAAGTGTGGGAGAGGCTACTGCAGCCTGAATTTCTTCATAATATACAGATTGACGACGCACAGTTTGGCTTCCAGCCTTCCTCTAAACGAACTTTGCAATCACGAGCCTCAAATATACCGTTAATTACTATAAAAGTCGTGACACTACGGTGTATGCATGTTTCCTTGACCTGAGTCGAGCATTTGATCTAGTGAATTATGAAATTCTTAAGACCAAATTGTCTGCATCAGGTGTTTCGACTAATGTAATTGATATGTTGAGATACTTGTATGAGGACCAGACGAACTGTGTCAGATGGGGTGACACGAATTTTAGCAGCTACAGGTTCTAGTGCGGTGTTCGCCAAGGAGGGCTCACTTCTCCGGATCTCTTTAATGTTTAAATCAATGGTTTAATCGAGGAGTTTAGATGCACCGGTGTAGGTTTGTGTTAACAGCCTTAGCTATGCAGACGATATGGTAGTGCTCGCCCCCTTGATTATAGGTCTTAGAAAGCTACTATTAGTATGTGAGCATTATGCGAATGCGCATGGACTAAAACTTAATGCTAAGAAGACAGAGCATATGGTTTACATATGGGTAACAGTAAATCGAGTCAGATATTTAGGGCATATACTTACCCCTGATCTTAGGGATGACTTAGATATCGAGTGGGAAAGACGGGCCCTCTCGGTTCGGTGTAACATGATTGCGCGTAGATTTAACAGATGTAGTGATGGGGTTAGGTTGAAATTGTTTAATGCCTACTGTTTGTGTTTCTACACTTGCCAGCTCTGGTTCATTTCGCGTAAATCGCATAGCACCATGAGAGTGCTATTACTTTTTTTGTACTGTTACTGTAGCGCATCATGCATGTTTGCTGAAGCGGTAGTGCCGGACTTTTTGCTGTCATGAGCCTATCGCTGCAACACTGCATCTGGGCGAAGATGGTTTTATCGCCATCAATTACCAGCCAACCTGCGCTTAAAAACTGAACTGGCTGAAAGAAAGTGGGTACTCATTTATAAAACAACTTAACTATGGGACCAACTCTGAAATCGTAAAAAGAATTAGTTATTTACGAATATTTTGGTCGTGTTAGGTAATGACTTGTATGAACCATTTTGCTTGCGTTATTAATGTTGCTCTGTTAGTAAACGTTCTTCATATTGATGAGTACTTTCACCCCGTTCAGTTTTTAAGCATAATCTTTCCCCATCCTGCGTCACTGTCACATGAAACCATTATTTCTTTTTACATGAACTCATAACAATAATTGTAAAAATTAAACTTAAAAAGATATGATATAAATTGCTAAGGCCTTCCAATTAATACTCAGTCTATATTTGATATAAGTAATTAATATAACAATGTATATAACAAAAAATACAATAAAGCACTTACCTTACAAAGTGAGTTAATATCTTATGTGTACTGACTTGACTATATCAGATTAACTAACGCATTCTTAAGTTACTTAGATACTGAGTGTACTATATAAGTACATATTTAGTACGCATTTTGTCTATCGGCGCACAGCTCAATGTCAAACTGAGCGAGTGTACGTACACTGTGATACAAGGGACGTAATCCTATGTTACGCATGGATAGATTTAGCTTGGTAGACATATCGATAAGCGGAGCGATTTTTAGATACTATCGCCTGTATGAATTATGGAGTTTACTGAGGTTACCAGTACTAACATATACAAAGATTAGTTGTCAGCCTACTTTACTACTATAATAAAATAATCTCAAGCAGATCATAAGTGCTATGTTACTTAAAGTCAAACTTTAAAAGGTACTCGTAACTTAGGACAACAAACAAAAATATGTCCTGTCGCAGGACAGTTATGTGAAGTCATTATTAATACGTGGGAATATGGATCGGATCGGACGAGTTAATAACTATTAAAGTACACAAATAATCACTCTGTAAATCGTGAACTCGTTTTGCCAAACGCGGTAGTTACGTAATCTGGGTAATACTTTTACATATGCCATGTATATCTAGTGATTTGCTAAAATGAGCGATTAGTGCTGAAAATTTAAAAATAAATTAAAGTGACTGGCATCCATTATGCCAGTCACTTCAATCGAAGTTACAAGACCCCTAGCCTTTTACGCTAGCGCCGCAGCATTCCTGCCTTCCGCCTTGATGATGATGAGGCCCTGGAAATCATATCGACCTCGGAAATCCAGAACTGGATAACGTCAATTGAGCGGTGCCTCTCTGCACTATCACATGAGAGGGCAAGCTAAACTCGGAACAAAAATTAAGAATAAATACTTTATGACGCATAGTGGCTCATGGATATTCGCAAATGGGAGTGCAATACCAGTCCCTTAAAGTTAAAACCGTAAAAGCCCACTTTGTTATACAAACACTCGCCCACAAACGTAGAGACCAAACTGACATATCTTAGCAGATACAGAACCTTAAGCTGAGTCTTGAAGAGTCAGCGAAACCCCCCTTAGGGAATTTCCTTGGCCGACATGGTTAAAAAAGAAACCAATTTTATTCAGACGATTAATTTAAGCTCCGTAGCCATTTACTCAAATGACAAATTAAAGTCCAGCCAGAAGACTAAATCCTAAATCACTAGTCCAAAAAGTTATCCGCCCTAAACAGATAAAGTTACATGTCAGAGGCCTTCACAAGACAAGGAACCGCGGTGTCATAATCAGCACAGACACGAAGAAAAGGAAGTTTTACTGGCCTGTTCCAACAAAATATAAACGACAACGTCCAGGGTCTAACTTTGGAAGCATTCTTGACTTCCATCAAGTAAAGCCATATATCGGGAAAGAAGAATGCTAAAACCTGTAACTATGTGATAGAAGTCCCAGCGGCCATTCGCAAAGCCTTAATTATAAAGGAACGAGTTTTTATCAATTGGTCATCTTTCCCCATAAGAGACTTCACTTTGATCACACAATGTTGCAAGTGCCAGCAGTATGGACATGCGGTCAAAACAGGTCGGGAGTCAATCTACACCTGTGGCCACTGCGAGGATAAAGGTTACTCTATAAAAGGATGCCCAAAGAAGGAAGATGATCAAAAATTTTAGCTTGCGTTTCAAAAAGCCAAGCAATCATAACACTGGAGCTGCTGACTGCCCCGCGAAAATAATGGCCGATTAGGTGTCTCAACTCTATAGAATATGAAGGCGCCTAAGAGCGCCGTTAATTGGTATAAAATCTGACTTTTTTTAGCTTTTAATTTCATTATTATATTCAAAAGATGTACATATATGCAAACTATATTTTTTTCTTTTTCATATCTATTACATATTTATCTATCTTTCTATCAAACTAAATAAGGATCGAAGAGGCCTGCACCTGAAGGCATAGTGGCAAGAACGCTGGCCGCATTACCCCTTTGATCTACAATAATCAACCTTTGTTTCTGCCGCTTACGATCCTCCACAAATTCCGCTGCCATCCCGGCTTTTGACGCTGTGCAATCAAGATAAGAGGAGGCTAGAGTATCTACGCATGCAACGTCCCACACTAAAGCCCTGCCCCTCTCCCAGGGCACAGGCGTCATGCCATCAGGTCCCTTGCCATCATCCCGTGAAATTCCAGCTGGTTCAAGAGTACAAGGGACGTTACATGTGGCAAGAGATCTTTTGATGATATCATTTTGGGAAAAGTGGCGTGGTATTCTGCCTCCACTTTTTTGCAAGAAAGTTCGTGTAATCCAAACTCGTCGACGACACTGCCACAAATGCAGGTTGTGGGAAGCAAACAGTTATACCGAGACGACGACCGATTACGACTCTGAAGCTTTTTTTATCTAGATAAATTTTATTATTTGACATTGTACTGAAAGGAGTTGATTGTATGGCGTGAAGCCAGTGGCTAGCTTCTTGCTCTGAAACAGCAAGAAGGCGTGCATGTTCACCTTCACAGAATTAATTGTGAATTAGATTTTGAAAAACTCTCTGAACCAACGGAGTTTGTGTTGGTTTAATTCCTTTGGTACAGCCTCGCTGGGGGAGAGAGTCTTCCAGGCCTCTGTAGCTTTTGGCAAATGGTATGTTAACATCATCTTTGTGTAAAACTTGTTTACTAAGTGCTAAAGAGCTGTTAGCAGAAGAATGAAAAGCTGGTAAAGCAACAATGGAAATTTTCTTGAACCCAAGAAATAGAGAAAAAGATAAATTTTGAATTTGTTGTGTTGTATTTTATAGGCAGGTATCAAACTTATCCAAATATTCTGTGAACTTCCACATTGGACTAGTACTTAATAAATATGAAAATTCTGGAACAAATAAACAATATTTTTGAATTGTATATGCAATGTCAGAATTAAATAACTTTAATTTCTGAGAATGTTCCTCAAAGTTCTTTAGTTTTGTTTCTAAAAATGGTTCTATACTTTACGAAAATAAAGAAGATCCTAGTAGATAAAGTGATTCCTTGGTTGCAATTATAATCTCTGAAGCTCTAAAATTTAACTAGCTGTATTTTCCGAAATATTAAGTTCACATTTAGGAAAATTGAGATTAAGTCCAATACTTTCAAATTTATGAATAATTGTAAGAAAATCTTGTTTGACATCATAAATTTTTCCTGCCAAGGTTCCGTTATCTAGGTACCAAATATTAAGACTAGAATTTAAACTTGGTATAATGGGATGGATGGCTAAACTGAAAAGCGCGGGTCCTAGAGGATCACTCTGTTGAACACCGACGGTAGACTCAACATTACTGTCTCCGTATGATAGACTAGACGTAAAACCGTAACATTGCCTTATATATGGGTATAATTCAGGAATGTGAACAGCAACTTCATTTAGCAGTACTTTTCTAGTCAAAGAGTTAGAGGCATTTCTCACGTCATATGTTATTAAAACACCTCTGGATTTTTTTCAAAAAGAAATGAGCGAGTTGAATGTACTGCAACTTCGCTACCTCCTTTACTACCAAAACCAAGTTGTACAGGTTGGATTTTTTTTATTGATTTAGAAGCTGAGTGCTTGCAAGCCAATTTGATAGTGGAACAGCGAAAAGTGTTTCCTATGGCCCTTCCTATTCCTATAATTGCTTGATCCCATGATGACCAAAGTATTTGACGATCATTTCATCAAAAGATAAATTGGATTCAAAAAACCCCAAACTTTCGAAAGGATTCATTAGATTTATCGATAAATGGACGAATCTTGAAAACTTTATCAGTATTATCAATTTTTGAGTTGTCATTGAAATGCAAATAAGATTTTATTTTATCAAAACGATTTCGAGACATTGCTTTTTTAAACAAATGGAACGTGTACGTCCTCATCTCTACACCAATATTGTTTACTTTGAGGCAAGTGTTGGAACAAATAGAAAATAAAAAACTATAAAATAAACCTTTTCTATAAAAACTTTTAACTGCTTAATTCAAGACAGAAGTTCAAACCGTTTTTATAATTTTTGACGTAGGTAACTGTTTCGTTCACAATGTAGAGTAGAATCTCATCACACAACAAATTTTTAAATATCTCTACCGCTGATTTTCCTTCTAAATCAGTAATAATGTTTTCTAAAGATTGCTTAACAGAATTAGACTCACTTTGTATGCCAGAATAAACTGGGTTACACTTACGCCAACTAATCGTCTTGCTTGTTCGAAGGTGCGAATGGATTTGGAGGGTCTTCCTCGACGTTGTCAGTTGTACATGAAAACTCCACTTGACCGGCAACATCCCATACCGGCAAAACTCCCATATCATCATCAGGACTTTCTTCTATATCACTCATTTTATCCACTTCATTTGGAAGTAACATAGTAACTTAGATGTCATCTAAATTCTCATTACTAAAATCTTTCAGACAATTTCAAAGACTTTTTGTACTTATTTTGTAAAAACTGGTTGCCTGTAAAGTCGGTATACGGGCGAAAGTTTTACGTGACAATGATTTTATGTCTGTCTCTCTCGCTCTTAGGCGGGCGCGTGCCTCTCACTCGCTCTCATTGTGAGCGCATAACGTGAGCGGAGCGTAACGCAGTTTCTTGAAGTGTCACCCGGCAAACCAATTTATAAGACGTTGTCACGTCAAAAACTAATAATAAAAAACATAATTGTACATCACGCTCAACACAAAATAGATAGGTAAATATTTATTATTTCGTATAAAGTAAAGTCGAACAATTTTTACTTACCTTTGACAAAGTTATAAATATACATTTTTTTATTTATCACAGTCGTGTCATGAGATATTTATTTTATTCCTTTATTCTACAAAAAAAAACATTACAAGAAATTCTAATTCTAGAAAAATAGTGCAAAGGGCGTATGAATCTCTGCCAGAGATTTATTTCCGCAAAACCAGAGAAAGAGTACATTTAAAAAAAAGGTGGCGATGGATATGCTGTGTTTGAAGTAAACTTGTCAACTAATTTGACAAGACCCGCAAGCAAGACACAAACAATTGAAAGATTCTATTCTGCTCGTGCGCAGGACTGAACTTGCTTACACATCGAATAAAAAACAGATGTTCAGTGTCATATTTATAGTACGGCCTGTTTTCGAAGTAAATGAATTCTTTCCAAATATGTTTTGTTTTTATTTTTATTTATTTCATATTTAATAAGGATGACATAATCATTTACTTTGAAGTAAGTATTTCTATCTTATACGATATAATAAAATAAATAAGTATGGTCTTTTTGACGCAATGAAAGTAATGATTTTTGAAAAAAAATATACATCAGTAAATAGAATATGTATGAGTACCAAAAAAAAATTACAATAGTAAAATAGTGTATAATTACAAATTTAATAGGAAACAAAAGAAAAAATAATAAAAAAACTACAAAAGCAAAATAGCATAAATACAAATTTTTATTAGAAACAATAGAAAAATTAATGAAAAAAGTAAAATAAAAATACAATAGTAAAAAAGAGTATAAATACAAACTAATAAGAAACATAAGAAAAATTAATGAACAATTTGAAAAAAATAATTAAATATAGTGTCCTAAAAATATGACAGTGCGAAGCAATGGGTTAACCATATTATAACAAAAAATCGTAGTATCTATAAAAAAATTGAAAATTTTCTAATTGTTTAACAAAGACTGAACAAAAGTTGCGATGTTTTTGTTTTAACAGAATGCTGGTTCAATAAACAAACTAACGTACCGCAAATACGGGGTTCCAGTACCTATAAAACTAATGTAAACTACAGTCAAAATAGTAATAGTTTATGCTAGAAATGAGCTACATGTCTCAGTCGAGGAGATTGTCAATAAAAATTTGTGCAGAATTCGCGATATTAGCTTTGTAAAGACCTCCCCTTACTTAGAAAAATACAAAATTTTATTGACTCTTTAAATGAAACTTTACTTTATCTTTTCTTTTTTTAAAACGTTATTCTAATTGGAGATACAAACATCAATACTCTTCAAGAAAATGCCGATGCAGCTGTTCAGGACGACTTTAATCTATACTCTTTTCATAGCTTGATGCCTGCGAATACATTACCTACACATAAAGTGGTTCTTACTTAGACCATATCATGCTTAAAACATGTATTAACTCACTTGCTATTGTAACTAACTCGACAATAATCGATCATAAAGAGTGCTATAAAGATATGTTTTAAAGACTCTATTCAGCTTCTAACCTTTTCTAATGCCTAAACCGTAGTTAAGGCCTGTTTAGTGCATAAAATTACGCCAAATGCTGTTTAAGAACATATTTATGAACTCCTATTACACTGACTTATTAAAGGGGTACGTGTGAACTGTTATGAAGTGAATAACTGTATAATGAACGATATGTGGCCCATATTACATCTTATACCTAAATATGTCTATCGCCAATCAGCCTTTACACTGCAATTGATAGTATCTGCATAGCGGCTATTTAAACATTCACTAAATGCCTCGCAGCTGCTTAGAGACTCACTAGTGTATAGAATTACCGGCTTCTATTTTATAATGGTTCACATAAGTACTTTAAATCCGACGTTATCTGAATAAGTCAGTCAGTCAGTCAGTCAGTAATCAGTGTAACTAGTAAATGACCATCATTACCAACGTATAATATTTTATTTGCTTTATATTAAAATGAATTCTGAAGAAGATGAAGAAAATTATCGAATGAGTATCAAAGAATTATAAAGGCAGAAGAAATAAAACCTTCAAGTCGGGAAGTAACGCAAAGCGTGACAAATAGTTTGAAATAGGATGGTTCCGTAAAAAATACTAATAGCTCAGGGAATGTTGCACATTCGACCAATTATGTGTGTCCAAGTTCTTCTTCCAGTAATCTCGGCGCTATTGTATTTATTCTGATAACATGACCTGAAAAAGAACCTGTAAAGGTGTAGTTTCTGAATAAACGATTTGAATTTGATCTAGTGTCGAATAGATTTAAATATACTTTGATATTTTATGTTGAGGGTGAAATATTGCGTTTATGTTTGTTGTAACATTACTACTTTGCATCGAGACAGCGCAGAGCAATTCTTAAAGTATCTACTTTCCGCCCTTTTCTCTTTCCCACTAACCTCTTCTGTAAATCTTGCAAAGTACTAACAGTACGACAGTTATTCATAAGGAGTATAGTTCTAAAACAGCACGCTTCTCTTTTCTACTGCACCAAACTTTTTATTAAAAGAAGAAAATATATAATCTGCCCGCAAAAATGGCAATAAAACATACTTTTACAACCAAATTTTGCGATTTTCTAGCTCCTTTGCTCTACAAATACCGAAGGGGTTTAATTTGGGTGTTATAGAGGATGGGAATAAAATGCCCGTGGTTTAATGAAAGAAACATAAATATTGATGATGGCAAATTTTACTGAAAAAAATAATTTCTGTATTTTAAATAGATAACCTTTTTCAGTCAGGAATCTAACTTGTAAAATATAAAAGAACACCTATATTTTATCACGTCAATTAAAAGGGTTAATCATAAGGATCAACTTCTTCTAAATAACATAATCTTTTAGGTCAAGATAAAAAAGAGTTCACGGAAGATAAAATATGATCTACTAGATTATGCCCGCGGCTCCGCCTGCCCTATATTCGGTTATCTGCATAACTATTTTTCTATAACTATAGCTATAATTCGTTAAAGCTCAATTATAGTTGAATCGGTCATTTCGAAAAGGGCATTTATGACGGCTTTCTAATTTTACAGGAGAATTAAAAAAATATAATTATTATTCATAATAATAGTCATTTAAAATATCCGTAGGCGTATTATTATTATTGTAAGATACCTAAATTTACCTTGTAAAAGAGAAACATATATTTTTCATAAAAGAGTGCCCTTTTCAAAATGAACCTTTGAGTGTGTGTTTGTATCTATCATGTAAATGCCATTTTTAAAATTAACATATAATTCTATGTTTTAGTATAAACACCTTGACATGTATAAGAAGTGACGTTTTCTCTCGGAAAGCTCTTTACATATAAAGAGTTTTAATTTAGCAGAAAACGGCATTTAGCAAAAATGTCCTGTTCAAAATGACCGATTCAGTTATTCCCGCGGGAACTTTTAAATTTTTCGGCGTCAAAACTATCCTTTGTCCTTCCCCTGGACTCAAACTATCCTCATACCAAAAATCATCTAAATCAGTTTAACGGTTTAAGCGTGAAGAAAGATGAGGGCATTAAAACCAGAGCGGAAAATACACATTAATTATTGCACATCACGAAGATGAATAATGTAGTAGGTCCATTTTTTAATTTTTTACTCTGCAAAAAATCAGACAAACACAATTTATACGAAAAACTTGTTTTTAAAGTTTAATTAGTGATAGAAAACTGATTGTAAAAAAGGCGACCAGTCTCTTGTATATGTAAATGGTGACATTCATGCAACAGTCTCACGACCGTACTATACATAAGATTATAACATAGCTCAGAGGCACCATTACCTGCCAACTTAAATTTCCGAAATAAACGTAACTATCAGAAATCACTGAATGAGTATGAAATGGTTTATAAAAGGTAAAAAATAAAAAAAATTAAATTTGCAGCTTTCTTTTAACTACCTAACAAAAATACTTATATTGCAAGGAAAACTCGTTTAAAATTGACACATAAATGATGAACATTATGATACTGACCGAAATGATCGATGCCTACCGTACTGTCTAAAGTCTGAAGTCAACATAAAACCGCCATTAAATCACTCACTTTCCGCTATCGCTTTGCTTATGCACAATGTTGAAGCCTTTAATTAGAGGGTGTAGGTCGACGGGGTAGTCATTGGTGCATGCAACAAGTGGAAGGGGCGGGTTGTGTTTCGATATAAATATTTCCTATTAAACAATACTCCCTCACTCATATTAAAGTCTGTGACTTCGCTCTCGGAATAGATACCAATTTCTTAATACAAGTTTAGTTTAGTCGGTGGTGGTGGTGGCCCAGAAGGTTTTTTAGATATCCGCAATTATTCTTATTCTACGGGACCCTAACTTAATGCGTGTGTGACACAAACGTTTTTGTAAAATATTCTGTTTTTTATACTGTTTTATTCTTCGTCCATTTGTCGATTCGACAAAATGCTAGGAAAATGAAATTTTCTGTATAAAATCCTTCTTATTAAATTTCTTTTACAATTAAAATTATCATAACAAATCTATAGTCAGTTTCGTAATTTACGATGTGATTGATATTGTCACAAATGTTTAATATCCGTTTTATGAAGTTTTAAACTGGTTTTGATACTGTGTGACACAGTCCATAGAGAATTAGGTGACGAACGGTTTGATACTGTGTGACACAGTCCATAGAGAATTAGGTGACGAATGGTTTGATACTGTGTGACACAGTCCATAGAGAATTAGGTGACGAACGGTTTGATACTGTGTGACACAGTCCATAGAGAATTAGGTGACGAACGGTTTGGCGTTCAAAACTTTTTTTTTAAATGTCAAGCTGCATTTGATTCTATACCCCTTAAATGAACGAAGGGCCTTAAGTTTTCCGTTTATGACATTTGTCTCCGAACCCTAAAATATGTGAGTATTTGATGCTAAGTTAGAAATTGTCCCCAGCCGAAACAGCGATAAGCGGGTCAGTAAGTTACGCACTTATTTGCGCAAGTTACGTAAGCGACTCGCAAGTCGTAAGACAATGCCTGGGAGTTTCTCCGACACGTATCTACACGTAAGCAAAACCACATCTGCGGTCCCTCTCCGTGTGTTACGTGTCTACTCGGAAACCAGCAGTGATCTCATAGGAGCTTCTTGTCTCTCTCTCTCTCTCTCTCTCTATACAGATGACTTCGTATCCGCCTTGTGGCGGGTCACCAGTCCACGGAACCCGCCAGGGACGTTCATTCATATCAACCTACAGACGTTGCGGGCTGAGAGGACTGGGCTAAGGGTGGCATAGTATTCATCGTAAGGCGAACGGAGATTGTAAGGCGAACAAAGATTGTAAGGCGAACGAAGATTGTAAGGCGAACGAAGATTGTAAGGCGAACGAAAATTATGTACTTTCGTGATAAGCACTTTGATTTTATATATTTGATAAAAAATGTATACATATTATGTAAGTAGGCAAATTTAGCACGGAGATAGTTTTAGCACACAACAACTACACAAGCAACTGGAATACATCAAGTGCGAGTCGGTTTTTTTTCTATATTTGAGGAGTTGCCGTTGAAGTCCTACACCGATAATCGAATTTAGGGCGAGTAGAACCGCAGGCAAATTTGGCACGGCGATAGTTTGAGTTTTGGGGAAGGATGTAGACTTCTTGTGAGTCGGTTTTTTTTCTATAATTGAAGAGTTATCGTTGAAGTCTTACACCAATAACCGAATTTAGGGCGGGTGGAACTGCGGGCAAAATTGGCATGGAGATAGTTTAGTCCCGGGGAAGGACATAGGCTACTTGAAAAATGTCCAAGTGTTAGTCGGTTTTTTTTCTATAATTGACGTGTTGCCCTTAAAACCCTACACCGATAACCGAATTTAGGGCGGGTGAAACCACGGGAAAATTTTGCATACAGAGTTTGAGTCTCGGGGGATATAGACTACTTGTGAGTCAGTTTTTTTTCTATAACTGAGGTTGGAACCGCGGGCAAGTTCGGCATGGAGATTTTTAGCAAATGTAACTAAGTTCTTATTTTCGGAAAAAAAAATCCAACGTGTTTGTTTAAATTACATCAAATTATTGGATTCCATTAAATACCAACATTTTAACACTAATATAAGTATTTACTGACCTTTAAGTGTGTTAAAAAAATTCGTGTGACACTCTGCTCAATACACACTCGGCTGAAAACGCCCTCGCCTTTGACTGGGTCTGCAACTTTGTATGTAATGAGCAATTCAAATCAAATCAAATCAAACTTTATTCAAATAGGTTTCTAAGAACACTTTGTTTGAATCGTCAATACAATGTAAACAATGTTAATTTCTGCCAGAAAGAGCTGGCAAGAAGTTCCATTTAAAGTAACAATACAATACTTTGAAAAATTAGGTAAAGAGTATACAATATGTACCAAAACACTTATTAGCTTATTAGCTACTAAAAAGAAAGTCAAACATGTCAATTTTTTTTTTGTTTTTATGTAGCACAGGGGGCGCACCGTGTGAAGCGTCACATATCGTCAAATAAACGTAGCTCTAGCTCACTTGTATCACAATGAAGTTATTCTATACAGGCCGATGTTGTTAGTAGTTTCTATATCGCGAATAGTGTCCCTGTGGTGTTGCATACTCCCTTAGGTTACGAGTGACCACTTAGCATCAGGCGGGTGGTAAGCTTGGTCGTATAAAAAATAAATATATATCTAAATATAATAAATACATAAATAAGATCTCTTATTTATTTATTATGAAAAACCTTAATACACTTCTTAACAAGCACAGTTATTACCAAAACGTGTAATAAGTTAACTTAAAATTTAATTTAAATGTAATTATTCAAATAGGTACTCTTCTAGTGCAGTCGTTTGATAAAAATTTTAAACAGTTGCGAATAATCATATATAAACGATCCTAAGCTGTTTAAACGACGACGACTACGACTACGACGACTCGCGGACAACGTGAAAGAGATTTGTTATTTTGACGGAAGTTATCAGATCATGTATCATACGATAGTTCCGAAACCAATTGATACTTTCACCGGATGGCTGGACCTGGTGACACAGGGCCGTGTGTAGGGCCTCAGCCTTATAGTCTCTTATGCCTTCCCCCCGTCACACCCCCTTTCTCCTCGTCCCCTTCGTCCCGCAGCCGACACGCAACTTTCACTGCTGCGGTCGGACAGGTCTAGTGTTGCCAGGTCCAATGGGTAAAATTTCGGGACAGAAGGTAGAAAAATTCGGGTTTTAGAAAAATTGGTTTCAAAACTAGTCATACATACTCCTACATCACTCACTCACTCCTTCCTTGCGCATACTTGTCACTCCCTTGCGTGTACGCGTGCGCATACTAGTCACTCCTTTCCGTGTGTGTCTGCGCATACATATTATTCACTCTATTGCTTCTTGCACCTAACTAGTGCCGCCAAAAGATGTTCTTTATTTCCTCTTTGTATAAAACACATTTCAAAAATATTGCAAATTTTTCGATACAAATGCAGCAATCCTGAAAATGCATATTAAGTATTTGTAATGGTCATAAAAATTATCGGTAAACCTGTGACGGCGGTCAGTAATGTACCAACCAGTCTACGTACCAGTTGAATTAACTGTGTGTAATAAAGCATCACGACCTCCTCCGAGTGGAGTGCAGACAGATTCCAAATATATAAGAATGCAACATTACGTCAATTAAATATAGAAGTTTTGCAACTGATTCGGAAGAGATTTTCTCGTAAATTATGAGACATACAAAAAATGCAACAGTAATTAAGTATTTTAAGCAAATTTATTGGTCTCCCTTTACAGCAACATTTTTAAAATCTTCTACGAATAAAGAGTTACCAGCGAATAAGGCTGGACTTCTGTTCAATAAATTATGTATCAAATTCCGTAGTTTGCGTCGAGCCTACTTATGCAATTGTAGATGGAGTGTCCCGCAGTAACTCTAAGTAACGGTCACTCTACACGAGAATTTTCACGTTGCGTAAGTTATAAGTCGAAAAGACGAGATTCCTCAGTAATTGCGGCCCCATACATCTCCAGGAGGTTTCGTCACCAGACTTACCACCGGACTCACTGCCAGAGGTCGCTGCTCGAAATAATAGCGGGTGTTGAACTCAGGTTGCGGTCGCATGTCGGTCCCATCATATTGTTATCTAAGAAACGACTGCTTGCAAGGCGTCTATAATTAGATTGTGAAGTGGATGGTAAGAAATCAATTTATTTATTTATTTATTATTTAGTAATATACTTACATATTTTCACCTCAAATTAGTTGAACAAGCCCTGCACAAATGCTTATAGCCTTTTTTTTAAAAGAAAGGTTATTTAATAGAGCGCCGTAAGATTTTTACCTTGGTAGTCTGAAGTCGGAAGTCGGAATGCAGAGGCAGTCAAGGAATCTGTATATAAACTTTGAAATTTGTTTTTAACAGAGAATAGAAAATATTAAAAAAAAAATTTTGAGCGATCTTTTCGATTGAGTTTTTAATTATTAAAATAAATAATTATTAATTTTTGGGAGTTTTATTTATTTTTATTAGTTTAAAGATATATTTTAAAAAAAGAACTACGCTTGTGCAATCGGATGTTTACTGAGGAATTGTTCGAAATGATGCCCACGGCTACTTCCTACCATCGCACCACTCGCCATCCGCAGGGAATTCATTCTTACACTTTAGAATCGAAATGGTCGCGTACATTGCGGCTTACGCGAACGCTTGGGTTTAG
Source organism: Apoda limacodes (assembly GCA_946406115.1). Taxonomy (NCBI): domain Eukaryota; kingdom Metazoa; phylum Arthropoda; class Insecta; order Lepidoptera; family Limacodidae; genus Apoda; species Apoda limacodes. The sequence goes on along the minus strand of OX291542.1, from coordinate 1,713,356 downwards.
GGATTGCAATCCCGCAAAACGGGATCACGCATTCCCGGGAGATCCCGCTGCTTTTATTAATCTGCTGGATCCCGCACCTCCAAAGCACGGATCCGGGGATCCCAAAAATAAAAAATTTGGCGCTAAAACATTTGCGTAAATCGCGAGTAGCACGAATGAGACGTTTCAGTTGTTTATAAATGGCACTGCGCTGCGCCTGCGCACGTCTTTCTGTAGGTGACGAGTGTTACAATAAATGCCATTTGCTTCTTAAGAGCGTATTTTCAAAAGTTATCATCATAGATTGATATTATAATAATAGCATCTAAGAGAAAGTTATGATTTGATTATAAGATATTATATGAATAAGAATTAATTAAAAAAATTAAAACTGTTGTTAGAAGTAAGGATAAAATTAAACAAAACTAATTAACTATGCCAAACATTTAAAGATGAATCTAAGAAAACAGATTACTAATTACTTTTACTTAATTGATAGAAAAGAAATAATTTCTGTTGCTTGATGTAAGAAATGATTAATAAAAATTGATTTTACACAAAAATCTGTAGTTTTTATTTGATTTTATAACATAATTTCAAAGCTGCGGGTTGAGTAATCCCGCGGGATTGAATGAGCTGCGGGATTGCAATCCCTACTTGGGTTGTGGAATGAGCTCCCTGCCAAGGTTTTCTCTAAGGACTACAGTATGGGGTTCTTTAAGAAAGAAGTTATTAGATTTTTAAAGGGTCGGCAACGCGCGAGTGGTACCGGCGCCAGGGGAACTCTTCATAAACTGCTGGACCGATTTTGATGATTTTTCTTGAGTGGGCCCTTTGATTCCGCTAACAGCAAGCAAGCTGTCGTTCAGAAGGAAAACGTCTGTCGGGTCCGTTAGAAGTCCGTGCCTTTAAAGAATTCTTATTACTTTTCAAAATATATTGTGTTCAACTTTGGTACTATGAAAAATGCTTTTCGTAAGAGTTTACAGAAATAACTATAACTTTACTTTAAAAAACCAAACGGTCAACTTAGAATAAACTCTTGCCTAAACAAAGCAAAGTTGTTTCAGTTTGGATCTCCCCACATCGTAATTCTTTTTATTTCCTTTCTTTTTACTAAATCTTTTTTTTTTTTCGATATTTGCTTAACTATAATTTAGAGAAAGATTCGTTGGCAGATTTAAGCATGACGGATGAACTCTGCCTCCGATCGGCCAGAAATTATCTCGAATTGAACTAAGCAATTACCGAGGACCGTAATGTAATTAATATACGAAGATGTTCGTTTGTAAATAAAAGTTTTGTTTATCGAAAATTACATCCTATTTATTTAGAATTAATTGAATCAGGATATTTTCTTTACCAAAAAAGGATTTAGATATTATATTGGATTTAGAATTGAGGGACGCTGTACTTTTTAGTGAGTAAATGTCCTTGGCCAATGGAACCCCTTGTGATCATTTTGTTATTTCGTTATTTTTGTTTTTACAATTAAATATAAAACGTTGTATATTTCTTAAAATTCTTTGTTATTTATATAATTTAGAAAAAGAGCTGAGTTTAAAAACAAAGTTTCGGGTTGTGAATGTTAGCACCTCGGGTTGTGAATACGACCCTTTTGATCTATTGAAATACTGAAGGATTTACTAACTGCACTCGGCACTCACACTTAAATAAAATCACTTGGTGTTTGCTCTTTGAAAAAGAGGCACGTAGTCAAATCTATAAATTGACACCAGTAAGTAAGATAAACAGTTAAATTAAAATATCGTGATGTAGTGTTTCCATATTATTAGATTTCTTTATTTCTTCATTTCTCCATATGTCATCTTAAATTACATTACATTAACATTAATTTAGGGTACATAAAGAGATCGTCAATAAAAGGTGCAATATTCAAATATGTCGACAAAGTAAATCAAAACCGATTACATATGTCAAGAAAAAACAATCAAAAATAAATAACAAAGTAAAATTAAAATAATGAAAACAAATGATTACATCCATAATGTAAATAAATAAAATGTCGAACGATTTATAATTTCGTATTCATGTAATCGTCAATAGTGTAGAATGAATTATCCAACAAAAGGTTCTTAAGTTGGCAACAGAATGATTCGTCATCCGGTTCCTGTTTTAAGTTAGCGGGAAGGCGCTCATAGTATGTAGGGCCGATTACCCTCGCATTTTTGCTAGCTAACGTTGTGCGCCGCGGAACCGCTTTCATACGGGCTGCGCTGCGTGTTCCGTAGCCACCGTACCAACTAAATCTTGTCGTATTTTGTCTAGTATACACTATTACATCGTATAGATATAGGCAACGTAAGGTTAATATTCGGTGTCGTTTAAGTAAATCTCTGCAAGAGTGTTTACCATCGACACCGTATATAATCGTGATCGCTCGTTTTTGAATAAGAAACACACGATTTGACTCACTACAGTTACCCCACAATATTGTACCGTACGAGATTATCGAATAAAAATAGGCAAAATATGCCTGTCTTAATACGTCACCAGATACAATTGGCTTTAGCTTTTTTAAAGCATATGTAGCACTGTTCAGTCTATCATCAACGTCAGTCTTTCTCGTTCTACGGAATACGTCTCGTAATCCGTGCGTGGCTCCGGCTCTACTAGTAATTAATAACAAAATACGGATAAATATACCTGACTATGACATTCTAACTCAGTACCTAATAATGTAGTACTCACTCGCAGTTCGGATATGTCGAAGTTAATAACGTCATCGTCATTGTGTTGTTGCCAACAATACCTCACTAAACTCTTGAGGGAAGCCTGCACAATCGGCGCGGCTGTGAGGTGTGAGGTGTGAGGTGTGAGGTACCAGACAGAAACATGGTAGCAACACTATTTATAATGCGTTGCAATTCCTCCGGTGCGGCTATAATTACTTTAATAAGAATAATTTAAAAGTAATTTTTATTTCGCAGGATAAGTACCGTCCCGATCTACATATATCCAAACTTTATGTTTGTTGATAATTATTTATCCTCGTCTCCTCGTAGATGTTCTTTGTTTGATTTTCTTTACTCTTCGATTAACTATCATTGCAATGATAAGATTTCAAGGTTTTAATTTTTTAGTGTTTTTTGCATTAAAAGAATTACAAAGGATGTCTCCGGCACTCCGTAAGATAGCAGCTTCGATAGAAGACCCCGGTGCCAGACCCGATCGAATGCATTCGTTATGTCCAGGCTACAAGCGCCATTGCCTCCCCCTGACTTTCAATTGCTAGTTCCCATCGGTGTGTGAGATACACTAGATGGTCACCAGTCATATTGACGGTCGCTGACCGGGTCGTGTTCTTCTAGGTATCTTAGAAGCTGAGTGTTGATCACACGCTCCATCTTGGAGAGGGGAGAGGTAATAGCGATAGGCCTGTAATTCGATGATTGTGATCTATCGCCCTTTTTGGGCACCGGGTGCACATTCGCAGTCTTCCATGAAGACGGAAATTGCCTAGTGTGGTAGGAAAGCGTGAAGAGGCGCGTGAGTACAGGAGATAATTAAGGAGCACACTGCTTAAGCACCACTGCTGGTATACCGTCTGGCCCACTCGAACTATGAACGTCTAGAGAAAGCAACGCTTCCGGACCTCCCGCCGTGTTATGGAGATTTTAAGCATAGTCTTAGACACCACGGTATAGTAGGTGGTACAGCGCCTTCGTCGTTCATATTCGAATTTGAAGGGAGCACTATGCGCCAAGTCACCATCGGTCTTTCGCAGTGCTGGTAACGACGACTGGCAAAAGTTCCCTTCGGCAGCGTTGGCAAGAGACCAGAAAGCACGACTCCCAGACTCGTTTAACATTTGCTGCAATTTTTGGGATTCCTCTTCAAAAATCGGAATCTGGTCTACTTTGGAACTTGCGACTTTAGTCACCTGTGGCGAAGCTGAATTGCCATTTTGATAGTCGATTTTTGCCGAGAGGCGAAAATCGTGCGGCTATAGTCACGCGTGTAAGCCACCCATTATTAATTTGCCTATGTGCAAATTAATAATGGGTGGTTTACACGCGTAACGAAACGATACTCATTTTTATTCTTTAGGACTTGTCAAATACATGAAAATAAACCGATCAGTTAATGCACAAGTAAAAACTATTTTTTGTGGATTCTAACAAAACTTGTAAGAATTGTTATTGATTTTATACTTTATTATTTATTTAATTAGTAAAATAATTTGTACCCTATCTACCTTTGTCCCTTTTCACACCAGCAGATACCGACAAGTCGGCAGCTGTACCGACACCGATCCATTACATTACAGACACATCGGCCATCGGCCTGATATCGGTAAATATTGGCAAACACAAACAAACTACATAATTAATAAATGTGAGAAGCACGCGTCTCCTTGATTTTCCCCACAACTACCATAAGAATATCTAATAAAATATCTATGCCAGTACTCTCACCCCGCGCCGGCACTGGGCTGTCACCGGTATCGGCGTGGGCTGTCACCGGTATCGGCGTGGGCTGTCACCGGTATCGGCGTGGGCTGTCACCGGTTGTCAACGCAAATTAGTTTTTGTTTAACATTTATTGCAAAAATTGGACATTTAGATAAAATAAACGAAAAACGTTACAAAGGTTTTTACTTGTGCATTAACAGTTCGGCTTCATGTATTTAACAAGTCCTAAATAAATAAAAATCAAAATGGTTTCAAATCACAAGGATTTGTGGCAAATTAATAATGAGGGGTTTACATGGGTGACTATTGCCGCACGATTTTCCCCGCACGGCAAAAATCGACTATCTAAATGGCTTCGGCTAGGCCATAGGTGACTATAATCTCAAGTTCCAAAGTAGACTAGCATCCGACTTTTGGCCGTGCGGCGGCTGGCTACATGCGGCTGGTGACTAAAATCGACTGTGCAAATGCTTCGTCGCAGGCGATTGCTTGCTGCAATCCAAGCGATTCGTCTGGTGACTCGCCGCACGGCTAAAATCGACCCGTGAAAATAAGGCTTGTGTAAATAAATTCTATTTACTCGGTTGCATTGAAATTGTTTTTTCTTTAGATTGGATAAAATTGCTCTTTTTGTTTGAGTATCCGAATTCTCACTGTCGTAAGGTAAGGATATCTCCCAAGGATCACTCATTTTTAAGGTTTTTTTATTTTATCTATTTACACGAATATATTTCTAGTTTTATATTTATATTTGGGCTACGGGACCCTATAATTTTTATTATACGAACAACACTAGGCAAGTTTTATTTTGTCTTCCAATCTTTTAGTTTCTAGTTAGGTATTTATTTTATTTCTTCTGTAGCGGGTATGTACGGTGCGGGTGCCAAATACATGTACTGTGTGTTAATACGTATATATTTTTTACCCTAAGTTGGCTGAATAATTACAATAGGAAGGTAAATTTTAAAAACGTAGGTACTGCAACCACCTGGGGGTTAACTTAGCTGCTTGAGGTATTTTATACTTATCCAGGGATCTTACCAGGATATATGAAGAATACAACGAGAGTCAATTTATATGTATATTTTTCTATTATTCTCATTTATGTAAGCGGCTATAAAAATAAATTCAATTACTTAAATCTAGTTAATTTACATGTTTCCACTTAACTCTATTCTTGGGCGGAGTTCCTGGTCCCAGTCATGGTCATCATTTATTTTGGTATCTCCTCGCTCATATGTGAGCATACAATACAATTCTAATTCTAAAAACGAAACATCTATTCGACTGAGCTGCCATATACTCCTCGCTCATATGTGAGCATACAATTCTAATTCTAAAAACAAAACATCTATTCGACTTAGCTGCCATATACTCCTCGCTCATATGTGAGCATACAATTCTAATTCTAAAAACAAAACATCTATTCGACTTAGCTGCCATATACTCCTCGCTCATATGTGAGCATACAATTCTAATTCTAAAAACAAAACATCTATTCGACTGAGCTGCCATATACTCCTCGCTCATATGTGAGCATACAATTCTAATTCTAAAAACAAAACATCTATTCGACTGAGCTGCCATATACTGCGCCTTAACGTCGCGGTCTACACTAATGGAGTTCCTGAAACTCAGCGTCAGCCTCAACGCTAGTCATTGTGGGGCTACGGGACGGTTTCAACGCTTCGCGGGGCATGCAATATGCTCCTTGGTGAGAGCGGAAAGATGGTGATCTTGCCTCAATCAAAACTAATGCTGTGGATGCGATACAAGAGGGTGTCGCACCATATTACACCTATTATCCCGCGGGATATATCAACTTTTATGCAAACGTTGATGCTTTTTTTGAAATTTACTTTGTTTGCCCATAGTACAAAACAAAACTATCCATTTTGGATCTAGCATCTGAAGCGGGCGTCTAACAATTGAAGACTGAACAAAAATGCATGCGACGCATCTGTTCATATTTTAATACAAAATCCAAACATATTATTTTTCTTAATTGTTGTCCCTACGTGAATATCAGGCCTTATTTACGATCGGTTTGTATTCTATATTCAATATGACCTATTTAGTGATGCGAGCGGACATAGCCTGTTCCAGTACCTACAATAATAATGATACATGTAAACATGCATATATTAATGTATCATATAAACATGCATAATTATATTATTGGTAACTCCCTACTTCAAATAAAATCAGAGATCTTTGTTAGGGTTCCATAGCCTAATGACAAAAAGGTAACTTTATACGATTACTCTTTCGGATAACTTTGTAGGATTCATTGAACTGATGGAATAAAAATTTCCATCTTTTTTCAATATTCAAAGGAAAATTACAAATATTGGACAAAAAATTCTCAGGCACATCAGTAATAGCACTTTTGAAATGCCGTGCTCTTGTTTCCCAATAGAGAATTTAAAAAACTAAAGATTTAGCTCAACACACAATAAAACGAAATAACAAACATCTCAAAAACGAAAAATCAACAAGAAAATATTGCGGGTCGGTAATTTATCAACTAAAAACATCAAATATATGGTCTATTTTTTTTATTATTATTTTACTAGTGACACTATTACAAAATGATTTCAATCACTACTTATTCTGTTCTTAATATAACTTTTAAACACTCTAATCTGCAAGTGTCCAAATTATGGATATTTGTTTTGCTCATTATAAAAATAAAAAAATCATGGTTTATTTAAAGTTTTTGAACTATTATTGCCTCCTATGTTTATTTCTGTTAGTAGAGCCTGTTAATCTAATAATAAAAATAATAGTAATAAGACATATTTTTAACATGTTTATAATGTTTTTATTTTTAAACAGCCAACAACTTATTAGCTTTCAATTATATTGTACCTAATTCCCATTTTTTATTTAAATTCCAAAAATGTAACAATTTTTTATTACGTCTAAATTCTACAAATACTTTACACATATTCTTAAAATAGTGAAAAATAAAACTGGAGATATCTCAAATAAAAGTAATTATAGGGCTATTTCACTAACCACCGTATTGGCCAAGGTATTCGAACGAAATGACACCCAAAAATGACACCTTTTTTAAACATTGACGATGGATTTCGTCCTGGGGTATCGATCGATATGGCCATTGACTCACTTAAACAAGTTGTTAATTACTAAGTAGCCGAGCGCCTTGCGTTCGATACCCTAAATCATCAACTGCTCTGGAACAACTTAAAAAATAGTGGAGTACCGCCTGGCATTTTGGAACTGCTTGCCTATTGGTATAGAAATCAGACAAATAATGTCAGGTAGAGGGGTTCCTATTCTGATAGTTTTTACCTGCCCTGCGGTGTGAGAGAGGGTGGGTTAACCTCTCTCGACCTATTTAACGTTTATGTTAACGATTTGATTGTTGAGCTGAGCAGGACCCCGATAGGGTTCAGGCTTGGTCACCGTTATGTTAACAACTTAAGTTTTGCTGACGACATGGTCCTGATCAGCCCAGCAGTCAAAGGCTTAAGGAAGCTTATATCTTTGTGTGAGAACTACGCTAACAAGCACGACTTGGTCTATAACAGCAGTAAAACGGAGATGATGGTATTTAGGTCGGGAAGGGGACCAGTCAATGTTCCAGGCGTGTTCTTGCGAGGAGAGCCCATCAAGCGAGTTGACTCGTTCAAATATCTTGGCCATATCATGTCCTCCGACTTACAAGACGATAAAGATATGGAGCGGCAACGACTGTTGTAGGCAATATGATAGCACGAACATTATTTAAAACGTCTCTTGACTTTAAAAAAACACTTTTTAAAACGTTTTGCCAATCTTTTTACACATGTCAGCTCTGGACTCAATCTACGGTTAAGTCCCACAATGCGATCCGTGTACAGTACAACAATATTTATCGACACCTTATGGGACTTAAACGGTTCTGCAGTGCCTTTGGCATGTTTACAGAGGCACGTATCAATAGTTTTAATGCAATTCGACAACTTCATATTGCGTCATTCATGTCTAGAGTTAATGGGTGTAAAAACAAGATTGTCGAAGAACTGACTGAAATATTGTTTTTCTCCAAAATAAGACAGTGCTGGCTTAGTATACCTGCGTTTTAAATATTTGTACTTATTATTAATATTACCTATTGATAATACTTTTATTATATATTAGAATAAATGACTTTTATTTTTTTTATTATTTATTGTTAATTGTGTAATGTGTATGGACATTCTTGTCTGCAATAAAAGTTTTTTGTTTTATTTATTTATTTATTTATTTATGGTTTATTTATTTTAAACAAAGACTAATTTACCTTAAACTCGTTCGTTGTTTTTGCAGAATCATTATTTTCATCACTTTTGTTACCTGTCATCCGTTTGTTTAGCATTGGTATCAAAATATTAAAATTTTAGTATCATCTGTAACAAACTGTCATGCGTTTACGAAATTTCTGTTATTTTTGTCACCGAAAAATGAAACCCATGCCTGCAGGTGGGATTTTTGTGTTAATCTATCAAATTGCCTATACATAAATATTCATTGTTTATGGTAGTGTTTGTGTATTTTATCGTAGTGTGTGTACGTCAACCGTTTATTTTGCAGGTTTTACAACCAACAAATTTGTTAGTAACGTTTCAAAGGTACACGAACGATAGGTGTCGGTGGCAAAACTGGCGTTATCAAAAGTGTGAGAAGTATATCAATCGTGGGAACTCTTAATCCCAGAGCGAACTAAAACATAAAATCGTCTAAATGGTTGTTGCATGTTTTACGAATATTATAATTATGTTGCTCGAACGGTAATTCAATAAAATTTTGTAACGAATAAAAAAAACCATATCAGCTATCTATTGATTTAATTCACTAAATGTGTCCGTTGACAACCCTACCAGTTTAGGTATGATTCTTGAAACGTTGTTCTAAGCTTTCGGTCTGGTGGGTTATTTAGTCATGTGGTAGTAGCTCCCTCCTATTTCTACCTATTACGCAGTCGGACCCAAGATCTACCCCTCGGCCCCAGCTTTAACACTTTTTCACAATACTGCTGATAGGAAATATTATTAGCATACGAAATATACAATGGTTTATTAGTTTTCAAACAAATATTACCTATTTCCAAATGCTACAAAATTTAAATAATCCTAGTACAAGACCTTATTTTTCAGTAGCAAAACACGTTGGCGCCAGTTTGTAACGGGTTCAAGCGGAAGTCGAACCGGGTCATGAATAAGTAGGCACTATGCAACGCCGTCAGCTAGCCAGCTAGTGATGGACAGACCCTTTAGGCGACAGCTTAGGAAGTCTATAGCTTGGAACTCATTGATATCGAGATTCACACAATATAGTTCTTTAGTAGTGGGTGACTACGTGTCCTCCCGGCTCATGATGGTCCAGCTTCGTAGGCTACTTCTAGCGAAGCGTCGATGGCATGGCTGGCGTTCTTCGTGGGCACCAGCTCGAAGTCCAGCATGGGGACTTCTTCTAAGACACTTTATATGTAGTTTTATATAATCTTTAGAGAAGGCTTAGGCGCGGCAAAACATTTTGGAAACAATACTAGTAAGGTAAGATGTGGACTCCCGGGCGGGTGTCGAAAAAAGGGCGGGCGACGTGCGGTTTGCGGGGTGTTGCGGTATGGTCTGATTCCACGTGTCCGATTCTAATTGGTTGCTTGCTCCCTTCTTCTATTTTCTAGTTTTTGGCTTACGTGACATGTAGCAAGGATAGCCCCTCCAAGCTTCAGGATTTGTGTGAGGCAGACAGTTTGTCCTCTTTCTTTGTCCCTCTTTCCATATGTAATTCTTACATCTTATCCATTTATTGTATACCAAAACCTTTTCCAGACTGTAACAAATACTTTTCTGAAAACCGGATCAAAATCGGTTTAGCCAAACGCGAGATAATCGTGGACAAACATACATTCATACATACAAACATACGGGTCAAAATGATAACCTATTTTTTCTGAGGTCGGTTTAGTGCATCTTTTTGAAGTCGGTTCTTGTTTTTATTAAAAAAAATTTGTAGTATCAATTTGGGATAGATGCCCATGAGGAAAGTTGCCAAAGAAATTAAATATATTTGCTAAGGTTTATTTTTACTTTTTATCAATGGCATTTAACACAGGTTTTTTTATATTTTTTATTTATTTATGTTTATGTCCCCAATGCGAAGTTGCGGATAAAACTAACTTATTCTAGTTTTTACTAATAACAATACAAGATAATAAATAGTGCTATCTTTGTGAATTCACTCAGAATACACAAGAATGGCTCCAAGAGCGCGTTCCTTCTGGTATTAAGACTTCCCACGAATTAAACTTTACACACTTTTGATAACGCCAGTTTTGCCACCGACACCTACCGTTAGTGTAGCGCGTGAAACGTAACTAACAACATTTTTGGGTACAAAACTTGCAAAACGAACGGTTGACGTACACACACTACCATAAACAATGAATATGTATAGGCAGTTTGACAGATTAACACAAAAACCCCACCTCCAGACATGGGTCTAAAGTTTCATTTTTCGGTGGCAAAAGTGCCAAAAATAACAAAAATATCGTAAACGAACGCATGACAGTTTGTCACGGATGATACTAAAATTTTGATATTTTTTATACCAATGCTAAACGAACGGATGACAGGTGGCAAAAGTAATGAAAATAATGATTCTGCAAACGCGCTCCAACTCGTCCGCTATGAGGTTCTGAGAGGAAGCGTGCGCGGGCGGCGCTTATATTCGTTCACCAGCGCGGTGCGGCCCCGCGGTACGGCCAGAAGACGCGGGCGCCGCCTCTTCCACACATACCTGTCCGGAATATACATACTACAAAGATACGCGCCCCAACACTTGCGGGTTACATGTCTTTCCCCTCAGAACTTTAAAAATATATAAAGCTAGAGCCTTTTTTTTTCCTAACTACTGTCTTCTGTTGTTGGCCGCAGATGGCCTTTACAACTACACGCGGACTAACTTTTGCTGCGGTGAAAAGTTGGGGCGGTTTGCGCAAGGGTGTCCTGGACACGAACCTCGGCTTGGGCAACCGCTCTTAAAAAACTAAATTTGTATCTGACTAAAATTTACCGCCGTTTCGGAAAAAAGCAAAGGCGTTCTGAAGAGAAGAAACGGCAGGAAACTCTTCAGCCCTCGCCTTAAATTATTATTTAAATCTAACTAGTCGAAGCGCCCGGGTATATTAGTGAACCTAGTATACACGCGCGCTCGAGTACGTGTGTGTGTGTGAAAACTAAGTTGTAAATTTTTTTTTTTTTTTCTGAGCTGACTATGCAGTTGGCTGTTGCAGCCATTACTGCTTCACCGGACTTTTGGGGCGAGACTCTGAAGGAGCCTCAGCCCATATTGCGCCCAACGCTCAAGGGCTCCTCGCGGGGGAAGCCTCGGCTTGGGTTGTCGCTCTCGGGGGCGTCCCTTCGACCGGCGTGAGTCTCGAACCCGAAGGTGAGTCACCGCCAGAAGGGGAATTCCCCGTTACGCGGGTACGATTGCGATTGAGTGGGGGCGAGAAGCGCCCCGGCACTCTTTGATACCTAGTGTATCCTTGTGGGCGCCGACGAACCCGGGGACGTCGGCGTCGTGTTTGGAGGGAGGCCCTATTCGGGGAGGTCGTAGAGACTAATCTCGCTATCCGGACAGCGAGATCGTCATCTGGGGACGTTAGTACGTGCCGAGGCCGCCTAACTATAGTTTTACGACCGTGACCGGGTCGATCGGGGGGACGATACGTTGTGGATTGTTGTCTAGTGTTCCGTATTCTGTATATATATATGAGTAAGCTGTGTTCGCAGACGCTGTCTTTCTCGTAATAAGGCTGTCTGTAATTGTCCTTTCTTGTCCGTCAATTTTTTAATTTGCGCTTCTTTGTTTATTTTGCACTATGTCGCACCCTCAATGTTTCCCGTAAATGTTGTAATTCGGTTTCTGTGTTGATAAATCTATCTTGAGACAAAGTGTATTCTTTTATTTGTTTCTAAATAAGAAGTTTCATTTCACAATAAAAAAACATTTGCATTTCCTGTAGTATTTTAGTGCTCTTCTCATCATGTATGGTTTCTTTTGACCTGATCCTATTGCCTCGTTTAGTGTTACGTAGCAAGGGGCATAGGTTAAAAGGAAGTAGAAAGACTAGCGTACGTCCTTATCGTGATATTACGCAGCTGTAAGAGACGGTGTCGGATAGTTTGAATAAAAACAATCGCAACTCCGGGTTGTTCCTTTTTTCCATAAGATGTCCTTCAAGTGGTCAATATAGACCCAGAAAGTCTTCTCAATATGAAGGGGCGAATTCTGTATTTTACCAGGAAGCCCTAAGGTATTATATGTAGAATGGCTCTGTGCAGCCAGTAGAGTCAACGTCAGACTCCTGTGTCACATATCTGCCAATCTCTTACAGAATAAGTAGATGTAACATACAAACAATTGTAACGCAAGAGAAAACCTATGAAGAAGAAGATTATTGAAGGATGTCCAGGAACGTCGAAACCAGGGAATTTGAGAGCTGAGTGTTTACTTTACTTTTACCTTATTAAATTCGAATAGTATAGGAAAATAGAACAAAATTAGAGAACATATAAGATAACACAAAAAACTCCCTAAAACGCCTAATTTCTTTGAAGCCGATAGATCTCGTACCTAAAGATATATCAAAGATAAAGCAGCATATCGCCCCCACTCGCTGCAGTACTCAATTACTTCCAAAACTTTCTTCAATTTGTACGTTTTATGCGAACAAATATGTCACAATAGTCCCCCTACATTGTATAGTTGAAAGGGCATCTATACTCACAAAAATCGGGGCATCAATTTTTTTAGTAGGGATAGACCGTAAATAAAAAAAAACACCGCCAGTAAAATTTTAAAACCACTACTTATTATTGATAATTAGACCATATACCTGCAAAAATCAATAAAATAAAATCAACTTTCCTATATATAATGAAAAGTTACTCGCTTTCAAGAAAATGTGAAATGCGTAATTCACGTCGTTCGTGAACAAATTCGGCAAATTTAATTTACTACACACTGTACGTCCGAAGCATGCGGCTGGCGTCTGCGAGCGACCTGAGGGTAAGGGGGTCTAACGTTCAAATATTTAATATTCTATAACATCGATCGCGTTATGCTTGAGATTTTCAATACGTTTCGGGGCATCTATACTCCTAAGGCACCTATCCCACTTTTACCCAGGGTTTTATCGATAATAAACAATTCGAGGATGTTGTTCTGAGGTTAAATTACACGTAAATATCATTTTTTTTTTGTAAAACTATTGAATTACTGCATTTAGGTGTATCTCTTTCTCGTATTGAACAGATTAAAATTAAAAATATAATTTTGATTTATAAATGGAAATGTCACATACTTGCAGATCCGTATCACTGGATCCAGCTGGCTAAAAAAAGGCACTGGATCCTGCAAGACTGCTAGATCTCGGATCCAGCATTGCAAACCGTACCGCGAGCCCTTTAAATTTTGGTTTTGAAGCCTATTGGGCTTGGTAACACATGGTTGAAGCCCAATAACACATGGTTACCAACACGGCTCAGGTTGTATACATTGGAAGTATATACTCAAAGCTACTTTCTTCTTACAACGAAAGTCAAACAACCGGTATTTTTAGTTTTGCTCGGCCCACGAGAAATCTGAAGGTCGCCTTCCGCATAAATTATGTCAAGTCTTGTGACATGACAGACGTGAGACCCAGCGCGAGACTACTGGCACACTATTGATAGCAAAATACCACAGAATTATTAACGGTATCTGTTTCCTAGACCTATTTACACACTGTATTTACAGGGATCGTAAAGTAAAGTCGTGGAAGAGAGTCGTAATTTATTATTTCGTCTCATACTGGCTGCTCTTTGCCCACTGCATCGCGTCGCAACCGCAAATTATGAATGAATATATAAGTGTGCGTGCGTAATATTATTATTGGGTTCACATTTTTATTAACTACGATAACAAAGAGGCACACAAAAAGGTGATGAACCTTTATTATCTTATTTTTTTTAAATCTCGGTCATTTATTTATTTAATATATATTGTTCTACTAGCTTATTCCCGCAACATTGTCTGCGTAAACTTTTAAAAAAATCAGCTTTTGACTGTTTACTGTTTTACAATAACATCGGAATTCTCATACACATTTTCATCCTCTATTTTGCCGTCTAGAGAATAATTTTTCAAAAACGATGAATCACGTGAACCTTAATTTTTAACGTTTAAGACAAGTTTTAGCCATTTCCATGCAAACTGCTAACCTATATTTTAGCGGATTAATTTCCAAAAATCCCTCCTTAGTGCACACTTTAAGTCATTTAAGGAACGTTTGTGCAAAATGTCATGCTTCTAGACTAAGCGGTTTCAGCTGTTCATTGATCGATTAGTCAGTCAGCCAGTCAATTACTTCTTTTATATAAATATAACTGAACCGGCGAACATAGTTTCTTTTTTTAAAACAACCTAATAGGGTTGTACTTAACCAAAAACCTTCCCCGGCGTGTGCATAACAACTAACCAAAATTTCATTACAATCGGTTTACCCTTTTTGCGCAAGTCCGACTCGCACTTTACCAATTTTTCTTTCTGAGAAACATTTCCCGGCGTGTGCATAGAAACGTACCAAAATTTCATTACAATCGGTTTACCCTTATTCGTGCGAGTCCGAATCGCACTTGACCCTGTCTCACTCGCACTTGACCCGTCTTTTCTTTCTTAGAAACATTCCCCGGCGTGTGTATAACAACTTACCAAAATTTCATTACAATCGGTTTACCCTTATTGCGTGAATCCGACTCGCACTTCACCCTTTCACACGCTCCAAGTTTCAGGTCTCTACGATCAGCGTTTTAGGCTGTGCGTTGATCCGTCAGTCATTCAGGACAAAGCATTTTATATGTAGGTATAAAAGATAAGTAGAAAAAGAAAACTTTAAGTATTAATTATTAGTATTTTGTACACAAAAAATCAAACACCTAAAAAACGCATAGAGTTTTGGCGCGAATCTTAAGAAGGAGTGGTGTTTTTTTTCTGTGTAATTTTTCTAAATTCATTTAGTGACTTTCGATATATATATATTAGCAATGTTTTACGAAAGCGTGTTAAAAATTGTGCAGCGAAGGCTCATGAATAGTGAATTATGAAGAAATAAGCAGGACATGACGCGCAATATCTGAGGATCCACACCAAATCTCCCGCCCAATCTTGGGACTTGAAAACGAGGACGCGCGGTAACGCCCGCGATACGATATAATATAATTGACTTTGACTCTGGCAAATGCATAAATGGTCTGCTAAGACCGTGCGAGCCCATTACAATATTAAAAAAAAAAAAAAAAAAACGCATAACCTCTTTGAGCTTAGAAACCCCTTAAATGAGGTACTAATATAGTACGGTGACATTCGAGTCATTCCAATTTTAAAGAGCATTGAAGTTGTTTATGTTTTTGAGTAAGTTTTACCTTTTTTGAATAAAATCGGATTGAGTTTTCAAACATATGTCAAAATAAAATTTAATTTAAATCAAAAGCACTAAGGAGTATTGATGTCAACTTCGAAGCAAATAACCGCCAAATAACTTTCTACCCCTTTTTAGCCCCGCTTGGGGATGAATTTCAATAAAATACGAAACACGTCTTCCATCAATTCTGTTATAAAAGGTTTATGCAAAATTTGAAGTAGATTGGACCAAGGAATCACGTTGTCCCATACAAGCTTTGCCCCCCTTTTTCACCCCCTTAGGGGTAGAATTCCGGAAAATCCTTTCTTATCAGTTGCCTACGTCATACAAAGAACACACCCTTCAAGTTTCAGGTTTCTACGATCAGCCTGTGCGTTGATTCGTCAGTCATTCAGGACAAAGCCTTTTATATGTATAGATTTGGATTTGGTTTTTGTGCCGCCGTAATATTTCAATTCAAAAGTAGGATTTAGGAGATACTGGAATAGTTATAATGAGTAATTTCGGTAAAAAACATTTATGAAGTATGGAAAAAAAGTCGTCTTATTGTAACTATATAAAAAAAATTAATCGCAAAATTTGTTGCTAAGCACAAAACTCGAAGACGGCTGGACAAATTCGAGAAATTTTTTTTCGCTGTGTTCGTTAGTGTTAGGGCAAGGATTTTATAAAAAAAAAAAAGGTCAAGTGCGAGTCAGAATCGCACAATAGGGGTGAACCGAAGGTAATAAAATTTTGGTGAGTCGTTATGCACATGCCGGGAAAGATTTTTAAATTAGTACAACCCTTTTACAATAGGTTGGTGCGGCAGTTGTTTTAAAAAAAGAAACAACGTTCGCCGGGTCAGCTAGTTTATATAAATTAAAATATTTTTTTAGTAGTTTTACTTACCATCATCGTTAGTATAACAGAATTGGCTTTTTAGCCAATTTTGCACTCAGTGTCCTCTATAATTAACGCGCACGTTGGCCCGTGTGGGTGCCTAGTGCGTAAGTGCGTAAGTGCGTAAGTGCGTAAGTGCGTAAGTGCGTAAGTGCGTAAGTGCGTAAGTGCGTAAGTGCGTAAGTGCGTAAGTGCGTAAGTGCGTAAGTGCGTAAGTGCGTAAGCGCAAACATTCTTCTCAGTAAGTAGGTATAGACTTGTGCTCAAAAGTGGGAAGGGTTGATATACTCATTCGTTTAGTTCTTTGTTTCAATATACTAAGGTTGCATACTGCTAACCCTTGTGCGTGACTAACTAGGCTTGAGGTGTGAGGATGGACTCCCTCACGGGGCTAGCGATGCGATGGTAGAGAGGTTACCGGAGGTGTACATAGTTTATAACAAATCCTTAGATATATATACACTCCACTACAATCCACTGTTTTTATCTCGACTAAAGTCATCAGTTGGCAGACTCTTTGGTAATTTGGCTTTTAATATCAAATATTTCCATCAATCAATCCTAAAACTTTTGAATATAATAGACTTTTTTAACTAAAACAATTCCACAATTAGGTAATCCAGATCACAGAACCTATATGAAAAAAAATAATAATCATAAATTAAAACTATTTACCTAAACCCTAAATTTTTATTGCCCAAACGCGTGAGCTCGTCTTATCTTTAATATCTAGTTTTATTACATTTTTATTACACGTCTCACCAAAAATTCAAAAAATTCAACAGCTACTGAATATATTATTATTATATAATAAATTATAATCTTACATCAGACGTCCGAATACTAAAACCCTTATTAAATTTAATCTCTTATTTATTACATTATGCTCTATTGAAAAATTCAATACCCATGGTATTATATAAAAGTAAAATAACCAAAGCTTTAGGTATCGAGCTAATTATCTACATAGAAAATTTTGAGCGAGTCATCCATCATAGCTACTGGAGTTTTATCCAACAAAAGTGTTAGTATTTGGGTAAGTTTATTAGTATAGAAAAATTAAGCACACTCGTATTATTGTAGCCATAATTAAGTACTGTTAATTTTATCATAATCTTTGAAAAATATTCAGCTAACAGAAAAGTAAGTTCAGCTAAAATAATCTGCAGGTAATCATTATAATTTTGACTGAGTAAGAATCATAACACAGTCAAAAACAACATAAGAATTGCTTGTTAAACGGTTAGGTAGGTATTACTCAAGTTGACTATCAAATAAGAAGGAAGACAAACATTTTCCATCTGTTAAGGATGACAGAAATAACATTGACATTGTTTCGTCTCCATAAAAGTTTTCTGCCGTCCTTATGCGATTGAAAAGTTTTCTCGTCAACAAATAACGATGTTAGTAACGCAGTCAAAATTATAATATTCTAAGCAAAAGCTTACTCTAGCTTGAGCATGCGCTTCTGTTAGCGGAATCTTTTTCGCTGTACAGTCCGCGTCACAATCTTTTTCGCTGTACAGTCCGCGTCACAATCTAAAAATTAAATTTTATTAAAAAATAGCCAACAATAAAAGCTGAAGCACACGAAAAGGCAGCGTTGTCAACTATCAAAAAGTCTAATCCTATTAGAAATTATTTCCTCGTTTTGTGTATAAATAAAATACTATTTAAATTAAATACTATTTTAAATAGAGAAAATAATACCTATACATAAATTTATTTAAACAATGTAATTATTTTTAATTACTAGATTTCAACTAAAATTCTTAATAAATTTTAAGGGTTCTGTACCCAAAGGGTAAAAAAATTGAAGTTGAAATTTTCACAGAAGATGTATTTCTGTTGCCGCTATAACAACAAATATTATAAAACAAAATAAAATTAATATTTAAGGGGGCTCCCATGCAACGAACGTGATTTTTTTGCTCGATATTGATAACAGCAACAGTTAGATGCTTGAAATATTCACAGAATATTTAATTATATATTCACTTAAAAAATAATAATAAAATTAAAATAAAACTAATATTTGAGGGGGCTCCCATACAAAAAACGTCATTTTTTTTTTTTTTGCTGTTTTTATAGATGGTACGGAACCCTTCGTGCGCGAATCCGACTAGCACTTGGCCGATTTTTTAATAATTTTTGCGATGTCTATTCTTTACAAGAAAGGCTGAGCTCTTCTTGTGAATTATAATTATTTCCCGGCAGTCGTCATTACTCACCTTAACCCTAATACTCTTAGCGATTGGTCACATGGAAATCTAATTGCACACATAGATAGGTAGGTATAATTTTTACAGGGTTTTAAATTTAAGATTACATTTCCAATTCGTAAGTAGAATTCTGTGATTTTTTGATTTTTCGGCTTCAATCGGCTTAGCCGACTTAGTTCAGTTACTCAGAGACGGTAAACAAGCACATTTATCGTAGGTCGCAGTATCCTCAACCAACAGGCGGCTTGTTGTGCTCAAAGTCATCATTTACCCATAAAAAATTGTTCCCTGTTACCTATTACCTTGATAATGAATTACACTATAATATTATAAAGGCGAAAGTTTGTGAATGTGTTTGTATGTTTGTTTCTTTTTCACGCTCAAACGGCTAGACCAATTTTAATAAAATTTGGTACGGAGGTAGGTGACACCCTGGATTAACATATAGGTATGCTACTTTTTATCCTGAAAAAATATAGTGTTTTTAAGGGATGAGCAAAGTATCAGATATGGTTCGATAACTGAACCGCGGGCACAGCTAGTAACATTATAAATAACAAAAGTTTTTTTTACACTGACGAGCGCGGCGTGCATATTGCCTAGAATGGGAACGGTGTTCAAATCCATTACAGTTACCATTGCTGCGCGCGTATGTGTTGTGTGTCAAGCACTACCAGAACATACCTACGCGAGCGGCAATGGTAAAAGGCATAATAAATAATACGTAAAGGCTAAACAATGGATTTTTAACATCAATTCCCTTGAGGTTACAAAATAAGCACGCCGATAACCGGGTCATGTCTGATTTTTTTTATATAAAACCGACAAACATAGTTCAGTAAAATGTATTTTTCTATCGCTTATAGCGCACCTATACACCTATAAAAGTGCAAATAAATACCTACCACTGACTGACGGACTCATCGATCGCTTGAGTGTATAAAAAGGTAATACATAAATGACTCCCTCGCAGCCTAGTTAGTAGTGTGGCCGACTGCTGACTGCAGTAATTATTTGTACCTTTTTAGTGCATCTTTTTGAAGCTGGTTGTTTTTCTTTTTCACTGCAAGTTTGAAGTTTCAGCCCCTCTCACACTTTGTCGATTTTCATTATTTGTTTACTTTAGTGTTCACACTATTTTTATTGTAATTTTGCAGTTTGTATGTTTTACTGTTTTTACTATAGACCAAAAACAACGAAATATGTTTTTTGTATGAGGACTTCCCAAACAAATCTGTTACTGATACTCTTAATACTAATGCTAGATGGCGCTGTACCAGTAATTTAAAATGGCAATAACTTCAGCCCCCCTCACACTTGGCCGATTTTTATTATTTGTTGGTATACTTTAGAGTTCACACTATTTTTACTGGAAGTTTGCAGTTGAAGTTAAAGTTGGTGTCATGAAAGTGAAGTGTGTTATAAACTTTAGGCACATATACACCAACTTCAAACTGTAATTCAGATCAGAGTTTTGTTTTGTTCAAACACTTCACAGTTCCAAATTAATACTTATTATTTTTTTGACCAAAAATTATAGTTTTAAATTCACAACATTAATATGGGACCACCTCGGAAGTTTACCCTTTTAAATACAAAAAGAATTTTGAAAATCTGTCTATACATTTAAGGTCCAACCTTTCTAATGCCCGTTCTTTTGTAAATCGAATGTACCGATGTTAAGTAATTACATAAACTAAGGCAGGGGGACGTGAGCTATAGCTGGTGTCACCCACTTGATAACGCCATTTTTGCCATTGTTATCTTTCGTGCGACGAAATCTTATTTACTGAACAGCGTGCAAAAGGTGGACATTGCTGGTGTAGTATCTGACGGATCATTAATAAAAATGGGTGTTCCACAAGGATCCATACTGGGACCTTCCTTATTAGCCGAACACATAAAGAATATAGTAATGTTAAAATAAAGAGACAACAACCTGTTTTCGATGTAATACAAGTTTTAAACTGGTTTTCGTCTAACAATTTGCTGCTTAACACAAATAAAACAAAATGTAAAAAAATCACTTTACCGAATGTAAAGTTGATAGATAGCAACGTTGTTCTAGAAAAAATGTTAGAGGACGTTATTATGATGATACTAAATTTCTTGGTTTGGTTATTGACTTTAGGCTTCAATGACAAAACATATAAATTTGCTATCCTATAAGCTAAGTTCGGCTTGTTACGCAATAAGACAATTCAGAAAAATAAAAAATGTAGAAACTGCTAGAATTGTCTACTTTAGTTATTTCCATAGCTTAATGTCGTACGGTATCCTGCTTTAAGGCCCAGCGGCCGATATCAACACGATATTTCTACTGCAAAAGCGTGCATTTCGAGCTATATATGTAGTCTTAACGCGCGACAGTCATTGAGAGAGGTATTCAGAAATAAATACATTATGACATTGACAGGACAATACATATACGAAAACATAATGTTCGTTCGTAAAAATTTAGACAGTTTCAAGAAAAAGTCTGACCGTCACAACGTTTATGACCTATTGGATTCTGAGAGATACAGGCTAGAAGAAGCCAGAACATCTTTTACGGGCTGTTGTTCTAAATGTTATAACAAATCCCTACTCAACTACAAAAATTGCCGGAAAGCTGATTTAAAGCTGATATAAAAAAACACTCTAATAAAAAAGGAACTTTCAAATTAATGAGTATTTACAAGACACGAATTTGAAGTCAGCTTATCCTAAAAAGTCTGTGAGTTAGTTTATACATAGAGCTTATGCCCTTAAGGGACATATAGCAGCTAACTAGCGCCGCCATTAGATATAGCAGCTAACTAGCGCCGCCATTAGATATCCTCAATTTTGTCTTCGTAGAAAACGAATTTCTAAAATCCAAATGTTGGAAATTTGAAACTAGTCATAAGCTATTTTTAGAAGGTTTTATTAAAGTGAAAACTTTTTTAGCGGCATTGTGCACTTTTTTTGGTATGGGTAAAAAAATTTAGACTCGCATCAGGTCACATGTCCTGATCCTGATGAAATTCATAGAAAATTCGTAAGACGTAACTCGCGTCAGATTTATTAACATTAGGTTAAATTATGTGATGAGTAAAAAATTATAAACTCGCGTCAGACTGATCGTCAGACGGAAATCATAATATCACGCCATAAAAATTCGCAAGACGGAAACCATAATGCCACGCCTATTATAATTTTGAAGTGAAAACGTCTTCAGTAGCGTTGTGCACTTTTTTTGTGATGGGTAAAAAATGTTTAACTCGGACGAATAAAAACATCCATCAACTCCCCAATTCTATTCCACTTTGTCTTTGTGGTTTCTATGTTTTGAATCCCATAAAATTGGTTCGGAATGAAAGTGTTCTATGAATTTTAATTCCAATTTGTTAGTCCATATTTTTTCAGACTCACTCTCAAAACGGTGCAATTTAGAGGTGAATTTTAACACTTTTCTTTTTTGCGCGCTACACACACCTACGTCTAGTGTCGTTAATGCTCAACACGCACTGAACTCAACCGAGAATGTGATGTCGTTCTCTTTCTCGCCCGTGAAATCCCTTTGAAACGGGCTAAAAAACCGAGAACAAACGGAGAGCACACGAACCCGTGAACGAGAAGGCGAGAAACATATCACATTCACGTGTCTCGGGTGTTCTCGGGGCTTCTCGGCCTGAGTCTGTACCGCCTATTTAACTTAACTAACTTATTTAAAAATTATGATTTGAATTGAATTGGAATGACCTGTCGACGGTGGCTCTGCTCGCCGCGGTAATCGTTTCTTTTTTATGAGTTTTTACCTATGGCCCTGTATCCGTTTGTGTGTGTATGTGTTTGTATGAGCTATTTTGTCAGTGTGCTAAAAAGCGTAAAATACTGGCAAAAACGTGACACTTGTTTTTTCTTTTATGTCGTTATATTTACAAAAACCAACACTGATCCATATCGTGCTAAACTGCTAATTACCTACCTACATATACTGTGACTGAACAATAATAAATATTAATTTATTTTTTGTATTTCAATAAGAACATTAGTGAGTTGAGATGCAGCTGTAGTGCTCACACACGTTTACTTATATATAGCATCGTGCTTGTTTTAACTTTTAATGCCAAGTAATACTGCCTCTTAACAGTTTTTTTCTTAATCCTGTTTCGTATTGAGCGACACGTAAGACGACACACATTTTATTATTATTACATTAAAGTACATATACACATAAGATGGAGTCAACTTTTTAATATTAGAAAGTAGCGAACAGGTTTTGTTTGGGCAAGGCCGATTGCGTCTACTTTCGTTTTTTTATTTATTTTCAAGTTACTATTTTGGATGTTACTAAATATCTTGAAAATAGGTAAAGATATTTGTTTCGTAAGTTTGCATTATTGTTTCGTACCAAAGGTTAAGGTATTAGTAGGTTATATACTCAATTTGACATAGGTGGAACGTAGCATCACAGAATATATCAAATTGCACAGTTCCATACTAAGTCTTTTAATTTTTAACCCTTCCTCCGGGTGTACCCGAGCTCGAGGAAGTCGAACATTACGCCCCACATCTCCTCTCTCTGTTTCAAGTTCTGACTAGCGAGTATATAACTAGTCTTCATTGTCATTATGAACCTTAGCTATTCTGAAATTTCCTCCTTTCTGAAATGGTTAGCTTTTCCTTGCGGTGCGGTCCGCCGCCTGGTCTAAAAGTACCTACATATCTTTTATATCTAGGTACTTACCTATAAAAAATAAGCAGTCAACTAGCCTATACGCACAGACAAAAAAAACGGATTTGACAAAATAATGCTGTAGGTACGCGTTGTGGCGCCATTACTATAAAAAATACGAATACGTTTCTTTAGGGATTACTTGACGAACTAACCGGTACCGGTACCACCCATACAAACATACACATTGGGTATGTGTACAGAGATTATTTTTTTTGTGATTATTACATTTTCCGTAAACTCTAAAAAAATATCTCAAACAATATAAAAAATACAGTATAAGTATGTATTACTTACATTATATCCATACTAATATTGGAAATGCGAAAGTAACTCTGTCTGTTACTTCTTTACGCTTAAACCGCATTACCGATTTGGATGAAAATTGGTATGGAAATAGTTTGAGTTCCGAGGATATAGGATAGTTTATATCCTGAAAAATTCAAAGGTTCCCACGGGAATAACTATAACCGAGCTTAAACTAACTATAGCCGCAGCTATAGCTTGCTACAGTTAGTTGATTAAGTATAATTACGGAGTTCACTTAAGAATCCTACGCCAATAATCAAATTTAGGGCGAGTGAAGCCGCTGGCAAAGCTAGTTAAATATAATGTAGATAAAATTATCTTCATTGCCTATAGTTAGTGTCAAACTTCATCGTCCTAAACAATTAAACGCCTTCGCAAAACAAGTTCGGATTTCTTTACATCACTTTCATCTTTCATAAGCACATGAGTTATGCAAAGATTAAGTTTGCCAAATATTTCCTACATCCGCCACACCTTGACGACTTACACTTAAATAAAAGAGAAATGTTTTTAAGCGAGAATTAAAATCCTGTTTAACAAATTAGTAAAAACAAAAATCGATTGTAGACTTCTATAATTAAAGTCCATTTCTCAACACTAGCCGGCAAAGATGCTGCGGTTGACTTTGACTCAATGAAAACAAACTCTGAAAGGCTATGTTCGAAAATAACATTTGTCACAATTGCACTTAGTTTAAAACGGACTGTATTTACTGTCTATAGAACGGCTTACAGGTTTCATAGCGACATGTCATATGGGAAATAACACCCCACTTTCTTTCGACGTGATCTTGACAACGCAGTCTTTACTCTCCGGCGTCGAGCTTTAGACGCTGAATAAAGATGGACCTTGGTCACCGGTAAAAACAAAATTAAAAAAAAGTGAGAAGTGTGTGTGTGTTTTTTAAATTAATTTTGGTTTTGGAACAGAGGTATTGTGCCTGGAATTTTTAAGTTGAAGTTGGATTTATAATTGCGTCCCTATCCGGGAAAATGGTAAGTAAATGTAAAATTTATACATTTATACGTCATTAATACAATAATATTTAAAAAAAAGTGTCAATAAGTTAATCCTGTTTACATTTTTTTATAATTACCCTTATATTTATTATTTTTATACTTATCCTCCGTACCAGAAGAAATATAAACTTTCGTTTAAGGAATTTAATTTTATTGTTTTAGTGAATATAATGAACAAAGTACTTTTGTAGTTTTATAGAAGCTTAATCAGTAATAATAGTTGTTCAACTACATATAATATAAGCACATAATACCTACCTATGTGTAACTCAATCAAATGGTCTTCTAGTCTTGGGCAAATGATTCCTAATCTGGTATCTTTTCAAAATCAGAATTATTAACTAGAGGCTATTTAGAAGCTTAAGGCCGAAGGTCGAAGGCTTTAATGACTTAAGTTTGTAATTACTGAACCCCTCGTGTTCCACACAATGTTTTTCATCAAATTTGCGAGTAAATAAATAAAAATATAAAGTGAATAAATAAATAAACTACTCAACAACATAATTGAAATGGTGGGAATATAAGTAGAGAACAAAGCGCCACCGCCGGATGGCGTTTTGGCTGAAATAAAAACTTGTATATTGATTGCTTGTAGCGTGCGCGTACTTCATATTTTAAAAAAGAACGCTTTTACACATAATTGATAGAATAGGCGCGTGATTACCGTCCGTAGGTTCCAGCTTTGCTTTAAATAAAGTGAAATTTACGAGGAAAAAGCTCGTACTAGTAATTAAGGTCTTAGCACCCGCTTTGCTTGCACGTAATGAAACTGTTTACGAGTTGGTGTGATGAAATGATGATCCATTGCGTATCAAGGGTGGTAATGAAAAAAAATACCTACGAGAGGCTATGTAGAGGCCTAAGGCCAAAGGCTTTAAGACTACGGTTTAGGCTAGACCGCGTAAATACGCCGTTTTTGTGCAAATTTTGTGGCTAAATTATAGCACCTAAAGGATTGAAAAAAATATATGTTATAAAACTTGCTTTTGTCTAGTGCTAATACCTAAATGAGTGATTTTCATTTTTCGTATTGAATGCAATAAAAAATCTGGAAGAAACCATTACATTTTTTGTAATGAAAGTTGATTAAACGATTAGAATAGCTTGTTATCTAGTGCATTGACTCTAAATTGTAGCAAAAATAAAAAAAATGTGACTACAAAACGGCAAAGACCTTAAATATCATACTAAGAAATTAAGTTTCAAGGTGTCTTTATGGAATAATTTACTAAGGAAATATAAAACACATATATGTAATAGTAATGTATATGACATTGTGTAATGATTTTTAATATATTTACATTACACAACGTTAGTATTACAGAAATTATCTTTCTGGCCTATATCGCCCTCTTAAGACAGGGGTATACGACAACGACCTTGCTCGTTTGAACGAAACTAACAAAAATGCTAACGAGTCTCGTAACCCATTTAAGGAGTCGAGCTTAAACTCGTTAAGACGATGTTACCTTTTGATTTAAATTGATAAGTAATAACCGTATCCCGATTAAGAGTTCCCACGGGAACAAGTTTTTCTGAGTGGGTGTCGCAGCTCCCATAACTTTAGCGAACTTCCTCACTAAAGAAAGAGTTGCCGTAGGAATCCCACGCCGATAACGGAACTAAGCGCCGACGGAGCCGCGGGTAAAAGCTAGTAATTCCTCAAATCTCAGGATTTTAGTTTCTGTCTTGTTTTATTTATCTGAGATGTTAAAAAGCATTTCCTGTTGCATGTTTTTTTGTATAATTCTATAACGTTTGTTACCCATTGTTTAACTATCTATTCTCATTCTTATTAACAGATTCATTAACCAAATTATCTCTTACCACTATCCAATTTATAACAAACACACGCAGCCTTGCGCACACAAAACTCTCTCTCGCACACACTTACACACATAAATGTACAGATTCATTTTAGCAGGCACTTAAGTTGTAAGTACCAACCAGTGGTTGATAGATTAATAAATATTGACAATTTTTAAAAAAAACAACATACTGACGCAGTATGATAATCTATATTTTGTGTTATGGATGACTGTCTAGCTGACCCGGCGAACGTTGTTTCTTTTTTAAAACAACTGCCGCACCAACTTATTGTGAAAGGGTTGTGCAAAGTCAAAAACCTTCCCCGGCGTATGCATAACAACTTATTAAAATTTCATTACAATCGGTTTGCCTTTAATGCGCGAGTCCGACTCGCACTTGACCCTTCCGGAAAATCCTTTATTATCGGATGCCTACGTCATACAAAGAACACACCCTGCAAGTTTCAGGTCTCTACGATCAGCGGTTTAGGCTGTGCGTTGATCCGTCCGTGCGTCATTCAGGACAAAGCATTTTATATGTATAGATAACCGATGTTTCAAAAACTGTATTTTATTTATATTAATATATATTTATCTAAAATAAAATAACGAGGCCAATCTCGAGGTAATATATTTTGACTAGAAGTAACTTTCAATATGTATTTTACTCAGTTCTATAGTTAGTGTCGCTTTTTCAATCTAGAATAAGTAAGATTGCATTTTTTGAGAAATCGTTGTCGATCTCCGTAATTTTTGTCCCCAGTGTTACACAATTTCTGTACCACCCGTGTAACACACAATTTCTGTACCCCCCGTGTTACACACAATTTCTGTACCACCCGTGTTACACACAATTTCTGTACCACCCGTGTTACACACAATTTCTTCATCACATTTACGAGTAAATATATAAAAATGTAAGGTGTAATAATAAATAAACTCGCCAAAATACACCAAAAATAATGGGAAAACGAGTGATGTGTTAGAATAGGAAGAGATTAATTAAAGCCTTATTATTGTTATGTTATGATAATTAACATAAAACTATTGGCACACTTGTGAGACGCGACCTTTATCTACTTCACTTGTGAGATGCGACCTTTATCTACGTCAGTAAAACAAAAATATTAATTTCATTTATATAAGTAGGTACATTAATTTCTTTTGAAATATCTGCAAAATCAATATTAATTTAAATATTAATAAGTATATCACATAGCGTATAGCGAGGGATGCTATAGAATCGAGTACGAATAGGTTTTAGTCCCGAGGTACCTATACACACTAAAACTCAAAGTTTTTTATTCAAATAGACTTTTAAACAGCACTTTTGGATCGTCAGTTTAATTATTAATTTAAAAAATTACCACCGGTTCTGAATGATTTAATACTGAGAAGAACCGGCAAGAAACTCAGCAGTTAACCTTTTATATTTTTTCAACTTCATATTTTTGCGGAAGCGAGAATAGACGATTTCGCAACAATAATGCGCAAGGGAACTGAGTCTATAATGAACAGATTGCGAGGCAGCCCTAATATGTACTTGCAACTGATTGCACACAGCACAGGATGGACTCAGACTGTGTTTTTATGGAGCACTGGACAAGGGTGCATAGACAGAAGAGTGCAATGTTTTTTATCCAATTTCTAATAGTCAAATTTAAAAAATCAAAAGATTTTTTAAAATCTTTGTATCCTGTTCAAAATCTGCATGAATAATAAAATTTATTTTAACAATAGTTAACCCTTTTAAACCATCCCTAAATCAGGAAAAGTATTGATTTGGATTCAATTGATGCTATAAATACTTCAGGAGTTTGTATTATTTGTGACTTATCAGCTTTAGGTAATACTTTAAGACCTGAGACCCGAAAGCAATTGATATAACAGACTCATTATGAAAATTATGCTTAAGAATAAGACATTTCTCTTTGTGTTTCTTAGATCGTAAGTGCTGAGCATAGAATATTTGGTTAACCTGTAAATCACATATTTGACACATCATGTCCTATGTACGTGTTGTATTGGAAGATGTTGACATCGATGCTAGTTGTCTTCAACACTTTTATCAGCTTTTCTCTTCGAACTTCGACCGACTTGAATTGAAAATTTTCTGTAGGTATAACATGTCAAGTCATCTCAAGCGTGAACCGACACGTCGCCAGGTTTAGTTTTTGTCAAGCGTGAGTGGACACACCCCTAAAATCTTGAGATTCACCCTCGAGGGACTAGTTTTTAAAATGTCACCACGAACATCATTGTAATAAAAAAAGAATAACTAAATTATGAATGGGAAAAACACGTTCGGCCCATTACGATAATGATTTAATAACATAACAAAACAATAACAAGTTATAAACAGAACTCACTGTGACGTCAAGCGGTAGTTTTGGTCAAGCGTGAGTCGACACACCCTTAAAATGAGATACACTTCGGGGTCATTCCCAGCCTCAGGGGTCGTTTTCGTTTAGTGTGAGTCACCATGCTCTAGAATCAGGGGGTAGTTTTCGTCAAGCGCGAGTCGCCACGCCCCCAGCCTCAGGGGAAGTGTGAGTTACCATGCTCTAGAATCAGGGGTGGTTTTCGTCAAGTGTGAGTCGCGGCCGCTCCGGTGTCACGGAGTTAGTTTTTGCGTCAAGTGTGAGTCGCCACGCCCTTACGCTTCAGGGGTAGTTTTCGTCAAGCGCGAGTCGCCACGCACCCAGCCTCAGGGGTCGTTTTCGTTTAGTGTGAGTCACCATGCTCTAGAATCAGGGGGTAGGTTTCGTCAAGCGCGAGTCGCCACGCCCCCAGCCTCAGGGGAAGTGTGAGTCACCATGCTCTAGAATCAGGGGGTAGATTTCGTCAAGCGCGAGTCGCCACGCACCCAGTCTCAGGGGTGGTTTTCGTCAAGTGTGAGTCGCGGCCGCTCCGGTGTCACGGAGTTAGTTTTTGCGTCAAGTGTGAGTCGCCACGCCCTTACGCTTCAGGGGTAGTTTTCGTCAAGCGCGAGTCGCCACGCACCCAGCCTCAGGGGTCGTTTTCGTTTAGTGTAAGTCACCATGCTCTAGAATCAGGGGGTAGTTTTCGTCAAGCGCGAGTCGCCACGCCCCCAGCCTCAGGGGAAGTGTGAGTCACCATGCTCTAGAATCAGGGGGTAGATTTCGACAAGCGCGAGTCGCCACGCACCCAGTCTCAGGGGTGGTTTTCGTCAAGTGTGAGTCGCGGCCGCTCCGGTGTCACGGAGTTAGTTTTTGCGTCAAGTGTGAGTCGCCACGCTCTTACGCTTCAGGGGTAGTTTTCGTTAAGTGTGAGTCGCCGCCGCTGAGGTGTTACGGGGTAGTTTTTGCGTCAAGTGTGAGTCGCCGCCGCTCAGGTGTTAAAGGGGTAGTTTTTGCGTCAAGCATGAGTCGGCTCAGGCTTCAGGGGTTGTTTTCGTCAAGTGTGAGTCGCCGCCGCTCAGGCTTCCGGGGGTAGTTTTCGTTTAGTGTGAGTCACCATGCTCTAGAATCAGGGGGTAGTTTTCGTCAAGCGCGAGTCGCCACGCCCCCAGCCTCAGGGGAAGTGTGAGTCACCATGCTCTAGAATTAGGGGGTAGATTTCGTCAAGCGCGAGTCGCCACGCACCCAGTCTCAGGGGTGGTTTTCGTCAAGTGTGAGTCGCGGCCGCTCCGGTGTCACGGAGTTAGTTTTTGCGTCAAGTGTGAGTCGCCACGCCCTTACGCTTCAGGGGTAGTTTTCGTCAAGCGCATGTCGCCACGCATCCAGTCTCAGGGGTGGTTTTCGTCAAGTGTGAGTCGCGGCCGCTCCGGTGTCACGGAGTTAGTTTTTGCGTCAAGTGTGAGTCGCCACGCTCTTACGCTTCAGGGGTAGTTTTCGTTAAGTGTGAGTAGCCGCCGCTGAGGTGTTACGGGGTAGTTTTTGCGTCAAGTGTGAGTCGCCGCCGCTCAGGTGTTAAAGGGGTAGTTTTTGCGTCAAGCATGAGTCGGCTACACAGAATCCATCGTGACGTCACGCGGCAGTTTGGTCAAGCGTGAGTCGACACACCCCTAAAATGAGATTCACCTCGGGGGGACTGGTTTTTATGAATCGAAGCTCCCTAGGGCCCTGGCTCAGGCTTCAGGGGTTGTTTTCGTCAAGTGTGAGTCGCCGCCGCTCAGGCTTCCGGGGGTAGTTTTCGTCAAGTGTGAGTCGCCGCGCCGCTCAAGTGTCATTGGAGTAGCTTTTACGTTTAAAGTGTGAGCCGCAATCACGAAGGCGACATTTTAGAACTATAAATTTATCCTTATTCCTTGTATTAACACTGTGTTGGTCTCTATTTTTAGCAAATAAGTGAAACTGCTTTTACTACACACCATGTGAGAGTCTCACCTGTTTTACCGCACGCTCCCCGCTCGCCCCGTCGTATGGCACCGCGCGTATCCTTTACGGTTTTTTTAAATAAAGGTCGAATACGTTATACGCTTCACTCACTTTAATACTAATAGAAACAGAAACGAAAGATGTAGTTCTTTTCGCCTCATTCTCGCGTTTAACATTATACATGAGAAACTAAAAATGTCAGTCAATCATTTATGTTTCCGAAGCAGCAAATTTGACTGAATTTCAATAATTGTTCAAATCTTACTCGTAGTTTTTATTTCAAAAAGTGACAGATAGAAAAGATTCGAAGTCAGTTTTTGGTGAGAAAGATTCACGAGTACATGTTTTAACGAAAATTGAATTTTTACCTAAAAACAATAGGAATAATATCTTTATACTGTGAATCAAGTTCTTCGAAGTACAGGAACTATTCATTATAGTTTTCCTTTCAAGAGGACTTTAAACAGCACAAGAATTATTAAGGGAAGTTTAAATTTCTCTTCATTATATTTTCATAGGTTGTGGGTTCTGCCACAAACCCCCACACCAGGTACATAACTTCAATTAATTTGGAAAGGTGATTACCGCTAAATTGGTTCTGATGAATGGCCATTTTCGCCATATCGATTCTTATTTTTATTAATCTACCAAAAATGGTAATGGCATCAATTTGATTAAGATAGGTGAATATACACCATATTACGGAAAATTTATATTTACTTCAGTACGGTCGACTAGAAGAAAAGACAACGGTACGGTCGTCTACAAAAAAAGAGACGACAAAATGGATAATTACGAAAACAAAATTTTATTCAATGATTATGGAATAAAAGAAAATCGAATTATTAACTTGTGAAACTGTGGTAGTACATAAATCTATAAATAAATTGTATTTACGAACTTTACGACCATTTTCATTTATTTTCCCCTGAGGAATTAGTCTCGACATGTTAAGACCGCATATATTGTTTCCTCTAATCTAATCTAATCATAGTGAGGCGCGCAATCGTTTCGCTTTGTCTGACTGTCGGGTGACGGCCAACAGTACACCAGTACAGTGGTTTTGAGCCAGGCAAGTGATTTTTCATTCTCACACCATATTTTCAGTACGGCTTCGTAAGTAATGTACGTATGTAAGAAGTATATAACGTATATATCTCATAGTTATATATATGACATTATGTAAAGATTTTTAGTACATTTACATGCACATCGTTAGTTAAAAAGAAATTAGCTTTTTGGCCAATTACACCGTCTGAACTTACATTATCTATGATTTGTGTTACAGTAAATCAAACATCTAACGATCTCCGAGGAACTCCAGTCAAGCAGTAGGTCGTTTTAAGCCCTTTTTTCTAAAGTGAATTCAAATAAAAAAATAATTTATACGTTTATATTTTTTGAAGAAATTATTCGTAACAAGCTTGTAGCCCCAGTTCCGCCCGCGCTGAATTCGGCTATCGGCGGATTGCTACGGTTAGTCTTTGATTATATGTTGTTAAAGTTTGCTATAGAAAGCTGTAGCTGTAGCTAGAATTAGTCCACGTAAAATTGGTTACTAGATATTATTCCTGCGGGAACTTTGCCGGGATAAAGACTAGCCGATGTCCTTCTCCGTCCCCTCAATAATCTCTATCTTAAATATCAGCTAATTAGTTGGTCTTCAGCTAACGAGACGTTAAGAATTAAAGTGTGTTAATTAATTAACAAATAAACACACATTCACAAATATAATATATTAGTTAAGATTGGGATATCATTGAAATGCCAAGTTTGAAAAAAAACTTTTTTTTTTTTTTTTTATACCACTAAGGTGGCAAACAAGCCTACGGTCCGCCTGATGGTAAGCGGTCACCGTAGCCTATGGACGCTTGCAACACCAGGGGCATCACTCGCGCGTTGCCGACCCTTCAGAAATCTAATAACTTCTTTTTTGAAGAACCCCATACTGTAGTCGTTAGAGAAAACCTTGGCAGGGAGCTCATTCCACAACCCAAGCGTTCGCGGGAGGAAGTTTCTCTGAAACCGCACTGTACGCGACCATTTCGGTTCCAAAGTGTGAGAATGAATTCCCTGTCGATGGCAAGCGGTGCGATGGTAGAAAGTAGCCGTGGGCATCATTTCGAACAATTCCTCAGAACACAATCCATTGTACAAGCGGTAGAACACACACAGGGAGGCAAAGTCTCTCCTCAGACTTAAGGGCTCGATACCGCAAGTGAGTTTGGGATCGTCGACAATTCTCACAGCCCGTCGTTGAACCAAGTCAAAAGGGCCAAGCTGGTATCCGGGTGCACCCGCCCAGAGATGGCAGCAGTACTCCATATGGGGCCGGACTTGCGACTTGTAAAGTAGCAACCTTTGCCCCGACGTGAAGTACTGCTTCGCTCTGTTGAGTACACCAAGTTTTTTGGACGCCAGCTCTACCTTGTCTAGCAAATGATCTCGGAACTGAACATCGCTGGAGATGTCAACGCCAAGGATCCCAATGCTCTTGGAGGTGGAGAGGGGAGTGTTCTGGAATTGTGGGACTACAGTGAATGGGGTTTTCTTAGCGGTGAACGCGCAGACTTGTGTCTTTGAAGGGTTGAATCGGACCAAGTTTTCCTGCCCCCAGTAAGAGACCTTGGACAGACCAATCTCGATTTGAGACACAAGTTCTTCACTCTTTTCCTCCACAACGGAACGTGAGATGCTTGCACGGCCCGTGTAATAAGCGTCTCCAGTACTGTCATCTGCATAGCAATGTATGTTGTTGATGTCCAACATATCATTGATGTGCAGTAGAAACAGCGTAGGAGACAGCACAGAGCCTTGCGTGTAGTCACCAGTTGAGCGACCGTGGCGAAAGCCATATTGACGGTTACTGATCAGGTCGTGTTTTTCTAGGTATCTCAAAAGCTGTGTGTTGAACACACGCTCCATCACCATGGAGAGGAGAGAGGTTATAGCGATAGGCCTGTAATTCGATGGATCTGATCTATCGCACTTTTTGGGCACCGGGTGCACATTCGTGATTCCATGAAGACGGAAATTGCCTAGTGTGGTAGGAAGCGTGAAGAGGCGCGTGAGTACAGGACATAACTCAGGAGCACACTGCTTAAGCACCACTGCTGGTATGCCGTCTGGCCCACTCGACTTATGAACGTCTAGGGAAAGCAACGCCCGCCGGACCTCGCGCTGTGTTATAGAGATTTCCGGCATGGTCTTACCGCACCACGGTAAAGTAGGTGGTACAGCGCCTTCGTCGTTCACATTCGAGTTAGAGGCAAAGAGACTGCCCAATAGATCGGCTTTCTCTTTTGCATTGTGGCCAAGTCACCATCGGTCTTTCGCAGTGGTGGTAACGACGACTGGCAGAAGTTCCCCTCGGCAGCTTTAGCAAGCGACCAGAAAGCACGACTCCCAGAAGGATAGCTCGCAAGTCGCCCACCTATTTTGCCGATGAATTGGAATTTTGCTCTGGCAGTTGCTTTCTTACTGAACCTCGAGGCAGCATTTAATTTGCGTTTTAACTCAGAAATAATCGGATCCTTATTATTACGAGCCGTGGTCCACGCCTCATACGCAGTTTGCTTAAGAATTTTAGCTTCTCTGCAAGACCTATTAAACCACGGTTGTTTTTTGACGCCGGCAGCTACTTGCAGGTTAGGAATGAAACATTCCATACCAGCGAGGATTGTCTCAGTGACTGCGGCTGTGCAGACGTCAGGATCTTCTGAGCTATAGCAGATCTGCCTCCACGGGTACGATGTATAAAATTCTCGCAATCCATCCCAGTCTGCCGACTTATAATGCCACACACGACGCCAATTAGTTGGCCCAGAAGGATCGGGTTGTGTGCATGACATTTGAGTCCGGACGAGACAGTGGTCCGAGGAGCCAAGAGGCGCATCCACTGAGATGGAGTATCCATCCGGATGTGTAGTCAGCAGAAGGTCCAGTAAGGAGCTCGTATGGTCCTCTATATCTGGTATTCTCGTTGGAGAAAGTACCAGCTGAGAGAATCCATAGGTCAGAGCAAATTCATGAGCAAATATCCCTGCATAGTTATTGGTTCGAGAACTGAGCCACTCACGATGATGGGCGTTAAAGTCTCCCAAAATAACTAATTCTGCTGTAGGATATTGCTCTAGAACTTTGTCAGTCGTCAAACTCAGGTGCGTGAAGAGTCGAGTTACGTCCGTGTCACCGCTATGAGACCTGTATAGGCACGCATAGATACGAGTGTGGCCGCCATGATCTACGCGCACCCACAATATCGACAGGTCCCTGTCTTCAAGGCTATGAAGTCGGCGACAGCAGATATCCTCCCGGACAATCATACATACACCGCCACGACTCAAAAAATTGTGCTCGAGTTTGTAGCCGGGATAACGAAGGTATGATGTGTCGGCCGGGCAGGATATCTGCGTCTCCGTTAGAAAAAGAATGGTCGGCTGCGCAGTCTCCAGATGGAGGTGGACTGCGTTAAGATTTGCGTGTATACCCCTAATGTTGCAAAAGTCCACATTAAATGTGGATGGAGCGGCCGCTGAATAAACTCTTTTTCTTTTATTTCTTGCCATAATAAAAAAATGCATTTGCGATGTGACATTTAAAAAAGGTAACCGTGACACTTGTTATATTTACTTTTCTCAACAATAGATTGATGCCGTCTAAAGACAAAAAAAATTGCAACATTTTGATGCTTTCATATGTAGATTTCAACCGAATAGAATAGAATGGAGCCGAAGGGACAAAAACAATTCTAAACGGTTTGATAAATTACGCGACCAAGAGGCGTTTCAGAAATTCAATGTCGGTAACTAATGGCCGCGTCCGGTGTGGCGGTGGCGCGTGGCGGTGACGTTGAGGTCCGCCATGTTCGGAACTGCCGTCATTAGAAAGAGTACACTAGCTACCTAAGTTGTAATATTCAAAATCGAGTTAGTTACACAGAAATGGTCGCTGAAAAATAATGCATCCTTTTTTCCAAAAAATAACAATCCAGTATCTCTAAATAACGTATAAAGAGCTGCTAAGAAATATAACAAATAACTTGTAAAGCGTTCCTAAGAACTAGAACAGAACGCGGTTAATCATATCAGTGCAGTAACCGGATTACACCTTTCTTTATATTAGCATCAAAAATCAATTTTAGGTACCTACTTGGTAAATCCTTAGAAAAAGTAAGGCATCCATCATGGCGAACATAACAGACAAATTTTTACTACATACATTTTTGAATAATTATTTTACTGAAGAACCAGCACAAAGATTCTCTCCTAGAGGTTGCTACATGCTCAATGCTCAATGGTCAAGTAGAAAGTCACAAATTTTGAAGAAACGATGCCCTCTTACGCCAGTGCGCCACTCAACCGTCGAATTTTTGCCAGAATTTATGTAGGCATCTATTAATGATGCAGCTTCGAAATTGGCTTTTAGTGATGATGAGTGATCATGACCCACACGCTAGAATGCCTGGCAACTATTTTTTTTACTTTCTAATTGTTTTTCGAATTCATTGATCGCTGAACCAATTTAGATAAAAAAATAGGTAAGAATAACTAAACCAAACTTAAACGGTGCCATAGCAAACTTTATTGGTATAATTCAGAAGTGGACGTAAGAATCCGACTGCTGGCAAAAGCTTGTATCCATGTATATATTATAAACGATGCGTAAGTAACGTTGTCTGTTATCTTTTCACACTTAAACCGCTGTACCGATTAAGATGAAAATTGGCATGGAAATAGTAAAGTATTTTGACCCAATTATTTAAAATATCATATTCAATGTGGTGCTACTTTTCTGTGCAATACAACGTCTGCCGGGTCCGCTATCCATACTAATATTATAGATGTGAAAGTAGTCTGTCTAAAAAAAAAATTAAATTTGCTATGGAGAGAGTTTGAGTCAACGTCAAGTGTGACTCGGTTTTTTTCTATAATATTTTTTATATTGAAATTGAACACTACAACGATAACCGAATTTAGGGCGGGTGAAACCGCGAACAAAAGCTAGTTTCTAATAATAACTACTTAATGGTGCGTAAGCTAGGTATATGCTATAATTTGAATACCAAATGAGACTTTTTGTGATAAAAATACCTAGGAGGGGGGGGAAATTCATAATAAACATTGATAGATCAGAGATTTAAATGAGGTTTAGAACTAATGTAAAACTACTAGGAAAATATTTCGAGACATCTACAATTTTGTAAAAGTTTTTATAAATTTTCATCTCTATTTAAGGCACTAAAAAGTATTTTGGCCCATTTAACATTTTCAATTTTTTTAATTTTTAAAAACTAATAATTTTAAATAATTAAGAGGTTTTTCATTGATATTTTAATGCAGACCTACACTTCCCTTGACTAAAAAATGCATATTGTGCGGTAAATAATATCTATACGTATGCATGCAGGTAGATCGTAGTCTAACAATATTGAGGTAGATCGTAGTCTAACAATATTGAGGTAGATCGTAGTTTAACAATATTGAGGTAGATCGTAGTCTAACAATATTGAGGTAGATCGTAGTCTAACAATATTGAGGTAGATCGTAGTCTAACAATATTGAGGTAGATCGTAGTTTAACAATATTGAGGTAGATCGTAGTCTAACAATATTGAGGTAGATCGTAGTCTAACAATATTGAGGTAGATCGTAGTCTAACAATATTGAGGTAGATCGTAGTCTAACAATATTGAGGTAGATCGTAGTCTAACAATATTGAGGTAGATCGTAGTCTAACAATATTGAGGTAGATCGTAGTCTAACAATATTGATGAGGTAGATCGTAGTCTAACAATATTGAGGTAGATCGTAGTCTAACAATATTGAGGTAGATCGTAGTCTAACAATATGGAGGTAGATCGCCAGCAGTTCAAGTTTGAGCACCTCTGTTATACATTATACATTATTACAGTAGGGATAAGAAGAAAGTATCAGTACAGTCTTAACATTTTGTTTCTAATTTAGTGGAGTCGACTAGTAAGGCACACAAAGTATCAGTACAGTCTTAACATTTTGTTTCTAATTTAGTGGAGTCGACTAGTAAGGCACATAAAGTATCAGCACAGTCTTGATATTTAGTTTTTAGTTTAGTGGAGTAGACTAGTAAGGCACACAAAGTATGAGTACAGTCTTAACATTTTGTTTCTAATTTAGTGGAGTAGACCAGTAAGGCACACGAAGTATCAGCACAGTCTTGACATTTAGTTGCTAGTTAAGTGGAGTAGACCAGTAAGGCACACGAAGTATTAGCACAGTCTTGATATTTAGTTTCTAGCTTAGTGGAGTAGACCAGTAAGGCACACGAAGTATCAGCACAGTCTTGACATTTAGTTTCTAGTTTAGTGGAGTAGACCAGTAAGGCACACGAAGTATCAGCACAGTCTTGACATTTAGTTTCTAGTTTAGTGGAGTAGACCAGTAAGGCACACGAAGTATCAGCACAGTCTTGACATTTAGTTTCTGTTTAGTGGTGTAGATTTCCGGCATGGTCTTACCGCAACTTGGTAAAGTAGGTGGTACAGCGCCTTCGTCGTTCATATTCGAGTTAAAGGCAAAAGACTGCCCAATAGATCGGCTTTCTCTTTAACACTATGGACCAAGTCACCATAGGTGGTAGTAGTAACGAGACAGTGGTCTGAGGAGCCAAGATGCGCATCCACTGAGACGGAATATCCGTTCAGACGTGTAGTCAGCAGAAGGTCCAGTGAGAAGCTTGTATGGTCCTCTATATCTGATATTCTCGTTGGAGAAAGTACCAGCTGAGAGAATCCATAGGTCAGAGCAAATGTTGCGTGCGTAGTTGTTGGTTCGAGAACTGAGCCACTCACGATGATAGGCGTTAAAGTGCCCCAAATCAACAAGTTCTGCTTAGGGATAGGCAGATTGTGTGATGTGGGTTTAGGCAGATATTTTTTTATGTGGGTTGTTTCTGTATATTACCTTTAAAAAAAGATAATTTCAAATAAAACGAACAGCGTGTCCTTTTTCACTTTTACAATTATAAATTCAATTATATCCCTTGATATTATAGACTAGCTGACTCGGCGAACGTTGTTTCTTTTTTTAAAATAACCCTATTGAGAAAGGGTTGTACTAATTCAGAAACCTTTCCCGTCATGTGCATAACAACTAACCAAAATTTCATTAAAATCTGTTTACCCCTATTGCGTGAGTCCGACTCGCACTTGACCATTTTTTCTTTTTCAGAAACATTCCCCGGCGTGAGCATAACAATTTACCAAAATTTCATTTTAATCGGTTTACCCTTATTGCGCGAGTCCGACTTGCATTTAAACCTTTCGGAAAATCCTTTTTTATCGGTTGATATACAGGTAGAAAAAGAAAACCATAAGTATTATTATACACAAAAAATTAAACACCTAAAAAGAGACCTTGAAATCAAGTATATAGTATATAGTACGGTGACTTTAAAAACATTCAAATTTTAAAGAGCTATGTTTTTAAATAAGTTCTACCTTTTTTGAATAAAATCGGATTGAGTTTTCAAACATGTGTCAAAATAAAATTTAATTTACATCAAAAGCACTAAGGAGTATTGATGTCAACTTCGAAGCAAATAACCGCCAAATAACTTTCTACCCCTTTTTAACCCCGTTAGGGGATGAATTTCAATAAAATACGAAACATCTTCCGTCAATTCTGTTAAAAAAGGTTTATGCAAAATTTGAAGTAATTTGGATCAAGGAATCACGTTGTCCCATACAAACTTTCTCCCCCTTTTTCGTCCCCTTAGGGTTAGAATTTTGGAAAATCCTTTCTTATCGAATGCCTACGTCATTCAAAAAACACACCCTCCAAGTTTCAGATCTCTACGATCAGCGGCTTAGGCTGTGCGATGATCCATCAGTCATTTAGGACAAAGCCTTTTATATGTATAGATAGATATTATGGATAAAAAATAGTATTTATTAAGTTATATCACTTAGAGCACATTTTGGCTCGGATAGAAGTTACATTTTTTATTCAAATCGTTAACTTTAGTGAAGTACAAGATTACCCCGTGAAAGAGGATTTTATAAATATTAAGACTGCATTTAAAATTTATTTGTAAGTATAGTTGTTTGAGAACAGTCTACAAAAAGTTTTTTGCGACTCCTGTAAAGTAGAGATTGTTAGTTAGAGCACAGATATCATATATTTAGAGAATATTCTAATTACTCGCATGTATATAAAAATTAATATTTTAAATAAAAAACTTGATTCACTAATGTCTTTTTTCTTAGTATTTGTTTTATTTTCCTTATAACCCAGCATTTTTCGTGTAAAGCAGGCATTTTAACTTCGTAGGTAGCTGTAATCAAGATTACAAATAGGTAGCTGCATTTAAAAAACCCTGCCCAGTTTGAAGTCTGCGAAATTCCACAGATAGTGCCACAAAGTCCGTAAAACTCATATTTAAAAATAATCGACATGTACCTATGGTTTTTTCTAAATAGGTTTTCAGAAAAAAAGAAATTAGGCAACGAACGGAAGACGTGTCCGGTACCTATATAGGTCCACTGTTAATTTTTTACTTTACCAGTGTCCCAGAATAATGGATGCGCAATAAATACATTCACTTACGTAACTTACTTTCTAACAGTTAATTAGAAATGAAGATGGTAGAAAGTTAATTAAATAAACATATTGACAACAGTTGAGCATTTTACATGATGTTACCGATTTTACCACATAATAGTTAGAGTTGGGGGCTCTCGATAGTAATTAGCGCCAACGATTTATCAGCGCTGTCGTAACATATACAAATGGGTATAACATATACAAAGTTGGGTAACTTTTAGGGATATTTTGTTTATTATACTTTTTAGGTTAAAAAAATGGGTAACTCAGATAGGTGATGTTATAAATAGATCTGAATTGCGCGAGTTACTTTTGGAATATTTCGAATTTTCAGAATTTTAATGCCAGGGGACTGACGAGGGTGACATAATACAGATTAAATACACAATTTCGTAGCAAAATATGACGTTTATTAACATTTTGAGCAAATTTTAATAAAATAAACATACATACGAAGTGAGTTTACAAACAGATGTGCAGTATAAGTGAACTAAAACAAACAAACATCAGTACCCTGGAAACACAAAGGACCGACGCCAAAGTACCTACTGATAAAAAGGACATAAATTTAAGTTTATTTTTGAAACTTATATTTGTTACCATATTTTCAAATGCTAACAAGCTGCATTTTAAGAAAATTTCGAACTATATAACCTGTGGGTGGATGGATATACATATACAATTATTGTTTGGTACTGTGTCATTGCAGCGATTGTGTGCGTGAGCTGCAGCGATTGTGTGCGTGAGCTGCAGCGCTTGTGTGCGTGAGCTGCAGCGCTTGTGTGCGTGAGTTGCAGCGCTTGCCTGCGTGAGCTGCAGCGCTTGTGTGCGTGAGTTGCAGCGCTTGCCTGCGTGAGCTGCAGCGCTTGTATGCTTGTGTTTATAGGTATACAATATCATGCATAAACTTATGTTTATAGTAAAACTGTTAAACCAAACCTGTTATAGTAAAACCCCTAAAGCGCCCAACGCTCAAGGGCTCCCCGCGGGGGGGAGCCTCGGCTCGGGGGCGTCCGTTCGACCGGCGTGAGACTCGAACTCGAAGGTGAGTCATCGCCAGGAGGGGAGTTCCCCGTTACGCGCGTGCGGTTATTATTGAGTGGGGGCGAGAAGCGCCCCGGCACTCTTTGATATCTCGTGCACAGATTATATAATACTATACTAGTACCTCGTGTATTGTCGTGTTAGGGGGGAGGCCCTATTAGGGGAGGTCGTAAAGCCTAATCTTGATATCCGGACAGCGAGATCGTCATCTGGGGCCGTTAGTACGTGCCGAGGCCGCCTAACGATTGTTTTACGACCATGCCGACGTCGGTCTGGGGATGATATGATAAAGAACTTCTTATGGTGAGACTTCGGTGTGCGTCGCTGTTGCTTCAAATTTGCCGTGATTATAGTGTGACCTCTAAAGTATAACAACAAATAATAAAAACTGGTCAAGTGTGAGACGGACCCGTCTAATGAGCATTTTAAATTACGGTATCAGCGCCATCTAGCGATGATTAAGAGAAACAGTTATACATTTGTTTGTTGGAAACGACATTCAAGGTAAAACAACGTCAGGCTTGGTCAGTGATAAGATTGAACCCACGGTGCACGAATCTAACTCGCACTTGACCGTTTTTTTGATAATTATGGAGTATAATTGCTCGAATAAATATGAGAATGTTTTTTTTTTTGTGATTGGAAATTGATTGGTGGGTCAAAGTTCAGAAGTGGCACACCCTTTATTCAATTTTTTTTTTTATAAAGCTTACAATTAAAAAAAAGCTCCGTTACTTTACTTTATCCTCACGCTAAGAAAAGAAAGGCCCTTTACCTAATATTTCGGAAGCCATTATATATAAATAATATACAAATGTGTGAGTTTTGAGATTGAGGAATAAATTTTATGAAAAAAGAAAAAATTGGTTTTCAAAGTTTTTTTGCAAAAAAAAAGGCTTTTGAATTCTCAGTGAGCGACTCGCGTTATATGTAGATGACGAAAAATAAATTATTAAAGTTGGACAGTTAGAAAAAAATAATAATTGTAAAACAGAATAACGGAAGGCGAGTGAGGACTACGGCAATTGGTATTCGTCATAGAGTGGTGCGGCGGATGACACGAATTGCGCACGATTCGTAGGGTCGAACGGTGGGTCATCATTGGTAGAGGCCGATCGGTGGGGCATCGGTAGGCCCACACATCGACCCCAACACCCAACTTGCCTATTGACATGCCGATGGACAAACACTATGATTATAATGTCATAGATTAAAAGCTGAACTAGAACCGAGACATTATTATCATTCCACATTTTGATTAAATTAAAAAATCATAGATGTTTAAATCTGAGTCAGCTTGGGATAATCTGTCTGTGTCTTCGTCTTCGCAAACTTTATCCAAACGGCTGAACTGATTTTAATAAACGTTGTGTTATAGAGTGGTAGCCTAGTTGGCTTAGATTTAAAATTGGGGCCTACAGGGTAGGTGGCGCTGCAATATAGCGCGGCAGCATGCCCAACGTCCGTCCGTCCAAATATTTTTGATACCAATGCTGAACGAACGGATGACAGGTGGGAAAAGTAATGAAAATAATGATTCTGCATCCCAGAACGAACGCGCCCATTATGACTTAAAACCGGCCAAGCACTTGTAAAACTGTCGTTAACATAGGGTTCCGTAGAATAAGAATTATTGTAAATGTCCAAAAAGACTTTTGAACCAATTTTAATTAGGTATAAGGTAGATATATATATAAAGTTCTATGATTAGAATTTTAGATTTTTAGAACTCAGGGCTAAAAAGTAAAAGAGAGGGCAAAGGAGAGGAGAAAAGTAAATTTTCTTTCCCTTCAAAACTTAATAACCTTTCTTACTGACTCTTTTGATACTCTTTTGTGTATGACGACTCGCACTTAGCCAGTTTCTTTTTATAATTAATAACCTAATGTTTACGTGGGACTTCGCCGAAATTACAATATCAAAAGCTTTTGAAAAGCGTTTTTAACAAACCCGCTAATAATTCTGCTATTTGGTAGGAATCTGGAATGGGCCGTTCATTACACAATTGGAACGCAGTTGGAAAATGATGTGGAGAGGTCAAAGCCCTCAACGAACGTTGACCTTTCACGTTCCACTTACACAATACAATTAATTGATAAATCTGTCACAACACAAAACAATACAACACAACACAAAACAAAACAACACAACACAAAACAATA
This sequence comes from Apoda limacodes, assembly GCA_946406115.1. Classification (NCBI taxonomy): domain Eukaryota; kingdom Metazoa; phylum Arthropoda; class Insecta; order Lepidoptera; family Limacodidae; genus Apoda; species Apoda limacodes. Next base: position 1,669,418 of record OX291542.1, on the reverse strand, counting down.
CAACACAACACAAAACAATACAACACAACACAAAACAATACAACACAACACAAAACAACTCACCAATCAAATGAAAATAATATTCTACTGAAATAAATCAGCTGAAACGGATTTTATACTCATTGGCTTAATTAATGTACCCACTCGTTTTTATGGTTTAGGGTTCCGTAACGTGATGTGGACTCTTTTAAGTACCTAACTTTAATATGTCCATGTTTGTATCGTTACAAATATTGTAATTGTAGCTAATTATAGTTAAAGGTAGGAAGACCTTCGAACAAGAAGTCTGACTGTTTATTCGAGACTTCCGTCCGCATAAAAAGGTTTTTCTTGTACCCAGTTCCCTGCAGAGAATCGAGGCGGAAGAAAGCAGTAGCTGATACATTGTAGTGTGTAATTATACCGTAGTCAGTTCCCGGAGCGGCCTCAGTGCATTGTCTCGGTAACTCGAGGTCAAACACTGAGAAGGAAAGAGAAACGACACCACCTATCAAAATATGTGAAGATAAACCATAGTAAAATAAAACTATTTACTGAAAAAAAAAATTATGTGGCTAAAAGTCGGGCATAGTTACTACTACCGCTAGTTTTTTTATGATTCGATGATTTTCAAGGAAGGCTATTAGGGAACCGCGAACTGGTCGACATAGAAGTTTATGGGATTAAATATATTGACTACAAAAAATACCTTGACACCCTAAGCTCTCTTTCCAAAAAAATATACTCAATACCAAAAAAACGAAACATATACCAAATAAAATAAAGTAAAAATTTTTTTTCAAAAAACTTGCTTTTCTTAAAACATTATAATCATATAAAAACTCAATCTAACCAAAAATTGTACTAGAAAGTAAAAAATATTTTTTCAAAATGAATATAATTTGACTGCAAGAAAAGCAGGGAAGTTTGTTTAACTCCTCGAGCGTCAGGTTAATTAGTTAATAAGGTGCTTCACACGCCTAAACCCCGTAATGGTAAATTGCGCGCGCGAGGTGTTCATTAAGCTCGCAAGATTCCACCACAAGATGGAAGGAAAAAAAAACGAAAAACGAAGCATTGTGAGTTAAATAAAAGCAAGTAAAAAAAAAGTCTAAAATTACAATGGTTCTAGCTTATTTAGTCATGATTGCACTTTAAATTGTATTCAGGGCCAAATGTAGTAAATGATCACCAAATCTTAGTGAGCAAATTAATGCGCTATAACTACCTGAATAATACAATATGATTGCCATTAAATGTAGGCCAAATTAATTTAAATCTCGCGTCTTACAACCCTTTTCCGCCCGACTCCCGGTCACCACAGCCGCCCGACTCCCGGACACCGCAGCCACCTGACCTGGAACTTTATTGGGAACAGTTTCGAGCAATCCGGACTCTGGAATTCGATACAAAAATGTATGGAAGTCTGACTTACTTTTCGAAACTTGTTAAAGTCGCATAGCGCGCAATAGAGCGAACTATGCTGGGAGTGTCTCTGAGGGATCGAATCCGAAATGAGGACATTCGGAAGAGAACAAAAGTTGCCGACAAAGCTCGCAGAATTAGCAAGCTGAAGTGGCAATGTGCTGACCACGTCTGTCGGAGGACCGATGGCCGATGGAGGAGACGTGTTCTAGAGTGGAGACCGTGTATGGGAAGGTGAAGCGTAGGACGCCCTCCAGCCCGGTGAAACGACGACCTTAAAAGGGTGGCTGGTATTGGCTGGGTGCGGAAGGCAGAGGACCGGGAGAAATGGCGTGCCATAGAGGAGGCTTCTGTACAGCAGTGGACCAACATGAGCTGATATGATGATGAACAATTGATTGAATAAACTCTCAAAAGAAATAATGTTTTATGGTAGTGGTTAATTAATTTAGACTTTAATTCAGATTTTAGTGAACATTTTACAATAGTAATACGGACAAACTTTAGGAGTTAATTTATTATGTTTGGGTAAACACTGATTTATGCAAGTAACTTCTAAATTCTATAGGAACCGCGAACTGGTCGACATAGAAGTTGATTGGGGAACCGCGTCCTGGTCGACATAGAAGTTAATTGCGGAACCGCGAACTGATCGACAAAGAAGTTAATTGGGGAACCGCGAACTGATCGACATAGAAGTTAATTAGGGAACCGCGGACTGGTCGACATAGAAGTTGATTGGGGAACCGCGAACTGGTCGACATAGAAGTTAATTGGGTAACTGCGGACTGGTCGACATAGAAGTTAATTGGGGAACCGTGATCTGATCAACATAGAAGTTAATTGGGGAACCGCGAACTATTCGACATAGAAGTTTATTAGGGAACCGCGAACTGGTCGACATAGAAGTTAATTCGGGAACCGTGAACTGGCCGACATAGAAGTTGATTGGGGAACCGCGAACTGGTCGACATAGAAGTTTATTAAGGAACCTCGAACTGGTAGATATAGAAGTTAATTGGGGAACCGCAACATAGAAGTTTATTGGGGAATCGTAAACTAGTCGACATAGTAGTTAATTAGGCAACCGCAAACTGGTCGACATAGAAGTTCATTAAGGAACCACGAACTGGTAGATATAGAAGAATCTATGTTGCCTCGACTATTGATAGTAAAACATGAAGATGTTATATTTTCTACCGGAATTGACTACATTTGAATAGTTTGGAGGCGGATAGTCGATTTTACACTTCGCCGCGCGGCATCACGCCATCTCTCGCGCAGGAGTCTCTCAGTAGGTACAACAATTAATTATTCGAACTAATAATTATTATTGCAGTCTAAATATAATTTGTGCGTAAAAAACTCCAGATTGATATATTTATTTCTATTATATAAATACGTTGAAATGCCAATGATGAAAACAATTGTTAAAAATAACTTTGACAATTACTTTTACTTTAACTGTTACAAATGACCAATTTGGGTTTCACCGTCCTACAAGTTGTCAATGCTATTGTTACGGGGTTTGCTATGCTAAAAGTCTTGAATCCATGCCTTTCACATTAAATAAAAAAAATATTTTGCGAAGCTGCCAAAGCATGGCCAGAACCAAACAGTCACCGCTGCCAAGGCAATGTAAAACACATTACTTTGCAAAATGCGTAGACTAAATTATAGTTTAACTTAATTAAATAAAGTTGAATATTGAATAGCAAAGTTTTGGCAGTTATTGTTTCCTAATTTTGCAGCATTGCAAAGCGAAATAAACAGTCTCTGTTTTCTAGGTGAATATAACGAAAACAAAATTACGCAACAAACTGTCGACGCAGGAAATTTGCACACAATAAATATTTAAAAAAATAAGAATTGCTACGATTTTGAAGTGAAGGAAAATATATTAGGAAAACACAATAAAAAGAGACCTTGTTTTAATTAATTTTAACGAAAAATGTACCTCCCGATTGTTTTTATAATGCCGCCATACATTTTCTATTCCGGATTTTTATTGATTCACCTCCCGTGTTTCAAAAATTGGATATGGCAAACAGTCCTTAACTTGTGGTATTTATGAGCCAATGTAGTAGCCATGGGCTAAGTAACTCCGGACAAAGATTGGTTATGACACATATCATTCCGATTAAAGATATATATCCGCTTAATATATTCGCGGAAATATGCGATTTTCTAGCACACCGCGGTCAAACGAATCCTCGGATCGATTTCGTACTTTTCAATCACGAGTGCACAAATCGTTCGTGTATCCCTCGTTTGTTCGGAACGACAACATTTTTGATGATGAGTTGTGATAGGTATGAACCGGGCTATGTGTGACTAGTCATTTCTTAGGCTAGTATTTTGTTATTCACAATACGCTATTTTAACTCAAAACTTTTATAGGTGTAAATATTTACACAGTCTAGTACTTATACACAAATAAATCCTACCAGCAAAGTAAACGATTATTATTATTTATAAACAAACACTGATCAAATACACTAGTAATCATTGACACTTATATTTTTCTAACAGATATTCACGCGCACGTCTAAAAGCAGAGGTGATACTAAAAACTATTAAAGTAAATACTAATCTATAGTATGTACATACTTACGTAAACAAACAGTTGAATTGAAGACAAAAAACGTCCACTTAATTAATAAGCGGTTTAAGTGCTTGAAAGCGCGTTGCACGGAAAATCATATCCCAATGCATTTACATTGGGCTTAGCAGGCGTGATTTTAAAAAGCGCTGAGATCGATTATTTATAAGCAAGACACGACAACGTTTCGCTTCCAACACTAGCTCTCTCTCTCTCACTTTCAGTGATATGCGTGCATCGCTATTCGACAGCTCCGCGCCACCAACACGAGCGACACGCTCTGCTGTTTATTTGGATTAGTTCGTTCACTCCCTGGATATAGAACATGTTTATTTCATGCGAAGTGAAGGAGTTGTAACATATCCGGCCTCGGATATATATCCGAAAATATAGTTATGTCCAGAGTTACCCAAGGCTACAATGTAGCTCGGGAGTAACCTTGAGTAAAGACAAGGATGACGTGATATGTTACTAAGCGTGCATGAGTAGTGCAGCTGTATTATAACTCTGTTTATTTTTTCAATGGAAGATTTGAAAAAAAAATTCTTCTATTAAATGCTATCAAAAAATGCTATAAAAAGGGTTTAATAACTATGACGAAGTAATAATAGCAAGTTGATCTTGCAGTAATGCTTTTATCTATGATTTTATATTCCATATCCTGTAATAAATTTAAATAAATTTATTTTTTAGAAATGCCACATAACACCATGTAATTCAAATTTGTTATGCATAACCTCATTTTATAATCATTTAGCGGCTTGCCAACTTTAACTATAACCAGTCATTTTCAGCTGGTTGTTAACATTAAGGATATGACGTAATTTAACAATAGTCAGATGGTGCACTGAATTTTGACGAGCCGTCAGCATTTTGTTATCGTTAAAGTTAGTTGGTGCAACTCAGCCTAAGATAGTTAAAACTGAAAGGCCAAATGCCATTTACGATCAACGACAATTGACCACTAATCAAAACTTGGTTCTTGGCATGGGTGTAGCTCAAGCCACAGAAAACATATTCCTGCGGAAAGTTCATGGAAATATATTTCTATAAGATAAATAATAGTACATACTATTTTTGCGCAGGCCTACCAGATGGAATATAAAAAAATTACTTCCAAATCCATATTTCTTGGATGCCTTACGATCAGGTTTGCGACATTGAGACCATCAGTGTATGTAGCACCAGAGGAAAGCTAATACGGTCTAGTGTATATAAAATTATAACTACGCTGGATACCTACATGTTTCGCCGCTTATAATTACTGTTATGAGTTAGAAAGTGTAAGTTAATACGAAAGTAAGAAATTACTTACATAACAAAATGGCGGGAAACTTAACTGGGTACTTAGATCTTCCTAGTCTTGAATTTATTCGTTTAATTATTTGTAAACCTAATTACTGTTGTGTGGAACGAAATTAATACAATTAAAATTAATAACTTTAAGATTTGTATCTAATGATCTACTTTGAATGTAGGACAGTGGTACTCGTACTTTTTTCTATGAATTTTTTATTATTCATATTAAATTATGACTGGGAGATCGACGCTTGTATCTACAAAACTTTTTTATTAGTAAATAAAACTACAACACTAGGTGAAAAGGTTTAAAATTTGTGTTTAATAGTCATTTATAATAAAGCAAAAATTAATCAACGTGATTTTGGTGCATGACATTGGTGGTCTGCCGCTAAATTTTCGAATTTGGGAGAATTTTCAATTAAAGCTAAGCGCATACAGGCTGTAACATGCAACATCTAACACTTAAAACCCCAGAACCCGCGTGGCCTTTTTCCATTGTTTCCCAGGGACCAACCATAGAGATGCCATTGATATTATATTATTTACACAAATATTTTTTTTTTTGGCTCAAACAATATACGGCAATCGACCTCAAAAACTCTTGCGATCGACCAGTCGCCCGAGATCTACCGTTTGGGCACCTCTGAACTACCGTTTGGGCACCTCTGATCTTGGGTATTCAATATAATATACAAGAGAGGAGCCTAACCTATAGCAAGGCCATCCTCATATTTGGAAGCTGTAACTGCTGCATTATATGGAAGCTGCATTATACCTATAGGAGCGTGCCGATTATTTTTTAGATAAAGTCGAGCGGCTAGGCTGCTGCGATAAGTGTTATTATATACATATATATAAAGGTGTACCTATATACCTAGGGTTGCCAGGTCTTAAGACCGAAAAGCCGGACAGACCAGTCAGTTTAGCCGGACATTTGGATATTTGGCCGAGCATTTTAATTTTTTAGTCTTAGTGTAACACGAAATTTTTTTTTAAAGTAAAACAAGGTTTTTTATCATTTACCATAAAATATTCTTAAATTCTTATTCTAATGGAACAACGTTAAAATTGAACGAACCAGCCTTTTTTTTATTATTTATCATTCAATATTCATTACAGTATTAATTTTAATAATTGCAATAGTAGTTAGCAGTAACTAATATTGCAATTTGCAATGAAAAATAAATTAAAACAAAAATTAATTTTTTTTACCATAAAATTAAATAATGAAATAACTTACATTTTATTACTTACACTTATTTCAATTCTTAGGACTCTTTATTGTGTTTAAATCGTCTTGGAAGAGACGTATTGTATACTAGCGGTCCCGGCGAACGTTGCGTTGTTTCGCTTAGTTTCTCTCCGACGCCGCAAGCGCTGCTGCGCTGTTTCTACAGGCGCACCACTGCGGTGTTATTTTAAAACTGGGATATCTCCTAAGATATTCATTGAAATCGAATTATGTAAAAGGCAATTTCGTTTTAAATTAAATACTTGTGATGAATAACGTTTTTATATAGATACGGATTTATATAATGTTATAAAAACATCTTCGAAAATAATGCATTATTTTAGAACAAATTTGGTAAGTATAAAAAAGGTTATAGTGAGCCAACCTTCAAAGATAGACATATACTGTCGCGGACTTTTTTTTATAACTTTTAAAGTGGCATAATTCTCTGATTACATGGTTTTTGCGAAACTTTAACCGATTACGCAGCGCATGCAGCGGAAGCTCTCAAAAAGGAAAAAAAAACCTCGTTTTTGAAACATTATTCATTGGTACACAGCTCCTATTGGTCTTAGCGTAATGATATATATCCTTTAGCCTTTCTCGATAAATGGGGTATCTAAAACTGAAAGAATTTTTCAAATCTGACCAGTAGTTCCTGAGATTAGCGCATTCAAACAAACAAACTCTTCAGCTTTATAATATTGATATAGATGTGTGTACAAAATTAAATCAATGCTTCATACTCACTATATATGTTAAATAAGTCAGCAAGCCAAAAAACAGTCTTAACAGCGTATAATGCCTATGTGACGTTGATACTAAGATATGGATTGATTTTCTGGGGAAACTTAACAAATAAATTGTAGGTTTTTAGAGCACAAAAGAAATTCCTGAGCTGTCTGTGGTTTAAAAACTAGACATAGCTATAAATTAAATTTTCAAAGTCTTTCTATACTTACATTACCATGTCCGTATATTTTTGAAATTGCTGTGTTCCTACGTACCAATTTAAGTAAATTTGCCAAACGCGTAACGACACAATGTACTCTGTGTAATTCTATGTCGTACAACACCAATGGAGCAAAGCATATTTTGTATGGAACTGAAATTATATAATAAGTTACCTAAATGTATTACGAGCCTAGACAATAACATCTGTTTTTAGTTATTGAAGCTTATTGCAGAGTTAACGAATTTTTAAAATGAAAAATATTTAAATTATTAGACATAATTATTTTAATAATATTTGCTTATAGTTCCCAGAATTGATAAAGATACTGCAACTGCTTTGGTTGCTATTAGTTATTATATATGTACTATCAGTTATTATATATGTACTATCAGTATATATGTACTATCAGTTATTATATATGTACTATCAGTATATATGTACTATCAGTCAGAAACTTGGGTATCCACTTTTAGACATTTTTCGTTTGCAAGCAATGCGTTTGCAAGCAATGCGTTTGCAAGCAATGCGTTTGCAAGCAATGCGTTGAAGTTGCCTATTGTTTTTCGCGAATTGGAGACAAGTTTCGTTTTTTTTGTAAAGTCCTGTAATTAAATTAATTATATATAACATATAAAATTGATTGATTGGTTGACCAAAACAATAAAAAAGCGGCACCCAGCTGAAAAGGACGTCGGTCACTGCAAGCCAAAACTTTAAGGTAGATACTCAGATTTCTGGTTGATAGTATACCTAAATCTGTGAATATAAATTAATTTAGTTTTTATTACAATTTCTTGCTTGTTGATTATGAATAATATTTGCATGCCTTAAAAAGATAGCGTATAGTAAGGAATTACGATATATTAAGATCATTTTGTGCTTTGTAGTTATTCTTATTTAAAAAAAACGATGAAGTGTTGTTTAAGAAAATCGTTGTACTTAAGTTTTTTTTTTTTTAAACGTCAGGAATATAAATATGTGTAAGCCTAAAAGTACTTATTGATATTAATGCGATCTGCGGTATCTACTGGTCCTTGAGACAAATATCATCGAAATTAATAAAAGAGTTCAAATCAATAGGCCACAGACAAAACAAATAATCGACATTAGTGGACAGAACCTTACCTAGTAGGTATTTGTTTTCTCTATGTCGAGAACATTTATTTGATGAATTATTTATCAATTGTCTGTATCTACTGGAAATGTATGAGGATGACGTATATGATTCAGCGATACGTACCTACAGTGCAACAAACATTTGTGACCTTCTGACCTTGGGTGTTTAGTCCCAAGTCTCATTAAAACTGTTGGACAAACTTGTCAGTTTCAATTAGCGCTGTTCCAAGTGGGTGTCAGCATTTGAGTAGTGCACTAGAACACATCTGCGGCACGTCGGTCGTCGGTCGTCGGTCGTCGGTAGGCGGTCGTCGGTCGTCGGTAGGCGGTCGTCGGTCGTCAGTAGACTTTCGTCGGTCGTCGGTCGTGGGACTCGCGGGCTCGCATAGTCGTCGAGAAAGCGACAGACGCGTAAAAAGGTGAAAGTTACTAATATTATGTTTGAACATCTCTACCTTCGCTGAGGCAGATGACCTGCCCGTAGTATAAGGAAGTGTGGAGAGTAAACAGACGCGACATTAAATTCTGTTTATGCTTACCTACACAAAATTACTTAATTTAGTATGTGCAAATTGAGGATAATTTTATTGTTGTAGTGAAACCTGTTTGTGGTAGATATCAAATGGTACCTAATGAAATGCTTCAAAAAAAACGGTTCAAATGGAAGAATAAAAATGTAAACAACCTTTAAACCTAGAACTATTAACAACTACATCAATTCAAAGACCGAAAGGTTACATGTGAGACATACACACATGCGTACCTACCTGTAAATCTACACTAATATTATAAAGAGGAAAGATCTTTATTTTTGTATGTTTGTAACGAATAAATTCTAAAAATTCTGGACCAATTTCAAAAATTTTTTGATCATAAGTAACATAGGCTATATTTATTAATAAAACATTTAGGGATCCCTACTAAAACTTCAGTAATGTAACCTAAGGTGTAAAAAAATTTGCTATGCGCTGCGGAAACTATTGATTACAGAACAAAAAAATGTTCTATAATATTAAGAACATATCAATATCTATTAAAAACTTCGTGATACCATATGTACAACTGTTGTAGTTATGTTACTATAACTACTTCTTTTAATTTAAAAAGGTGATAGAAATGCCGACCAAAATCTGACCATGTTATACATACCTTTTTATTAATCCTTATCAAAATAAATCATTATGTTTTCAAGACTGTTTTAGTACCTGAATGTTACTTTTTGAATTATTCTAATCGGACATTCCATTTAGAAGATATTACCAATTTAAAAATGATAGCAAACCGCGCCGCGCCGTGATGGCTCATACGCCGACCCCGCGCGACTCCCTCTTTCCCTACGCAGCGGGCACAACCGACATTGAATATTTTGACTTTTTTCAAGAAAAAAACTTTGAGAATAAAAATAGGTTTATGGATAAAAATACAAATGTAATTTGAATAAAATAAACTACTTATGTCATGTATAAAGATACATTTACTCTACGTTTATCCCAAAATGTTTAAAAAATAAAAGTCCACCTGTGCGAAGCCCGAACGGGCCGATGTAAATGATAAAGTTAATGAAGAATTAATTCTTCAATCGGTATGTACGGGTACATTGTTAAGAAATAATATCTAAAAACTAGTTATCAGATGAAAAATTTACTTTCTTCAATTTATTTTAATAACATTATTTAGATAAGTGATTCCAAACAATATACGTGTTTGTGTTTGCTTCCAATATTTTCGAAATATTACTGGTCACAGACAAGTTAGAGTATATCGCAATACAGTGTTAAGCTTTTAGCTATGTACTACTTGTACGAGAAACTAAATTTGGAACCTGAGAAAACACGTGGGCAGAGTGTAGAGGTAGGTACAAAACGAAACGTTGCGGTGAGATGGCGCATCTGTGTGACGAGCTAGTCTTCGATTCGCACAACAAGATTTACTTTCATCCGCGAATATGACGAGAAAGCACCGCGAGAATTCGTTGACCTTTACGAGAAGCGACGCGGTGTTACGAGAATAGAACCACCTCCTGCCATTTGTTTGTTTTAAGGCCTCAAGAACAGAATCACTTCCTGCCATCTATCTGTTCTAAGGCCTTAAGTACAGAATCACCTCTCTGTTCTAAGGCCTCGAGAACAGAACCACCTGGTGCCACCTGTCCGTTCTTAGGCCTCAAGAACCCAACCACCTTCTGCCACCTGTTTGTTTTAAGGCCTCAAGAACAGAACCACCTCCGCCACCTGTTCGTTCTAAGGTCTCGAGAAATTATTTTGTGAAGCAATGCTTATATAACAAAAACGTTTTTTTGCATTTAATATGCTTCAAAACACTATTTATGCAGACAAAGAAAAACAGTTAAGACTGTTTATTTGTAACCTACTTCAAAAAAGGAGGAGGTTCTTATTTTTGTTTTTATATATTTTCGAAAATAACTCCGTCATGTAGACGGACTTGCAAAATAACTCCGTCATGTAGACGGACTTGCAAAATAACTCCGTCATGTAGACGGACTTGCAAAATAACTCCGTCATGTAGACGGACTTGCAAAATAACTCCGTCATGTAGACGGACTTGCAAAATAACTCCGTCATGTAGACGGACTTGCAAAATAACTCCGTCATGTAGACGGACTTGCAAAATAACTCCGTCATGTAGACGGACTTGCAAAATAACTCCGTCATGTAGACGGACTTGCAAAATAACTCCGTCATGTAGACGGACTTGCAAAATAACTCCGTCATGTAGACGGACTTGCAAAATAACTCCGTCATGTAGACGGACTTGCAAAATAACTCCGTCATGTAGACGGACTTGCAAAATAACTCCGTCATGTAGACGGACTTGCAAAATAACTCCGTCATGTAGACGGACTTGCAAAATAACTCCGTCATGTAGACGGACTTGCAAAATAACTCCGTCATGTAGACGGACTTGCAAAATAACTCCGTCATGTAGACGGACTTGCAAAATAACTCCGTCATGTAGACGGACTTGCAAAATAACTCCGTCATGTAGACGGACTTGCAAAATAACTCCGTCATGTAGACGGACTTGCAAAATAACTCCGTCATGTAGACGGACTTGCAAAATAACTCCGTCATGTAGACGGACTTGCACAATTATTTTTTTATTTAAAAGGGTAACTTCCAAGTTGGTCCCATATTAATGTAGTGAATTTTAAACTTAAACTTTTGGTCAAAAAAATAATTGGTGTTAATTTGTAACTTGTGAAACGCCTTTTCTGTTGATGATTGTATACAATTTTGAAACGAGTATGGACGTTTTTAGTGTACGAAAAAATCAATTCGTCACTCAAAAGAAAAAAATAGAAATTTTCAAAAATAAACAAAAACCAGCTTCAAAAAGATGCACTAAAAGGTAAAAATAATTACTTATTTCGAAAAATATAATCTCAATTTTAGTTATATTTTTTTATTAAATTAAAAAGGCACAAGGGATTTAATATAAAATCATAAACTAGAGGTAATTGACTATCAATCCAGATAAGGAAAGACTAAAATTTAATAATAAAACTGACATAAAACTTAAATAAAAAAATTATCCCTCACTTTAGATCACATTAATATAAACCTCAGCTCAAGCTTTGGATAAATGTGGAGAAACAAGATCTAGACTACAATGGTAAAACGATTCTCCAGGTCGCAAAACGTAAAAAAAAAGGCAAATTTATCGATTTCGATCTTCGGACCTATTATAATAACTTCCTGTCAAGAGAAGTTAATAAGCAACATGTTATTGAACTAAAAAGTGTTTTTTCACACCTGATATCAACAGAGATCAAGTGTACTGCAGCCAGCAACAGCAACAGATAATGTCTCTAAGAATATTTCGGATTCCTTGCCTCCGGGTTTGCGCCCTCGTGCAACAAACAAGTGGAAATAATATAGCAACTCACCATGTGCTCGCTACACCAAATCGCTGTGCACCTACATCGCCGAGCTCGCTATGAGACATTGCGATGCGATCTCTATTTTTCAATGTTGGTTTAATGAGGCCAATCTATTATTTATCTCGATTTCCCTTCAACCTCTCAGCACCGTGACCTCTGTGTAGGGTCAGCCCCGCGGCATGCGGCAGGATGTGGCGGACACACCACTTTTACCTCCCACTTACCCATTTCCCCGGATGCCGACTCGTCTCAGTGTTGCTAATTACTTTGTCTTTACTAAACAATTCGTTTACTTAGTGGAAGAATGCGTAAAGAGCGGCTGCGCTGTCAGAATGTTAAGGGGAGCTGATGTGCTGTCAGAATGTTAATCAGACAAATATTCAAGTAGGGTAAACTGTACAATCATTGGCCCCTTTTAAGCCGTTTTGATTCTTTAGGTATTTATAATTTTGTTTGAAACGATAATAAATACAAATATTTAATGCAAAGCAGTCATGTAAGGTTCCAGGCACATTTGCGACAAATACTTTATTGCCCAACTATGATTTTTATATTTTTTTTGCAAATTAAACTGAAAAAAGACCAAAAAGTATAATCATTGGCATGAGGAGCGCTGCCTAGGCGCTCTGATGGTGGGGACTCTTACGTAGTATATTTTATTCTCTTTGGTGGAGACAAGTTGATGGTCGAAATAAGTAAAATACATTAGTGCTTTTGATTTAAATTACATTTTATTTTGACACATGTTTGAAAACTCAATCCGATTTTATTCAAAAAAGGTTGAACTTACTTAAAAACATAAACAACTTCAATGCTCTTTAAAATTGGAATGACTCGAATGTCACCGTACTATATTAGTACCTCATTTAAGGGGTTTCTAAGCTCAAAGAGGTTATGCGTTTTTAGGTGTTTGATTTTTTGGTGTACAATAATACTTAAAGTTTTCTTTTTCTACCTACCTTATCTTATATACATATAAAATGCTTTGTCCTAAATGACTGACCTGAAACTTGGAGGATGTGTTCTTTGTATGACGTAGGCATCCGATAAGATAAGGTTTTACTGTAAGGGTAAAGTGCGAGTCGGATTCACGCAATAAGGGTAAACCGATTGAAGTGAAATTTTGGTAAGTGTTTATGCACACGCCGGGAAATGTTTCTGAGAAAGAAAAAATGGTCAAGTGCGAATCGGACTCGCGCAATAAGGGTAAACCGATTTTATTGATATTTTGGTAAGTTGTTATGCACACGCCGGGGAAGGTTTCTGAACTAGTACAACCCTATTAGGTTGTTTTAAAAAAAGAAACTATGTTCGCCGGTTCAGCTATATTTATATAAAAGAAAAAACTGACGAGCTGACTGACTAATCGATCAAAGAACAGCTGAAACCGCTGTGTCTAGAAGCATGACATTTTTCACAAACGTTCCTTAAATGACTTAAAGTGTGCACTAAGAAGGGATTTTTGGAAATTAATCCCCTTAAGGGGGTAAAATATAGGTTGGCAGTTTGCATGGAAATGGCTAAAACTTGGCTTAAACGTTAAAAATTAAGGTTCACGTGATTCAACGTTTTTGAAAAATTATTCTCTAGACGGCAAAATAGAGGATGGAAATGTGTATGAGAATTCCGATGTTATTGTATGTAAAACAGTAAACAGTCAAAAGCTGTTTTTTTTTTAAAGTTGCGGAAATAAGTTAGTATACATATGAAATGCTTTGTCCTGAATGACTGACGGATCAACGCACAGCCTAAACCGCTAGTAATCGTAGAGACCTGAAACTTGGAGGGTGTGTTCTTTGTATGACGAAGGCATCCCATAAGAAAGTATTTTCCGAAAGGATCAAGTGCAAGTCGGACTCGCGCAATAAGGGTAAACCGATTGTAATGAAAGTTTGGTAAGTTGTTATGCACATGTCGGGGAAGGTTTCTGAATTAGTACACACCCTTTCACAATAGGTTGGTACGGCAGTTGTTTTAAAAAAAGAAACAACGTTCGCCGGCTCAGCTAATTTAATGACAAAATTATACTTAAGTTTTTAATAAAAAATTAGGCTTCATCGAAAGATTATTTGTTTAGCAAAGCTGAAATAATATGCCATTTACGACAGTCTCGACGGCCTTAGATATGTCTTCCTCACTGTATTCTTTCTTATAAGCATTGATAGATTCTCGTGTAACCACACATTTTAGGACACCTTTTCATCTTACTAAGGCGAATGAAACACGTAGCTGAGTGTGCTGTCAATAGGTCTGCTTTAGAGGTTGAGTTTTTACTTTTTAGTGGATTTGAAGTGGGATCAATTTTGAAACGGAGATTTTTGTGTAATGTTTATTTACTTGGAACTCCTTTATTTATAAACTAATTGGTTTACTTTCTTAACAAAATCCAGTTGTGGCTATTACCATCAGGAATTTGAGGGAACTCCAAAAATATTATAGCTATCTTCTAGTAACAGATCAAACATTGCAAATTTAGAAAGTATCATTTATAGTTGTTTTGACACCGGCTTGACTCTTCTTTTGATCTTGATCTGTAAACTGAGAGTCATTGAAGATGTAAAATTGAAGTTTAGCAAAACTCTTGAAGACGGAGAAGCTGCCTCTCTAAAAGCCAAGCCAGTGAGATGAAAAAAATATTGTTGTTTGTTTGTTCGAAATGATGCCCACGGCTACTTTCTACCATCGCACCGTTCGCCATCGGCTTGTTTGCCACCTTAGTGGTGTAAAAAAAAAATCTGATCTAAATTTAGATCAGCTTTTATATATATGTTTAACAAATACACAAAGAATGGTTGGATGTAAGTGGTTTTCATTTGTGCCATTTGGTAACCCGACAGACAACTAGTAACACGTTTAATGGCAACAACACTCAAATGGTTATGCATTAATTTTCGGTGTCAACCACATCCACGACCGTCATTAGACAGTGATTACGTCCGACGCAAGCCGCCCGCGCCCGCGCCCTCGCCCTCCCCCGCGCAGCTCCACGTCCTGAATCACTAAGAGACCACATCCGCATCTTTTTTCATCACCACCGCTCCGATTTTGATGACAATTTCTACAACTCGTTATACTAATTTCTTGCAGGAAATGACCTGTACCGATTTTATTATTTTTACGACTTATGAGATACAAGTGTGGCTCGCGGTAAGACCCGCTCGATATCGCACACTCACGCGCGGGCCTGACGGGCCGCACGCACTGGCCGCACGGGCCGCACGGGCACCGCACGCACAGGCCGCACGGGCCGCACGGGCCGCACGGGCACGGCACGCACAACCCACTGCGCAATTATAAACCCGTTGCGCTCCGGCTGCGGCACGACTAATGATGATATAGCATACTATCGTGTTATAAAATGTATGTGATGATAACGTACGATGTCAACCACGATAGCTCATTTCAAATATGCGTGGAGTTTTATATCATTACATAAAGTGCAAAAATCGCACCGCAACAAATCTGTCGATTCTGTCTCGCAGTGCGTGCACTTTTGTTGTGTTGTTCACACCTTACAAATTTTGAAAAAAAAAAACGAACGGCATCTTGGTAAAAAGTGCACAGTAGGCCTAAGAAATCCGATAACTTAGCGGTAAAAAGAATTGGATTTGGATTTTTAATTTTCAGGGATCCATAGCCAAAATCGAATCTTATGTATCTATAGCTTCGGCATACATATAATTATGTGCGTCAATCTGTTTGTCAAACATTAGGGTATTATTTCAGAAACGGATTCCGTCATGTCCATTCCGTTCACCCATTTGTCAATTTTAGTAGCCATTATACAGTTTCGTTATATTTGTCCCGCTATCCTTAAGAAGTAGGTATGTATATACCTACGTAGCCAAACGGTAAAAGGGAACCCTTGTAGGATCACTTTGTTGTCCGTCTGTCTATCTGTCTGCCTGTCTGCCTGTCTGTCTGTCTGTCTGTCTGTCTGTCTGTCTGTCTGCCTGTCTGTCTGTCTGTTTGCCTGTCAAGACCCTTTTTCTTAGGAACGCGTTAAGGTATCAAGTTGAAATTAATATCAAATACGTTTATACGTAGGTTTAGGGTCCCTCGAATCTGTAAAAAATCAAGCTTCTACGTCAACGCAATAAAAAAATGCGGCCGAAATACGGGAACGGTACGAAATACGGTTACGGTACGAAATACGGCTACGATACGAATAACGGTTGCGGTACGAAATACGGTTACGGTACGAAATACGGTTACGGTACGAAATACGGTTACGGTACGAAATACGGTTACGGTACGAAATACGGTTACGGTACGAAATAAATCAAAACCTATGGGGTACTTCCCGTTGACCTAGAATCATGAAATTTGACAAGAAGCAATGCCGTGTAGCACACATAAAGGAAAAAATCTGAAAACCGTGTTTGTTGTTACAACCCAAAAAAAAATTTTGCGATTATAAACTTATTTGCAGTTGGTTAACTAACCACGACCCATGGTGATGTATTGAGACGACAGTAGTCCAACGGCAAAGTTCAGTGTGTCCCTCAATACAGTTTACCCTTTACGGAACCCTCGGTGCACGAATCCAACTCGCACTTGACCGGTTTTTTTTTATAATACCTATATAAATAATAAATCCTACACCTAATACCGAAGTAAGGGATATAATTCAAAATAAGATAGCACAGGTACGTACTACGTGGGAAACCAAATTTTGGCAAAGTTGTTAATATTGCATTCTGAAAAACTTGACCTTGGTTGTAAGTTTTGCGAAAATATAAATATGTAGGTATAAAGAATTTGATAAAAGGTTCATATTCTATATAAAGGTTGTTGCTATATACGTGCATATATACACACCGGCACAATTAGCGGAACAGAAAAAAAAGTGAGACCATGAGATAATAACGCATATATTTGACGAAAATGTAATTAGACACAAAATAACAAATTGATTAACATCTTTTAACAACGACTTTGAAAAGTCTTCTTTTTTCTTTATTGTAAAATAAAGAAATTTGAAATAAGTGAAATTTTTAGATGATTATGAACCATCACAAAAAATAAAAAAAAGTAAGCATTAAATGATTTAACAATAAAATTAAAGCAAAATTAATAACGAGTGTTTCCCCCTCTTGCTCTGATTACGGTTTCCATTCGTCTGGGCATGCTACAGATTATGTTATCGATGATTTCTTGAGGCAACCGCTCCCACTCCTCAAGTAATGCGTTTCCAAGTTCATTCAGATTATTGGGGGGTGGCATTCTGGATTTAACCCTTCTTTTTAGCAAGTCCCAGACATGCTCTATCGGATTCATATCGGGGGAATTTGCTGGCCACTGCATCACCGGTATACCTACGTGGCTCAGATATGCCTGTACCGATTGTGCACTATGAGCACGAGCATTATCTTGCATTAGAATAAAGTCGTCACCAATAAATGGGGCAAATGGTACAACATGTTCTTCTAAAATGTCTCTGATGTATCGATCTGCTGTCATGGTCCCTCCTGTGACTATCACTAACTCCGTGCGAGCTCCCAAACATATCCCTCCCCAAACCATAATCTAGCCGCCACCATAAGCCACTGTGTGTTCAAAATTAGACTGTATGTGGCGTTCTCCTTTGCGTCTCCCATCGATCTGTTTTAAAAAAACTCTGCACTCATCAGTAAAGAGAACCTGCTGCCATTCGTTCAAATCCTTTTTTTGTGTTCCGCTAATTGTGCCGGTGTGTATATATGTAAGTATATATGTAGATATTTTGTTGTCCGTTTTGCTTTAACTCGCCACCAGAGGACGCTCCAGGACATCTAAAGGACACAGTCTGCAGGCAGGCTTGTGTAAAACAGTCCCCTTGTACACTTTTATACTCAGTAGCGATTTACCAAAAGGTCAAACTGATAGACAAGCGGTATAGTTAGCGCCGCGGCCTTCCTTATACTCACATCCGGATGCTGCGCTCCGGAGCTGCTCTCATATGACACCTGCCGTCACTGCCACTGCCGGTACAACACGAGGAATCACTTTCTCCGCAAGAATGCCGACCGACCGACCGACACCGGCGCTGCTGCCGTTACCCACGTCTCGTAACCTCACGTCTCGGCACGTTACGTTACGTCACCACACATCACGTTACGTCACGATACATCACCGAACAGTACCTACCAGGGCACTGCATGTACTACAAACAACATTAACACCAATCAGAGAGTTCAGCAAAATAAATATTCAATTTCAGGAGAATATTATTTTGGGGTCTGCCTCGTGTTCTGAAGGGCGGAGGTTTGAGCCCAGCGTATATCATTAAGTCTGTTTCTCATTTTCTGAAGTTTGCACAACCGGCTTTTTGCTAAAAGGAAATGTCGTGAGGGGAGACACAACTAACAAAAAGGCGTGAAGACCACAATCAGCACTAGAACTGTTTTATACAACTTCATCTAACATAACAATTTAAAGTTTTCTAGGTAACTTTTAAAACATTGAGTAAAATGTTATCATGGTTATTAAATTAATTTTAATTTTAAATTGTTGTTGGTTGGTACTTGCATACAGATACATAATAATGTCAGTAGTACTAGTACCAGTACCAGTAGGGGATCATCTTTACAATTTTTTTAGTTTGGTGTCTAAAGTGCATGAGTAATGTAATGCCCCAGTATGCATTTGCAATCATCCATAAATTAGGTAAGTTTCACCCGTTTTTAAAACCTTTTTCTCTGTTATATTTAGTTTACAGATTCCATGTAGAATATGGGTCAGCAGAATCTATTGATAAATTCCAATGATCTAAGTAAAATAAATTCACATTCTCACAACACAGTTACCCACATGTGATGTGGGACTAGTGGCACGTACCGACGAAAGTTTAATGATGTGTGTGTGTGTGTGTGTGTGTGTGTGTGTGTTGTGTGTGTTTGTGTGTGTGTGTGTGTGTGTGTGTATGCGTGTGAGTGCGTGTGTGTCAACTTAATCAAATTTACCTACCTTAAGCAGGTTTTAGATTATGTCCGGTTCCGGTCGTCATCACATCACATGCCCTCGACACGACTATATAAAATAAAACTATTAATGTCAATTTAGGAACTTTTAGTAAACATTATATGTTAAATAAAATAATATCAGGTTTTAAGCTTGCACGTTTCGGAGATACAGGGTGAGGGGGAGAAGCGGTCAGTTTTTGCACCCTTTTAACCAAAAAACCTCAAAAACCTTTTCTTAAATTATAAAACTATGACCTG
Organism: Apoda limacodes; assembly: GCA_946406115.1. Taxonomy (NCBI): domain Eukaryota; kingdom Metazoa; phylum Arthropoda; class Insecta; order Lepidoptera; family Limacodidae; genus Apoda; species Apoda limacodes. The sequence goes on along the minus strand of OX291542.1, from coordinate 1,649,705 downwards.
TTCATAATGATACCACATTTACCGTAGTAACTACTGCCACTAACTACTACTAGTAGTAACAACAACTACTACTTACTACTACTACCACCACTAATAATTACTACCACTACTAAGTACTACTAGTAATTCTTTGCCTGATTTCGATGCCTGAAAAAAAAAATATGTGACATTATTTCATTGTCTAACATTTGCTTTATTCGTTTACTAGATTTTGCCCGCGGCTCCACCCGCTCTAAATTTGGCTATCGGCGTGGAAATCTTACGGGAACTCCTTGATTATTTGAATCTAAACCTTGATTTAACTGAAGAAGTTGGTTTTAGCAAGCTAATTGTAAATCTGTAACTATAGTTCGTTGAAGCTCTGTTATAATTATTCCCGTGGGAATTTTTGGAATGAAAAGTAGCCTATGTCCTACTCCAGGACCTAACTTGTGCAAAGCACATTCTTAGATATAAATACTCTTCTATAAAACTAGATCAGAAGCCCATTTAGTGCACTTTATATATTTCGCTGCATAAGGCCAGCTAACTGCTCCACGTCAAACATCTTACTGAAATCTATTATTTCGCTTTTATATATAAATATTAATTATTAAATATTCGCTATTGCGCATTAATTTCCTTCTTGAGGTCTGGCCTTCCTCCACTGCTTTTACGCCTCCACCATTTGTTAACCCTTTTGTAGTTAGCTGACTCGCTTTCACCGTATTTATTTCGCTGCTAGAGGTACAGGGGGCATACCATTAATCTTATCGTAGTATTATTAGATGAACTTTGTAGGAAGCGAATAAAACAGAATTCGGGGTGTAACTTATTGTTTTATTCACCCCAATACTAACTAAATATTACACATTTTTATCAAATTATAAGATTAAATACGAAACTTTTGATTCCTATTTCTTCTGGCATTAGACATCAGATATAGTTACTCCTGCACATCATATCTTCTATTTACTAAAAAGCTAAAGGTGTTGTATTTTATTTATTATATTAATTTTTATTCTACTCCCTTTTGTTACATTTTACCATATTCTACTCTGACATTGTATTTTTTCCTTTCAATTGTTTTATATTTAGAAAGGAAAACTCCTTTTTCTTTATATCAAAAATACCTAACCATAGACACGTGGAATTTTTATTAATAAAAAATTTTTATCTCTTCCACTTCCCCTAAAATCCTACCAGGTGTCTCCGACCTGTTACAGTACCTACGCGTCGTGAACGGCAGACTAGTGTTAAAAACACCTGTGCCGTACATACCCAACAAGAAGATTGGAAGACAAAATAAAACGTACCTAGTGTTGTTCGTATGATAGAAATTTTACTGTCCCGTAACCGAAAAAAATATAAGAACAAGATGAGCTAATTTTGGTTAAAGGTAATTAGTTGGTTACAGGTAATTTTGAAGCTTAGAGTACTACTTTTGATTTAAAATGGATTCGGTAGTTACTAAAAGTGATACAGTTCACATATGAAAAAAGTTTAGCTCTATAGGTTGTATTAGAACTGTAAAAACGAAGTTAAATATTCTTTCCAGTTAGTGTAGCAGCAGCGGACGCTTATATACTAAGTTAAATATTCTTTCCAGTTAGTGTAGCAGCAGCGGACGCTTATATACTAAGTTAAATATTCTTTCCAGTTAGTGTAGCAGCAGCGGACGCTTATATACTAAGTTAAATATTCTTTCCAGTTAGTGTAGCAGCAGCGGACGCTTATATACTAAGTTAAATATTCTTTCCAGTTAGTGTAGCAGCAGCGGACGCTTATATACTAAGTTAAATATTCTTTCCAGTTAGTGTAGCAGCAGCGGACGCTTATATACTAAGTTAAATATTCTTTCCAGTTAGTGTAGCAGCAGCGGACGCTTATATACTAAGTTAAATATTCTTTCCAGTTAGTGTAGCAGCAGCGGACGCTTATATACTAAGTTAAATATTCTTTCCAGTTAGTGTAGCAGCAGCGGACGCTTATATACTAAGTTAAATATTCTTTCCAGTTAGTGTAGCAGCAGCGGACGCTTATATACTAAGTTAAATATTCTTTCCAGTTAGTGTAGCAGCAGCGGACGCTTATATACTTATGACGTTAAAGCTTGTTTCGGCCTGCAGCGTCAAAAGCTCTTTGAAGATCTTCATTAATCTCCCTATAATTCTTATTGCTATAAATCTGCTATACTATAGTTGCTTATATAGCATAAGGCTGTTGTTCAACTTAATTAACGTCATTGGTTCTGCAACGGAGTTAATTAAGAGTGTAGTAACACCAAACACTACATGCGTTGTATAACTCTTACATACAGCTTACGCCTGTAATACGAAAGACAATAATAGGTTAAATAGTTATAGCAGTTTCGTACGATCCTAATATAAGGGTTATGGTGTAAGTAAAACAAATGGTAATTCTTTAATGACACCATTTAATGTTTCTAACGCTTAAAGTTTTTGTCTATAATGTAACCTTACATTATGAAAACATTTATCGAACTGAGCTAAAATTAAGGTATATAGGTAACGCTAAAGCCGGTATTTTACTCTCCGCTGCAGGTGTATGTATGTACAATACAATACAATACAAATATCCTTTATTGCACAAAACAAAAACACAAACTTATTGTAAAAATAATATTAAAAAACATGTACAACAGGCGATCTTATCGCCAGATGGCGATTTCTACCAGATAACCTATGTTGGTATTGATATACAATTTTTCGGATTATTTTACATAGTTTATGTAAACAGTCACTAAAACTGACCAAAATTGGAAATCGAATGTCTAAAAATTACTTTAGGTTATTAGAACTTTTAGTTGTTTTACTTTTTTTCCTTAAAATCATATTTTTTCTAAGGCACGTCAAAATTGAGACGCTAAACATGATACACAATCACATTAAACTTCAAGTACTTTCAAGAACACTGTTAATCAACAATACTTACATTTCGTGATGAAAATTTTGCAATGTCCGTAGATAAACAGTGACACTTATTTAATATTTATAAATTAATGTAATTTTATGACTTTAGAAGTTTTTACTATCTACTTTTGACCCCGAAAAACGCTACAAATGAGTAATAAGGTATCAAAATACGGATCCAAGTTCTATTTGACACCATTATAGATATTTTATATAACTAAAAGTTTCAATAAAGTCCATTATAAAGGTGCAATAAAAGTTCGAGCGATAAACTGACGATCTTATAACACCTGTAATACACTTCTACTAAAGGTTATAAAGGGTCTATACAGGCTTTACCTGCTAAATTTTGCGCCAAAATCGAAGATATAAAGGTGTTATTACACTCTATAACTCTCTTATAAATTATACGCTAACTCTTTAATATTTAAGCAGAACCGAAAAAAGGGCACACACAGCTACAGCTTTTCTTAACGCTAAAATGTTACTTAGGTTAGCTTTCTAGGCTAGATTAGATAGAAAAAAAAAGGGGGCCTAGGCCTCTCTTGGGCCATATAGAACCAGTCTGCCGCACTGCCTTTGTGTGACTTAGCGGACGTTGGTCGAACTAGTAGCTATTCTCGCTTTTAGCTGTTTGATTATATAGTCTTATGTTTAATTATAATTGTTACGACTATGTAACGTGCCTTCTTAAGGGGCTCACATAAGTGAAAGTGGCGCGCTCAATAAGTTTTTTTAATTTCCATTAAATATAAACTCATTTTCAAAAAAGTGCTCAAATTAAGTTTTATGTACAAGTATGCAATTTTTAGAAAGTTTTATTTGCTAGATATCATTGACGTGCAGGCTGGAAGTGACTACTTTTAACATAAATGAACTTTCTAGCCTACACATGCATAATATATAGCGACTAAAACTTTTTAAAAATAGCTTGCTTGTACTTCAAACTTTTAATTTGAGCACTTTTTCAAAATTTCTTATGTGATAAATACAAATTGTAAAATCTAATGGGGGCGTCACTTTCACTTATGTTAGCCCCTTAAATACCCCGCTAAGTGGTCACCCATCCAAGTACTGACCACGCTTGACGTTGCTTAACTTCGCTTATCGTTTCAGATAGACGAATGCGACTGAGCCACGAGCTTTTCAATTCTCACATAATTATTAACTTAAGGTTTCTTGCACAAACTGATCCTAATTTGACGCACTAAACCCTACAATAAATTATTAATATTTAAAATTAAAACCCAACAAGAAATCCTACCAAAAACAGTGAGTGATGAAGTTCATTCAGTTTGAAAAATGCAAGTATTTACTAAAACGAAAAGAAAATTCGTTCAAAGCGATACTAGCTGATTACTTTCAACGCAAATGTTTAATGTTTAAAAGCAGGTATTTTATTTGTTTCGACTAAAACAAGAGTTTCAGCTTCAAATATTAGATTTTTAGTCAAGAATCTAACAAATTCAATTAAACTTACTATTTTCTCTAATTCAAAACAATATTATCTTAACTGAACATTTGATTGGCTTTCATTTAAAATATACTTATTTTAAACGAAAGTTAAAGTTTTAAATAAGTGACGTCGCAGATATAAGAAAACCATGATTTTGGCGCACCAAAAATTATATCAAAGCAAAATTATTTTTTGTTTCAAACGAAGAAAAATATTTTGTTGCACATAAAAATGTATTTATTCTATACAAGAACATTAACTGTCTTAGGGTTATTAATTTAAGTTGAGTTGATCTAAAACTAAAACGTAACATTTCTTTGATTAAAAAAAAAATGTTCATAAGAAAAGAAGTTTTTTTTGAAATCTCGATTGATAAGTTTGGTCCATACTTTACCTCGGTGTAATTGGTCCACATACTTTACCTCGGTGTAATTGGTCCACATACTTTACCTCGCCTTGGTATTATACCAAAGACAACTTAATCATAGCGTATGACTGAATAAAGTAAGCAAATAAACTTGCAATCGCTTTTGCCAGAAAAATAGTATACCTACCTATTTTAAAATATTGTTTTAAAAATGAATCCAATTTACACTGTTCTGGCGCTCCCAATATTTAAGTATTTTTTTTTGTTAACAACAAACAAACATAAAAGGTTTCACGGGAGATCTGTATAAAATGAGTTCATTATATTCAAATTTTTTCAAAGCAAACCGCGCGTTCATAGAACTCCCATGCGGTAATAACGCGCCTCTTCTATCAAGTAAGTGTAACAGCTAAACAGCTGCAAAATATGAACTACGCGCCAAGCGAGCAATTACAAGTTCTAATTTCAGCCATAACTTTTTAATTCATAAATTATCTAGATATTTAGCGTCATTGGTGGCATTGCTCTCTCCTTCTATTCCCGCCATTTAAATTGCGTTTTGCGTTTATTTTTTATTTACCATATAATTTTTATTTATTTACTCGCAAAAAAAATATGTGTGTTAGGGGTCTAAGTAACCTCTCGTTGGTGATTTTCTCCTAACTTATTTTTAAAGTGGTAAACAGGGAGTTGGGTCCAGGTCCAGGTCCAGGTGCCACATAAAGAAAACTTGTGGGGCTTTATTGAGCCTAAATTCTGACAGGTATTGCTTTGTCAAAATCTGCAAGGTAAGCCTGAAATAACCAACGCACTTTCGTTGTGATCGGGAACAGACCAGCGCGCAGCGCGTGCAGCGCGTGCAGCGGGTGAGTTAGAAGTATGAGGGTCTTCGGCGACGACGGTTGTTACAGGACGACGATCTTAGTTACCATGTTGGGGAATTTTGTTAATGACGACAATTAAAATAAAACATCTGTGCATATAAATAGTAAAAAATTAAAGTTTTTTTAAAACCACTAAGCTGGCAAACAAGCAAAAGGCTTAAACTCTCGTTAACCTAAGCGGTCACCGTAGCTTATTAGGGTTATTCCAATTTCAATGATAAAATTTAGTAACTGCTTGTAATATAGATGTTTTTCCTGTAATTTCTTTCTTACAGCAATAATTAATGTGATTTTTTAATATTACAAAGAAAAAATATAACTTTATTTAATCCAATATAAGACTCGAAAGTCATATCCTGTGATACGTTACTTAAGTGGCGAATTAAAATTGCGAAATTTCAAAAATATTTACTGGTTATATTATTATGTAACACACAAACGGACATGGAAACGTTTAATTTTCTACATCTTTCAGAATTTTATGTTGGCAGATTTTATTTTACTTTAGTAAGGTTACTAAAATACAGTCATTTCTGTGAGATTACACAAATTCCGTAAAATATTATAAATTACAAATAGATATTTGGTAGCAATTTGTTTTATATGACAACACGAGGACAACACTAATAATCAGTCCTTGCTGGGTGTGCAGTGCGCTGTGCAGTGCGCTGTGCAGTGCACTGTGCAGCTCGACTGTCAGTAGGTATCTATATACAGATCAATATTAACAAAAGGTCGATTATATCCTTAGTTTTTTTAAAAGTTCCATCATCATTCCTTTTAGAACCAAATCACAGTAAGTACAAGTAACATAAGTTGTAATTTGTCACATCCTATTAACTAAAGGTAATATTTTTGATGCAAATAATTAATGTAAACATAACCTCAAAACTATAGATTAGTATTGCGAATTGAATTAAAAACGTGATTTTGTGTAAATCATTTCTGTGAGCACTTTGTATGGGTACATATTCAAAAACTGACCTCTAATTTGTATTTTATTTGAATAACGTTCAAGTAATACAGCTTCCTGCAGGTAAGTACTATAAAACCAGTTATTAGAACGTTTCTAGAAAATTTTGAAATTTTTTGTCTCAATTCTGCAATCACCCATTAATGGTTATAATGTGCACACAAAGCTAACTTAACGTATTAAATAGGGACTCACCTACTAATAATCGTTCTAAACACCATACTCCACTTCCAACAGACAATTCTAATCAGATTTAATAAAATTGAATGCTTAGCTGGATGTATGTATGACAGCGGTTGTCGCACCAAGGTTCGTGTGATTGTCACACCCGTGGTGTGGTGGTCAAATGGACATGCACGATTTTATGATCCACCTATGTGTGAGGTATCTTTAAGACAATTGCCTACCCTTACGTGTTATACTTACCAAAGATATATATACGTAGATAAAATGTTTCTTGTTGACAGACGGTGTTGCTGTGGTCGTTCCTGCTAGTTGCCGTGTTAGCAGAAGATACTCCTCCTGGACTCGTCACCAAAGACTCAGAACAAGATCTCGTCGCTGAGGCCACTAACCCAGGTTTAGTGTAAACACTTAATTTAGATTTAGATACCTACTAATTATTTTGCAGTCCTCCGAAGTTTGCAGAAACACTTAAAAGCTGTTCTTAGAAACCTACTTTAAAAATTTAATAAGTTTGTATGTCTCTGGCCTACCCTTGTCTCTAGTCCTAAAAAAATAATATAAAGTACTCACTACAAAATAAAAGTTAATATATGGTATGTAGGTACCAAAGGAGTTACATATGAAGTAAAGAACATTTCGAGTTTCTACTTTAATTCTTTCAAATATAAACTTTATAACCAAAAAAAAACAACCAGCTTCAAAAAGATGCAATAAAAAGGTAAAAATAATTACTTATTACGAAAAATCTGATCTGAATTACAGTTTTCAATTGGCAATAAGTAATTGTTTTCTAGGTGCAATCTAGGTATGTATGTTTGTTCGGGTGGAATCTTGCTACTCAATTTTGAAGCAGATATCTTCAACCGATTAAGCTGAAATTTTGTATACACGTTAAGTTTGGATGACAATACACGATAAAATCTGTGACGTCATTCTAAATCCAATATGGTGGACCATCCAAGATGGCGGAATAGTTATTTTTAGTGTATTTCTACAATATGGGTATCATATGAAAGGGCTTGTTGAGAGTAACTCGAAAAATAATGTGACGTCATTCTAAATCCAAAATGGCAGAACATCCAAGATGGCGGAATAGTTTTTTTATGCACTTCTGCAATATGGGTATCTAATGAAAAGAATAATTAGAAAATAACTAAAAAGTAAAAAATAAATTAAATGCAAAAAAAAACATTTTTTAAAAAATTCTTTTGTTTAAATGCTCTAAAAAGAAGAAAATAAAATTTCCCTTTAAAATTTTAACTATCAACTTATAACCTCATTATACACAATTTATATGATCATAAAAGCTTGTCGCGAGGTTTGCGTAAGTACCTTTAAATATTTAATTAAACTGAAATTTGCGTTTCACCAGTTCAAATTAACATCAATTTTTTTTTTCTCCAAAAGTTTAAGTTTTTAATCCAATTCATAAATATATAGGACCACCTCAGGAAAGTACTCTTTAGAATAAAAAAAATATTTTTTGAAATCGGTTTACAATTGACGCAGAAATCGGTAGACATACATAAAAAAAATATACCCGTCGAACCTACGCCTTTTTTGAAGTCGGTTAATAAAGATAATATGATTTACACATCCATATCCCCATACCAACTGGCACACTCACTACAGGGTACAAACTGACACACTCACTACAGGGTACCAACTGGCTCACTCACTACAGGGTACCAACTGGCACACTCAGTACAGGGTACCAACTGGCACACTCACTTCAGGGTACCAACTGGCACACTCACTACAGGGTACCAACTGGCACACTCACTACAGGGTACCAACTGGCATACTCACTGCAGGGTACCAACTGACACACTCACCATAGGGTAACTTGTAGTTATACTAGACCCCAAAAAGACGTGAAGTAATGCATTAATTTGTAACGGTTCAGTTTGGGATTCGAAACCAAGCCTCGGCTAGCTATCACTTAGTTAGCATGACTCAACCCCTTGGCCGTCAAATTTTAATATAGGAATGAGATAATAGTGGGTTCGATGCTCGCCTATATTCAAATATTTTTTAGGTACAATCATATTTATTAAATGTTTTCCTAATAACAAATTTATCAAATATAATTCTATTATAAGACCTACATTAACTTAACACTTTATAATGGTTTATTACCTTTTTTTCTATTCACTACCTAATGGCACTGTATATTGCAGATTTAGGTCAGCCTAGGATAGACTGATATCACGTCGTGACGAATCGGAGAATTGCCACCTAGGCAACGTAGATGCGCTGTCTGAGCCCATAGTCCTTGCTACCATAGCCAGCTGATCAGGGTTGCACCTGGAACTCGGGGTCGCTGTCCTTCACCACCAGCTGGTATTGCTTAGGTACGAAGTATGGGGTCACTGTCCTCTCCGGCCAGCTGATGCTGCTACAAATGTTGTTGACCTCTAATTTTTCATTTGGGCAGAGTAAGTCCACTTTCTTCTATTTAAATTTTTCAGGTCGACGATTACAAAAATACTGCGCTCACGCTGAGCCTGCGATGATTTTTATATGAGGGCTCGCTTCTATGTGTGTGTCAGTTACTTTACTACTTCCCCAAGGCGTCGCGTATTTGGTTGCCCAATCGCTGTGTATTTGCTATTTCGAGTTCGCCGATTGGTCGAGCCGTTCTTCAAAATTTCTGGGTATTTCAAAATTTCGCTTGTGGAGAATTTGATCGTTTATGTACTTGCCAACTAGCAAAATTGCGATAAAAAAAATCTTATAACACAAAAGAGTGATATCAAAGTCATATAAAAGTAACGCTTGTGACTGCTGGTCATATATATGTATTTCTTAAAGCGTTTTAGCTGTATAAGGCTTTACAGCAAAATTGTGACATTACCCTTTCATATAAACGTTTACTGCCACTTTGTGTAATTCCTACAGCACTGTTGTAAATAGGCACTCACAACAGTCGTTATCGAGCTACTATGTTGTATATAAGGCTTTCATGGTACCGTTATGAAGCGGAACCACACTATTATGTCTCCTAAATAACTAATATAACACTGGTGTTTAAATAGTCACTATCACTGCTAAACCGTGTTACAGCAGCTCCCGTTATAATGAATTGACAACAAATTTGCGTTAAAGCCGCTCCCGTCAACAACTGCTCTAAAATCATCCTAATTGGACCTTAATTAACACTTAAAAGTTGTAAAAACGTATTTATTAGGCTTAGATATCACTAGTTATATAACAAGTTTGTTATTTCCTATTTATCACTAAAAAGTCACATATAGCTTCACTGTGACATCTTTACAGAACCTTAAATTTATTATGGCTGCGAGATGTTTTAATTTGGTTGTATATGAAGAACCGCAACTCTATTCAGTTATATATCAATGTCTTAAAAATATTTGCAACATTTTATTTCTAACGTTGACTTTGAAAGCAACAAAAAACTTTGGAACGGCTTGTATATCAACAGTTGTCCCATTTTCTTACAACAAACAACCTTTTAAATCTCTTACAATCTGATTTCCGTCGTCATAGTAAGATTACTGCACTTGTCAAAATAACTGACGATATACGTTTTGGTATGGAAAATAGAGAGGTCACGGTTCTGACACTCTTAGATTTTAGCAACGCTTTTAACACCATGGATCTGGACATTCTGCTACTCATTCTTAGTTCTCTTAACATTTCTCCAATCGTTATCGATTGGTTTCATAGTCACTTGCGTGGACGCCGGCATCGCATTAAAGTCGATGATACTCTATCTGACTGGTGCAACACAGCCGCTGGTGTTCCGCAAGGTGGCGTTTTGTCTCCTCTCCTGTTTGCTATTTTCATTAATTCTATAACATCTCAATAATTTTCTCTCTACCATCTCTATGCAGACGATCTTCAGATTTACACACAAACACCTCTTAGTTAACTGACAAACGCTATCTCAATATATAAACCGAGACCTTGATCAAATTGTGAAATGGAGTGAATCCTATGGCCTCATTGTTAATCCTTCGAAAACACAAGCAATCATCGTAGGCAGTTGTAGACTTATATCCAAGATTGACTGGAACGAACTCCCATTAGTAACTGTGAACGGAGTTTCTATCCCTTACAAAGATACAGTTAAAAACCTGGGTATATTTATCGATCGAACACAAGCAGATTGCGCAATTTTCTACCAATTCCCACTAAAATTGCTCTTGCGAAATCTCTTCTTCTGCCTATTCGCGATAATGCTGATGCTAGTTATATTGACCTTACCGAGGAGCAGCTTAATAAACTTGAGCGACTTCAAAACTTCTGCATTAGATTCATATTTGATCTACGTAAGTACGACCATATTTCCGAATTTAGATCAAAGCTCAAGTGGCTCCCAATTCGACTTCGCCGGGATGCTCATGTTCTCTTTCTTCTGTATAACGTCCTGTTCAATCCAAACCTACCAGTATACTTAAAGAAACGTTTTAATTTTATCGGAAATACTTTTCTTCGGGAGACTACACGCTGGATGCTAAAAATTCCTTTGCATTCCTCACAATTGTATAATGATTCTTTCACTGTAAAGGCTGTTAGATTATGGAACGCTGTACCTTTAGAAATAAAAAGAGCGAAATCGAAGTCAATATTTAAAAATCTTATTATTATTCATGACTTGAAGAACTAAAATAACATCACTACCTATATTTGTTTATATATATTTACTTATACGTAATATGTATTATAATTGTATTAATTATACATATGTTTTTATATATGTGATGTACACATATACAATATTTATGTATATATTATTCATATATGTTATTTATGTGTATTTATTTATTTTATATGCTTTATTGTATGATATATATATACTTCATAATAACTGTATCGAAACACACCTACTATACTTTGTTTAACTTTACTTTTTCCTCTACCCAAAGGTTGTCTGGCAGAGATTGCTTTAAAGCGATAAGACCGCCTTTTGTTTTTCTCTATTTGTAAATATGTTTTTTTTGTAAAATTATTATGTTGATGCAATAAAGTATAAATAATTATTTTATTATTATTGTAGGGTTCATAGGATTCAAAAAAATTATGATGATCTGCTAGCTTGATAACATAGAGAGAACTTGTTAACTAATCTCGAAAGGCAAGATGTCATTTCAAATATTTCCCCCGGGAACACGAGACCCGAGTACCTACTCCAACATAACTTACAAAAGCTTACTGCCACCACGGGGTCTTAACCGAAAGAAAACAGAAATGATGACAGCGTTGTGTGTATCGATTTGTTATTTAGGTTGTTATTTTATTGAAAAAGAAAAGTAACCAACCCTTAAAAATTATTGTTTTAATATCAAAATGTCCCTTAAGCTAACAAAAATGAAGTAATGGGCGCCTTTATTAAATTTTCGAAATTTTACATAAATTGCATAGGGTCGTTGTACTTTCAGCGGCAATAAATTGAACTACGTGCCGGTTTAGTTAATAAATTTTAACTACTGATTGATAGATGACGCTGTTCGCATTCGTTCTGAGTTTGACAGCGACACACAACGGTGTCACTGAATAATATCAATAGGTGTACTTACCAACCAAATATAAAAAATATTTGGTATCTACCCACCTGAATACTCAGATATATTATAAAACAAACGCACGCAAGCGTGAACTTCGACCGCAGTAAAATTTGTTTCTTTTAATTTTATCCTGGGTCGAATGCGTCTAAGTTCTTAAACAATTGTTTTGTGAAAAGGATAGCTCACTTTTAAAGAACAGCATGCCATCGCACATGTCCACCTTTAGATGTGAAAACACTTCAGATAATAGCGCTTACATTTTTAACCCATTTAAGAAAAGGGAGGTTCTCAGTTTGACCCATATGTTAGTATGTATAATTGTCCGCGATTATCACGCGTTTGGCTGAACCAATTTTGATACGGTTTTCAGAAAAGTATTTGTTACATTCTGGAGAAGGTTTACCAAAATTTTATACCAATACAACAAATACAACAAATGGATACCCCGTGACATTGTCGTTTGCATCGATCCGTTAATAATTAAGCGATGCATTAGTTTAACTCGACCGATTTTGACAAAATTTTAGTACACTTACGAGTAAAAACTAGTTAGTCACTTACATAAACGACGATATTTCATAAACTAGCAAAACAGAAAGTAAGTATATTAAAAGTAGTTTTATTTTACTCATAAAACTTTCTTTGACTTCACATATTTTATGAGTTGTTTAGGAAATATATTTTCGTCTATTTAAGTGATAATTAATCGACTTCAAAAAAGTAGGAAGTTCCTTATTGCTCGAAATCTTTTTTTATGTATGTTTTCCGATTACTCAAAGTCGCCTCGACAGATTCGGAAAATTCTTGTTTGTTTGAAAGAGTATATTTTCCAGATGGTCCCATGGTCAGGTCAGGATATAATGATGGAATCCTGGAGAAATCGAGGGAACTCAAATTTTTATAGGCACACTTGAATCGATTAGTGTACAAGAAAATAAGCCAATAGGTCACTTAAAATTAGGGATGTTCCGACTAGTCGGTAAAGCTGACCATCCGGCCACTTTCGTAGTCGGCGACAAGTTGGCGACAAGTTGGCGACTATTCGGCAGAGAGCGCTGACTAGGACTGCTACTGGGAGGAATTGTCTGTGGTCGAACATTTAATCATAGAACCTAGCTGAGGTATCAGGGTTGGTTGACATTATTGGTTGTTCATACTCGTAGTATTTTCTGTTTTTCCCTGCCCACCATGAGAAATTATCATTTGGCACTGCTTCTGGCTTCTGCTTTTGGCAAAAATCATTGTACAATTGTTCTAAAAAAATCAATACACGAAACTTTCTTTTACACAAAATCACCGCAAAAGCAAAAATCAAGAAACAATGCGAAGACAAAGATTATATAATACTATACTAGGCGAAGTAAACAAAACATGTTTTGTTCGACCCGCTTGCAAGCGGCGGTTGCGTCATTTGTTCTAAACTTGGCTGTCGGATAGAAATGCATATGCATAGCATAGGTTAATGTTGCTTACTAGACCCCCTAACCACATGACTAAATAACCCACCAGACTGATAGCTTAGAACAACGTTTCAAGAATCATACCTAAACTGGTAGTGATTTCAATTGACACATTTAGTAAATTAAATCAATAGATGGCTGATATCGATTTATGGTTTAAGATTTTTATTCTCATAAGATTACATTACAAATCACTTACATGAGAAGTACAATACGTTTTAATATTGTAAAATTTGTTTGAACGACGGACGCACGGGAGATTGTCATTTTATTGCGTCTAAAAATATTGTATAGAAACGGTAGGTAAGCGTGTTAGCTGTGCATCATGGTAGCATGGGTTAGTAATTGCGTATCTCTGTCATAATACTGGTGCACAACTCAGCTTGTCATGGGTTAACGGTTACTTAGGTAATTGGTAAGAAGTGGTGGTAGTATTGGGTAAGTATATTTATATTATTAGTATGTTTATGTGTAAATCGGTTAATTAAGTATGTTTGTGTGTGTGTGTGTATGTATTTATATATACTTTCTCGACGTTTACGTCGAGTATGATATGTTGGTGTGTATGTGCATATAATGTGCAAATAAGGCTTTATAAAAAATACTCAAAAAACATATATGTGATCTGCTGGCTTTATATCAAGCTAGCAGATCTCTCGATTCCTGAAAAGCTATGGGCTCTAGAAAATATTTCTTTCACTATAAATTTGCTTCAAATTACCTACAAATTCTACATCTACTTAGTATTCGGGGTCAGATATGTGGTCTGCTGGCTTGACATACGTTCAAAAATCAGCAGATGTTAATGTTAGGGTATTGCATTTATTTTTAAATATTGTTTAAAACTTGCTTTGTTGTCCGAAACCCTCAGAGTGCTAGTAGTTTTCGCTCTTATCCCGGTAATTTTTAGGGTTCCGTAGTCAACAAGGAACCCTTATAGTTTCGCCATGTCCGTCTGTCTATCTGTCTGTCCGCGGCTTACCTCAGATACTAAAATAGAAAGCTGTCATTTGGCATGGATATATATATTAACTAGGCCGAAAAAGTGGTGAAATAAAATTAGTTGTTGCAAATGTTAATTTATTGATTACGAATACTTAATTTACTTGAATTTACTTAATCTTTGAATTTTATTGGCGTTTTAAAAAAAAAAAATACGAAACCCTTCTATTATATCAAATTTGATGCGACCTCATTTTTTGATCGAATTGTTCATTATGTTTTCATCTCTCATTCATAAGTCACTGTTGCAGTTTTGTTCCAACGTTTTGTCTGCCAGCGTTTTTCTTTCAAGATTTATATCGGAAAAGAATTGGAAATATCAATTTCGAAAATATAGTATTAAAATAACTGTAAAAAATTTTTTCCTATTTAACGTAGTATTCTTAATGTGGACGGGTTATAATTTGCAGCTAACTTCACACCGGTGAAACTTATATAGTTGCTCTATCGTCAAAACAGTAACACATATATAAGCTTCAATCTTGCAGTTATCATAGTGTGTGTGAGCTCTAAATAAATTATAACAACAAATAATAAAAACCAGCCAAGTGTGAGACGGGCCCTAGCCATTTACCAACCTAAATCACCGTTACCATAGCGCCATTTAGTTATTATTAAGCAAAATAGTAACTTATTTGCTTGTTTGAAACAATATTCAAAGTAAAGCAAATCGGGCATGGTCAGTAATTGGATAGCTAGCTTAGCGGTTTGTTTGTGTTTGTAAATTAGGTACGTAGGTAAATGGTGGTAGGTACGGAACCCTCGGTGCGCGAGTTCATCTCGCACTTGGCCTTTTTTTAACATACCTTTTTAATATTCCAGGAGCTCAAGCCCAGAAGAGAGAAGCTTCTTTGTCCAACTCTTACGGGGAGCCGTTACCACCAGACGCCTACGGACCTCCTAATGACATTACATCTGATATCAGTAAGCAGTTAACTTCTAATATTTAAACTTAAGCAACGTCGAGCAGTCATTAGATGAGCGGTCGCATCGCTTAGAGAAACACTTTTTAGTTTGTGTTCGTAAATTACGTAGCTGTTGGTACGGATCCTACGGTACGCGATTCCGACTCCCACTTAACCGATTTTTTTTAAAAATACAATATTGCCGGTACCTGCATTGGACCATTCCTACGTACTGTTCGACTACCTACTTTGTTTTCTAAACAAAAGTGTGATTAGAATCTCTAATTATATTGGCGGGTGCAACTTCTTCAATACTTCTCTGAAAATCATGGGTTTCATTTTAAGTACAACGGGTTTCTAGCAATGTAATATACATACAAGTCGGTGGGGGCCGACGGGTTTAAACACCCAAGTGGCGTCCCAACCTCGGGGTCGGCGTGTACCAATGAGTCTTTTCTTAATTTCGGTGAAGGAAAACGTGGTGAGGAAACCTGCATACGTCAAGAAAAAAAAAATGACGTATGTGCAGTCCACAATCCGCACTGGGCCCGCGTGTGGACTACGACCCAATCATCCTCGCTTATGAGTGTAGGCCGTGCCCCAGCAGTGGGGACGTATGAAGGCTGGCAAGTTATATACATACGTTATTAAATCTAAAAGTGACAGAACGTTTTTGTCATAGCGCAAAAGAACCTTGCCTATGCGAATATATAAATATAAAAATGTTAAAGCGAGTCAAATCGTCTGTTCTGTGCGACATCGACAGAGCAACTGTAAGGTTTATGTAATCATATACCGCGAGTCGGGGTGCTGTCCAGCCAGTCACACATTGAGGCGTGCCATGATTGTCTCAACGTATAGTCCAAGCAATTTAAATAAAAAATTAGGAAAACCTCAACATTAATAACCTAGTTTTGATTTTTGATACAATAGGCAATATATAATTGACAATAGGTGTCATACATACATATCCCCTCAAAATTATAATAGGTCCGAAAAGCGAAATCGCTAAATTTGCACTTTCTTTACGTTGTATGTGATTTTCTCAAAAATTATTACAGCTACGAAAATCTTGTGAGAAGCTAAAATGAACTATAATTAAAAACCTACAAAATATTTTTAAGTTCATTTCGATAGGAATAATAGTTTTGGAGATATGCTTACTTATCATCGTGCATTTCAAAAAATATTTTGCAAAAAGTTATCCTTTGTAGGAAGCTGTGATAAAGTGATCTAGAGACAAAAAAATAATGTATATCAAATTATCAAAAAAAAATCGGGTTGCACTTCGGGAGTGCCGGCAGAAGTGAAACTATACTAGCTATTTACTCCCCATCACTACGTATACATATTTATTTATTATAAATAATAATGTTTGTTTCAAAGATTACTTATACGTCTAGATACCGTGTCCGGGACACGGCACGGAGATGAAACGGAGTGTTGCGAGCCATTTTTCTATCAATGTGTGTGTAAATCAGCTAATACGACTATCATTTTACATCTGTGTGCGTAATTTTGGTGTTAGCAACCTTAAAGTGATGACCCCTGTGGTGACACATTTTATTAAGATAGAACGTAAGCCTTTGATACGAAGGTAACAACCTGCTGACCGTGGCCATGATATGCATGTTAAAACCTTAAAGTATGTTCCAAATATTATATACTGTAGTGCTAAAATATAGATAGATGTACATATAAATATAATATCATAAAATTCGTTCTTCTCTGCCATGGCATCCTTGCGCGCAAAGGTCCCCGCCATGTGACACGACTGTGTTTTGTTAAAATACGCCCACCGAGCCATTGAAATCGTTTTGTTCGCCAAATGTCAAGAAACAAAACAGCTGTTCACTATTTTTAAAGAACATCCACTATTCTACCTCCTGAGCTTGTGCAGCCAATGCGTTAAATGCGGACTGTAAGTGCCGCCAAATTTAACATAGAGCGCATTCATTTTTAGTCAACAGATAGATGGAATGCGCGCGTAGAGAGCATAGAGCAAATTCAATGCGTAAATATTAGAATTACGAAATTAATTTGGTGAAAGTGATATTGCTGATGTTGTTAAAGCAGCCCGCAGGAATCGGATCACAATGATATTGTTTAATTGTGTACGATTTTCTCAATTAACATTTAATTAGAATCATATACTCGTCAGTTTTGTGAATTACAGTGTCATTTAATTACCAGCGGTACTACGGCGCCTATTCTAAAAAGCCCTCTCAAATTTTTAGTTTTTGCTTTTATATTAACTTCTCTTGAGAAGTTATTGGAACAGGTCGAAATCGAAAATTTTGTGTTTTCTTTACGTTTCAAGACTTGGAGAATCATTTGCAATCATTTTTAGAGTGATGTCTGTGTGTGTGTGTGTGTGTGAGTACGTATGTATGTATGTATGTAGACATATTTTGGCTTTCGATTCCTCAATAACTACTGGACCGAATCGCTCTTATGACATATCAATCGATACGCCACGTCATGACTTAGATCTTAAGGGGTCTGAAATAAATCGGTAAAGCGGTTTTTATCCGTAAAAAACTGACTTTTTGACGCATGCAACATAAATTTCATGTATCGAGGGGTAGTAAAGGGTTTTCGAGGGTGCTGATTTCGAATTTTTTTATAAGTTTTTTAAAATTCAAAATGGCGGATCCAATATGTCGTAATTTTTTTGTAAAAGAATTTTTACACTGCCGAACCAATTTTTTTTATAATTAGTTAGGAATCCCGCATATGTAACACATATTCTGAGAAGGCTTTGCCTAATTTGCTCTTTAAAGGTTAGGACCCTTCGCATAGGGAATCAATCAGGGAGTTTAATTAATAAACTATAGAGTATTTTAATCTCAATTTACATTGGAAATATAAAGATTATGTATAATATGTTATTTAAAAATTAATCAATAAATAAAATAAAAAGATTTCAGTAAAATATTTTATTAGTTATCTAAAAGAAAATCAAACAAAAATCATTATAAGTACATTATATTTGTTTTTATTAAGTCCTAATAAGTCTATCATTGTAAATTAATAACTTATATTACTGATTGACGTCTCAGAATATTACACAAACATTGAAAATACACTCGCCCTATAATTTCACACACACAATTGCGCGTGTGCGTACAACTTCTTGCTAATAAAGTACCTAGTATTAGGTAAATAAGTTGAAATTTTATATAAAGAGTCGAAAACGTGACGTTTAAGTCACTGTTCGCTGTAAAGAAAAGATATTTTTTTTAAATAATTTATATATTTAAAGATACGTACGGTAATTAATTAATTTCGTAGTTCATAAAATACATAATAAGAACTACTTTTTCTATTGATATTTACATCTAACTGTTATATTTTTTTAATTTAAATATTGCAGAAGTCCGGGCTAAAGGTTTATGTTCTATTGATACAATGTGTTACAGGGGTCATCAATACATAAATACTTTATCAACCTCAAATAGTGTAATGTGACGTTAGGTGAAAAAATATATTGTCGTTTCAGTATTCGCCTTACTAAACTTGAGATGGGAAATGAACGTACCTGCAGTCTTGGCAACACAGACAGAAAAACATTTGCTGTTTGTTTTGCGAATAATTATTTTGCAAACTTAGTTTGTATCAAAACTATAGCAAGCAGATTAGTGTAGTAACTTGTTAAAAGTAATTTTTTAATATCAAACTGTTTTTTAGTCAATGGTTTAGCACGATTTAATTGCACGAATCGTCATGTTTATTATTTAACGCGGGAGCACAGTTCGCGTCGACGCACAGATTACGTATGATGTAGTGAGACGGCAAGTACCTGAAAATTAAGGTACTCGGATCGGCTCGTTTAGTGTGCCCGTACACGGTATCTAGACGTATAAGTAATCTTTGGTTTGTTTGGTACGTAGTATATTTGACATCTCAATCTGTCATAGAATTAAAATCCCATATTTACGACTCATGCGTCATATTTAATTGTAGGGAACCAATGTCGTTTACACACGATTCGCGCTTAACATTCAAATATATTACAAGACAACTCATACGTCATATTCAATTGTACAGAACCAATGTCCTTAACACACAATTCACGCTCAACACTCAAATATGTCACAAGACATGTCTTGACCCATTGTATATTTTTGAGCAATATCCTACCTATATTTCTTAATAATGTAATAAGCTATATTAAATGTTATATATTACTATGCCACTACTACTATGGAACTGGTTCTCTATCCTACCACACGTCTCTTACTCCTCTAACTTTCGACTATTTTCTTTGACACAACCTAACATAATAAATAAAGATTATTTATTTATTTTCCTTTGAAATCACCTATTGACACGTCAACACACAGTGACCCTCTCCATCCAGTGTAACGTAAGCTCTGCTCTACAATTACTTTTATCTCACCTCGTATCGTATCGAATCACATTTTAACATGTGTAATCCGCACTTTCATTATTATAAATAATAATATTTGTTTATTTATTAAAAATTATGAATTATGAATTGAAATCCCATACCCAACCTCCCTGTACTACTCATAATCGCCAAATACTAAAAATAAAAAACTTACCTAATGTAAATAAATCTGACGCGAGTTCCGTCTTACGAATTTTCTTTGAATTGTCCTTTTTTGAAGTTTTTATTTCAAATACATACAACCTGGATATAACATTTTAACATGTAATCCACATTTTCATCTTTTCATCAAACCAATTTCCTCTTACTTTTTATGTTTTTTAACATACAGTTTCCTGTAGAGTGTAACATGTTTTACTCATCACAAAAAAAGTGCACAACGCCGCTAAAGACGGCGACATTCGTCTGACGCGAGTTTATCATTTTTTACCCATCACAAAAACTAACTTAATGTAAATAAATCTGATGCGAGTTTCGTCTTACAAATTTTCTATGAATTTTCGATCATGACCTGACGCGAGTTTAACATTTTTTTTTTACCAATACAAAAACAAGTGCACAACGCCGCTAAAGAAGTTCAAAAATTACATTACATTTATCGTTTAGTGATAATATATCGGTCGGCAGTGCCCGAGTGGTTACGGTTGTAGAAACCCCCCCCCCCCCCCAATTATCCGCGTTAGCCTACACCTAACTACTAAACCCTACATCACCTCCGAAAACTAATAATGGTATTTTAATTTGGCTATGATCGATCGTCTAATGGCGCGATTAGGACCGCTACACTGTGAACGTAAGTAACCCTAACTCTAAGAAGGTATGAGTTTAGTCAGTCACTAGCATGGAGAGTGAGCTCTGATTTTAAAATTATATTCTACATTACATAACTAGCCTAGCCCTTAACCATTTATCTTAACTAGCACACGAGTGATGGTAGTTCTTCTTACAAACCAAAATCTCTTAGTAAACGTGGAATTTTCAGTATTTAGACATCTTACAGATAACAGTGAATAATTCCGTTCTTTGCGTAGGTACAAGAACTTATAAAGGAGACATCATGTGCAACCTTTCTCTTACGAACTCGAGATATTAAGATAATATTAATAAATATGGAACAAATTGCGAATAACGTCAAGATTAAATAAAGTTTCTTTTAAAAATTTGTCACAGTCAATTAAGATAATTATGACGACAGAACGCCAATTTACATGGGTATTTAACCCGTCTTAGTAGGTATTTTCCTACGATTCAGTCAGTAATGAACACATTGCTCACTCAAAAATCTAACACTTTAGTCAGATCAACAATAGGCATTTTAAGTGATTAGAACCTTTGCGTTTCACCGGTAGGTCGGGGTCCC
This sequence comes from Apoda limacodes, assembly GCA_946406115.1. NCBI lineage: Eukaryota > Metazoa > Arthropoda > Insecta > Lepidoptera > Limacodidae > Apoda > Apoda limacodes. Next base: position 1,628,255 of record OX291542.1, on the reverse strand, counting down.
CCTCCGGCTCATTAGTTATTAAGGGGGGCCCTACCTGGATAATAATACGCTATGACAATAGGATTTTCTATGAAGAAGAATTGGACAGACGCTAGACCAACTATTGTCACCTTAAACAGATCCATGTTTAATTTGTTCGGTCAAAGTTCAGTCATTGTTTCAGTAAGATTACTGTTAAACTTCTTCTTTCTTTTTATATCATAAGTAGAAAGCAATTCTAAAATATTATTAATTATTTTTTTTTCATTATGTTTTGGCATAGCTTAATTGTTACCTATTAAAAATAGATAAAAGAAGTAAGTGAAACATCAAATCAAAAGATATATTATTCTTATTCTATTCGTCTCCACAATGAGTGATTTATTTATTAATAAAACGAACTTCCCAAAAGAAATTAGTAATCTGTATCCCGACAACTTATCACTCATTATTTTGACGAAAACTAATCCGGACCAATTTATGCTAACAGTTTAGATAGGTAAGTATTGAATAAGTATCTCATACAACTACCTACTAGACACACCAAAATTAAGATTTCTACTTTATCATTTATATCCTGATCCGGATTAGAACTCATAAAATTTAAACAACCTCTTTAACTTTCTTGGAGTAGGGGGAGTCGAGCTAGTAAGACCTTAAAGTAAATCAGCTTCGCCGTCACACAAAGACCTGTTCTATTCTACTTATTACTTACTACCCATTCCTATTCTAATACTGATATTAAAATGGAGAGATCTTACTTTAACCGCGACATCCCAAGGTCTGTTGACGAAGCGTTATCATCAAAGGTTTGTGTATCTGACAGTCCCATTAACTACTTTCGAAAGAAACACTTAAACTCACTCACACGCTCTTCTCCTTTTAATTAATCGATTAGTTTTTTTTTTACACTCCACCTTGTTCTGTGTTCTTATATGGGAACAGACCTAAAACTATTCTAAACCCTCTATTAAAGCGTTCTTCTCAACAGAAATGATTTATCTTTTCACTAGGGATGTATACCTGCAAATAAAAGCAGTGACAGCGGTCGAGGGGCCTTTTAGCTAATGTATAATTAGTGTGTGTGTACTAACAATGCCTACCCCCAACCTATACAGACAACGGCCCCTTTTTAACTTGCCACCACTAACGTCCTTTCATTTGCTGGTGGAAACGATTTATTTATTTTCAATACACTAAAAGAGACGATGAGATAGAGCCGTGTGTAGAACCCTCTTCTCAACCCCTAAAGAGTGCACATTATTTTATTATTAGTTTTCTGTTAGGCCAAGATTCCTTGACAAGAAAATAAAATAATAAACTGGCAATTCTGGACTCTCGAATCAGGCCAAAAGTCATCTAAGGATGATCTTAGGGTCCTGTGTTGCAAGGTTCCTGAGACGAACCCGGCACCGTCGATCCACATCGATTTTAGTTTTATTTAAATTCTATTTTATATTTTTTTCTGAAGGAAAACAAAAATATCCTTTAATCAACAAACATTTTTAATTAAAAAAACTTCATGTATAAGGAATCTTATGGTCGTACCCTCTTTCCTATACCTACTCCTCCCCTTATAAACTAAATAAATCTAGCTGAAAATGTGCCAAAATATGTTCTTTCCACTCTTACATTCTCTTCAGGCTTATTTTCCGAAACATTTCACCCCCCTGAATTTAATAATCATTCCCCATAAATTTTTCACTCTGCTGATCCAGGTCCCTTACCTTACAAACTAAATAACGTGATGCTGCCCCTAACACAAGCATCTTACCCTGGACCAAACAAAGCCGCCTGAAGCCTTTTCAAACAGACCTACGCTAAAATCAAATATCAAATACATATAGGTATATTTTTTTGCTACTCCCTTTCCCAACCCTATGCTAATTGTCTTAAGTGTTTTCTACATGATACTTTTACTTTCCCTCAATCTGAAACATGTTTGTCCAGGTTCAGAACCTGTCCATGCCTCAGGTGCACCACTGATTCCTGGATATAGCCTTTCGGACCCGATTTTCCTTCATACCGAACGATATGTCAGTCACAAATCCGAATATATATTTAATACATATTTGTCATAAAAAACCGTATAGTAGGTTAAAATTCTATAAAGGAAAATCTTACTCAATCTGTAAGGTACTAAATTTAGTGCCCAGTTAATCGTACAAAATGGTAATTTACAATTATCACGGTTAGGTAAAATTCGAGAATAATAATTAAAACCGGCACCATTTTTTTTTTATTTTTTTAAATCGTCAAATAAGATATGTATTTCGTTTGTAAAATATAATTGTAAATGTAATTTAGGTAGTTATCTATTAAATTTAATTATTAAATAAAATTATTAAAATGTGACAGTAGAACTCTAAATATCCTATGTACGGTTTGTGACAACATCAGTATGTGATTTGTGTACCTAAAACATCAGCATATCCACTCTCACTCACCTCTAGGTATATACATTTTATAATTTTCACATGCAAAACATATTTTGGGAACACACAACAAAAAGTAACATTATGATTAGGTATTATTAATAATGTACCTACCCAACAACAATTCATATAGAAACTCTTCAAATGAATTTCTAGATAAATAGCTGTAATCAGAAGGTAAATTCTCTCTCTTCAACATAACTAATTATAATTATTTCCTCTGAGAATAAAAATCTAAGCTACTCACAAAGGGAGGACGCCAAGCCCGAACACGTTTTGCAAGGAAGAACAGCAAACTGTAGTCATTTTGTGATGTACTCCACCTCTTCTCACCATAAACTTGGAAAAGTCCACCTCTCAATGGCTTTTTCACAAAAATGTTATTACTGCAATTACTTTAATTTTAACACTAGGTACCTTTAAGAAAAACGCGGGAAACACAGTCCTTATCCGAAACCGTGCACTCGAACTCAAATTCTGTTTAAGAATGATGGAGGAGGTGGGACGCTTTATGTATAACTCGACTCAAAAAAAGGCGGAAAACATAATTATGTAAGACAGCGCGCGTCACTCGCGAATTTTGAATTTCGAATGGGAGAGATGGGACTCGATCACGACAGTCTCTAGCGCCTTGGCGCCAAACCTAAGCGAACGAACGATTTCATTTTTATCTCTTTTGCACGCATTAATTAGGAAATATTCCTATTTCCTGTATTTTTTTATTTCGTCTTCAAAGAGCTTTTGTGACGTCATCGCATGACACGGTCACGTGACGATCATACGATTCGAGCACAAAGTTTTATTATTATGTTTACACTGCGAGTTGTACTGTTTAAAGCTACTTTACCATGCAACGAAACAAAATCTAACATAGACATATTTCTAATGCAGCGCTGTCTTATCTTTTACTGCGCAATTATTTCGAACCCCAATTTATGTTTATCTACTAATAATGTTTGACTATCTTATTTTTGTATATCCAACAGATAATTAGACCTATAGCTACTCCTCTATGAATACATTAGGTATTTAATTAAACTCCCACATATTGGTACGCTATATAGGTAGTTAGACATCATTTTGTTTTAGGGTAGTCTAGAGTACATTACACGGTGTCTTTCTCCCATTCTGAGGGGCGGAGGTTTGAATCCGGGGTGTCGGTACCTACTAATAAGACTTTTTCTTAATTTCTTAAGTAAATTGAATATGCACACCACTGGCTTTTAGGTGAAAGAAAGCATCGCCAGAAAAGCTACATACGTCAAAAAGACGTATATGAAGTCCACAATCCACACTGGGCAAGCGTGTGGACTATGGCCTATAACTAGGTGCGATAGAGAAAATGGTATTATTTTGCCACGCATTTACGGGCTGACACGACAAATGCACATTTTGGGAAAAGGAATAAGCAAGCTTGGGAGAAACTAAATAATTCTACTCATTTACGAAATCTGACAGAAATTTTCTGATCAGCTTATGCAGACAAACATGCAATCGCCGCAGCTGGGGAGACATTGTTTCTCGCTGTGGTATATTACATTCTCTTTGGCTGTACAACTGCACTTGTGATCAGAGTCGGCTCGTGACAATTTTTAATGGGTGTTTACTAAAAAACAAAAACAAAAGAGGAATTGCTTAAATGCTAACTTTTATTATGCTATTACAAACGCGCGTCGAGCGTGTATGCTTTCGTGTCACATTTTGTCTTTATTTCAAACTGAGTTACTAAAATCTTTTAGCACTTTTTAATCACATCACAATAATCACATTTTATTTTGCTATAGTTACTTATAAGACAAAAAACAAACTGTTTGTGTAGGTTTGTTACTTATTTAATTTGTTAATCAAAAACTCGCGCCCGAACTAAAACATTTGTTGTGATAGGTAAGAGCGACAACAGCGCGCCCGCGCCCCGGTCGGACTAAATCTGGGCGTCGGGGGTCAAGCTGGCAACGGGCCAGGAGCAGCGCCAAATTTTGCTTATTTTTCATACAAAATCTTCTGTTTCATGTGAGAGACTGTTTCGAACTTTCTCTTTCACACTCGTGGATTTTAGCTCAAGTCTTTGTACTGAAATTCGTTTCATAGGAGCGCAATTGCTAGCGCTCCACTTATTGACACAGTCTCCTCAGTGCAATTCCATACTAAATCTTTAGTTAACTGGGTGTGTACAGTATGTTTTAGTGAAATGCTATTCCAACATACAGAGTAATAGAAGCAAAATAATTAATTATTTTAGGTAAAATACAAAACATATTGTTTCTTAAGTAGATAATTATTTATGGGAGTGCGCTGCACCAGCGCTCCTGAGGACGAATCGCCTCTGCTACTGAGCCTGTTAATGCCTCCTTCCAGCTAGCATCCCTGCCACCCACATCTGCTGCTTGCACTCAGCATTCGCTTCGAGTTTATATGCAAGTTCGAAAATAGCTTGGACGTTGCGACGAAAATTGTAACAAATACACTGATGCCTGTAACTACATACCTTCCTCCCGGATCAGACCATCTTTTGAACTTAGAGTCGTGCAACTGCAATAATGAGTGTGCCAATAGATGCGAATGCGTGCGTGCTGGACTTAAATGCAATTTAATATGTGGGCAAAGCTATGGATCGTCATCACGCGCGAACGTAAGCTATTATGGGGATTATGATGATGACGATGTAGATAAATAAAATAGTAATTCATAACTTTGACGATTCAAAAGGGTTGTAAAATCCTAATTTGAATAAAAAAAATTACTTTGATTTTGATGATTCTTTTTTTGTTTTTATGTAGCATAGGGGGCGCACCATGTAAAGCGTCAATGAGTCAGCGTCAGCTGTCAATCGAGTGAAGGAATTCAGATATTTAAGAGTATTCCGATATTTAATAGTACAAGTGGCATTAGTGCCATCATAATTATATTTTTGCACAACCATATGTACACACATATACTTAAAACTATCCATGAATATAGTATAATTATAAATATTATAAATGCAAAAGTAAATCTGTCTGTTACCTCTTCACGATAAAACCGCTGTACCTATCAAGATGAAATTTGGCATGCAGATAATTTGAGTCCCGGAAAAGGAAATAAGCTACTTGAAACCGTCAAGTATTATCCGTTTTTTTTCCCCATAATTGAGCAGTTGCCGTTGAAATCCTACACCGATGACCGAATACTAAGAATACAAAGAAGTTTGCAAGAGCAGACCAGACTCCACAGCGGCACCCGTTAACAAGTATAACACATGAATCAGTTATCGCTTCGCTCAACCATGTTTTAGGGATCGTAACGACCCGACGCACGTGCCACCACCACAGAGACACTTTGAGAGAGCATGACACACTCAAGCAACTCCAATAAAACTTCGATTGTACTATATTCATATAATATTACACAGCAGACGTACATATATAAAGATAATATAAAATACACATACATGCACATATTCATATAAACACACACAGACATATATTAATACATATATATAAATATACAAATACATATAAAAGATAAAAAAATAAAACTATATGTAAATTTACTTATATGTCCTATAATATTCGGCCGACCGATAGCGGCAGGGCTCCGAACACGAGTGGGTGCTACACACAAACACGCACACATACATATGAACACACACATTCAAACATACGTCGCACACCCGAAAGTTGCCCAGCCTCTACACAACAGCCCGGCAACAAATGCACATCATTTAAACTACCATCACTTCGGAAACTAGCTTCGGGAGAGAAGAAGTGACAAGAAACTCCCGGATGTACACCTGTTACCAATCAGTCATGCAGGAACCAAGCCATAAAGTACACAATATCTATCCAAATATGTATAAAGGGTGTAAGGGACATCGTCACGAAAACTGACACCATAGGTTTAGTACATGATTCTGAGCCTTATAGCGTTGGAATTTTACGTCGGTCTTTTCATGATTTTTATGTATTTTTTTGGCGTTTTTCCTACTGATAATGAATATCACCGTGTATCACAACCCCATTTTAACTAAAAAAGTAATAAAAATACAATAAGTTTATTATTTTCACTTGAAACTGCAATGTAAATCAAATTTAAAATCAGCTGTTAGGTACGCTAAAAATAAATTCTTGAGTAAGGTCAACGTACCTACACAACAGCACACAATAGCACTGACCTCTAGAGGTCAGTGACACAAAAGGCACAAGCTTACACCGCGGTAAAGATAAAGCAGTAGGCATCGATGTGCGGCTATACCTACATTCTGTGTCCGCGCGCACGTTATGTTTTTTAACCTACCTACTATGACGTGGAGAAGTAGAAACGTTTGCAATACATTGCCCGCTTTCACACGATACAAAAATGACAAGAACTATAATTTACCGTTTCCGAGATAATCTTTTTTTTAATTTTTTTATAAACTGAAAATGCTACTTCTTGCCAAAGTTTTTGTCACGATGTCCCTTACACGGTGCATACGCACATACACGTACGTACTCGTGCGCCACACCCTCACACAACCAAAACCTCACCAAAACCAGGCAACCAAAGGCGGATTGCAAATGGTGCATCCCCTGGTAGCTCACCACCAACCAGTCGTCAGGGTTTTCTTATTTTGTCAGTACTTGGACGGATATTTATGACCTATTATAGGTAATCTTTGATGTAACGGTTTTCGATATTGTTTTGTTTTCATTCTACTAAGTATATTACTATTGTTAGTTCGGCATATTTCCGAAACTATTTGTCCTATCAAAATGCACTAAAAAATATTTTGTAGGTAATTAATTACAACTTATTTTTGCTTCTAATAAGCAGTTATAGTATATAGTTAAATAGTTTTTGAGAAAGTCACATAAAACATTAGTAAATTTTTCATGCATAATGTACTCACGGTAAACATATTTTCGAAAAAGAAGCTGGCAATGGAAAATTTTGGCCATTTTGCTCCCCGAGCTGAGGAAAAAAGATATGGACATTTTGAAGCGCGAAATTTGAGCCGCCAGTGAAAGGTCATTTAAAGGTCATGGGGCCCACATATGGCAAATGCAAATTTTTACCATTTTTTTGAATGAGTTTTTCGAATAGGGTTCACTCTAAAAAAATATGTGTGCAGGGAAAGTGGTTTTTATGTTGTTTTCTCCTCAGTATTGTTTTTTTTACGGATCCACATCCGGCGCCAAAATCAACAATTTTCGCAAAATCGTAACATTGAGTTTTTAGGCCAAAAAAATGCAGTTATTGAATATATACGGGTTTTGTAGATTTTGGTCAATATAACCTAAAAATATTATCCGTTGTAGTTTTGGTCAATACCCCGACTTCTGAGCTAACATTAAAAATTCAGGCTTGGAAAAAGTGGTAAATTTTTGAGGTTAGACAAATTTTAATGTTGTTAATATTCTAACAACATTAAAATTTCCACGGTCCCACTTTTGCCGTCAGCCGATTTATTTTATCTCATTTAAAACCAGTGATATTGATCGAAATGCGTTTGGGCCGATGAAAAAAATCGAAAAATTCGTGATAGATTTGGGCACCCTTAGTCTAAATCCAAATTTGCAACCTCCTATTTAGCTATCCTGGCTATCAATAAAAAAAATTATACAGTGCTTTGAAGATGAAAAATTGCGCGCAGTACGCCGCTGCGGGCCAAACATCGGTATAATTTCTATTTGTAAATTTGGTAATATAAAATGAAGTTTACTGTCGTATAGTTATGAACGCGCGTATGTATTATCATACTAGCGTTTGCCAGCGGCTCGATGCGCCCTAAATTTGGCTTTTGGCGTAGAACTCTTTAATAACCTTCTTAATATACTAATGAAGTTTGCTCTAGCAAGCTATAGTTCGTTTAAGCTCGGTTATAGTTATTCCTGCGGGAACATTAGAATTTTACGGTATAAAAAGTATAGCCTATGTGTTAATCTAGGATATCAGCTACCTCCATACTTATTTTCATCAAAATTGGTCCAGAGCGTGTCTCAAACGAGCGTAAAGAAGAAAAAAACATACACACTCATAAACTTTCGCCTTTATAATATAGTAATTATAATTAAAATGGTTTAAATATTCTTGGATTATTGCATAAAATATTTGAAATATTATTAATTATCTACCGAACAAAAAATCTTTAATTTTTGAAGATTTGATGGCAAAGATGATAAAAAATTTAAATCAAAAAATAAAAAGCGAAAAGACAAGATACTCCTCTATAAACACAGTATACCGATGTTGCGTGCGCAGTTTTTCATCTTCAAAGCGCTGAATTTTAAAGGTCGTAAATTTGGATTTAGACAAAGGGTGCCTAAATCTACAATCAATTATTTGGTTTTTTCCTTAGGCCCCAAATTAGGCCCAGATCAGGCCCAAACACATTTTTATCAATATCTCCCGTTTTAGATGAGATAAAATAAATCAACCGGCATCAAAAGTAGGACCCTGGCCTACTTAAATAACGTGTAAAATTTGGCTAATCTAAAAAAAATCTAGCCTCAAAAATTTACCACTTTTTCGAGCTCAGAAGTCGGGGTTTATGTTTATGGCCAACCTTATGGGACTGCCAGTCTCGATGGGAAGGGATGACTGTCAGTCTGTTCTATCGTCGGTTAGGGTGCCTAGCTAATTAGAGGAATTTTACCTTAAGGATATCAATGCAATGGGATAAGAGAATTAAACAGGAAAAAAAGTATAGTGTCACCCGGGCGTCGCGACGCTATTTCACGTTTCAAACACGACGAGCTCACCAAACGGAATGTCCGTTGCGCACTTACCGTTTATATGTTCAATAACTTCACTAAAACTGAATTTCACCAAACTCGCGTCGATACCACGACGTTGGAATTCCCATCGATCACGAGACTATATGAGTACGCGTGTGAAGTCATCTGCGACTAGTCTAGAACTAATTTACACGCCGGGCGTGAGCCGGGGCAGTGAATGTCGTACCAAATGAAAGGGAATTGCGTCATCGCTTAAGAACACGGGGTTGACCAAAACCACAATGGATAGTATTTTTAAGGTATATTTACTTTATTTGTAATAAATATTTATAATTACTTGTAGATATAAATCTACAAGACCCATTTTTATTTTGGCCTAAAAACTCAATTTTACTATTTTCCGGAAATTATTGATTTTGCTGCCGGAAGTAGCCATAGTCAAAAAAAAACAAAATTGAGGTGAATCAACATAAAAACCGCTATCTTTCCCGGTGTACATATTATTTTTAGAGTCAACCTCCTATTCAACAAATCCAAAAAATCATTCGAAAAAACGGTAAAAATGTGCATAATGGGCAATATCTGGGCCCCATGACTTAACGGACGGAAATTGGTGAGTATGTACTCTAGCTTCAACTTTTGTCTTTAAATTTTTTTATGTTTATATTTTTCGAGGAGCAGAATGACCTAAAAATTTGTGATCAGTGCACAAAATTAGAAAGTACTTTCAGCCATTCGCAAAAAAAATCAACAAAACTGACCTAACGTTGTGGGGTGACTGACTGTATGGATGTAATTATTGTTTTGGCTGTGACTGTACTTAGGCACGAGTATTGATTACGCAAAATCACACATGCTTTAGTTATTATATATTTTGAATTGTTTTAAAAAACGTACAATTGAAACATGCGTGCGGAGTCTTATGTCGGTTGGTTGCACAGACACGATTGTTGTTACTGTTTCCTTTTTGCTTACATGTGTGCCTAAGGAAGGTTCTTGCCAAACTTGCCACGTTTTCTTAAAACACATTTCAATTCCAATGTCCGTTTCAACTGTAGCCTAAAAGGTTATTAATCAAATATAAACGTTCCTTTTTTCAGTTTCAGATCAACATTTACCAGCACCAGTCTACGGAGTGCCCTTTCAGAACAACGTGCCGCAAGAAACACCGCCTGGAGCATACGGTCCCCCATCACCTATAATATTTCCAACTCAAGGATACGAGGGACCACCTCCGCCAGCTCCTCCAAACACATATGGGACACCCAAAAATACTTATGGTCCACCTAAACAAACCTATGGGCGACCTATACCAGTTTATGGGCCACCAAATTATGTTTATGGACCTTCAAAAGCAGGCTATGGCCCACCAAAGAAAACATATGGCCCTCCAAAACAAAGTTTACCAAAACCAACTTATGGAGCACCGTTCAAACCACCAAAAGCACTTTATGGGGTGCCAAAACCACTTTATGGGGCGCCAAAACCGGTATATAGAGCACCCAAACCAGGTTACGGGCCGCCTAAGCTAGTTTATAGACCCTCAAAGCCGGAATATGGAGTACCAGAACCCTCTCGTGAACCACCAAATACAATATATGGTACATCATTGCTACCTAATGTAGCGTCACTACCCACACCCGATCTTCCAGCAGCATCTCTACCACAAATTCTAAATGTGGTTGATAGTGTAGGAAGTGTAGATTTAGGAGTAAATTTACCGGCTCCTATATATGGAACGCCATTAGCAAACATACCAGGAGATTTAAAACCAAACTTTCCAATCACTAGTGACTCGTATGGACCTCCGGGAATATCTTTAGGGCCAGTAGGACCAAATGATCAACTTGTGGTTCAGGATAACATTGGGCATTATGGTCCACCACAACCTGATCCTAATCCTAGACCTCCTCATCCAGGCATACCAGCCCCACCAACACCACCTCACGTTCATTATGATGGATGGAAACCAATTCCTGGAGTATCTCTGCCTATTAGCTCACACGTAGAACAGAACGTTGGAAACCAATACGTTCCACCACCGCCTCCTCCTCCAAATCAAGATATCCACTTTCAATTAGAAAGTCAGGCACTACCACATCCTAGGGTACCATCCCAATTTTCTGGCGCTCAAATTACCTCAGGGTATTCTAATGTACACCATGATGCTTTGGCTAACATTGACTTAAACGCAATTACTGGCGGTGACACAAATGATATTGATCAATCTAAAACTGTTTTTGAAGCTCATTATACTGTTCCTGATGTGCCGGAATCAAACTTAGGCTTTGTTCATTCTGCGATACCAACAGAAGCTAAGAAACCATTAGAAAATTATGGTGTATCTGTATTTGGTATTCCGTCTGGCGTATCTAATCAATTAATCCTACCAAGTGCTCCAGAAGTACCAAGTGGTAATTATGGTTCTCCAGCTATGAATTTACCAGTCAGCGGTCCATCAATACCAATTTTATTTGAGAAACCTAAAGACAGCTACGGAATACCAGTATCTCATAACTCTTACCTTCCACCTATACCACTCATTTCTGAAAAACCAGTAGATAGCTATAGATCTTCTGGTGCAGGGTTTGCTTCTACTGGTAGACATCATGGACCCAAAGGTTTACTACCACCATCAGGAATTTATGGCGTGCCTCCTGGAAGCCAATATGGTGCGCCACCAAAGCCTCTAGCGTCTCACTTACCAATACCGTATGGAACAGTCTCAGGTGGTGGTCACTCAATGCACACAGGTGGCAATACCCCACGACATCCAATTAAATTTAGAGATCCTGTCCCAGAAGGTCTATTTCAACACGTAGCGCAAGTTACTAACATTAAAGACTCACATGAAATAGACCATTTAAAACAAGGAGCTCCATACTTATCACCACCTATTAGGGATGCCAAAGAAATTCAGCAGACTGGTCACCATGGATCAAATTCAATATCATTTTCAATCGAACCATCTAATATTTACAGTCTCCCTCAAATGAATAACCCAGTTAATTTTCACAATCAACCACATCAACACCAACCTAGCAATTTATATGGGTCACCTATAGATTCTTACTCGGTACCTCTATTAACAGTAGCCGATAATACGGCAGCAGGATCAAACACAAACTCTGTGACAGCGTCTTTAGATGGAACAATCCTTAGTAATTTAAGTAACTTAGATGCTGCAGCTATACTCAAACACTGTCCGTATCATGAAGCTATCATTAAAGCAGCAAAATCGGGTGAGAAGATACCACCAGAATTGGCTGCACGATACGTAGCCAGTTTAAGTTCTTTAGGAGTTTCTTTGACTAAAAGTCAACAAACATTAATTTCACCGCAGAATGGTTTTAATACACCTGTAGCTGGTAGTGAATCCGTTTCATACAGTTCACAGGACTTAGCTACAGCTTCACAATCCTTAGTTGAATCAGTTATATCTAGTGATAAAAATACAGAAAAATTAAAAAATCAGAAATCAAAATCTTTGAAAGAAGTCTCGAGTATTAAGGACCCTAAACATAGTGAAAATCTTAAAAAACAAATATTACAAACATCAGAAAAAATTAAGAGTTTAAGTGAGAAAACTAATGAATTGCAACAGAAAATAGAATCCTCTAGTCAAAATCTTAGCAAAACAACTGGGCAACTATCACAGTTTGATGAAACAGTATTTCCAGTAACAGGCAATGTAGGAAGTTATACAGTGCAAATTCAAGGTTCAAACGGTAAAGAAAGCCAACCCTCTATTCCGCACGAACATCTACTTTCTCAAGGGTTACTGCAAAGAATTTTACAAGCAGTGGAACAACCGCAAATAGCTCAAAGTATAATTAAGGTCCAGAATGATAAATCAAACTTTGCTCAAACAAATTTAGATTTAGCTAGCTTAGACTTAGGAGGCATTGATTTACCTGATGGATACGAACCCATTGATAGATCAAAATTGAAAAACAATAACAATACACAAAGCGCCGCCTCACATGATCAAGAGGTTCAAGAGGTCCAAGCTTCAAGTAAAGATATAAGGAAAGTTTTGTACTCTGAAATGGTACACAGTCATAGAGGTGATATGCCCAAAACTGAATGTGAATTAAGAGCTGATAGTTCTGTGAGACATGTTGTCGTTGTTCCACCTCCAAGTTTAGAAACCATTGAGCACATCGCAGACATTGACGACAATGAGGTGGCAATATTCTTTGGTGACAACACTAAACAACCTGAAATGACAGATAAATCCAAAACGACTGAAAAGACTAAAGAACGTGTGACAGAAATATCAGTTTCAACTAGCATAAGTGAAGCAATAGCTAAACAAAAAGATAAATATAAGAGCAAAGTGGAATATAACAAGAAACTTAACAAGAAGGTGATATAAGGGCTATAAAGTTGTAGTAGAATCTAGTCTCATAGAATCAGTGGGCAAAAATTACCTTTCGAGTTTCTCACTGGTGCCATTTCGGGATTTTAGTTTCAATGTCATTTCAATTAAAAACCGCCGAAATGACATGTAATTAATTTTTCAATGTTTTCCAAGCGAATGTATGTTAGTTAATTTATTGTAGTATTTAACAGGGACATTATTAAATTTGAGGTGCATTCAACGTCTTTCAGATCTATACTCGTCGTATAAATCATATGTTAAAATAAGACTGATTTGGTTGCTCTTCAAATATGTTTTTAAATAATAAGTTTAATTTATAACTATTTTACTAAGGAATTTTATGACCTTTAAGTCGATGTCAGAATTTATGTATTGTGTACTTTCGAAATATTTATTAATAGTACATGATAATTTGAGTGATAGTAATAAGAAAGAATATGTTTTTTTGTGCGGGTTATTTAATATACCTACCTAATTTGTGAATAAATATACACATTATTCGGTGGTTTCATTTCAATGTTTTGCAATCGTGTTTTAGATGTTGATGCAAACGTATCATTTACCGTTTAATCTACATATTATACCAAGTAAAAGGCCTTGACCCGATAGACTCATCGTCAGCCAGCCTAAATCTCTAAGGATTCAAAATTAAAATTTGGGAATACGGTTATATTGAAGAAATTCAACTAGGGAAGAAAAGAGGAGAAGTGATTTTCGTATGTTAATATGTAAAATGTAAAAATATTTATTATTTATAACAAATATTTTTTTTTGGACATTTGCTCCCCGAGGTGAAGAAAAAAGATATGGCAATTTTTACGCGCAAAATTGGATTTGAACATGGAAATTTCGGAACAGACTCCTCATCAAAAAAGTTTAAACAAAAGTTGTAGCTAGAGTACCTACACACGCGCCCATTGCCGCCAACGAAAAGTCATTTAAAGGTCCTGTGGCCCAGATATGGCACATTATTTGGCACAATATTATGGCGCAGCAAGTGTTTCTATTGCATAACATTACAGATATGACATTATATTACAAATATGGCATTACATTGCAAATATTACATTACATTTCAAATATTACATTACAGATATTACATTATAGCTATTACATTACCTACATTAAATTTTACATTACATTTTTAAATCTTATAACACACAACAAATAATGCTTTTTTTGTAAAGTCACCTTCAGTGCAACAGAACACATCCAGATCTGTAGCAACGGTATTTAAAGTGTGAAGCGCACGCGTCAGCGGTGCCTCGTTCAGCAAATTAGTTTTCCGCGCGGCACAGCCAGTAGCTGTGGTTGCCGGCGACGCCAAACATACCTATCCGGAACGTAGATATTTATTTGGCTCAGTATATCCGGATTGTAAATTATACCTCTAATTAACCTGACAATGTAGGACACAAGCGATACTTCTCTCCTTATATGAAGTTGATTATATCCAACCATTCCTAATACAAATAGGGTTGGATACAGGGTCGGATCCATTGGGAGGTGATCGGGGCGATCGCCCCCCCCTAAGGACGGCCGAGGAAGAAATGAATTGTAAGATTTTCTTTAAATATATAACTTTTATTTCATATAAAAAATACTTGGGGTTACTTGGGTTTGTATATTTAATTATTAAAAAACTGCACGAGCTGGGTCGATTAGGCAACTTACGTGTGCAGATTTAAAGTTCAAAAATTACCTAAAGATCTTATGATCGCCCCCCTAAACTTTTGTTCCGCCCTTGGTTGGATACATTAAAGGATAGTATGGGTATACACTGTACTGCTTCATATACAAAAACCCTAATGAATTTGTTTTGTATTCGTTCGAACATAAAACGATATTAAGTTTCGTACGGAGACAAAATACCTGAGTTACACTCCATTTGACTTCTAACTAACGCATTATTTAAGGCAATAATAGATCGAATATCTGTAAAATGTTTAGCCTCCCTGAGGACAAGTCCTAAATTTAGATAAGCTTTTATGCAGATTTTTGTTATGTGACTACGAAATGTTATTTCTGTATTTAAACACACACCTAAGTCCTTGACTTCTGTGACTCTTACCATCGGCGTGTCGTCAACCAAATAATTTTATTGGAATGGTGTGCGAGCTCTAGAAAAGGTTATTGTCATACACTTCGAGGTATTGAAGTCTAATAAATTATTTTTGCTCCAGGTAACTACTCTGTGTATATCATTTTGCAGTTTGTCACAGTCATCTGAGTTTTGTATGGCGAAGTACAACTTTAAGTCGTCGGCAAATAACCAACAACTTGCATTTTCAACGACCTTGGGCAGATCGTTGATCATTATTATGAACTGTAGGGGCCCAAGATTACTTCCTTGGCTTACCCCTGACCTGGTGGGATATGGTTTTGATACGTAACCCGCAAGTAAATCTGGTGTAAAACTAACTCCTGCTAACTTTGTAAGCAACACATCATTATTTTCAAGCTCAAACGCTTCTTTAAATTCGAAATAGACGGCGTCAATCTGACCCCACTATCTACTGTTGGCAGAATTCCAGTCATATAAGTAAGAACATTACTCGTGGTAATTCTACGCGGTCTAAACCCATGTTGAGAGTCTGACAGTTGTGCACTCACTTGTGTATATACGCTCTGATGTACGATGGATTCCAGTACTTTTGCCGGCGTTGATAATACTGCTAGTGGCCTATACTCATCTCACCTTATTTTTCAAACTTCCTTTGGGTACTAGAACGACCCGGGTTGTTTTCCATCTATTCGGAAACACAGTTGTCCTCAATCAATGATTGTTAATATGGAGGAGCGGTTTAGCTAAAGCCGAGCGACAATCCTTGAAGATATACGGTGGAATGCCGTCTGGTCCAATCTTTTCGGTTTGAGTCGGTTGAGCGCACACATCACTCCACTCAGTTGGAGTTGCTCCGGGTGTACGCGCGCCGCCCCATTCTCGTTGCCTGCTGCAGCCACCGCCGCGTCCACACTCAATTCAGCTGGTTCAGCTGCATAGACCGACTGGAAATATTTGGCGAACTCCTCAACACATTGTTCCCCGGTCAGCACCTGCCCCTTGTTTGAAATTACTTCAGGACTATGACTGCGTCTTTTACATTTTACGTAATTCCAAAAGGATTTGGGGTCTTTTAGCAAATTATTTTGGATAAGACATTGGTACTGTTTCTGAGCTACTTCTTTAAATTTTTTGACCCTACTCCTACGTTTAAAGAATGACTCATAATAAATCTGAGATTTACTTATTTTTAAATCGTGTATGAGCATTTGATTTCAGTTTTATTTCATTAATTATTTCAGAAGTATACCACTCTGGATAAATATAGCTGCCAGCAAAACCCTTACTGTTTTTCCTCGGAACACAATCATCTATAATTTTATTAATTGTTTGGTTAAAAAAAACAAAACTTAATTCTAAATCTAAATTATATATCGGAGTCCAATTGGGTAAATATTTACTTCTCGTAAACCCGTTATATTTGCATTAAAAAATTATAATCTATAGAAAAGCATATCCCCAGATGAGAAAAAGAAGTCGGCGGAGAAGAATAGTTTAAGTAAAGAAAATTTCTTTCTACAAAATGGCCGATATGTTAATAATGTAATTTATATGCAATTTACGTGTTATTTTAAGGAATCTTGGCTATATACAAAATCCTGCAGCTGTCCAAACATACACATATAGATGAAATTCAGCCTAAAATTGGCGGAAAATTCAAGTTTTACTACATAAACATAAGTAGGTTCGTACATAATTTACAAATAAAAAAACAATAGAATTACAGGAAACAACAATTTTTTTAAATGATGTTGCCAGTATCCAAAAAAAAATGCCAACTTAAACTTTTTCAAGTTTCCATTGAAATTGCTTTTCGTATTTTCGTTAGTATCACATTTTTTACATTGCTTTTTACGCAAGTTTTTATATTTCAACCAACTTGTACTTATTTAGTGTAGTCACGGCGTCCCACTTTGGAACATGAAAACTTGTGCGCAAAATCAAGCGGAGCACTCGAAAGTTAGCGCGCGAAGCCGAGCGGAGCATGCCACGGCAGCGGCCGGCGAGCGTCAGAACCAATTTCTACTTAATTAGTATAGTCACGGCAACCCACTTTGGAACATGACAACTTGCGCCCGAAACCAAGCGGAGTGCATGAAAGTTAGTGCGTCGAAGCCGAGCGGAGCATGCCACGGCAGCGGCCGGCGAGCGCCAGACCCAACTTTTTCTAATTCAGTGTAGTCAGGGCTACCCATATGGAAAAATGAAAACTAGCGCGCGAAGCCAAGCGGAGCATATAAAAATTAGCGCGCGAAGCCGAGTGGAACGTGCAGCGGCAGCGACCGGTGAGCGCCAGACCTAACTTTTTCTAATTCAGTGTAGTCAGGGCACCAACTTGTTTTTTTAGTTTAGTGTATATAAGGCAATAAACTTGCATTCATTTATTTAGTGTAGTTAGAATGTCTTAATGTTTAGTGCGCAATTTACAAAAAATCTAAGCTAAACAAAAAATTACAACCACTCACAAAGTGAAGAAAAAACGACTCAACTTTTGTGACAGTTTTTGGGAGTATTTTTTTGGAAGCTTGCAACATTGCTATTAAAAAAAAATGTTTTTTGTTTGTATGGGACAACGTGATTCCTTGATCCAATCTACTTCAAATTTTGCATAAACCCTTTTTTAACAGAATTGATGGAAGACGTGTTTCGTATTTAATTGAAATTAATCCCTTAACGTGGTTAAAACGGGGTAGAAAGTTATTTTGGCGGTGATTTGCTTCGAAGTTGATATTAATACTCCTTAGTGCTTTTGATTTAAATTACATTTTATTTTGACACATGTTTGAAAACTCAATTCGATTTTATTCAAAAAAGGTCAAACTCACTCACAGAGAATTGTTCCCTTTTCAAAGTTTTAAAAAAAGTCCGCGTCAGCACATGTCTATCTTTTGAGGTTGGCTCACTATAACTTTTTTTATGCTAACCAAATTTGTTCTAAAATAATACATTATTTGCGAAGGTGTTTTTATAAACATGATATTAATCCTTATCCAAAAAAATTACGTTTTTCATCACAAGTATTTAATTTAAAACACAATTGCCCTTTATATCATTCTATTTCAATGAATATCTTAGGAGATATCGCAGTTTTAAAATTACATCACAGCAAAATAATGATCAAGTACTGCGCGCGCATTTATGATGTGTAAGGCAGTCATGAGGGGAAGGACGGTATATATTATTTAATTTATTATTTTCACCTTCTACGTAAACAAAGTCGCAGGTTAAAGTGAGCGTTAGCCCAAAGTAACTATTACTGACCGATCTATTAACGCCAGTTCCAACCACTGGACGGATCGAGCTGAAATTTAGCACATATATAGCTATTATGATGTAGGCGTGCGTTAAGAAAGGGTTCACAGTTTGTGTTATGCTCGCGAGGTTAATCCATTAGTTAATTAGTTTTTAGTAGTTAATTATTTATTATTTTGAGAAAGAGAAGGAGAGAGAGGGACATGGAGCGAGAGGAAAGGGAGAGAACGTCAAGTGTGAGGTTTTTTTTATAATTGAGGAGTTGCCGTAAGAATCCTACGCTGATAACCAAATTTAGGGCGGGTGAAGCCGCTGGCAAAAGCTAGTATAATACTAAAGTTCTTGATTGTACCGGTTGTCATCGAAAGAAAGTCCCATAAATTTTGTTTTTTGACGGCTTCAGTACAAACAGGATAACATTATTTAAGAGCATTATGCATTTTACCTTCATATTTATAAAACAGGTATAAAATATAAGTAAATGAACGATGTATAATTATAGAAAAATAAAATAGTAACATTCAAAAGACTACTCTTCTAAATTTGATAACAATAGTTACGTTCAAATGACGTATTAGACTAGCCGGCGCGCTTGGCGCAACATCGAATCGAGCGTGTGACAGGCAGCTGTGCTCATAAGAACGCATGTTGTTTGGATGTCTCGAAGATGAAGAACGCCTTGATAAGTTTGCAATTTTCGCTTTGAAAGTTCAGTTTTTAATGATTTGATTTGATTATCATTTAAAAAACTTTAATATCATTACTACTACAACTTGGCCCTCATTAACAAATTCAGTTTATTATATACATAATGGTACCTACGAAACCCTTTGTGCGCGAGTCCGACTCGCACTTGCCGATTTTTTTATTTACCTTCTTGTTCTCATGTAAGTGACTATTTGTAAATGTCTCAATGAGAATAAATTCTTTAAACAATAAACAATTTTAAAATTCACAACAGTCGAGTCAGTGTGATAACGTCAAACAATTATTATTGTACCCGAGTTAAGGGTAATATATGCACCTTATCAGCCGCATACGTCCCCACTGTTTAGGCACGGCCTACTCCTGCCGAGGCTGATTTGGGCTATAGTCCACACGCGGGCCCAGTGTAAATTATGGTCTGTTTGTCTTTTGTTTTACGACATATGCAGGTTTCCCCACGATGTTTTCCTTCATTGCTAAGCTAAGTGATGTTAATAATAATTAGTGTACTTGAATGATGTATTTCAATACGTACTTACGGCATTTTTTTTAATTTATTTTTTCAATACAACAGTTACATTATATTAACAAATTTTTTGCCTTCCATTCAAACCTCGCATGGCTTGTCTGCGAATAGTCGAGATCGCTTTGCTGTGAGACAAAATAATTCTTTAAAATACTTTTACACTTTACAAGTTTACAATTTTTAATTTTTGCAAAATATGCTGAGGCAGTCCATTGAATAGTTCTGGTAAAATATAATTTAAAGTTCGTTTTCCATATACATTCTTATGTTTTGGAAAGGTAGCTAAAAAAGTGGTAGTTTCCGAAAGTGATCATGCCTTGTTCTTTCCACTAAGTTCTTTATTTTAGTGGATTCGTCGGTTAGTATATTATTTTTTATTACATTACTCTGCAGTGTTTATATAGGCCTTAATCTTAATTTTATACTCTTATTTGTAAATTATAAGTCTTTCTAAGATAGGTTATGTGTGTGACCGTATGTACCACTACAATAGCCTATTACAGGCTAGCTAAATGTATGCGTTCTACCTATTTATGTAATATGGTAATTTGCACTTTAGAATAGATATTTTTGGTTAATACAGCCCTAATTTTGTTACATAACATATGTGGTTTCCAATTGAATTTATTATCGATACATAGTCATAAGTGTAAATGCTCATTTACTAATTCTAAATGTTTACAATTATGTATATGTATAATGAATTTGGGATATATATAAGACAAGTGCGTTGAGTGTATGTGCTAAAGCTTAGTTTTTTTTTGCATTGATAGCTTGACCAATGTCGTGAGCCGATTTGCATAACATGATGTAGTTTTAATGCATTATGGCTTGTACTTCCTCCAGAACCATTTTAAAGATGGGCCCTGAATTCCATTTTTTTCTAATTTAGAAAAGATGGTTTCATAAATTAAATCATTAAATGCATTAGATAAGTCTATAAAGATAGTAAAAACATGTTTTTTCTCATTTAAGTATTTGTTTAAGTATATCAGAACTAAACACGTTTAAAAGTTAAGAGGTACTCCGCCTTATGAAAACCGATCTGTTTTTTATTGATAGTATTGTTATCCATTATATATTTATTTATTTCGTTACCGAAATACCTGTCAATGATTTTACCAATACATGACAGTATGGTTATTGGCATGTAGTTAATTGTGTCGCTCTGACTGCCATTTTTATAAATGGGTCTTGTCATTATTAATTTGAGTTTGTCCGGGTTAGTTGATTTCGAAATACATGTGTTTATTATGTGCGTGATGACAGGTTGACTAACGTAGTTATTAATTAGGGAAATTATCCAAAATGTTGGTAACCCACATACATTCAAAAAGGTCAAAAAGTTCAAGAAAAATTGACTTCAACTATTTGTTCGTAGTGCACTCCCCAGTGACATCCATATATAAGCTTTTTGGCGAAAAGAAACAGCACAAAACTACTCCGGTAGAAGGAGATTTTAAATACCTATATATCCCTGCCAAATTGCAGCTTTCTCGTATAAGTAGTTTTTGAACTAAGCCGCGGACAGACGGACGAACGGACATGGCGAAACTATAAGGGTTCCTTATTGACTACGGAACCCTAAAAAGAAAATTAAACATACATCGTTATCGATAAATTATCATAGGTATCACTAACATTTCTCACCCAACGCATTCTGTCAATGTTTGTTGTATTCAATAACATAAATTTTTAATTTAGATTTGAATGCATTGAGTGAGTTCACACTTTTTATACCTGACAGTATTTTATTATACAGCTGTGTTCCTTCAAAACTTACCATTTTTTTTACCGTAATTAGTACGAGTCTTAGGTAGGATCGCACAGCGAGTACATCGCTTAATTACCTGTTTCTTCGTCACAAGGCTAAGTAAGTATGGATATGGTTCTTTATTATCTTATGGATGAGTTAATATGTATTATAAATATATAGTTGATTTAGGTTCATATTCATCTTGGTTTTCTTATAGATTATGCTAGTTAGAGTAAGAAAGGGGTAGTGAAAAAAGTTTAGTTGAGGTACTTCGCATTTAATAGGTTGTGATTTACTTTGCCTGTTGTGTATTTTAACTACTTGAAAGCTGTTGTTTAGATATGGCTGAAACATTCTTAAGGCATCGTTTTTGAGACCTATTGCTTGTAGCTTTTTTAAAAAAAGTGTAGGACTTGCCGTGTCAAATGCTTTTTTTAAATCAATAAATAAAGGGTGTAAGGAACATCGTGACGAAAACTGAAACCATAGGTTTAGTACATGATTCTGAACCCTATAGCGTTGGAATTTTACGTCGGTCTTTTCATGATTTTTATGTATTTTTTTGGCGTTTTTTTTTCTGATAATGACTATTACCGTGTATCACAACCCTATTTTAACTTCAAAGGTAATAAAAAACAAAAAGTACATTATTTTCACCTGAAACTGCAATGTAAATCAAATTTAAAATCAGCGGTTAGGTACGCTTAAAATAAATTCTTGAGTAAAGTCAACGTACCTACACAACAGCACACAATAGGCACAAGCTCACACCACGGTAAAGTAAAAGCAATAGGCATCGATGTGCGGCTATGTAACACGCGTTTTAATACATTGCGGGCTTTCACACTATACAAAAATGACAAAAACTATAATTTACCATCTCTGAGATAATCTTTTTAGTAATTTTTTTATAAACCGAAAATGCTACTTCAACTGTTGCACCTAGAGTGCTGCTTTTGGGTCTAAAACCATATTGCCCTTTAAAAATAGTTTTTTTTTGAGTTTAAGAACTGCTCTAGCTACTTGTACAAAATATTTTCAAAGATTTTTGAAATCACGGACAAGACCGATATAGGTTGATAATTGCCTGGATCGCTTTTATCACCTGATTTGTAAATAGGGGAAACCTTTGCTTCTTTTACGATATCGGGATATTCATCTGTAAGAAATCCCATCTAGGGATGTACTGGAGTTTGAGTCAAGATTATCAATTATTTCAATAATTTCTTTAGGGCTGCAGGGATCAAAAGCTGAGAATTCGTTGGGTTTTTGTGTATTGGTTTGAGGTAAGGCAAATGTAAAGTTTTGACGGAATTGATTTGGTTTGATTGATTTGGCCTATAATGAAAAAATATGGTTGGAAAGCAGCAGCATTTTAATATTCGAGAGGTTGCTTATAAGACTCCACATCCTCTTAGGTTTTCCTTTACATTTGTAAAATTTTAATTTTTAAATTTACGCGTTCCATTACTAATTTAAAAATAAAAAAACGGGATTAAACGCGTCATTTGGCAAAATACCTTTTTCCCGACGTTTCGGCTGGGTGTGGAGGAAACCGTTTTACGAAATAAAGTACCAGCTGGTGATGCAAAAATGCTTCGGCAGGATGTGTCGGGTATCCCTTGACACTCGAAGTTACCTAAAAGTAATATCACTCCTGAAGAGAGTCAAGCCTTAAATGATATTAGAAAAATGGCTTCCTCCACACTACTAATTATAGTTTCGTATGAAACTAAAATGAAAAAATTAAAACATTTTAGTGTTGAAAGCCGACAAGGGCAATGCCACAGTTGTGATCAACGTCACAGACTAAGAATTAAAGATTCGGAACTTGCTCGCCGTCACAAATACCTACAAACCAGTGACCTATAACCCCACCGCTAGAGTGACACGTCGTACACGCTCCTTAATACAAGAACACAAAGAGTTGTTTACAGATGATGAGTACCAATGGTTGCACAGCCCTAAGATATCGCAGTCACCGAAACTCTATGGACTGCCGAAAATACATAAAAGAGATGTGCCCCTACGACCAATTGTAAGTCAAATTAATTCTCCCACTTACGACTTAGCGAAGTACATAACTAAAGTGTTGCAGCCACTAATAGGTAATTCATCGTCTTACGTAAAAGATTCTCGACATTTTGTTAGCATCATCAATGACATTCAGTTGGAACATGATGAGATAATGGTGAGTTTTGACGTTGAATCGTTGTTCACTAATGTTTTAAAAAAACTAGTTTCAAATGGTATCCCTGATAGGTATATAGTTTTGCTTGAACACTGTTTAGAAGGAAACTATTTTCTTTACCAAGGTCAGCACTACCTTCAGATTGATGGAGTAGCTATGGGTAGTCCGGTAGCACCAACGTTAGCCAACATCTGGATGGAACATTTTGAGGAAAACCCTTTGAGCTCAGGGCCTTTTAGCGTTCGACTTTGGAAGAGATATGTTGATGACGTGATCTGCTTAATTAAAGGAACTAGACAGGAAGTAGAATACCTAGATCACCTTAACACCATTCATAATAAAATTCGTTTTAGATATGAAATGGAAAGTGAACGTTCACTGGCATTCTTAGATGTTAAATTGAATGTAAGGGAAGATGGCTCTCTGGGGCATACTGTATATCGGAAACCCACACACACGGACATATACCTGAACGCCTCCTCGCAACAACACCCACGTCACCTACAATCAGGTGTGACGTCTTTGAATAACCGAGCTCATGACCTTTGTGACCCTGGACATTTAGATACTGAGCTGGCACACACACTACAAAACGAGTAGAAGAAGTTCAGGTCGCCGTAACACACGTACGAAGAATCCAGCGGTGAGCAGACAGCCACCGTTCATGCCCTTTATCAAAGGAGTAACGGATAAAATTGGATCGCTTTTAAATAAATTCTCCATTAAGACCGTATATGTTCCATACTCCAAAATTGAACAGCAGATGCGCACGCCAAAGGACGTAATCCCGTACCAAACACCAGGTGTCTACAAAATTGACTGTAGCTGTGGCAGATCTTACATTGGCCAGACCAAACAATTGCGGACAGGGTCAAAGAACATATTGCTGCTGTAAAGAATTGCCAGACGACAAAATCAGCTATAGCAGAACATCTAATTAACTCAAATTCCAACCACTGGATTGAGCTCCACCAGCCTAAGGTTTTATCCCCCGATCGCCAATATTACCGTAGATTGGCACGCGAAGCGATTGAAATAAAAAAGCATAAGAACTTCAATCGTGAGGCTGGATACAAACTGTCGCTTGCATGGAATCCAGTCATAGGAAAATACAGCTCTCGAGTTTTACCAACGAACGCACCCGAGGACACCGTTAGTGTTGTGTGTAGTGATTTTGACAATTATAAAGACAAGGTGAGGGTAGTTCAACAGGACGCCTCCACTCGAAGCCGACGACGCCGCGCACCGCCAGTCTACACGTGACCAAGGCTGGTGTAACCCAGCCGAAACGTCGGGAAAAAGGTATTTTGCCAAATGACGCGTTTAATCCCGTTTTATTATTTTTAAATTTGTAAAATTTGTTATTATAGTTTCTATTCCTCGTGTTTTGAATTTGTTGACTTCTCCTCTTTTTGTTTTAAATTTAGTTTCTACAGTTAAGTCTGAAGGATTATACAATCGTCCTGAGGTAAGTTTTACATTCGGTTTTCGTTAATTAGCTCTCATTAATGAAGAATTTTTTTTTTTCATCAAACATATCAAAGTCTCGACTAAGTTATATAGTTTTAATATTTATAGTTTTTTAATTGAATAATAAGTTACGTTAGTACGTTTTTCAGGCGGTTGTTTGTCATTTTCGAGTTCAAAATAAATTTGTTTGTGGTCTGATTAAGTAGAGTCAATACCTGTCATGGAAAATTGTTATTTTGCAGATTTGAACAAATGTGGTCTAAAATTAAATTTCTGGTGGGCGAGTCTCGGATGCCGGTTTTTTTTTGTTATTTTATTAAGTATTTTATAACCAGATGCTTTCATGACTTCTTTGTACTGTTTGCTTTTTTTATCTTTTGTTAGCAGGTCGATATTGAAATCTTCTCTTCTCGTATCCGTAGTTGTGAATCATAATCTTCAACAAAATCATTGAAGAAGAATTTTAGTATACATTTTAACTCATCAAATTTTCCCTTTCTACGGATGCTGCGGGCGTTTAGGTAGAAGAAAGTCAAACGTGATTTCGTAGGCTGTAGATTCCGGTAATCGGACAGTATGTAGTAGTTGCCGCTAGAAGTATTAGTATTTGTAGAAAAAACGGTTGCATTTAGTTTTTTGGAATAGATATATGTATATTATATTTGGTGTTCCGTTTATATATTTGATAACTAGAGTTTAAGTATTTCGCTCGCTGCATAAGCAACTCGCATGGTCTTTATTGGATTTTTCTTAGGAGCGTTATGTAAATAATTTTGCCAAACCATTTGCCGAATTTTAAAATATCTTATTAGCTATGGGGATTTCCAGTAGAAGCAAATTAAGGGATTTGATTGTCGGCCGCTTAAGGTTGTCAAGGTTGCGACTTTATTGAGGGCGAGCGGGGCTTGCATGTGAAAGTTAGGAAATACAATGGTGGACGGAACCAATGGAATGGAAACATCACTATATTAAAATGTTGAAAAACAAAAAATCGACTCAATATTTAGTGCAAGCGACTTCGGAAAACCCCGGTTGTAAAGTTTTAGTCGGATCGGTAAACAAATATATTCGAACGCCATTTTGAATCCGCTATCTTGATTTTTTTCCGCCAGGCAGTTGCTGCTCGTTGCCCTTAACAATATTTGTTTGAGCACTTACCTCGTATAGCAAATCGTTTCTGAGATAATATAATTTTTTGTATGGGTGGCCATGTTGTTTTCCGCCATTTTGAATAACTGGCAGTTTCCCCATACTCAAAGGACCATTTTCATTAAACTCCCCATACATCATTTTCACCCCCGGTGACTCCTAGGTAATTAATAAGCTTTAATACAATATCACTATGGCGGCTATCTTGAAATTTTGGAAAATCGAAAAATCGACCAAATATTTAATATCCGCGACCCGGATAACCCCCGCATGCAAAGTTTCAGTCGGATCGGTGAACAAATGTTTTCGACAGCCATTTTGAATCCGCCACCTTGATTTTTTTCCCACCAGGCAGCTTTTTTTTTATACCAGTAACGTGGCAAACAAGCCAACGCTCCGCCTGATGGTAAGCGGTCACCGCAGCCTATGGACGCTTGCAAACGACCCTTCAGAAATCTAATAACTTCTTTTTTGAAGAACCCCATACTATAGTCCTTAGAGAAAACCTTGGCAGGAGCTCATTCCACGACCTAAGCGTTGGCTCTTTATTGCCCTTTACAACATTTGTTTGAGCACCCTCTTGCTTTAGCAAATTGTTTTATAAATATCCTTCGTTGCATGTTTGTATGGCGGCAATGTTGTTTTCTGTCATTTTGTTTTTTTTTCACGGGCGATCAAATTTGACCAGGGTGAAGCTACACAAAGTACAAAAAGGTTGCCTCGACGTTCCATAGTTTAGGTGGGCTGCACCCTGACTCTCTGATGCAAACTTGCTGAAATTGCAAAAATTGGATGCCTAAGGTGCAGGATCGTGCAACTTAATATACCGCTCACCAACAGTAGACTGTAGTGGGCTGATAATTAAATAGGTAAATAACGAATGGAGTGATCGCGCGAACACTCACGAACTATTCCTTTACAAGTGGTAGGTTAGACAAAAAGGGCTGTTATTATACGACCGTATTGTGGCGGCCGCACACTTTGCCGATACTGAAGTGTTGGCGCGCTTACGTGACCCAGCATCCAAACACTCACGAACTGCCCTTCAAAATGTGGAAGGTTGAATGTGTAGTGGCGATAAAACAAAATGGGTTAAAGCCCTGTGACCAACGCCATTTTTTTAATACCACTAAGGTGGCAAACAAGCACACGGTCCGCCTGATGGTAAGCGGTCACCGTAGCCTATGGACGCTTGCAACACCAAAAGTATCATTCGCGCGTTGCCGACCCTTCAAAAATCCAATAACTTTTTTCTTGAAGAACCCCATACTGTAGTCCTTAGAGAAAACCTTGGCAGGGAGCTCATTCCACAACCCAAGCTTTCGCGGGAGGAAGTTTCTATGATCGCGTACAGTGAGTGAGTGGAATGAAATCCCTGCCGATGGCGAGCGGTGCGATGGTAGAAAGTAGCCGTGGGCATCATTTCGAACAATTCCTCAGAACAATACAAGCGGTAGAACACACACAGGGAGGCAAAGTCTCTCCTCAGACTTAAGGGCTCGATACCGCAAGTGAGTTTGGAATCGTCGACAGTTCTCACAGCCCGTCGTTGAACCAAGTCAAAAGGGCCAAGCTGGTATCTGGGTGAACCTGTCCAAAGATGGCAGCAGTACTCCATACGGGGCCGAAATTGCGACTTGTAAAGTAACAACTTTTACCCCGACGTGAAGTACTGCTTCGCTCTGTTGAGTACACCAAGTTTTTTGGACGCCAGCTTCACCTTATCTTGTAAATGATCTCGGAACTAAACATCGCTGGAGATGTCGACACCAAGGATCCCAATGCTCTTGGAAATGGAGAGGGGAGTGTTTTGGAATTGTGGGACTACAGTGAATGGAGTTTTCTTAGCGGTGAACGCGCACACTTGTGTCTTTGTAGGGTTGAATCGGACCAAGTTTACCCGTCCTTAGTCAGAGACCTGGGACAGTGTGGTCTCGATTTGAGACACAAGTTCTCCGCGGTTTTCTTCCACAACGGAACGAGGGATGTTTGCACGACCCGTGTAAAAAGCGTCTCCAGTACTGTCATCTGCATAGCAATGTATGTTGTTGATGTCATTGATATGCAGTAGAAACAGCGTAGGAGACAGCACAGAGCCTTGCGGGACACCAGCATTAATGTCCAAGCTATCGGAGCAACTACCGTCAACTACGGTTCGTATGCGTCTGCCGGACAAAAAGCTAGCCACCATTTGCATAAACCCTCGGGCACTCCATAAGATGGCAACTTCGATAGAAGACCTCGGTGCAGACCCGATCGAACGCCTTCGCTATGTCCAGGCTACATGCCAATGCCTCCCCCTGACTCTCAATGGCTAGTGCCCATCGGTGTGTGAGATACACTAGAAGGTCACCAGTCGAGCGACCGTGGCGAAAGCCATATTGACGGTCACTGACCAGATCGTGTACTTCTAGGTTTCTTAGAAGCTGTTGATCACACGCTCCATCACCTTAGAGAGGAGAGAGGTAATAGCGATAGGCCTGTAATTCGATGGATCTGATCTATCGCCCTTTTTTGGCACCGGGTGCACATTCGCAGTCTTCCATGAAGACGGACTTGCCTAGTGTGGTAGGAAAGCGCGAAGAGGCGCGTGAGTACAGGACATAACTCAGGAGCACACTGCTTAAGCACCACTGCTGGTATACCGTCTGGCGCACTCGACTTATGAACGTCTAGAGAAAGTAGCGCCCGCCGGACCTCCCGCTGTGTTATGGAGATTTCCGGCATGGTCTTACCGCACCACGGTATAGTAGGTGGTACAGCGCCTTCATCGTTCATATCCGAGTTTGAGGCAAAGAGACTGCCCAGTAGCTCGGCTTTCTCTTTAGCACTATGGGCCAAGTTACCATCGGTCAAGTTACCAGTCAAGAAACATTTAAATGTAAGTGCATCTAATGATGCAATTTGTGTTGCAGTCTTATAGCCGTCATAACACTGGAACAGCAAGGCATTTTTAAGATTAATAATCCACACTACCAAGCACTTGACTTGCCATGAACTGTAAAAAAGCTTAGTATTCTACACAATTTTGAACGAGGTGTTTCGGGGTTTTCCAAAATTCACCCTTAAAGGGAGTAAGGGTGTGGAAAAATTTATATGAGACTGGGAAATATAGGTCGTTACTTCAGGAAAATTATTGTTGTACTCCTTATCTTTATCAGCCTTATACTTCCCCACTGTTGTGGCACGGCCCACCATAACCCGATAAAAATTTAAATGCATCTACCAATTACTTAATATACGAACTATAGGTATTAGTTTAGAAATTAAAGAACTTAAATATTTTAATTGAATTTTGTTGGGTACCTGGTCACTCAGGTATTCTTGGTAACAAACTTGTAGATTATCTTGTTAAATCATCTGCTAACACCTTAGAATGTAACTTCCATGTTCTTCGTTCTGGTCTTGTTTTGTATTTAAAACAAAACATGATCAAAAGATGGACTTTATATCTTAAAACCTTTGACTGTATAAATATTCCCTTTTATTGTCAAACTTTCTTATTACGGGTTTCAACCGGCTACAGTAAAATGGTTCTTCAGCTACCTAAGCGTGCGTACGCAATCAGTTATCGTCTACAAAAATGCTGGTTCGCACCTGATTTCAAGCCCCCACCCAGTGACAAGAGGAGTTCCTCAGGGATCTATACTGGATCCGAAGCTGTTTATTCTCTATACTGCGGACATCTGTACAAAGACTGAATTCAGCGAATACCATTTATGTGCAGATGACATACAGGTGTACATGTCATTTGATTCCATCGAAACAGACAGAGCTATAAATAGAGTTAACCAAGATTTACAGAACATTGCACGTGAGGCAGAATCAAATACACTGGATCTAAACCCAAGTTAGTCGAAGTACATGGTGCTTGGATCAAGGAGTCAAATAGACAACATCGCTAGGAGAAATCCCAGTATAAGTATCTTTATATATTTACATATTTTTATTCTTATTGTATGATCCGTCAAATAAAGCATGGTTTGAGAAATGCATAGGCTATTGTTGTATGCAAAGAAAACTTAAGTCTGATCCTTAGAATGAAATGAAATACTTTAAATAACTTTTAGAAGATACTGTAATAACTTAATCAAAAACCTTAAAAGAAAGTACAATACTGAAAAGTTGGTTAAATCCGCAAAAAAAGTAAAGCACTTTGGAATAGTATAAACAATATAACCTATTATAAACTGATAAAATTCCAAATATTCAATTACTTAACCTCCAACCTTCACCTATAGAATCAGTTAACCTCGTCAACACTTACTTTGCTAATATTGATAAAGATCTTGCAGAAAACATAATAATTCAGAACACTCAACAGGAAAATTAAGAAAAAGGTAAACAAAATCTGCCTCACAATCATACTTCATCATTAATGTTATTCAGAGGCGTCTTTACCTATGGTGCTGGGTGTGCGGCGCACAGGGGCTCTGGGTCTAAGGGGGCGCTGAGCGCCCTCTGATACGACACCTCCAAAGATGCGTCGCTCGCGGCGCCGGCGCTCTCAAAGACCCTGCGCCCGTGTTATGGCCGACGCCGCGCGCTCGGTAGCAAAGCAAGGCTACTCCTTTTCCTACTCTATTTAAATTTACACAATTACTTTTGGTTCAACGTGAAAACAGCCTTAAAACAGATAATTAAAGATTAAATTGGCGTAATGTCGCATCGCTACCAAAGGCGCGTGTCGGCATCGGCACCTGTTTGTTTTAATTCGTTTGACAACACGCCGACAATCATTGCTAACTCGGCTGTATTAGGATGATATAAAGTTCAAATTCAAATTCCCAGGGACTTGCGGCGGTCATTTTCAAAGGCTTGTGTACAGGTGCCGCAATTTTTGTTTTACCGCTACACCGTAGTTTTGCGAAATAAACTTTGATGTAATTGGATTAAGTATCATCTTTCCCTAAACATGTAAATATGAAGTAAATCGGCTTTTCTTTTGATAAAAATTATATAAAAGGTAAGATTTGGTTATTTGTTTGCACATGCTTCGAGGTCATCAAAAATTGCTAGCGAAATTCATGAAAAAAAAAACAAAACATCGAGTGATAGATAGTAATATCGAAGTTAAATACTCGTACCTATACGACCTAGGATTTTTCACTGCAGTGCGGAACAAACAAGGTAAGTTAAAGTGCTTTAATATGTACTACTAGTATACTTAGGTATTTATTTAGGTCTTACTTGTACCTAACCTTTGAACAACGAACTACTTTTTTATTTTATTTATTTATTCCGTTTGATTGCCTAAAGTAGGTACCGCGATGTTGATTGATGTATCATATCCATACTTATATTATTAATGCAAAAGTAACTCTGTCTGTCTTTCTGTCTGTCTGTCTGTCCGTCTGTCTGTCTGTCTATGTGTTACGCTTTCACGGCTCAACCGCTGAACCGATTTGGATGAATTTTGGTATGGAGATAGGATAGCTTGAGTCCTGGGGAAGGACATAGGCTACTTTTTATCCCGAAAAAGTGCACAGATCCAGGGGGAACCGCGATATACGAATTCCTCGCGGACGAAGTCGCGGGTAGAAGCTAGTAATAAATAATACTTAGTCCAAGTTGCAACTATTACTCTGGGCCTATATTAATTTACATTGTTAGTTCTTTAAGGTGCCTATCCTTAGTTTTTTATTTATTTTAGATGTCTGATGGCGATTGAAAAAATAAACTTTCTGGTGCACAGAGTCGAAAAAGAAAGCTGGAGAAGGAAGTGTCTCTGAAAAAAAAAATACGAGTTCTATTAAAAAGTTTCTGCAGAGACATATGAAAACCAAGATAATTCTACAGCAGAACTCGTCACTTCTACATCACCGCCGCCGCCTCTGCTGTCTTTGTCGTCGGTAGTAGAAGAAGACGAAGGACCTTCTAGTGCCGAGGCGTCCCCGGAGAATATACTTCGAGAAGATATAATGAATGATCTCGCGTTATGGCCACAGGTGTTATCCGATAAACAGAGAATATTTTTGATGCAGCGTGGGCCAGTACAGGTAAAAGTGGGTTCATATCCTTCGAATAGTTCGAAAAGATCTCTTTCAAATGCTTATTTATACTAAAAAGAGGTTAAATAATGAAACTGTTTTAAGAAACTGGCTGGTTTACTCTAAGTCAACTGATTCTGTTTTTTGTTTTTATTGTAAACTTTTTCATGCTGATGCGACACCGACTCCTTTTAATGGTGAAATAGGTTACAAAGATTGGCAGCATTTGTCTACTGCTATAGAACTTCACGAAAAGAGCTTAGGGCACCTATCATGTCTTAAGGACAAATTACATTAAAAACTGTTATTTTAAAAGAAAAGTGGGTAGATTTCTTGCACCAAAATGAAATTGATCGGGAAAAACAACGTTGGGTTGGAGTACTCGAACGAATAATAAACATAATTCATTATTTAGCGAGGCAATGTCTGGCTTTTCGGGGAAGATCTCAAAAAATTTACGATTCTGATAATGGATTTTTTTTGAAGCTGGTTGAATATACCTCTACCTTTGATAATGTGCTTGCGGAACACATTGCCCTTATTCAAAAATCTGAATCACGCCTAACTCATTATCTTGGCCATAATATTCAGAATGAAGGAGAAAGAATAAAAAAAGCTATTGTTTTGGAATTGACACAATCTAAATATTTATCCATTATTTTAGATTGCACTCCAGATATTGCACACGAAGAACAAATATCGGTTGTCGTACGGTACGTTTTTTTAAATGCAAGCAACAACAAGGCTGAAGTAAAAGAACATTTTCTGGGTTTTTTTCCTATAACAGACACTACCGGCCTGGGCTTAACTCAATATTTTTGTTAGATTGTTTAATCTCAAACGAAATTGACATACAAGGAATGCGTGGTCAATGTTATGATAATGGTGCAAACATGAAAGGGAAAAATATAGGTCTACAAAAACGAATTTTAGATTTAAGCCCGCGCGCATTTTATGTACCTTGAATGACGCTGCTAAAAGTTCATTAGAAAGTGACAATTTCTTTTCAGTTGTGCATGAAATTTATGTTTTTTTTTCTGCGTCAACAGCAAGTTGGCAAATACTTGCTAAAGAAGTGCCAACTTTAAGTCAAAAACCACTCTCAAATACTCGATGGGAGAGCAGGGTTGAAGCAGTAAAAGCTCTACGTTTTGAACTGGGAAAAGTGTATGATGCCTTGTTTACTATATATTCCGATAGGAGCAAAGATGCAGAGTCAAGAAATATGGCAAATTCATTACTGGAAAAAATGAAGTCTTTAAATTCATCTGCTCTCTGCTTACTTAGTTTGAAATGTTAAGCAAGATAAATATAGTGAGCAAGGCCCTTCAAAA
This sequence comes from Apoda limacodes, assembly GCA_946406115.1. Classification (NCBI taxonomy): domain Eukaryota; kingdom Metazoa; phylum Arthropoda; class Insecta; order Lepidoptera; family Limacodidae; genus Apoda; species Apoda limacodes. Next base: position 1,594,324 of record OX291542.1, on the reverse strand, counting down.
GTCAGACGTTGTATTTTCAGAAGCGGTGAAAAATATTGATAATGCAAAAATAAGTTTGTCTGAATTCCGTAATGAGTCCACTTTTGAGAAGCTCCTGAACAAGGCGAAAACTGTAGCGGAAGAAGTCGAAGCAATAGTAGAATTTCCCACACCTGCACGCCCTCGCGCTAGTAAAAGCTTTTTTAATTATGAGGCGGATGATGAACCGATAACAGACGCGAAAACACATTTTAAAGTAAATTTTTACTACTATTTGTAGACACCGCAATTACTATGTTCGACGAACGGTTCGAACTTTTGCATGAAAATAATGTAATTTTTTCATTACTTCAAAAATTGAAACACTGGAAAGATTTGGACTCTGAAACAAAAAAAAACACATTGCTCTAATTTAGAAAATAAACTTTGCTTTACTGGCTCTTTAGATGTGGAACAGTTCGAGCTCTATAATGCAATCGAATTATTACCGATGTTTATTGATGATTCCACTACGCCGTTGGATATTTTAAATTGCTTGTTTACAAATAAATTATTTTCAGTGTTTCCAAATCTGTCCACAGCACTGAGGATATACCTGACACTTCCAGTCACGGTCGCATATAGCGAAAGGTCATCAATATTGAGGTAAATACTAATCAACGTTTTTCTTTTTTTTTCTTTTTGATTATTAAAATATTAAAGGTAATTCTGCTCCTTGGTTCAGAAAACTTCATTGTAATTTAATTTAAATGCAACAACCCCGTGTAGGATATATTTTTTTTAAAGGCACCGCTTCAAGGGTGGGAGAAATGGTGATGTCATCTATCGTCAACTGTCCTGTACTACCTTTTACCAAACTTTATCCTAAACAACCTGCAAAAGAAAAAACTTCTTCACCTAACGTCCACGCGCATTTGACACGGATCATGATGAAATAGATAATATAGTTTCGACCTTAAAGTCAAAAAGCGCACCTTGTTGGGACAATATATTTACTAATTTCTTAAACATGCAAAACCAATATTAATCCTATTTATTTGTTACTTGATAAATATTTGCTTTACCCAGGGTTAGTGACGCCATCTATCGTCAGCTGTCCTGTACTACCTTTTACCAAATCTTATCCTTAACAACCTGCAAAAGACAAAAAACTTCTTCACCGAACGTCCGCGCGCAAGAGGGATGCCGAATCGTTTTTCCGCGAATAAATGTGATTATATACAAAACCGCGAGTTTATGAGTAAAGTGTGACCTGCAAAGTTATTAAGACAGTCTAGTGAAGTATTTAGAAAAACCAAACAGGTGAAAAAGTCCACCAGTAACAGCCGGACACAAGCACGATCACCGGCCAACCAGGTTGGTCCCCTTTTTATTTCCCGTTCCCTTGTTTTCATACAGTCCACAATCTTTACATATCAAGGGGATTTTTCCTGATATTCTTAAAAAAGCTATTGTAACTCCTGTCTACAAGACTGGCGACATAGATAATCTTAATAACTACATACCAGATTCAGTATTGTTATTGATTACAAAGATATTGGAAAAAGTTATTAATGATAGACAACAATTACTACTACCATTACTACCACTATTATCCTACTTAAATAAATATAATATCATCTCTAAACAACAATATGGTTTTAGAAAAGGAGTTTCTACCGAAGATGCTGCCACAGATTTATGTTACCTTATTGTTGGTCATGTAAAGAAGGGACGAAAATGCCTGACGGTACATTTAGACCTTAAGAAGGCATTTGATACAGTCTCTGTACCTATCCTGGTTCACAAACTAGAAAACATCGGTATAAGGGTAACCCCACTTACACTGCTAACTGACTACCTGTACAAACGAAAACAAAGGGTTAGGATTGGGGAGGTTGTCAGTAAGGATGTGATTATTAATAATGGTATCCCACAGGGAAGCGTATTAGGACCTACTTTATTGTTGACGTACATAATTTACCTGTGTCAACTAGACATAAAAGACGGTCATATCTATTCTTACGCAATTGACACCATCATCGCTTACCGGTACATCTTGGAATGATGTTAAAAACAAAACTGAAAATGGACTTCAAAGAATATCCAAATGGCTTAAACAAAATCTTTTGACACTTAATGTTGCCAAAACAAATATTAATGACCCGCTCTGTGATTGTTCATTTATTACAAAAGCAGAAACAACTAAATATTTAGGTGTAATTATTGACCAAAGTCTGTCATGGTATGCACACCTGAAACTGCTAAAAACTAGAACTAGAAAACTAATATACATATTTAAACTTTTGAGACATGTAGCTCCACACGACTTGCTTAATCAAATATAATTTGCATTGGCACAATCTGTTTTTCTTATTCTTTACATGTATGGGAAGGAACTACTAAAACAAAATTTCTAGATCTCCAGAGAGCAAAAAGATTATTACTCAAAGTAATGTAGTTTAAACCATACAGATATTCAACAATCTACTCAAATACCAATATTATTTCAGTCAGAAAACTAATTATTCTAAATTTGGTTCTAAATCGCCATAAAACACTTGAATATGACCCTAAAATGTTTTACATGTAACGGTTTAGTTTGGGATTGGAACCCAAGCCTCGGCTAGCTATCACTTAGTCAGCATGACTCAACCCCTTCCGTCGGCCGTCAAATTTGAATATAGGAATGAGATAATAGTGGGTTCGATTCTCGCCTATATTCAAGTTGCTAGTATTTTGGAACAGACACTTTAAAAAAATATTCATTAGGTACAATCATATTTATTAAATTTTTTCCTAATAACAAATTTATCTAAAATATAATTCTATTATAAGACCTAGATTAACTTAACACTTTACAATGGTTTATTACCTTTTTTTTCTACCCGCTACCTAATGGCACTGTATATTGCAGATTTAGGTCAGCCTAGGATATACTGATATCACGTCATGACGAATCGGAGGAATGCCACCTAAACAACGTAGATGTCCGAGCCGAGCTGATCAGGGTTGCGCCTGGAACTCGGGGTCGCTATCCTTCACCACCATCTGATATTGCTTCGGTACGAAGTATGGGGTCACTGTCCGGTACAGATAACTGATCCTTCCAAGTTTGTTGACCTCTGATTTTTAATTTGGGCAGAGTGAGGCCCCTTTCTTCTATTTTTGTTTCTCCAACGACGATTTCAAAAATACTGCGCTAGCGCTGAGCCTGCGATGATTTTTATAGAAGGGCTCGCTTCAATGAGTGTGTCAGTCACTGCTTCCGCTATGTGACGCGTATTTGGTTGACCAATCAATGGCCGCTTGCAATTTCGAGTTCGCCGATTGGTCAAGCCGTTCTTCAAAATTTCTGGGAATGTCAAAATTTCGCTTGTGGAGAAATTGATTGGTACACACGTCTTAGTATCATTCACTCCGCCGCTTTTGTTCTAGAAGTTTCCCGTACATTCAATTGTGATGTAACTTCCGGCCGTAAACTTCGTCTATGTACATGTATGTACATGTACGAAAGCGAGCAGTGTCGTTGAATGTAATAACATTACACTAGAGGAAATGATATTGTTAGAATTAAGCAAAAAGTAAATACAGCTTTTGAAACAAGATAGTATACTGCGCAGTCAAAATTTTTGTATTATAAAATAAAAAATCTATAAAACTCTCAACATATATCTAATGATTTTTTGCATCTGCAAAGTAACTCTAATGAAGTGGGTACTATTGTTAAACTATGACGAGAACGAGGCTTTATTTAAATTAATTAATTTGTGTTCACTGCTAAAATAAAATAATATTGCATATCTAAAATGAAACTAATTTCACACTCACCCTCCGAACACGAAGACTCACACTCACACACTCACCATTACATATGCACACATATTTTAATTCACATATTTAAAACCTTTTAATATTTGTAAACAGCTATGCTTAACTAAGTAAAATTACTTAATTTACAATATCTTAGTAATGTAAAGTATAATATATGGAAGAGCGAAATATCCTAGCACAGGTATTTTATACTTAATAGGGGGTTTCAAATACTGTTAAATCTATGTTACTTAAAGACGATGAAATAAGGATTTTGTTGTTGTTATTGTTGTTGTATTGTCCCAGAGATTTTTTCACTACTCTAAGCAGAATCAGAATAGGCCACTGCAGATTACCATTTCATTTGGCTCGATAAGATATAATAATAATGCTAATTGTATATACTCCAACCAGGATACTTGCGACCTTCATCATCTATTTTTTGTGTTCCGCAATTTCATTACGATTGTTATTTTTAAAAGTTTGTCAAGGTTTATTAAAAAACAGAATTATTCCTTATGATGTTAAAATTGTAAAAATTCCGTATCATATATCCTGCAATTTTTGTTTTTTTTTTAAATACAATTGGCAGAATTTGAATTATTGTATAATAGATTATTAATTTAATACTTTTTTTTTCTCTCTTCTTCTTAGTTCAATTTTTATTTGTGTATTGTAAAGTTGTTTTCTAGTAGTTATTTATGTAAGTCGTAACGTCATGTTCGGTTTTCTATGTGGTCTCAATTTTGATTGCTGTTGTGATGTAATGTATCTTCGTATATTCTTGTTTTTTTTTCTATATTTTGTTACATAACTATGTATAGGGTGATGGCTCATAGCCAATACCTAAATTAATAGAAAAAAAAAATGTAAACAAATAAACAAATCAAAACAACTTTGATCGGGATAAATTACATATCTCTTAAAATTTATGAATGGAAACCGATCATATGATGAGCTTAGAAATAATTATTGTTCCACCAGACACTGTTTGCGAAGGTTGCTTAAGCGTCGACCGAAAGTTAATTCTATTAGTTGAAGAGGATAGTAAATGGTTTTTTTCCCAAATTCTACACCCATTTGTAAGTTTAAAAGCCATCTACTTCGTTGTAACCATTGGTCAGAGTAGCTAAAAGGGGGCGCGAAGGAAAAACGTCGCGAAAAAATTTTGTTTCCCTCAGCGCCCCCTTTTGTAGTTGTACACCCCAACCTAACCGTCACCTGTGGCGAAGGCGGTTTGGAACATATACCTACATCATGTAAAGGCCTGCGATGTAGGACTCCACATACGTTTAAAAACACATTTTTAACAGAATGCAGATTTCCTCACAATGTTTACCAAATTTTGTGATCAAATACGAATTACAAAAAAGACTCATGCTGGGCTCGGAATGTCTGCAACTCCACTTTCACCACCGACTGACATTACCTACTTGTAATTAATTTACAGTTCTAATCATTTTGAAACCTTTTGAAATTAGCCTTGTGTAAATAAATACAAAATTCTAGAGGTATTTTTTCTCATTTATTTTATCCTTCCTGTATTTCGGAATGTAACAATTATAATTAAACTGTGTAATGAGACAAGTGTGTAGAACCTGTTATGGAGTGCCAAATCACTATCAAAATGACTGTATGGACATGGACAAAAGAAAGATTAATAAGGACTCCAACTGTATCCATAACAGTCGACTAAGTACTGGATAATTTTAGGCAATTTTTATGATGGCGTATAGTTTGTTGAGTATTTGCATTGATCTGGGTGAAAGTGGGTATTTTAGCCGGTAACACATACCCAGAAAGGTGTTTATCAAGTTGTTAGTGCTTCCTTTTTCTAATTCATTAGTCAAAAATTTCAGGAGTAAAACTGCTGATTGAAATCATGCCACTATTCATGCGTTGGCAAAAGTGATGTGATCAGCACTGATCCATAAACAGCCAATTAATTAAACAACAAACTTGTTTAAGTTTAAGTAATACAATGATTTTTTGGGTTAATAGTTCTATACAGACTTTTTCATTTCATCATATCTCTAATAATGTTACTCTCAGTATTGCAGCTATTGTTTAAGACTGATCGACTAAAGTGAAAGAAAGTCAAAAAATATCTAATTAAAGAATGTGCTGCACTCATATCTTATTTCTTTTTGTGATTTTCTAATTTTTGCACTTGTCACTTATACATGGTGGCTTTGTGTGTAAGCTGATGGCCAGCTACAGCAACAAGCCTAGTTTCCTCCAGATGCTCAACCAGTGACCAACATTGCTGCAAGCTAGTTTGTCATTTACCTGTGAGCTATTATGTCCCCTTATCCATCAAGAAGTACCCTTGTTAGTGCACAATATTACCTGTATTGCTTAGTTATATTCAATTAGTAGTCCTGAGTTAATTGTGTTACCATCAAGAGCTGTGAGTATAAAGGAGCTACCTGAGAAAATTCTGATATCATTATCTGTAATATTCTTACTTGCCACATCCTTTGCAGCTTAGATCTTAGTAACAGAGAATTCTAAAGAAAATTAGTTTATATGATAGTTAGAAAGTCCTCCTTAAAGGTACTTTAGTGTTTGAGTCTGTGTTTATAGGTAAGACTAAATTGTAATGGTAAGACTAAATTGTGATAAGATTTACCATGTGTTCCTATAATCTTAAACAATTTGGCATTAAGTTTGATTAATAAACTAATCTGTTCCAGGGACCTATCAATCAAGTACCGATGTTTTGTTGGGAGTGTGCTGCTGTGTTGCACAAATTTACTAAATTTAAAAAACAAGCAAAAGTGGCACATGAAAATCTGGTTAAATATTTGGTAAGCATTTAAATGTTTAATCCAGATAACAACAATTTGTTGCTTAATCGTCCTTTGTCCAAATGCCCCAATTAGCAGTTTTTACACATAATGTATTTTTCTTAAAAAACTTTGTTTTCCATCACTCCAATGCCTTAATAAGGATTAAAGACATTTATTCTTATATAAGACATACATCACTTCCATGGGAACATGGTTAGTAATATTTACATCAGTTATTTCGTTGGCGTAATTAGACAAAATTTAAATAACATTAGACTTAATAAGTAAAACAATATTTATAATTTTGAAATAATATAATAGACAAAAAGTGAATAATAATATGAATTAGCTGGCTTAACTTATTTCCCACTGTTTTCCCACTTGAGGTCCCTCTGGATGATCGGTTGGTTGGTCAGACAGCCAGTCAGTTTCTTTTATTTGTATATAGTTGAGATAATCACTGGCACAAGTCGATGCATTCGTCGCGCGTATCTACAGTGCAACTAAACCGGTGTAAGTCACTTCTGTCGCTTAATTTCACAAGCATTTTGAAATGTCAATTGTAGTTTTGATGTTCAACCACCGGAATGGAAAAGTTTGTTAGACTACTCAAAGCTACCTTTTTACTTTCTTTTTAAATACTTATTAGATATTGTAGCTACTTACTTTGTTATACAGTCCATGTACGTAATTCTATCACTTACCTTATAGCGCTGTTGGTCGAGTAGTAGACTAGTAACCTAGGCATCGGTCTGTGTTTATGTCGTCCATGGAGGAGTCTACTCTAAGGGAAGGAAACTTACTTAAAAATATTAGGAATCTGCTTAAAAATAGACAAGACTGGTAATTAAAACTGAATGCATCGCAGTGGCGGTTCAGGAACTGGTACTAATGATGCTCCATCTAGCTATCCAGATCCAGAGGCTGGTCAAATCATACTGGTAATCTACTGATTTGCACTATGAATTTACTAAACTTGCTTCAATACCACGACGTTGGTATTTCCGATCGAATGCGGTATTTAATTAGTATGCGGACAGTACTGACTTTTAAAAAATTCTTCTTAAAACTCCAAAGCGATCAAACACACTACAGAACGCTATATACGAGTGTCCCTTCCAACCTGCGGCAAAGACTGAACTGAACTATTTGCACGGCACCGTGCGTTCCAGCGAACCAAGGTCAATGTCAAACCAAGTGATTGTCGATGCGTCATTGCTTATCTTTACCAAACATACCTAATATGTATAATTGAGTGGCAATAAATATAATCCAATAACCATCATACATATATATATACATCTAAGGATGTCGAAAGATATTATAGTACATATTTTACTTATAGTTTATGACATGGTACCTACTATCGCTTAGTGAGAGGCCTGACTAAATTACACAGAAACTAAGCCGAACTAAGAAAGCTTTATTAATAGGTAAATTAAGACATTTTTTATTAAATACTAAGTTATGCCCACGGCTCCGTCTGCGTCCGATGAATAGATACTACCTATTCTTTTTTCATTGTTTAAATATTTGTTTTAAGATAAATTTATATCACGATACTGTACGATATTACGATCAATACTACTACAAAACAATACTACTATTCTAATATATCAATTGTACTTACCTATTTATCAACACCTTTACCTTTCGACATCTTTAGATAGGGAGAAATGGTTCTTTTTATTGCCATTTAAGCATCCATATGCAAGGCACAATCTTGGATTCCATTTTATTTCTATCATTTTAGTATAGTATTTTTTTAAACGAAGGAATGAAATAGATAGAATACGCGAGTGAGTACGCACGGGTGGCGATGACAGACGACACGTGCACCTCCAGTGGTTTATAGCAGTCTTGTGATTTTGTGCTGAGTCCTGCGGGTCATGGCTGCGTCGAAAAATATTATAGGTACCTACCTACCTACTATCGCCGAGTGAGTAGCCTGACTAAACTACACAAAAAATAAGCCGCCCTAAGAAAGCTTTTTTAATAGGTAAATTCTTAGAAAGCTTCCTTTAGCTGGCTTAGGTTTTGTATATGTTTTGCATATATGTTGATGTTTTCTATATACTTCAAAATTAGGCTTGTATATTCAGCTACTATTCGGTATTCGGCCTATTTGGCGTCTTTTATCCCTTTCTGCCGCATACTTCAGATTTTTTGTTGTAGTAGGATGATTGGCAAAATAAAAAGATTGTTTTTTTTCTACATAATAATCTATTTTCTTGTAATCAATAAAATAATCATGCATTATCAACTTCCGTACTATAGGTGAGTTCTTTTTAGAGGCCATAATTTTGCACAAATTAACTTTTAAAAAAAGAAAATGGTTGTATTTACTATGAGCACCAAACTAAACATTTCAAAACACGCAGCGCGGCGTGGTAGCGATATGATGTACATGCGGGCGGGTGGCGCGGTGTGGAAGAGAGAGATTACGCGCTGGCCGAATACTTTTGCCGAATATTCGGCTATCGGGTATTTTGCTTAGTTCGTTAAGTAGACCAAGAACTGAGTAGGTCCTAGAACCTTTCATATAATCTAGATAATATCTCTAAGTTGTAGTTAGCTGTTTTCAGCGGAAACTATATATAACGTTCTAAAAATAGCTTTCGACTAGATCCATATTTCCAACATTTCGATTTTAGAAATTCGCTTTCTAGGTAGATAATGTCATGTTAGACATCAACAATATGCATTGCTATGCAGATGACAGTACTGGAGACGCTTATTACACAGGCCGTGCTATCATCCCTCGTTCCGTTGTGGAGGAAAAGCGTGGAAAACTTGTGTCTCAAATCGAGACCACTCTGTGTGGCTCTAAAATGTTACTTTAGTAGGTTTTACTCAAGAGTTATTAAAGTAAATAAGCATCAAATTAACAAAGTCGAAGTCGTTTTTAAAAATTTTGCTATTAATTTTTGGGTATTATCGCGTTCTCTTGGAAGTAGGCACTATGCTTGTCCATTTCTTGTGTGCACGATTCAGTATTTATTCATCTCACTTCTCCAGTCTTGTCTTGGCACACCCTTTATATCTTATTGTACTGACGGGAACAGTAATGCAAGTTATTTCATTAAAGCAGGTCTGGTATGTATCGTATGAATAACAATAGATTATTTGATTTCTTTTTCAGCTTCGAGAAACTGATCATCTTTCTTCTCTCTCTAATTTAAAACACAATAGTGGAAACGGGTCAAAATATGAAATAACATTATTTGATAGCAAAGAAATCAGAGACAAACATGAAAAACCTCATGAACTCATTAAAAATACTAACACAAAAAGCAAAAAAAGAAAATCTCAAAATGTCTATAGTGAAGTAATTGTTAGTGAAAATGTAACTAATTGTAACATTGAAACTAAAAACATAGTTAACAATGTAACTAAAACTAGAAACAGAAACAATACAATTCAACCGCTTGCTTTTGTGAAGATTGAAGAAGATGAAACTGATGATGTTTTTGTGGGTGACACTGAAGGAAATTTTGGTTATGAAAAGTTTGATATTGACGGTGAATTAAAGCAACTTGTTAATAGCAGCAGTCTAAAGGTAAGATGTTATTTTTAACATTTTGTTAGGCAGTCCATAGTTATTTCTATGGCTTCATAATATATACCTAAAAATGCCAATGTTGAGCTGATCGGGTCGACATAGTTAGAAGAGTTAAATTACAATAAAAAAATATATAATCCAACCTTTATTCCCAAACATCATTCAGTTAAAATTTTGAATCATACATTGCCATTAATAATTGTTTACTTTTTACGTATGTATACGCTAGAATATATTAAAATTTTAATCAATCAGAAATCACAATTAGAAAAACTCTAGCTAAGTTTTAAATTAAATATACCTGCCTTGTTGGTGCCGAGTCGGTGGTGGCCGAGGGGTTTAAATTTCACTTAACGTCCCTAGTGGCGGAGGTTCGAACCCCAGGGTCGGCGTGTACCAATGAGTCTTTTCTTAATTTCTTAAGTACACTGATTCACATCACTGGCTTTTCGGTGAAGGAAAAAATCGTGAGGAAACCTGCAAACGATGTATGTAAAGTCCACAATCCGCACTGGGCCCGCGTGTGGACTATGACCCAAATCACCCTCGCTTATGAGGGTAGGCCGTAGGCCCCAACAGTGGGGACGTATGAAGGCTGGCAAGAGATACCTGCCTTAGGGGGCTTATTGAACTCTGAAATCAATAAGTTAACTAGATAAATACAAAATAACACTTATAATATTGCACATATTAAGTATTACAATTACAACACATAAGTATAAAGTAATTATTGGCTTTTAATGTTTCGTTTTAGTTAGAACCAAAACTGGAGACATACGCATATAACGTTCCAGTGATAGTGAATGAATCAGAGAAATTGGAGAAAAAAAACAACATATATATCGAGTTTAACGATTCTGATGATGAGCCCCTCAATGTGAAGAAGTCAAAAGTAGCAGACCTTGAATATAAACCAAGAGGGAAAAGAAAAAAGAAGAATAAATATGGTGAGAACTAATTTTAATGAAGCCGTATTATTATAGTACAGTCAAATTAGAAACATTATTATGCTGAAAAAACATTAATTGGTAGAGTTTTGAATTTTAGTGTGTATGTTCATTAAGACCTCTCGTGGAACATACTAAAAGTCCCCATCGATAGCTGTTGCGCTCGCGCCGCCATCTTGGAAAAGAACCGGCCAAGTGCGAGTTGGACTCGCGCACCGAGGGTTCCGTACCTACCACCGTTTATGTAAACTACAAACACAAACAAAAATATTTTTATATTTGAGTTGATGGAATGAAAACTAAATTGCGGTTTACGATTTATGACGTATTAAAAATAAACAACTTACTAGTTCTCGTTCAAAGTACCCTTTTTTAGTTTTTTTTTTTATATCTCGGCAATTATTATTGTTATGAAAAAACAGTTGTATGTAGCTTATTAAATTTTCTTTACAAAAGCTTACAAACATATTTTTGTATCTCTAATTTTTTAGCTATAATCAGACGATAAAGATCAAAATTATTTATATTTTTGTTGTTGAATTTGCTTTTTTGTTTGTGTATACTCTCAAATCGTAGAAATATATTTTGTAATACTTATAAGTAAACTACTACAAAGAGAGAGGAAGAAAGAGAAAGCGTATCGGATCACTAAGTTAAATTTAAGTGGAAATTCCACGCCAATAACCGAATTGCAAAAGCTAGTTACTAAAAAATACGGGAACGCCGCCATATTGTAAAAATTGTATACTCTTTCGTTTTGGTGACTATATATCGACAACTATTGCTGATACGAAAAAAACAGTTTGGAAAAATATATAGTTTACTAAATTTCCCTTACAAGTCTTTTTTAATATTTTATCTATTATACAACGGTAAATATAGAATAAGATCTTTTATAGCTTACACTTAATTACAAATTAATTGAAAATTGTGATAGTAAGTATTTCTCACATATTTGGAATTTCATCTACTCTTACCAATTAAAGCCGTTGAATACCACTCTTACTAGGAATCGCATCCTCAAAAGTATTATTAGTACAGTTAAATTAGATAATTTTCAGGCTAAAAAACTAAAAACATAATATTATTGTGTCTCTAGTATTTAGTTGTTATAACGACGTTAAAGAGGTTTTTATTTTTATGCTACCGATATACCGTTTGTTTTTCCAAAATTGTTCAAATTTGAACGGGGGAACGGTTTGACGGTGAAACTACCAAGAAGGGGAAAGAGAGAGATATGAGAAGTAGAGAAAAAGGGGGAGGGAAGAGGTAAATGCATTATGTGACGAGATGTGTATGACTAGGTCGGAACGTGTTTTGGGTCCGCTTGGTGGGTATTAGAGCCACCAAATAGCCGCGACCAATATCAGTATCAATACCGAATAGCTATGACCAGCTAATCACTATCGCGTAGGTATGCCTCACTTTCCATAAAAACTTAGGCAACCAATTCCGATTTACATGACTATGTATGTAAGGTTAGCAAGCCACCAGTGAAGAGCGATCACCGGTGCCCGAGGGCACTGAGTTACTAATAAGAGGGCGTAGCACCGCACGACGACAACGTAACAATTATTCCTCTGCCGAGGACAGACCCTATTATAACTCCTTCTACAAAAGTGTCAAGGAGGCTACAGATGTAGTAGGTATGTCAAAGCAGTCACGAAAGCTTCTAGGCTTACTGGAGCTATGAAACTATTCAAGTCGATACCCTGAGCACCATGCGTCCCTTCAAATGTCAAAAATAAATCATTCCCTGGGTTTGACGACGACTAAAAGGCAAACTGCTTATAAAAATCTTAGAGTTGTAATGCTTAGCACTTAACCAACAGACGACAACCTTGGCCGCGAGGTAGACAGTGAGGAAAGGAAATGCAGATGCATTCTCACTACCTCCTGTCGTTATAGACGAAGTTCTGCAGGCTATCAAAATTAAGATCACCCCTGATTAAAATTGATATCAACAAGCGTTTTTAACGGGTTGATGTGAAACTACATTTTTTCTGCGGCGTAGTTAGAGTAAAAACGTCCATAGCCCTTGTCATAAAGATTAAGTAGTTTACCAAACGCTTTGGTATTTTTATTTACTACCATGGAGCACATCTCTACCTACAGGAAGGCCAATTTTTGACGTAGCAAAAGCATTCAATAAAGACTGACACAACGCTTTTTAAGCTGTTAGATTTATAAGCTATTCCACTATACACTGAGATCGCTCTAAACTGGTTTAGAGTGCGAGTGACTGGTGGGTGATATATTCCATGACCACATCAATATTAGAGATCTAATGAGATCTAGTTGTGGTAAGCTGATACTTTTAAGAGCTTTGTCCCAGCTTTGTGTGTCTTTGTCCCAGTTTATCACGGTCTTTGTCGCAGTGGCTTCGTAGGCCTGGGGCTCATAAGACATAATAACTGAACGTTTGTTAGCGAAAAGTTCATCCAGCCCTTCTAGGGAGCGTAAAGTAGCTAGCTATACCTAGCTAGCTAGCCTAGCTATATTCTGTAGAAACGCTATTTCGAGTATGTTCAGCCTATGGTTATCATTAACGTAAAAACTTAAAATTAAGTTTTGTTTATCAGTGTGTCAGTGTGAAGTGGTCTATCTTTATCGAAATCAGACGCGGTGATGATCGGTTGATGGCTGGTCAGTCTACGCTATTGGCTATTCTTACCCACCAAGCGGACCCGAAAAACGTCCCGCCCTGCTATAAACATCATGTCCCATAATGCATCTTAAAGAAAACACGACCAGTTCTTCTAATGATTTAATACAGAACTGAGTCACCTAAAGATATTTATATCTACCTATATTACAACTCTCCCCTTTAGCTAAAACTATTTCTTTAATTAACATTAAGTACCTTACAATCTAATATAAGTAATAACTTATTGGAAATTCAAAAAAAAGTTAGTACATTCATACAATGGTTGAAGTTGATTGAGTAAATTAAACTATAATAAGATAATAAAAAAACACATACTTTATAGTTGGGATTATTATTAATTCTACATAGTCGTACTGGACGGGACGGGGTCGGTTCCACAGGCGACTGGGTTGACGTAACGGCTATTTCAGGGAGTGCGCCTATAAAAGAACTCAACGTATCAGAACCCTCCGTCAATACCGGCTTTGCTACCGTCTGTGATGGATTAATCTCCTCTACCTAATATCTCATCCGATGGACACCCCGGACTTATTTGTGGGATTGGGTCCTCTAGTGCCGGTAGTGGGATCTCCGACTGCTGAGAGGCACTGATTACAGACATCCATGACCTACGTCTCAACTGGTCAATATGACGATTATGTTCCCTCCCTAACGAGTCAAACACTCTGTAATTATTTTTACCTAAACTCTGTGAAACATTACCCGGTGCCCATTTCTGAGACTGATTATACTGACTTCACCATATTTCCTCTCCTGATTTAAAATACGCGTAGTGTTTTCCCCTGCATTGTTTACCTGACGCTTTTGAGCCTCCTCAACCCTATTCTTCAAATCTGGTTTGAAAATATCCAATTTGGTTCGTAATCTTTTACCTAACATTAATGAAGCTGGACTTTCTCCCGTCGTACTGTGTTTTAAAATGTATTTTAAAAAGATTCCACGTCTTTTTGTTCCCGAACGGCCTTTTTAATCGCCCTCTTAATAGTACGAACCGCATTTTCTGCCGTGCCATTTGAAGTTGGATGGTACGGTGCGGAAAATTTTTGTTTAATACCCAGTTCCGCAAGTTATGCACTTAATTCTCGAATCGAAAAAGGAGGACCATTGTCTGAGACTAACTGCTTCGAGAGCCCCCACCGAGCAAAAACCTCCCTTAGTCTTGCAATAGTGTGAGTCGCCGCGGTACTGGGTACTGGAAAAACTTCAATCCATTTGGTTCTCGCATCCACTATAACCAAATACAGCTTATTGTATATACGACCTAAAAAGTCGACGTGTATCCGTGACCAGGGACGGCTCGGCCACGGCCACGGGGTAGAGGGCTGGCGCGGCGGCGCATCGGCATCGGCGGCACATGAAATGATTTTTCACAGGCATGATTCCAATTCTAAGGAACACCTTTTTTAATAATTCATAGAGGGGGGGAAAGAGTAGTTCTACTGTTTTTAACGAATTTCGCGTAAAAAATAACCAGACCTAAAAATGATCTCAAGTCGGAAACATCTTTAGGCTGGCCCATATTAACAATAGCATCCAGTTTGTCAGGATCTGCACGTATACCGTCTTTTGATATAATATACCCCAAATATTTGACTTCCTCCATCATGAACTTACATTTACTCTTTTTCAGTTTCATGCCATGACTATGAAGTCTGTGCAAAACTTCCTGTAAGGTCTGAAGGTGGCTCTTGACGTCTGAAGAGCCAATAATAATATCATCTAAGAATATTTCTACCGTAGGTATATCATTAAAAAGATTTGACGTAATTCGTTGGAAAATACCCGGACTCGATGACAAACCGTATACTAGTAAAAGTAAAAGTACTAGTAAAAGTAGTAGTATATTAGATACTTAAATAATGTGTGGAAATTATAGTGAGATTTTGGGGATCCTCAAGCTCAATTTGGTTATAAGCCTGTGACAGGTCAATTTTTGAAAATATTTTTGCTTCGTTTACCGCGACCAAAACATCATCGATTTTTGGGAGAGGGAACCTATCGACCAGTAAAACCGGATTTAACGTAGTCTTAAAATCAGCGCAAATCCGTAACCATTTTACCATCTAAGATCAACGGTAAACTTACCGGCTTATAGCCAGTTAAACAAAGTTGGTGAATGTCCTCCTCCAGCCCGTCCGACATATTGTCTTCCGACGCCGTCGTCGCCTCTTCCTCCCGAGACGAATGAGGTTTAGCCTTGACGTGCATAACTCTTTTTGATTTCCCGTCGGCCAAATGCTTTCCCCGTCCGGAACAAACACGTCTCAAATGTCCAGTTTCCCTGCATTTACTGCACCTAAAGTTCCTGTTCCGGCGACCGGCATGTGTCGCGACGATGATCTTGCGCTCCGCATGCATAGCAGTACAATGAGTCATGATTGTTTTTACTATTTTCCCGCGCTCGGGTCGCTCCCGCTGTCCTGCGGCGGTCCCGCGTCCCCGGGCGTACCGCGTGCACGGCGCTCGCCCCGGCCACCGACGCCAACGCCGAGCCCGCCCCGGAGCCACACGCGCCCTGCTGCTGCACCGCCGCCGCGTCTCGCTCCGCCGCCTCCATCGCATAAGCCAACTTCGATGCCATTGCAAAATTTAAATTTTCTTCCGCAAACAATCGTTGACGGATGACGTCACTGACCAAGCCACACACCAACTGGTCCCGAAAATTATCTTCAAGCACCACACCAAATTCACAGTACTTACTTAGTTCCGATATGTACATTAACACATTTTCACCCTGATTCTGCCGTCTCTGACGAAAATAATATCGTTCCGCCATTACGGAACGCTTCGGTTGTAAATGTTCTGGAAGTACTGCCACTACCTCATTGTATTGTTTTTCCGCCGGTTTAGAAGGACTTATTAAATTGCTTAACAATTCGTAAGCCTCGTCACCTATTACTGCAATCAACGTAGGCAGCCACAGTTCTATTTTAATGCTGTTCACTTTAAAGTACATACAGTTTTTGTATACACAATTTTACCGTGTTAACAATTATTGCCGAGACAGAAGCAAAAAACTAAAAAAGGGTACCTTATTTCTTAGATGGCCGGCGCGAACGTAACAGGTATCGATGGGGACTTTTACTGTTTAATGTTGTTTATTATTAATGTTTTTTCACTTTCTAATTTGATTTGATTTGACTTGGACTATTAGTCTAAGAAGAAGAGTATTAATTATTAGAAAGTGGCAATGAAATCACTTGGTGAAGCAAAAACCAATCAATGCTGAAAAGTTGTGACCACCAGTTGGACTGACGACCTGGTTAGAGTCACAGGTAATCTGCAGATGCTGGTAGTTCAAAACTACGTGAAACAGTGTGAAAATATGCGAGTGGCCTACGTTCAGTAGTAGACGTCTACAGGCTGAGATGATGATAATAAATTAAATAAAACACAGTTGAAAATACATGTAATAGTTTGTTTAAAATTCGGATATAATTTTGCTTAACTTTCCCCAGCTATATACGTTTAGCTATAATTTCATTTTTTCACTTTTGGCGGAACAATGTTTACCATAACCCTCAGGCAGACTTTATGTTTTTGTGTGTTGGTATTTGTGCAAGAAAGTGTATAAGGCATAAATGGAAATGATTAAAAAGCAATTGTTATGGCAGTATGGCACTGGTTCTTTCTGTACGTGATTTGCACGGAATTCATAACAGTTATTTTCTCACCAACAGACGTAAAGGTGGATCGTAGGAAAAACCCAGGGCCAAAGAAAGAGAAGCCCTCCGGAGTCATAACCAACGCTCGAGTTACCAAAAAACTACAGCAACTTAATGTTGCTAGCGGACAGTTGGAAATGGTCGTGCTCAGTTGGGAAGAGGTCAGTTTCAAAAGGTTTCTTATCTCTTGTGGTGCACTATTAGTTATAAATAAATGAATATTTGCTTTGAGTAAACTCTAGGCAACCTACTTGCTTTTAAACTTTTCTGCTTAACACAGAGGCAAGATCGTCATAACATAAGATAATTTATTAATATCATAAAACACACACTGGTGCGCACAATGTCAATACTTCGACGTTTCGACACTATTAGGAAGGTTCTCGTCTGTGCACTAGTGCGCACATGGTCATTATTACGACGTTAAGACACTATTAGGAAGGTTCTCGTCTGTGCACTGTTGCGAACATGGTCATTATTACGACGTTTAGACACTATTAGGAAGGTTCTCGTCTGTGCACTAGTGCGCACATTGTCATTATTACGACGTTTAGACACTATTAGGAAGGTTCTCGTCTGTGCACTAGTGCGCACATTGTCATTATTACGACGTTTCGACACTATTAGGAAGGTTCTCGTCTGTGCACTGGTGCGCACATTGTCATTATTACGACGTTTCGACACTATTAGGAAGGTTCTCGTCTGTGCACTGGTGCGCAAATTGTCATTATTACGACGTTTCGACACTATTAGGAAGGTTGTCGTCTGTGCACTGGTGCGCACATTGTCATTATTACGACGTTCCGACACTATTAGGAAGGTTCTCGTCTGTGCACTGGTGCGCACATGGTCATTATTACGACGTTTAGACACTATTAGGAAGGTTCTCGTCTGTGCACTAGTGCGCACATGGTCATTATTACGACGTTTAGACACTATTAGGAAGGTTTTCGTCTGTGCACTAGTGCGCACATGGTCATTATTTTCGGGCACTGAATATAACCTAACCTAACCTCAATCGTCCGGTTCGTTGACTTTTATTTTATAATTGTTATGTTATTTGTAGGCTAGCAACGAATATTCTGCTTCTATTTAGAATTCGGCCTATACGGCTATTTTTATTCTTTTCTGCCGAATACCGAACATCTTGGTACTACTTGGCCGAATACCGATTACTTAAGATTTTTCGTTGTAGTAGGATAATTGGCAAAATAAAAAGATTTCATAATAATGTATTTTCTTGTAATCAATAAAATATAATAATCATGCATTATCCGTACTATAGGTAAGTTCTTTTTAAATTTTATTAAGAATCAAAGGGAGCACGCAAATGTTCGTTTTTTGAGTCAAAACATTCAGCGCGGCGTGGTAGCTAGCGATATGATGATCGAGAGGGCGGCGGCGCGGTGTGGGAGAGAGTGGTAACCAACAGACCATCGGTAAAATATATTCTTATTCCTTTGATAATGCTTAACCAAAAATGACTTAAACGTCTAGATACAGTGTCCGGAACAACATCAAACGGAGTATTGCGAGCCATTTTCCTATTAATGTGTGCGTAATTCAGCTAATACGACTATCATTTTTACACCTGTGTGCGTAATTTCGGTGTTACCAACATTAAAGTAATTACCCCAAATTGGGGAGTTCTTACTTTTATTCGGTACTACAATTTATTTTCACTTACGATGACCCCTGTGGTGACACATTATATTGAAATAGACGTAAAAACCTACAATGGTAAAATTTCGTTGGCCATGTAATACCTACATGTTAAAACCTTGAAGTAGGTTCCAAATATATTCTGTAGTGCTAAAATATAGGTAGATGCACAAAATAAAATCTGTCCTCCTCTACCATGACATCCGTGCGCGCCATGTTTGTTATTCATAGGTCCCGCCACGTGACAATAGTCGTATTTTGTTGACAAGATTTTTTTTAACATAGAAAGCTATCGCATCACAGAGCCATTTTTAATCGTTTTGTTTGTCAAATGGTAACTACCATTACTATTATTACCATTTGAAAAACAAAACGATTATGAATGGAAATAAAATAGCTGTTCACTATTTTTAAAGAAAATCCACTGTTCTACCTCCTAAGCATGTGCAGCCAATGCGTTAAACACGGACCGGACCGTAAGTGCCGCCATATTTAAGATAGAGCGCATTTATTTTTGGTCAACAGATAGATCGAATGCGCGCACAGAGAGCATAGAGCAGATTCAATGCGTAAATCCTACTAATATTATAAATGTGAAAATATGTCTGTATGGATGGATGTTTGTTACTCAATAACGCTTCAGCCACTGGACGGATCGGGATGAAACTTGGCACACCTATAGATTAGGTCCTGGAACAGCACATAGGCTACTTTATATCCCGAAAAATTCAAAAGATCCCGCGGGAATAACTGTAACCGAGCTTAATCGAACTATATCTTTAGCAAACTTCATCAGTATAATTAAGGAGTTCCACGCCGATAACCGAGTTAAGGGCGGGCGGAGCCGCTGACAAAATCTAGTATTAGAATAATTACTAAATTTCTTTTGCGAAAGCGATATTGCTGATATTGCTAGAGTGGCCGCACGGAACCGCTGGAATCGGATCACAATGCTATTGTTTATATGTGTACAATTTTCTAAATTAACATTTATTATAATTTTATTCCTGTCAGTGTTTTGTAAGTTACAGTGTCATTTAATTATCACCGGAACTATGACACCTATTCTAAAAAGCCCTCTTAAATTTTTAGTTTTTGCATTAATATTTTTATTATTAGTAAGGAAATCCACCATATATATATATCACTTATTCTGAGAAAATGTTAGGCTTTTGCCTAATTCGAGCGCTTTAAATGTCAGCATAGGCTTATATCAATAGGGCTCCATTGGGACCCTTTGGGTCAGGAAACGATTAGGGATTTTAATCAATAAATTATAGAGTATTTTAGTCTCTACTCTTGATTGACTCTTGTTAATTTACATAGGAAATGTAAAGATTATATATAATATGTTATTTAAAAATTTATCAATAAAATTAAAATATTTTAATATAGCATTTTATTAGATTTTTTAAAGAAAATTAAACAAAAATCACAAGTTCATTATATTTGTTTTTCCTTAAACCTTATAAGTCTATTATTCTAATTGAACAACATATTACTGGACGTCTCAGAATATAACACGAACAATGAAAATTACACTCGGTTTAACTAGTAGTGCTCGTACAAAGTAATTTTATTCATAGTCAACATTAAATGGTGATTGATGCTGTTGGCTGACTAGATATATAGGGGGCGCTGGCGCCGCGGTAGCGTCACATTACAATAAGACAGCCCTATAATTTTACACACCTTATTGCGCGTTTGCGTACACCGTCGCGCTAATAAAGTACCTAGTACTAGATAATTAAAGTTGAGATTTTATAAAGAGTCCAAAGTGTGACGTTACAGTTCGTAAAAAAACTATTTATGTATTTTAAGATACGGTAATTAATTTATTTCGTAGTTTATAAAATACATGATACTTCTTTTTCTATTGATATTTACATCTAACTGTAGTGTTTTATATAATTTAAACATTGCAGAAGTCCAAGGTAAAGGTTTACGTTCTATAGATACAATTTTTTACTGGGGTCATCAATACATAAATACTTTATCAACGTGAAATAATGTTATGTAAGGGCGTTAGGTGAAAAATATGTATTGTCGTTTCAGTGAAATAAAGAAACCTTCAGACTAGCCAACACAGACAGAACAACATTTGTTTTTTGTTTTGCTAATAATTATTTTGAAAACTTATGTAACTCAAATATAGCAAGCAGATTAGTGTAATAACTTGTAAAAAGTATTTTTTTTTTATCAACCCTTCTTTCCAATAGTTTCTACGCGATTTTATTGCACAAATGTCATTTTTATTACTTTACGCGGGAGCACAGTTCGCGTTGACGCACAGATTACGTATGATGTAGTGTTGACCGCAAGTACCTGAAAAGTCAGGTACTGGGATTGGCTCATTTCACACGGAATCTAGACGTATAAGCCATATTTGTGCTTAACCCTATTAATCTAAAACAACATTAAAATTAAATTAAGTTATATCCAATAAATAAGAAAATTCAACAATTAACTATGTAATCATAATAATTTTAACGTGTCATACTATTTTCACTACAAATCACATAATATGACCTCACAAAAAAGCTAAACTAGCTCTTTTATAAATATTATATTATTACCCGACTGCGCCAGAAGGAGGGTTATGTTTTTCGAGTGTATGTATATTTCTTTGGCACGCTTTGTAGCCTAAACGGTTTGATGGATTTTAGCTTGAGAGGTGTCGTTAGATATAGATCAGTGGTAAGGGTACATAAAATGCTTAAAAAATCAAAATGGCGGATTTTATGCTCTTTAACATGCGGGCTGAGAAGTTTTTTTTTAAAACCCTTGAGTTGAGTATCAAAATAAAGGGCTACAGAACGCGAGTTCTATAATATATTCCACTTATATTAAAATAATCAAACACGAGTTAAAAAAAATGGAAAAAAAAGCACTAAGAAGCTGTAATAAAAAATAAATAAAAAAGATCCGACTCCAAAAAGATTAAGAACTAAAGAGAAATTAAAACATAAAATATATTAAACAAAAAGCAAGCGGGAGCGGGGGGTTATTCAATGCAAGTTCACATTGTGTACAGATTGCTCACACCATAGTAGTTACCTTAAAATAAGTCCCGTCTGCTTATAGTAAAAAAATTAGTATGTTTTAATTTCTGTTTAGTTCTAAATGATTTTGCAGTCGGGTTTTTTTACTTATTTATTTATATTTTTCCCAGAAATAGCTATTTCAATAAAATTTAACGTTTTAGATGACATTTCGCAAGCCACTTTCTGCAAATAAATTAAGCACCTTTGACTTATTAGGCAAAAGTAAGTCCGTGCGCTTGTTTGCCACTTCAGTTGTCACATTCAGGTGGAGGCAGAACGCGAGAGGGCGCTGAGGAGCGTGTCGTTCACTCGTCACGAGTACCGGTGCGCGCTGTGCGTGCTCGGGTTCAACCATCGGCTCAAGCTCGACAACCACATGAAGAAACACGATCCGGTCAGACTGACACTTAAAATGACTTACGTTTAAATTTAATGTTTTCAGATCGAATATTGACTGGTGTACCTTTTCAGTGTTCCGGTACCGCCGTGTGCTCCGTGTGCCGCGTGGTCTGTCGCGACGCCCACGCGCTCGCCGCGCACAGGCGGAGACACCGGCTAAGGTATGTATTGTTGTAACATTTGTACTAATAGTCCGATCGGAATCCATATATTTTTAAGAGAAAAAAAAGTATTTAAAACCTGAAGTTATATGTTTTTATTAAATCTTAACCCGTAAAATGCTCCCGATGCCCAGCTGCCCCCGAGAAATGGTGGGTAGAAATGTTTCTTTTCGAATAAGAAAAACATTGAATGGTCGACCTACAAAAATATTGTATGGTAGCCTTGCAAAACACACTTAAAAATTGGAAAAATCGATATTTGCCACAACAGCTCGCGCGTTGCCTACCCTTGAGAAATCTAATAACTTCTTTCTTGAAGACCCCTATACTGTAGTCCTTAGAGGAAACCATGGCAGGGAGCTCATTCCACAACCTAAGCGTTCGCGGGACGAACTAGTCTAAAGCCGCACTGTACGCGACTTTTTAGGTTCTAAGGCATGAGAACGAAATCCGTAGAAAGTAGCCGTGGGAATCATTTTGAACAATTCCTCAGAACACATCCCATTGTACAAGGGGTAATCCCGTAGAATCAATTAACGTCAGTATTTATTGAATTTATCGATATTTTATTCATTTGAAGTATCAATTTCTGAGTTGCTGCCTGAAAAAAAAAAACAGAAACGTAACTTCATCCATATAAAAAAATCGTGACTTCAATTTTTTTTATTTTTTCACGACTTTTCAAATTGCAAAGTTGGAATGTTTAAGGCGACATTGTATAAATAATATACGTTCAATTAAAAACTTAAGAAAACCCTTTTTGAAATTTGTTCCGCCCCGACAGCTGAACATCAGCTTATAAAAATTTGGTAAATATTAAAAAAATGTAGTTGACTAAGTTATTTTTTTCCAAATTTAAGGTGTGTTTTTTGCGGGGCGACTATACAGTGTTTTTTTTACTCGAAGATTGAGTTTAAGACAGAAAAATTTGCCCTACCTAAAACTTGAACCATTTTTTTTTTTTAAATGTAAACATCTTCTTGAATTTAGGATGGTTTCCAGCTTCCCGAGACCACAAAACATACATAATTTTTTTTTTGTTTGCATATGTATATATAAAGATTATTTACCTCCAGTTTTATGAAAAAAATAGTTATAAAAATAATAAAACTTCCGGGTTTAATTTTGTTTGTCCTAAACCAGATTCCGATCGGTCTGTCTGAATATTTAGCAGTTTTGGTTCCTGAAAACGGATATATATTACTTATAAGTTTAGAAGTGATAACATTATGTTTTTGTAGAAGAACTGCTTTTGGCGCAGTGAGGGTAAAATGTCAAGCTGTGGTTCAACTGTGAAGTTTCAGTATTAAACGGTCCTGTTCACAAAATAGCTAATAGGGGAGCAAAGCGTACTCAAAGAAGACAAAGGGAATTGGAGACAAGATGAGGGAAATAGCACCTCTGATGTTTCTTAACATGGAGTATGCCAGTGACGAGGTCATATTATTACACATATTATACAGGGTGGCCGGGGAGTTGACGTTCAAACGTAAAATTTAGATACTTTATGATGAGGAGTATCCGAATCACCCCCATGTATGTTCTACGATTTTTCGTAGTTTTCGTGATAGAATTTTTTTAATGATTTTTTTCGTAATTTTCACCTAACATCAGTTTTCGATTATTGTCTCGTTCGGTTGAACATTTCTGTTTCAGTTTTTTTGTGATAACTAATAAGCATAGTCTAACCTAACCCCCTAAAAATATGGTTTACTTGGAATTCATTCGAAAGTTCAAAATTAAGATTTGAGCTCAGTACTCACAAATTTTCAAAGTATCAAAAAAAAATTATATGGGGAGATTTTGGGTTCAGAGTAATTTTAAAAACTTCCTAAGACATTAAACTTTAAAACAAGACCAAATAAAGTTAGGGTTATCACGGGTTTATTTTCTGTAACTGACGTTCAAAGTAAATTAAGGCATGTTTTAAGGAAAAAAAAAATATTTTATTTAAATCTTTGACTTTCTTTGCGTTATGATGGATTTGAGTAAAACACAATTAAACTGAAATTCTAAATTCTTTAAATTTGATCAGAAAAACCCAATAGATATGATTTCATTGTGATTTTAACCATAAAAAAATGCTCAAGTAAAAATATTTTGCCATCTCACTCTCTCTAGTTTGTGTCGGTGGGTTAGAGTAGTACAGTAACATTAGAAACAGGTTAAAGTGAGACAACTGCTACCAGCGTTGACGCTAACAATGAGTACATCTTCGTGCTGCCGCGCGCCGTACCTCAGTCGTACTCACTTTGTGTTTACTGCTACTCATCTCGTTCTGCCGTTTTTTGACCACCATCTTGCCTATTAATACCGCCGCTGCGTACTTGTTTGACCCCTGCTTGTTACTGGATTTCGTTGTGCCTATCGATTTGGACTGTAGTTACTTGGAAGTGTTAGTGATGCCTTACACTCTAAGTGAATATGCAGAAATGCATTATTTCTACGTGGACATCTTCTTAACCCCCTGTCGGGTAAAAGAGGTACGGGTGCCGAGTTAAATTAAATGTATTTTAACCCATGACCCGGGCGAGTCTCGAAGGTGCGCGCACCCTCGGTGAATGATTAGAGAGGGCCTACTTTTCAGGCCCACTTTCAGCATCTTAGTGGCCACTTTGTAGAAGTGGCGAAGAGGAAATAAAAACAAGAAAAAACAAAATAAATAAAACAAAAATAAAAAGAAATATGAAAAAATTTCGAAAAAATACGAAAAAAATTTGAAAAACATAAAAACGATAGAAGACAATTTTGTAGTGTAAAAACTAAGCAAAAGGCTTAGTTTTTTGGGGGAATTAGCTCCCTAGGGAGAGGTCTGCCCTCCGGTGGACGGGCATGTAATGGCGCAATGCCCCTTAGGTGTGGATGCGCACTGTTGTCCGCCACGTCAAACAGCCGGGCGGCCAGTCTGGCGATAAACTCACCTATGGGCTCTGCCTTTGTGTCCCTGGCAATTGTGTCGTTGCGGACGTAACGCGGAGCGCCCGTTATTATCCTCAGCGATTTGTTTTGCACAACTTGGATCTTTTTCTTTTTAGTGGTGGATAGCAGTGCGTACCAAGCCGGCGCGGCGTACGTCAAACGGGACCTAACGTAGAGCTTGTATAGCCGGACTTTGGTTTTAAGCGGCAGGTCAGATGAAAATAATGGCCTTAAGGCCGCTCTGGCGCCGACCGCTCTGGCTGTCGCATGCTCGACCATTTTGGTCATGCGCAACCTGCGGTCGATAATGCAGCCAAGATATTTCACACTGCTCTGCCACTCAATTACCTGTCCGCGGAATACAAGCTGCTTAGGTAATAGTCTCTGTTGGCCTGTTAAGATGGCTGCCGTTTTTGAGGCGTTTACTGCTATCCTCCACTTGTCAAGCCAGCATGGGAGGATATCCAATAATCGCTGCATTTTAGCGGCAGCTTAATGGGACTTACGGGATGAGCTCATGTACGCGCTGTCGTCAGCATACAATGCTAGGGTGACGTCCTGTGTGCCTGGCGATAGACCGCTATCGCTAAGCGTAGGAATGTCATTGGTGAAAAGTGCATACAACAGTGGGGAAAGGCAACTACCTTGTGGGACCCCCGCTGAAATGGTCTTAGTAGGGGAGTTTTTATTGTCAACCGAAACATAGAAACTCCGCCCCTCCAGAAAGGAGGCTATTATACGCCCGAACATGGGGGGTAAATTGGTCTCAGAGAGCTTAAACAATTAGCCGGCGTGCCATACACGATCAAAGGCCTTCTCGATATCGAGGAAGACCCCTACCGTGTACCTGCCCTTGTTCATCTCAAAGGCCATGTGGTGTAAGACGCGAGTACGCTAAAGAGTGGTGCTATGATTACTTCTAAAACCAAACTGTTCTGGCCTTAGATTGATAAAAGGTGATACCCTTTTCAATAATAGATGTTCGAACAGTTTGCCTATGTTAGAAAGTAAAGTGATCGGGCGATAATGCTCTGGTTTCTGTCGGCTCTTGCCAGGCTTCGGTATGACAATAGTTTTGCCTGTCCTCCAGGCCGTGGGAAAGAAACCTGTGCGCAGGATCCCGTTAACTATCGTGTGTTCGTTAATACTCACAATACGTTAATGGCAGGCCGCATTCCTGGCCAACGTGGTGGTGAAGGTATTTTGAGAGTTGATCCGGAACGCAGGGAAATTGTTCTAGAGGAAGTGCAACTTAATAGAAGTACAAGTACGAGAGCAATGGCTCGTAATCTTGACATACCAAGATCTTCAATACAAGATATTTTGCGTGAGAAATCTTTTCACGCCTATCACATACAAAAAGTACAAGCGTTGCACCCTGCAGATTATGAATTGAGAGTCGAGTTTTGTAGAACTATGTTGCAAAAAGAGTAAGAAGACCCCGGATATTTTAATAAAATCTTACTTGACTGATGAGTCAAGATTTGAGTGAACGGGGGTTTTCAATATCCACAATTATCATATTTGGGCCGTTGAAAATCCACATGCCGCCAGATCTTCATCATTTCAACATAGTTTCAGCGTGAACATGTGGTCTGGCGTCTTGAATGGCATTTGTACTGCCATCCAGATTAGACGGCGAGACTTACAAAAGTTTTTTAGAAGATGATTTACCAATATTATTAAAATTGAGAAGGACAATGGTGTTCCAGAACGACGGCGCACCATGTCATTACGCGGCGAAACTGCGTCGCCATTTAAACCAGACGTATCACAGCAGGTGGATCGGACGACGAGGGCCAATTGCCTGGCCACCACGCTCGCCTGACCTCAACCTGGGGCTACTTTAAAGAAATAACGTACGCCAGAAAAGCTTCATGTGAAGGAGAGCTTAGAAGAAAATTTCGCGAAGTCAAAACCGCTGTGAGAAATAACCGCGAAGCTTTTAGGAAGTTAAGACATAATTTTTTGCGCAGGTGTAGATTGTGCATTTCTGTGGGAGGGCGAAATTTTGAAAATTTACTTTAAATAAATTTATCTTATTAAGAATTAACTGTGTTTTACTCAAATCCATCATAACGCAAAGAAATTCAAATATTTAAATAATATAAAATAATTAATTTTTTTCCTTAAAAAATGCCTTAATTTACTTTGAAGGTCAGTTACAGAAAATAAACATTAAATAAATATTTAATTTTTTTCTGATACTTTGAAAATTTGTGAGTACTGAGCTCAAATCTTAATTTTGAACTTTCGAATAAATTCTTAGTAAGTTCTGCAATTCCTAGATAAATCATATTTTTAGGGAGTTAGGTTAGACTGTGCTTATTAGTTATCACAAAAAATTGAACCAAAAATGTTCAACAGAACTAGAAAAAAATTGAAAACTGATGTTAGGTGAAAATTACGAAAAAAATCATTAAAAAAATTCTATCTCGAAAACTACGAAAAATCGTAGAACAAACATGGGGGTGATTCGGATACTCCTCATCATAAAGTATTTAAATTTTACGTTTGAACGTCAACTTCCCGGCCACCCTGTATGTAGTAAAACTAAAAGGTGCTGGGTTTCTGTTTCTTTCTACGAAGAAATCTGCTCTCGTGCCCTTACCTGAGCACATATGCCCATAGGGTTATGTCACTTCGCCTTTAATGAGCATTATGTCGTATGTGCCCAGTTTTGATCTTGAACACCACCCTGTTGTCGTGCAGATGGCGCTGCTGCATGTGTGGCGCCCTGTGGTCGCGCGCGGCGGTCGCGGCGGACCACTACGCGCGCGAGCACCGCGCCGCGGCCCCCACGCACACATGCGCAGTGTGCGGACACACCGAGCCGTAAGTCTGCGTCTCTATAGAAACATTATTGACCGACCAAATACACAGCTGGCGTTGCAATTATTTGGTACGTCTACATAAAAAATATCTACTTTATTTTGTCGGATAATATCATTCCGTTGGTCGCTGTAGCCGCTGTGTGTAACAGCATACTTGGGCCTCTGAAATGTAGGTAAGATATTGACATAAAAGCGTTTTGCACGCTAATGTACCAAATTGAATTTAATCCGCACTGGTCAGGTCGCCATGTGGCGCATTATTTTTGGCAATCAGGACGGCAATTAACTTTTAGTAAGCTATGTGTAAATTTTGAGCCTCGGTTTTCAATATCTAATTTCTGCACGAAATACCTAGGCGGTAATTAAAGACATTATTTTTTTCTTACAGGAACCTTGGATCTGCATAAAGTTATATTCAGTGGTTAGGAAGATAAAACCATAAAACAAGATGGCAAATACGAGAACAATCCGATAATCTTAAATACATTAATGAATAACAAATATGGAAGTCAGTGAACTGTGTAGAATAAAATTGACTTTATAGCTATAAGTAACCAACCAACCTTAAGCGTTAAAATATGTGAATTTCGCCAGCCTTCATACGTCCCCACTGTTGGGGCACGGCCTACCCTCATAAGCGAGGGTGATTTAGGCCGTAGTTCACACGCAGGCCCAGTGCGGATTGTGGACCACATACGTCTTTTTTTTTTCTTGACGTATGCAGGTTTTCCCTCACGATGTTTTCCTTCACCGAAAAGCCAGTGGTGTGAAGAAATAACTCAGTGTACATGAGAAACTAAGAAAAGACTCATTGGTACACGCCGACCCGGGGTTCGAACCTCCGCCACTTAGGACGTGAAGTGAAATTTAAACCCCTCGACCACCACTGACTTCCTCGACCACCACCGACTTCCTCGACCACCACCGACTAACTAAATATGTGAATGCAAATAACGAATTTATCCAATCACTAAATGGTTAGAACAATTTTTTCGTCAGAAAGTTTTAATGACATATAAGTAAAGTATAATAAAACACAATCTAACTGAACGAAAAAACAAACGTAATACAGGAATTGTATGAGAAGAAAGTTTGCAAAATAAACAAATCAAAATAACAGGAAAAAGAGATATGAAACACACAAACAATACAAACTACTTAGCGAAGAAATCAGCAAGAGTTTGAGTAAGATGAAGTCAAGAAAACTATAATTATCTATATAATGTGGAAGTAAATATAGGGCGTAAATTGAAATGAAAGAATATAGATTAAGATAACGAATGTATTTTTTGTCTTTAACGTGATAGCTTTTTCCAAACAAAAAAAATAATAATTAAAAACTTAAATAAAATGTTCCCGTTGCGCCACCAAGTTGCGTTAAGTTACCCCCGTTAAGCCTCGTAGTACTTTAGTAGTAGGTACAAATATCAATGAGCTCCCCACGTCAATGTCAAAAGCTACAACCCTCACTCGCCATGCTGTGTGATAATATTTATATTATTATTTACTAGAAACTATGCTACAATTAATATTATACAGTCACGAATTTATTTTGGAAACGTTAAATAGTTATTCTGATTTCATCGATAGATATTTCTTCGCAGTTATTTAGTAAATGGGGAATTTTAATGGGAATAAGCTCAAATTCATGTATATATGATACATGTAATACATCAAATTAAAGATTATTTTTTTTTACTACACGTTTTACCTTAAGTTTGTTTTTCTTATGTGCAACATGTTTTGTAAAAATCGCGTTTAAAAAATGTTTTTACAAAAATTCCGTTTTCTTTTTCAATATTTTAATAGAGCTCATTTAGAGCTTTAAAATGAAAAAAAAGTAATGAAATCGGGTCAATAGATCTCGAGATACATGTTGTTTTTATAAAACTGAACAACCGCCATCTTGGATTGGCTATTTTGGGGTGGCGATCATGGTTTTTTGACATCCTAATCAACCTAACTAACTTATAAACTTAGTACCCCCAAATTATAACATTTCCATAAATTTGGCTGGCCCATGGTGTTATGTTCTTGCATTCCTTTGGAATCAAGCAAGCAAGTAATAAAACAAGAGGGCTTAAAACCGTCGAAATATTCCGGGACTTTTTTCTCTTTTTCTGCCAAAAAAATGTTATTTACGTTACCACAACACGCCAAAGGTTCTAATCGTTGGTCATCAAGTGATTTTGCATGTTTCGTATTGTAATAATACATTCTGAGCGTAGTGAAAAGAACTTTACTTTTTTTAGGGGCTTTTCTAATCGATATTACATTGTGTATCAATAATAGGCCATTACATTTTCTTTTGAGTAGTTCCTAAATTTTCGTCCAGTTGATGGTCGTCTCGGTATTCTAGAACATAGGTGTGCATAGACTATTTAAAAGCACGGTTCATTTTTTTTTTGAAGTAAAAACTTCTTTAGCGGCGTTGTGCACTTTTTTTGGTATGGGAAAAAAATGATAAACTCGCGTCAGGTCACGTGTCCTGATCGAAAATTCATATAAAATTCGTAAGACGGAACTTGCGTCAGATTTATATACATTATTTATTTACATTAGGTTAGTTTTTATGATGGATAAAAAATGATAAACTCGCATCAGACTGATCGTCAGACGAAAACCATAATGCAACGCCATAAAAATTCGTAAGACGGAAACCATAATGCCACGCCTACCGGGGTACCGGTTGGATATGGGATTTTAATTCTATGACAGATTAAGACGTCAAATATACTACGTCAAAAAAGTAAATAAACAAACATTATTATTCTCTTGACAATGTCAAAGACATGTCTTGTGATATATTAGAGTGTTAAGCGCGAATTCTGTGTTCAGGAAATTGGTTCTGTACAATAAAATATGACGTATGAGTTGTCTTGTAACATATTTGAATGTTAAGCGCGAATCGTGTGTAAAGATTTTCACTCCTGCCGGCACTCCCGGAGTGCAACTCGTTTTTTTTTTAATTATTCTTAATGAAATCATATTCTTGCCGCGCTTTCTCCTCGGTACAAAAAACGATTATGACCCAGCAGTAAAGTCAAAATGGTTTATTCAAATAAGGATTTTACAATCACTTTTAAATCGTCAAAGTTATAAAATACTAAGTAAATTAAACAGCTAATTTTAAGATCTATCTTGAAGAAATATCTCAAACAGTTTCCTTTTTATTTGTCTGTAGTACCCTCGGGAAACTGCGCAACCACCTAAAGAACCATGCGGAGAGACAAAAGTGCGACCTCTGCGGGAAGACCTTCCGTGACCGCACCTCGCTCAAGACGCACTTGTTGTGAGTACGCACACGTTAAATTATTCATCACCCTACAGCAGTCCACTGAACGCCACCACAGCCGGGCCTCCACCTTTCTCAACCAACAACCACTCTCCACTCTTAGAATCTTTTGCCCCAACAGCTGATACTTCTCCTTCTCCTACCGACTCTCTCCCACCTTACTTTAATTTGCTTCTATTGGATTTAATGACAAGCTTTAGTACTTTGTAGAATTTTCTTATGATAATCACAAAAAAGAGAACACATATTACTAAAATAAACTCTGTCATAGATAAAATGTCGTAGTTTATCTTGTAAATATTCACATTTAATGTTCAATTTGCGAAGATTTTTTTGTCGTTTTCAATTTTCTGTTTAAAAACTAAAATGGAATGCAATAGAACAAAATCGTATCAAAGATTACAGCTACTCGAGCAGTCGCCGACGCGACCGATGCGACCGATGTTCAGTGCGGTCACCCTGGAAGCGTTTACAAACACCTGATACATAAAATAATGTTTATGGCCATCTAAATAGTGACTTATGTTTGTATAATTAACGTAGCTTGTATAGTACATTGGGCTATTCAGATGCCTAAGGCCGAAGGCTTTTATGACTCGAGTTTGTAATTTCCGCACCGCCCATGTAACACACAGTTTTTTTCGTTACATTTGCGAGTAAATAATAAAAATATACGGTAAATAAATAAATAGACTCACCAATACACAATTGAAATGGCGGGAAATAGAAGTTCTATGGACGCTTTGACTTTAGAAAAATAAAGTTTACAAAGAAAAAGCCCTTGGGAGTAATTAAGGTCTAAGCAACTGCTTTGCCTGTACATAATAACACTGTTTACGAGCAACTGTGATGAATGGACTATCCATTGTGTATTAAGTGTGGTAAGTAGAAAATTACCAACGAGAGGCTATTTAGAAGCCTAAGGCCGAAGGCTTTAATAATTCGAGTTTTTTTTTAATTTTTGTACCCTGTTCGTGCCTACACTCAATTTTTTTCATCACATTTCCAAGTAAATAAAGAAAAATAACGGGTGAATAAATAAAAAAAACTCATAAAGTCAAAACTTGTACGTAACTTGCTTGCTTGTAGTGTGCGCGTGTTTGTGTTCTAAACAACGATACAGCTACCGCTCTTATACATACTTGATAGAATAGGCGCGTCATTACCGCCCGTGGGTTCAATTTACGAGCTCTTACAGAAAATAAAATTAACAAAGAAAAGCCCGTGGGAGTAATTAAGGTCTTAGCAGCCGCTTTACCTGCACATAATAATTCTGTTTACAAGTGTGATGAAAAAAATATTGTGGTGTACCTACACCAATATTTTTTATTTTAACTTTCTCTGTCATTAAATAGATATGTTATCTATGCTATCTTATACCAAGATTTTTTAAATTACTCTATATCATTCGGAAGTCGAGTTATTCCTACGTTTTTGGGAGTTTATTGTTTAACACTTGTGAAATACAGAAATTACGCTTTGTTTTGTAATAAATTAAAATGCTCCTGTATTTTAAAGTTACGTATGTTATTGTATGTTCCGACTAAAGCAGTGTAAATTATTTAACGATAGCTATTTTTACATATCCTTCTACTTGTTGTGTCCAGCATCCACAAAGGCGAGAAGGAGTACTCGTGTCCGCGCTGCGAGAAGAGGTTCCTCTTCAAGAAGGCTATGGAGGTGCACCTGGTGACGCACGAGGCGCCGGCGCAGCTCTACTGCCATCAGGTTATACCAGCTCTAACGTCTCGGGACCCCTTCCCGAGTCCTTACAAAATAGCATAAATCACGATCTTTACATAGTTTATTTACTGAAGTGGAAGTCAAGTCGCTTATATTATAGTAAGGATGATGAGTATTGTTAAAGTTAAAGTTAAAGTTAAAGTTAAAGTGCGAGACGAAAGCTGAATAAATAGTCATCTCGGACTCAATTATATAACTACCAACTAAATTAATGACTAGTTTTCTAATCTGTATGTAATAGAGTAAAAAGAAAGATAAAAAGTAATGTTTACACATTTTGATTCCGTCAGCGTGCATGTGTTTTTTATATAGATTTGTGTTTGTTACAGTGCGACGTGAACTTCAAAAACCGCATGTCATACTACCAACACATTAAGTACAACCTGAAGCACATCGACCCTGCTAAACTCAAGTTAGTTGTTATAAAGTAGTATTATACTAGCAACCGATGAAATACAACCTGAAGCACATCAACCTCGCTAAACTTTAGTAAGTTGTTATTTAGTAATATTATAATAGCAACCGATGAAATACAACCTGAAGCACATCGACCCTGCTAAACTCAAGTTAGTTGTTATAAAGTAGTATTATACTAGCAACCGATGAAATACAACCTGAAGCACATCAACCTCGCTAAACTTTAGTAAGTTGTTATTTAGTAATATTATAATAGCAACCGATGAAATACAACCTGAAGTACATCAACCCCACATTTCCTATACAGTCTGGCGAGTTAGATATAAATAGATCTAGGATTTAATTTTTTTGTTTCTAAATTTATTAATTTGGCACGAGTTTAAAATTAGAACTAGAAATAGGTATGTTGTAGGTTTTATAATTTAGCCAATCCAATTAGATAGATTATAGTCTCCTACGCCCCAGTATGTGTCAATTTATTCCGCCCCAAGAAGCTCCTGTAGGTGTTGAAAGTGTATTGCATATATATCTGGTTGAAGCCTAGGAAGCATATATACAGCACTTATAAAGTGTTTTTGGTGCGGACCTGTAGGTATCTCGATAATAACTTGATTTACAGAGGGCACTGACTGGAGCGCAACCACCAGTACGCCCCCGCCGTCACTCTTATGAGATGCAATGCCCTGTCACTTCTTAATACCGTATAATGATTCTCAATAAACTCAGTATCGGAGATATCTTGATCTTGGCGTAACCAGGTTTCAGTTAAAATTATTAAGTCGAAAACAGTTAGATAATATATTCATGTACAGCATATTTAAATTAGTTCTTAATCCCCTAGAGTTTTGATAATATACAGTAATTACATCTTTATGTCCTGCGAATGTAAAGGCTGACAAATATATATAAAAAAATAAAAAAAGTATGATGAGTTATACAAATGCTACTGATTATATTATATTATATTATAATATATTATATTATATTATTTTATATTATATTATATTATATTATATTATATTATATTATATTATATTATATTATATTATATTATATTATATTATATTATATTATATTATATTATATTATATTATATTATATTATACTAGTAAAGTAAAATAAAAAAATGGTTGTATGTACGTTTGTCTTACCTTCACACCAAAAGGGCAGGCTCGAGTAAGGTGCAACTATGCAGAAATTATAATGTTTGCGGTTCACGGTTACCTGACTCACAATTTGCCCCTGCATAAATAAACACAAAAAAACATTTAAAAGAATTAAGCTCGGCCAAAGCCGCGGGCAACAACTAAACGCAGATACATATAGGCCAATTCTGTTAGTCAAAGTATTATTATTAATTTAGTAAGTTGGCGAGAGTAGTAAGCGACTGACGAACTTTTAAAGGAGAACGCTGCATTTTGTTTTAATTAAATTTAACGATACACAAACATTTTTTAACTTGAATTTAACTGGTAATAACACCATTTTAAAAGGATAGCACATAACTGTCAATACGATCGCCTCGGCGAGCGAGCGATAAACTTACTGAAACAGTTTAAACACTATAAGAACTGCAGTTAGAAACCAAACCATCCGTCGTCCTCAGTAGTCGCCGGACCTTGCACCAACCTACTATCACTTTTTTCGCGATTTGAACATTTTTTTTTTCACGGACAAAAATTTTCTGGCTAAGAACTAGTACAAAATGCCTTTGCACAGTTTGTGGAGTCCAGGTTTTCAGAGTTTTAAAATGAAAAATAAATTTATTTCAGTTTAACTAGTTACATAACATTTGTTACGCTACTTCTTACAATAGGTTACCCTGTGACGTAAGAAGCAGGCTCTCTGCTCGTACAATATGAAATAAATTATGCGGTTAGTAAATGATTAAAGAATAAGAATAAAGTAACAGTAGTTAGTTTCAATTTCCCTTCTATACCGTGTTATATATAAAAGAAATCGAATACAAATTAGTGCTGACATTTAAGTAGATCATACAAAAGTTTTAACAGTTAAGTCTGTAAGCAAAATATATAATAAATTTAAAACGACCTAAGAAGATAAAATTAAAATCATACTTTTATTTCTAACAGTGTTTCGGTTTCAATATAACTCAGAATAGAGAGCCAATCAAACAGAGTCTTCTTAAATTGTCTTAGAGTATATTTTTTAACATGTTTATGATCTTTCAACAGTTTATTATAAAGAATGAGGAGATAAAGTTAATAAATTTGATAACCGTGACACGAGACAGCACCTCACAATTACAACCGGGTACACAAGTTCCAACAACTCGATTACAGGGGAACGTGTGAATATGTAAATTTAAATCAGCTATAGGACTACAAACTGAGGTCTTACTAAAACACATATATTTTGTTTTCTAGGTATTTAAACTAAGAAGATTGTCTTCTAGCCACCTAATTAAGAGAGTTAGTTTCCGAATCTGCAATTTTAAGTAGTTCAATTGATTGATCATTATTAACAATAATATTATATATCTCTTTTATAGCTTTCCATGTTTGTTTAGTGTTTCTTTCAGCATTACGAAGTAAATTTTGATAGTAACTTTTTTTAGCCTCTTTGATAATTTTATTACAAATTTTCTTAAAATTAATGAACTGTAAACGTAGATATTCATTATCTGGTAATTTTTTGCTCTTTTTAAATAGTCTATCTCTTTTTCTTATTGAGTTTACTAGTCCAGTAGTAATCCAGGGTTTTAGAGGTCTGTTTTTTTAGGAATGGTACGTAAAATTGTATTGTCTTCAATTATAACATTTATCTTCGCTCCAAAATTATAAGTTGCATCATTAACATTGTTACAAGAATAATTGTCTCTCCAACTTTCATTTTCAAGGCGTTCAGAAACTTTAGCATAGTTGATTACCTCTTTTGTAAAATTAAGATTTAAATTTTTTTTTAATTTGCATATCGATGTTTAGAAATATGGGGGAATGATCAGTAAATTTATCAAATACTATAGTCCTACATTTATAGACACTTTTTACCATATAATGATCTATACACTTACTTTGTCTAGTTGGTATATTGATACCCTGTTGCAAACCATGGAAAAAAACACAATTTAAATAATCGGCCACATGGCCAGAACAGTTATTAGGCATAATATTAATATTAATATCTCCACATAAAACTATAATAGTTCTGGTTTTAATATTTTGTAAGATATTGTCCAAAGAATAAACAAAATTTAAAGTATTTTAAATTGATCGGGATCTATAACAAGCGAGGATAGATTATATAATGTGAGCAAGAGACCATTACAATCATCAAGTTTTGGTTCGATACACGATACATTACTATGCTGTTTCTTAACGTAAACAATTATTCCATCATTTTGCTTGTATTCTTTTGTACTAGCAAAAACATTATAACCATCAATAATACGTGGTGTATAGTTGCTGTCTATCCAGCATTCCGTGAGTATAATAACATCCATGCGGACACCAGTGCCAGAGAGAAAGATCATATTTTTTCTCGTAGTATAAATTTTTGATACACTGTTTGTGTTTTATGTATATTTATGTGTGTCCTTGAGTGTGTGAGTGAGACCTTCCAATCTTATCTTATCTAAATATTTTTAAAAGCAACTATAAATCAGTTTTAAGTTCAGAGTACGTGTGTCGGATTTATATTTTGTTCCTTTACTACACACATTGTAACTAGTACAATAGAAGTTTTATTAGAGTTGCTTGAGTGTGTCATGCTCTCTCAAAGTGTCTCTGCGGTGTTGGCATGGGCGTCGGGTCGTTACGTTCCCTAAAACATGGTTGAGCGAAGCGATGGCTGATTCATGTGTCATACTTGTGAACGGATGCCGCTGTGGAGACAGGTCTGCTCTTGCAAACTTCTCTGTATTCTTAGTATTCGGTCATCGGTGTAGGATTTCAACGGCAACACCTCAATTATGAGAAAAAAAACGAACGGATAATACTTGACGTTTTCAAATAGCTTATGTCCTTTTCCGGGACTCAAACTCTCTGCATGCCAAATTTTATCTTGATCGGTACAGTGGTTTCAGCATGAAGAGGTAACAGACGGATTTACTTTCGCATTCATAATATTTATTATTATATTATATTCATGGATAGTATGGATTGTTTTAAGTATATGTAAGTATGTATGTACATATGATTGTGCAAAAATATAATTATGATGGCGCTAATGCCATTAGTACTCTTAAATATCTGTATTCCTTCACTCGATTGACGATATTTGACGCTTCACATGGTGCTTAACTTTTTATGGTACATAAAAACAAAAAAATTATAATTGACATGTTTGACTTTGTTTTTAGTAGCTTACTAACTTATTTTTATTGCCTAATAAGTTTTTCGGTACATATTGTATACTGTTTAGTTAATTATCAAAGTATTGTGTTATAACTTTAAATAGAACTTCTTGCCAGCTCTTTTTGTCAGAAATTAACATTGTTTACATTGTATTGACGATTCAAAAGTGTTCTTAGAAACCTATTTGAATAAAGTTTTATTTGATTCATTGATTATTATTTAGATTGAATTTTATAAGTTTTGGAACTAGTTACAAGACACCATATACTGTGAATTGTTATACAGAACACTTGCGAATGCGATTGAATAACAGTAATTTTATCATAGAATATTTTTGTAAATAAGTTCATTAAAATAACATTATGGTAAGACAAGTTTGTTGTATGATATGTGCACATTTGTAGTAAATTTAGCTGGTTTATGTTAACAAAAATAGTAGAAAAGAGGTAGAAAAAGACAAATAAATACTTATCAACTAGGTAGGCACTTGGCCGAATGCATGCATAGCTATGTCCAGATAGTCACTTAGCAATCTTGGCAATATCAGTTTCCTCATTGATTCGAATGCGATTTACGAAGAAACACGGTTCCACGATAAATCCAGCAGAATTGTCAGTTATTGTTTTTAGCACAGTCACGAGCCAAACCGAAGAGTTTTCTTGTTTTAAACGTGAGGCTGTCATTAATGTTAGACAGGTTTAGCAGGTCCTTCGATTGACAAATGGCTAGTGTTCAGCATGTTTTTCGGATTCTTTTTATTAAACTCCTTCACAGCAGACATCATTTCGTCTTTCTTAAAAAATCGTGACAAATTCCGCAACAATTGGTTTATTATCCGGGTTGCCAGGATTCTTCTGTAGTTGTACACTGAGTACATTGGCAGTATTCTTCTGTAGTTGTACACTGAGTACATTGGCAGTATTCTTCTGTAGCTGTACACTGAGTACATTGGCAGTATTCTTCTGTAGTTGTACACTAAGTACATTGGCAGTATTCTTCTGTAGTTGTACACTGAGTACATTAGCAGTTTTCATTATAGTCTGGAACAGATCATCGTTCGACTCACTTTTCTTAGTATGTATGTTTTTGAATTCGATAGTAGTTACCTTATTATTGCGCTCCAAATTCTCGATTTTTTGTTCCAAAAACAATATTTTTTTCTGGTCAGTTTTGTGCTCTTCATGAAGTTTGCCAAACTTAGCCAACAGTTCAGCGTACTTTGTTGACATAAATTCGACAGACTTTTGCACGTTACTCATTTGTTCCTTCATATCTCGCATGAAACTCATCATCACGTCAAGCTTGCCGTCTTGGGACGAGATGAGGGTCTGAAGTGCATCACGAGATGAGGGTCTGAAGTGCATCACGAGATAAGGGTCTGAAGTGCATCACGGTCAGAGTTGCCTTCATTCTCCTCCAAGCGGAGTCGGTTCTTGGTTAGGTACTGGGTAACATGTTTATGATGATCTATGTTTGTGGTAGACAGGTTTGGTTCCGAATCATAATGTTGCAATTGATGTTAAGTATCTTTCGTAGCTGACGTAGACGGCGAACGGGGCGTGCAAGACATTGTTTATTAGCACAGCAACCAATAACACAGAACAGTATGATTGGCGTAATAGCAAATCGTAGCAGCGGCAGCGGTACGTAGCAGCGGCGTAGCGCGTAGCAAGCTGTCGACGCAGGCGCGCGTAACCGGTTGGCTATATCGGAACGCAGATTTTACGGTCAGCACTCACTATCACGGTGGCTCCGGCGGAACAGTCCGGCGCCGCATGCCAGAGACCGCAGGTTCAAACTCAAGCGCGGGACAACATCGTATCTTGAAATGTTATTAAAATGTTTGCACTCACTTTGTAAAATTTCGGCACTGAGGTACTTCACGAGTCAGTTAGGGTCTTCCGTAATAACAGCTATCCCACTCTAGATCCTCCCAATGGGCGGAGTCTAGCCACTTGAACATCACAAGAGTGACAAAGAAATGGAAATAGCGTAATTCACCAATTACAAAAAACACGATAAATTCAGCAGAGCAACGGGCAGCACGACCGCACCGTACGACGATTGACGAGAGATTAGAAGATTTTATCGGAAAGGTTTAAATAATCTCCCTATTAGATGGCAGGAATGTATAGAGAACGAGGGTAGATATTTTGATTAAATAAATATATTCCATTCTACAAAAAATGTAGATATTTGTTATAACGGAACGGTAATTTTATACTTAAACCCTAATGTAGTGAAGCTAAGTTTAACCTTATTAAAAATTAATTAATACTTGATTAATACATTTTTTTCGTTGATTGCTTTCACAGTTGATATACCTAAATAAAAAGTTCGTAGACTCTATTTTAATTAATTTATCATTCTTTATTGAATATCAAATCCCGCGGCTGTCATAATAACTTAGAAGACCAGTCATTAGACCAGTAACTTCTTTATGAGCTCGGTTCTCCCAGTAGGTGCTTTTTACTTCTAATTTTTTTTTTGTAGGATCATTACAAATATCATTGATTATATTATAATTGTAATGCTAAGTAAGTTGTTGACAAATTAATAGAGGGAACAATTTGATATCTAAAAATTTTTTTTTTTTATACTACTAAGGTCGCAAACAAGCTTACGGTCCGCCTGATGGTTAGCGGTCACCGTAGCCTATGGACGCTTGCAACACCACTCACGCGTTGCCGACCCTTAAAAAATCCAATAACTTGTTTTTCGAAGAACCCCATTCTTTAGAGAAAACCTTGGCAGGGTCATTCCACAACCCGAGCGTTCGCTTTAGAGAAAACCTTGGCAGGGTCATTCCACAACCCGAGCGTTCGCGGTAGGAAGTTTCTCTGACACCGCACTGTACGCGACCATTTCAGTTCTTAAGTGTGAGAATGGATTCCCTGCCGATGGCGAGCGGTGAGATAGTAGAAAGTAGCCGTGTGCATCATTTCGAACAGTTCCTCAGAACACATCCCGTTGTACAAGCGGTATAGGGAGGCTAAGACTCCTCCTGAGACTTTAGGGCTCGATACAGCAAGTGAGTTTGGAATCGTCGACAATTCTCACAGCCCGTCGTTGAACCGAGTCAAAAGGGCCAAGCTGGTATCCGAGTGTACCCACCCCGAGATGGCAGCAGTACTCCATATGGGCCTGAACTTGGGACTTGTAAAGCAGCAACCTTTGCCCCGACGTCAAGTACTGCTTCGCTCTATTGAGTACACCAAGTTTTACATGTAGTTTAAAAACCTGAAGTGTTTGGTACTAGAGGAAAGCTTCTACTTTTGTGTATTTGGTATATGTACATATTTCCTGATTTAATTTTTATCCAAATCCTAATAATAAATAGATTATCATACATTATCTTTTAATGAAAAAGCAATTGTTCGCTCCTTCCTTATAAATATTTACATACAGGTACGCGTGTCACCTTTGCGACAAAAAGTTCGTGAAGGCTGTGCGTCTGGAAGAACACAACATCGCGGTACATCTGAAGGTTACGCCTATCAACTGCACCGTGCCGGGATGTCATTTTGTGAGTACATTTTCTAGTAACATGTTCAAATTCCACTGTTACGTAATTCGCATGTGAGTTAAATTTGTTTAGTCTAATAAGTATTATAATTGTCCAAAATAATTTTAATTGTGTATTTTGCATATCTTAAAGTTAAAACTTAAAAATAGGTATATCATTTTTTTTTGCATTTGTAGATATTAAAAAAGTAATGTTAGTGTTTTTTTTATTTGTGGTTAAGGCGTGTTCGTCCCGTCCGGTGTTACGGACCCACATGCGTATGATCCACCGCGGCGGACGCGCGCGCCGGGACCACGTGTGCGACACGTGTGGGAAGGCGTATACCGTACGTAGCAACACTTTATCTCGTTACGCCATGCTAAGTATCTTACACATATACATAGGCGTGTCCAAGTCTTTTTTATGGAGAATCCATCTCAGCTGTACATCCATTTTGCTTGACAACCCGACGAAACGGATAATGTGACATGATCTTTATCGAACTGAAAGACAGTTGACGCGATGTCCTTACTTATTTCGAAGGAGGAAGGTTATGATACCTATGAACATATTTCCTACTTTTTCTCAAACATGCTACGATTTGCGACCATATCTTTCACAAGCTTCTTTGGGATAAATCGTACTTGCAGTACTGTATCAGAAAGCAGCCCGCAATGTTTTAGCCGGTCGAATATGTCATTTGAAAATGGTAGGAACTTTTGTTTTAATTTACACGCATGTTTAACAGAAGC
Source organism: Apoda limacodes (assembly GCA_946406115.1). Taxonomy (NCBI): domain Eukaryota; kingdom Metazoa; phylum Arthropoda; class Insecta; order Lepidoptera; family Limacodidae; genus Apoda; species Apoda limacodes. The sequence continues at coordinate 1,551,872 of OX291542.1, read as the reverse complement.
ACTATACAAGCCTTGGTCACAACTGAGCGTAACCGGACTCTGTGATGTGTGCTTCGGCTAAGCTTCGACCCACTCACGATCGCCCGGTTATGCTGTTTTGCAGGCCGCGGCAATAATGTACTATACCTATCTCGCGCTCAAGTAACTTCTAGTTTAGTGCTTATTAATTCAAGTGACTTTAATTTAATCATATAATTATTTAATCAAAAAAATAAAACTATGCTTTAAACATGATATAATGCAAACCAAGCTTGTGCTGCTAATATCCATCAAGTATTTATTTTTTAGGTAATTAGTGTAATTGTTCGTATGTCGTATTTACATGTTTAGTGTTGTGGTTGTGTTGTGTGTTGTGTACAGACTAAGAAGAGCCTCGAGGGGCACATCCGGTCGCACACGGGCGAGCGACCGTTCCGCTGCTCGCTCTGCCCCTCCACCTTCGGGTACGAGGCTGCGCTCTACAACCACAACAAACTCGTCCATCTTAAGGCTAAGGTTACTATATAATTACGCAATACTATGTTGATATTTGTAATTGTTTCCTATTTAATATAAATATCGGGTTCGACCTCCACACTGTACCAACATTTACGTGATGAAATGAAAATTATTTATTTATCTGAGTCTGGGATTTATTTGATAGTTCTGATTATGTTCCATACCTTCAGGAGTCCCTCAAGGGTCCCATTTAGGACCTTTATTGTATAATGCTTATTGATATGATATTTATACCTGTTTTGAATATTCCAAGTTTTTAATGTACGTCGATGATACCAAGATTTTTCTTAATATCAAAATTTTAAACGATTGCTTAAAATTACAAAATGATCTCTTGAACCTTCAGTAATATTATGAAACCAATCGTATATCCGTAAATATTGATAAGTTGAACTTTAATTATAAAATTCAAGATACACTAATTGAAAGAGTTTCTTTAATACGTGATCTAGGTGTACACTTATGATTTATTATTCGGTATGAGCTGACCCTTAGATGCGAAATTGATGTTAAACAACCATATTGATATATGTAATAAAGCATATAAAAATCTTGGTTTCATCATGCGTACATGTTCCTTGTTTAATGTTGTCACATGTATTAAAACAGTTTACTTCACCTACGTCCGCAGCATCTTAGAATACGCCTGTACCTACTGCATGCTCCTCTTATAATGTAACTTACGGAAGTCGCATTGGGCGTCTACAAAGGCGTTTTATAAACTTCCTGAACTATAGGACTCGTTCTTTCTTATCGTACGAACAAAGTTGGTCGCAATATAATATATTAAGCCTTGAACAAAGAAGAACTCTTTTGGATATGCTTTTCCTCTATGACATACTGAATGGCAGATTGGATGGCTTCGAGTTGACAAGTAAGATACAGCTCCGTACACCACGACGTTGTATGCGACACACGCCACTTTAACATGTACCATTTCACCGAACCAATTATGGCAGAAACGAAATCTTTTCACATGTATGTAGTACTTAAAATAAAAAAAAATTACGTTGCTGACCCATTTTTATTTTCTAGAGCAGTATATAATATAATGTAATATAATAAATTATAATATAGAGCTAGAGACCCGCTCACTGATTCACTGACTGACTGACTGACTGAAAATTATATACATATATATAACATGTAAATAGTATAGTATTTTTTTATTATTATAGCCTTCTGTAATTCTGTGAAATGATTTCCAATTTCAAGCATATATTTTGTTAGTATTATTATTTTGTGTCTTATAATTTATGTTAGTTTGTGAGTTTTTTCTTCACTAAATATTCAAATTTGGGAAAAGGCCTCCTCTATTTAATGTCATGTTTTCTTACATTGTGCCTTCTCCGTCCAGTCTCTTCCAGCAACTTCTATAATATCGTCTATCCATTTTTTATTTGGCTTTCCTACCTTTCTTTTCCTTACCAGTTCTAGCCATTGAGTCGATTTTAGTGTCCATCGTCTATGTTTTAGTCGAGCAATGTGTCCAGCCCATTTCCATTTTAAAGTAAGTGTATTAAAATAAGGTCTGTTACTTGTTTTTTATTTCTTATTACTGTACTCTTAATTTTGTCTATTTTGCACAACTCAAGGATATTTCTTTCCATAGTATAATATTATAGGTATAAAATGTTAATTATTTCATTATTTAGAAATTTTTAAAATCAACTGGAGTATATGTTTTACCACATACAACATTTAACTTGTAAATTAAGAAAAAGCACTTAAAAGTAAAAAAAAACTGCCGGCTTTAAAAAGATACAAGAGCTCAAGTGGCGTCTGATCCGTATTCGCCGGATTGTTCTTACACTTCTGTACAGCATTTTGTTCAATCCGTCGGCGCCATACCTTAAAGATAATTTCCAATTTATAGGCAGTTGTAATTCCAACCTTCGTCCCTCTACTCATCTCCTTTTAATAACACCTGAACATTCCACTAACTTTTACACCAAATCTTTTACTGTACAAGCCATCAAACTTAGGAATTCTCTGCCTTTATTAATTAAAAAGCCCAATATCCTAATACTTTTAAACGCCTTGTAAAATCACATTTTACTGACATTAGCGGATCACTGTAAGTATCAAAGCATATAAAATTATATTTATTTGTATTATAGTTATTTATATATGACTTATATGTGTTTATTTTATGTATATATGTATTGATATTGTATGTAGATATTATTCAAAAACATATTTAAGTGTAGTTTAAGATATTTCTTTACTCGTAAATATTACATTTTCATTTTGGTTCACCTACCTCTGATTATTTTTGTTATTATCCTCTACCCTAAGGTTGTCTGGTACAAATCTTTTTTAAGCGATAAGACTGCCTAATTGTATACTTTTGTCTACTTTTATTCTCTTTATGTAAATGAAAACATGTTGGTGTTCAATAAAGTATTTATCTATCTTTAATTTTTTTTCTTCAAAACTTTAAGTTTTAAATTCATTACATTAATATAGGACCACCAAAGTATACTCTTTTAAAAATAATTTCTCGAATCAGTCCTGGTGAGGTCCTTCTATGTCAATGAAAGCACGAAGTGTCATTAACTTATCAGATAGAGCCGCTACAATCCGCTACACCAGCTTTAAAGTAATAACCAGATAAATTAAAGGTACAGAACAATACACAATGCCAGTTTCCGACGAACTATGAAAAGTAAGTCAGGATTGGGCATGATAATTTAAACTACTATATATTCAATTAACTTCATTAAATAAAAATAAATATTATAATTTATAGCCCTTATACTAGTTATAAAATCCAATAAATGTGAGTCGACGAATTCGAAAAGATTCCGACGAATTGAGAACCTCCTCTTTTTTTGAAAACGGTTAAAAACAAATGATATAAGAATTTGTATCTTTTGTCTAGTACCCGTAGTGCAAGCTTAGCCGTGTGCTGACGTGCACGAATACTTATTTATTTGTTTCACATTATAGAGCGGGCGCACTCGTCGAGCGACCGCCCCCCCTCACCCGCCGCCCCCCGTGGACTGGCCGCCCCCCGCCCGAGTTCACACTTCTACGGGGAACATTAGTTGACAACATTCACAGTAGTAACTCTTTGTTCTATTTATTAAATAAAACTATTATTTTGTATAATAAACCAATTTTCATCATTTTAATAATTTCAAGTTTATTTTATTTTTCGGTTGTCTTGTGCTGGAATATATAACAGCTAAGTACTAGACAGCATCAAATACTAGCATGAATTGTGAATCATCATCAATCACTTATTTAAGCACTAACAGCGCTGTTAACGGTATCAATACAACTTATAGATATAATGAAACGATAAATGGATGATAGCAATTATACGACCAATTCCCAAGAATAAATATATTGCCATGTACTTCCAAAATATTGGAGAAAGCTGTCTACAGCCAACATTCGGAGATTTTAGAGAAAAATAATGTATTACCAGAGCCACGACAATCAGGATTTAGACAGAATAGGGGTACTACAACTGTCTCACTGATAATAATATTCTGGTAGCTCAAAATCAAGAAGCTGGAATGTGCACAATATTTCTAGTAGATTAATTGAGAAATGTCAATGTCATTAAATAATTCAAAACAGTTTAATTTGATACAAAACATCAATAATAGAAAATTAGATCTTATTTAAGGAAATTAGACATGCACTGTTCTTCGCTCTAGTTCACCCGTAGTAAAAGAGGATGCTCGTCACCCTGCCTTAGATATTACATTAATTGAGCTACATTTGACTCCTTTAATTACGCAGCCACAAGTAGTACATCTTTTTCGGAACGGAGATTATGACAAAATTTATAAAACTCTTTCTAAAATTGACTGGAAAACATAATTTGGAAACAACGACATAAATAACTTTTCGTTTTTTACGAGCTCTTAAATAATGTCATGGCTGAACATGTCCCAACCAGAATCGTCTATAATAAAATAAAATACCCAATATGGTACTCAATGGCGTTGATAAAAATTATAAAAGAAAAGACCAAATACCACACAAAGTGGAAAAAAATGGCAATTATTCTGATTATGCAACTTTTAAATTGCTTCGTGAAACGCAAAAGAGAGTAGAGAAAGAGTCTCACAGTCCTTACATCGGTAAAGTTGAAACTCATATCCATGGAAACAGGAAACAGTTCTGGTCTTATATTAAATCTAAGAATAAATCCCAGGACATTCCTGATGAAATGTTTTTAAGTGACAGCGAAACTAGTGATGGAAAAGATATAGCTGAACTATTTAGTACACACTTTAATTCTGTATTTCAACGAGATACGAGCTCCAATCATTTTATCGGATATGATTATGAACACATAAATCAAATACTTAACTTAAGCTCTACTTTTATTTCCAAAGACATTGTTCATAAATACTTCAAAAATATAGATGTTACCAAAGGAATTCCAACTTTTTTCTTACAACAATATCATAAAAGCCTATTTTATTCGTTATACATATATAAAAGACAACAAGGGGAAATGCCGGCTGTATGGAAGCAGACATTCGTTATAACTATATTTAAGGGTGGTGATAACCACAAAATTGCAGATTATCGTCCTATTTCAAAAATATATTTTATACCTAGACTGTTTGATCGAATTATTTATGCTAATATCTTTCCGGTTCTGATATCTGATTGCTGAACAACGGCATAGATTTATGAGTAAAAAGTTAATAGAAACTAATCTCACTCAATTTACAAACGTAATAATTAATGCTATGGATAATGGTTTTCAAGTAGACGTGGTTTATACTTTTTATTCAAAAGCGTTTGACAAAATAACACATAAACTTTTGACAAAGGAACTAAAATATGCAGGCATACACAGTGACTTGCTCCGTTGGTTGGACTCCTACCGCCGTGATCTATCTCAGCCTGTAACCGTTAAAGGCTACTGTTTTTCTTTTGTACCAGTTACATCAGGTGTACCACAGGGCTCCCACCTAGGTCCTCTGCTTTTCAATATATACGTGAATGATGTAGTTCTTAATATTAAGCAATCTTCTATTTTAATGTATGCTGATGACCAAAAAATTTATAAAAAAAACAGACGATTTTGAATATCTTCAGAAAGACCTAGATAGACTTTGCGATTATTGTAAAAAAAGTCTATTGAACCTAAACGTAAAAAATGCAGTGTCATAAAATTCAGCGTAAAAATAATCCTATTAATTTTACATATAAATTAAATAGTAATTACATAAACAGGGTAACCGTGGTGAGAGATCTAGGTTTATTGCTGGATAGTAATGCTGCTTTTTGATGCTCATATACATCACTTATCGAATACTCGGTTTCATTTTAAGGGTAGGAAAAGAGTTCCGTTCGATATCAACCATTATGCTTCTGTTCAATTCTTTTGTCACATCTATTTTAGAGTACGCCTCTGATATTTGGAACCCTCATTGTAATATTTATATTTAAAGTATCCAGAGGATATATAATAAACTAATGAAACACTTAGAATTTAGAAATATTAAACAGCCATTACCGTATGACAACAGATTAAGTATTTCATCACTTAAAACTAAACGTATAGAGCGAGAGCAGATATTTTTATTTAAAATTATCACAAATATGATAGATTCTCCATATCTCCTAAAAGCCGGATAAATTTTAAATGTCCACGTTTAAACATTGCTATACCAGTCTCCAGAACCAATTATGCTTCTAACTCATTTTTAATTAGATCTTGTCAAATATTTTATTATATGTTTTCAAAAATAGACCTATTTAATGTCTCTCTATCTCAATTCAGAATTCAGATTCAAAAACTTATAATAAACTTATAACTCATCAAAAGAATCAAAATTATAATTCTTATTTGATTTTTTATTTGTAACTGTCTCGTTATGAAATGTTATGCTGCTATATGTATTAGTATAATTTGTGGAAACTTTACTGGTTTTTGTGTTTTTTATATGTGTTATTTCCTGGGATTTATTCTTAGATTTAATATAAGACCAGAACTGTTTCCATGGATGCAAGTTTCAACTTTACTGATGTAATGACTGTGACACTCTTTCTCTACTCTCTTTTACCTTTCACGAAGCAATTTAAAAGTTGCATAATCAGAATAATTGCCTCTGCCTCAATTTTCTCTTCGTAAAAAAGGATTCCTTAAATCCAAATGTTTTATATTTCCAACAATTCTACTAAGAGGAAATTGAGGATATCTAATGGCGGCGCTAGAGGGCTGTAAGACGGCTCTTAAATATAATTTTTGAGTGGTCTAAAAATAACTGTTTGATTTTGAATCCATCAAAACTACCTGCCCCATATTTAGGATATATGGTCATAGGTACGATAAATCACCATGAAAAAATTTCACTAAAAACTGATCCAATAAAATAGAAAGGATTTATGAAGTTAGAAAACATGGTATTCAAAAAAATAATTTGAATGTATCGGAACTTCTGTAGCTAGGAGATTACATAATTTGAATGTATCGGACCTATTGTAGCTACGAGATTACATAATTTGAATGTATCGAAACTTCTGTAGCTACAAGATTACATAATTTGAATATATCGGAACTTCTGTAGCTAGGAGATTACATAATTTGAATGTATCGAATCTTCTGTAGCTAGGAGATTAGGTACATAATTTGAATGTATCGGAACTTTTGTAGCTAGGAGATTACATAATTTGAATGTATCGAAACTTCTGTAGCTACGAGATTACATAATTTGAATGTGTCGGAACTTATGTAACTTGGAGATTATATAATTTGAAGGTATCGGAACTTCTGTAGCTAGGAGATTACATAATTTCCCTAATTAAATATTTTTTTATCTTTTTATATTTTAGGTATTTATAAAATTAACAATATGTTATAAGATTAGCTTTTATACATATGTACGTGTGTCAATGTATTATTAATTTTTCAATGTTTGGTCTTTTTTATTATTTTTTGTTATTACTATTTGAGCTTTATGTAACATTACAACTCTATTAATTTAAGGAAAGATATAAAAATTAAATTAGAATAGGTTTAGAATGATGTTTCTTCAACCCAAGCTCCAGGTGAAAATCAGCGTTGTGTGTCCAGTGACACGCAGCTTGTGCTGAGCTATTTACAGCCAATTTGGCACACCTTCATGAGACATAGGTTTCAATTTATGTTATGTTAGACATTAATAAGTTTTAAAAATTGAGAATATTTAGTTAAGTACTTTTTACTTTCTATTGGTTCTTTTTTTGTATGTCAATTTGTGTGTGGTAAATAAATTTATTTATCTATCTATGAATGGTGGCAAATGTGCTCAAATTAGGCTATATTACATTATATAACTTTTTTGGTAGTCAATAAACTACAAGTTACTAGTGTTCGGAATCAAAATAGCGTTCTGGGCAAAAGAAACCTTCCAGCTGTCGTTCTTATAAATTTTAATGTTGACAACTTTATTTTATGCCATGCATTTTATTCATAGTAGTCTTTATTTGAATAAGCTTTACTGACAAGTTTATATCTCTACTTCAACAGTGATTTTATTGTAAGAACGTTCTTTAAATGTTTTATCTATTTTCTTAAGCTTTGAGTGGATTCAGTCAGTCCCGAATTATCCATATAGGCAATGTAGTAGGCAAGTGCCTACGGGCCCAGCGCCGCCCCGCCTCTTCATCTCTAAATATAAGAGTATAAAGGGGTACAAAGATAATATGCCCATTGTAGAATAAAATTTTCAGTAAGTAAATCAAGTCCAAATAAATAATATAGCCGATAGCGAGTTAGTTTTTCTTTTCACCGCGCGTTCGCGGCAGTCTTGTAAAATCCTTGGCGACGTAAGGTCACGCAGCTCGTCGCGCAAGTCTGTATACGTCAGTCCGTTAATACAGTTGGAATCGGCCGACTGTCGGTTTTTTGATGAGACAGTTTTTAGAACTGAGTCTGTATATTGCTTCTTGGTGTTGTGGTCATTAAGTGCGAAAGTTTGTGTAGAAGTGTGGTGCATTGGAATATCATCAGTTAAAGTAGAGGCCATGTCGTCTAATCTAACAGATCGTTTCGTCTGCAGCTGAGGAGGAGTCCGTCCGAGAAGACGCGTTCCCGGGCCTAAAGAGTAAAACCTATTACACACTACATACATACATTCACACGCTACATACATCTATTCACAATACTCGTTTACTCGTGACCGGTCTAGACCAAACGTAAGTACATAAATATAATCTTCTTACGGCCCAAGTACGGCCCAACTATAAAGTAACAGTTTGGTAGCAGAGCGTGGTTCGGTTAGTTAGTTTTGTTTTTGTTTTAATTGGGTCGTATTACAAATCGTTTGGGCCGCGTCGGATTTACATTTGGTAAATTCATTTACAAGTCGTGACTTCGTGACACGTTGTAGATAGGTACCGGTTTTATATTATCTTATTAGTCGGACAATTCGAATATTTTAGAGAGTTATTACCTACATTTTTTGGTATCGGAATAAGTAGGTTTATATTTTTTGCTTGTTACGGATTAAGATAACGTATTTATTTGTGTAATTGTGTAGTCAGGTTTATCTACATTTTATAAAGTTGTTTACTGTAACAGAAACGTTTGTTTGTTTTTTTCTGTTTTGGGTTTTTCTTTGTGTGTGCATTTTAATTATAAAAAATGACTTCATCGATTAAGGAGCTGAAGGCTATCTTGACGAATCTAGTAACGTCGAGGCAACGTCAATTGACACAAACAGAAATACAGTAAATAATGAAAATATATATAAAAATCACAGTTGATCGAATATCTAACTACAGGCAAAGCAACACAACAAATAATGAAGTTGTAAATATCTTATCTTATTATATATACCTATTATATACTAAATTTATTTAAGTGGTATTTTGTTTATTTTTATCTCTAATGTAGGCGCGAATAGCTCGATCAGATGCACCCGGCGGTGGAGGGGTTAGCTCCTGATCGGGTCCATACTCTGTTGGCTTATTTGGCGCTGTAACAGTTGCATCGCTACGTGCCGTGTTTTCCAGTTCGTCGCCGCAGCCGTCGGTATCTGTTATTTCGGGAATATCTGAATTTTGCTCTACTTCCTCGGTCTCGTTCGAACAAGTCCGCGGTAATGAGTATCTTCTATTGTTTACCGAGATGATTTGGTCCTGATGTCGTCTCCACTCTACACCCCCTCAGACGTCTATCTTATATGAAACTGGTCCAGTTTTAGAAACGATTTTGCCTTTGGACCATTTATCCCCCTTCGCGGTGTAGTCGCGGGCAAGTACCGTGTCTCCTACCTTTACGTCGCGCATGTTCCCGCCGGCCGAGGCTTGCTGACGCGCCTGTGCCTCACGGCAGGTGACACGCCTGTCGTCGCGTGCTCACAGTTGCGGTATTGAAATAAAAAAATATGTAAAGCCTTAGAAATGTCCTTACCCTACAATACAGCTTTTTTATAGTTTTTTTTATTGTTTTTACAGCATTTTCAGCCTATCCATTCCCTTGAGGTCTGTATGGTGCACTTGTAATGTGCCTAATATAATTATTTTGGCAATATTGTTTAAATTCCTCACTTAAGAACGGAGCGGGCAGACCGAAACGCACAAAAATCGACCTTATCGCATTTATCGTTGCTGTCGCCGTAGTGCTATTCATTTGGATAGCTTTAATCCACTTGGAATGTGCATCGACCATGACTAGGTACCGTTTGCCCGCACAATCCGCAAAATCTGCGTGCACCCTGTACCAGGGGTTCAGTGGGAACTCCCATGGGTAAAGTGGAGCACGGGCTGGAGCATCCCTAACTGCACAGCACGTACCACATGCTCGACATGTATCCTTAATGTCACTGTCTAGCCTGGGCCAGTACACATAACTGCGTGCGATAGATTTCATTTTATTCATGCCAACATGACCTTCATGAATTTCACTTAGTACTTTTTTTTTAATTGATTGTGGAATAACAATGCGATATTTATAAATGATACATCCTAACTTAATATATAAATCATTTTTACGAGCGAAATATGGTTTTTCATTTTCACTTTGTGTGTAACTTTGCCAACCGAACATTATATAACCGAGAATTTTACTAAGAAATGAATCTTTTTTTGTTTCTTTCGCCACATCCTTAAAATTGATAGGTTTAGCGTCATCTATAAAGTTCAAGTAGGATTTTGAATATTTTTCCACAGTAGCTGCGTTTTCTTTCAATGGAAGACGGGGTAACGCATCCACTGGTACGTTGTTTTCCGAACGTTTGTAATTCTATTTCAAACTCGTATCCCGCTAAACGCGTCGCCCAACGCTACAGTCTACTCGCTGCCGTTTGTGGTATGCCCCCCTTTTTTCCAAAAATATGTGTAAGAAGCTTGTGGTCCGAACGTAATAAAAAGTGCCTTCCGTACAAAAATTCATGATGTTTGCACACTCCGTAATATATAGCAAGGGCCTCTTTATCTAGTTGGCTATAGTTCCTTTCCGCTGGCGTGAGTGTCCTCGACGCGCAGCTGACGGGCCGCTCGCTGCCGTCCTCGTATCGATGCGCGAGGACCGCGCCCACGCCGTACGCGCTGCTATCTACTGACAATACTAACGGCCGCCTGGGTCGGGCGGGATGTAAGCCGTTTTTATCTATGACGAATCCTAAATACGTCACACTACTTTGCAAAAATTTGCATTTATTTTATTTTACTGTTAAGCCCATTTCACGTAACCGCGCGAGAACTGCTCGGAGATTGTTTAGGTGGTCTGTACGATTTTTTCCAGTGACACATATATCATCAAGGAATACTACTGTACCAGGGATGCCTCGTAATGTCTCTTCCATTAATTTTTGGAATTTTTCCGGGATGCACGAGACACCGTAAGGTACTCGACAATAGGAAAAAGTTCCCACGGGAGTTGTAAGGGTTGTTAACCGTTGGGACTCTTTTTCCAAAATTAGTTGTTCGTAAGCGTGCTGGAGGTCAATTTTTGTAAATTCCTCCCCATTACTAAGGGTTGCAAACAATTCTTCAATTCAATTCAATTCAATTCAATATAATTTTATTCAGATTAGGCTACAATAATTGAGCACTTATGAATGTCACTACGCCATCGGTTCGTAAGTCTACAGGGCGGGAGACCTTGTACTGAGAAGAACCGGCAAGAAACTTCGCGGGAGCAGGTAGTAATCGCGTTTAAGTTTGGGATTAATGGTGATTTTATAATCACCGCAGATTCTTATATCGCCATTCGCCTTAACGACGGGAACGATCGGGGTCCCGTACTCTGAGTGATCAACCCTAACGATGGTGCCGTCGCGCTCTAGCCGCTCCAGCTCACGTTCAACGCACGCGCGCAACGCCAGCGGTACGGGACGCGCCCGCACGAACACGCCACTCTCATCCTTCAATTCTAACTTAATTGTTTTCTTGCCGTGCCTACCTTATCGCTAAAAACTTGCGGAAATTCTTTGCAATTCAGTTAATCAGTTAGTCGTAAATCAGTTATTACGAACTGATCCTCGTCAATGTTGTTAAAATTTATCTGATTAATGTTCAAAGCTCGCAGCCAATCGCGGCCTAGGAGAGGCCTGCCCCCTCCCTTGATTATGTACACATTTTGGTTTTTAGCTTTGTGTTCGTTTAACGAGATGTCTACTTTAATAAAACCTAATGGCTCAATTCGTGTACCCGCATAACATTTTAAAATTAAACAATCACTATGTATCAACATGTGGCCAAATTTTTCGTTATAAAATTGAAATGAAATGCGGCTACCAGTGTCCATTTCACACTTAACAGCAACATTATTTACCTTAATGTCTATAAAAAAAGGTTGGTTACCAGAAGTGCAAACAGATAAATTATTAAATTCATCATCGGACATGTCACCGAGATAATATTGCCGCGTGTTCACTCTCGCACCTTTGTTTATTTTATCACACATGACTTTTAAATGGCCTCTTTGTCCACACGAATCACAATTGTAATTAGAAAACCGACACCTCTCCGCTCGATGCGATCTCCCACAACGCCAACATGTTGACGTGTTTTGACCGAGTATATTGCCTTCTACGCCGTTTCTTGTAGCGCCGCCATGCCGAGCACCTTGTGTTGACACCCCTGCGCCGCCGCCGCCGCTGCTGCCCATAGCTGCCCGGTTTCGCCCGCTAGCGCCCATGCCTGTGCTCCCCTCGCCGCTGTTAGTGTGGTCCACGCCTCGCCCTCCGCGTCTCGCTGTCATTCGGTGTACCGTATCAGATTCTGGCATGTTCGCACCGCTACCACCTAGGCCTGCCGCCATCTTGTTTGTTCCGCTAACTTCCGCATGCTTATCTGCGGCTTCCAGCGCCATGGCCAGCTCCACAGCCTTTTTGTAGTCAATATTTTTCTCTGAAAATATTCTCGATCTCATTGCTTCACTATGTAGGCCGGAAACAAATTGATCCCTGAGATTTTCTTCAAAGCCTGTTCCGAAGTTGCACGTTGCCGCTAAATGTTTCAAATTTTGCAAATACTCCGAGAGTGTTTCTCCAACGCGTTGTCTCCGTAAGCGAAAATGTGTCGTTCGGCAATTTCTGATCGTTGTGGTTCCAAATGTTCCTGTACTTTACTTACTAAAATATCAAAAGTTAAACTTTCTAGGTGCGCCGGCGCACATAAGTCACACACGAGTGTATATGTCGCCTCTCCAACCACTGTAATTATGGTTGGTAAATGTAATTCCTTTTTAATATCATTTAGTAAAATAAATTGTTTCACAAATACACATAAGCGGACCACTGTTTAGAGTTCAAATCAAACGGTTCTACTTTGCCGATAGGCATGTTTTGTTATTGAAACGCGCGGTGTCTTATTAATAATAGCTCGTCGCCAGTGTAACGTCGAGGCAATGTCAAGCGAAGACCAAGGCTGAGGGCTGACTGTTTATTCGTTTCAGTTACACACACATAATAAACTACCTAGCACTATCAAGATGGTTTTCTTGTGGGCTGCGTTGATTAAAAAGGAGGATAGGGTTTTCGCCTTGAAGCAAAGGGCTGCACAGTTTCCGACAAGAGTTGGACTCGCTAGTTGGATTCTGCTTATCAGGGTCTCTGGTCGATAACAGAGGATGAAACTACTTTACAGGCGGCTAGTTCAGATTATGATTTCTGTATGTCACTAGGGGACGATTTCATCAAAATTTTTGATTGATTGTACATCGCCGGACTGACTGACGGACGCACTATCTGACTCACAAAAATTAAGCTAACTTTTTACTTCTATCAGGGGTGAGCCTTTCGGTTTAGTAAAACATTTGGACATCATCGATGTCAATTATAACATAGCCAGGGAGTTATTAGTTAAGCGGTACCAAAATAACCGTCGCATTGCGGATACACATGTAGCTGCCATTTAAGAGATTTCTCAGCTATTATCGGTCGACCAGCTGAGGTCGGACCTGGTTAGCCCTATTTTGGTGGCGACGAATGCGTTGAGGGGTCTAAAATTCCCTGTGACCGAGAGGTCATTTTTATTGTTGCACATTGTATTGAACAAATTGCCAAATGACATTAAGGCTCGTTTTGAAAAATTGCACGGAGGTAACTCGGCGTCACATATACCTTTTCAACACCTTAGTGTCGTATTTGTAGGACCAAAGTAGGAAGCTCGAAAATCTCCCCGCCGAGCAACAACCGGGACCGTGACGATCTCCGGCCCGGTCTGGACTACGTCAGCAACCTCGTCTCAGGACATCGCGAGGTACCGGGTCGTTTCGGCCCTTAATATTGTTTGGGGGAACACCTAGCCCAGGACTGGCGACAGCCGCAACCTTGCTCAGAGTGTGGTGGGGGTCACAACCCCGATTTGTGTAAGACTATTGCCATATATGTAAGGGAAAATATTTCGTACTTTGCAAAAAACAAAGATAGACACCATTATAAAACCCGGAACCGTGGAAAGCTTCAAACAGTGAGCTGTGGCCTAGAAAAATCCAGAAAGCTAATTCAGGTGATAGGACCTACATTGTACAACCACTTACCAAAAGGCGTCATTAACGCCCCAACTACAAATGGTTTTAAAATAAGACTAAAGCGTTGGCTTGTCGACCAAGTGTTCTATAGCATAGAAAAGTTTTTTGACCTAAAATATAACTGACATGCAATTTTATTCCTAATTTATAATTAAATCGACACATATAATTTGAACAATCTTTAAATTTAATTAAATTTATTTATTTTTGTTCTATTTATACTACTGACATGTTGGTTAAATATTATTGTATTCTGTATTGTTATTTTTGAAAATAATGGTAATGTTTAGGTAAATACCTACCTATCTAACAATGTTTATCGATAAGATTTTTGTATATTGACGTGTAATACTAAATATTACTATTAGTCTATGTATGCACATCCGAGAGGATAGTCCTCGTTTGGCACATGGAGGTGTGTCTATGTCTTGCACGGGCGGGGGTTCATCGCGAGTCACCACCCTCTCGTGCCCCTTCCGCTCAGGTAGGTATCGCGGAGCGGGCACGTTACACGGAAGATGAGCCTCTGCCCCTCCCTATCGCAGAGCGTCCTCGCGTTACTCACGAGTTGAGGGCAGGATCCAGTGGCTATCGCGTGCCGCCGATGGCACGCGCGTCTCGGCAGCCATTTATGCCCGCGTGGGACCCGTATGCTTATACGGGCCCTAGCGTGGGGCATTATGAGCCACAGGAGCCCCGGGGCCAAGTTCGGCGCTCGGGTCGGGCAAACGCCCGTTGACTCGTGGCAGCCGCTACATCAGCCTCTCCAGCACCTATCACAACTGTTTTGCCCATCGCGCAGGTTCTTGTCCATTCACCGCGCGGACCTAGGTGTAGTTGTGCGCGCCATTTTGGATTCAGGCGCTCAGGGGCGTCTTATATCGCTGTGGCTGGTGAAGCGTCTCCGCTTGCAGCTAAGTTCGCGGAGTTATGAGATTTCTAGAGTAGAGGGTCTACGGGTGGATAATGTCGTGGGTATGGTCTCATTTTCCTTTTCCTACTTACTCCATCCTAGTATGAGGTATCAAGTAGGAGCTATTGTCCTGAGGGATATTTTGGGTCATCACGTTCAGGTGCCCCTGCCGACGGACGTCCTTGATATCTCTTCCGGTCTGCAGTTGGCCAATGAAAGGTTCCATCTACCTGTTCCTGTAGAGCTTCTGCTTGGCGCTGATGTCCTTGGGTTGCTAGGTTGGTTTCGAATCTGTAATTATGGGCCTAGCACATTCTCTCGCCGCTCAACGTCTACGGATTCGTCGGTGCAGGCAGGATTCTCGCTCGCTGACTCCCTTCAGCGTTTTTGGGAAATCGAAGAAAATTAAGCAAATTATGCCAGACACTCTGTTCTACAAAGAATCGTTCTAGTATATGAAAAAAACTTCATAGGCATTGATATCTTTTTTCTCTGTCCCAATACTTTTATAAATTCTGTTGTTAAGTTAAATTAATTCTTCCTAAATTAAATCCGAACAATTAACAGGGCAGAACAGGCACACACACATACACAATCACACTCATACACATGCTCAGATATGGTTCTTTATATACCGTTTATTTTTATTTCATTTATCAAAATACTTTTGAATTTTCCTACTTTTAATTATTGAAGTGAAAACTTCTTTAGCGGCGCTGTGCACTTTTTTTGTGATGGGTAAAAACTGTTAAACTCGCGTCAGGTCACGTGACCTGATCGAAAATTCGTAAGATTTCACTCGCGTTAGGACAAGTGACCTTTATTTACATTAGGTTAGTTTTTATTTTTAGTATATGGCGAATATGAGTAGTATAGGGAGGTTAAATATGGGATTTTAATTCTATGACAGATTGAGCTGTCAAATATACAACGTCAAAAAAGTAAATAAACAAAAGTTATTATTTTTAATAAATAAATATGGATAAGAAGTTATGGGAAGTAAATAGCGAGTATGTTTTCACTTCTGCCGGCACTCCCGGAGTGCAACCCGTTTTTTTTTTTTTAAAACGGTGTAAAGTTTGCATTATATCAATAAATAGATATAAAATATAAGGTCAAAGTATTCAAGTATATGCAGGGCGCATATATTTATTATTATATTTCTAAATTAAAATCTCTAAAAAGACAAAATAAAAATTAATTTAAATAAATAAATAAAATTAATATTAAATTTCATTGCTCTTCAATAAAGCGTGTTACATAGAGCGAATCTGCTATAGAACTAACTTAAAACTAACTGATGGATAGGAGGCTTCATGCGACCGGGTAGTTGTCTGCACTCGTAGACTAACTCGTAGACAAAACAATCCTGTGTATTTAGGTGCAAAGTTGCTGATTAGGTAATTCTACGAACCTGATTGTGGGACCAGCAGCGTGCATAACCCCTTAAGTTCGAAGTATCAGAGAGATTATTTTCGGTCTGATGGTTTCTACACAATGAAATAACATATTTATACTTGTACAACATAAGGGTTAAAATGCTTATAGCTATGATTATGTATAATATTAATGTCCAGCTGTTATTAATACTATTCACTTTGATCACATTTTCACATTCATTATACTCTTTGTCACTGACACTTTTCTTGAGATTACGTCCCAGCTGATAAAGGTTTGTTGAATCCGTAGTATCCAGGTCAATTAGGCTTTTTTTAAAGGGTTTTCGGTTTGAATAGGCAGCTCTGGAAAGTGGATTATGGGTAGCTTTGTTCCTTGTTTTCTTGCAATATGATGTTACATACCTATTTACCTTTATGATTAAATTACTATTGAAATTAAAAATACAGCTCTAAATAATTTAAATGTTAGCTTTGATATTAAAAGGAGCCAACATACTTACAGCTCTTGCGGGCGCTTGGTGGGGCTCTCACCCTTATTGCCAAAAGCACATATTCAACACTCTTGTCCGTAGTCACCTGGACTATGGCTCCTTGCAGTAGAACTGCCTTAGATAAGTTAAACAAAATACAGAGTAAAAGCTTACGAATTATTATTAGAGCTATGAAATCCTCTCTTACAAATGCCCTTTTTATACTACTAAGGTGACAAACAAGCTTACGGTCCGTCTGATGGTAAGCGGTCACAGTAGCCTATGAACGCTTGCAACACCAGGAGCATGCGCGTTGCCGACTACCCTTCAAAAATCTAATAAATTCTTTCTTGAAGAACCTCATATTGTAGTCCTTAGAGCAAACCTTGGCAGGGATATTATTCCACAACTCGAGCGTTTGCGGGAGGAGGTTTCTCTGAAAACGCACTGTAGGCGACCATTTCTAAAACGTATAGTTACTGTACGAAGGGGAGTTACCCTAAACACATTTTTGAAGTGAAAACTTCTTTAGCGGCGTTGTGCATTTTTTTCGTAATGGGTAAAAAATGTTAAACTCTCGTCAAGTCACGTGTCCTAATCGAAAATTCGTAAGATGTAACTCGCGTCAAGACACGTGACCTTTAGTAACATTAGGTTAGTTTTTATTTTTAGTATATGGCGATTATAAGTAGTAGGTACAGGGAGGTTGGATATGGGATTTTAATTCTATGACAGATTGAGATATCAAATACACTACGTCATAAAAGTAAATAAACAAACATTATTATTTATAATACATAAATATGTATACGAAGTGATGGGAAGTAAAAAGCTAGTATGTTTTCACTTCTGCCGGCACTCCCGGAGTGCAACCCGTTTTTTTTATTTTTATTTTACCTCTGTCGGCCTAATTAATAAATATCCATGCCAAATTACAGCTTTCTAGTATGTACTAATGGATTCTGAGCTAAGCCGCGGACAGGCAGACAGACGGACGGACGGGCGGACATAGCGAAACTATTATGGTTCCTTGTGTTGACTACGGAACCCTTAAAAGACCGTCGTTTGCAGTAGTACCGTCAAAAGGGAGAATTTGGGACTAATGCCTTATTTGGGACAGTTCATGCCTAAATTTTATTTCTTGCTCTAGCAATACAAACACACAGATGGTGTGCCAACGTTCGGTAATCAGAAAATGTGAGGAAAACATTGTAAATCCTTTCACGAATTTAATAAAAACTTTATAAAGTCAACCCTTCTCTTAAGGCTCATAAAATGTTATTTAAAACTTTCTACTTCCAGCCGGTTTTGTGCTATTTTCGCACTGACCTCTACTAAGTGTATTTTCGGGTTTGGGAATATTTTTTTTCATAACTTTTGTCTATGGCGCATTTAATTTGATGAAATTTGAAATAATGTTGCCAACATATTGCGAAAAATTTATATATAATATAATAAATAACTTTATGCGTCAAAAAGGAGGTAACTTGGAACACTTGTTCTAAGTTAGCTTACGTGTCCCAAGTTGGAACAATTATTTATATTAATTTTTTTACAGATAATTATGCCGCGAAACTACATCCGCGCAATAGGTAAAAAACCATACGCCAATTAGACGCAAGATTAAATGAATAAAGCATTAGTAGCCGTTATTAATGGAACAACTTTACGACAGGCTGCATAGAAGTACGGAGTTGCAATGGAAACCAGAACCAAAGAAAAACAAATGACCAGAATTAAGAAAAAGAAGTGGAACCTGAAACCAGGTGCTAGAACCAACGAAAAGCTTTTTGAAGATGACAACAAAGAAAACAAAAGACTACAAAACAAAGAAAGAGGCGACAAAGAAGAAGGAAATAAAGGATGAATGTCCTTCTGAAACTGACACAGATGCTACTGTTTCCATTCATAATTCGGATGATGACATCGACTTTTGAAGAATTTTGTTTCGTAATTTTGTTTTTGATTATTTTAAATAAAAATGATCTTTTAAATAGTGTTTGATGTTTTTCCTTACATAAAAAACACTTTTTAAAAACATATTTAGGAGTAACCTCGGTGGCAACACTGTAAAATGTTGTTTTGTTTTTGAGTACAGTATGATAGGATTTTAAATCTTTTTTAAAGTTACAAAATGAGAATTATTAGTGTTCTTAAAATACTAAGAACAACTCAAACATGTCTATTGCGGAAATACAGCCAAGATTCTGTTCCAAAAGCTTTGAGAAGTTTGAAAGCTAAGTCTAGTCGAAATACTGTTCAGTATTATGTTGACTCGTTTAGGGTGAGGGCTGTTGGAGGTCACGGAGGAGACGGGTGCATATCGTTCCTCAGCGTGTGGTGCAAGGACCAGGCGGGCCCGGACGGGGGCGACGGTGGTCACGGAGGGCATGTCATTTTTCAGGTGAGGTTATGTATACCAATAACAAAATTAGGGGAAGATCACTTATATAAGTGGGGGTAAAGTTGCACTTTAGGCACTTTGGAAGAACTTTAGAATAAGGCCTCCCGCGGAGGGGTTGAGAGGGGCCGGAGGTGGGAGGGAGGGGAGGGGTATTCCCCCTCTACCAGTCCCCACTCACAGAAATTCATAGTTTCGGAGATATGGACCTTTAAAGGTTCCTACCTAACTACTCCATCTTTTATATCTATTCCCTCAGTGGTTTGTTAAAATGTAAAAAAGGGGGCTTGGGGAGTTCCCCCTCTTACTGCCCCTTTTCTTTTTATACCACTAAGTTGGCAAACAAGTATACAGTCTGCCAGATGGTAAGCGGTCACCGTAGCCTATGAACGCTTGTAACACCAGGGGCATCACTCACGCGTCGCTTCGCCCGCGTTCAACCCTTTGCCCGCGTTCGACCTTTTGCCCATCCCCCACCTTAAGGGGGAACCATTCATTTTAAGAATAAGTTTTTTTTTTGCAAAACTTTACTTCCGCCTTATCTCCGGTGCTGCGGTACTAGCAGCTCCTCCGTAAACGAAGTAAACAGTGTTGAGTGACGTGAGTACAAGCAATGAATGACATTACAAAATGGCGGTGGTGAAACTAGAGATGAAAATTGTTGCCGAAAAAGATCGAAGTTAATTGATTCGAATCGAAATCTGAACAATCGATTAGTAAAAAACTCAGTCTAAAACTATTTAATTATTACTATAGGCACACGGCACTATCATTTAAACATACAGCAAATAACTTCGTCAACTAACTAAGAAAGTTCCAGTTTTTAGTTTTGAAAAAAACTTGCATTTCACTCCATTATTGACAAAATACTGATGTAGAAGAGTATCAAAATCGAAAAAAAAGTACTTGATAACCCAATCTATCGCTACCCCAAAGTATCGATAAATTTTTCCTGTCCCTAAAAACAAATCTCTGGCCATAGATTATACAAATATTACGACTTTCAAAAATTCATAACTCAAAAGGTATTCATTTCCGTGAACTGAAATTTCAGATTTGAGGTCAAAGGGATCATATTTATCTACCATAAAAGTTTGAGCAAGCTAGCGAGGAGGCCTCTTTCTAAAGCTGAGCCGGCACTTTTGTCAAAAATGGGGGTTTTACAATAAATAGCTATTTTGGGGCCACATTAATAAAATAGGGGTGGAAAACAATTTTTTTTTTTTATTATTGGGGTGCCCTAACATCAGATCACAAACCAATATTGCACACCACTTTCTGAGTAATCGTGTCGTGGAAACTTGGAACAGATTGCCGGCCAGTGTAGTTTCAGCCGATTCAGTCAACTCTTTTAAAAATGGAATAGACAAATGGTTTAAAGACTTCAAGTGTGTGGACTTACAAGAATGACATATTAAGTGAATAATATTTTAGTAAAAAGGACTAAGACATTTACATCACTTTAGATAAACACACCAGCATCTCATGCTGCTCCTGTCTATAATTTTAATAATAATAATAATAAATACAGAATTAAGTGCACAAGAAAAAGACAAGTATAGTGAAAAGATTTCATCGTTTTTCCTCCGTCACGTCGACAACAGGTTTAAACTGGGATTTTAAATAATTTGAAGCTTATATAAGCTTTTATGGGTATTGAGCAAGACCGTCTAAATAAACCTTATTAGAGTACTTTACAGTTGCTGATGTTCAAGGGCTTTAAATTTCTCAGGCAGCAACCCTGGGGGCAACTTGTCCCAATGAGTCTTTTCTTAATTTCTCAAGTATACTGATTTATTTATTCACACCACTGGCTTTTTGGAGAAGAAAAACATCGTGACAATTCCTGCATATGTCAAGAAAAAAAAAACGTATGTGAAGCCCACAATCCGCACTGAGCCCGCGTGTGGACTATGGACCAAATCACTCTCACTTATAAGGGTAGGATGTGCCGCAACAATGGGGACGTATGAACGCTGGCAAGAGAGAGTACTTTTCAGCAAACAATTGCAGATTAACAGATTTTTTTATAAAATATATTTAAGCTTTTAAAATTTGCGGAATAGAATTAATTAATTAAATTAAAATTTATGAACACAAAATAATTAGACTTAATGAAAAAAAAAACAAATTAGAGGCAGTAAGCTTAATTGTAAGAAAATTTGACCTAACATTATGAAAACTGAATATTATTCTAAACATTTTTTTTTCATAATGGGTGACACAATCAGTATTTGGTGTTGCGTCTCCTTGCTGTCACAACTGCGTCCCCTTGCTGTCACAACTGAAAACTGCTGGCATCCGTCTCGGCATACTGTTTATTAAATTGTCAAAGAAACTAGCAATAATTTTAATCCTTCAACCAATACTGTCTTGAGGTCGCTTGCGTTAGCTGGTGCATCCAAGTCCAGTATCATTCCAGTATTCATTGGATCTACAAGCATTGTATCCTGCCCATTACCATTTCAGCTTATGAATTTTTTGACAGATTTGCTTTTAACAGGCAACGCACACGGTCAAAAGCCTGAATCATTGCAACTCTGTAATCCAAGCCAAGCACGGCGAGAGAGGCTACAACAAGGACTGCAATGGAAAAAATGCAACTCACATCATCATACCTGTGCCACTCGGTGAGTTTTCTAATTATATTACCAACTAAGCTACTTTTACCTACTGTGTGTTTATGTTGTGCGTTCATATGTAGTCAACTACTGTGAGCGGTGTATATATGTATAAACTCCTATGTTTAAATAGTACGTTTGGTTCTTCAATTAAACCATTGGTTTATATTACATTGTTACTAACAATAATAAAAAGAGGTTCTCATAATCTAATGATTTTATAATGCGGGGTTTATTAATTGTTAACAGATTTAATTAAAAAATTTTACCATAAAAGTTTTTATATACTTTATTTATGCACCTTCTGAAGCCGTGTTTTTGGTACTTTGTTTATTAGAATGTTATTATCCCAGGCACGATAGTGAGAGATGGTTGTGGCAAGGTCGTGGGGGACCTCAGTGCAGAGGGAGTCATGTTCGTGGCGGCTCGCGGCGGTGCGGGGGGGAGAGGGAACAAGTTCTTCCTTACTGACACTGAACAAGTCAGTTATTATATTACTAGGAACCAACCCTAGAACCAGGGGCGGATCCAGCGGGGGGCGATCGCGACCCCGAATACTAAAGACGGCCAAGGAAGAAATTAATTGTAACATTTTTTAAAATATATAACTTTTATTACATATAAATACATATAAAAAATACTTGGGGTTACTTGGGTTTGTATAGTTAATTATTCAAAAACTGCACAAGCTGGGTCGATTGGGTAACTTCCGTTTGCAGATTCAAAATTCAAAAAATACCTTCAGATCTTATGAAACCCCCCTAAACTTTTGTTCTGGATCCGCCCTTGTCTCGAACACACTGCACACATATTTACCTTCAATCATATATAACTATACTACTAGGAACCACACCTAGAACATACTGCACACATATTTACCTTCAATCAGCTATAACTATATGACTGAGAACCACTCCTAGAACATACTGCACACATATTTACCTTCAATCATCTATAACTATACTACTAGGAACCACACCTAGAACATACTGCACACATATTTACCTTCAATCATCTATAACTATATGAAGAAGAAGAAGAAGAAAAACATTTATTTGACACTCAAAGAATTACATATTTAACATAACTATATATAAATAAGAATACAATGGTAAATTGAGTGCCAAAAAGGTCTCTTACTCAGTTTAAGCTGCAGCCGAAGCCTCAGCACTGATATTCTGTAAGAGCCTTTTTGGTTGTCACTAAACCAGAGTGACCGCAAACAAAACAGAAAAAATAATTTAAATTAATAATTTACATCACAACATAATACGAACATAAGATAAAAGTAGTATATGACTGGGAACCACTCCTAGAACATACTGCACACATATTTACCTGCAATCATCTATAACTATACTACTAGGAACCACATCTAGAACATACTGCACACATATTTACCTTCAATCATCTATAACTATACTACTGGGAACCACTCCTAGAACATACTGTACACATATGTACCTTCAATCATCTACAACTATACTAACTATACTACTAGGAACAACCCCTAGAACACATTATTGACCTATTTACTTACAATCATCTATAACTATACTAAGAAAGTATAGAAGTGTTTAAATTTCATCACAAACATTACAATATTATCATTACTAACATTCTTAATCACAAGACGATGAATGTTTGGTAATTTACAACATAATGTACATTATTATATGATACTGATTATTTGTTCTGTTGGTGTTGATCCCATGTAGGTACAAACATCTAGTAGCAGGGTTTAATGATTCTCATTAATTTTCCTCCAGGCCCCAGATATCGCGGAGATGGGTGCTAGTGGGGAAACCAACGTGTACACCCTGGAGGTGAGGTCGATGGCCCACGTGGGTCTCATCGGGTTTCCGAACGCAGGCAAGAGCACGCTGCTGAGGGCGTTGACCCGCGCGCGGCCCACTGTAGCGCCCCACCCCTTCACTACATTGCGCCCGCACATCGGTCAGTGTTCAGTCAGCCATCCTCCCACAATTAAATTCACTGTTTGAAAAAAGAAAACTTTATTAACTGCCATAGATTTCCTCTCTACACAAGAAAATAATGTATCATAACATATACTCGTAAAGAGTGTCGTACCGTGTGGGTAAAGTGAGTGCTAAGACTTTGATAACTCAAATAGGGTTACTGTTCTCAAAGCTAAGCGCGCGTTCATAGAACTCACGGGCGGTAATGACGCGCATATTATCAATTATGTTTCAAAACTGTTTGTTCAAAATATGAAACACTACAAGCAAGCAATCACAAGCTTTAACTTCAGCAAAAACTTTTAATTCATATTTTTTTAAATTTCGAGGCATTAAAGCCTTGTAAATAACATTTAGTTAGTAATCTTCTCCATACCAGGATGGTACACAATGTACTATTTCTTTCTAACCTAGATAATATATATTTATATTTCTCCTTTTTTCTAGAATTGTTGCCTTCCTGGGGGAGAAGACATTGTGGTTTAGCGCAAACAAATTTAGATAAGCGTCAACGAAATGAGGATAGTTTTGGTATACATGTAAATTCAGTTTTTCTATTTAAGTAAAATAGTCAAATGTTGTCATATGAATTTAAGACAAGTCGGAGGCCTGTAGGCCAGAGGTCTAAAGGAGAGGCCTGTGCCCCTGTAGTGGGGACAAACCAGCTGAGGCATTAAATGTGTTTGTCTCGGTAAGCAGACGCACAGCACAATATAGAATCATAGTAGAATCACAAACACACACGCACCCTACGAGAGTATATTAAAACAATGCTACGTCACAGCCACGCATTTGTACTACAGTTTATAAAAGTCAGCCATGCATGTAGTACAGTGCGGGTTTTAACGTGGACTTCAAAGTTTCCATAGTGGGAGGCATCAGCTGTCAAACTAAAAAGAGCTATATATCCAACAATATTTATCGTAGACTAATAGTTCTTGTACAGAAGTAATAGATTTCAAGATCTTATTTCGGATGACAGCTTTCAAACTAGAAAAGGGTATCATTTTTTATATATAAATTTTCGGGACTCACACGCGAACAAAACATTTACCATTTTGGTTCTTGACGTTTTGGCCAGGTTGTACTAGTCGTGGTCATGAGCACCCTGCTATATCTCTGAAATAATCAAGAATAGAGTAGAGAATAGTAAAATAATAATATCTATTTGTACGGAACATGGTTGATCGTTATCGATAGACTTGACTATAGTTATGTACAATGATTATGACGTACATAAATTACGCTTAAAGAAAATGTTACCCGTTACGTACACACGACCAGGTCGACGACACAACACAAGAATATTTTTGTCGCTTCTTGCACATAAGTTAATTACAATATAAGTTTTTAAATTTTCGCGTTCCATTACTAATTTAGAAATAAATCGGGATTCAACGCTCGTTATTTGGCAAAATGCCTTTTTTCAGCCTTGGTCACGGGTAGACTGGCGGTGCGCGGCGTCTTCGGCTTCGAGTGGAGGTGTCCTGTTGAACTACCCTTACTTCGGCTTGGAGTGGAGGTGTCCTGTTGAACTACCCTCACTTCGGCTTCGAGTGGAGGTGTCCTGTTGAACTACCCTCACTTCGGCTTCGAGTGGAGGTGTCCTGTTGAACTACCCTCACTTCGTCTTTATACCTGTCAAAATCGTTACAAACACTAACGGTGTCCTCAGGTGCGTTCGTTAAAGAAACTCGAGAGCTGTATTTCCCTATGACTAGATTCCATGCAGGCGACAGTTTGTATCCATCCTCTCACGATTGAGTTCTTATGCTTTTTTATTTCAATCGCTTTGCGTACCAATCAACGACAAGATTGGCGATCGGTGGACAAAACCTTAGGCTTGTGGAGCTCAATCCAGTGGTTGGAATTTGAGGTAATGAGATGTCCTGCTATAGCTGATTTTGTTGTCTGGCAATTCTTTACAGCAGCAACATGTTCTTGGACCCTGTCCTCAATTGTACGTTTGATCTGGCCAATGTAATAACTGCCGCAGGTGCAGTCAATTTTGTGGATATCTGGTGTTTGATCCTTTGGCGTGCGCCAAATTTACTCAAAGGTGATCCAATTTTATCCGTTACTCCTTTGATTCGAAACCGGCGTGTACCAATGAGTCTTTTTTTTTAATTTCTCATGTAAATCTGAAAAGAAAATGTTTTTAATTGTGTCAAATTTAAAATGCCGTGATTTGAGAATATTTAAAAGGTACAAGAAGAAAAGAAATTAATTTAAAATGAAGCGGATACTATTAAGGAGTACCTATATTGAATTTTATTCTTGGGTTTTAGGGTTAAACCTCAAAACCCTAGACGCAGGTAACAAGTCTTTTTATAACAGTATTACACAGTAAACAACTTGTTTGAAACATACGTCGAGGGAATTACACCCTATTACGGGTCGGCTTTTAAGATGTTCCTGTAACACTATTTATCATTATTTATTAAATAACTTGATAACGACTCAACCGTATTTTCACAAAGAAAATACATGAAAGCGACAAACGGCAAATCGGTAATAAAGTTTTGGTACCACCGACAGAAAAAGCAGAAATTCGGTACTTCGTGGTAATTACCGAAAATTATAATCTGGGGCGGAAATATAGAAAATAGTATTGTACAATTGTAATAAAGTGGTAGCAGAATAAAAATTATAATAAATTGATATTTACGAAGCCGAGAAAATCTTTCATTTGATTTTCCCTTGAGAAAACGATCTCGACACCCTGAGAACCTTATTTTGGAATATTTGGGTGATTGCGATATTACTATTTTTGGTACAGCCCCACAACTGTAATTCATAGGTCCATACTAGCATTAGGACTTATTTGTATAGTAATATTTTGCCGTGTACTGCTAGAGTAGAATGTCCCTTCTCTTTTTGTTTCTAACTCATCTTTTTTTATTAACGTGATCTTTCCAGCGTAGCTTTGCGTCAAGCGTCATGCCTAAATACTTTGCCGTATTTTCATATTGTTGTTAATAAAATCCATGATGGACAGAGAAATGAAGGATAAAGTTAAATGAATCAAAATCGGAACATATAAACTTCATCGGTACAACAAAGTGTCTAGTGTTGAGTCAGTCAGTCTACCCACTTGTTGGACGTATTTTCTGTTGCCTCTAAGTCTATGAATCAGTGATTTAAGTGTGCAAGTGAGAGAGCGTATCATTATTTGTGCAAAGAAATAGACGAACCATAGTTCTACTTTTTTCCCTAGTGTGTAAGTTACATGGGCGTTTCTAATTACGCACTATCTGCGCCAGCGCAAGTCCTCCCCGCACCTACCGCACCTCTTATACGACACCTTGCGCCTTCGTATTTTTTGCCGACGAATATCAACTAGGCCTATTTATTTAGGCCTAACGCTTGACCTCCTAGAAATTTTACTGCAAGAATGTCGCTGAAACACACTCCAACCAAGCCTTCAAAAACCAAAACTCCTGAAAAACACTTCTCGGACTCAGAATTCAGCACCAAACGCCAAGGTTCTCACGTGTTAAAAAAAAAAGTTCAGTTGTGACTGTGACGAAAGCATAAAACAAGCTATGACTAAAATAAATAAGATGTTCTCTGACAAGGATTTACGACAGGATTCAAAGCTACAAGCTGTCATGAAGTCGATAAAATAAATCCAGGAAGAGAACCGCAACTTTCAGTTATCTATTGATTTTGTCTCCAAACAATATGATGATCTAAAATCACAGACTGAAAACTTACAAAAGTCACAAAAATTAACACAGACCCAAATACAACTTCTAGAAAACAGAATTGACAGTTTGTAACGTAATCTACGTTCGTCCGCAATATAAATCCGCAGCATTCCCAACTCCGAAGCTGAAAGTAACGACCATTTACTGCAACTCATACAAAACTTAGGCAAATCAATAAACTCGGAAATCAGCACAACTGATATTAAAAACGTATTTCGCATTAAAAATTCTTAAAGCAAACCAGTTATCGCCGAATTCACCAGTACCATTGTAAGAAACAAAATTCTAAGCAGTGTCAAGGACTTTAACAAGAAAAATCATAATAAATTGTGCACCTCTCACTTAGGCTTACCTGGCCCGGGAACCGTAGTCTATGTGTCAGAAAACCTCACCCCGAAGCTGAAACGATTGTACTACCTGGCCAAAACTTATGCTAAAAACAACGGCTACGCGTACTGCTGGTTGGCCCGGGGCCGTGTTCACTTACGCAAAGCTGACGGCTCACCACAAATTTTGATCCTGGCTGATGAGGACCTTCTGAAATTGGAAAACGTGAAATGACTTTCCAGGTCTGATGGCACCCTTCGGTTCTCTGCAGGAGGTTTGATATTCAGCGTCTCGTCTTCTACTAAATTATTAAGCGGAAATAAAAAAGAAAAATACTTTTATTTTGTACTACTGTTTGTTAAAACTTCTAATTTCGATAAACTTACAAAAATAAGGCGGTGATCTATTATTAAAAATAATCTCTTTTATAATCATAACTACTTAACTTATATATTACACTACATAAAATGTATAAAAACATGTCTACAGTACACTTACATACTCATCTTAACAATAAACTATATGATAGGGTATTTTGCAACAAACAAACACAACATAAATATAAAAATATGCATACATACCAATCATACACGGTCAGCTCGTTGGGACCTTGTCTGCTTGTTAGCTCATTATCTAACATACTATAAACTAAGTCATTATTTTACTTACACTCCTTTGCTTCCCTACACGAAGGACAAAATATTAGGATTAAACAGTTATCAAGTACAGATACTGTGCAGCCTATATACTATATACTATATACACGCATAATAACTAAGCTTCATACTAACTTTCATATAGGTTACTTACAATTATTACAAACATAGTCAGTCTATTAGTTAACCTATATTTATATTTAATCGTGCACATACATGCGACTGGCTTCTTTGTAAAATGGGTACGGAAATAGCTATTGTTGCAGTTTATAGGCGCCATTCTTTGACTAACAATAATATTTTTAACAACAGCTTGCAGAAAATCTTAAGTTCGCTATCCAATTTCAAAAATATTGCTCTTATAGGGGACGTAAATATTAACATTTGTTCTGACGTCATGGATACCTCTGCTGAAGAATATTTAACCTTTGCTGCCTCACATGAAATGCTGCTCGCTCATCGTTATCCGACTAGAGGACAAAACTGCCTGGACCATATCCTACTAAAGTCAGATTGCGACGCTATCACTACTATTCTCGACTGTCAAATCACACATCACTACCCAATTTTGTTGTGCTTACAGAAAAAATCTATTAGGACCTACTCTCAAAGGACGTATACAAAAATCGATTACCCAGCAGTTACCACTGAAATTGAAAAAGTTGACTTCAGTGACATTCTTAGTAACGAAGATGGCAATCACGCAGCTGAGCAGTTTATTACATCTATTACTAATATTATAAA
This sequence comes from Apoda limacodes, assembly GCA_946406115.1. Lineage (NCBI taxonomy): Eukaryota > Metazoa > Arthropoda > Insecta > Lepidoptera > Limacodidae > Apoda > Apoda limacodes. The sequence goes on along the minus strand of OX291542.1, from coordinate 1,522,211 downwards.
ATCGCACTCTATTACTGTTACAACGCTTGGTATATTAAGATGCATAAGACACCGCGATAAATTACACAAGCGCCATAAAAGTTCCCCTAATGACAGTCTCCTAAAACTAATGGACACTAGATATAGAAACTATTGTAAAGATTTAATACGTAATCTGAAGTCAAATTACGAAAGGGAACAATTACTTTTTTTTTTTTTTTTTTTTTATACCACTAAGGTGGCAAACAAGCCTACGGTCCGCCTGATGGTAAGCGGTCACCGTAACCTATGGACGCTTGCATCACTCGCGCGTTGCCGACCCTTCAGAAATCTAATAACTTCTTTTTTGAAGAACACCATACTGTAGTCCTTAGAGAAAACCTTGGCAGGGAGCTCATTCCACAACCCAAGGGTTCGCGGGAGGAAGTTTCTCTGAAACCGCACTGTACGCTACCATTTCTATTGAACATTTCGTTGAATTCCCTGTCGATGGCGAGCGGTGCGATGGTAGAAAGTAGCCGTGGGCATAATTTCGAACAATTCCTCAGAACACAATCCATTGTACAAGCGGTAGAACACACACAGGGAGGCAAAGTCTCTCCTCAGACTTAAGGGCTCGATACCGCAAGTGAGTTTGGGATCGTCGACAATTCTCACAGCCCGTCGTTGAACCGCGTCAAAAGGGCCAAGCTGGTATCCGGGTGCACCCGCCCAGAGATGGCAGCAGTACTCCATATGGGGCCGAACTTGCGACTTGTAAAGTAGCAACCTTTGCCCCGACGTGAAGTACTGCTTCGCTCTGTTGAGTATACCAAGTTTTACTACTAGCAGACAAGAACACTAAAGCCACTTGGAAGTTGGGTCCAACTTAGTATCACAAATTCAAATCCCTCATCAACATCGTTCTAACGCCCAGTATCTAATTTCTTCAAATGTCACTGAACCTTGCAAGGTGCCAAATTCGGTAGTTTTTCTTCCTGTAGACATTTCTGAGGTTGACAGCCTCATCCTTGATTTGCGCGACGACTGTGCTGTGGGCTATGATTCCATTTCTCCTGTAATTCTCAAAAATAGTAGACACATACTTACCCCCATACTTACGCACATCTTCAACTTGTGCATTTTAAGGGTGTCTTTCCTAACGTTTTCAAAAAACTCTATGTCAAAAATATTTGAAAATTTTTTGAATAAAAGGCTAAAACAGTTTTTGGAAAAATATAATATATTGGCCAACAATCCATTTGGTTTCAGAAAAGGGCTTTCAGCAGAAGATGCAGTAACTAGCTTGACTTATCATGTCGTTTACAATCTTGATAGTCGAGAGAAATGTCTGGGTGTATTACTTGATTTATCTAAGGCTTTTAAGGGCCTGTCGGTCCCACTTCTTTTAAAAAGCTGGAAAACATTGGGGTGAGAGGCGTAGCCCTAAACTTACTCCAAAGCTATTTAAGCGATCGTTGTCAAGTGGTCAAAATAGATAATTGGGTTAGCAACGAAGAACCAATTAATTACGGTGTGTCTCAGGGAAGCGTACTCGGACCTACCCTTTTCTTAATTTACATAAACGACTTATGCAAACTTCCCCTTAAAAACTGTAAGATATTTACATATGCCGATGATACCGCACTTATAGTTCATGGAAAGTCATGGGTTCAAGTCCAAAAAATTGCCGAAGACGCACTAAGAACGGTCACCTATTGGCTATCCACTAACCTTCTTACATTAAATGTTAATAAGACTCAAGCTATTGCTTTTGCTATCAAATCCAACCTGCAACCACTAGCTAAAACTCTCAATATTAAAGTCCACTCATGTGCTTACTCTTCTACTGTCAACAGAGCATGTAAGTGTCCTTACTTAGGAATGTCAACTCACATAAAATATTTAGGAGTCTATATAGACTTTAGTCTAAACTGGAGCCATAACATAAGCGTGCTTACCGGGAAGATTAGAAAAATGATTTATGTTTTCAAAAATTTAAAAGCTTCCGCAAACCCCACTGTCCTTAAAATGGTTTATTATTCTTTAGTACAATCGGTCTTAACGTACGGAATCACCGCTTGGGGTGGAGTACCAAAAACTACTCTTTTGCGACTGGAAAGAGCCCAGAGGGCCGTTCTAAAAGTCATGTTTCGTAAACCGATTAGATATTCTACTTCCAAATTGTATTCAGAAACCAACTTACTTACTGTAAGACAATGTTTTATACTTAAAGCTGTCTTAAAGAAACATACGTCCATACTTCCTGAACACCAAACTTCCACACAACGTCAAAAACGTAAAACGAGAAATTTTATGATTGTAGAACCACGTAAAACTTCATTTGGGCAAAAACAACATTTGTATCTATGTACAAAACTTTATAATAAAATCTTGAAAAACATATTAATTGTAAAATGCTCTAATTTCGAATGCAAAAAAGTACTCAGAAATTGGCTATTAAACTTAGACTACATAAAGACAGAAAATATTCTCATTTCTTAATTATACACCATGAATATTATTCCATTTAATACATCATATAAAATATAGAATAAAAAATAACTCACACTTGTATATTATATACACACAGACGAACTTTTTATCTTATTTTAACTATTCTCCTTCCTCATGTTGATCTTGAAAATAATTATTGAAAACACGCTGTAACTATTATTTTAGTGATATTGGTTTTTTAATTAAGCACACATTATTGTCTATGTAAATCTGGCTCTCATAACAAAGGACTACCTAGCTTGAGAGCGAGAGGTATCTTAGCCAACTTTATAATAATTAAATAAAATAATTAATAGTTGCTAAGTTGATTTAATGTACTTCAGTAATTTACTCAATAAATCCTTTTTTTTTTAAACAATATGAGTACTGTCCGGTATTTAATAACTATGCCGATAGCGAGCTGTGCGATGGTAGAAAGTAGCCGTGGGCATCATTTCGAACAATTCAATTCCTGAGAAGACATCCCATTATACAAGCGGTAGAACACACACAGGGAGGCAAAGTCTCTCCTCAGACTTAAGGGTTCAATACGGCTTGTGAGTTTGGGATCGTCGACGATTCTTTCAGCTCGTCATTAAACCGAGTCAAAAGGGCCTAGCTGATATCCGGGTGCACCCGCTCAGAGATGGTAGCAGTACTCCATATGGGGCCGGACTTGCAACTTGTAATTGCAACATTTGCCCTGAGGTGAAGTACTGCTTCGCTCTGTTGAGTAGTTTTTGGACACCAGCTTCACTTTGTCTTGCAATTGATCTCGGAACTGAACATCGCTGGAGATTTTTTTTTATACCACTAAGGTGGCAAACAAGCCTACGGACGACTGGCAGAAGTTCCCCTTAGGCAGCTTTAGCAAGCGACCAGAAAGCACGACTCCCAGAAGGATAGCTCGCAAGTCGCCCACCTATTTTGCCGATGAATTGGAATTTTGCTCTGGCAGTTGCTTTCTTACTGAACCTCGAGGCAGCATTTAATTTGCGTTTTAACTCAGAAATATTCGGATCCTTATTATTACGAGCCTTGTATCCTTATTATTATTATTATGTCTACACCAAGGGTCCCAATGCTCTTGGAGATGGTGAGGGAAGTGTTCTGGAATTGTGGGACCTCAGTAAATGGGTTTTTTAAGCGGTGAACGCGCAGACTTGTGCCTTCCTAAAGTTGAATCGGACAAAGTTTTCCCGTCCCCAGTCAGAGACCTTGGACAGAGGGATCTCGATTTGAGACACAAGTTCTCCGCGTTTTTCCTCTACAACGGAACGAGGGATGTTTGCACGACCCGTGTAATAAGCGTCTCCAGTACTGTCACCTGCATAGCAATGCATGTTGTTGATGTCCAACATGTCATTGATATGCAGTAGAAACAGCGTAGGAGACAGCACAGAGCCTTGCGGGACACCAGCATTAATGTCCATGCTATCAAAGTAACTAGCGTCAACTACGGTTCGTATGCGTCTGCCGGACGAAAAGCTTGCCACCCATGTACACAAACACTTCGCAAGCAACTTTGACAGAAGACCCCGGTGTCAGACCCGATCGAACAACTTTGCTATGTCCAGGCTGCATGCCAATGCCTGACTCTTAATGTCTAGACCCATCAGTGTGTGAGATACACTAGAAGGTAACCAATCGAGGTCGGTCGTGTTCTTCTTCTATCTTGGTCTAGTGAAAAATCCGATTTATTCGAAGCTAGTTATAATTAAATAATGGCCATTTGGACGTGTACTTTTACAATTGGGAAAGCCTGCTTATGGCTTTCCCCCCCCCCCCCCCCAGTATAGAGGCCGTGTTGCTCTATGGTATCTACTGAATAAAAATTTAAAACTGTTTTAACTTACCTCTAAAAGAAAATTGAGTCTTAAAGAAGGGTTTTGTATCGAAAAACGTCAAGTGGGAGTCGAATTAGCGCACCGAGAGGGATTTTTTAACCTAAAAAACGGTTTTTTTTACACAAAAACGTCAGGCATAAATCTAATTAGTAAGCTAGTACATGATATAAAGCTAAAGTATTTAATATGTTGAGTATTTATTTTTAGTTCGACAAATGTTCCAGGCATGGTCCCGTACGACGACTACGAACAAGTGGCCATCGCCGACCTGCCCGGGCTCATCCCCGGGTCGCACAAGAACTATGGATTGGGTGAGATCATACACATGTATACAAAAAATGACGCCTGTAGACGCACGAAACAGTAGCCAGAGACCAAACAGTATTATGTACCTATTAATAATTATGATAGCTAGTAGATACACGCGTCTCCACTCCACGTGCTAACACTTTACTTCGCTATTATAAAAGAGCATCTAAATAAACCTAACTGGATGTTTAAATTTAATTATATTGCCTCAATTTAATTAAAAAAAAATCAAACGAGGAATGAATACCTACTATTTTGTTTGTACAAAAAAGGTTTGCGTTTTTAATTTGGTAATGATGTCGTATTCTAATGTTTAAAAAAAGAGAGAGAGATATGTTAAAACTGTATTATCTAAATTATTTAGGTATCGTACAATAAATGTTATGTCGTCGTACTAAATGTATGGAAGCAGAAAACATTAAATTTTCGGATAGATCCCGTTTATTTTATAAACCATTATTGATACCGTTGAATAGACCTCGTAAAGCATTTTCAGGATCGATAATCAGTATTGAGATGTCTTGTATGGTTTAGTAATAATCGAGTGGAATCATTTAGCTTTCTTTTACACGAAAACGCTCCCCCATCACAATATTTCTTATTTTCAATTTAGAGTCACTTTTCAATGCTCTCATTTCCTTCATCGGTCAAACCTTATGATGGACAACATTCACATCCATTCGTCAGTGTTAGCGTACACACAAACACACCTTTTGTGTGTGTGTGTCGTGCCTTTTTAGACAACTTCGGACACTTACGAACGTGCTGTAGAGGTTACGACCTCTCGATATGTTATAAGGAAGGAAATTATAAGGAAGAATTATGTAATAGAAAGACTAGCGCACGCTATATCGCAGTAAATACTTCATCGTGATATTACGGAGCTGTAAGAGACGGTGTCGGATATTTGAATAAAACAATTGGAACGTCGGGTTGTTCCTTTTTTCACAAGTTTAACATTCATGTGTTCAACACAGACCCGGAAAGTCTTGCTAATTTAAAGGGACTAATTATGTATTTACGAGGAAGCACTAAAGTACGCTCAAAGGACTACGCACCTAGCATCGCTGTGTAACCCGTAAATGATAGAACCCTTTTTGAACCGAGCGAAAAACGCTCCATGCTACACCGTACAAGGCTAGTGACGTCAAAAACATATGATTTTGATGGATTTTAAATATGATTTTTTGAAAATTTTTAGAATCTAAAAAATCGTCATTTTCTATCGAGCTACTGTTTAAACTAATCACGTCCTATATGTGTTTGCTAAATCGTAATTAGTTTCATTACAATCTGACAATCTTTTCGACTTTGTCAGATACCCTATAGTTACCATGTGTTCCTCCTCCTTTGTCTCCTGTCACGGATCACGGATCACTCCGAAATCGGCGCAGATAGAGAGACACACTTGATTAGTAACTGATTAAACCACATTTTCGCAACCAACGCTGCGCGCTGCACGCATGGTCGCCTACACCCAAGACTTACAATAGAATACCGATAAGAGAAAGTGATGTAGGTTGGCGACATCTGTACGACCCTGGCACACTATTCTTTGAGACCACACATTTACTTTATCTATTTGCATCAATGCACTTATGCAAGTTCGTCTGTCTAAGTTATTCTTGATCTCGGTTTTTTGGACCTCAAGGTCTACCTCCCTTTCTCACTACGTTTTTTACTCCACAAAACACCCAAATCACACTATTTTATTATAGTCTGTCATTCAGAGTCCCACCACACACATCTCAATGCTCAAGTATCTCCAGCATTAATTCTACTTCCATGCTTCGTTTGACATGTTCATTCATTCAATTTTATTACACCATTTTTTCAGGCATACAGTTTCTTCAACATGCAGAAAGATGCAGAGGTCTGATATACCTCCTGGATGGTACAAGTGATCCGCTCGACCAGTACCAGACCCTTTCATATGAACTTAGCCAGTACAGCGCAAACCTAGCGAAGAGGCCAAGCTGCCTGGTCATTAACAAGATTGACTTACCTGAAGCAAAGATAAATTATGAAGAGATCAAACGAAAAATGGATGTTGTGGGGATTTCGGCAAAGACAGGAATAAACTTGAGTGAATTGTCGCGGATTTTAAGGAATATGTACGACAATTGGGAAGAAGATACGTGATTTCGGATTTGTGATAGTAACTAATAGGCTGTAAAATGTAAATACTTGTTTTTAAATATACTTTGTACGTTAAAAAAATGTTTAAAACAATAAACAAAGTGGATATGTTAAGGGGTCATAAAGCCAGACAAATTCTGCATAAAAACCGGTGTATCAACCTAGTATAGGCGAAAAACATTAAATATGTACCAATAACACGAATATTGTTATTTGTATTAAAAAAATCGCTAATAACAGCCCTAAGTTTTGTATTACGCAAATAGAGTCTGGTTTCTCGACTTTTTTATTTCTTGAGGCACGAGAATTCTCGACCAGGATTTTGAATAAAATACGATGCTATTTTAAATTTTTTGTCTTTTTACAAATTAGACTGATAGATGAGACCAATTTAATGAAATGGTAACTTTTAGTTACTATAAATTGCTATACTATACATTATTAATTAACAAATCAACAACAAACAATAAATTAAACAAAACAAACAAATTACAGCCATTGTCATATCCCGAATATCGTAAAACTTTGTCGAGTTTAGGTCAAGTTCGACACGTGTCGTACAGCTCGACAGGCTGGTGTACGTACAGTTCGACAGGCTGGTGTACGTATTAATGCAAGCTGTTTACGGAAAATAGTTCGAAATTCTCGTTGCAGATAAACAGTTTTTTGTAATTGTGCGTGAAAAGTTGACTTTTTTATACCACTAAGGTGGCAAACAAGCACACATTCCGCCTGATGGTAAGTGGTCGCCGTGGCCTATGGACGCTTGTAACACCAGGGGTATCACTCGCGGGTTGCTGACCCTTTAAAAAATCTAATAACTTCTTTCTTGAAGAACCGCAAACTGTAGTCCTTAGAGAAAACCTTGGCAGGGAGCTCGTTTCACAAACTGAAACTGCACTGTACGCGACCATTTCGGTTATAAGGTGTGAGCATGTATTCCCTACCGATGGCGAGCGGTGCGATGGTAGAAAGAAGCCGTAGGCATCATTTCGAACAATTCCTCAGAACACAACCCATTGTACAAGCGGTAGAACACACACAGGGAGGCAAAGTCTCTCCTCAGACTTAAGGGTTCGATACGGCAAGTGAGTTTGTGATCGTCGATAATTCTCACAGCCCGTCGCTGATCCGAGTCAAAAGGGCCAAGCTGGTATCCGGGTGCACCCGCCCAGATATGGCAGCAGTACTCCATATGGGGCCGAACTTGCGACTTGTAGCAGCAACCTCTTTGAGGCACTACCTTCAAGCTGTAAAAACCATGCAAATGTAGAAATAACGTTTTTATCACATCTATTCAAAAATAGCTGGTTGGTTCGTCGTAAACGGATGAAAGTTACACTTTGAATTCCTAGGGATGCAAAGTGATTTCAATTTGGAATGTGGATTATAGAGATCTATCAAGAACGTTGTATGAACAAGTATTATAACTAACTGAATAATAAAGCTGTCTGGCCGCGGCGAACCTAATAAAAAAAGTTTGTGGAAAAGTAAAAACCCGCGTGAAATGTATTCCGCCTTTGTAATTGTTTACACAAATTCGTATTTATACTTTTATGAAAAAAATTGCGGATTTCTCAAGTAGTGATAATGAAATAAATAAATGTACTATTCTTATTCCTTCACTCTTTCTTCCCTGCATTTCAAATAGCGCCCTCGCCGTAAAAATACTATTTTGATCCCTTGTGATACAATCTACTATTGTATAAAGTTGCAATACTTTTTTTCGTTTTGCGTAGACGGTAGTGACACTGCCTGTGCAATGATAAACTTGATTGTCAGCTCGTTTCTTTGTGCATGTGCCATATAAGAACACATTATTGTGTGTCTTTGCCGCGGAAAAAAAGTATCTAAGCCTTCTATCTCTGTCACCGGCGTCTACGCGAAAAGCGTAAAAAGTTTTATTCAAAATTGTTATTGCAAAGTACCTACTAAATGAAAACACGACACGGCGTTTATTAGCCTGATATTTTATACTACTTACTATTATGTAAAAATGTTAAAAGTTAAAACTTAAGAAAATACGCCTCGCAGCGTGCTTCATACAAACGAATTTCCTACTTGTTTTAGACATTTACTGATTAAATACTGTAAAATTTTGTAGACAAGGTCTCAAGCCAAATATCTATATCTGGTTTTCCAAAATCCTAAAAAAGTTTTTATTAACTTTTAATCTCATTGGAGACCGTTTGTTTGAAAAACTAGACTCCTGTATAACTTTTAAACTATACAATTAAATAAAGAACTGTAGTAGTGCAGACATACAGAATATTTATTCCTAGAACACTTGTTTAAAATTTTATGGTATTTGAATGGTAATACGTTTGCGAGACGACGCGAATCGTATCCTCTTAAATGCTCAAGGGTTAGGTAGTGCCTTTATGCCTATATGAAGTGAACACCGCTGGCGTCAATATAAATAAATAAATAAAAACTACAAAAAATGTGTATTACATTTCATTTATTTTTTCTTTAAAATCTATCAGATCTACAACTTCACTTAAGACATGATATAAAATATAAATTCAGTCCAATTCATTACTTTCACACAGTTTTGACATCTGTCATTGTGACAGAGAAAACCTAATATGTACAATAAAACTGGTAAAAAAATACATAAATAATCACATGAAATATTAAAAAAATAATCGTATTAGTAAAAATATCACAACAAAGAAGAATACTTGTCTGTCGAAAACAGGGAAGTTCAAGCTAACAATGTTACAATGTTCCGTCTTCACTATGATGTCAAGAGTGAGAAGTGAGAACTACCAAGTGTGAAAATGTTTCTTGCTCTTCAGCAGGGAGCGCGAGTAACTTAGGGACGGACATAAAAAACCTGTAGGGTAACCTGTAACCTCTGTTTTTACAATTTGGCTACAAAACCCTTAAATGAGTGTGAGAATTAGCATTCCACAAACAGTTTCGGATAAAATTGTCTGCGTGACAGACGGACAGTCTCTTAAGTAAAACACCTAGGAACTACGAACGGGCCGTAGTTTAGACATTTATACAGCGGTCCATCGAAGGCGTCCATCAGCGCGCTATGTGTAGAGGTTGTCGGCTTTCTGGTGAACATCAAACGCGATCACCGATCGTACGAATGCGGACCGATCGGGTGTTAGTTCTTCGGAAGTAAACAATACTCATTGTGGACCGGCGTGGTGCGGGGGCGGCACCGCCGGGGGGGCGAGCAGCAGCGGGGGGAACATTTCGGGAGGGACCCGTTTTGATCTCTTTGCTTTCTTTGACTGCAACTTCATCTGTCAAACAAATATTTTAAAATAAACAATATAGTTTATCACTAGAACAATTGTCGACAAGTTTGTTGACCGCGCGGCACGGCGGCACGTCCAAGCTATCGCCCCGGTTGCCCTCCCCTAAATCCGGCCCTGAATTTGAATTCTGGGGAAAGACATGTGATAGTTTTTTTATCACGAAAAATTTAAATAACCGAGCTGAAACGAACTATAGCTACAGGTATAGCTTGCTATAGCAAACTTCATAAGTATAATAAAGGAATTGACTTGTACTTTACTGATTGTATATTACTGCCGCTGCCCGCAAATGCAGCATAACCGGCGAAACAAATTTTATTGCCGCCAATTCACCGCGTTCAAATGTCCATTTCTTTTTTAATAATTTAATGGCGTATTCTTTTTGTAGTACCAGTCCAAAAAGTGCAATACTGCCGCGGCCTGCAGCATAACCGGGCGATCGTGAGTATGGAGCCGAGGCACGCATCACAGAGTCCGGTTATGTTAAGTTGTGGTTGGCCACAATAGGCTTTTATAGTGCTTTTTTCAAAGTTGTGTGTAAAAAACTAATTATACTGCTAGTAATCGCTATCTTAAAATAGCAGCTTCGCTTCGTGTGACTGAGGCTTAAGCCTTAACCACTGGATGGATCGGGAACCACTAAACCGATTTAGATGAAATTTGGTATGAAGATAGTTTGAGGACATGAAAGGACATAGGATAGTTTTAATTTCAAAGGATTCAAAAGTTCCCACGGGAATAAATATAACTGTTACTCAATCCTGCCGCTACGGAGCATCCAATTGAGCTGAAATTTTGCACAGAGATAGTTGAAGATCGAAGAAGGACAAAGGCCACTTTTTAATCCAGGTAAATTCAAGTTACCGCGGGAGTAACTATAACCGTATTCCAGGAACAAACCATAGCTGTAGCTAATGCTTGCTATAGCAAACTTCTTAAGTATAATCAAGGAGTTGTCGGAAGAACGTGGGAATGCAGATACCAAAATTTAGGACGGTCGGAGCCGCTGGGACAAGCTAGTTTTCTATTAATGTCCGAAAACGTAATTACTTTAGAACTTTCCCATTTTTCTTTGACCTGTAATTCCGCCATCTTGTCGCAAGACAATATATTAATACGTTTACAAACTATCACAACAAAATCCACAGAGTAAAAAGACAACCAGCCAGGAATGGTTTTTGACTATTCGCGCTAAATTGAGCAACTGTGCTGTCTCACCACTGTGCTGTCACTATTTATGGTTCGGCTATTTTTAGCAAGCTAAAAAATTTAACATGCTTAATTTTATAGCGGCTATGAATGTGGTCAGCGAGTTTTAGCTCGTGCTCGGTCACATGCAGCTAGCTATATATCGCTAGGTGTGACTGAGACTTTAAGTAGATCGTAACATGTCTCACCTTGTAGTGCACCTCCCGCACGTGTCGGTACAGACTCGAGTACCACCCGAACGCCGCGCTGCACTGCTCGCACTGGTACGGCGTCTCGCTTGTGTGCATCGCTACTATGTGGTATTTTAATTTCGCTGCGTTCTGTTACATAAACAAACAAACATACTTACACATATTATTATACGTAATCCACTAGATTCTTTTAATTCCATATTCATACTTAAATTGTTAATACGAATACTAAGCAATTACACGTAGCAATATCCATTGTTCGCACTAAATTGATAGGCATTTTTATAATATCTCTTCGGGTCCCGAACACTTTCGAACCATCAATATTCATTACCAGATATCGTAACAAATGGAGCCGGGCACAGCGGCGAAAGGCGCTGGGCAATCAAGGCTGGCCTTGGTATCGACATTTACTGACACATTCTTGATCGAGCTGCTGGACGTAGCACGAGCCACACCATCTTCAATAAGTGACGACAGCCACATAGCATTCGGTAAGAAATCCTTTTGCCACTATACAGCTGTTGCAAATATTGGTTAGTTTTCTTTTTGTTTCTGCATGTTTAACCTTTTCCCCCTTTTAGCTACACCTTACAAAAGTAACGCACTCGCCCCCCACTGCGATCGTACCTTTTTCTTTTACGCGCTTAGTTTTTTTTTTGTTTTTAATACACAATTAAATTTAATTTCATTGCTTACCTAAATTTTCTTAAATATTTCTTTCTTTTGCTTAAAGGAGTTTCGGCGGACCCATCAGGGGCCCGTAGATTATTGTTAAATAAAATTACAATTTAATTTTGTAAAATTAAATGTTATTCCGCACACTAGACACAGACACTGCCCGGCACCGACGCTCCATAATAGTAAAAAGCATCCCCTGCGGATCTTTTTTAGCTCCGGGTTCGATGCCTGCTTCGTCAATTTGACGCCGCCTTGGAGCCCGGACCTTTTCGGGGTCAGCTGTTGCTGAGTCCCCCTACTGGAGGAGGATTCTTTTTAGAGTTTTCTAAATTTATTTATTTATTTGGGCAACAAACAGTCAAAAACATAAGTTAATGGTATAATATTTTTAGATTCTAGACCTTGAGTGCCCCATAAAGTACATAACCAAAATACTTAAGTAAATAAAAATAGTAACTGAAGATTTCTTTTTTAAGGAGTTATTTTATATTTGAGTTAATTGTCATTTTAGCCTCATGTGTAGAGTCAACTTAAAAGACTATTATAATGATATTAGTACTTACATATTTCTTTGTATAAAACCTTCATAATTATGACTATCTTTTAAGGCTCCTCTAGCCAGAAACTTTAAATCTTTTTTTAATTTAAATAATTATACTTTTATATTACAAACTATATATTGTTTTCCTTCAAACTTATTATTTATATCACAAACTAACGTGACACTGCATATACATTATATACTAAAAACCTATCCAATGATAATTTTAAGTTAACTTTAGAGTTTAAACCAATTTTTTGTAGTTTACTTTAATAATATAAGTTTTTTTTATACTGAGATTTTTTTTGTATTGGATTAGGAACCCTAAAAAAAGAAGAAAGTAACTAGTTTAAGTTAAAAATATGTGTTTAAATACATGAAAAAAGGAACTTTGTTGTCCGTATGTCACGATCCTTGTTCTTAGGAACGCTTTAAGGTATCAAGTTGAAATTAATGTCAAATACTAAATCTATGGTAACTTGAAGCTGTAAAACAAATCATTCCTAAATAATACTGTACTTGGTAGTATTTTTAGAAACCATAGACTTACACTTAAAGCTGCGTTCTGAGAATCTATTATTCAACACTATCTAGCTATAATATACTATTTTTAACAATTATTTAACACTATGATATACTATTGTGAACTATTGTTTAACACTATCTAGCTATGACATACTATTGTGAACTATTATTCTACACTATCTGGCTATGATATACTATTGTGAACATTCTACACTATCTAGCTATGATATACAATTGTGAACTGTTGTTTAACACTATCTGGCTATGATATACTATTGTGAACTATTATTCTACACTATCTAGCTATGATATACTATTGTGAACTATTGTTTAACACTATCTAGCTATGACATACTATTGTGAACTATTATTCTACACTATCTGGCTATGATATACTATTGTGAACATTCTACACTATCTAGCTATGATATACAATTGTGAACTGTTGTTTAACACTATCTGGCTATGATATACTATTGTGAACTATTATTCTACACTATCTAGCTATGACATACTATTGTGAACTATTATTCTACACTATCTGGCTATGATATACTATTGTGAACATTCTACACTATCTAGCTATGATATACAATTGTGAACTGTTGTTTAACACTATCTGGCTATGATATACTATTGTGAACTATTATTCTACACTATCTAGCTATGACATACTATTGTGAACTATTATTCTACACTATCTGGCTATGATATACTATTGTGAACATTCTACACTATCTAGCTATGATATACAATTGTGAACTGTTGTTTACCACTATCTGGCTATGATATACTATTGTGAACTATTATTCTACACTATCTAGCTATGATATACTATTGTGAACTATTGTTTAACACTATCTAGCTATGACATACTATTGTGAACTATTATTTAACACTATCTTGCTATGATATACTATTGTGAACATTCTACACTATCTAGCTATGATATACAATTGTGAACTGTTGTTTACCACTATCTGGCTATGATATACTATTGTGAACTATTATTCTACACTATCTAGCTATGATATACTATTGTGGACTATTGTTTAACACTATCTAGCTATGACATACTATTGTAAACTATTATTTAACACTATCTTGCTATGATATACTATTGTGAACTATTATTTATTACTATCTAGCTATGATATACTAGTGTGAACTATTATTTAACACTATTATGATATGATATACTATTGTGAACTATTATTCTACACTATCTGGCTATGATATACTATTGTGAACTATTATTCTACACTATCTAGCTATGGTATACTATTGTGAACTATTGTTTAACACTATCTTGCTATGATATAGTATTGTGAACTATCTTTCTACACTATTACATACTATTACTACATTAAATAGCTAGCTATTTAATTGAGCGGGCAGTATACATCACAGCTAGCTAACTCACTAGACAGTATTTCTTCTATATGAATTACTAACCTGATAAGACTTCCCGCACACGTGACAGAGGTTGTCCTTCTTCTCTTTATCACGGTGCACATTTTGCATGTGAACGTACAAAGACGTGTGACATTTGAATGGCTGGAACAAGTATCATCTATATATACTTTTATAACTTGTTATGAGTGCAGTGGTAATAACCTAGACTTTCGTATTGTGTACTTCGATGTTGACGTCACTGTTATTAATCAGTATGGTAATGACGTGCTTTGGAGTACGGAGTATTAGAATTTACTTTACCAGCGCACGATATACCTACAAATACTTCTCTAGCGACATAGTAAAGTCTTTTTAGGGTTCCGTACCCAAAGGGTAATTAGCGGAACCTAATAGGACTCCGCTGTCCGTCCGTTTGTCACCAGGCTGTATCTAATGAACCATGGTAGACAATTAAAATTTTCACAGAAGATGTATTTCTGTTACCACTATAACAACAAATACTGAAAAACAGAATAAAATAAATATTTAAGGGGGCTTCCATACAACAAACGTGATTTTTTTTCCAGTATATTGATAACAGAACAGGTAGACACTTTAAAAATAAATAATTAAATTCAAATAAAACAAATATTTATTAACTAATTTATTTAATAATTAATTTCTATACAACAAAAGTGATTTTTTGCCGGTTTTATAGATAATGCTACGGAACCCTTCGTGCGCGAGTCCGATTCGCACTTAACCGATTTTTTATGTTCTATTTCTGCTATTCTCAGATTTAACTTTGCATTTTCCGGATTTATCAGTGCTGTGTCTGTTGCCCGTGCGGTTGACCGGTTGACCGTTTAACTGGACGCCGCTCGACCCTTCATTATTCTTTACTACATTTTACTACATGTATGGTATTCCGCTTCTGGTTTCACATATTCTACTTCTCGATATTTAACAACAGAGGTAAAACCATAGATGCTACAGGAGAATATATGCAAATGCTATCGATATTTTGTTACCAGTTAATAATTAGATCTATAGCCGGGTATTTCAAGTACCCGCCCTTTGTATATATTAGTTATATAATGTTATGTAATATGACCGTCAATAGCAGATGGGATTTAAATTAAATTACTAGACACACCTTGTTTTTTTTTTTTTTTTTTTATACCACTAAGGTGGCAAACAAGCCTACGGTCCGCCTGATGGTAAGCGGTCACCGTAGCCTATGGACGCTTTGCAACACCATGGGCCTCACTCGCGCGTTGCCGACCCTCAGAAATCTAATAACTTCTTTTTTGAAGAACCCTATACTGTAGTCCTTAGAGAAAACCTTGGCAGGGAGCTCATTCCACAACCTAAGCGGGAGGAAGTTTCTCTGAAACCGCACTGTATGCGACCATTTCGGTTCTAAATCTGATCATATCTGATCTATCGCCCTTTTTGGGCACCGGGTTCGTTCGACATTCGCAGTCTTTCATGAAGACGGAAATTGCCTAGTATGGTAGGAAAGCGCGAAGAGGCGCGTGAGTACAGGACATAACTCAGGAACACACTGCTTAAGCACCACTGCTGGTATACCGTCCGGCCCACTCGACTTATGAACGTCTAAGGAAAGCAACGCCCGCCGGACCTCTCGCTGTGTTATAGAGATTTCCGGCATGGGCTTACCGCACCACGGTAAAGTAGGTGGTACAGCGCCTACGTCGTTCATATTCGAGTTGGAGGCAAAGAGACTGCCCAATAGATCGGCTTTCTCTTTTGCACTGTCCCAGTCTGCCGACTTATAGTGCACACACGACGCCACTTAGTTTGCCCAGAAGGATCGGGTTGTGTGCATGACATTTGAGTCCGAACGAGACAGTGGTCCGAGGAGCCAAGAGGCGCATCCACTGATACGGAGTATCCGTCCGGACGTGTAGTCAGCAGAAGGTCCAGTAAGGAGCTCATATCGTCCTCTATATCTGGCCGGGCAGGATATCTGCGTCTCCGTTAGAAAGAGGATGATCGGATGCACAGTCTCGAGGTGATGGTGGACTGCATTAAGATTTGCGTGAATACCCCTTATATTGCAAAAATCCACATTACATGTGGATGGAGTTGCCGCTGTAAAAACTGTTTTCCTTTTTCTTATTCTGGCCATTCCATACTGAGTAAAAATCAATTCTATTAATGATTATTTTGAAGAACATGTTTGTATTCAGTATCGTTATAACGCTACCAATAATCATTTCTCCATCGGTAAATAATAAGATCGGTATCATCATAAATGTAGTGAACGAAAGTAATAATTAAATAAATAAAAGTAATTTTTTTTTGTATTTGACACTATCCGAGTGTTGTATCTGACACTATCCGAGTGTTGTATCTGACACTATCCGAGTGTTGTATCTGACACTATCCGAGTGTTGTATCTGACACTATCCGAGTGTTGTATCTGACACTATCCGAGTGTTGTATCTGACACTATCCGAGTGTTGTATCTGACACTATCCGAGTGTTGTATCTGACACTATCCGAGTGTTGTATCTGACACTATCCGAGTGTTGTATCTGACACTATCCGAGTGTTGTATCTGACACTATCCGAGTGTTGTATCTGACACTATCCGAGTGTTGTATCTGACAATATCCGAGTGTTGTATCTGACACTATCAAAAGTAAACTCCTCGGTCTTAAGAAGCGTCATCACTGTTGCATGCGGCTTCTTTTTGTCAAAAGAGCCATTTGTAGAAACACTTCCAGTACAATGTGCAAAATATTTATTTATTATTATTATTTGTAAATAATCCTGCACATCTTTAAGCGGTTAAGTACTTTGTAAGTGCATAGATAATATAGAAAAGTGCATATTGTTTGAAACCTTATTTTTTTAGTCTTAATGTTTTTCTTGCAACTTTCAACAGTCTAAATGCACATTTTCTTTTTACTTTACTTAAAACTACTTTATTATTTCTAACTTACAGTTAAAGTCAAAAAAATTAAAGTCCACAGAAATCACAGTTGGGACTAAAGTTTTCTGCAAAGGAAAACTTCTTCCTAGAAAACAGCTCTGATACAGACGGAACTGCTGCAGCTGCAGAACAAGTTTTAGGAGATAGTTTCCAGACCTTAGGAACGTACAGCGCGCGCGGGGCGGCGGCGGCGCGCCAGACCCTAAGTACGTACAGCGCGCGCGGGGCGGCGGCGGCGCGCCAGACCCTAAGTACGTACAGCGCGCGCGGGGCGGCGGCGGCGCGCCAGACCTTAAGTACGTACAGCGCGCGCGGGGCGGCGGCGGCGCGCCAGACCCTAAGTACGTACAGCGCGCGCGGGGCGGCGGCGGCGCGCCAGACCCTAAGTACGTACAGCGCGCGCGGGGCGGCGGCGGCGCGCCAGACCCTAAGTACGTACAGCGCGCGCGGGGCGGCGGCGGCGTTGCGCCAGTCAGTAGGTTAACTTCAAGACAAGTCTCGGATCTCAAACAAAATGCGCACGACCTGAGCGAACGACTTCCGCCGCCGTATAGGCGCGAGGCGCGGGCGTACCTAACTACGGTTAGGACTCCACCAATTGATGTACCGCTAGATAAAATAAAGAAGGGACAGAGGCATTATGCGACAGTGTATAGCAGGGCGGAACATCTTTCAGGTCCGCTTGGTGAGTAAGAATAGCCAATAGATCAGACCGACCAGCCATCAGCCGATCATCACCGCGTCTAATTTCGATAAAGACTTAGACCACTTCACACCGACAGATAAACAAACTTAATTTTAACAATATGACAAATTACCGATTACAATTATTTTTTTAAATTACGCCGTTAATGATAACCATAGGCTGGACATACTCGAGATAGCGTTTTTACAGAACATAAGTCTTACTTTACGCTCCCTAGAAGTGCTAGATGAACTTTGCTCTATCAATTTTTCGGTTATCATGTCTTTTGGGCTCCAGGCATACGAAGCCACTGCGACAAAGACTGTGATAAACTGGGACAAATTGTAGAAAGCTCTTAAAAGTATTAGCTTACCACAACTAATTTCATCTCTGCTCTCATTACATTTCAAATATTGATGTGGTCATGGAATATATCACCCTCCAGTCACTTGCACGCTCAACCAGGTTAGAGCGATCTCAGTGTATAGTGGAATAGCTTATAAATCTAGCAGCTTAAAACCCGTTGTGTCAGTCTTAATTAAATGCTTTTGCTTCGTCGAAAATTGGCCTTCCTGTAGGTAGAGATGTGCTTCATGGTAGTAAATAAAAATACCAAAGCGTTTGGTAAACTAATAAATCTTTATAGTGGCAGGTGTACAACGGTAATTTCGCTCGAAAACCGCAAATCGATGTAGAGTTTAGCCGTTTGACACAGGTACTTTAGGGCAAAACAATAATTTTGAGCTGCATTTTCTCAAAATATTATTTAATTTAAAAAAAATATTAAATTTTAATATTTTCCAAATTGCTTTCAGGGGATTAAAAATGAGGATATAAACTATAATTTAAGGTATAAATTAGAGAAAAATACTGAGCTGTCTTCTACCTGGAGGGGCCCAAACTTGTTATGTATTGAAAATACTTTTTGGATTTTAAGAAACACAGTAGCCCAAAAGATAATAGTGTGGTATATTTTTAGAACCGGCTCATCAAGCCGATACCCCACACGATGGGTTTCTGAAAAAAAGTTTTTAAATCACATACAAAAAATTTATGACACCATAAACCCATAAGGGAAATATTCAAAATTATTGTTATGCCCTAAATTACCTGTGTGCCAAACGGCTAAACTCTACATCGATTTGCGGTTTTTTTTGCGTACACCTACGACTATTACGACAAGGGCTATGGACGTTTTTACTCTAACTATGCCGTAGAAAAAATGTAGTTTCACATCAACCCGTTAAAAACGCTTGTTAATATAACGATCAGGGGTGATCTTAATTTTGATAGCCTGCAGGTCTTCGTCTATAACGACAGGAGGAGGAGGTAGTCAGCGCACTCGGATACCAGCTTGGCCCTTTTGACTGGGTTCAGCGACGGGCTGTGAGAATTATCGACAATCACAAACTCACTTGCCGTATCGAACCCTTAAGTCTGAGGAGAGACTTTGCCTCCCTGTGTGTGTTCAACCGCTTGTATAATGGGATGTGTTCTGAGGAATTGTTCGAAATTATGCCCACGGCTACTTTCTACCATCGGACCGCTCGCCATCGGCAGGGAATTCATTCTCACACTTTAGAACCGAAATGGTCGCGTACAGTGCGGTTTCAAAAAAACTTTCTCCCACGAACGCTTGGGTTGTGGAATGAGCTCTCTGCCAAGGTTTCCTGTAAGTACTACAGTATGGGGTTCTTCAAGAAAGAAGTTATTAGATTTCTGAAGGGTCGACAACGTGCGAGTGATACTCCTGGTGTTGCAAGTCCATATGCTACGATAACCGCTTACCATCAGGCGGACCGTAAGCTCGTTTGCTACCTTAGTGGTATAAAAAATGTGTTGACTGTGATTGCATAAAATGAATGATCGTTATATTATTATATAGTATACCTTATTACAGAGCTGGCACTTGAATTTGATCTTCTTAAGATGTTCCCAATCGATGTGGTCCCGCAGCCTCGTCTTGTTCACAAACTTCTTACCGCACTCGTTGCACATAAAACTTAACATAATATTCAACTTTAATTTAATAACAAACTGACACTTTATACTCGTGATTACATGTACGTGCGCTACGTTACATGTGTGTACTATACGAGCGCAGTAACAGAGGGGACGTGGGCTCGCCGCTAGGGAGCGCTATCACCTACACTGTGCTGTGAACCAGAATACCTTGATACGCCATTTATCAACCAATTATTTTATAAATTTTAACAAATTTTATCATTAACTTTTTTGTTCGTAAACTACGTAATTATAGGGTTCTGTATCTGAATAGCGAAATAGTAAAACCGGAGCTCTTATAGTTTAGCCCAGGGGTTAACTTGACTTAACTTGAACTGCTGGCGATCTACCTCAATATTGTTAGACTACGATCTACCTCAATATTGTTAGACTACGATCTACCTCAATATTGTTAGACTACGATCTACCTCAATATTGTTAGACTACGATCTACCTCAATATTGTTAGACTACGATCGATCGACTTTGAGAGGCCGCAAGTATGAGTGATGCTGGATTGTCGTTTAGGTAGGATGCATACGTATAGATATTATTTACCGCACAATATGCATTTTTTAGTCAATGTAAGTGTAAGTGTAGGTCTGCTCTAAAATATCAATGATAAAACTCATAATTATTCGAAATTGCGAGTTTATTGAGTGTTACAAAACATAAGAGTTCTAGTATTAAACTTTAAAGAGTGACTTTGGATGTTGAAGCGTGGCACTGCATGTCCTAAGCGTGGCACTGCATGTCCTAAGCATACTTTTCATAAGATGGTACGTAACTACTGAGTGCTAATCGCAAGCATGATGACAAATGTTCTTTAGTTAATCGATTGCGATATTGTGACTTAAATATCTTCATTTCAGGAAATGCAGACTCGCAAAAGTAAGTTGACCCAAACATTATCGACAGTTGAAAGGCGCGATTTGCCTTAGATTTAGATATTTATCTTCAGATATAAAAGAGCAGAATTTTGTAACAGATGCTGTGGCTTTGACATAAATATCTGTTGAAATCTGCAATAACTCTGCAATCTGTAAAAACTATTTTTCAACACAACATGAGTCCATATTCATTTGACTTGTTGTTTCAGTAGCTAATTGCTCAATGTTTTTACACGAAAAAGTATGATTCATAAATGATGTGATGATGCTAATTTACTGAGATCATAAAAACGTGTTTCGAAGTGACCCAAAATATTTAATATTCTGCCTCATAAATATGATAATTCGACTGAGTAATTTTTGCTTTCAAAGACGAAAAATGTTTCAGATCCTTTCTTTTCATTTGATCTATCATAATCTATATAAGTTATACTTACTTTTGAATGCGTTTATTGTGCTTATCATCTCAGTAATAGTTTTTCCTTTAATTTGAAGCTCTAAGTTAATGGTGTTTAAATGCATTGTAATGTCTGTCAAAAATGTCAAATCTGTCAGCCTTTTTCCGTTTTTCAGCATTTGAGTGTCATCACCTCTTTCGTCCAGAAAAGCTGTTATTTCGGGCAATAATTCTTGAAACCTTTCTAGGAATTTCCCGTATCTTAACCACCTGCCGTCCGTGTGAAGAACTAAATCAGTGTGTTTCTAAAACTCTCCTTAGGCGACATGTCATTGAATAACATACGAATAAAAATACACAGTTGGGCAGTATCTGTCATATCGGTGGATTCGTCGAACTGTAAAGAAAGGTCAGTACTTTCCATAATATCATGTTTAAGTTTATCTGCCATGTCCTGACACATGACTTCAACACGCCTTGTGGTAGTTGGACGAGATAGCTGAAGTTCTTTATTAGCAGACATAATCTCTGTTTAATTTTTAAAATCTCCAAATAATGTCTCACTCGCCTCAATAAATGCTTCCTTCATAATCGATCCATCTTTAAATGGTTTCTTGTATAAGATATTTTAAATGACGCTATCTTTGCAGCTTTTGATTGTTCGGCTGGTCTTGTGAACATGGTTTGTTCTTTTTTCAAACAAGTTATTAAATGACATACTTTTCGTTTGCCTAATTCACTCTGTGAGGGAAAATGCTTTCGATAGTTTTTATGAACCGTTTTATGATGCCTCTCTAAGTTCCCTCGCTTAGGTATTGCAACTGACGCACGGCAAATGAGACAAATGCACTTATCCTTTATCATACAAAAGAAAAACACTTCCTCCCAATCATTATTAAAATGATACGTTTTACTTTTCTTTGCCGCACTCATTTTGAAATATTTATTAACATTTCATGAAAATTTTCAGAGTTGGTAATTAGTGTGCCGTACGTCCGAATGAAAAAACGGTAGAACAGGATCAATAGCGCGTCTGTAGGTTCTTCTGTCACCGACATTTGCTACAAATATACTGAACCGATTAAGTTCAAATCTGATGTACATGTCAATTTCTATGACCCAAACATATTGGACGTAAGTATTGTAAGTAAGTAAGAACATACAAAATAAACAGTTTGCAAACTGTACCGTGAGACATATCAAATAAAAAGACTAGTTGTCCTATCCTATCCTATCCTATTCTTATTATTTAAAAAAATAATTAATATTAAATAACAGAAAATAGTTCTTTACTTATATATTACAGGAAAACCTATGAAAAGTCTATGATTTTAAAATAACATTATAAATCTCTAGCCAAATATTGGCTGTAGGTACAAAATTAGAAAATTTGAGAATCTTATTAAGTTTGGAACCCTGGGCGCGCGAGTCCATCTCTCACTTCACCCATTTTTTTAACGGACAAAGTCCGGTTATGCTGAGTTGTGGCCACGGCTTGTAGTGCTTTTCTCAAACATACGTAAAAAACTCATTATATTGACAACTGTATTGACAATAATAAAAATAGTTTAGGTAATATTGTCACCAATTCGCCGGGTTCAAATGTCGATTGCTTTTATTACTTTTTAAAATTAATTTAATGGCGCATTATTTTTGATGTTCCAGTCCGAAATTTAAATAAAATGTGATGAGTTATCTCTTTAGTTATCAATGTTCGGGTTTAAAAAAGTTCGTTCTATTTTCAAATTTCATCCAGATATGACCATTTTTATTTTTTATACCACTATGGTGGCAAACAAGTACACGGTACGCCTGATGGTAAGCGGTCATCGTGGCCTATGGACGCTTGTAACACCAGGGGTATCACTCGCGCGTTGCCGACACTTCAAAAATCCGATAACTTCTTTCGTCAACTACGCTTCGTATGCTTCTGCCGGACAAAAAGCTAGCCATCCATTTGCAGAAACCCTCGGGCACTCCGTAAGGGGGCAACTTTGATAGAAGACCCCGGTGCCAGACCCGATCGAACGCCTTCGCTATGTCCAGGTTGCTACGTGCCAATGCCCCCCCATATCGTAGCATGTTTAAAATAGGAATTTAAACACCTTTTTGATCAGTTGGTTACTTTGCGAGTTATCAGTAGGTAAGATTTCAGTTCAGATATCAGAAAAAAACACGCATGGCAGACTGGGCTGACTTTTGCATTATGTTAAACGGTTAAAGCCAGGAATTTAACTTTTCTTAACTAAAACCCTTTAGCCTTGTTATATCCCTATAATTATTAAAATTTTGCTCTTTATTTACCTGAATTCGTTTTCTGAGACATGTTTCCGCGATATCCGCAGATGTTGTCTGTAGGTGGCGATGGACGCGAACCGCTTGTCGCATACCGAGCAGTACAGCTCGCCGGAGTCCCGCGCCTTAAGACACAAATACACGTAATACAAATAGTTACAACATCTTATCTACGTAACAAACGTTAAAATTTATAAGTCTATTATTTATAACATCAACTGGCGGCCCGCCGCGACTGTGTTCGGGTTGAACAATTACTGACCCAGCAAACGTTGTTTCTTCATTGTTTTGACAAATCAAAAAAAAAAAAATTCTAATAAGGTTTCTGAGGAAACTTTTGAATCGTCTATTAAATCGAATACAATTTATTTAACAAAAGTAAATCCTGCCAAATAGAGCCGACAAGAATCTCAAATATCCGTATCTTTACGAAAAACATGGAATAATGACGAACAACACCATAAATGCTTTACAGATGTCAAAATATGTTCCAATTATGAAATCAACGTAAACCTCTTAGAAAAAGAAAATATATATTTAAATTCGATTGTTGATGTCATGGATTGTTGATTTGGAAATTTAATATTAAATAAATGCCTCCTGCAATTTGAATAATGATCTCAATAGATTTATATTTGTTAATAAAGAAGGGCGAAGTATTAATTAAATATCAAGAAAGTTATTTATATCAGTAAGTTCAGCATCACAACACAACACTATCAGCGAGACCTTATAAAAAGTATCATTTAATATATATCGATAAGAACCGCATCACAACACAACTCTATCTGCGAGACCTTATCAAAAGTATCATTTAATTTATATCGGTAAGTTCGGCATCACAATCTCCGCCATTCTGGGGTTGCCACGGGTTCAGGACATTAGGGCCCTACGGATTGGGCTCCTTAACGTCCTTCTAGTGGCCTACAACGCCCTGTAGGCTTTGGGCCTGCCAGTTGTTCCTACTCCACCACACAGTGCTAGGAAAATTGCCACTAGAAGTGAGGAGCAGGTATGGGGAGACTCCGACACCACCTTCCCCAAATTTGTAAGTTTGGTAGGTTTTTTGGAGGAGGAGTGTCGCCGGGTCGATTACCTCGCTAGGACTAGGCCACCACCAGTGCAGTTGCCTAGGCAGCCGCCTCGACGAGATGGGCAGATTTGTGCTGTTGTAGAGAATGTCGGTATTGTCGCGATAGAGACCACACAGTCACTGAGTGTCACAAATTTGTGAGTTTGCATTGCGTGGGTCGACGGTTTCGACATGGCTAGCGATTACAATAGCTCACAAACTATCGAAAATTATTATCTAAATAACCGAACGCACAGAACACTAATATTCCAAAACAAAAAAAATCACAAATAAATTAATAAAAGCGCACGGAACCCTAACCTGTTCTTACCGAACGCGTATCTGTTAACGCTAACAATATACCTAACTTAAATAATTTAAGTAAACAACTAGGTACAAAAGCAAAAAATAACTGAGAGATTAAATATATTTAATAACAACCTAACACGGAACTCTCGATTCCTAACTAGGTAACTATTTACAACCAACCGTATATACCGTAACCGAACGCAATACATACTGTGGTGTGCATGGAAGTTTGCCATAGAATCCTATCATGTGCATAGAATTAAGATAGATAAGAGTAATTGACTAGGTCTATGTTTTTCCTTTTAAGATTTGATGTAGTTTAGAATTAGAATGTTATTCAAAAGCTTCTAGAAAATATTTTAAGGGTCCGCAAGGGGATGGCGAAGAACCATGCAAAAGATAAACGATTCTTATTCAGACCGCAATCGAGTCAACTCCTTTGTGTATTTTTTTTATATATAAATTTTAACATAGAATAATATTGAATGTTGAATTCTGAAACAAATAACTTCACACGGCTTGCAAAGTTATTTAGAATTTGATCCCGGTAGCCTAAACCTCCACATTAAGCCAAGCGAGTGGCCGCAGTTAGATCCCGGCCGACGAACCCCCACAAAACCTACCTAACTATACAGCGCTATACAGGTGAACCACGGACAAAATCCACTCTCTGGCTACCAATGCCTTACAGCGCGCCTACAAGGTGAGTCGCCGTGGACAATAGCCACGCTCTTGCTACCAATGTTTTACAATCCGTCTAAGTATATTTACTCACCTTATAGTGCGGCTGATCGAGGGCGTCAGTCTGTGCTTATGTTATCTACGAGAGGGCCTACTCTAAGGGACGGAAATTTACCTTAAAACATTAGGAATTAGGTTCGTTATAGTACGTTCGCTAAAAAAAAGGGTAACCGATTTTTATAGCAATATGCAGTAAATGCTTTTTCCGGCTTTAAGATTCGCCTTTATAGAAGTGAAAACAAACTTGTTCAAGTCATATACAGAAACATATATACACACCGGCACAATTAGCAGAACACAAAAAAAGGATTTGAACGAATGGCAGCAGGTTCTCTTTACTGATGAGTGCAGAGTTCTTTTAAAACAGATCGATGGGAGACAGCGAATATGGAGACGCAAAGGAGAACGCCACATACAGTCTAATTTTGAACACACAGTGGCTTAAGGTGGCGGCTCGATTATGGTTTGGGGAGGGATATGTTTGCAAAATTCAAAAGCGAGTAAACACCACTAACAGCGCAATACGCAGGTGTGAGTATACGGAAGCGTGCGAAGTCTTCCGCGACTACGTCGTACGAAGAGAAAGGGCGATACGTCACCGCTAGCCCGCTAGGTATGTTTACCGAACAGTGGGCATTTATCCTCAAATCAGTACTGCAAAAAATATTTTAATTTTTGCTTTTAGATAATTACTCTTAATCGTTATTAAGGTATAATACATGGTTTCTATTATAAATAATAGCTTGTTTAAATACTTTGCCTGTTTGGAATTAATGAGCCAATTTCAAAATGTGGGGCAATTATATATTATACCACTTTTACCCTAATAAGAATGAAAATAGTTTAACAATGGGTAACAAACGTAATAAAATTATACCAAAAGCACGCAACAGGAAATGCTATTTAGGGTTGTATCGACATCTCTGATAAATAAAACAAGACAGAAACTAAAATTCTGGGATTTGAGGAACTACTAGCTTTTACCTGCGGCTCCGTCGGCGCTAAATTCGGTTTCTATGGCAACTCCTTGATTAGTGAGGAAATCAGCTATAGCTGTGGAAACTGCGACACCTAATTTAAAAAATGCAAAAAATTGTTACCGTGGAAACTCTTATTTGGGAAAAAGTAGCCCATAAACATAAGTAAAAAAAATCTCCTCGATACCTAGCTCCCATTGTAACTAAACCCCCAAAAGAAACAAACATACTATATACTACCCACCTCCTCACGTACACTTATATGGTATAACCATTAAATGACCGTTGCAGCCGAAGCTGAAGACCGAAGTCTAAATATGTAGTTTCAGGAACAAATCCTTGTGCGTGCATAGCACAAACACTCAGCCTTAGGCCAAAGAGTGTGACATCCGTTCGCACAGACACAGCCATGACATTGTCAAGAGAGCACGCCTCGTGTTATAAGAAGAGCAGGACGCAATAAACCCCACTGAACCATTTGTGTAGGTACTAATTATTATGTACCAATGGAACAACCATGGAATTCACCAAGAGGGCACGCCCCATGCTTAACACACCCCGAAGAGCAAGACGCAATAAGCCCCACTGCATCCATGTAACTTCGGTCGTAGAGTATAAATGATATATTTCGGTTTTCAAGCCGTACATGATCAAGGATTCATATAGGTTAAATGAATAGGTATATTATGAGTTCAAGTTCCTAGAATAATAGTTTATTTGATCGATAAACTATAGAATAAGTGTAAGTTAGATTATTTATGTAATATTTGGTATCGTAGCTTTTCAGGAATTTAGTCGCGAGCCAAATATGATTCCATGAATTGTTACCAGTCGCGTAAGTGAAGTATCACTGTCGCCTTCACGTAATCAGCGTCCGACTCCCCACAACTTGGCAACGGTTTACGTGTCAATTTAAATAAAACAACAATTGCCTTCTTTCGCAGTTTTTCGACTTTGACAGACAGCTCGGGGCAAGGACCTTTACCCTTCTACACTGTGTAATCTGTTGTCGTCGTTCAAGTCGCTCGGCACTGAACTCACATTCGTATTTGACCCAATCAAACGGATCGAAACGTTAGGCGAGAGACGTTCAAACCGTCTGTGAGCTCAGCCGATGTAACTTGAAGCCACTAACGAATATAAACATTCTGAGAGACCAGTAGGTTTTAAGCTTCCGATCCCCGGGCATGCCTCCATCATCTCCTTATCTCCTCTTTACTTTACTTAGGCGAGGTCTTTTTACCTGTACTGTATAGCAGTAGTATAAGCAATCAAACATAAGAAGCAACATCCATCGCTAATTCAAGCAAAAGAGTCACATTCCAATATTCAGGTCACTACAACACTGCCACCTTTTATTAGCCATCAGAAAGGTACATAATTCCTCTCATAATAGAATGTATTCACTCAGTAATACAATGCATTTTATATCAATTTATCGCATTTTGCATATGCCCACCTTATACGCTTTCTTTATATATTGTGGCACCGAGACGCTCGCCGCTGCCTATGTGTCTACGTAAACTTATGCTGTCCCGGGTGTTCTAGTAATGAATTTTATTTTATTTTCGAATTTAGGTTTTTAACTACTTAAATGTGTTAAGCCCGTCTTTTGAAAGTCTACAAAAATATTAAAGACCTCCACCGCCACGATCCAAGTCCAAGTCCTTGATCTTCCACGATCCTATTTAGTTATTATTTTGATCATTATGTTAGTTTTATATAACAATTTTATTTTATATATATATTCAATTTTATTTTAATAAATTTTATTTTTATAAAATTTAATATTATGAAGGACGAAGATGGCTTGGTAGACGGGGAGGCTTGGCAGATGGGTACACCATGCTGATGCATGCTGCTGTTAGGGCAAACCAACAAACGTATGGTCGCGGTCAGAAAATGTTTACCACATTAAGGATCACAATTGCATGCACACATTTAAGTCACAAGTTCTAAATGTCTATTTCATAATAATTTGATTGACCATAGATTATCTTTTTTCTAATATGACAATCAATCGCTCTAGGACAGGGATGGCGAACCTTTATTAATGAATGTGCCATTTTCTATAAAAAAAACAGTGCTGTACCTATGACGTGCAGTCAAAAAATTTTGGTTACTTAATAATAATGGAGAAAAATTAAAGGAATTGCTGTTAATTTAAAGCTATTTAGATACTTGCAGCTCGAAATGTTTACAGCAATCGAAATGTTTAATATTTATATTCAAATTAAAAAAAAAATTAGTGTGATTTCTGCTGTTGCAAATTAGGTGCTAAAAATCTCACATTAGGGCAGGCTCGTACTTTGTTACTAAGCAGTATGAAACTAGAGTTCATATTTTCTAAAAATGACTTGCAAGCATACGTAGGTAAAAATAGAAATTCCATAAATGATTGGCGTGCCCGAATTGGCATGGGTTCCACATCTCTGCTCTAGGAGATGGACTGACTACTATCAAGTTTTAATATATAGAAAACCTTCTTTGAAAAAACTAATATTTTAGTTTTTAAATAAGAATATGAAGAAATAATAAAATAGACACTTCGAAAATCTTTATTTAATATCTAGTATAACCTCTCTCTGCAGCTATGACGGCACGTAGTCTATCTCACATAGATACAACAAGATGCGTGCATAGATCAGTACCTCTGATATCATCCCATACTTGAGCACAGTGTGATCTAAGAGCTTGAGGGTTTCTTTCATTTTGACAGTCCCAGCGTTGAACCATAAGCCCCCATAAATTTTCAATAGGATTTAAATCAACAGACCGAGCGGGCCGTTGAACGGGACGAATGTCACAGTGCAGGTTGAACCACGGCACAGTAGCACGGGCTGTGTGTATCCGTGCATTATCTTGAACGTAATTAATGTGTGGGAATTCCGTTACAGGATACACTACGCGCACAGTAGGCAGCATCACTTCTTCCAAAAGCGACACATAATTAATGGCCGTAGCCCTATTCTCTAACGACGCCAGTTCTCCGACGCCGTCAAGGCTCATCCACCCCCATAAGTTTACTGTAATGCGACCTGACTCGTTTTGAGGCACAATATGACCTTCATCATACCGAGTTCGATTGTAGCGCCATAAAGTTAATCATCCGATTTGGCTTGATTTAAAAGTTTTTTCATCGGTAAATATAGTATTCGACCAATCAAAATCGAGATGTCGTCGCGCAAAGTTAAGCCGGGCTGTTTTGTGGTGAGGTTTCAGCTCCACTTTAATAGCATGGTGTCCGTAGTGTAGTCCAACATTGTGCAAAGCTCGTCGGATCGTCCGAGCACTCACACCATATAAAGCAGCAAAATAACTAGTTGGTGTGAAACCATTCTCTTGGTAACGACGAATGATTTCTGTTATTTGCGCGGCGGTTAGTATCGGTCGTCGTCCTGAATTATTTCTATGATCTGTTATTTGCCCTTCTTCACCGTGTCGCCTAATCCAAAACCTCACAGTGAATCGCGATATATTGAGTTCTCGTGATATAGCACTAATACTATGTCCATCTTCGAAGAGAAATATTATTTCAGCCCTTTGCTCCAGGGTTAAACTTGCCATTTTATTTAGTTATGAAAAAATCTTTTGCAAAATTTTACTCTTGTCAAAACGACGTTCAAACAATATTTTTTGATAAATGTCATTTCAACAAATAAAGATATTAGTTCCATTATCAAAGAGTGATCAATAATTCTTGTTGTTTTTCTCGATGCGTCATTTTGCATAATAGCTTTTGAAAGGTAATAAGTAACTTGATATGGCATTTTAGACTTAGTGAAAAAAGTGTGATATAGAATCTAATTTCAAAACTGGTAAACATTTTCTGACCGCGACCGTACAAACACATTTTCGCATTTATAATAATAGTATGGACTCTTTAAATCATACTTCCTTATTTCAATCCTGGTTATTACTTATCAATTTAAATCATAAATCAACATTTGCCTCAACTTGTCCCAAATTATTGTAACGCGTGCGGGCCTTACGTTAAAAACTCTCACTCGGCTGCGAATTAGCGAGTCTAAGCATCACGTCGCAGAACTCGAAGAAAACTCATGTTCGGTAAAGATAAGCGTGTTACGTCTCATTTTGCTGTGACAGTGACTTTGGTCTAGGCTTGCCGGAACGCACGTCGGCAGTGCGAATATTCCAGTTCTTACAGATGCACGGTCAGCGTTAAACGCACAATACCTATCTACGGACTGCTGAAACGGAGTTTTATAATATATTGAACATCTCGTCTACGGGGACAACGGTTTTGTGGCAGTGCATCCGGTGCATACTTATCGGACAGCTTCTACTTCTCAGCTTCTACACCGCGCCGGGATTGAAGGGCGACGTCACGGTGACTACAACTGATAACAGTTTATTATTAATTTCTCTTATTTACCTTCTGTTTAACACCCTTAAAGTAGAGGCTGCCCTCTGCGCAAGATAAGCCCCTACTGTCGATAGGACATACGGACAGTCACCCTTAACCGTCGAGAAAGGCGGCCACAAGGTTAGTCAAACTAATTAAACATATAGGTATATATATAGGTAGGTACTTTTTAGATTCACGAACCCCGGAATAAACATTAAATTATTGCATGTACGACACGCACTCGGCCAGATTTTTATTATCAATTCCAAAATATCTGAATAAAAACAACTGACATGTCGCTATCTAACGTCGTGTGACGACGTATATACATGAATCGGAAAAAGAGAGGTAGGGCATTGCAAGTACTCGCTCGAATAAGCCACCTGAACAAATAAGGCGGGGCATAGCGAGTACTTGCTCGAATGAGCGGCTCGAACTGGGGAAGTGCCTCCACCTTACAGAAAACCGCGGCCACAATAACACTAACATTGAGTAGTGTTGTGTTCCTGGCGGTGAGTAAGGTTGCCAGAGCTCTTTGAGGATTCGCTGCGCGGACAGCGGAGGACCGGCGGTGCTTGTTGCTGTCATTGCTCGGCGTAGACACGGCGTGCTGGTTCGGCGGTCAGGGAGACCTGGTGAAACGGCTGACCGCTGGCCGCCCGCAGGTTGAACGGGATCCCGAACCCAGGGATCACTTAATCTCCGCCCTGGGAGGTTGATCCGCCAGCCTGTGTAAAGTATCTGAAGTTGTAGTCGTGCCGGAGAAGGAGACCGGAGTGGACCCGGCTACTACAATAAAGGGGGATCAGGGGCCCTTCCGCCCGCCGTGCTAGCAACCGTATTATCTGTGCCATGCTTCGGCAGTTTTAGTACCGCACCTTCTGTCCTCTAAGCTGTCCGTGCAGTGACTCCTCATTTTTAGTCTAAGTAACTTTTTTAAATAAAATGGCCAAAAGAACGAAAAGGAAAAGAGTTTTTACAGCGGCTACTCCATCCACTTACAATGTGGATTTTTGCAACATCAGGGGTATTCACGCAAATCTTAACGCAGTCCACCACAATATCGAGACTGCGCAGCCGACTATTCTTGTCCTAACGGAGACGCAGATATCCTGCCTGGCCGACACGTCATACCTTCATTATACCGGCTACAAACTCGAGCACAATTTCGTGAGTCGTGCCGGTGTATGTATGTTCGTCCGGGAGGATATCTGCTGTCGCCGCCTTCATAGCCTTGACAGAAGACAGGGACCTGTCGATATTGTGGCTGCGCGTAGATTACAGCGGCCACACTCGTATCTATGCGTGCCTATACAGGTCTCATAGCGGTAACACGGACGTAACTCGACTCTTCACGCACCTGAGTTTGACTACTGAGAAAGTTCTAGACCAATATCCCACAGCAGAGCTAGTTATTTTGGGAGACTTTAACGCGCAGCATCGTGAGTGGCTCAGTTCTCGAACCAATAACTGTGCAGGGATATCTGCTCATGAATTTGCTCTGACCTATGGATTCTCTCAGCTGGTCCTTTCTCCTACGAGAATACCAGATATAGAGGCCCATACAAGCTCCTTACTGGACCTTCTGCTGACTACACGTCCGGACGGATATTCCGTCTCAGTGGATGCGCCTTTAGGCTCCTCGGACCACTGTCTCGTTCGGACTCAAGTGTCATGCACACAACCCGATCCATCTGGGCCAACTAATTGGCGTCGTGTGTAGCACTATAAGTCGGCAGACTGGGATGAATTGCGAGAATTTTATGCATCGTACCCGTAGATGCAGATCTGCTTTAACTCAGAAGATCCTGACGTCTGCGCAGCCGCAGTCACTGAAACAATCCTCGCTGGTATGGAATGTTATATTCCTAACCCGCGAGTAGCTAACGGCGTCAAAAAACGACCGTGGTTTAATAGGTCTTGCAGAAAAGCTAAAATTCTTAAGCAAACTGCATATGAGGCTTGGACCACGGCTCGTAATAATAAGGATCCGAATATTTCTGAGGTAAAACGCAAATAAAATGCTGCCTCGAGGTTCAGTAAGAAAGCAACTGCCAGAGAAAAATTCCAATTCATCGGCAAAATATGTGGGCGACTTGCGAGCTATCCTTCTGGGAGTCGTGCTTTCTGGTCGCTTGCCAAAGATGGTGACTTGGCCCATAGTGCTAAAGAGAAAACCGATCTATTGGGCAGTCTCTTTGCCTCAAACTCGAATATGAACGACGAAGGCGCTGTACCACCTACTATACCGTGGTTCGGTAAGCCCATGCCGGAAATCTTCATAGCACAGCGGGAGGTCCGGCGGGCGTTGCTTTCTCTAGACGTTCATAATTCGAGTGGGCCAGACGGTATACCAGCAGTGGTGCTTAAGCAGTGTGCTCCTGAGTTATGTTCTGTACTCACGCGCCTCTTCGCGCTTTCCTACCACACTAGGCAATTTCCGTCTTCAGGGAAGACCGCAAATGTGCACCCGATGCCCAAAAAGGGCGATAGATCAGATCCATCGAATTACAGGCCTATCGCTATTACCTCTCTCCTCTCCAAGGTGATGGAGCGTGTGATCAACACATAGCTTCTAAAATACCTAGAAGAACACGACTTGGTCAGTGATCGTCAATATGGCTTTCGCCACGGTCGCTCGACTGGCGACCTTCTAGTGTATCTAACTCACCGATGGGCACTAGCCATTGAGAGTCAGGGGGAGGCATTGGCATGTAGCCTGGACAAAGCGAAGGCGTTTGATCGGGTCTGGCACCGGGGTCTTCTATCGAAGTTGCCATCTTACGGAGTGCCCAAGGGTTTGTGCAAATGGGTTTCTGTCCGGCAGACGCATACGAACCGTAGTTGACGGTATTTGCTCTGATAGCATGGACATTAATGCTGGTGTCCCGCAAGGCTCTGTGCTGTCTCCTACGCTGTTTCTACTGCATATCAATGACATGTTGGACATCAACAACATGCATTGCTATGCAGATGACAGCACTGGAGACGCCTGTTACACGGGTCGCGCAAACATCCCTCGTTCCGTTGTGGAGGTAAACCGCTGAGAACTTATGTCTTAAATCGAGACCACACTGTCCAAGGTCTCTGACTGGGGACGGGTAAACTTGGTCCTATTCAACCCTGCAAAGACACAAGTCTGCGCGTTCACCGCTAAGAAAACCCCATTCAAATTCAAATTTAATATAATTTATTCAGTTTAGGCTACAATAATTGAGCACTTATGAATGTCTCTACGCCATCGGTTCGTAAATCTATAGGGCGGGAGACCTTGTACTGAGAAGATCCTGCAAGAAACTCAGCAAGGGCATTTCTTCTCACAGCGTCCAATTAAAATATTGGAAAATGCCCTCCCTATCATAAAAGGACACTTTCCATTACAAACATAAAAAACATGAAATGTAAAGCACAAGCACAACATAAAAAAGTATCTATTATAAAAAAAAGACAGTTTATGTATTCATCACTAAGAAATAATCAATGTCTTACAGTATTAATAAACAAAACAAAAAAGTAAGACTAAAAGTTTGCAAGAGCAGACCAGCCTCCACAGGCGGCACCCGTTCACGAGTATGACACATGAATCAGCCATCGCTTCGCTCAACCATGTTTTAGGGAACGTAACGACCCGACACACACGCCACCACCGCAGAGACACTTTGAGAGAGCATGACACACTCAAGCAACTCCAATAAAACTTCGATTGTACTAGTTACAATGTGTGTAGTAAAGAAACAAAATATAAGAGAAGATTGGAAGGTTCGTAATGCTTTACTACCGAGAAGAACCGGCAATAAACTCAGCAGTTAATCTTTTATACATCATATAAAAATACAATATAGTCTTACACTAGGTAATAACATAATATACAATGTTTTAATTTAATAAAATTTTTCAAATGCCCCAATACAAATCAATTAAGTTCTAATTTTTCCAAGCATTTTTATCATTTATGTATTCATCAACTTTGTAATAGCTTTTTTTCATTAAAATATCTTTGACATATATTTTAAATTTATTTGAGGGTAAATTAACCACATGTTCTGGAATTTTATTGTAGAAAAATATACTTTGTATTGCGATAGAGCTATGTACCTTCTGAAGACGACATTTTGGAACTACCAATTTATCCTTATTCCTTGTATTAACACTGTGGAGGTCACTATTTTTAGCAAATAAGTGACAATTTTGGCGTACATACATTATACAAGCGAAGATATATTGGCAAGGAACAGTCAAAATATAAATTTCCCTAAATAGTTCCCTAAGAGAAATTCGAGGTCCTAATTTATAAATTGACCGTACTGCTCTCTTTTGCAAAATAAAGACTGTATCAATATCAGCTGCCTAACCCCAAAGCAAAATGCCATAAGACATGACGGAATGGAAATAGCTAAAGAAGACCAAGCGAGCAGTGTCAACATCTGTGAGCTGCCTAACTTTCCTAACTGCATAGGCAGCTGAACTGAGTTTTCCTGCAAGAACTCAAATGTGAGGGTTCCACTGCAGCCTATTGTCTAATGTAATACCTAGAAACACTGTTGAGTCTAATAGTTCTATTTCTTCTCTGTTTAGGGATAATTTTGTACTTATGTTTCTGACATTTGGCATCATAAATTTTAAACACTTAGTCTTTTTCGCATTAAGAAGTAAATTATTTGCCGTAAACCACTGAAGAACCTGAGAAAGCGCACTACTTACGTCGTCAAAATTAGTTTTATTTCTGTCAACTTTAAAAAAAAGAGATGTTTCATCAGCAAATAGTACAATCTTGCACAGCTTCTCCACAAAGAACGGCAAGTCATTTATATAAATTAAAAATAGAAAAGGACCTAAAATAGAACCTTGAGGAACTCCTAATTTACTTCTGAGCCATTGGATTTTACTTCATTGATTTGAACCTTCTGCATACTACTACTCAAATATGAGCGGATAAGCTCAAGAGCCAAATCTGCAATACCATAATTACTCAGTTTCGGTATAAGAGTTTCATGTTGCACGCAGTCGAATGCCTTTGATAGATCACAGAAGATACTAATAGCATTTTGTGACTGTTCCCAAGCAGCAAATATATGCTGTATAAGGGCAACACCTGCGTCAGTTGTGGAACACCCTTTTGTAAAACCAAACTGTTGAGGATGAAGTATTCCATTTAAGTTAAAATGTTTAAGCATCTGATTGAACATAAGTTTTTCAAAATTTTGCTTAAGGCAGGCAGTATAGAGATAGCTCTAAAATTATTAGGATCATCTTTACTTCCACCTTTGAAAAGTGGTATTATTTTGCTATATTTCATTAAGTCTGGGAATATCCCTTCGTCAACACACTTATTAAATATTATGGCTAAGATTGGTGCTATAATATCAATAATTCCGCTAAGGACTTTGACTGATATACCCCATTGATCACAAGTTTTTTCTGAGTTAGTAATTTAAATGTCTTTATGATGTCTTCAGAGGTAACATGCTCAAATTTTAATATAGCCTTGCATTTATTTACATTACATTTTAAAAGTAACTCTGATTCTAATGGAGGAATTTAATGCATTAGTTGTAATTATAGGCATTTCAGTAAAATATTTCTCAAAAGAGTTGGCGACATCAAGATCTGAATCAATTATTTTTGAATTAACAGTATGTGAATAATGATTGTCACGCGGTTTAATTTTGCCTGTTTCACTATTTATTACATTCCATGTGGCCTTTATTTTATTATTAGAATTTTTAATTTTATTACTTAAATGTATTGTTTTTGCAACCCTGCATACTTTTTTAAATATTTTTGAATACATTTTGACATAGTTGGTGAATGTGGGACTGTGGTTATATTGTTTCATTTCATACAACTCATACAACCTAGTTCGACTTCGGTGTATTCCTACAGTAGCCCAGTCCTTGAATTTCATTTTATCATTTAGCCTAAAAGTTTTTACTTTAAACACTTGCTCGAACTCATTACTTAAGAAATCAAAAAAAATATTATAAAGATTATAAGCATTATCATGCATGAAATGTAAAAATGGAATTTTCTTTTCAATATTTGCTTTAAAATTGTTTAATCGAGCAGTGGTCACAGGTCTACAAGTTACTAGTTGAGTTTTTTTTATAGTTGTGTAGAATTTTTATTTTTTGACCACACTGATCGGATGGCAAATTGTAAATAAAAGATTTATCTTTTACTTCAACGTTACAGAAAATATTATATAAACATGTAGCTGAAGTCGATGTAATTCTAGTTGGTTCCAGAAACAAATAATTTAAGTTAAAACTTGTAAATAAGTTAATAAATCTATCTCTTGTTTGGGAACTCTCTAAAAGATCAATATTAAAGTCACCACAAACAATAACTGACTTTTTAGAATAACAAATTTTTTTTAGAACTTGTTACATTACAGGCTCAAAGGAATTATAATTTGCAGAAGGGGGGCTATACACACAAAGTATAATATAATTCTTAAGTTCTATACAAGACAATTCTATTATGCGTTCAAGTGAGAGGCTAACTATATCCTTTCGGTGTTTACACTGTATATTATTATTAACAATTATTAATGAACCCCCTCGAATAGCATTTTTTCGAATAAAGGCACTGGACAAATAATGATTGGGGAAACTAAACATTAATTCATGTTTACTTAGGCAATGCTCAGTTACACACAACATATGTATATGACTTTTTAAAAATAATTCTATTTCCAATTCCTTGCCATAAATGCCTTGTATATTTTGATGAACAATGTTAAAAAAACAGGCATTGTCTGTTGTCAAAGAACTCAGTTTAAAGTATGATCTAAAATAGGAACTGACTGTGTGCAGCTAATAACATCAGCACTATAAGACATAGCACTAACGCTAGAGAGGTCAATAGACTCCTTAATACTACTTAAATCTAAATCATATATATTAGAAGCTAACAACGTAGCCATTTCTCGTCTACATTTCATAGGCATGGTATACCAGCCGGTGTCAATCTAAAATTATAAATAAATTTATTTATGTCAAAATATAAAATTGCATCGCTATGACGATGAGTCAAGTTGTACAGATGTACATTCATGTCAAATATATGCCTTTTTAGTTTAGCAGTGGAGCTTGAAGAATATGGAAAACCGCTTATTATAAACTTACATCTTGTTTTATTGTGTAACTCCAACAAGGTACCTACTCCCTGTATGATGTCGTTCTTCTTTAATAATGAGCCATCACCAAACAATATCATAATTGTTGTAGTGCTATTTAGTTCACTGACAGGTATGTTTTTGAAAATTTGACCAAAGGAAACACCTGGTGTACAAATGTTTGTTACCGAATGTTTTAACCGGTTGCTAAGAAGTAAACCAAAGCCTTTGCCGAGTTTATAAGAGATTAAAATTGTTCTGCTGAGCAGCTCCTGATTGGAGACCAACTAATTTTTTAACAATCCCAATCCCTAGGATGTTACCAGATAAAACATTGATATAATGAGAATCGTTTTGTGACTTGGGTTGTGAAGAGGACCGAGATGATAGAGCACAAATACAAGAGTAATTATTCACAAATGAATCGAATCTATCCGCATTATATTTTCTACCAGCAACCAGCTCATTTAAAGCCAAAATATGTTCATTTATTTCATTCTTTGCACTTTCATACTTTTTACTTATTTCATTTAAAGAAATCTGCAAACCTTGTATATTATTTTGTAAACGGTTTGTCTCACTATCATGTATAAGCCTACTTTGCTTCAGTTTTACAGAAACTAATTTTAATTTACTAATTAATTCCATTCTTTCTTTCCTTAAAAGTGTGTACTTATGCAAACTTCTATGGTGT
This sequence comes from Apoda limacodes, assembly GCA_946406115.1. Lineage (NCBI taxonomy): Eukaryota > Metazoa > Arthropoda > Insecta > Lepidoptera > Limacodidae > Apoda > Apoda limacodes. Next base: position 1,483,128 of record OX291542.1, on the reverse strand, counting down.
TTGATTAATTTTTTGTTTTCTTTTTTAAATTTGTTCAATTTAAGCATTTTTTTTAAATTGTTTATGACTAAAAACAGTTGCTAGGGAGTGACGTGGTATGGAAGAATTTGATTCGGTAAGATCAATTGTTGTTATAGGGTTGCGGTTAATGTTTGGTTTAATATTGACTGTAGTCCCACAATTCCAGAACACTCCCCTCTCCATCTCCAAGAGCATTGGGATCCTTAGTGTCGACATCTCCAGCGATGTTCAGTTCCGAGATCATTTACAAGATAAGGTGAAGCTAGCGTCCAAAGACTAGGTGTACTCAACAGAGCGAGGCAGTACTTCACGTCGGGGCAGAGGTTGCTGCTTTACAAGTCGCTAGTTCGGCCCCATATGGATTACTGCTGCCATCTCTGGGCAGGTGCACCCGGATACCAGCTTAGCCCTTTTGACTCGGTTCAACGACGGGCTGTGAGAATTGTCGACGATCCCAAACTCACTTGCGGTATCGAGCCCTTAAGTCTGAGGAGAGACTTTGCCTCCCTGTGTGTGTTCTACCGCTTGTACAATCGGTTGTGTTCTGAGGAATTGTTCGAAATGATGCCCACGGCTACTTTCTACCATCGCACCGCTCGCCATCGGCAGGGAATTCATTCTCACACTTTAGAACCAAAATGGTAGCGTACAGTGCGGTTTCAGAGAAACTTCCTCTCGCGAACGCTTGGGTTGTGGAATGAGCTCCCTGCCAAGGTTTTCTCTAAGGACTACAGCATGGGGTTCTTCAAGAAAGAAGTTATTGGATGTTTGAAGGGTCGGTAACGCGCGAGTGATACTTCTGGTGCTGCAAGCGTCCATAAGCCACGGTGACCGCTTACCATCAGGCGGACGGTGTGCTTCTTTGCCACCTTAGTGGTATTAAAAAAAAAAAAAAAATTAAGCATTAGGTCAACCTGCTAAACATTCTGTTTCCGCGACTGTACATTACATGACAATTACGAACACAACAAAACAGAAATCATCCAAATCAGTCGAGCGTATTATTGTATAGGTGTATAACAACGGGAGAGGAGATATGAAGTATTCCGTAAGCAATGCCTATTACTTTATGATCTGTCAGATTTTACAAAATGTGTGTTAGAGGAAAGGTGATGAGTTGTTACCGCTAACCTTGTGGCTCCGCATGTGGCGACCCAGGTTCGACTTCCACTGGTAGACCTTCCCGCACCTCGGACACGGGTGACGATTCTGACCTTGGTGTAGAACACTAAAACAAATACATATTAGTAATAACAAATGATATTTTATATTGTCGTCGTTATTACTTTAGCCTAAATACGTCCACTGCGAACACAGGCCTCCCCCACATGTCTCCTCAACAGCCAGTCCTAAGCCGCTTACACCCGACGGCTTCCCGCGACTCTAACATATAATCTGTCCACCGGGTAGGAGGCCCATTTTCCGATCCATGGTCACGGGCCGTGGTGGATGTGGCCTGCCCATTGACACTTTAAGCTATTTAAGCTTCACACAAAGAAACACCAGCATACTTAATGACAACTCACCAAATAAACATATTCTACTGTGTTTTTAATAAAATGTGGTAGCCATTTACGTTCATTTTCTGGATCTTCGAGTACTCGAGATGTTTCGTAATTACCTTTGAATTACTTTCATGCCATGTTTTAAATTTCAGAACACGTTTAACTCAACCATACGAATTAACAAGAATACGAGCTCTACCAACATTCGACTGACAAAATGTTATTCTAATTTCTAAGTTATTAACTAGATTGTTACATTGATTGATTACATGTCAAATTATCAGTAAAAACGAAAATATTTTTTCAAAATAGTGATAAAGCTATTAATCTGAATGATTATCATTCTAAAAAATGTTATTCTATATATAAAGCTAGTATACATATATTTTTGTAGACAAGTATTTATAATCAACATAAAAAACCAATTAAAGTGACGATAATTTATTTGATTTAAGACATGTTTGAGGGTTTTTTTCTATGGAGCAAAATTATTTTAATCATGTTTTGGAAAAAATAATTTCTTAGACTATATTCTGAAGTTTAACATATATTTATTTCATTAATTATTTCGGGCCAATAGGATATAATAGAATTCTTTCTAGTAGTAGTAGTAGTATATATTTTAAGGCAGAAAGCCTTAATAAACGAACACAAAGCCACTGCGAAAGACCGATGGTGACTTGGCCCATAGTGCTAAAGAGAAAGCCGATCTACTGGGCAGTCTCTTTGCCTCGAACTCGAATATGAACGATGAAGGCGCTGTACCACCTACTATACCGTGGTGCGGTAAGTCCATGCCGGAAATCTCCATAACGCAGCGGGAGGTCAGGCGGGCGTTGCTTTCTCTAGACGTTCATAAGTCGAGTGGGCCAGACGGTATACCAGCAGTGGTGCTTAAGCAGTGTGCTCCTGAGTTATGTCCTGTACTCACGCGCCTCTTCGCGCTTTCCTACCACACTAGGCAATTTCCGTCTACATGGAAGACTGCGAATGTGCACCCGGTGCCCAAAAAGGGCGATAGATCAGATCCATCGAATTACAGGCCTATCGCTATTACCTCTCTCCTCTCTAAGGTGATGGAGCGTGTGATCAACACACAGCTTCTAAGATACCTAGAAGTACACGATCTGGTCAGTGACCGTCAATATGGCTTTCGCCACGGTCGCTCGACTGGTGACCTTCTAGTGTATCTCACACACCGATGGGCACTAGCCATTGAGAGTCAGGGGGAGGCATTGGCATGTAGCCTGGACATAGCGAAGGCGTTCGATCGGGTCTGGCACCGCGGTCTTCTATCGAAGTTGCCATCTTACGGAGTGCCCGAGGGTTTGTGCAAATGGGTGGCTAGCTTTTTGTCCGGCAGACGCATACGAACTGTAGTTGACGGTAGTTACTCTGATAGCATGGACATTAATGCTGGTGTCCCGCAAGGCTCTGTGCTGTCTCCTACGCTGTTTCTACTGCATATCAATGACATGTTGGACATCATCAACATACATTGCTATGCAGATGACAGTACTGGAGACACTTTTTACACGGGTCGTGCAAACATCCCTCGTTCCCTTGTGGAGGAAAACCGCGGAGAACTTGTGTCTCAAATCGAGACCACACTGTCCCAGGTCTCTGACTGGGGACGGGTTAACTTGGTCCGATTCAACCCTACAAAGACACAAGTGTGCGCGTTCACCGCTAAGAAAACTCCATTCACTGTGGTCCCACAATTCCAGAACACTCCCCTCTCCATCTCCAAGAGCATTGGGATCCTTGGTGTCGACATCTCCAGCGATGTTCAGTTCCGAGATCATTTACAAGATAAGGTAAAGCTGGCGTCCAAAAAACTTGGTGTACTCAACAGAGCGAAGCAGTACTTCACGTCGGGGCAAAGGTTGTTACTTTACAAGTCGCAAGTTCGGCCCCATATGGAGTACTGCTGCCATCTCTGGGCAGGTGCACCCGGATACCAGCTTGACCCTTTTGACTCGGTTCAACGACGGGCTGTGAGAATTGTCGACGATCCCAAACTCACTTGCGGTATCGAGCCCTTAAGTCTGAGGAGAGACTTTGCCTCACTGTGTGTGTTCTACCGCTTGTACAATGGGTTGTGTTCTGAGGAATTGTTCGAAATGATGCCCACGGCTACTTTCTACCATCGCACCGCTCGCCATCGGCAGGGAATTCATTCTCACACTTTAGAACCTAAATGGTCGCGTACAGTGCGGTTTCAGAGAAACTTCCTCCCGCGAACGCTTAAGTTGTGGAATGAGCTCCCTGCCAAGGTTTTCTGCAAGGACTACAGTATGGAGTTCTTCAAGAAAGAAGTTATTAGATTTCTGAAGGGTCGGCAACGCGCAAGTGATACCCCTGGTGTTGCAAGCGTCCATAGGCTACGGTGACCGCTTACCATCAGGCGGGCCGTAAGCTTGTTTGCCACCTTAGTGGTATAAAAAAAAAAAAAAAAAAAATTTATAAAATAGAGATTAATGTTAGACTCACGTTCTATGATACCTATACGTCTTTCTGGAGCTGAACATCTTCCCGCAGTCCGCGCACGTCGGCTTCTTCTCCAGAGGCTCCAGCTTCGATTCTCTCACGCGACTCATTTTTTGTGTAACTTTATCCTCACCTGTCTCACACTTTTGTTTCACGACTGCACTCTAAAAAATATACCTAGATTCAAAAATAATCTAATATCTATATTATAATAATAGACGATAGCTAGTTGATAGCACCCTAGCTTTCCCTCCCCTCAGCGCGCGAGTCCGGCTCGCACTTTTTATTTTGTGTTCCAAACAATTCCTAATCAATTACTCTATGTCGAGTAATAATCGCCTGGTTAAGACTCTCGTCGCGTTCTAGAACAATTGAGGGCGATTTCTATTTTATATAGAGTGGGTTTTGGAATGCAATCTATTAGATTGTACAATGTACCTTGAATCGTAGAGCAGTTGTCAGAGTAACGGATCTAGTGCTGGGACTATGTTGATAATCGATCATTATTATTGCTATTATTTTTTATATTATATATATATATAATAATATACAAAATACAAAAAAAAAACTTTGTTCAAAGACTTGAATTTAGAAGTGTGCAAAATTTGAGCGAAATTGGTTTAATAGTTTACAAAAAAAATTTACTAAGTTTCGAGAAAAACGCGTTTAAAGTTTGATGTGAAAGTAAAAAGAGACCGGGGCCCACAGACACAATCGTCCATTACTCACAGTTTTGCTCCAAAAAACTTCAAATTTCCGGAGAACATTTCTTATGTGTATAAATTTTATTTATTTTATATGCGATATTTCTAATATATTTTTTATGTTATAACGTTAAAATTGTTATTACACTCAAAATATACAATCATAAATTTAAAAAATAGACAGATCCTTATAAATTGTACTATTCGATATTTTTGTAGCCAACTAGAAATCCTTCAAAGGATTTTACGAGGCTATAGAATCCCTTTCAACGCATACAGCCCATATCAAAAATCTCAAAGATTTCTCAAAAAAATACTTAACAATAATGGCGTTTAATAATACCACCCTTTTAGCGACGGGGTTTAAAAATAAAAAAAGTTAGAGAAAATCAACCCATCTTAAACTTGAAGAGGCTGAACAAATTTGTGTACACTTTAAAGTTTCGATTCGTAGGTCAGCATCCTATCTCACTTAAAGAAGGGAGACTTTACGATGAAGCTGGATATCTTAAACTTTGTGAAATTTACAGTAACAGTTGGACGTCTCCACTGCCGACCTTTACAGAAAGCCTCCAAATTTCTTCTATGGAATACTGCATCGGAAATTTACGAAGGGTTGAGCAATGTACAAAGAGGATCCCCTATTCACTTCCAAGATCCTTAAATTTTTTTGACAACAGATACCGCGGACGCAGGCGGGGGTACTGTTGCGAACAATAATCATCTAGATGGTCTGTAGATCATAGATTGTGGCACAGCAACCTAAATGGGCTGTAGACCTCTTGACAAGATACTCTTGCATCTGGGGTAAGATGTTTGTAGGAAAAAATTATGTTAGTCAGATAATTTAACGACAGTAGCAAACTGGAACAAACAAGAAGGGGCGAATTCGACGAAAATTCTTAATCTTTGCGAACACATGCAATGTCACTTACATACGACACATTCCGGGACTGTACGAGTATAACGGAATGGCAGAGGGGCTATCGAGAAAGATTTTTTTACCAAAACACAAATGCGGAACTCCGGAAGTCGATTTATTCGGTTTAAGGAGATTGGCAGTAAGAAAATCATATATGCGAAGAAGCTACCGATACAATAGCAGAAGATGGCAATACGGCCTCGGTTGTATCTTCCCATCACCAGCTCTGATACCCATAGAGTGCCATGGAGTATAAAAGGGGAGCGGAGATGCCTTAAGCAAGTAGGCCTACGTGCCATTAAGTGAGCACTGACGTCATACGAGGGCGGGGCCAAAAGTCTCAGTTTTGAAGATATAGAGATAGCATTGTCTGAGTCGGTACTTTCTAATATAAGTTTTTATTGCAGTTTGCTATCGAAAAAATGAAATGTGCTGTTGTAGGTTGTGCGAATTACTCGGGAACAAAAACTAAGCAAGCTGATGGTATTAATCTGTACGACATCTAGCGGCGTGTAGATACATTATATACATGTTTAATTTTTACTACTCGTTGTGTGACTTCGCAGTGGTGAATTTTAAATGTTATTATTTATTATCTAAACAGTTTAAATTTCTAAATTCTAAACCTCGGGTCGCTACCCGAAATTCCGGGTAGCGACCAAATTCGGGTCGCGAGCAGTATTGGGATGGGTCACGGGTAAACCCAAATCATATTTTTTAATACAAGGTGACAAACAAGCTTACGGCCCACCTGATGTTAAGCGGTTATACCGTAGCTTATGGATGCTTGAAATATACTAGTTTTTTTCACTTTAAAAATCTTTTTACTTCCTTCTTGAAAAACCCCGTACTGTAGTCCCTGAAAAAAACCTCGGAGATTCGTCTGGGAGCTCCCCCCGGGCGAATCTCCGCAGAAAAATTCTCCACATACAAAAATTTGTCGTCGTTGTCAACCTTGTGCAAGAAGTCGAAATTTATGTTTGGGTTATAGTTCTATTGATTTTATGCAATTATATGAGCAAATATAAGAGGCTTTTTTTTTCTGAACTGACAATGCTGTTGGTTTTTGCAGCCATTACTGCTTCACCGGGCTTTTTGGGGCGAGACTCTGAAGGAGCCTCAGCCCGTATAGCGCATAACAAAAAACAACGCCACTAGCGGTGTCTAGAGAATTTATAAATTAAAAAGTTCTGGCTGAGGTTAAAACTTGTAATTGCTCGCTTGGCGCGTAGTTTATAGTAGCCAGGATGGCGCTTTTATACATGACTAGACAAAGTACATAGAGCGCGCACGGTGCACAGGACAGGTTTCATATTATGACATAACCGCCCATGGGTTTTATGAACCCCTCTGCTAAATCGCCATAAAATTTTGGCAGGTCCAAATTTGGCAAAGAAGGAACCTCCTGAGTGGCCACCACAGAGTTTGCTTATTCGTCCTTAGCGGCAACGGTCTTAGCCTCAGCCCGACGAATCTGTGCAACCCTGATCACAATTTGGTCAGAAAGGTCCTCAGCCTGGTCGAAATCTGTGGTAAGCTTAGCAACATCCTCTTTCTGCAAGCCCACGATGGCTTGCTCATAATAAAATAATTTCGAATAGCGTTCATCCTAACATTGATGAACGAATCAAATCGATGAAGTAGGGCATCGTTTTTATCCGGCCTTGTAATCAAGGCTGCACCCGTTGCTAACCAACAACAGTTCTAGGTGTGGCCATTTTATATAAACAAACAAGAAATAATTGAACTATTTAACTAAACTAAACTTTAATACAAATATTTGATAAAACAAAGTATGAACAGTGAAAACAAAACGCTATTAATTACAAAAAAATATTTTTCCTAAGATCTTCTCAAGAAATAATGTTATGTTTTTGTGTATGCCAACCCAGTAGCAAGACTAGTTTTAAACAGTATCAAAAATTGCTCTGGATTGAAAAGTGCCAAAATCAAGTTCAGGTTAGAACAAATTTGATATGTAGGTAGGTACAAGAAAAGTACCAAATGCAAACTAGGTCGGTAACCTCGCTCTGGCTAACAGAATTGTTCGATTCTCCGTGCGTAGGCGCGGTCCTGACAGCAACAATACAAAACAACAGCAATAATTTAAAATGTAAATTTAATAATTAACTAGATTTTGCCAGCGGCTCCACCCGCCCTAAGCTCGGTTATCGGCGTGGAACTCCTTAATTATACTAATGAAGTTTGCTATAGCAAGCTGTAGCTATAGCTATAGTTCGTTTAAGCTCGGTTATAGTTATTCTCGCAGGAAATTTTGAATTTTTCGGGATAAAAAGTAGCCTATGTGCTATTTCAGGACCTAATCTATAAGTGTACCAAGTTTCATCCCGATCCGTCCAGTGGCTGAAGCGTTATTGAGTAACAAACATCCATCCAGACATACAAACTTTCACATTTATAATATTAGTAGGATGTATAAGTGAGGTACCCATTTCTGGGCATAGGCCAACTCTAATCCCTTCCACTGTTTTCTTTCTTTGGCTATGCATGTCCACATCGGTTCGGCTACCTCAACAATGTCGTCGCACCAGCGGCGCCGCGGGCGGCCGTGCCCTCTAGTTGCATCGCGATGGTACCAGTGTAGCGCCCTTTCGCTTCAACGGTTGTCATTTGTCCTTGTTATATGGCCAGCTCCTCGCCATTTCAGTCTGCAGGCTAGTTCAAGGGCATCTGTGGCACTTGTTTTCTTCCACAGTCCATTGCTTTCCTTATAAGGTTTATTGAAATTTTGGATTCAAATAGTTCCTATACAGACCAATACTTCACGCTTTTTTTATTGTGCGTTCAACTTTCCTAGATGTTGGATCAAGAGAGAATATATATTTTTCCTAAATAAACATACTTGTCTATGAAATCTATAGAAAGATATTTAGTTGTAATTGGTCACTTTTCACTGTTAGTCATGACAAAAGTTTTTCTGTCTTCATTTGTGAGCCACACTTTCTGCTTTCTTTATCTAGCGTGTTCAGCATGTATTCCAAATCCTCGAGTCTCTCAGCTAATAGGACAATACCATCTGCAAATTTAGGTATTCGCCATTTACTTTTATACCTATTTTACCCCAGTTTCATTGCCTCAAGATGTGTTCTAAAAAACTTTTTATAAAAAAAAACAAACGACTTCAAAAAGATGCACTAATAAGGTAAAAATAATTTCTTATTACCACAAATCTGATCTGAATTACAGTTTGAAGTTGGCGCATGAAAGTGGAGTGTATTATAAACTTTTAGGTACATAGACACCAACTTCTAACTGTAATTCAGATCAGATTTTTGGAAATTAGTAATAATTTGTACCTTTTTAGTGCATCAGTAGCATTTAAACAATAGTGGAATAGTTTCACACAGTTCGGTCTCCGTGTACTTAGTTATCGTTTCATCGCTGTCGTAGAGCTGCTTGTAAAATTCTGAAGCAGTTGCGATTAGCTGATTTCTGTTGGACACTATTTTGTTTTTATGTTTCAAAGTCATAATCCAAGGTTTGGATGGATTCATCCTTTTTTGGGACCTTTCAGACGATGACTTTTCCTCTAATTCTTCTTCAATTATCGGACGATAACTTTTCCAATATCTTTATTTGCTTTGTAATAAGTGTGTGTGTATAGTGCATAGAAGGTTTTTTTCGGAACGAGTTTTATTTTCTGAATTTTTAATTTAGTTTTCGGTAATTTATTTAAGGCATTAATAATGTGTTGGGTAAGACTATTATAAGATAGTTGAATATCATCGAAATCAATTTTGCCTATTTGTTCAGAAATTATATTTTTCAGTGATTCTTGTTCATGCGGGTTCAGTATAGTCACTATAGACACTTCAGTATAGACACTTTCTACTTCGAAATTGCCTCCGTGATTTCCGGGAATGTAGTGTTTATTACTTGCAAATCTGAAACATCCTGTATATTTCTTACCAGAATAGTTAGTTATAGTCTATCTCATTTTTATTATTACCATTTGGTAAAACCCAAGTTCATTTTTGTTTAGGATTTTGTCTGAAGTATGAGTTTGCGATGTAAGCTGATATTCAAAACAAAATTGTATTAAGAATTTTCATTTATCGTTTCTTTCTCCGTATTTTATATCCTTTATCCTTATCCATAACCATCGTATCTTCATCTGTAGCCATTCCAATTTATGTGTTAAAATCTCCCAAGACAATAGTATTTCTTTTTTTTTAGTGTTTTCTAGTGCAGTTCGGAGATGTCTGTAAAATGTCTTAAGGTCGTTTGGTTTTTACGTGTACAATATGTTATTTCAGCTCTTTCTTTATAAGAAAACAAACCCCATAAGATAGTTTATTCCGCTTTTTTACAATGTATTATAATAATATTTTTTTTCCAGTACTTTTTTTCTTCATTTTTGTCTTTCGACAAACCGATAATGTCTCATTTGATTTTTTCTAGGCTGTGTTGTAATTCTATTCAATTATTATAATATTTATATATATATTACATTTACATATAATTCAATGTATTATAGTAATATATTTTTTCCAGTACTTTTTTCCTTCATTTTTGACTTTCGATAAACCGATAATGTCTCATTTGATTTTTTCTAGGCTGTGTTGTAATTCTATGAATCTGGTTTTATCAACCAACGATCAAACGTTCCAAGTACATATATTTATGATTTTCTGCAGTTTATTTTGCTTGAATTTTACGTTATCAAGTTGGTTGCAGGGTTTTGGTCTAATCTTCCCCCGCGGAAAGACCAGTCGTATTGGAATATTGAGTGGAGGGGGCCTAATTATATCATGTGAGCGTTTCAGCGAGTTTTAAATTATCTTTTATCTTTTCTCGTTCTTTTGAATAATAAGATGTTATTTGATTATTATCTTTGGTGTTCTTGCCATTTAAACCATTGTGTGGGTTTCTTTGTCCTCATGACGCGAAATGGCAGGTGATGATGAAAGATCTCGTTTGTTTTCATTTTTGCTATTGTTTTCTGATATAATAAGTCTATCATATCTTATCAAAGCCTTATTTTCTTTTCCAACCTCTTGTTTTTGTTTCAATTTTAGCTCGTCTCATTTTCAAAAAATTTGCAGGGAATTCTTGTTTGATGTAGATGTAACATTGTTTTGTTTTTTAGTATTGTTCCTTTTGTTGTGAAGATAACGGCTGTGGGTCTAGATTTGTTTCCTTTAAAAAAAATTTATTCACTTTTGAATCGTCAAAGTTATGAAATATTATTTTTTGAACCCTCCCACCGGTTCACAATGTTGTTGATTTCTACCCAGGAGAATCCGGCAAGAAACTCGATAGTTACTGTTTTAAAAAGATCATAAAAATACAACCAATGTTTTAAATTAAAATTTTAAGCTGAACAATTTTATATTATTTCCATTTTAATTTGGTTTACCTATGCATCCTGTAATTGAGCATCTTCAGTCCCAAGGATTTTATCATTAACATAGTCTGAAATATTTTAGTATGCTTTTTTACAAAGTACTTGTTTGATAAAAGATTTAAATTTACTTATCGATAGCTTTTGAATATTTTTGGGAACTTTGTTGTAAGTAGTGTATACAATGCCCCATAAAAGAGTTACTTATTTTGTGTAGACGTGTATCATGCACCAACAGCTTATTTTTACTTCTAGTATTTACTTTGTGAACGTCACTTTTCTTGCTGAAACTATTGATATTTTTATGTGACGCCAAAGTTAAAATATTTATTCCTAAATCTAAATCCTAATTTATAAATAGCAGGAATTACCCTTTTTTGTAACAAAAATATTGTATTTACATCAGCAGCGCTACCCCACAATAGGATACCATATGTCATTAAACTATGGAAATAGCTATAATATACTATTTTTGCAGTGTCGACATCGGTCAATTGTCTTATTTTCTTGATCGCATACACAGCAGAGCTAAGTTTTTTGGCTAGGTTATGAATATGAGGACCCCATTGAAGTTTGGAGTCCAGCGTTATGCCAAGAAATATTGTTGAATTAACAAGTTCTAATTGCTCGCCATTAACATTAATACATGTCTGTATCTGACTAATATTTGGTAAAGTAAATTTAACACATTTGGTTTTTTTTTTCAATAAGTAACAAATTATTAGCGTTAAACCAATTCACAATTTTAGAAAGGGCATTATTTAATTCATCATAACATGTCTGTCGTCTCTTAAATTTAAAAAGTAAAGAGGTGTCATCAGCAAATAAGACAATTGTCAAAACTGTTGATCCCGGAGATATTTCACTGTTGACATCTATTTTCTATATTCTGCTACTCATGTAGGAGGTCAAAAGGTCGAGAGCTTTGCCTCTAATACCATAGTGATGAGATTTTCATGTTGGACACAGTCAAATGCCTTAAATAAATCACAAAACACTCCAAGAGCATCATGCGAATCATCCCAGGCGTTAAATATATTTTTTAATAGTGCCACTCCTGCATCGGTTGTGGAACGGCCTTTCCGAAAAAATAGGCCGAAAATTATTAGGGTCTGCTGAACTATCTGATTATAGATTATATATCTGAGGTATAACTTTGCTTAGTTTCATCTCATCAGGAAACACACCACTATCAACTCAACTATTAAAAATTATGGCTAAGGGTTGTGCTATAACATGAATTATTGAGTTTATAGTTTTTACAGAAAGTCCCCAAAGGTCTGTGGTGTTTTTTTTATTTCTAATGTTTTAAATGTATTAATGATATCCGTAGGACTAATGTTTTTAAATCCAAAGGGAACTTTACATTCCGGAACATTAGTTTTTATTAATTTTTCTGCTAAAATTGGACTTGAGTTAAGATGTTCAGTTGTTTTTAAAGGAATATTGCAAAAAAAATTTTCAAACGCAGCTGCTACCTCAGAATTTGTTTTTAAACTAGTATTATCTACAATCAACTCAAAGTCCTGACAAGAATTCCTAGCTTTACCAGTTTCATTATTTATTTTGTTCCATGTCGTTTTTATTTTATTTGTTGAATTTTTTACTTTATGTCTGAGGTGAATTGATTTTGCAACAAGACAGACTTTTTAAAGGTTTTTGAGTATTTTTTTACATAATCCCTAAATATTTGGCTATTATTATATGTTTTTCTTTATATAATTCATACAGCTTACGCCTACTTTTAAAAAAACCTGGGGTAGCCCATTCACTAAAACTAAAGCGACTGGAAATAAGTTTCTTTTTTGCAGTAAATATTTTATTATACTCTGTAGTAATAGTGTCAAGAACTGTATTGTACATATCATTTGGGTTGTCATTATAAAGTAAATCCGGAAGTTTATGCAATAAATTAGATTTAAATGATTCAATCTGTTTAGCTGTTATTGGTATAAATTTAATTTCCTTTTTAGTAAACTGTTCACAATGATCTGACTCAAGATTGTTTATAATTGATTATTGAATTGGTTTTATATCAGTTAATATAGTGTCGATGCAAGTGGCACTAGATACAGCAATTCTAGTTGGTTCACAAAACAAATAATTTAAATTAAAAGACCGAAATAAGGCGAGCAATCTAGTGCTTAATGAGCGATTTTCTAAAATGTTTATATTAAAGTCCACAATGATTTGTTTATTGGAAATGCTGATTTTATTTAGCACTTCTTCCATAACTAATTCGAAATTATCATACATTGCACAAGGCGGCTTGTATACACTCACAACAATGAGATGCTCAACTTCTATACAGGACAGCTCGGCAGTTCGCTCAACTGAGAGGCTCACAATGTCCTTACGTTCCTTAAACTTTAGCTGTTTATTAACTAAAATTAAAGAGCCGCCATAGATTGCATTGACTCGGCTGAACGAACTTCCCACCTGGTGATTAGTGAAATTGAACATTAACTGATGGCTGCGTAGCCAGTGTTCAGTGATACATAAAATCTCTATCTTTTGGCAGTTTATGAACGATTCAATTTCTAGTTCTTTCTGAGACATTCCTTGTATATTCTTATGCACCAGGTTCAATGGAATGTTATTTTTAGTATGACAAAGTTTATTTTTTTGTTTATGTTTACATAAAAATTGAGTAGACATAGATTGCTTTATATTTTCATTATTTATGTTGGAATTATATTAGCCAAAGTGGTCCTTTGCTGTCTTAAAATTTAATTTAAATTAATACATTTCAAATGATTATACTGCTCAATAGAAGCAGGTTGTTTAGCTAAATGATTAGCTGAAATGTCAATTACTCTAATATAATTGCACTGCTCAATAGAAGCAGGTTGTTTAGCCAAATACTTGGCTGAAATGTCAATTACACTATTATAATGACACTGCTCAATAAAAGCAGATTGTTTAGCCAAATTATTGGCTATTAATATATTAATTTTTATAGTATTAATATAAAATGATAGCGACAAGGCTAACACTCTGGTACAATGGTGTGCGAGATAATATTTATGTCTTGTCCTTATGTAATTATGTCTAAAAATACTGTTAGAATCTATCATATGAAAGTAATTGTTATTGCTAGACATAGTATGCAAAGCTAAATTTAACTAACACCTAAGGTTGTTTTCCTCCTGTGGCAAACCCTTACAATAGGAAAATGTAAACTTTACAATTTTTTTTTACTTTAAGTGCGCTTATACTATTATAATATTGTCTTTATTAACTTTTATTTACATTACCCCTGTTACCGATAAATATTAATAATGTGGAGGATGGAGTGATTTTGTCAGACTTAATTAAACTTCTCATTATATTAAAATAATTGGCATTTGGCATACAATTATTTAAAACCGGTTGTCCTAGACTTGAGCTGAGAAAATGTCCAAATCCTTTTCCCATTTCATCGCAAAACATTACTACATTGTCATCAACATTACATTTTTGTGAAACGCTAGTTGAGTGAAAACTGTTGTGAGCATATGATTGTTGCTCGGATTCCAAACTGACACACATTGATGACTGAGGTGTTGGTGAAGGTAGTAACAAGGCTGCACAATCCGGCTGTGAATCGGTGAGGCGTTTACAATCACACATACTGTGATTGAGTTGTAATGACTCAAAACGCTCTGCATTATATTTACTCAATTCTATTAGCTTATTCACAGCCAGTGTGTGCTCCTCCATCTCTCTCAGAGACTCTTCATACTTGCAGCTCATCATCTGCAAGGATATATGTAAATCTTTTATTTGCAAGTCGAGTAAACGTGTGTCAGTTTTATGTTGTAGCCTACTGTTTTCGAACTTAAATTTTGGTACGTGACTTGCTTATTTGTACAATATTTTATTAAATTCGGGATATAAAAGCGTTTTTTTATCTAGATCACGGCGTTATTATCTATTTTTAGAAATTTCCTAATTCCATATTTGCATTTAACAACATCAATGCTTTCTTCCCGATTGACAAGATGAGTCCATTAACTGCCACTTAAATGTTTTCGTCATATTTTTTTAGTTTTAGTGGGTATTATTCGAAACTTCACTTTATCCGGGACATTCAAACGGTTTGTTATCACTTATAGTATTTATATTCACTTAACAGTCAGATATATAATTGTTTGAGATTTTTAAGTACGGAGCCGATGTAAACAGTGCACTGGTGGCGCCTACATCATCTCATCATCAGCTGACAAATTTAAATTATTTTTAATTTTAAGGGATTAGTTTAGTTTTCTTTAATTTTTTTTTTAATTGAGTTAATATTATGATAATTGCTGCGTGTAATATAATAGTAGTTTTATTATAAAATTGCTGTTTTAACGTATGAGCCAATTTGAAAGAAAATCAAACAGATTACAGAGTGAAACTTTTTACGCGAAAACTATAACATTCTAAATTTAAATAAAGACATGACATTTGATGATTTACACAGTTGATACATGTTGATCCGACTTGGAACTAACGCAACAGGAACTGCTCGTGATGTCAATGCTATTTTCAGAGAGGATACGGCTAACGAACGCACCGTGCGTTTCTGGTTTAACCGCTTTCCTGGTGGAACCTTCAACCTGAAAAACAAAACACGAGAAAGACTAGCGACTAAGGTGAATAACGATGAATTGAAAGTGACTGGAAGCTCAGGCAGGCAGGAAGCATAGGCTCGAACACCTAATTAGAACCGTAATTCCTCCGAAGGGTATTGAACCACACCGTAAATATTTTGCCGGCTTTGTGAATTACTAAAGCAAGTTACCGCCACGTGAGGCGTGACACAGAGATATACATATCACAGAAAGGTGCTAATATAGAAGAAGTCACAGTGGTTCACCCGCTGCAAGGTACGTAACGTACGGCTTTCAGTTTACCCTAAGGGGCAAAAACGTAAGTATTCAGCAATCACGTGTTATTTTAATCAGAAAAATAGTAAAGCCTTTAGACTTTTGGTAACTCACAGTAAATTTTGTAATATAATTATTTTGGTAAGTGTGTAAAAGTTTGAGATGATTTAAAAAAAAAAATATAAAAAAATTGCATGTATTTTGTTATAATCATATTTCACTTTATTCCAAATATCGTTTTATTGCAGAGCTTTTAACTCACTATAAACAGTAATCGAAGTAGTCACTCGTGTCACAATTTTGGTAAGTAACTAACGCTACAAGTTTTCTTAGGTCTTTATCTGCCTAATCCTGACACAATTCTTATAGTTCTTCAGGAACTGGCAGTGGGGATATAATTCTGTCCAGGTCTTTTATGTTACCGCTTAATACTTTAAAGCTGGTAACTAACGACGTATGGGATATATAGATATATATATATATATATAAAGCCACCTCAGTCCAGATACACTGCATCAGAAGACGTGTTGCGCCAACAGGCTCACCCGCTCACCCGCTGTCACGTGACACGCAGAACTAAAGTGGTTGCTGAACAGAGGACGTCCCCTACTACAATACATACATACATTAATCATACCTATCAGCTTTTGGTCCACTGCCGGACATAAGCCCACTATGGCGCGCCACTTCTTACGGTCTTCTGCCTTTCGCATCCAGCCTCCACCAGCCACCCTTATGAGGAAGTGTTTTAGCTTAAAAATAACCTTTTTTTATTCGAACGAAATTCCTTACCTTAATTGAATGCCTGTTTTTTATATGTTTACTCAGTTCACTCGCATTTTTAAAGCCCTCTGTACAAATTTCACATTTATGTATATCACACTCTGGAACTTTTGGATTCTTTTCTTCTTTACTTATCTCTTCTAAAATTTCATCTTTTTCATCACAGTAATCTAAACCTGTTTCTAAGTCACTAAATCCATTTGTATCAGGTAAATTTTTGGATTCCATTGAATTTTTATTTTTTTTACCTTTTAGTTTTTTCTTTGTCTTCTTTTTTCTGGTCTCTTTGATGACTTTCTTTTCCTTTTTCTGAAAAATACAGTTTTTAGTGAGCTTATCATAACTGTACTGTATAATTTTTTTGTTTAACTATCGAGGTACAAACGATCCTACCCTAACCCTTCAGAGCATATAAAGTCATAATTGGCTTTTAAAGTTCAAGAGTGTTATCGGTAGACGGGCCGCCTGCCGCCCGCCGCCCGCCGCCCGCCATACAAACTACCTATTTTCTCTTTCTCCCGAACAACTATTTTAAAGAAATATAATGCAATTTACCAATATATTTACTTTTTATAACTATTTATATAATGTTTTTTTAAAAGTTGTTAGTTTTATTAAAAGAACTGAGTGATTTTATATTTTGTTGAATTTTCGTTCCCAAAATAAAATATATGTTTTAAGAGTTACATGAATGAATTTGGATTTTCTTTTCTATATAATAATAACAGAATCTTTACTGTTTGCACGTTTTATTTTAGATTTCTACAATTCGCCGATTCATAATTTTTAGTTGAAGATTTACTCTGACCGTAAATTTGGCATGGAGATAGTTTGAGTCTCGGGGTAAAACATATTGAAAACTTCAAGTGTGAGTGGCCGTTTAAATCCAAACCCGATAACCTAATTTACAATGGGTGGAACCGCGGGCTAAGGCATGAAGATAGTTTGAGTCCCGAGAAAGGACGAAGGCTATTTTAAAACGTCAAGTGTGAGTCGGTGTTTAAGTTTCCGTACCCAAATGGCACAAAACGGGACCCTATTACTAAGACTTTGCTGGCCGTCTGTCTGTCACCAGGCTGTATCTCATGAACCGTGACAGTTAGACAGTTGAAATTTTCACAGATGATGTATTTCTGTTGTCGCTATAACAATAATAACAATAAAACAAAAAATAATAAAAATAACAATAAAACAATAAATAATAACAATAAACACTAAAAAACAGAATAAAATAAATATTTAAGGGGGCTCCCATACAACAAACGTGATTTTTTTGCTCGTTTTGGCTCGATATTGATTTGCTTGATAATGGCAACCGGTAGACGCTTTAAAAATACATAATTAAATTAAAATAAAATAAATATTTAAGGGGGGATCCCATACAACAAACGTGATTTTTTTTGCGGTTTTTATAGATAATGGTACGGAACCCTTCGTGCGCGAGCCCGACTCGCACTTGGTCGGTTTTTTTCTATAATTAAGGAGTTGCCGTTTAAATCCTACATCGAGAAGTAAATTTAGGGTGAACACCTCTGACGTGAGTGCAGTGCAGCAGGAATTGTGTAACGTAAAAGCGAGAAATTCATATCTATCTCACACAAAAAATTTGTTCATCTTCAAATGGGGTATTTTAGCGCGTGGCGTCTGTACGAAATTTATAGTGTTGTATGTTGAAACCGATAAAAGCATTTTGTATATAACTGTTATAATTCATCATTTTTCATTACGTCATAAAATATTTTGAAGGATAAAATAATTGAGAGATTGATGGGACTATTGGTACTTATACTGAAAACCAGTAAGTGTTCAGATAAACCAACAAATAGTTAATAATTACGAACAAGAATAAAACCGTAATATTACTCAACATAAACAAACTACCAAATACACTTATAAAAATAAATTCGCGCGTATTTAAAAAACAGTTGTTTTTTAGTTTACCTATAATAATTAGGGCTAAGGAACAATATTATAAAGCCGAGTTTGATTTTCTATTAAAATTTATATTTGGAAAGTAGTGTTTCACTTTAGATTTAGATAACTATACATTCAAAATATAAAATTTAAATTATTTATAATATGCAAATTAGGATACATGTGTGATGGATATATTTTATCAGTTTATAGGTTTCTTGTTAAAAATAGGACTCATAAACTTTTCCTTTTTTAAATATTTTTTTTACTTTCTAATAAGGTCGATACTACTAGTTGATGCTAATATAATATTATCGTTAGAATCACAGAATTATAATACTTACAACTTTCCAAGATATGCTTGCACTCTAGGTGTCTAGGTACATGTAACGGACAATACAAAAATGTGTGAAGTTATACTAGTTCCTTCTTTTCTATTATTATTATTAGATTATTAAAACTCTTACATAGATTTTGAAGCTTATGACAACGAAAAATTATTTAGTCTATTTGTCGCTTTAACAGTTTTTGAAAATTTCGTTTTCTTAAAAGGGGTTTCCTCAAATCAGCATATATTTTACCCCTAAAAGTAAGGAAAAACATATATTGTGATGCTTAAGAGTAAGAATATGGGTACGTCTATGTGTGAAGGCGGAATTACAGTTTTTTTCTTACTTAAATTTCCTACTCTTGTGCTTTTATGCTTACCCATCGGTCAAGGTTGTGCGTTATCTGTCAGTCAGTCAGTGTAAGAATTTTATGAAGTACCTAGCAGAGTATCAATAAAGTACTTATTACATTTTCAGCCAAAATAAGGCAAACATATTTTAATGTTTTTAACATTTGTTTGGTTCTCAAATTATAAACTAAAGAGCAATGATGTATTCTAAAGTAGTATTTTTAATCTACATACAAGTTACTAAACAAAACAAAACCAAACTCGTGTAATGATTGCCAGAAAATCTCTTAGTCAGTTTAAGTTGAAGCGACATAGAGCCACATATGCTGATATTCTATTAGAACCTTTTTCGGTTGTCACGAACCAGGGTAACAGTAAAACTTTGAATACATAAATAATCTTATAAACATATAAAACTAATATATTCGAATAAATAATTTATCAAACTTTAAAAATATTAATTGCAAACGAAAAATAATGAAAAAATACATAAAGATGACGATCAAGAAAACTCGGTAGTTCCTCCGTACATTTTGTGTGTCAATTCCATTGGCAAATTGGTTTAGCGATTGAACCTTTAGGTTTTTAAGCTTTATACCTACTGTGAGGTCCACACTTACAACATTTTTAGCAGATGATATACGAATTGATATAGCTGAATTTCTCAGTCTCAAACTCAGTCCTTTGCCTTCCAAGGTAAGGGCAAATCAAATACTAAAATAATTAACAATTATTTTTAATTATTAAATTGTAATTGAAAAAAGTTTGAATTACTAGACTCTATAGTGTTATTTCATCTGAATGTGAAGGAACAGTAATTGTTTTCACGCATTACATGCACATTGTCATAATACGGACAAATATATAGCATATAAGACACAAAGCTGTACGTTACAGCGGTATATATATACTTATATTTATACATAGGTATTTGGACGCAATAAACGCAATACATAGCCTAGTAAATATATCGATACTTATTTGATTTTGTACACCACTAGTTATTTGCCATAAGAGATTTAATATGCTGCAGTACACTGCAGCAGCGCTCTGATTGGTCGCAAAGCAACTACTTTGCTATTGGTTGCCGCCCCGCTTTCCCGTAAACTGGTTGGTGTGGTTTTCATACATTTTCCGCATCATAAGCAGTTTATGCTACTCTAATGTCATTGGCCAAAAGTAAAGAAAAGTAAATAAAGGTAAAAAAGTTGTGTTGGTATAAGAAATTAAGGCACTGAAACTGTAGTTTTCAGTCAGTGTCTGTCAGTATGTCAGGTTTAAGGATATTTTAGGGGCATTGGCAAACGACTTGAAGGCAAATATTGTAACGTCCCCCCTTTCTATGTATATTTTTATAAAATAATAAACTGTTCTAAGAAACTTCTGAAGCATCGACACTCACTCAGAGAGAAATCAAAAGAATCTAATAATTAATAATAATAGTAAAGAAGTATTTTATTTGGCCAGGTGTTATAGTCAAAAGTGGTAGGACCCGAAAATCGTTGTGTTAAATAAGTAGTAACCCAGTTCTTTTGTAGGTAAAAATTTCAAACTGGTTTACTGATAATAATCTTGTACTTAATGATAATAAAACAAAATACATTCAGTTTTCACTACCTAATGTAATCCAAATTAATAGAATTCTGGTATTGAATAATGAAAAATAAGAATTAGTTGATAAAACTGTCTTCCTAGGTATAACTATTGACTCCAAATTGCAGTGGGGTCCACAAATTACAGAACTAGCAGGTAAACTTAGTTGTGCTGCTTTTGCGGTGAGGAAAATTAGGCAATTGACTGACATACCCACAGCTAGACTTGTTTACTTTCTTATTTTCACAGTGTCATGTAATATGGTATTTTGCTATGGGTTTCTGCTGCTGATATTCAAACTATATTTATATTACAAAAAAGGGCAGTACGAAGCATTTATGAGCTAGGTAGCAGAGGTTCTCTCAGGGATTTTTTTAAATATTATGTTTGTCCCTAAAAATATATCCCAATTTCCAAGGAACATTGATAAGCACAACATTAATACGAGAAATAAAAATAAACTTGCTATGCCAACGGTTAGGCTTACTAAAGCCAACAAATCATTTATGGGAAGCGGTGTAAAATTTTATAAGTTAACTGTAGAAATTCTTAACTTAGGTGACAAACAGTTTAAATTTTATATTAAACATCTGCTATGTAAGAAAGCATATTATAATTTAGATGAATATTTGAATGACAAAATTGTATGGCCTAGTATCACACAAAATTAATGTTAAATAATTTAGGTTTGATAAGTTATGTCTCTGTTGATTACTTTATAGTGGTTGGTGGCGAGCTACCAGGGGACGCACCATGTGGAATCCGCCTTTAGTTGCCTAGTTTTTGAGGGGCTTCGGATGAGTGGGGGTGTGGCGAGTACGTACGTGTATGTGTGTATATACATATTTGGATAGATATTGTGTACTTGATGGCTTGGTTCCTGCATGACTGATTGGTAACAGGTGCACATCCGGGAGTTTCTTGTCACTTCTTCTCCCCTTAGGCTAGTTTCCGAAGTGATGGTAGTTTAAATGATGTGCATTTGTTGCCGGGCTGTTGTGTAGGGGCTGGGCCACTTTTGGGTGTGCGACGTCTATTTGAATGTATGTATTCATATATTTATATGTGCGTGTTTGTGTGTAACACCCGCTTGTGTTCGGATCCCTGCCGCTATCGGGCGGCCGAACGAGGATTGAATTAGATAGGACCTGTAAGTTAATTTACATATAGTTTTATTTTGTATTTTTATATATATATATATATATATAGCCTCCTGTGGAGGCTGGTCTGCTCTTGCAAACTTCTTTGTATTCTTAGTATATATATATATATATATATATATATATATATGTATGTACGTCTGCTGTGTAATATTATATGTTATATGAAAATATTTTTCTCGGAAGTTACTTTAAATCCCGTCACAGAATAATTGAAGACTTTTAACGTATCAAATAGTGCCTCTCCTATGCAATCTGAAAAACAAGAAAAACAATAGGCAATTGAAATATTACCTAAATATTGATAGTTTTTTTTTTAAATCAAACTATTTACATCGTAAATCTTGTTTATTAAGTGTTTCAATACAAAACATGTATTTATTAGTTGATACACTATAATTTTATGTTTCGTTTGTGATGTTTATTGGACTCACGCAATAAAACAGTATTGTAATTAGTTTGTAAAGCAAGTTGTAGTTAATTTACTTGACGATTCGAAAGTGTTCTTAGTAACCCATTTGAATAAAAAGATTTTGATAAAAGAAATTAATCGAGAAAATAAATATAGCGAAATCTACGAACATAAAATAATGACCTACTTCGAGTTTTCACCTTTTCTAAAGACAGTACAAAACACACAAACAAAGCAAATACGCGAATATCAGAACTAAAGGACACAGGTACTAAAGAGTTATATGATTTTTCCGCTATCCCTACGCAAAGGAACTCTAGTTAATACTTCCACATTTGAAAGTAAAATCCTTACGAAAACTACATCCATACGTTTTGTAGAGTGGGAACCAAATAGCTCAGCGTTCAGGACTTGCGACCTGAAAGTAGGTTTAAGGGGCACCCCCTTACAACGTACATTAGCGCTCACCTGCACTAGCTAACCAGCCAAAATAGTAAAACCCTACTAACGCCGCTAAGGATGGACATGGATTACACATAGTAACTGCTCTATCTCTTGGCAGACCTAGTTCTTTAGTGGGCTATATAATTATTATAGCTGGTATAACCTTAGTTCCCACTTCTACTTTTATAAAAGATTTATCTTTACATAGCTGAAATAGTCGTAGAAACAAGGTCCATCAATATAATCCTTCCTACTGAGGTGATTGAGATTTCTTTCAACCGTAAATTTCTAACCGGTAAAAAAGGCGAACTCATTAAGATGCTTTAACATTAATTTAGATATTTTTAAAACACAACCTAAAGAATTTCACAACGAACATACAATATTTTCACTGTAACTTCTAATACTAGTATTTACTAACCAGTAATGGTGGTACAATCTGGCCGTAATTTAACCCCACGTGGTAGCTTTTAGTGACCCACAAGCGTAGACTATGGTTTCCTCCTCGGTCAGCGTTTCGAAAATTTAAACGACGGCAATTGAATGTTCTGGATGTATAGGACCTCGCACTTTTATTACCACTAACCCCTCTCTAACAACCTTCTCACCCCACATTTCAAAACCCCCATCCTATTGTTTTATTCCGGACGGACGTCCGGCCTTAATTAATTTTAACAAAGAAAAAAGGATATCTTTTAAGTAGAATTCTAGTTATGTTGGTTGGGGTACTATTATAGAGTCCTAGATTAATATGAACGATCTAGATAAAACGGCCTAATTATCCTAAACTAATAGAATATTTATATTATGTTCTAAATGTTCGTAAAGTAAAAACCCCGGGTAATTTTAAATAAACTAACACGTCATAGCATTATACAGAATACGTGAAAACCGAGACAACTACCCTTTATTATTGTTAGAATATTTATTGTATGAGGCTACCCTAATGGTTGTTAAACGACTCACTTAGGTAAGTTTCGCGGGTGTTTTCAGTATTATAAAAGTTCTAAGTAACTTAAACTTTCGCGTTTATATTCAACATTATACAACTCCCAATCAGCGCTCGTCTCGAAACTACTACCAATCACATACGTTCAAACAAACCACCAATCAACGCTTTTAAAACATTCTCCAATTAACTTTAGTTCCAATCAAACACTCAACCATAGTTAGCTTCAAACCATTTATTCTCGCGCCACAGGTTCAAAATTTTACGCAACTTTATTTTGTCTAGAGTCCGAATTCATAAATCGGAAGTTAGATTACTACCTACATTTAACAATTAATTCCGTGTTGATGTCTATGATTCGTAAGTCATTTGTACTTATATTTTGTTAGCTTTAAACCTTTCATAAAATAAATCATAACTTCTCATCTAATGTATAAAATTACTGAACTTGAATATTTGAACGCGCCATTCTAATTTAAAGATGCATTTTGCTATAGGTAGTATGTTCATTAAGAATTGTTTACTAATAAAATTCTAAAACTAAACTACTAACTAAAACTTGAATAAAAACAAACATTGCATTACAAAAATGTTAAGGCATAATTATGGTATCGTCACAACATGTAGCTAAATGTTCTGTCATATAAGTCTGCTTCACAGTGCTACTTTTTAGTGTATTTAAGTTGGATTAATGCTGTGTTAAAATAATGTTTACTTATTAATTTTAGGTTGCTTTTTATTAATCAAATATCAGCTGGTCACCAAGGTCAATAACTAAAGAAACTTAAAACTTTCTTAGAATTTTCTTTGAAACCTTAAATTTTGAAGCGACCAGATAAAGAGGAACTATACAATACCATACTCTTGGCTTCTCAGACCAATGTCTCGTCCGGACCCAACTGCCATGCACACAAACCGTTTCATCTAAATAAATAAATAAATAAACTAACTCTGCTTCAGCTCAGAAGACCCCGAAGTCAATCATTCACTAAGACAATCTTCGCTGGTATGGAATGCTTTATTCTTAGCCCGCGAGTAGCTGCCGATGTCAAAAAACAACCGTGGTTTGATCGGTCTTGCGAAGAAGCTAAAATCCTCACGCAAACTGCGTATAAGGCTTGGACCACGGCTCGAAATAAGGATCCCAATATTTTAGAGTTGAAACAAGAACTAAATGCTGCCTCGAGGTTGTTAACAATGTAATATATAGTCGTTGTGTCTTTAATAAATTTAATTTAATTTAAATAAAGTGTTTTATTATAATAATACTTGGTCACAAACAGAGATTTAGTAAGAAAGCAACTAATAAACTAAAATTCCAGTTCAACAGCTCACAGTGGGTTGTCAATGAGCTAATGCGAGAATTCTGTGCTTACGATCGGAGTTGAGCACAATTTTGAGGTTGCATTTTTATTATGTAGGCGCGCGGTCCATTTTAGAAGGTCATTGAGTTTGGTTTACTAATTTTGGGACATTTTGTCTATGTTCAAATATTAATTGCCCACAAGACAAAAACCACTTGTCAAGTGGCCTATTTGTGCCGGTAATTTCAGCTGTCATTACAAAGTAATCAATGAGTGCTTGTTGTCATGGGAGTGGTTAATGACTTTCATTTCTACAAACCATCTTAACAGATACCTCTTTTTCTTTAAGCTTCTCTAGATCCAGGTCATTGACAAATGCTTCAGGCTCGCAATGAGTTTCAACATCTTCATTCTTTACACAGTTGAAACCGAGATTTACTTCCAAATGGAAGTCACAGTCTAACTCTGTTTTGACTTCGTCTCCAGGGTATACCACATTGTGTACATTATACATTTGCAGCCGAGATGGTTTGATCAGCATCAATTTGGATGATGGAGGAATCTAAAAATCAATTCATTTAGTTTATAATAAACATTGTGTCCCACAGGCTAACATACGCTATCACTAAAACCATATTTACATAAGGAACTTAAAATGTATTTTGAACACCAAGAAAGAAGTTATTAGATTTTTGAAGGGTCGGCAACGCGCGAGGGATACCCCTGGTGTTGCAAGCGTCCATAGGCCACGGTAAACACTTACCATCAGGCGGACCGTAAGCTTGTGTGCCACCTTAGTGGTATAAAAATAAAAAAAGATATATTTATTGTTAATGTAATTTTAAATCGCGATCTAGCCTATATTATAGTGTTAAAAATTTTTTGTTCACTGACATTCTAAATTCAAATACCTTCATAGAACTGCTTAAAAAGCAACAAAAATTTATAATTGTTCACTCTAGAGAAACTGTTTGATAAATGTTAGTTAGTTAGTTAGTTGGACTTATGTTTTCCGCACTTAGCCTCATGATAGGGCCATTGTACGTAGGTAACCAGTTTATTTCATTGGTTCTGATGTTATTCAGCGCCTCTCTCATGGTTTGTGGATTCTTAAGGAGCCTTGTTGGTTGGTCGCTCACGCTTTTGCAATGTAGAACCATTCCCGATTCGACTCTCGTGTTGTGCGGTCGTGTTTTCGAGCGTCAAGTGCTCTCAGTGTGCTCCGTGTGTGGTGACTCAGTTGGTGCGCATTCCTGGGTGGTGTTTTGCCTCAGCGCTGACGACCTCGAATTGTTGTTTGGTTTATTGCCCGCAATTCTTGGAAAATCGGCCTGTGTGTTGAAGCGCTGCTCGGCAGTGTGTATTGGCTGGGAAATCGCTCTCGGCCCGCGCTGGGTGTGTTTGTGCGTTCTTCAACGCGCCCATAACCGAGTGTTTATCGAAGCGATACTGTGTGTTTTTGTGCGTGAGTGTGTGTTCTCGTAGTCGCGGAACTACTACGCATAGCGGTGACCCTCGCTTGCCTCTTTGACTGTTACCGGTTCGCCCGGTCTGAGTCCGGCTTTGTGTTAAATCGCTAGCGTAGTATTTCCGCTTCAGCGGTTCGCCGCTCCGTGCATTTACGCGTTTTAAGTGTCGATTGCGTTTTAGTTTGTAGAAATCCAGTTCCGAGTGCTCAAGGGCTGGTGGGTGAGATCGTATAGCTCTTTTCAGAGCTGCGGTCTACCTAACGTTTCTTCGTTAAATCACGTCTCGTTGCTGGGGGGAAACCTAACGGTGACAACGTAACCCCGGCCGTAGGAGTAGGAGTTAGGTACACACCAGGCAATCCGTAGCACTGCGGGGCGCCTGGCCACATTTTAGGTATTCCTGCTCCTCGCCAGCAATGGTGGGGAGTCACTAGGCACACAAAAATCTACACCTCGGTCACTCCCGCGATGGCCGAGCAACTCATCAGCTTGTCCCCGGACCAGCTAGGGGCAATCGTGCAAAATCTTGTTCGCGATCGCCCAGAGCTGGCCCACGCCATCATAAAGGCTATGGGGCCTGCCCTCACTGCGTCCAGCACAACCGCGCCCCCCCCGTCCGTCTCACCGCGTTCGACTCCGCGCTCTCGCTCGCGCAATCGTTCGCGCTTTCTCTCCCGCGAACCCCGCGAACCCCGCGAACCCCGCAACCGCGACCCGCGTCTCGCTCGCCGCGCTCTTCGGGCCCCTGCGCCCATTCGCCCTCCCACTCCGGTAGCCGATGAGACCATTTCCCGGTCACTCGCTACCCCGCCCCCCGCAACCTCCGAAACCGCACCCCGGTCTCCAGCAGCCGTAATGTCCGCTGAGTCGGCGTTGTCCGAGGACGACGAAGGCTTCAAAGTGGTTGGCCTGGGGACCAAAAAGGGGAAGAAGCGGAAGAAGTCCGCTAAGTCAAAAAAGGCTTCGGCGGCATCCGCTCTGGAGTCTTCTACTCCTCCTCCCTCCGATTCAGAGGCTAAACGCCTCAAAGCGCCTAGCGCTCCCCCGTCTCCGTCCCCGTCCACCTCGGCGGCCAGCCCTGAGCCAGCCGCCATGGACACAACCCCCCCCGCCGCCACCTCTTCGCAGTCCGACTGTCCCACTTCGGGACGGAAGGAGAAATCTCCGCCGCCCATAGTCATCAAAGACAAAGGGGCCTGGCCGAACATTGCTAACGCTATGAAGGCCAAGCGGATCAATTATACGCACGCCCGCAATGATGCCGAGCGCGGCATCAAAGTGCAGGTCCCGACACCGTCAGATTTCCGAAATCTGACGGCTTTCCTCACGGCCCAAAAGTATGAATACCATACTTACTCGCTGGCCGAGGAACGCGTCCTCCGCGCAGTCATAAGGGGAGTTCCTAAGGAATTCTCCACAAAGACTGTGCAGGACGACCTCATCGTCCAAGGCCTTCCCGTACGGGAAGTACATCGCATGTACAATGGCCGTAATAAGTCCGAGTGCTACGACATGGTGCTCGTTGTACTAGACCTGACAACAGAAGGCAAAGCCATCTTTAATATCAAAGATGTTTGCAGCCTCAAAGGCATCAGGGTCGAGACTCCGCACAAGCGGTGGAACCCTAGCCAATGCCACAGATGCCAGCTATATGGCCACGCGCAGCGCAACTGCAGACGCAGACCGCGCTGCGTCAAATGTTTACGCGATCACGCCACTCCGGACTGTGATCGCGATCGCTCTAACGCATCCGACCCGGTCGCTTGCGTACTCTGTGGGAGTGAAGGCCACCCAGCGAATTACCGCGGGTGCCCCAAAGCTCCCAAACAGAGCTCGCGCAAACCCAAACAGGGTAAATCGCGTCCCCCCGCCCCCCGCCAACAGGCTCCGCTCGTGCCTGCACCTCTCCCCGCTGTCAACGCCTGGAGCCGTCCTCCAGCGCTAGTAGCAGCGTCGAAATCTAAGGAGACAGACAAACTTTTGTCTGCTCTCCCCGGGCCCGTCTCTGTCACGGGTATTCCCTACCCCGCCCCTCTCATGTCCCGGGACATTCCGCGTCCAGCGCAAATGAGCAGTGCTCCCGCACCTCTAGCGCAAACGCGCCTTGCCCCCCCGCGCCCCTCCCTCGCGCTGCCCCGCAACGCCGCTCAGACGGCCGAGCAGGAGCATTTCGATATTCTCTCCAAAATTTCTTGGGTTTGCGACCCTGCCTATTTCGAGATCGTGTACGCCGAATACGTACAGATCACTCATTCCCATCAAATGCTCAGCTTCATGGCTAAGCATCGCGACTTCTTCGCCGTCCTCCGCAGGATAACTCCAAAACCTTAAAACCAAAATGGATTGCACAACCGCGCGCGAAAAACCCCGGTCCGTCTCCATAGGCTATTTTAACGCCAACGGTCTCCGCAACCAAAGAGAGGAATTATCGCAATTCCTCTCGTCCCAAAAACCGGACGTCTTCCTCATCCAGGAAACGTTCCTAAAGCCCGCTGTCCGTACCCCTTCGATCGCTAACTATCGCACCGTCCGTAATGATAGAACTGCCTCCAATCTCGGAGGCACTCTCATCTATTACAGGCGCTCCCTGCATTGCTCCCCTATCGATCCTCCACCGCTTACGAATTTAGAAGCATCCGTCTGCCGCCTAGCGATGACCGGCCATCAGCCGATCATCATTGCATCGGTTTATCTCTCTCCCCTAAAAGACTTGCTCGAGAGCGACCTTCAGTCGCTCTTAAGTTTAGGCGACGCCGTCATTCTTGCCGGCGACCTAAATTGCAAGCATCGCTGCTGGAACTCTTCTGTAACTTCACAAAGAGGCAGACTCCTCGACGATTTAGTTGACAGACTAAACTTTGACATCATCGCTCCCATGACGCCCACTTACTTTCCCCACAATACTCGGAATAACCCCGACGTACTCGACATAGCACTTCTAAAGAATGTAAGGCTAAGCTTTCGCTCTATAGAGGTGCTTGACGAACTTGACTCGGACCACCGCCCTGTTGTCCTCCGATTAGGTTTCCCTTCGGACTCTCCTCCCGACACTAGAACCGTGACGGACTGGGATAAATTTGGGCGATTGCTCGAAAATCCCAGCTCGCCACATCTAGACCGCGTTCCCAACGTAATCTCTTCCGCGACCGATCTTAACGTAGCTATCGACTCACTCACTAGCCACCTGACCGCCACCGTTGGCGAGTGCTCACGACAGGTGCCGGTTGGTGATTATCACCACCTAATCCTGCCTCAGCACACCAGGTCGCTAATGACTGAGCGTAACGCGGCCCGCCGCGCTCGCGATCGCGCTCCCACTATCGATAATAAAGCTCGCTTCAACGACTTACACCGCCGTGTAAGAACCGCTGTAGCTGAGCTTCGCGCCCAACGTTTCGGTGATCTTATGGAGAACATTTCTCCTTCTCACCAAGCTTATTGGCACTTAGCCAGAGCTCTAAAGTCCGAAACCGCAAACTCTCTCCCTCCGTTATCTCGTCCCAACAACGTTCCCGCGTTCAATGACGACGAAAAAGCGGATTGCCTAGCGTCTAGCCTCCAAGCCCAATGTGCCTTAAGCACACAGCCCTTTGATCCCGACCACGTGCGCGAGGTAGACGGCGAAGTGGAGCGCAGAACTTCTCTGCCTCCTCAAGACCCCCTGCCCCCTGTCACTGTCGACGAAGTCGTACAGGTCATCAAAGACCTACGCCCCCGTAAGTCCCCCGGTGCGGACGGTATCTCTAACGATATCCTAAAGCGCCTCACTCTGCCCCTTGTCTGCCTCCTAGTAGCGATCTTTAACACTGCTATGGAACATTGCATCTTTCCATCTCAATGGAAAGATGCAATTGTTATAGGCATCCATAAGCCAGGTAAAGCTCGTACCGAGCCGTCCTCCTATCGCCCCATAAGTTTACTAAAGGCCCTTGGTAAACTCTATGAACGCCTCCTTCTCGCCCGCCTACGGAACGCTATAGTCTCCAGAGGCATTTTAATAGACGAGCAGTTCGGCTTCCGAGCCAAACACTCATGCGTCCATCAAGTCCTCCGCATAACGGAACATATTCTCACTGGCTTTCAGCCAGCGTTAGGTAAGACCCGTCACACGGGCGCTGTCTTCTTCGATGTAGCGAAAGCTTTCGACAAAGTCTGGCACAACGGTTTAATTTTTAAACTGTACAACTTTCAGTTGCCAGATCGTCTCGTGCTCATCATACGAGACTATTTGTCGAATCGTAGCTTTCGCTACAAAGTCGAAGGCACTCTCTCTTCCCCCCGTCCCATAGAAGCAGGAGTCCCGCAAGGGTCCGTGCTCGCCCCCATCTTGTACCTTCTGTACACTAACGACATCCCTAAAACGATAGGTACCAACCTAGCCCTCTTTGCGGACGATACCGCTATCTATACCACAGATAGGCAAGTGAGTCGAATCACTGAGAGACTCCAACCCGCTATCACCACCCTAGGCGAGTGGTTTCGGAAATGGAGAATCGAGGTGAATCCCGACAAAAGCTCTGCCGTTCTTTTTACCCTAGGCCGCCCTCCGCGGCCTTCTCCCCTTTCTCTTTTCGGTCGTGCCATTCCCTGGCAAAATAAGACCAAATATCTCGGTGTGACCATGGATAGTCGTTTGAACTTCCAAGCTCACACCAAAATAGTCAGAGACCGAGCCGCTTTTGTCCTCGGCCGTCTCTATCCCATGATAGGCAAGTATAGTAAGATGTCGCTTAGAAATAA
Organism: Apoda limacodes; assembly: GCA_946406115.1. NCBI lineage: Eukaryota > Metazoa > Arthropoda > Insecta > Lepidoptera > Limacodidae > Apoda > Apoda limacodes. The sequence goes on along the minus strand of OX291542.1, from coordinate 1,451,821 downwards.
GCTAAATCTTTACACAACTTGTATCCGCCCCATACTAGCTTATGCTAGCGTAGTCTTTGCGCTGTCCAAGCGCAATCTCCACAAACTCCAGACCCTCCAAAACCGCTTTCTCAGAGCGGCCTCTGGAGCCTCTTGGTACGTTCGCAACGCGGACCTACACAGAGACTTCGAACTTCCCACGATTCCCCAATACTTTAAAGACTTGGCAGTCCGCTTTTTCGAGCGTACGCAAAATCACCCGAATCGTTTAATTGTGCAATCCACAACGTACCGTCCCCCCGATCGACCCGGTCACGGTCGTAAAACTATTGTTAGGCGGCCTCGGCACGTAGTAACGTCCCCAGATGACGATCTCGCTGTCCGGATAGCGAGATTAGTCTCTACGACCTCCCCGAATAGGGCCTCCCTCCAAACACGACGCCGACGTCCCCGGGTTCGTCGGCGCCCACAAGGATACACTAGGTATCAAAGAGTGCCGGGGCGCTTCTCGCCCCCACTCAATCGCAACCGCACCCGCGTAACGGGGAACTCCCCTCCTGGCGGTGACTCACCTTCGGGTTCGAGACTCACGCCGGTCGAAGGGACGCCCCCGAGAGCGACAACCCAAGCCGAGGCTTCCCCCGCGGGAAGCCCTTGAACGTTGGGCGCTATATGGGCTGAGGCTCCTTCAGAGTCTCGCCCCAAAAGTCCGGTGAAGCAGTAATGGCTGCAACAGCCAACTGCATAGTCAGCTCAGAAAAAAATAAAAAAAAAAAAAAAAAAAAAATGTAGAACCACGTGAGCAGGTGTCTCCTTGGCTTCCATGCAGTCCCTGCATAGAGGACTGTCGGTAACGCCGATATTGAAAAAGTGTTTGTTTAGAGGGCAGTGACCTGTTATTATGCCAACTATGTAGCAGGGTTTTCTTACTAAGTTGTAACAGTTTATATGACAGATTAGCGTCCAAGGATGTGAGAACATTCTTGGTTCGTCTGCAGTCTGTTTGCTCTGTCCACTGTTTGTTGTGTAGTTGTAAGGTTCTGTCACATAACCATGTTTTGAGTTGTGTAAAAGGTATCGGTACGATTGGTTCGGGTCCCAATATTTTAGTGCCTGATCCTCTCTTTGCCAACTGATCTGCCGTATCATTGCCTAGAGACCCTCTATGACCACGTATCCATTGAAGAGTAACTCGGTTCTTCAACAGACATTTGATAGATAACAGACATATAACATCTAACAGGCTGTGTTCAACTAACAGGTTTTGACACGGACCAAATAATTGCCCTTCAAACATTTCTAGTTCATACTCTTAACTTTTCAGTGTCCATACTTAGCAAACTATGACAAAAATTATATAGTTTATAATCTATAATAAAAAAACATAAAAAGCTTGCATAGAACAGATAATCAATTTTTCCATTATTAGGGCAGGCCAAGTCCATGGAGTAATCCACTTGGCATAATATGATTTGTCCTTGAAACTAATACTAACAATTTTAATTTTAATAATAATAATAGCTTTAATTTAGACAAGTTACAGTATACGATTGATAATAACAAAAAATGGCTTTCCATTACAATTTTTATTATGCATAAACTCCCTGTCCGTATGTCACTGTTAGACAAAGACCTCCTCCAAGTGTCGCCATTTCTGTTTGTCCTTATGAATATTAATATTATGCTATACTTAATTTGTTTAGTAACTATAGAATCTGCTTCCTACAACAAACGGAGCCTGTAGTCAGCCCTGGGTTAGATTTTTCTTGAACCAGTTGGCATTATGAATTAACTTTTGTATATACATAGTTGTAATTCTTGCAAAAATAACACACATACAAAATGGTTTGTTTATTGTTGTGTATATACTAATAGTCTCACAAAGTACAGTGGAGGGGCAAGCGAAGATTCTGTAGATAGGCTACGGTAAGGGGCACACGACTCGCACAAGGCCTGCCGTTATACAATGCATAACCACTTGAAATACAATCTTGCCATCTCCTTGTAAAATAATAGTGATCCCTCCAGCACCCCTCCATAAGAAGTAGGTGACTTTTTACTGCTTAGCCATATCAAAAATAGGATCGTCGTCGTCGTCGTTTCAGCCGGAAGACATCCACTGCTGAATGTAGGCCTCCCCTATATGTCTGCACAACGGTTGGTCCTGAGCCACCTGCGCCTATTGGCTTCCTGCGGCTCTAATTTCTGATAGGAAGTTCGACAAGCAATGTGGCCTGGCCACTGCCACTTCAGCTTGCTAACTTTTTGAGCTGTGTTAGTAACTTTGCCAAATTTCCTCATTTTGGATTTTGTCGTGCTAAGAAACACCGAGCATGGCGCTTTCCCTAGCTAGTAATCACTGGCATCTCACACTGATTGTAGACTGATGGAAAAATAGTTTATAAAGATCTCAATTATCCATCATTTATACCTTTTTTTTGTGTGAATGTATATGAGGTTGAGGACCCACAGGGTCATGGAGATACTATACAGGACACAGAATGTACCCAGTTTATATGGATAACAGAAATGCCTGCACAGTAGACATCCATGATTTACAGTAAGGTGTTCAAAGAATTAGCATAATATGTTGACACTGTATATCAATGGGTAATGAACTGACTAACTACTGAATCAAGGAACGTGGGTTTGATTACCACAGAGGACAAACATTTAAGTGATGAATATTTGTGTTTGTCTTCAGACTGGGTGTATTTTATGTATAATATGTATGTATTTACATAAAAAAAATTATATATGTATTTGTACCCATTGTCTGGTATCCAATAGCACAATCTTTGCTTAGTTTGGGATCAGATGGCACTGTGTGTCATGTCCAAAAATATTAATTTATTTCATGTAGTTTTATATATAAACCATTAGAGAGGTGCTGAATAACATCAAATACCTCCTTGATTTCTGGACGGAGCTGGGATGGTATGTGTAACCAATGAAAAAAAAAATGTTTTATATATGATAATCTCCCCTGAATATTAACATTATGTTGTGTACCCCTTTACCTGTTGGGTATGTAGTATCAGTTCCTTGTACGACTGTTTCACTTGTTGCCTAAACCGATGGAACCTGTGCAGCACAGCACGGCACTCCCAGCACACACGCACACACACCTGTGAGGTATCATACATCTGGAATCACAAAAGTAATACTTAGTAAAAGTGAATTAAGGCCAAAAGAACATGAAGCAACAATGTTATTTTGGATTATTTTCAATCAACATTGACACCAAAAAACAATAGTGAACATGAAAACTTAACTAAGTTTTCATGTTAATTTATTTTCTTTATCGAAAGCAGGTAACCTATACCCAATTTTGCAGCATCTAATTTTTTTAGAACTTGTAATTTAAGCATTGTGCTTAAACCAATTTAGACATACTGAATCCAATTTTGGGGGGTCACCATCAAAGCAAGTGCAGAATAACATCTTAAGGGCTAACATACAGAATAACATCTTAACATTTGAACCCACTTGTCAATCAGGGTAACTGACACAAGGAAAAAAAATCCAGAATTAAAATATTTTCACTCACTACATTTGTTTTGGTTACAGTAGGGGTGTACAAATAAAAATATTATAAACTGAAAAAAAAAAAATTGTGGGGATATTTTGTGAAATAGAAATCAAGTTTTGTTCACGAGCCGCGGGTTGCCGACCCATGAGTGCCTGTGAGTTATTACGCTAGTCCCGCAGCACCTGAGATAAGGCAAAAATAAAGTTTTGCAAAAAAAATTCCCGCTCTTCCCCCACCTTAAGGTCCCCCCTGTAGGGGGTAGGGCAGTAAGTAGAGGGAAACTCTCCAGACCCCCTCTCTTACATTTTAACATACCATTAAGGGAATAGTATAAATTTCCTCAGCACCCTTTTGTTCATCCCAACCCAACCACTACTATAACTTTCAATTTGGAGAGCTTCTGTGATGTACACTTTAGCTCTTTTTTTGTTTCATCAGGGGGGTATGTAAAACATAACATAAAAGTATTGTGAGTGTATATACCGGGATTTCATTAAGAATTTGCATGTACATCTCGTAACAACCAATATCTCCTATGAAGTTCAACTTTCTTCCAGAACATAAACAAGCCGAACAAATGTCATCCATGTTGATCTTTTATTTCAATTTGATTATAAGTGACCTTTTTATATTCATTTAGCTTTTTATTTAACAAACAATCACTTACAACAACATCGCAATGTTTTTAAAGTAAGTGTTTTTTATTTAATTTTTTTGGCCTTATCTTATTCAAAGACAAAATCTTTTGCTTCTTCTATTTTTCAAACTGGCAATACGCGCGTATCTCTTCCTAAAGGGTGCAGACCATTTGTTCGTCAAGGTAGGCCATTGAAATATAGAATACCTTGGTTGCTAGGATACGGTCTTGTTATCTTATCCTAAAAAAAAACACATACACACGTTTCTGCCGACTACACGTCCGGACAGATATTCTGTCTCAATAGATACGCCTCTTGGCTCCTCGGACCACTGTCTCGTTCGGACTCATGTGTCATGCACACAACCCGATTCACCTGGGCCAAAAAAAAACGAGTTGCACTCCGGGAGTGCCGGCAGAAGTGAAAACCTTTACACAAAATTAGCGCTTAACACTCAAATATGTCACAAGACATGTCTTTGACATTGTCAAGAAATAATAATGTTTGTTTATTTCCTTTTTTGACGTAGTATTTTGGACATTTCAATTCAAATTCAAATTCAATTTAATTTATTTAGTTTAGGCTACAATAATTGAGCACTTATGAATGTCACTACGCCATCGGTTCGTAAGTCTACAGGGCGGGAGACCTTGTACTGAGAAGAACCGGCAAGAAACTCAGCAAGGGCATTTCTTTTCTCGCTTTCTCTTACAGCGTCCAATTAAAATATTGGAAAATGCCCTCCCTATCATAAAAGGACACTTTCCATTACAAACATAAAAAAACATGAAATATAAAGCACAAGCACAACATAAAAAAGGATCTAACATTAACAAAAGACAGTTTATGTATTCATCACTAAGAAATAATCAATGTCTTACAGTATTAATAAGCAAAACAAAAAAGTAAGACTAAATACTAAGAATACAAAGAAGTTTGCAAGAGCAGACCAGCCTCCACAGGCGGCACCCGTTCACGAGTATGACACATGAATCAGCCATCGCTTCGCTCAACTATGTTTTAGGGAACGTAACGACCCAACACACACGCCACCACCGCAGAGACACTTTGAGAGAGCATGACACACTCAAGCAACTCCAATAAAACTTCGATTGTACTAGTTACAATGTGTGTAGTAAAGGAACAAAATATAAGAGGAGAAGATTGGAAGGTTCGTAATGCTTTACTACCGAGAAGCAACGGCAATAAACTCACTAGTTAATCTTTTATACATCATATAAAAATACAATATAGCCTTACACTAGGTAATAACATAATATACAATGTTTTAATTAAAAAAAAAAAAAAAATTCAAATGCCCCAATACAAATCAATTAAGTTCTAATTTTTCCAAGCATTTTTATCAGTTATGTATTCATCTACTTTGTAATAGCTTTTTTTTATTAAAATATCTTTGACATATATTTTAAATTTATTTGAGGGTAAATTAACCACATGTTCTGGAATTTTATTGTAGAAAAATATACTTTGTATTGCGATAGAGCTATGTACCTTCTGAAGACGACATTTTGGAACTACCAATTTATCCTTATTCCTTGTATTAACACTGTGGAGGTCACTATTTTTAGCAAATAAGTGACAATTTTGGCGTACATACATTATACAAGCGAAGATATATTGGCAAGGAACAGTCAAAATATAAATTTCCCTAAATAGTTCCCTAAGAGAAATTCGAGGTCCTAATTTATAAATTGACCGTACTGCTCTCTTTTGCAAAATAAAGACTGTATCAATATCAGCTGCCTAACCCCAAAGCAAAATGCCATAAGACATGACGGAATGGAAATAGCTAAAGAAGACCAAGCGAGCAGTGTCAACATCTGTGAGCTGCCTAACTTTCCTAACTGCATAGGCAGCTGAACTGAGTTTTCCTGCAAGAACTCAAATGTGAGGGTTCCACTGCAGCCTATTGTCTAATGTAATACCTAGAAACACTGTTGAGTCTAATAGTTCTATTTCTTCTCCGTTTAGGGATAATTTTGTACTTATGTTTCTGACATTTGGCATCATAAATTTTAAACACTTAGTCTTTTTCGCATTAAGAAGTAAATTATTTGCCGTAAACCACTGAAGAACCTGAGAAAGCGCACTACTTACGGCGTCAAAATTAGTTTTATTTCTGTCAACTTTAAATAAAAGAGAAGTGTCATCAGCAAATAGTACAATCTTGCATAGCTTCTCCACAAAGAAAGGCAAGTCATTTATGTAAATTAAAAATAGAAAAAGACCTAAAATAGAACCTTGAGGAACTCTTAATTTTACTTCAGAGCCATTGGATTTTACTTTATTGATTTGAACCTTCTGCATTCTACTACTCAAATATGAGCGGATAAGCTAAACAGCCAAATCTGCAATACCATAATTACTCAGTTTCCGTATAAGAGTTTCATGTTGCACGCAGTCGAATGCCTTTGGCAACACCTGCGTCAGTTGTGGAACGCCCTTTTGTAAAACCAAACTGTTGAGGATAAAGTAATCCATTTAAGTTAAAATGTTTAAGCATCTGATTGAACATAATTTTTTCAAAAATTTTGCTTAAGGCAGGCAGTATAGAGATAGGTCTAAAATTATTAGGATCATCTTTACTTCCACTTTTAAAAAGTGGTATTATTTTACTATATTTCATTAAGTCTGGGAATATCCCTTCGTCAACACACTTATTAAATATTATGGCTAAGATTGGTGCTATAATATCAATAATTCCGCTAAGGACTTTGACTGATATACCCCATAGGTCACAAGTTTTTTTCTGAGTTAGTAATTTAAATGTCTTTATGATGTCTTCAGAGGTAACATGCTCAAATTTAAATATAGCCTTGCATTTATTTACATTACATTTTAAAAGTAACTCTGATTCTAATGGAGAGGAATTTAATGCATTAGTTGTAATTGTAGGCATTTCAGTAAAATATTTCTCAAAAGAGTTAGCGACATCAAGATCTGAATCAATTATTTTTGAATTTACAGTAAGTGAATAATGATTGTCACGCGGTTTAATTTTTCCTGTTTCACTATTTATTACATTCCATGTGGCCTTTATTTTATTATCAGAATTTTTAATTTTGTTACTTAAATGTATTGATTTTACAACCCTGCATACTTTTTTAAATATTTTTGAATACATTTTGACATAGTTGGTGAATGTGGGACTGTGGTTATATTGTTTCATTTCATACAACTCATACAACCTAGTTCGACTTCGGTGTATTCCTACAGTAGCCCAGTCCTTGAATTTCATTTTATTATTTGGCCTTAAAGTTTTTACTTTAAACACTTGCTCGAACTCATTACTTCAGAAATCAAAAAAAATATTATAAAGATTATTAGCATTATCATGCATGAAATGTAAAAATGGATTTTTTTTTTCAATATTAACTTTAAAATTGTTTAATCGAGCAGTGGTCACAGGTCTACAAGTTACTAGTTGAGATTTTTTTTTATAGTTGTGTAGAATTTTTATTATTTGACCACAGTGACCGGACGGCAAATTGTTAATAATAGATTTATCTTTTACTTCAACTTTACAGAAAATATTATCTAAACATGTAGCTGAAGTCGATGTAATTCTAGTTGGTTCCAGAAACAAATAATTTAAGTCAAAACTTGTAAATAAGTTAATAAATCTATCTCTTGTTTGGGAACTCTCTAAAAGATCAGAACTTTGATCAATATTAAAGTCACCACAAACAATAACTGACTTTTTAGAATGACAAATTTTTTTCAGAACTTGTTCCATTACAGGCTCAAAAGAATTATAATTTGCAGAAGGGGGGCGATACACACAAAGTATAATATAATTCTTAACTTCTATACAAGACAATTCTATTATTCGTTCAAGTGATAGGCTAACTATATCCTTTCGGTCTTTACACTGTATATTATTATTAACAATTATTAATGAATAGCATTTTTTCGAATAAAGGCACTGGACAAATAATGATTGGGGAAACTAAACATTAATTCATGTTTACTTAGCCAATGCTCAGTTACACACAACATATGTATATTATGACTTTTTAAAAATAATTCTATTTCCAATTCCTTGCCAGAAATGCCTTGTATATTTTGATGAACAATGTTAAAAAAACAGGCATTGTCTGTTGTCAAAGAACTCAGTTTAAAGTATGATCTAAAATAGGAACTGACTGGGTGCAGCTAATAACATCAGCACTATAAGACATAGCACTAACGCTAGAGAGGTCAATAGACTCCTTAATACTACTTAAATCTAAATCATATATATTAGAAGCTAACAACGTAGCCATTTCTCGTCTACATTTCATAGGCATGGTATACCAGCCGGTGTCAATCTAAAATTATAAATAAATTTATTTATGTCAAAATATAAAATTGCATCGCTATGACGATGACTCAAGTTGTACAGATGTACATTCATGTCAAATATATGCCTATTTAGTTTAGCAGTGGAGCTTGAAGAATATGGAAAACCGCTTATTATAAACTTATATCTTGTTTTATTGTGTAAAACAAGATGTAAGTTGATCTGTCATAGAATTAAAATCCCATATCCAACCTTTCTGTACTACTCATAATCGCCATATACTAGAAATAATTATGAGCAGTTAGCAGCTAGTCTACACACATACGTCTAGTCGCACGCACACAAACACCGTGCCGAAGTCTTTTTTTTTTTTTTTTTTTTTTTTTTTATACCACTAAGGTGGCAAACAAGCTTACGGCCCGCCTGATGGTAAGCGGTCACCGTAGCCTATGGACGCTTGCAACACCAGGGGTATCACTTGCGCGTTGCCGACCCTTCAGAAATCTAATAACTTCTTTCTTGAAGAACTCCATACTGTAGTCCTTGCAGAAAACCTTGGCAGGGAGCTCATTCCACAATTTAAGCGTTCGCGGGAGGAAGTTTCTCTGAAACCGCACTGTACGCGACCATTTAGGTTCTAAAGTGTGAGAATGAATTCCCTGCCGATGGCGAGCGGTGCGATGGTAGAAAGTAGCCGTGGGCATCATTTCGAACAATTCCTGAGAACACAACCCATTGTACAAGCGGTAGAACACACACAGTGAGGCAAAGTCTCTCCTCAGACTTAAGGGCTCGATACCGCAAGTGAGTTTGGGATCGTCGACAATTCTCACAGCCCGTCGTTGAACCGAGTCAAAAGGGTCAAGCTGGTATCCGGGTGCACCTGCCCAGAGATGGCAGCAGTACTCCATATGGGGCCGAACTTGCGACTTGTAAAGTAACAACCTTTGCCCCGACGTGAAGTACTGCTTCGCTCTGTTGAGTACACCAAGTTTTTTGGACGCCAGCTTTACCTTATCTTGTAAATGATCTCGGAACTGAACATCGCTGGAGATGTCGACACCAAGGATCCAAATGCTCTTGGAGATGGAGAGGGGAGTGTTCTGGAATTGTGGGACCACAGTGAATGGAGTTTTCTTAGCGGTGAACGCGCACACTTGTGTCTTTGTAGGGTTGAATCGGACCAAGTTTACCCGTCCCCAGTCAGAGACCTGGGACAGTGTGGTCTCGATTTGAGACACAAGTTCTCCGCGGTTTTCCTCCACAACGGAACGAGGGATGTTTGCACGACCCGTGTAAAAAGCGTCTCCAGTACTGTCATCTGCATAGCAATGTATGTTGTTGATGTCCAACATGTCATTGATATGCAGTAGAAACAGCGTAGGAGACAGCACAGAGCCTTGCGGGACACCAGCATTAATGTCCATGCTATCAGAGCAACTACCGTCAACTACAGTTCGTATGCGTCTGCCGGACAAAAAGCTAGCCACCCATTTGCACAAACCCTCGGGCACTCCGTAAGATGGCAACTTCGATAGAAGACCGCGGTGCCAGACCCGATCGAACGCCTTCGCTATGTCCAGGCTACATGCCAATGCCTCCCCCTGACTCTCAATGGCTAGTGCCCATCGGTGTGTGACATACACTAGAAGGTCACCAGTCGAGCGACCGTGGCGAAAGCCATATTGACGGTCACTGACCAGATCGTGTACTTCTAGGTATCTTAGAAGCTGTGTGTTGATCACACGCTCCATCACCTTAGAGAGGAGAGAGGTAATAGCGATAGGCCTGTAATTCGATGGATCTGATCTATCGCCCTTTTTGGGCACCGGGTGCACATTCGCAGTCTTCCATGAAGACGGAAATTGCCTAGTGTGGTAGGAAAGCGCGAAGAGGCGCGTGAGTACAGGACATAACTCAGGAGCACACTGCTTAAGCACCACTGCTGGTATACCGTCTGGCCCACTCGACTTATGAACGTCTAGAGAAAGTAACGCCCGCCTGACCTCCCGCTGCGTTATGGAGATTTCCGGCATGGTCTTACCGGACCACGGTATAGTAGGTGGTACAGCGCCTTCATCGTTCATATTCGAGTTCGAGGCAAAGAGACTGCCCAGTAGATCGGCTTTCTCTTTAGCACTATGGGCCAAGTCACCATCGGTCTTTCGCAGTGGTGGTAACGACGACTGGCAGAAGTTCCCTTCGGCAGCTTTGGCAAGCGACCAGAAAGCACGACTCCCAGAAGGATAGCTCGCAAGTCGCCCACCTATTTTGCCGATGAATTGGAATTTTGCTCTGGCAGTTGCTTTCTTACTGAACCTCGAGGCAGCATTTAATTTGCGTTTTAACTCAGAAATATTCGGATCCTTATTAAAACGAGCCGTGGTCCAAGCCTCATATGCATTTTGCTTAAGAATTTTAGCTTTTCTGCAAGACCTATTAAACCACGGTCGTTTTTTGACGCCGGCAGCTACTCGCGGGTTAGGAATATAGCATTCCATACCAGCAAGGATTGTCTCAGTGACTGCGGCTGCGCAGACGTCAGGATCTTCTGAGTTAAAGCAGATCTGCCTCCACGGGTACGATGCGTAAAATTCACGCAATCCATCCCAGTCTGCCGACTTATAGTGCCACACACGACGCCAGTTAGTTGGCCCAGAAGGATCAGGTTGTGTGCATGACACTTGAGTCCGAACGAGACAGTGGTCCGAGGAGCCAAGAGGCGCATCCACTGAGACGGAGTACCCGTCCGGACGAGTAGTCAGCAGAAGGTCCAGTAAGGAGCTCGTATGTTCCTCTATATCTGGTATTCTCGTTGGAGAAAGTACCAGCTGAGAGAATCCATAGGTCAGAGCAAATTCATGAGCAGATATCCCAGCATAGTTATTGGTTCGAGAACTGAGCCACTCGCGATGGTGGGCGTTAAAGTCTCCCAAAATAACTAGTTCTGCTGTGGGATATTGCTCTAGAACTTTGTCAGTCGTCAAACTCAGGTGCGTGAAGAGTCGAGTTACGTCCGTGTCACCGCTATGAGACCTGTATAGGCACGCATAGATACGAGTGTGGCCGCCGTAATCTACGCGCACCCACAATATCGACAGGTCCCTGTCTTCAAGGCTATGAAGGCGGCGACAGCAGATATCCTCCCGGACGAACATACATACATCGGCACGACTCATAAAATTGTGTTCGAGTTTGTAGCCGGGATAATGAAGGTATGATGTGTCGGCCGGGCAGGATATCTGCGTCTCCGTTAGAAAAAGAATGGTCGGCTGCGCAGTTTCGAGATGGTGGTGGACTGCGTTAAGATTTGCGTGAATACCCCTGATGTTGCAAAAATCCACATTATATGTGGATGGAGTAGCCGCTGTGCAAACTCTTTTCTTTTTCTGTCTTCTGGCCATAATATATATAAAAAAAAGTTACTAAGACTAAGGATGAGGATTCACTGCACAGACAGCATAGAGGACAAAGGGTGCGGTTCTAAGACTGCCGAAGCTCGCCACAGATGATACGGTTGCTGGCCCGGCGGGCGGAAGGGCCCCTGATCCCCCTCTGTTGTAGTAGCCGGGTCCACTCCGGTCTCCTTCTCCGGCACGACTACCACTTCAGATACTTTACACAGGCTGGCGAATCAGCCTCCCAGGGCGGAGATTAAGTGATCCCTGGGTTCGGGATCCCGTTCAACCTGCGGGCGGCCAGCGGTCAGCCGTTTCATCAGGTCTCCCTGACCGCCGAACCAGCACGCCGCGTCTACGCCGAGTATGACAGCAACAAGCACCGCCGGTCCTCCGCTGTCCGCGCAGCGAATCCTCAAAGAGCTCTGGCAACCTTACTCACCGCCAGGAACACAACACTACTCAATGTTAGTGTTATTATGGCCGCGGTTTTCTGTAAGGTGGAGGTACTTCCCCAGTTCGGGCCGCTCATTCGAGCAAGTACTCGCTATGCCCTGCTTAGTTGTTTGGGTGGCTTATTCGAGCGAGTACTTGCAGTGCCCTACCTCTCTCTTAACTGCCGAACTGAAACGACGTTAGACGATTGTTAGGTTTTTTTCGTTACGGAATTTCTTGATTCGGTCGCCGCGCTCAGAGCCCGCGATAAAAGCTATGCAATAGCTTAATAAAAAATATTATTAAAGGAGCATTTACCTAACTTTCTGTATATGTATTAAGAGGTTATGGGCATACAGCACGTAAATATCTAGATATGGAAACCGTATTGACAAAAGTACAGATAGGTCTTTTAGAAGGCATAAACAATCGGCCTACGTGGAAATACAAAATCTGTATTCTATTAAGAGGCACACCTGGTGCAATGGATGTAGTGGAAGGAAAGTTAGTAAAACCGACACTGCTCGCACAAGGAGCAGGTGACGCAGCAGTTCAAGCTTATAAATTATATGTAGACAATTTTATGAAGTATGACAGCAGCGCGACGCTTCAAAGTCAAAGTCAATATTTTTTATTCAAATTAGGTTTTTACAAACACTTTTGAAGGTATGAATAAATAAATAAATAAATAAATTTTGTCAGACATTACACACAGCGCCTACAGGCCCCAAAGTAAGCAAAGCTTGTGTTATGGTTACCAGACAACGGATATAATTACATAAATATAATATGACTTTTTTTTTTGTAAATACATACATATCATACATAAAAACACCAAGACTCAAGACAAACACAAATGTTTATATTATTATATAAATGTTTTTCCAGCGCACTACCAACTAGGCTGCGAGGGAGTCTCAATCTATCTATCAATATTATTTTTTGAAATCAGGTTCACAATGTTGTTGATTTCTTAGCGAGAAGACTTGCTTCTTATGACGACCAACATGAACGATGGCATGCTACGAAAAATTATGCGTTATACAACAGCTCGGGAAGTTTGGTTGGAGTTACACAGACTGTTTGATGGTGTATGTGAAGACAGAACATACAAATTATGCGTGCAGTTTTTATACACATGTTAAAATTGAAAAACATATGGACAGAGCTAAACCAGAAAATTGACAAAAGTGAAAAGGTGGACAATGAGTTGCGAGAGGTTCTATTAATTGGCAAAATCCTGGATACTCTTCTCAGGCTCCCTGAAAAATTTTAATGCCCAGAGTATTCCAGCACATTATCCCGATATGCTAGCATCTTTCGACAACAAACATATTCACGCTATTCTCATATCAGAATCTTGGCTGAAACCTTACTTACAATCTACTTCTTACTCATTAACAGGGTTTCAGTTAATTCGTAATGATCGCAAAGACAAAGGTAGTGGTGGGGTGGCAATCTACCTTCGCTCTTATATACCTTATTCTATAGTTAATCTGTCTGATCATCCTGTATCTTCTAATATAGCTGAGCATCTTTTTATAGAAATTAGTATCTCTAATACTAAAATTTTACTTGGCGTATATTATAGTCCGAATCTTCATACTAATTACTTCACCTCTTTTGAAAAACTTCTTGAGAACCTCACACCTCAATATGATCATACAATCATCATGGGTGACTTTAATACTTGTCTTTTAAAGAATGACAACCATAGCCTTCAACTTAAGTCAGTGGTAGAGGAATGTAACTTGCACATACTTCCACTTAATGCTACTCACTTCTTTTCCCATAGTACACCCTCTCTTCTGGACTTAATAATAATTTCTTCTCCTTCACATATTATTAAACATGGTCAGTGCGCTGCTGACGCTTTTTACTACCATGACTTGGTCTATCTATCTTATAAAATCCGCCTTCCTAAAGCTAAGTCGAGATTACTTCTGCAACGTATTTTTAGTGGGATGGATACTCAACGCTTATATGATGATGCACTGAAAATCAACTGGGATTCGGTCATGAATGCATCTACAGTGGATGAAAAAATTAAATTGTTTAACTCACAAATTACGAGTCTTTATGACACTCATGCTCCCATTCGTGCAGTAAAAGTTCAGCATCTTCCTGCTCCATGGCTCACAAATGAGATCAAAGCATTAATGATAAAAAGAAATCGTGCGAAGGCAAAATACAAAAGTAACCCATTTGATAACAATGTTACTAACTATAAGCTTTTGAGGAGTCGCTGCAATAGGATGTGCAGGGATGCACAACGACGCCATATCCATAAATCCGTAGAAGACGGTAATCCAGCAAAGGTCTGGACTTTTTTTGATGATACCAAAAACTGCTGCAATAAACTCTCTTTCAAAGACGCCAACTCCTGACTTTTCTACTTTTGTTCTAAATCGATTTTCTGATTGTGTTGTTAAGAAGAACATTCTGTCCATTTCTTCCAACGCCGTTGCTAATGACTGCATTAGCCGTAATATGATCATCCCGATCCTTGACACAGTTGTTCCTGGTATAACACATATCTTGAATCACTCCATATCTACCTGTATCTTTCCTGAATCATGGAAAGATACTATCATCATTCCTTTACTAAAAAAATCCAACCCTTCTTCGTTTTCCAATTTCAGACCTATATCTATTCTTACCTTCCTATCAAAGGTTCTTGAACGTCTTGTTCAACAACAGTTATCTTTTTATCTGACAAAAAATAATTTGTTAAGTCCCTTTCAATCTGGTTTCCGTCCTGGTCATAGTACGGCTACTGCACTTGTTAAAATAACGGATGACATTCGTCTAGGTATGGAGAGTAGGAAGGTCACCATATTAACATTACTAGATTTTAGCAATGCTTTTGGCACGGTCGACCTTGATATTTTGCTAACTATACTTCGTTCTCTTAACATATCTCCAACAGTTATCGATTGGTTTCATAGTTACTTGCGGGGACGCCGACAACGCATTAAAGTTGATGATTCGTTCTCTGCCTACTGCAACACCACTGCTGGCGTTCCGCAAGGTGGCGTGTTGTCACCACTTCTCTTTGCTACTTTAATCAATCTAATTACATCTCATATATCTTCTCTCTACCATCTTTATGCGGATGATCTTCAAATATACTCGCAAGCTTCCATCGATGGGTTATCAAGTGCTATTGCGGTAGTTAATCAGGACCTCTCTCGCATTGCTGACTGGAGTGAGTCTCATGGTATAGTTGTAAACCCAAATAAAACACAAGTCATCATCGTGGGGAGTAAGAGACATATCGCCAAAATCGATAGACAACAACTGCCCTTAGTCTATGTCAATAAAGTGCCTGTTCCATATAATGATACTGTGAAAACCTTCGGTTTACTCTTAGACGAAACTCTATCGTGGGGTCCACAAGTTAAAGAAATCAGCAAAAAAATATTTGTTGCAGCGAAATCTTTGGGTAGATTACGTAACTACCTACCCATTCCCACTAAAATTTCACTTGCTCAATCACTACTTCTTCCTATTCTCGAGTATGCAGATGCTAGCTATCTTGATCTCACTGAGGAGCAGCTTGATAAACTCGAGCGTCTTCAAAATTTATGCATGAGATTTATATTTGGTCTTTTTTTTTTTTTTTTTTATTCCACTAAGGTGGCAAACAAGCCCACGGCCCGCCTGATGGTAAGCGGTCACCGTAGCCTATGGACGTTTGCAACACCAAGGGCATCACTCGCGCGTTGCCGACCCTTCAGAAATCTAATAACTTCTTTTTTGAAGAACCCCATACTGTAGTCCTTAGAGAAAACCTTGGCAGGGAGCTCATTCCACAATCTAAGCGTTCGCGGGAGGTAGTTTCTTTGAAACCGCACTGTACGCGACCATTTCGGTTCTAAAGTGTGAGAATGAATTCCCTGTCGATGGTGAACGGTGCGATGGTAAAAAGTAGCCGTGGGCATCATTTCGAACAATTCCTTAGAACACAACCCATTGTACAAGCGGTAGAACACACACAGGAAGGCAAAGTCTCTCCTCAGACTTAAGGGCTCGATACCGCAAGTGAGTTTGGGATTGTCGACAATTCTCACAGCCCGTTGTTGAACCGAGTCAAAAGGGCCAAGCTGGAGATGGAGAGGGGAGTGTTCTGGAATTATGGGACTACAGTTATTGGGGTTTTCTTAGCGGTGAACGCACAGACTTGTGTCTTTGAAGGGTTGAATCGGACCAAGTTTTCCCGTCCCCAGTTAGAGACCTTGGACAGACCGATCTCGATTTGAGACACAAGTTCTTCACGTTTTTCCTCCACATCAGAACGAGGGACGGCCCGTGTAATAAGCGTCTCCAGTACTGTCATCTGCATAGCAATGTTTATTTTTGATCTCCAACATATCATTGATGTGCAGTAAAAACAGCGTAGGAGACAGCACAGAGCCTTGCGGGACACCAGCATTAATGTCCCTGCTATCAGAGCAACTACCGTCAACTACGGCTCGTATATGTCTGATGGACAAAAAGCTAGCCACCCATTTGCACAAACCCTCGGGCACTCCGTAAGATGGCAACTTCGATAGAAGACCCCGGTGCCAGACCCGATCGAACGCCTTCGCTATGTCTAGGCTACATGCCAATGCCTCCCCCTGACTCTCAATGGCTAGTGCGCATCGGTGTGTGAGATACACAAGAAGGTCACCAGTGGAGCGACCGTGGCGAAAGCCATATTGACGGTCGCTGATCAGGTCATGTTTTTCTAGGTATCTCAAAAGCTGTGTGTTGATCACACGCTCCATCACCTTGGAGAGGAGAGAGGTAATAGCGATAGGCCTGTAATTCGATGGATCTGATCTATTGCCCTTTTTGGGCACCAGGTTTGCAATTGCCTAGTATGGTAGGAAAGCGCGAAGAGGCGCGTGAGTACAGGACATAACTCAGGAGCACACTGCTTAAGCACCACTGCTGGTATACCGTCTGGCCCACTCGACTTATGAATGTCTAGGGAAAACAACGCCCGCCGGACCTCTCGCTGTGTTACAGAGATTTCCGGCATGGTCTAACCGCACCACGGTAAAGTAGGTGGTACAGCGCCTTCGTCGTTCACATTCGAGTTGGAGGCAAAGAGACTGCTCAATAGATCGGCTTTCTCTTTTGCACTATGGGCCAAGTCACTTTCGCAGTGGTGGTAACGACGACTGGTAGAAGTTCCCCTCGGCAGCTATAGCAAGCGACCAGAAAGCACGACTCCCAGAAGGATAGCTCGCAAGTCGCCCACCTATTTTGCTGATGAATTGGAATTTTGCTCTGGCAGTTGCTTTCTTACTGATCCTCGAGGCAGCTTTTAATTTGCGTTTTAACTCAGAAATATTCGGATGATTATTATTACGAGCCGTGGTCCAAGCCTCATACGCGGTTTGCTTAAGAATTTTAGCTTCTCTGCAAGACCTATTAAACCACGGTCGTTTTTTGACGCTGTACGCGACCATTTCGGTTCTAAAGTGTGAGAATGAATTCCCTGTCGATGGTGAACGGTGCGATGGTAAAAAGTAGCCGTGGGCATCATTTCGAACAATTCCTTAGAACACAACCCATTGTACAAGCGGTAGAACACACACAGGAAGGCAAAGTCTCTCCTCAGACTTAGGGGCTCGATACCGCAAGTGAGTTTGGGATTGTCGACAATTCTCACAGCCCGTTGTTGAACCGAGTCAAAAGGGCCAAGCTGGAGATGGAGAGGGGAGTGTTCTGGAATTGTGGGACTACAGTTATTGGGGTTTTCTTAGCGGTGAACGCACAGACTTGTGTCTTTGAAGGGTTGAATCGGACCAAGTTTTCCCGTCCCCAGTTAGAGACCTTGGACAGACCGATCTCGATTTGAGACACAAGTTCTTCACGTTTTTTTTCCACATCAGAACGAGGGACGGCCCGTGTAATAAGCGTCTCCAGTACTGTCATCTGCATAGCAATGTTTATTTTTGATCTCCAACATATCATTGATGTGCAGTTAAAACAGCGTAGGAGACAGCACAGAGCCTTGCGAGACACCAGCATTAATGTCCCTGCTATCAGAGTAACTACCGTCAACTACGGCTCGTATATGTCTGATGGACAAAAAGCTAGCCACCCATTTGCACAAACCCTCGGGCACTCCGTAAGATGGCAACTTCGATAGAAGACCCCGGTGCCAGACCCGATCGAACGCCTTCGCTATGTCTAGGCTACATGCCAATGCCTCCCCCTGACTCTCAATGGCTAGTGCGCATCGGTGTGTGAGATACACAAGAAGGTCACCAGTGGAGCGACCGTGGCGAAAGCCATATTGACGGTCGCTGATCAGGTCATGTTTTTCTAGGTATCTCAAAAGCTGTGTGTTGATCACACGCTCCATCACCTTGGAGAGGAGAGAGGTAATAGCGATAGGCCTGTAATTCGATGGATCTGATCTAACGCCCTTTTTGGGCACCAGGTTTGCAATTGCCTAGTATGGTATGAAAGCGCGAAGAGGCGCGTGAGTACAGGACATAACTCAGAAGCACACTGCTTAAGCACCACTGCTGGTATACCGTCTGGCCCACTCGACTTATGAATGTCTAGGGAAAACAACGCCCGCCGGACCTCTCGCTGTGTTACAGAGATTTCCGGCATGGTCTTACCGCACCACGGTAAAGTAGGTGGTACAGCGCCTTCGTCGTTCACATTCGAGTTGGAGGCAAAGAGACTGCTCAATAGATCGGCTTTCTCTTTTGCACTATGGGCCAAGTCACTTTCGCAGTGGTGGTAACGACGACTGGTAGAAGTTCCCCTCGGCAGCTATAGCAAGCGACCAGAAAGCACGACTCCCAGAAGGATAGCTCGCAAGTCGCCCACCTATTTTGCTGATGAATTGGAATTTTGCTCTGGCAGTTGCTTTCTTACTGAACCTCGAGGCAGCTTTTAATTTGCGTTTTAACTCAGAAATATTCGGATGATTATTATTACGAGCCGTGGTCCAAGCCTCATACGCGGTTTGCTTAAGAATTTTAGCTTCTCTGCAAGACCTATTGAACCACGGTCGTTTTTTGACGCCGGCAGCTACTCGCAGGTTAGGAATGAAACATTCCATACCAGCGAGGATTGTCTCAGTGACTGCGGCTGCGCAGACGTCAGGATCATCTGAGCTAAAGCAGAGCTGCCTCCACGGGTACGATGCCTAAAATTCTCTCGCAATTGAGTCCAAACGAAACAGTGGTCCGAGGAGGCAAGAGGCACATCCACTGAGACGGAGTATCCGTCCGGACGTGTAGTCAGCAGAAGGTCCAGTAAGGAGCTCGTATCGTCCTTTACTGAGCCATGATGCGAAAGTATGATCACATATCCAAATTCCGAACAAAGCTTAAGTGGCTCCCAATTCGTCTTCGCCGGAATACTCATGTTTTTTCTTGATAATGTCCTGTTCAATCCAAAAACATCATCATATTTAAAAGAATGTCATTCAATTCATTGGTGCTCCTTTTTTACGTAATTCTACAAACCTGTTGTTAAAAACTCCAAAGCACTATACACAAATGTATATTAACTCATTTAAAGTAAAAGCAATCAGATTGTGGAACACATTACCCCTAGATATAAAACGAGCGCAGTCCTTGAATATATTTAAAAAAACTCGTTATTACTCACTATAATAAATAAAAGCTGATATATGATATATCACTTCATAGCCATATTTCTTATATCCATATATATTATTGATTATTTATCTCTGTAATATTCTTAAATAATTATTTATTTATGTATAGTATTATGTAATTGTATCTAATATTATCTTAAATATATATTTTGTATTTAATATTATTTTTTAAATAAATTTTGTTAAAGATGTACGATTGATTATAATTATTATCTACCTTATTTTTAATGCACACATTACCTTTTATTATGTTTTTTAAATAAAATCCTTCACCCAAAGGTTATCTGTGAGAGATTGCTTCATAGCAATTTTCTAGGTTCCTATTTTTTTTGTTATATTATGTGCAATAAAGTATATTATTATTATTATTTATCAATTAGACCCGTATGTATGTAATATTGTAAGAATTGCGCTATATTCATATTTTAGCCTATGGAAGCCCACAAAGGCAAACAGGTGTGCCAAATTTCATAAGTGTATTTATGAATGTTTGTCTACATATTTCTCAGAAATTTATAATCGGATTTTAATAATTATTTTTTTGTCAAATAAGATATGGCCTGTTAGGGTCGGCTCAGAACGAGACGTGACGCGACGAGACGCGACGTGAAGAGGCTTGAAGATGCAACAAGCTACTCAAGATACATAGCTGCACATGATAAAAAACCTTAAAGTATTTTAACTTCAATGGCGAAACATTGTAAAACGGTGGATTGTACAAATTGAAATTGAAAAATGTGTATCCGTCAAAACCAATCGAAGTTTGTATAGTGACGGGACTTGATTTGATGCAAATTTACCATGAGAGATTAGGCCATCAGAATGAGCGTTATGTAAAGAGTTTTGTAAAAAGGGAGCTTTGATTTAACCTTTCCTATAACGAAGAGCTTTGTGAAGGCTGCAATGGTAAAACCCACAGATGAAAATTTGGCACTAGAGAGAGATACCCAACCAGGTGAGCTGATACATTCAGACGTTTGTGGACCTTCTGGATATTTAATATCGATATATCGCTTCTATCTTCTGTTTAAACATGACTTTTCCGGCTATCGATTTGTTTATTATTTACGGAGAAAATCTGAATTGAAAGATAAAATTAAACAAGTTATTGCTGAATTTATTTCTGACAAAAAATTTCTGAAAACAGAAGGGTATAATGTGAAAACTCTATTGGGCGATAATGGTGGAGTGTTTGACAATAACGATATCAAGGTCATATTGAATAATAACTGTTTTGAGCAGCTACTTACTATGCCATACACACCGGAACAGAACGGTAGTATTGAGCGCGAGCACAGAAAGTTAATAGAAACTGCAAGAGCATTTATGTACGCACACGAGACATTACCGCAAGGATTATTGACTGAGTTAATCAATACTGTTGTGTATGTTCTAAATCAAACCAGTGCTACAAGGAATGAAAGGAAACTGAAAGGAATTATGGTATGGAACGAAGACAAACATTAACCATCTGCGTATTACAGGAAGTAAGTTTTATGCCTATGTACCTAAACAGTTGCGGGAAATGTTCGACAAGAAAGCGATTAGAGGATTATATAAGGATAGGGTATGATAATTACGACGGTTATCGTATTTTAGAAGAAAAGACTTACCGTCTTGTTCAATCAAGAGATGTAGTTTTCGATGAGCATCCACTGAAGTCTAAAATAGAATGCAAAACGCAAAACGACAATACACAAAACAAAACAATACACAAACAGATTCTAAGAATGACATGAATGATTTTAAGGTAAAATTGTCTGAATATTGTCATAGCTTTAAACCTTTAGAAGTAGAGGGAACTGAAAGAAAATTGTTGTCCCAAGATAACACAGACAGACAAGGTGTGACTTCATCAACAGAAGGAAGTACACCAGTTTTCAATAGACCAGTCCAATTAGAGGAAGATTGTGGTTTCAACGAATCAGTTGCTAGATGGAGAAAAGAGACTGTAGTTCCAGAGCATAATGATCAATCTGGATCTGGAATCTGGAAACGTCACTATACCAATGCCATACAATTTGAGAGACAGAAACAGACTGCAAGCTACTAAGAAATTGGATGACTATGTATTAACTGTCTTGTCTGAAAACTTTTCCACTACATACAAAGAAGTTACGGATAGAGAATTCAGACAGTTATGGCATGCAGCTACGCTCAGTGAAATTAATTCACTAAATAAAAATAATGTATGGACTCTAACAGAATTACCAACCAATAGAAAGGCATTACCATGCGAATGGGTCTATAGAATAAAAACAAACCTAGACGGTACAGTCGACGAATATAAAGCCCGACTCGTCGTAAAAAGGTTTTCGCTAGGAAAAAGGATTCGACTATGAGGGGACATACAGTCCAGTTTCCAGAATGGCTACCATAAGGTTATTATTGAGTGTTGTTGCCAGTGAAAAGATGCAAATAGCACAGTTTAATGTATGTACGGCATTTTTGCATGGTACAGTAAAAGAAACAATTTATTTGCAACAGCCTGAAGGCTTCGGTGATGCTACACCAGAGTATGTAGACTCAATAAAAGTCTCTATGGTGTAAAGTAGGCACCTAGGTGCTGGATCGAGTGCTTCAGCGACATTTTAAGAGAACTTAGTTTCACACAGAGTGATGCAGATCCTTGCCTGTATTTAAAAAAGATAGGAGAAACTAAAATATGAATAACACTGTATGTTGACGATGGATTAATTGCCGCTAAAACTAACAGATTAGTAGAAGAGTTTTAAAGTAATTTAAGGAATAAAATAGAGATCACTACAAACCCTGCCAACTATTACTTGGGCTTAGAGATAAATAGACAGGAAAACGGCTTAATAGTTATCAAGCAAGAAAGTTACATAAAGAAAATACTTGAGCTTAGCATGAGCAGTTGCATTTCAGTAGCTACGCCAATTGAGAATTGGAAAAATCTGAAATCTCAAGTAAAACGTCAAGTAACAGTAGTATTTCATACCCGTATCGAGAAGCAGTTCGAGCTCTAGCATATGTTATGACTGGTACGCGCCCGGACATTGCCTAGGCTGTTGGAATAGCGTCTCGAAAATTAGAAAACCCCACCCTGCTCGTTTGGCTTAAAGTGGAACGCATAATGCGATACCTTAAAGGTACGATGACATTAGGTATACGCTATGTGCCTGACTACCGGTTAGGAGAGGCTGATGCATACTGCGATACAGATCATGGTGGGTAATCCAATTCTGGCGCCGTGTGTATATACGCTAGAGGTGCTGTATCATGGTTTAGCCAATGGTAGGCTTCAGTGGCTATATATCCGTCCTTCCGCCTGATGGTAAGCGGTCACCGTGGCCTATGGACGCTTGCAACACCAGGGGTATCACTCGCGCGTTGCCAACCCTTTGGAAATATAATAACTTCTTTCTTGACGAACCCCATACTGTAGTCCTTGGAGCCAAACCTTGGCAAGGAGTTCGTTCCACAGCTTAAGCGTTCGCGGGAGTCTCTGAAACCGCACTGTACGCGACCATTTCGGTTCTAAAGTTTGAGAATGAATTCCCTGCCGATGGCGAGCGGTGCGATGGTAGAAAGTAGTCTTGGGCATCATTTCGAACAATTACTCAGAACACAACCCGGCACAAACGGTAGAACACACACAGGGAGGCAGAGTCTCTCCTCAGATTTAAGGGCTCGATACCGCAAGTGAGTTTGGAATCGTCGATAATTCTCACAGCCCGTCGTTGAACCAAGTCAAAAGGGCCAAGCTGGTATCCGGGTGCACCCGCCCAGAGATGGCAGCAGTACTCCATATGGGGCCGAACTTGAGACTTGTAAAGTAACAACCTCTGCCCCGACGTGAAGTACTGCTTCGCTCTGTTGAGTACACCAAGTTTTATGGACACCAGCTTCATCTTATCTTGTAAATGATTTCGGAACTGAACATCGCTAGAGATGTCAACACCAATGATCCCAATGCTCTTGGAGATGGAGAGGGGAGTGTTCTGGAATTGTGGGATTACAGTAAATGCGGTATTCTTAGCGGTGAACGCCCACACTTGTGTCTTTGTAGGGTTGAATCGGACCAAGTTTACCCGTTCCCAGTCAGAGACCTTGGACAGTGTGGCCTCGATTTGAGACACAAGTTCTCCGCGGTTTTCTTCCACAACGGAACGAGGGATGTTTGCACGATCCGTGTAATAAGCATCTCCAGTACTGTCACCTGCATAGCAATGTATGTTGTTGATGTCCAACATGTCATTGATATGCAGTAGAAACAGCGTAGGAGACAGCACAGAGCCTTGCGGGACACCAGCATTAATGTCCATCACATCAGAGCAAATATCGTCAACTACGGTTCGTATGCGTTTGTCGGACAAAAAGCTAACCACCCATTTGCACAAACCCTAGGGCACTCCGTAAGATGGCAACTTCGATAGAAGCCCCCGGTGCCAGACCCGATCGAGCCTTCGCTATGCCCAGGCTACATGCCAATGCCTCCCTCTGACTCTCAATGGCTAATGCCCATCGGTGTGTGAGTTACACTAGAAGGTCTTAGTAGTTAGGAGTTAGGCTTATCACGGGTATGTTGTATCTGTACTTACTTATGGTCTTGTACTGTGGGGCAACTCGACATCATTGGAGCAATTAGGGCACAGAAAAAATGTATAAGAGCTTTATGTAATGCAAGGAGCATGGATAGCTGCAAACAATTATTTAAGAGGCTTAATTTATTGCCATTGCCTTGCTTGTATATAAAAGACATGTGTTTATTTGTCAGACAGCATCCACAATATTTTCCTAAACACTGCGATGTAATGCATCGACCGTCACGAGACAAATTAAAATTGTTTATCCCAAAGTGCAACTTGGATGTATATGGAAGGAATGTTTATTCTATAGCCATAAAAATTTAAAACAAACTACCAACTTAAATTAAAGACCTTCCATATAATCGATTTAAAATAAATTTGACAAGATGGTTGCAGGAACAATGTTTTTATAGCAATTTAGAATATTTTAATTTTAAACTTTAGTATATATTCAAATGAGTGTTAAAATAAATATTAATAAAAAAAAGTAAAAAAAATAATTTAAAAACTTGCTTTTCTTAAAACATTAGAATCATATAAAAATTCAATCTAGCCGAAAATTGTACTAAAAAGTAAAAAAAATTTTTCAAAATAAATATAATTTTTTTTTATATCCACGTACGACTGCAAGAAAAGCAAGGCGTGCGTACTTACATATAATCACTTGATAAACTCTCAATTAATATCCACTAAAACTCTAGCACGTCGTGTCGGCACGCCTTGGTTTTCTTGCAGTCGTACGTGGATATAAAAAAAAAATTATATTCATTTTGAAATTTTTTTTTACTTTTTAGTACAATTTTCGGTTAGATTGAATTTTTATATGATTCTAATGTTTTAAGAAAAGCAAGTTTTAAAAAAAAAAAAAAATTTATTTTATTTTATACTTTTAGTGATAGTTTAATTGAATTTTTATAATTTATTGCCCAAGTTTGTTGGATGATGAGAACTTGGAGAACTATATTATTTTCAATATAAATTAGTAATTATATTTTCACTTAAAACTTTTTCGTAAAGTATCAAACTTTATTTGTATTCATAACCATAAATTTAACCATGTACATAAATTTATAATATATATATCTGAATTCAGACATAAATAAGCAAATTACAATACTACCCAAACACATTTGTGGTGATCGATTCCTAGAAAATTGAAGTTTATTTTATTGTTAATTTAAGATTGTGTTGTAATAGGCAAATCGTATAATTCGCCGTTTCACAATATGCCTAGGCAGATCGTAAAGTATGGAATAGAAATTATCATATAACTGAAAACAAAATTTTCTAATGTTATAAAGTTATTAAAAAATAATATTATAGTGTATACATATGTCTATACAGTAGCAGTTTTGAAGAGTAGGTGTAACCTTATTACTAATCTGTAGTGATTAGTGCTCTGAATTAGGTTTCGTTGAGAATTTTTGGGAAAAACCTCTAATAGGAAATGCTTTCTAAGCAGGAGAAGGCAGACAAAAAGACAAAAAAAATAGAGGCCAAAATAGTAGTTGAAAAACAAGACACTAGTAAAGATGCACGAGGTACTGAACCTGACCGGCAATCAGGAAGTGGTTAACACATTATGATGCTGAAATCTGAATTTAAGAGACGAAATTTAAAGAAGCCAGTAAAATTTTATTCTCATTATGTATGTGAACTTTCCTGCTTCAACTGTCTTAACAAAGTCAGCTATAAGTCTTAGAAAGAGGCCGAAGTTGTAGCGACCAAGTGATCTTTTCTTCAATAAAACAAAAGATATTGAAATTCGGCAACACATGCGCAAAACACTTGTTACGCTCTTAATCGCATGTTTTGCTAATAAGCACACGGCGACTTCTGGAAGGTCGAAAAGCCTAAAAACTTGGATTAGCAGAAGTGTGTCAGGGCTTTATCCTGCTAAAATAAATCACAGACGTCTCAAAAATATTTTATTTTTTTTCAAAGCATGAATAAAACATTGTTTAAGCTTGTAGTGAAGGTTTAAGTTTGCTTTACCATAGCATAGCGCTACCCACCACCTATTCCTTCATTATCATATCACTTGATATTCAGTCCAATGCTGAATATTAGTGCCCCTTATTGCGCGCCACTTCTTGATTTCCTCTACCTTTCCATGCATATAGCTACTATAACCTATGCAGTAGGCCCCTACAGCTTGCTGATTCTATGTTTTTTTTTTTTTTTTTAATTACCTCTAAGGTGGCAAACAAGCTTACGGCCCGCCCGATGGTAAGCGTTCACCGTAGCCTATGGATGCTTGCGACACCAGGGGTATCATCACTCACGCGTTGCCAACCCTTCAGAAACCTAATAACTTCTTTCTTGAAGAACCTTGGAGAAAACCTTGACAGGGTTTTCCACAAGCTGGTATCAGTGTGCACCCAGAGATTACACCAAGGATCTTGGAGATGGAGAGGGGAGCGTTCTGGAATTGTGGTACCACAGTGAATGGGGTTTTCTAAGCGGTAGCGCGCAGACTTGTGTCTTTGTAGAGTTGAATCGGACCAAGTGTTCCAATCCTCAGTCAGAGACCTTGGACAAAATGGTCTCGATTTGAGACACAAGTTCTTTACGTTTTCCCTTCACAACGAAGCGAGGTATGCTTGCACAACTATGACGTATTTTTCAATACGAGACACCCAGCTGAAAAATTATTGCCAGATCTGGCCACGTTTATACGCTATTTCGAGGGTCATTATTACGAATAGATTGAAATCTTCTTGCCTTTCTTGAACGATTTTTAGCCACCTGAGCCCTTGGGTTACGGCACCATAGCACATCCAAACAGTGAGGTAGACTATACAGAAGACGTCCTCGGACATCAGCCCATGAGTCACGCCCCTGTTAACTATGAGAAAGTTGACTGGCAATACGTCCAGGTGTTAGAGATGTCTGTGTAATTCGACCACAAAATCTGTTGTACAAAACAGTTAAACTTGACCTATCCAGCTACAAAAAGGAGTAAAATGGGGGATGTCATGTCCCCGAAACTGTACAATCGCACTGATGCCTTTAAGTCTTGATAATTGAAAAGGACAAGGTATAAGTAAATGTAAGCAACGAGTAAATCTCACACTTACAATTCTCTGACGATGATATTATAGTGCAGTTGGGTAAAATTGGTTTTGAAAAAGAAGCCGATAAGGAGGGTCCATTTAGGTTGGGCAGGATTTAGGAAGCAAAGCGTTCGTCGAAAAACCGACAATAGGCGGAAACCAACGCAAGCCCTGCGAATGCACGTAGCGTGGCCCGGTTGATTTTAGTGCGTTTGCGAACACATTAAAATGTATGGGAAATGTTGCATTGCATAGTGTGTTGCAAATAATCTGTACGCACCTTTAGACGATCCTGTAGTGGCGACCGTAAAAAATCGCTACTGAAGCAATGGCGTGCTAACACGACTTAACATCAAAACACTTACGAACTGCCTCAACATTTGGAAGTTTACCATGGTTAGTCGTCTACCATTGGCTGCTTGGTGTTGGGAGTGGCGCATAGACGTGCGCATGTATGTTTGATTACACCTTTGTAAGTTTATACATATATGTATATATTATGTATAAATATATACAAACACAATATAAATATATTTATATACTGTTTGTGTTTTATGTATATTTATATGTGTCTTTGTGTATGTATTTATATGTGTACATACTAGTCGTTGCCTAAACTTCTAGTACCTGGTGGACCGAGCTTCGCTCGATTTTTTTTTTACATCGCTATCTATTGTCAAGTAGCTTTAGTGTTGCTGTGACGGTAAAAATAATAGTATTACAACTCGCCAATAGATGTCAGGAAGAGTTATATTTTTCACTTTATCATTGCCTGAAAATATGGATAAAACGACGTTTTCTAAAAATGAAACCTAGCTTGATCGATTTATCGCTCTCGTAACCCCCTGCACACTAAATTTCATGAAGATCGTTGAGACGTTTCCAAGATTCAGATTATAAATATATATACATTACAAGAATTGCTCGTTTAAAGGTATTACGTTTTTACGGAATGAAAGTCTAGCCCACATCCTTCTCCGTCTCTTTAATTATCCCTGTGCAAAGTTAGCTCAATTGGATGCTCCTTTGTGACGTGATGCAGACACAAACGGACAGACATGCTATCGGTAATTTGCTATGCGTCATCGGTGTAGGGCGAATAGGTGCATTTTTAAATTACTAAATTATCCCGAAAATATGTGGGGGTCAGCTGCTGCTGTATCCCTTGCTACAGGTTAAAGCGAACCTTGACCCAGCCACAAATGGGTGACTTGCCGTCCGATCGTGTCTGGCCCGCTCGACCTTTCGCTAAGGTTAGGTTGGATTTCGCGGGTCCGTTTTTGGTAGAGACGTCAAGTGTTTGCAATGCCCGACAGGTTAAGGCCTATTTATGCGTCTTCGTCTGTTTGTTTTCCAAGGCTGTGCATCTGGAGCTCGTTTCAGCCTTGTCGACGGAGGCCTTTGTCGCATGTCTGTCGCGGTTTGTCAGTCGGCGTGAGCTCCCTCACCATACATATGTATGTAAATGTCGCAGGCAAATCGTATAATTCGCCGTTTCACAATATGCCTAGGCAGATCGTAAAGTATGGAAACGAAAGGAACAAAAATCGCACTGTATAAGTCATGTATGTTAGGTTTACAATTCCAGAACGCTCCCCTCTCCATCTCCAAGATCCTTGGTGTAATCTCTGGGTGCACACTGATACCAGCTTGTGGAAAACCCTGTCAAGGTTTTCTCCAAGGTTCTTCAAGAAAGAAGTTATTAGGTTTCTGAAGGGTTGGCAACGCGTGAGTGATGATACCCCTGGTGTCGCAAGCATCCATAGGCTACGGTGAACGCTTACCATCGGGCGGGCCGTAAGCTTGTTTGCCACCTTAGAGGTAATTAAAAAAAAAAAAAAAAAACAGCTAGTAGAATCAGCAAGCAATATGCATGGAAAGGTAGAGGAAATCAAGAAGTGGCGCGCAATAAGGGGCACTAATATTCAGCATTGGACTGAATATCAAGTGATATGATAATGAAGGAATAGGTGGTGGGTAGCGCTATGCTATGGTAAAGCAAACTTAAACCTTCACTACAAGCTTAAACAATGTTTTATTCATGCTTTGAAAAAAAATAAAATATTTTTGAGACGTCTGGGATTTATTTTAGCAGGATAAAGCCCTGACACACTTCTGCTAATCCAAGTTTTTAGGCTTTTCGACCTTCCAGAAGTCGCCGTGTGCTTATTAGCAAAACATGCGATTAAGAGCGTAACAAGTGTTTTGCGCATGTGTTGCCGAATTTCAATATCTTTTGTTTTATTGAAGAAAAGATCACTTGGTCGCTATAACTTCGGCCTCTTTCTAAGACTTATAGCTGACTTTGTTAAGACAGTGGAAGCAGGAAAGTTCACATACATAATGAGAATAAAATTTTACTGGCTTCTTTAAATTTCGTCTCTTAAATTCAGATTTCAGCATCATAATGTGTTAACCACTTCCTGATTGCCGGTCAGGTTCAGTACCTCGTGCATCTTTACTAGTGTCTTGTTTTTCAACTACTATTTTGGCCTCTATTTTTTTTGTCTTTTTGTCTGCCTTCTCCTGCTTAGAAAGCATTTCCTATTAGAGGTTTTTTCCAAAAATTCTCAACGAAACCTAATTCAGAGCACTAATCACTACAGATTAGTAATAAGGTTACACCTACTCTTCAAAACTGCTACTGTATAGACATATGTATACTAGGGTGTCCCTTAAAATTCAACTTCAATATATTTTTACGCATACCTTCTAAAAAGTTTCGTATGGACCTAATATAGTCTAGAAATAAATATTAGCCCGATTTATAAACGATAACCCGTGCCGACTTGAGTTTTTAACTTGTCCATACAAGTTGCGCGGGAGCAGCGCGGCGACCTGTTACTGCGAGTTTCAATTGTCATTTCATAAGTGATTTCTAACATTTTTAGGGCGTTGTTGTTTATTTTGTGAAAATGTCTGTGGAATTACGAAGTGATAAACAAAATATTTTCCTTATCGGACTGCCAAGCCACCAGATAAATGGTGCAAAATTACCATCTAATCGACAAGTTCTCACCGTTTTATTTTACAATATTCGTGAAGTCAAGCTGACTGTTAGTGAAAGTGCGAATCTTGTTATAAGAGAGTGCATTATATTTTGGGAAAAAGCCAGAATTCCTACGAAGGCAATCCCTAACTGCGTGAAGAAACTTGTTGATTTATATCATGTTTGGAGGGAGCTGCAAAAAAACTGTAAGAAAACTCAGTTGACTTTCAAGAATCGTGAAAATAATTTTGTAAAAGACCTTGATAACTTATTTGATATTGCACATGCAGATGCCTTTGACAGAATGAAGATAGAGGAAGACAAAGATTTCTTAAGGAAACGGAGAGAGCCAGGTCGACCGGGATGCTTAGGTGGAATCGACAAAAAATTGGCGGAGAAAGAAGAACGAGTTAGGCAAAGACGATTGGAAGAAGAGGAAAGAAAGGTAAAACAAAGAGAGTTATTGGCTGTTGCATCAACTTCTTCGATAGATAACTTGGAATGTCTTGAGAATTCGGATGAGGAACAGATTTCGAACTCTGAACTTAGTACTCAGATTCCTTGCCCTGAAAAAAGTTTTAAAAGAGGCACGAAAAGTTTAATAACTTCTAAACTGGTAGCAGCTTTAGATCGATGCCAATTAAGCATAAGGGACTCAGTTTACATTCTCCATGCGGTTGTAGAAGCGCTTAGTCTGAACAGCGATGATTTCCCTATAAACAAATCCTCGATTCAGCGAGTTCGTACTCAAGCGAGTTAATCCAGGGCAGAAGCAATAAAAACTGACTTCCAGAATAATTTGCCTGACGTAGTCACAGTTCATTGGGATGGAAAACTATTACCTGGATTGGATGTACGAAGTTCAAAAGAAGAACGCTTGCCAATTAAGCTTCATTTGACGATAGAGAACAGCTTCTTGCAGTACCGAAATTAGAGAGTTCTTCTGGAAAACATCAAGCTAAAGCCATTTCAACTGCTCTCTTTGACTGGACCCTCCATGACAAAGTACAGATAATGTGCTGCGATACAACAGCTTCCAATACTGGCCGTTTCAGTGGAGCTTGTGCTATTTTGGAGCAGACTTTAGAAAGGGAATTGCTGCTTTTTGCTTGTCGTCATCATGTTTATGAGTTGGTCCTTAAAGCTGATTTTGAAACCAAGGTAAAACATATTACAAGTAGCCCAGATATTAAAATTTTCAAAAAGTTAAGAGATAATTGGAAAAATATTAACACTGATAACATTGAGTCACCTCTAAATTTCGTTAAAGCACATATTGCTAAGACAAACATTATATCTTTGTTAACTTTTTATAAGACTGAACTGGAAAAATCTTTTGTTAGAGACGATTACCGCGAATTGGTTGAACTATGCGTTGTGTTCTTAGGAGGAGACACAGAGAATAAACTAAAACTCAGGCCCCCCGGAGCTTTGCATCAAGCGCGATGGATGGCGAGAGCAATCTATTCTATAAAAATATGTTTGCTTCAATCGCAACTTAAAATTACTGCAAAGGACAAAAATGCTCTACAAGATGTTTGTTTATTTATCGTCACCTTGTATACCAAACCTTGGCTCGAATGTACAATGGCAGTTAAAGCACCTAACCAAGACTTGTCCTTTTTGAAAGCTCTAAAAGAATATGAAAAAGTAGACGCGACAAGTTCCAAGGCATCCATAAGCAAGTTTATTAATCATTTATGGTATTTGTGTGAAGAAACAGTCATGTTATCACTCTTTGATGAAGAAGTTGATACCAAAACCAAGACAAAAATGATTAATAATTTAAACAGAGACGAAAGTTCAGATTCCTCTAAACGCTATGTCCCATCGAAGGAAGAAATTACGCAAAATTTGTTTGGTAAGTACTTAATATTTTCTTGTTTCTTTTTCAAAGTTTTGTGGTTTAGTTTTTGCTTATTTTAATAGTTTTTTCTTTATTTCAGATATGACGCTGGATGATTTTGTGACTCAAAGAAGCAAACGATTTCTATCTCGACTACAGATCGACGACAGTTTTCTTCGGGAAGACGTATCTTCGTGGGGTGACAATCCTGCTTTTTTGGAAGCTAGAAGACGATTAAGTCGTTTGAAGGTCGTAAATGACACTGCTGAAAGAGCTGTTAAATTAATGCAAGATTTTAATGGTCTTATCACGGCTGAAGAAGAGCAAAAACAGTTTTTGTTGCGTTGTGTTCAGGAACATAGAAATCTGTATCCAGACTGTAAAAAAACTACACTAAAGAGAAGTTACCCCAATTCATTATTATTATAATTTGTATTTAAATAAAAGTTTGTATTGATATTTTTTTAGTTTTACTCATATTTACTTTATTTGTTGCATTTTAATTAGTTTTGGATCAAACCAAAATGTCAGACCAAAACACCATTTTTTATTAAACTTTAGAGCTCGGTCGGCACGGGTTGCAATCATGCTACAGATATGAAATTTCATATTTAAGTACATTTTAGCATTTATAAATAAATTGGAGGGTATGCGTTTCGAAATTCTGAAAAAAATTTTTTTTGTCCATATTAGGGACACCCTAATGTATACACTATAATATTATTTTTTAATAACTTTATAACATTAGAAAAGTCATTAGAAAATTTTGGGTGGGGTATGTACTCAGCTGGCGGTGCCGGAATCTGCTCAAGTTTGTGTAGATGAGTTTGGGTCACGACCACCACGACCACTCCTCTCGGACCGCCACTGGTGCGTCGTTGAACAGAGTCGAAAGGGCCAAGCTGGTTTTGTTTTTTATACAACTAAGATGGCAAACAAGCTTACGGCCGCCTGATGGTAAGCGGTCGCCGTAGCCTACGGACGCTTGCAACACCAGGGGTATTACTTGCGCGTTGCCGACCCTTCAGGAATCGCTTATAGTATATGTTGTGATTACCAACCTTATGTGACTGCCAGTCTCGATGGGAAGGGGCGACTCAGTTTGTTCTATCGTCGGTTAGGGGGCCTAGCTAATAAGAGGGATTTTACTTTAAGGATATCAATACAATGGGATAAGAGAAATAAACAAAAAAAAAAGTGTAGGGTCACCCGGGCGTCGCGACGCTATTTCACGTTCCAAACATGACGATAATACCAGCCGGAATATCCCTTGTACACTTGCCGTTCAAATGTTCAAAAACTTTAGTATATCGCTTATCTTTACCGAACAATATATATAAAATAAAACAAAATATTTTACAGAGTTTTTAGTACTGCAACATTTACATTTGCATATATATCTTAATTTTTACTCTTTTTCTGTTTTTTTTTCTTTTTTTTATTTGTATCTTCTTGCTTATTCATATCATTGTATTTTAGTAATTTTTTGTACATTTTAAGCAATTGTTTAGCATCTTTTTTCATCTCTTTAGTAATTGGTGTATCTTCCATTACTGTTATTTTAGTGCTATTATCACTTTTTTCACTATTACCATTGTCTAATTCTACTTCGTCTTTCTTTTTATTTTCTGTGTTTCTAGTAATTTCTAAAATAGGATCTACAAATCTAGTCGAACCTGAAAGTGTATTGTAATGTTCGATGCTTCCTTCTTCCAATACAGGTTTTTCTTCAATATTTTGTGTATAAGTTTCAATTTCTTTTTTAGATTCTTTTATTTTTTTCTTTAACTCCTTATTTTTATTCCTCATAGCATTAAGTATGTTAGAAGTAGTAAGGACTTTTTTCACTTTTTTACTTCCTAAGTACCTGTCCTTCCAGGAAATATTCTGAATATCATCTGTGTCTTTACTGTTGTCACCTCTTCTCGCTTCTTCGTGTTCTCGAATCTGTTCATCAGTAACTACGTCTTCTCTTTCAATTTCATCAATTTTAGCTGATAGCGCTTCAATTTCAGCCGTAGTTGGTTCTTTTGACACTGAAACTCCTTCAACTTCATAACACGAAGAATCATCGGAAAGCTCTAAAATTTCGTAGACATCATCATCATCTAAATGTATAGCACTTAAAGATTTAGATTTCTCTACTTGAGATATATGTTTAATATTGTCATTGTTGTTAGGCTTACATTCTTTGTAAAAGTTTTGATCGGCGCCCTCATGAAAATCCGACTTTGATCTCTTAGCTTTTTTCTCTTTTTTGGACTTTTTTTCTTTCTTTTTCTTTTTTTTGAGATCTTTCTTGATTCCAGATTCTTCGTCAGATATACATACGACATCAGGTTGGATATCAAGAGCTTCAACTTCTGAACTTTCCCGATCAGAAACTTCTCCATCTGACAATTCTTTCTCAACGTGCCTGGCATCACTTAAGGACTCTACATCATGTTTTTTGGATATTTCAGGTATAACCTTGCTTTGAACAAAATCCTTCTGATCATGAACATGCACAGGAATATTAATTATTGTATCCGGTTCTTCTACTACTTTATTAGATTCGCTAATATCGTCTTTCTGGACTTCCTGTGATTTAATTTTGTTTTCATAATTATTTACAGAACTTGAAGCACCTAATACATCGTCATCGATACTAACATTGCTATTTCCATCTTTAGTTAAAATAATTTCAGTCTTTTTAGGTTGCTTACCATTCAAAACAGGAATGTCATCTATCTTTTCTATTTCTAACACTTGTTCTTTTTCTATAGACGTTACATTTTCAGGTAATGTTTCACTAATGTTTTTAGATACATTGGTAGTATTTTCTTTTTCTGATGTTTTATCTGTTACCGTTCGAAATTCCGCTAGTGAATTTGATTCTGCGCACTTATCATGTTCATCAATATTGAATGTGAATATCTGTTCCACCTTGGACTCTTCCCTTGACGGTTCAGGATTTAAAAGATCAACACTGATATTAAAACCTTTATACTTTTCTTCATCATTAGTAGCACTATTTTGTTTCGAATCACATTTTGATGTCACACTTTCTTGGTCACTTCCGCTTTCATAACTACTCGTATCCGTATTCTCAGATCCACAACTAGAAACATTGTCATAATTTTTTCGGTCAATATTTTCCAGCAAATCCATTTTTTCACTATCTGAGAGCTGCAAGCATATTTCATCATGGTCACTGCCTTCATTGTCAGATTTTTTTTTCTTTTTTTCTTTTTTCTTAAGTTTCTTCTTCTTGTCTTTAGGCTTATCAGACTTGTCTTGTAGCTTTTTAGTTTTTTCAACATGTTTGTAATTTGATTGTTGAACCGAAACATTTTGAGGGTTATCTATAGATTTATTAAGAACTGATTTTTCAGTTTCTACAACTTTTGGAACTTCTTTATTAGAGTTAGAAGCTTGGGCAGTTTTATTTCTATTAAGCTTTATTTTTCTTGCTT
This sequence comes from Apoda limacodes, assembly GCA_946406115.1. NCBI lineage: Eukaryota > Metazoa > Arthropoda > Insecta > Lepidoptera > Limacodidae > Apoda > Apoda limacodes. The sequence continues at coordinate 1,415,995 of OX291542.1, read as the reverse complement.
GCTTTGTTTGAGGCACAGTTATTACTAAGTTATTTATTCTTTTGGTTACAGATTGTGTAGTTTCTTCACTTGGTTTTGTTTCACTATTCGCGGACTGGAGTTTGTCTAAAACAAAAAAAAAACATTATTTCCAATGGAATTTTATAATTATATATGTTACAAAAGATTTAATTAGGTAATGGAATAAAAATCAAAATTGACAATAGGAAAGGTCTACTAATTCAAATATAGACAAAATACCTAAAACATTTTTTTTCCATCTCGGAAAAGCTTTTTAATGTTTAAAATTTGCATGGAAAAGCTACAGATTTCGAGTACTGTAACTGTACTTTTCGATGGGATGCGCAATTTTGGCCACACTTTAGAAAGAGGCAAATCTAATCTGCTGCAACTAGTAGTCTTTTTCTGTAAAATAAAAACAAAAAATTAGAAAGAGATGAGAGCCCGCATATTCGCTTCGTCTCTTTTACACTTTTGCGACCGTTTTTACTTCACAACGGAAAAGTCCACTTCATCGCCAAGCGCGCAAAAGGTTTTTTTAATTCTACTAAAGGAAACATAATGAAACGTTCAGAAACGCAGTTTATTTTTACAACTTAATACATTAGTGATCCGTTGCTACGCTTTATAATATATTTAACGAGTCAAAACCGCGTAAATATTATATTAGGTATAAATACCTTTTTTGTTTCCCGACGTTTCGACCGACAGCGTCTTCGGGAAGCGGGGTATTTTGTAGGTACTCTCACTTGGTTGGCGAGTTAGACTCGTTAAATATATTTCTTTAAAATGTGTGCAAGTCGCGACGGTTTAAACTTTATTTTGATTTTTGATACCAGTGAATTGAGCGAAAAAAAACAGTATTTTTTATTAGTTTTATTACATAGATAAACGAATTGCAGTTCGTCTCATGCATTCATCTCAGTATCCTACGCTCGTGGATTCATCTTAGTATCTTTCGCTTGTGGATTCATCTTAGTATCCTTCGCTTGTGGATTCATCTTAGTATCCTTCGCTTGTGGATTCATCTTAGTATCCTTCGCTTGTGGATTAATCTTAGTATCCTTCCCTTGTGGATTCATCTTAGTATCCTTCGCTTGTGGATTCGTCTTATAGCTTAAGAGCCAGTGGAAAGCTACCTGTATGTATTTCACCAGACCTGGGGTTTTGTACAGTGAGGCCCTGTACCTACCATATATGAGATGGGGGTCACTAAGCCCCAAGTGGTGGACGTAGCGCGCGGTCAGGTAAGACAGGTATCAATTTTTCGCGAATTTTAAATGCATTTGACCACGTCTGCCGTTTTGAAATTTGATAATATATTATTATTATTATCTAAAAGCAACAAAAGCAGACCATTATCGCGCGTTTAGCATTGTGGCAGATAGATTTGAAATTGCTGAAAAAAATTCAATTTTGAATTTAATTGACCAAGTCTACCATTGATATATTTTAATTATTTGTTTCTATTGCTATTAAAATAAATACGTATTTCATAATGTTAAAAAACCAGTAAACTATGTTTCTTTTACCCCACCTGACCTCATATTTATTATATGTAATTTTATTTATATATATAATTTTTTTTTTTGTAAAAACACAAACTAAAGTAGAAAACACCCAAAGACAAACACAAATGTTAATTACATAAATGTTTGTTTTGTGCGGAGATCGAATCTGCACCCCTCGTTTCCGTAGATAGTCTTCACTACCAACAGAGCCACGGAGCCGTCAAACGTATAAAAACTCGTTAACTCCTAATAGACCATAAATTACCCGTAAAACGTGTATTAATTCGGATTGTTGCGACATTGGCTAACAAAAAAGATACCAAATTTACAATTTCAATATTCTAAAATATAAATCAAGGATTCAAGGAGGAAAACAGAAAATTCCAATCGCTATAAAATAGACCCGCTCATATCACCGCTTGTCGATGTAATTATTGTCATTTTCTTCTATCTCATTTTCTCATAGGCACTATGCACTAAATTAGGATTTCTCGCTCCCACGCTTGATTGGTCTTCTGAACGTTTATGGTATAAACGGCTAGAATGAGTACAATAGTAAACCATAGAGGAAAACATAAAGAAAGCTATTGACAGTCTATGCATACATCTGACCGTAAATACATACCATACATCATAGTACCTAAGAATTTGTTGTCTGCTGATGTGTGTATTCAATGAAGTCGTCTGCCGTAATCAATATAAGTTTTCAAGACCCTAATAAATAAACCCTTTCGCGCGCGCCGAGCTGTCAACAGCACTTTTGTAACGCTCCTTAAAATTAAATAGTTTGACTAAGAAATAATCGCAGAATTAAGTGAACACTGTGTAATTCAAGTGTAAAAAGTGCAGCAGCAAATATTTGTGTGAACGAAGTTGCATACAAATTTTAATAAAGTAAAAAACTTAGAAATAATTTATTTATTTTTTTATTTATTCATTTATTCGGAAGACCAAAGGCTTAAGCTAATTAAAACAAAACAAAAATAAGTATTGGACGCCGAGGTAGGACCTCACAATTAGTATCTGCATAACTAAAAATTAAGTACGAACATAAAAAAGACAATACCTACTTAAAATATTTCAAAAACTATATAATTACATGTAACATTATACGGAAATCCAAAAAAACAATAACCAAAAATTCTAAAATGCAAATTTAAAAACAAAAAAAAAAGATTATATTAAGAGTTAAGTTTAAAAAACTGCTCAGTGAGTATACGCCTTACGCTCTCCACGCTCATGTCAAATAGATCTAAGTTTAAGGTTTTGCATAAATTATTAAATTTATTGCAGACGCGCTACATGAAGGAATTTTGTCTATAATTCGTAGTTGCAAAGGGTATATATAGAAGAGGGTTAGATCTTATAATCACCTTAGGAACATTGAGGTGAATTTTGGCTAAGAGATCCGAACAATCTACCACGCCAGAGGTTATTTTTAACAAATAAACATTATCGGCAATTTCACGACGTTTATAGAGGGGCAAAATATGATCGACTGACAAAGTTCTAGAGCAATATCCTACAGCAGAATTAGTTATTTTGGGAGACTTTAACGCCCACCATCGTGAGTGGCTCAGTTCTCGAACCAATAACTATGCAGGGATATCAGCTCATGAATTTGCTCTGACCTATGGATTCTCTCAGCTGGTACTTTCTCCAACGAGAATACCAGATATTGAGGACCATACAAGCTCCTTACTGGACCTTCTGCTGACTACACGTCCGGATGGATACTCCGTCTCAGTGGATGCGCCTCTTGGCTCCTCGGACCACTGTCTCATCCGGACTCAAATGTCATGCACACAACCTGATCCTTCTGGGCCAACTAATTGGCGTCGTGTGTGGCATTATAAGTCGGCAGACTGGGATGGATTGCGAGAATTTTATGCATCGTACCCGTGGAGGCAGATCTGCTATAGCTCAGAAGATCCTGACGTCTGCGCAGCCGCAGTCACTGAGACAATCCTCGCTGGTATGGAATGTTTCATTCCTAACCTGCTAGTAGCTGCCGGCGTCAAAAAACGACCGTGGTTTAATAGGCCTTGCAGAGAAGCTAAAATTCTTAAGCAAACTGCGTATGAGGCTTGGACCACGGCTCGTAATAATAAGGATCCGAATATTTCTGAGTTAAAACGCAAATTAAATGCTGCCTCGAGGTTCAGTAAGAAAGCAACTGTCAGAGCAAAATTCCAATTCATCGGCAAAATAGGTGGGCGACTTGCGAGCTATCCTTCTGGGAGTCGTGCTTTCTGGTCGCTTGCTAAAGCTGCCGAGGGGAACTTCTGCCAGTCGTCATTACCACCACTGCGAAATACCGATGGTGACTTGGCCCACAGTGCAAAAGAGAAAGCCGATCTATTGGGCAGTCTCTTTGCCTCTAACTCGAATGTGAACGACGAAGGCGCTGTACCACCTACTTTACCGTGGTGCGGTAAGACCATGCCGGAAATCTCTATAACACAGCGCGAGGTCCGGCGGGCGTTGCTTTCCCTAGACGTTCATAAGTCGAGTGGGCCAGACGGCATACCAGCAGTGGTGCTTAAGCAGTGTGCTCCTGAGTTATGTCCTGTAATCACGCGCCTCTTCACGCTTTCCTACCACACTAGGCAATTTCCGTCTTCATGGAAGACTGCAAATGTGCACCCGGTGCCCAAAAAGGGCGATAGATCAGATCCATCGAATTACAGGCCTATCGCTATAACCTCTCTCCTCTCCAAGGTGATGGAGCGTGTGATCAACACACAGCTTTTGAGATACCTAGAAAAACACGACCTGATCAGTGACCGTCAATATGGCTTTCGCCACGGTCGCTCAACTGGTGACCTTCTAGTGTATCTCACACACCGATGGGCACTAGCCATTGAGAGTCAGGGGGAGGTATTGGCATGTAGCCTAGACATAGCGAAGGCGTTCGATCGGGTCTGACACCGGGGTCTTCTATCGAAGTTGCCTTCTTACGGAGTACCCGAGGGTTTGTGCAAATGGGTGGCTAGCTTTTTGTCCGGCAGAAGCATACGAGCCGTAGTTGACGGTAGTTGCTCTGATAGCATGGACATTAATGCTGGTGTCCCGCAAGGCTCTGTGCTGTCTCCTACGCTGTTCCTACTGCACATCAATGATATGTTGGACATCAACAACATACATTGCTATGCAGATTACAGTACTGGAGACGCTTATTACACGGGCCGTGCAAGCATCCCACGTTCCGTTGTGGAGGAAAAGCGTGAAGAACTTGTGTCTCAAATCGAGATCGGTCTGTCCAAGGTCTCTGACTGGGGGCGGGAAAACTTGGTCCGATTCAACCCTTCAAAGACACAAGTCTGCGCGTTCACCGCTAAGAAAACCCCATTCACTGTAGTCCCACAATTCCAGAACACTCCCCTCTCCATCTCCAAGAGCATTGGGATCCTTGGCGTTGACATCTTCAGCGATGTTCAGTTCCGAGATCATTTGCTAGACAAGGTAAAGCTGGCGTCCAAAAAACTTGGTGTACTCAACAGAGCGAAGCAGTACTTCACGTCGGGGCAAAGGTTGCTACTTTACAAGTCGCAAGTCCGGCCCCATATGTACTCCATATGGCACTGCTGCCATCTCTGGGCGGGTGCACCCGGATACCAGCTTGACCCTTTTGACTCGGTTCAACGACGGGCTGTGAGAATTGTCGACGATCCCAAACTCACTTGCGGTATCGAGCCCTTAAGTCTGAGGAGAGACTTTGCCTCCCTGTGTGTGTTCTACCGCTTGTACAATGGATTGTGTTCTGAGGAATTGTTCGAAATGATGCCCACGGCTACTTTCTACCATCGCACCGCTCGCCATCGACAGGGAATTCATTCTCACACTTTGGAACCAAAATGGTCGCGTACAGTGCGGTTTCAGAGAAACTTCCTCCCGCGAACCCTTGGGTTGTGGAATGAGCTCCCTGCCAAGGTTTTCTCTAAGGACTACAGTATGGGGTTCTTCAAAAAAGAAGTTATTAGATTTCTGAAGGGTCGGCAACGCGCGAGTGATGCCCCTAGTGTTGCAAGCGTCCATAGGCTACGGTGACCGCTTACCATCAGGCGAACCGTAGGCTTGTTTGCCACCTTAGTGGTATAAAAAAAAAAAAAAAAAAAAATTATGACGCCGACATGTGTCAAGGTAAAATTCAGATTTGAAGTCAAGTTTCAGGCGGTAGCACATATATCTAATGATTTTTTTTGAATATTTTCTATGCGTAAGATGTAGATGTTATATTAAGGGTTCCAAATTTGAGATGCATATTCAAGATTGCTGCGGACAAAAGTGCAATACAAGATTTTAAAAGTCTTCGCTTTTCTGAAATTATTAGAATTTCGCATCACGAATCTAAGTGACTTAGAGGCTTTAGATACAATACCGTTAATATGTCCTTCAAAAAGTAACTTGGTGTCATGCTGAAGTCCTAAATCCCGCACAGTTGATGTGCGCACTAAGATTTGTCCCTTTAGTTTGTAATCAGTAACAAGAGGATTGACCTTACGACTGAATGTGACAGTTGAACATTTAAAAGGATTTAAGTCTTAGCAATTGGCAGTACAGTAGTCTTCAAGCCGAGCTAGGTCAGAGTGAAGGCTAGTTGCATCAGAGATTGACTTGATAGTTTTATAAATTTTCATATCATCAGCGAAGCACAGTATTTGTGACGAGGACAAACATTTCTCTATGTCATTTATAAATATTATAAAAAGTAATGGACCCAACAAAGAACCTTGAGGGACGCCGCTAGGAATTGTTACCCAGCTTGAAATGTAATTGCTGATTACAACTGCTTGCGACCTATTGTCAAGATACGATGAAAACCATCTTAGAAGATCGCCCCTTATGCCTATGAGCATAAGCTTATATAATAACAATTTGTGGTCAATGCGATCAAAACATTTTGAGTAATCCGTATAGATTACATCTACTTGATAGCCTTGATCCATATTTTTAGTTAAATAGTCATTAAACAATACTAAATTTGATACTGTAGACCGGCCTTTAAGGAAACCATGTTGGGAAGAGCTGAAGGAGTTATTAAGCGCCGCATATAGTTTATTGTAAACTATTCTTTCAAAAATTTTTGCTATAATGCATAATTTCGATATCGGTCTGTAATTAGTTACGTTTGACCTAGTTCCTTTCTTATGAACAGGTGTATTAATGCCGACTTCCAGATAGTAGGTACTTTACATTCCGCAAGAGATTTTTTAAAAAGTAAGGAAATAGGAAGTGATATAGTGTTTGCAGTGGAAATGAGGAACTGAGCGGGTAAATAGTCCGGTCCAGCTGATTTTGAAGGATCTAGCTTTAAAAGCAATGTTTTCACACTGTCAGCTGATACTTCAATACGATGTATATCTGAAATTGAATATTCGTTAGCGGTGGAACTTAATTGTTGTGATTGGGAGCTAGCAAAATGGAGAAAAGTGGAATGAAAATATTCAGAAAAGGTATTACAAATGTCAGGACCTGTATTGACTTGTTTGTTGCCATATTTTGCTGTGATGGGGGTCAGTAGGGACTAAAGGGTCAATGCATCGATGAACAATGGTATTATCGTTATTAGATAGCACTAGGTCTAAAAAACGTCCATATTTGTTACGCACACCATTAAATTGTCGCAAATTGTTTGAATTAATCTCATCTACAAGTAGGTACTCGTCACGTGATTGAACCTTAGTGGGCAGAAAAACATAATTGCTACTTGATACCCACTCAATACCGCTCACATTAAAATCCCCAGCAATAAAGAACATGTCGGATGGATTATCAGCTATAGTGATACTAAGTTTATCAAGATAATTAGATAATTGTTCCGAAAAAGAGTGACCTAAATTTTGCTTGCATAAATAGATGACACAGAGGTGACACTTTATCTGTTTACAGCCTGTTAGTTTCAAGTTGAGCGTTAACCAAAGATCCTCAGCACTGGACTGAAATGAAGGTTGCGGACTTACTGAAATATCCCGGCGAGTGGCAATGAGTACTCCCCCGCCGCGCGTTTGTCCCGTCGCCCCATGGTTCCGGTCCCGACGCCACACCACATAACGACTATCAAACAATTCGCTATCTATAACACCGTCCGTTAACCATGATTCAGAGATCATAATTACATCATAATTACTAAAGTTAATATTACGCTGAAAAACTGACGTTTTAGACCGTAACCCTCTTACATTTTGATAATAAATACTCAAGTTATTTGCAGCGAAAAGGAAAATGTAAACAATAACTCAATTGATGCATAATACTGTAAGTAATTATTGTCAACGAAACATTCATAGTAAATATTTAAGCTAATAGTGGCGGGTAGATATTTAAGTTGAAGCAATATTTTAATATAAGTATAAACTACGCAAGTAAGAGCGTGTGCGAATGAAAAGTTGTGCGTTTATATGAGAGTAGACAGTGGGCGAAGTGAGTAAGCAACAGTGCGCAGTAGCACTTTAAGCAAAACAGAGCGATAAGCAACATAATTGGACAGTAAGTTTGGACAGTAGCAAGGCGCATTTACATTGTTGAAGTCAGTAGTAAGAAACCTTTTTACTTTAAATAAAAAAGACATAGGCAGAATACACCTAAAACTTGAGTATCACAGTTAATAAGTTAATACAAAAAGCGGTAAAATAATCAAACACATAACTAAATATATAATACTTTACATAAGTTTGTTTAAATCACTTTCTGAATTAATAATATGTAACTTGGATGTATCATTCTGCCGAACGTGAATTTTGCCATACTTCACCCATACGTAGCGATATCCTAATTTGTCCTTGAGGGAAGATTTGACCTTTGTAACTTTTTTGATTCAGAGGTCAGATGGTCATTGATATAGACACGTTGGGATATCTCTCCGAAACCAATGTCGCTAGCTATTAGGTCCTTCTTCGCGCGTGCTGCTGCTACAAACTATTCTTTTATATAACGATTTATAAAGCTCACCAAGATCGATTTTTCGTTTGAATTGTGAGTGGGAACTCGAGCAATGTAGTTGACTTAGGGAAAGAGTAATTTATTTCTCGACCGATTGATTCAATGATCGAGAACAAATTTTCATTTTTCTTCACCGGAACACCCTTAATCTCGGCATTATTCAGACGTGACCATTGATCTTTTACTGCTAGCTCATTTTTAATTTGACTTAGTGAATCCTGGGTTGATTGGAGACTGATGATGGAGATTTCTGATATTTTACTTTCAGCGTTATTTATTCTAGTAGAAAATTCGTCAATTTTATTGCTGTTGAATTCACACGATGTTTTAAGTTGTGCCAACTCATTTTTTATAGTCTTCATATCTTCTACTAATGAAGGCAAACTCATGAGTTGACGTTTCATATCTATTATCTCACTGAGTATTTTTTCTAGAGAGGATGAAACTGACTCATCACTTGTTGTAGACGTGTTCTTGCAATTCATGCATTTCCATGTTGCTTTTCTTTCTGCTCCAAGTTTACAGAAATTTGCCTCCGTGATGTCAGCACATACAAAATCGTACATTTTCTTGCATGATCCACAATGAACTCCATCGTTGAATTTTGACCGGCAACGTGCACACGTATTCATGGTTAAATTCGAGATTTATAATTTGAAACAAAATGAAAAAAAAGGTTGATGATGACTGAATTACAAGGTAAACTAGAATAGCGGGTATTGTCAATGAGTGTCCGAACTAGACAATAATACGAAGTATTGAGTATAAATTGTGAAGTAATTACTTAAAAAACCCGGACCTACGAAGAGCTTGTAATAATGAAGACACTGGGGAACTAATAATGAAGTGTGCTCAGACAAATTGTGGCAAAATATATCACATACTGTGTCTTGGTATAAAAGAACGGGAGTTTAAATCATTTTAAACAGACTATGTACGTCAATGGATATGTCCTGAATGTGACAGCTCTAAAAATAAACTTCTAAGGAATGACACACCTGTTTGTACACCGGAGCAAAGGAAAGCTGCAGCAAGTGCCAGCCAGGGCACCAGCCCTAGTTTTGTCAATACGCAGCGAGGAAGCGGAAACAATCAAAGAATTTCGCTTAGAAGTAAGAAATAGACGAAATCTTCAAGATTAACGAATCTTGGACATTCAAAATATGTGTCATACCTCTAAAGATGACATCCAGCAATACTCTGCGATTGCAACCAACGCATCGAGCTATCACTAAGCAGCGCACTCACAAGCCAGGGCGGCTTCGACTTAAACAAAAAAGGTAAGGTCACAAGTCATGTTCAGGTTCAAAAACAACTGGCAGCTAAACCTACCAGTGCTGAAGGGGATTTTCCAATTATTTCTACCCCCATTATGTCTACCCCCGACAAAGAGTTGCAAAAATATGTCTGTGTGGCCACGAAACCTGTAATAGTAAGCGAGCGTGAAAGCACTAATATAGGGAATGGAGATGTGTCTGAGTCTGATAAGGTCAGCAGATCGTCAGACGTTGATAGCAACGAATGGTTTGAGGTGCGGAAAAAGAAGTCAGGAAGCCATAAAATTAAACCTCAGGCCGGACAACCCGAAGTGGCTGAAATTCAGAAGAGTGGCGGGACAAGCCAGACTAAACGGACGATGGTCACTGTTTGTAACGAGCAAAACAGAAAAAATACTGTAGTGAAAGCGACCCAAGTGCAGACAAAAATTGTACAGCGAGGTCAGAACACAAATTTAACGAATATCAAGGCCCTGGAGCAAAGAAAACATCTTCATGTCTGGCGACTAACACTTGATACCACGATGGAAACACTAGAATCACATGTGAAATCAATATGTGGACCTGACACCACAGTAAGGATAGAAAAGATTAAACACAAAACGGAACGAGACTATTTGTAATTTGTTATATCCGTTGCTGAAAACGCGTACGTCAAATTGTGTAGACCCTTGAACGCTGCTTAAGCAGAATGGATTTGGTTTCGGAGACAGACAATTAAGCCAATCGACAAAGTATAGCACCATTATTTTGTACTACCAGAATGTAAGAGTCTCCGCATTAAGCTAGACGTATTTCAAAATAATATGGAGTCTTCAGGGGCTGATCTGTTCGCGATTACAGAGACGGGCTGCAACAAGTCTATCCACGACGCAGAAATTATTTTGGCCGGATACCACATTGTGAGATGTGCCCGTTCCAACGGAAGAAAACATGGCGGCGTGTTTATAGTAGCAACACCACGGTTCGACTTGCGGAGAGTGAAGGTACCAAACGACGTAAACATAGATGCGCGAGCATTTGAAATAGTTGGCGTGTCAGTATGTTTAAATAATAGATTTCTAATGTTATGTTGTGTTCTTTATATACCGCCGAACAGTACGGGAAATGAATACATGATTTTAGAAAATCGGTGTATTGAATACAAGAGGATATTTATTATAGGAGATTTGAATTTGTATTCAAGTAATAATAATGTACTAAATTATTATGAATATTTGCTGACTTATTGTGACAGTACAATTGAATAAGGTACCAAGTTGTAACATGAGGCAACTCGATTTAGTGTTATGTTCAAGCAGCTTGTCAGATCAGGTACAGGTGTCGGCGGCGGACGAGGAGCTGGTGCCGGTTGACGTTCATCACCAGCCGCTTGCTTGTGCAGAGCGCGCGCCCCGATCCCGCTGCCGCGACCGCGCCCACCCTCGCGCGCCCATCGACGCTCAGTAATATGTCGCGACCGTACAATTTCGCTAAGGCAGAATTTAGTTTATTATATGCGTCGATATTGAGGGCGAATTGGAATCTGATATATGATATACAGAAAAAGCAATTAGTTATTTCTATGATACCTTGCAAAATATTTTTCGTGTTTGTTTGCCATTAGAGCGATTAACGAACGTCAAGTCTGAAAGATATACGTTTCCAAAATGGTATACTCCGAAAGTTATCCGAGCTATACGCCTAAAAGCTAAATCTCACAAAAAGTACAAATGCAGTAATAAAGCGGAAGATTACTATGTTTTTTCCGAGTGTAGATCAAGAGCGAAAGCAATGATAGCGCATGCACATGAAAAACATTTGGAAAAAATTGAAAATAATTTAGCCAAAGATCCCAAGACGTTCTGGGATTACATAAGATCGAAGCAGGGTATTGCCAGCCGCAAAAAAATTACCAAGAATGGGCCAAATATTATCTGAGGCGGAATGTGCGAATGAGTTTGCTAGGTTTTTTCACTCGGTATACGGTAGCGACACACCGCGGCTGGACGCTGAAGCCGCGGCGGCGAGTGGTGACGCGGGTGCCGCTCGCGTCCACCTACCGCACCTCACGCGGCTTGAGGTGCGCGCGGCGCTCGCCCGCCTCAAGCCCAAGAAGTCGGCGGGGCCAGACGGTATACCTTCTTTTGTAATAAAAGACTGTCGTACGCTTTTAGAAAAACCATTGCATCATATTTTTAATTTGTGTTTAAAAGAGTCATACTTTCCGGATTGTTGGAAAATAACACGAGTGATTCCCATTCCCGAGACCGATTCCGGTTCCGAAGTGAGCGGTTTAGGCCCGTAGCATCTCTATCGACGCCAGCAAAAGTGTTCGAATCGGCCGTGCACTGTAGCGTTCAGCGCCAGGTGTCTACCCAGCTTTCGGACGCCCAACACGGTCTTAGGCCTGCACGCAGCACCACCACTAACTTACTCGACGCAATGGCTTACATCACTCCTCAAGTCGTCGCCGGAGTCCAGGTCGACGTCGCCTACTTTGACTATCAAAAGGCATTCGACCTGGTCGACAATGATATCCTTTTGGAAAACATGGCGGCTGTTGGATGCACGAATAAACTTTTGAAATTTTTCGCTAGTTGTATGAGTGACAGAAAACAGTATGTGGAATATGCTGGGTTCAGGTCTGAACCATACGTCACAAAAACTGGTGTTAGCCAAGGATCAAATCTTGGCCCCCTGGAATTCGTGATTATGATAAACAAACTACCAGAGATGATCCAGGAGGTGCGCCGTTTATTGTTCGCGGACGATCTTAAGCTACTTTTAGCAGTCAGGGGCAGATACGATTGTCAGCGGTTGCAAGAAGACATTAACAGGGTGGTCGAGTGGAGTAAAAAAAACAAACTCCAGCACAATATCTCGAAATGCTCAGTGATCTCATTTTCAAGGTCCAGTAGTCCACTCCACTTTGAGTACAACGTCGGTGGTGAGGTCTTAAAGCGCGTGGGGACAGTCAGAGATCTCGGAGTTAATTTAAATAGTGATCTGACATTTAGAAATCACATAGTTAACATTTGTAAAAAAGCGTACAGGAGGCTGGGTTTTGTATTGCGGCGGACCGTAGGGTTTAAAAATATAAAGGCGATATCAGCGCTGTACGACTCTATTATCAGAAGCCAACTAGAATACAACTCTGCTATTTGGACTCCTCATGAGCAGAAATATATTACACTGTTAGAGCGGATCCAAAACAAGTACTGCAGATTTTTGTACCAGCGAATATATGGAATCTATCCCATCTATCCTCTAATGTATCCAACATTTGATTGACATTTGACCTAGTATGATATTGCATGTTTTTAATTTTTAACTGTTAATTTTAATTGTACTGATTTTTTGTTTAATTTTTTGTTGTCTTACACTATCGAATTGGGTTTGCTGTAATATAGTAGCAATTGTGTAAAAATAAATAAATAAATAAATATATCAATCGCGGATCTGGTCAATTAAATTCAAAATTTAATTTTTTTCGGCACTTTCAAATCTATTTGCCACATTGCTAAACGCGCGATAATGGTCTGCCATTGTTGTTTCTAGATAATAATAATAATAATAATATATTATCAAATTTCAAAAAAATTGTTTTTCATCAAACCCATACGTGTGGGGTATCTATGAATAGTTCTTCCAAAATAATATTGAGGTTTCTAATATAATTTTTTTCTTAACTGAATAGTTTGCGAGACAGACACTTCCAAAGCGGTTAAATATATGATGTACATTACCATGCAAACTTCCACCGAAAATTGGTTTGAACGACATCTAGTAAGTAGTTTTATTTTTAATACGTCATAAATCGTCAACCGCAATTTACTTTTCATTCAATCAACTCAAATATAAAAATAACGAAAAAATGTTCTTGTTTGTGTTTGTTAAAAGTACGGAAATGGTGGTAGGTACGGAACCCTCGGTGCGTGTGTCTAACTCGCACTTGGCCGGTTTGTTTGAAAAGTTTTTCATTGCTGTCGTAAAAAACAAAAATAAGGTAAGTATTAAAAATACCAGTAAACTTCATTGTTAAAAATTTTGTAATTGAAAAAAGAACTTTTTTTACAAAAAAAACAAATGGCTTCAAAAAATGCACTAATAAGGTAAAAATAATTACTTATGTCCAAAAGTCTGATCTGAATTACAGTTTAAAGTTGGTTTCATGCAAGTGAAGTACGTTAGGTACATAGACACAAACAGCAAACTGTAATTCAGATTCTTTTCACCTTTTTAGTGCACCTTTTTGAATTCGGTTTTCTTTGATATAAAGTTTTTATTTTTTACTTATGAGTGACGAATTGCTTTTCTCGTGCACTAAAAACAACTATACTTGTATCAAAATTTTATAATATCGTCAACATAAAAGGCGTTTTACCAGTTCCAAATTAACACTATTTTTTTTTTACCAAAAGTTTAAGTTTTAAATTCACTACATTAATATGGAACCACCCAAGTACCCTTTTAAATATTTTTTTTTTTTTAAATCCGTCTATATAAGACGGAGTTATGCTCGTAAATAAATAAAAAAAATACAAACATTCGAATTGAGAACCTCCCTCCTTTTTTTGAAGTCAAAAAAATTAAATGTGAGAGTACTATATAAATTAGAATAAGCAAATGCAATGCCTAAAGGACAGCTACTTAAGAAATTGCATTAATCGTAGAAACGCAGCAAGGAAATGATAGATGTAAGCACGCACGCACGCACGCACGCATGCACGCACGCACGCACGCACGATTGTCTTTGTATTTGAGCAGTAAGTGCATTAGTATTAAGAGTCTAGAAAGACGTAATACTGTAAACATCTCTGGCAACATACAGCTTCCGTTGTATCATTTACTCCGCCTGCTCTCGACATAGATATAACAACCTAACAGTCGTTACACGTTATGTTAGTCAAGATAACTTTTTAAGTGTACAATTTTAATTAATATTAAGTTGTTAGTTATTCTTCAAGAGGCTAGTGTAGTGTAGACTGTGAATAGACAGTGTTGCGTGCGACCGTGCTGTTTTAGGCAGATTTAGAAGAATACTTTTTTCTTGTTTTTGTCAAAATGTCTCGAACCCCACAAATTGCCTACACATTTGCGTCCATATGATAATATTAAGTAACAGCATATAGAGGTTTCCATACTGTTGAGTAGGTAGGTCTATATCTCTGCGCATCCTTTAGTTATTTTATTGGCAAATTTAGATTTATCCTCAGAACTTACCAAGAATCAGGTCTTTGATCTTGGGCTTCTCGTCCTCACTGCTGATTTCAACTACTTCAGCCGGCTCCTCTTTAATCTCCACCTCGTTGTCCGACGAGTGGTGGCTGGACTCGGCAATTGTTTCTGATGTTTTTTCTGCGCAAAAATTAAATTAAAGTAAAAAAATAATCTAAAGAGATGATACCAAGTATAATTTTTAAAACTTTGGCTGGGTTTCACCAACTAATTTTGACTTTAACTAGTCGCCAAAAATCGAAGATTGTAAGGAAATTTCTATCGTCAGCTATTTTTATAGTTAATCAGCTAGTGCTTTGCTGAACTTTGACGAGCCGAATAATATCCGCCATGTTGGATTTAATATAACGAATTGATTTACACCTGATAAATCAAAATCGGCTGAGTATTTAAGGTGCTATGGTGGTACATAAGTAAATACATACATATATATACTGCTGAAATCATAACTCTTTCTTTTGGCTTTGTTGATCAAAAAATGGGTGATTTTCGGTACATTTTTTTAAATCCTGTATTACTCATCCCTTTTTTTTTAAATTAAAATCGGTTAAATAATTACAATTGGTTGTTATTTAGCGCATTGACTATAAGTTGCAGCAAAAAGGCAATTAATGTGACAACAAAACGGTCAAAACGGAAAGTAATTCTATACAAAACATAAATTTTGAATGCCAAAATTGTATGGCCGAGTATCACACAAAATTAATGTTAGGTTTTCTATTCAACTTAAATAATTTTGGTTTGATAAGTTAAAGGAGCACTCTAAAGACCAAGCTAAGTAACGATGTTATGTCTCTGTTGTTTACTTTATAGTGGTTGGTGGCAAGCTACCATGTGCAATCCGCCTTTGGTTGCCTGGTTTTGGTGGGGCTTTGGATGAGTGGGGGTGTGGCGCACGAGTACGTACGTGTATGTGTGTATATACATATTTGGATAGATATTGTGTACTTGATGGCTTGGTTCCTGCATGACTGATTGGTAACAGGTGCACATCCGGGAGTTTCTTGTCACTTCTTCTCCCCTTAGGCTAGTTTCCGAAGTGATGGTAGTTTAAATGATGTGCATTTGTTGCCGGGCTGTTGTGTAGGGGCTGGGCCACTTTTGGGTGAGCGACGTCTGTCTGAATGTGTGTATGCATATGTGCATGTATGTGTATTTTATATTAACTTTAATATGTATATGAATACCTATTTACTGCAAAAAAGAAATTTATTTCCAGTCGCTTTAGTTTTAGTGAATGGGCTACCCCAGGTGTTCATAAAAGTAGGCGTAAACTGTATGAATTATATAAAGAAAAAACATATAATAATAGCCAAATATTTAGGGAATATTTAAAAAAATACTCAAAAACCTTTGAAAAGGTCTGTCTTGTTGCAAAAGCAATTCACCTCAGACATAAAGTAAAAAATTCAACAAATAAAATAAAAACTACATGGAACATAATAAATAATGAAACTGGTAAAGCTAGGAATTCTTGTCAGGACTTTGAGTTGATTGTAGATGATGCTAGTTTTAAAACAAATTCTGAGGTAGCAGTTGCCTTTGAACATTTTTTTAGGAATATTCCATTCAAAACAACTGAACGTCTAAACTCAAGTCCAATCTTAGCAGAAAAATTATTAAAAACTAGTGTTCCTGAATGTAACGTTCCCTTTGTATTTAAAAACATTAGTCCTACGGATATCATTAATACATTTAAAACATTAGAAATTAAAAACACCACAGACCTTTGGGGACTTTCTGTAAAAACTATAAATTCAATAATTCATGTTAAGGCACAACCCTTAGCCATAATTTTTAATAGTTGTGTAGATAGTGGTGTGTTTCCTGATGAGATGAAACTTAGCAAAGTTATACCTCTTTTTAAATCAGGTAGTTCAACAGATCCTAATAATTTTCGGCCTATTTCAATACTACCTATACTCAGTAAAGTTTTTGAAAAAATCATACTTTGTCAAATGTTAAGCCATTTCTGTATTAATGAGCTACTTAGTAGTAAACAGTTTGGCTTTATGAAAGGCCGTTCCACAACCGATGCAGGAGTGGCACTATTAAAAAATATATATAACGCCTGGGAGGATTCGCATGACGCCCTTGGAGTGTTTTGTGATTTATCTAAGGCATTTGACTGTGTTCAACATGAAAATCTCATCAGGAAGCTACATCACTATGGTATTAGAGGCAAAGCTTTCGACCTTTTGACAGCCTATATGAGTAGGAGAGTACAGACAATAGATGTCAACGGTGAAAGATCTCCGGGATCAGCAGTCACTATGGGAGTCCCTCAGGGCTCAATTTTAGGTCCTTTTCTATTTCTTATTTACATTAATGATCTCTCATATCATGTAAAAAACCATGACATTGTCTTATTTGCTGATGACACCTCTTTGCTTTTTAAAGTTAAGAGACGACAGACATATTATAATGAATTAAATAATGCCCTTTCTAAAATTGTAAATTGGTTTAACGCGAATAATTTGTTACTTAATGAAAAAAAAACCAAATGTGTTAAATTTACATTACCAAATGTTAGTCAGAGACAGACATGTATAATTCAATATTAATGGCGAGCAATTAGAACTTGTTAATTCAACAGTCTTTCTTGGCATAACGCTGGACTCCAAACTTTAATGGGGTCCTCATATTCATAACCTAGCCAAAAAACTTAGCTCTGCTGTGTATGCGATCAAGAAAATAAGACAATTGACTGATGTCGACACTGCAAAAATAGTATATTTTAGCTATTTCCATAGTTTAATGACATATGGTATCCTATTGTGGGGTAGCGCTGCTAATGTAAATACAATATTTTTGTTACAAAAAAGGGCAATTCGTGCTATTTATAAATTAGGATCTAGGATGTCTCTGAGGGATAGGTTTAGGGAAGTAAAAATTTTAACTTTAGTGTCGCAGTACATATATGAAAATCTTTTTATATGTACATAAAAATATCAATAGTTTCAGCAAGAAAAGTGACGTTCACAAAGTAAATACTAGAGGTAAAAATAAGCTGTTGGTGCATGATCTTCACAAAATAAGTAACTCTTTTATGGGGCAATGTATACACTTTTACAACGTTCCCAATAAAATTCAAAATCTATCAATAAGTAAATTTAAATCTTTTATCAAGCAGGTACTTTGTAAAAAGGCATACTACAATATTTCAGACTATGTAAATAATAAAATTCCTTGGGACTGATGATGCTCAATTACAGGATGCATAGGTAAACCAAATTAAAATGGAAATAACATAAAATTGTTTTTTTATTTAAAACATTAATTGTATTTTTAGTTTGTTTGTATTATTGATAGTGTTTTTAAAAGAGTAACTATCGAGTTTCTTGCCGGATTCTTCTCGGTAGAAATCAACAACATTGTGAACCGGCGGGAAGGTGGGAGGAAACAAGGAAAATCCTTATTTGAATAAACCATTTTGACTTTATTTATTTATTATTTTATATGTTTGTAAAATGTTAATATGTATGTGCGTCTGCTTTGTAATATTATATGTTATATGAATATAGAACAATCGAAGTTTTATTGGAGTTCCTTGAGTGTGTCATGCTCTCTCAAAGTCTCTGCGGTGGTGGCATGTGCGTCGGGTCGTTAAGTTCCCTAAAACATGGATGAGCGAAGCGATGGCTGATTCATGTGTCATACTTGTGAACGGGTGCCGCCTGTGGAGGCTGGTCTGCTCTTGCAAACTTCTTTGTATTCTTAGTATATATATATACATATATATATATATCTACGTCTGCTGTGTAATATTATATGTTATATGAATATATATTTCGCGGGAGTTATTTTAAATCCCGACACAGAATAATTGAAGACTTTTAATGTATCACATGGTGCCCCCCCCCCCTATGCAATCTGAAGAACAATAGGCAATTGAAATATTACCTAAATATTGTTTGTTTTTTTTTTAAATCAAACTATTTACATTGTAAATTTTGTTTATTTAGTGTTTCAATACAAAACATGTATTTATTAGTTGATACACTATAATTTTATGTTTCGTTTGTGATTGCAGAGATTAGTAACATTTCACATAGATCATTATAATGTCACCTGGTTTATGTAATGTAGCGGTAAACCACTTACTGTTTGCCTGCTCGTTTTGCAGCTGCGCTCGAATGGCTCGAGCCCTCGCCTGCAGCTCCAGGAGCTCAAGTACAGTGAGACCAGCTCTAGAGGCCTTGGTCTGGTCTCCATCTTGCTCCTCCGATTGCTTTTCTTTTGATTTTTTGCCTTTGTGTTTAGTTTTTGATTTTGAATTGCGACGCTTATGGTGTTTGTGCTGGATCCAGAAGAATTCCTTTTAATACTGATGTTAAACAATGTTAAAAACTAGCTTTTGCCCTCGGCTCCATTCGCACTAAATTCGGTTATCGGCATGGGATTTCTACGGCAACTCCTTGATAACAGTAAGTAATGAAGTTGGCTATAGCAAGCTACAGCTGTGGCTGTGGTTAGGCCATTTAGAATTCGGAGGTATTTAGGCTGGAACTTTTGAATTTTCAGAGAAAAGTAGCCTATGTCTTTCTGTGTCGCTTCAACTATTCCTGTGCCAAATTTAGCGCAATAGGATGCTCCGTTGAGACGTAAAGGAAAGTCAAACAACTAAAGTAACCTTCGCATTCATACTTTGAGTATGGAAGTATGGACTGTAAATAAACTTTTTCATTATGCCACTGGTGCCAATGACAATGACCTAAATAACAAATATGGTGATTTTTCCAGCGTAAGAAGTAAGAAGGGACAAACAAACAGACACCTTTAAAATTATAATATAAGTGTGGTTTCTTAGGCACCTGTGTCGCAGTTTTTCTTTTTATCTGGTTTTTGATACTTAAAAAAAATCGAGTCCCAAGGCTATAACTTAATCATATTTTTTTAGATCAGATTAAAAAAAATATTCATGTATTTATGAGGTTTTTTGATTTACGAAATTTGGAAAAAAATATCTTCAATATTATTCTATTTGTAGACATCTAAGGCACATAGAAAACAAATAAAAAAAAATTCAACCACTGGGTTTCCAAAAAAATTAAAGCCTTTTTGATAATGATAATAATTCGTGAGGTTGGCAATTCTAAGGTTTGAAAAGGTTAAGGTTGTTCATGTTTATTTAATGTATAAAAATTCATTTAAGTAATTTTCCCTAAGAATTTGAAAAAGTAGATGACTTTAATTTAATTCAACTTAACCTAAAAACAATATGACCAGTTTTCCTCTTGAGAACGAATTTTCCACTCTATGAGTCTCACAGAACAAGATAAAAAAGGTACTAGGCTTACTATAGCACATGTGCATAAAGATTTCCAAATAATCTATAAAAGAGTAGAGGGGTAAAATGACGTCTATGTGAAGCCAGCAAATCACATATCTGACCCTGAGAAGTAACATATTCCTGTACGTGTTTCTAAAGTCAAAATAGGTCGATTAAGATATGTAGCTCACTGGACCACCAGCCCCCAGCTGGCACCGGAGGGGGGGTTTCCAAGTAGCGCTTGAATTTCGTTGTATATTGATATGATTTTTGTCCCTGGTTCTACCAGTAGGACTGCAACAAGAAAATTGATAGTTTTTTATCACACTTGCTCGTAAACAGTGTCATTACTCCCACGAGCTTTTTCTTTGTAAATTTTACTTTACAAAAGTGATAGATTTCATCGAATACTTCATTCCGAAATCTTCAACTAGAAACGGCTTTATCTCCGAAACTATTGAACGTAGTAGTTTCTTCACAGAACTGATAGATCTCATCAAGATCTTCATTTCTGATGACAGCTGTCAAACTGGAAACGGCTTTATCTTCGTAACTTTTGATCGTAGACTAGTAATTTCTTTACGGAAGTGATAGATCCAATCAAAATCTTCAATACTAGAAACGGCTTTATTTCCGTAACTTTTGATCGTAGACTAGTAGTTTCATTACAGAAGTGATAGATCTCATTAAGATCCATATTTCGGATGACAGCTGTCAAACTAGAAACGGCTTTATCTCCGTAACTTTTGAACGTAGACAGGAACAAAAACCATTGCCCTTGGTTACTACCAGTCGAACTACGCAGTTTGACCATGGGCAAAGAATGACAAATGAAGCTCATGAACTTTTTTTTTATTTTTACAAACTTTAATTTTCATTTGAGTAAGTAAACCCGAACAAAACACTCGTAGTTTGTTCAATGGAAATCTGAAAATGTTTGGACTGGAATGACCAGGAGAGGTTACGTGTCGAAGTACACCAAGATGCGCTGCGCTGCGCTGCATCCCAAGGCCGCTTCACGTCGCGTCGCGTCTAGTTGCTCGTAGTGACACGAGACGCCGCGCGGCGCATCCCAACGCCGCGCGACGCATCTTGGAGTACTTCGACACGTAACCTCTCACTTTTGTGCTCTCACTATAATTTGTATCTTTTTGTTTAGTAAACAAGGTCCATAATGTGTTGCTATTTCAAAAATGCCGCGCCGCGTCTCGTCGCGTTACGTCTCGGTATGAGCCCACCCTAAAGCGATTTTAATACAGATTCGAAAAATATAAATTTTAAGTATAGGTACCTTAACAGACTATAAAACCTATTATTTTACCGATTTTTAACGATTATTTTCGTATTATACTTAGCCGAGTTCTGAGCAATTGCCGGTGCGGCAAAGAATTCATCATACACACGTCGCAGGTGGAAGTGTAAGTTGAAAAATAAACTCCATGCCTAGGTTATCTCTATGCACTACAGTATGGGGTTTTCCAGAAAGATGTAACAAACGCGCGACTTATTATGGCTGCGAAGTGACAAACGCGCGACTAATGGCCCTTGGGTTGCAAGCGTATATAGGTTGCGAAGTGACAAACGCGCGACTAATGACCCGTTGCAAGCGTCTATAGGCTGCGAAGACTGCTTAGCATCAGCAAACATAGGCTTGTTTTCAGCCTTTGTGGTAATAAAAAACAAAGTAAAATCGAAATAATATCTCTAATATAAAAAAATTACTACACATCTGAAAAACATGATGTGTAGTCAATTGCATTCGTCAAGGCATTCCAAGATAACAATACGCAAGGGGTAAGAAAAGTGCGTTCGAAGGATGGAATGTTTTAAGCTTCTTGAAGGTGAAATAACAAAGTTTGTAATAACTTTGTATGATAGGTAAGACAGCCGAATACACGTCTCAACTAAATGTTATCAGAGCGTTGTTAAAGCGTTATAATCGGTCGGGGAAAAAGTGTCTTCGCATTTTATTTTGAAAAACTAAGAGAGCTTAAGAGCGAGGTGCGTCTTAGACATCAAAATTATCGGATTGAAAACGCTTAAACCAACTTTGTGCTACTCTTAATCTTAATGCCACTGCATCAGGTCCATAAACGTCAGAAACTTTTTTCGCAGACCACCGGTGCCAGCGGGACCCCTCCCCAGGGTCACGTGGGCTTCCGATATCCGTTCTAAGAACCCTCACTAATAGGTTTTCGAGGAGGAATCGAGTAATCAAAATTACGCAAGAAACCGTGATCTTCTGGCTTGATATTAAGAATTGAATCATCGATTTCTCGGAACCTATGGACCCTACAAGATTGTTTATTTTACTACAAATCATCTACAAAATAAGAAGTAAAGCCAGTACCGATATGTGATCTGCTGGCTTGACGTGGTCAAATGGGATTGCAAGTTCTGGCAAATAGCTTACCTTCTTATGTCTCTTACTGCTGCTCTGACTCAATATCTCATCGTCAGACGATATGCTATCTAAAGATATGGTCTCCAGTTGCTCAGGAGACCCACTGGAGGATTCTGTGTCTGATGGAGGCTCTGCTCCGTCCAACGTTGCACACAGTCGCTTTGAGCTTATTCCAAGGAGCTACAATGTAAAGAATACTTGTTATACATACCATAATACTTAATATATATATATATGTATATATATATATATATATATCCGCGAGATTAGTCTCAACGACCTCCCCGAATTTCCTTCCCCTCACACATGACGCCGACGTCCCCGGGTTCGACGCTGAGGCTCCTTCAGAGTCTCGCCCAAAAAAGCCCGGTGAAGCAGTAATGGCTGCAACAGCCAACTGCATAGTCAGTCAAAAAAAAACGGCATTCTTGTTCAGTCCGCCGCACTGGTCACATTAGGTCGTCACGCTGCCGAAACTGAGTGGGAATTCAGTATTGAAAAACATTTCAGTTAAGTACAATTGATTGTGTAGCATGTCTGTAGAAGATTATATTTTGTGTGTTTTTAATTATGTATAATATAAATGTTAAATTAACATTACGTAATTAATACCTAGCTGAGAGTTTTAGCTCTTTGTGGCATTTGGCTGGATAAGGTCAATAAGGTCCTTAAATACTTATAATTGTTCTTCTTGCAGTTTGTGAATAGCTTACGAATCTTAGATACTTAAAGGCTTATTGTGTTTACTCGAAACTTGGATTTAATAAGTAGATACTTTATATCTCATAAAAGTTATATATATTTACTTCAGACTTTGATTTATATATCCTACCACAAGAGAGTTTTTTGAGAATGGAAGGCTTGACACTGGACAAAGTCGCTAATATCTGTCGAGCTAATGAAGTTAGCCGAGCACAGGTTAAAGAAATGAACCCCACAATGGAAATTGACCAAGTTGCTAAAAAGCAAGAGTATAATCTAAGAAACAAAAGAGACTACAGGCTTGAGAATTCAACAAAAAGTTTAAAATTTAAGTGTACAATATGTCAACAGGAGCATAGACCGAGAGAGTGTCCAGCGTATGAAAAAAAAAATGTAGTAAATGTGCCATACTAAATCACTTTGCTGTCAGTTGCAGAGTGAAAAAAGTAAATGAGAGTAAGTGTTTTGAGTCACCTTATCCAGACAGAGGGTCAAATGAAAGTCTTTATTGTGGTGCTGTACACATGTCAACTGTCAATAAAAGTGAGTGGACTGAAAATATTATGATTGAGGACCAAGGTACTAAATGTAAGTTAGATACAGAAGCTGATGTGAGTATAATGCCTAAAAAAATATTATATGTAATTCAGAGAAAGTCAAAATGAATGAAATTATTTGACACCGATTTAAAAATAGAAACATTTGTTGGTGAAAAAATTAATCCCCTAAGGGATAATTGTAAATTTAAAGTGTAAGTTTAAGGATAGTGAATGTTGAAAATTTATTGTTGTTGGGGCTACCTGCTTGTATGTCACTTAATAAAGCGTGTACATATGGCTGAAGTAAACAATGACAAAGAAAAGTTCATACAGCAAAATATTAAAGTATTTGATGGTAAAGGTAGGGTGCCAGGTGAAGTGGATATTATTACTAAGTCTATAAATTAACAAATTTGCCACCCTTCACCTAGATTGCCATCGTGTTTACTTGAACCATTTAAATTAGAATTACAGAGATTGAAAAGTAGAAAGGCAATTGTCATAGTAGACAAAATTGATAAAAATGCATGTGTTAATCGAATTGTATTAGTTGAAAAACCCAATGGAGATGTGAGGTTATGTCTTGATCCATCAGATTTAAATAAAATAATTGTATAAAAGCCCAAAATGTTGCTAACATTGGACGATTTAAGTTTTAAATAAAATGGTAAAAAGATTTTTTCTGTTTTAGACTTATTCGAAGGGTTCCATCATTTAGTGTTGTCTAAGTCTGCCTCATGGAAGTGTTGTTTTGCATCTCCATTTGGAGTTTACAGGTATTGTGTTCTCCCATACGGTTTAAAAGACCTTCCAAATGTAGTTATCTGGGCTGATGATATCTTGTGCATGGGTAGTACAGAGGAAGAACATTATAAAGCGTTGTTAAGTGTGATTAAAAAAGCTGAAATGTTGGGTATTATATTTAATAAACATAACAGACAGAGGTAAAATATGTTGGCCAAGTTTTAAACGAGCAAGGAATGTCTCAAGATAAAGATAGAATTAAGTCTCTCTTAAGTTTAAAAGAGCCAACTAATAAAGATGAGTTAAGACAGATTGTAGGTTCTTTTAATTATGTTCGAAGATATGTTCCAGACATGGCTCACATAATGTCACCCCTTTTTTTAATTATTAAAGAAAGATACAGAGTTTATATGGTTACCAGCACATGGGTTAGCATTTGCCGAGTTGAAAAGGAAAGTCTGCACTGCCGCATCCCTTACGCCATTTGACACTAGGAAAAAGGTAATTTTACAGTGTGATGCATCCAAAAGCGGTGTGGGTTGTTGTTTGTTTCAAAAAGATGACAAAAATAACTTAAGATTAGTTTCTTGTGCTTCAAGTACGATGAATGATACTGAACTCAATTAAAGTCAAACTGAGAAAGAGACGTTGTCTGTCTGTTTTGCTGAAAAAAAAAATTATAGATTCATTGTGTGTTGATGTGCAAACTGATCATAAGCCCATTATATCTATTATTTTAAAGCCTGTTTTTAAAATTGGATCTCGTCATTTAAAATAAAATCATTCCTCCTAAATCTCTTCTAAATTAAATTTAGTTCATGAGGGTCATCCTGTAATTTGTAAATCTATTAATAATGCGAGGCAATTATTTTATTGGCCTAGTCTCTCTAGTGATATACATAACTTTGTACTTCAATGCCTCATAAGATTCCTAGTCGTAGATATGCTAAGGTTGGTATTGATATTTTAGAATTTTGCATGGAAAATATTTTCTAGTTATTGTTTATATTTTTCCCATTGGTTAGAAATCTTGCATTTGAATGATAAAACTTTGAGGCTTGTATTAATGCCTTTCAAGAATCTTTTACAAGATTTGGATATCCTGAGAATATAGTGGCTGATAACAACCCTTTTAATTCTGTTGAATGTTGTAATTATTATAAAGCTAAGGACATTGTGGTAATTGTGTAGTCCGCATTATCCTCGAAGCAATGGTATTGTGACGATACCATATTTATGCCTTAACATTTTTGTAATACAATGTTTTTATTCAAATTTTAGCGCGAAGATTTTCATTAGTAAACAATTCTCAATGGACGTACTACTTATAGCAAAATGCATCTTAAAATTAGAATGCCGCGTTCAAATATTTAAGTTCAGTAATTTTATACATTAGATGAGAAGTTATGATTTATTTTATGAGAGGTTTAAAGCTAACAAAATATAAGTACAAATGACTAAAATGAAAAAAATTAATTTATAAACTAACGAATCATAGACATCAACACAGAATTAATTGTTAAATGTAGGTAGTAATGCAACTTCCGATTTATGAATATGGACTCAAGACAAAATAAAGTTGCGTAAGATTTTGTGGCGCGAGAATGAATGGTTTAAAACGTACTGTGATTGGATGGTTGTTTGGAAGGCAATTTGATTGGAGGACGTTTTAAGACATTAAGTTCGCTGATTGGTGGTTAAGTGATATAGAAATGGAAGCACGTTTCATATGCTCTTTAAGGTAGTTTCATTTACTCGAATAAAATTTTATTCAGGAAATTAAACGTAGGATAAATCGGAGACCCTCTAGATAGGAGTTGTTTTTTTATCCGCGATTTTCTTTTCTTATTAATTTTATTGCCTTAGTTAAATAGTTATGCTACTGTTATTGGGAATTCTATAATGTTGAGTATAACCGCGTAAGTTTAAGTTACTAAGAACTTTTATAATATTGAAAACACCCGCGAAACTTACCTAAGTGAGTCGTTTAACAACCATTAGGGTAGCCTCGTACAATAAATATTCTAACAACGATAAAGTGTAGTTGTCTTGGTTTTCACGTATTCCGTATAATGGTATGACGTGTTAGTTTATTTGAAATTACCCAGGGTTTGTTAAAACTTTACGAACGTTTAGAACATAATATTAATATTCTATTAGTATTCTATTAGATAATTAGACCGTTTTATCTAGACCGTTCATATTAATCTAGTACTCTATAATAGTACCCCAACCAACATAACTAGAATTATACTTAAAAGATATTCTTTTTTCTTTGTTAAAATTAAGGCCGGACGTCCGTCCGGAATAAAAAAATAGGATGGAGGATTTGAAATGTGGGGTGAGAAGGTTGTTAGAGAGGGGTTAGTGGTGATAAAAGTGCGTGTCCCATACATACAGAACATTCATTTGCCGTCATTTAAATTGTCGAAACGCTGCCCAAGAAGGAGGAAATCATAGTCTACGCGTGTGTCACTAGAAGCTACCACGTGAGGTTAAACTACAGCCAGATTGTACCACCATTACTGGTAAGTAAATACTTTTATACTAGAATTTACAGTGAAACTTCTACTTTTATAGATTTATCTTTACCTAGCTGAAAATGTCCTAGAAACAAAGACCGTTAATATATTTCTTCCTACTGAGATGATTGAGATTTCTTTCTACCATAAATTTCTAACCGGCAAAAGCGGGCCCGTCATTTGGATGTTTGAACATTAATTTAGATATTTGTAAAACACAAACCAAAGGATTTCACAATAAACATACAATTATTGTGAAATCCTTTGGTTTGTGTTTTACAAATATCTAAATTAATGTTCAAACATCCAAATGACGGGCCCGCTTTTGCCGGTTAGAAATTTATGGTAGAAAGAAATCTCAATCATCTCAGTAGGAAGAAATATATTAACGGTCTTTGTTTCTAGGACATTTTCAGCTAGGTAAAGATAAATCTATAAAAGTAGAAGTGGGAACTAAGATTATACCAGCCATAATAATTATATAGCCCACTAAAAGAACTAGGTCTGCCAAGAGATACAGTAATTGCTATGTGTAATCCATGTCCATCCTTAGCGGCGTTAGTAGGGTTTTACTATTTTGGCTGGTTAGCTGGTATAGGTGAGCGCTGATTAACATCATAAGGGGGCGCCCCTTAAACCTACTCTCAGGTCGCAAATCCTGAACACATAGCTACCTAGTACCCACTCTGCAAAACGAATGGATTAAGCATTCGTGTGGATTTTACTTTCAAATTTGGAAGTAGCAAAAATTAGGAATCCCCTCGCGTAGGGATGGCAGAAAAATCATATCTCTTTAGCACCTATGTCCTTTAGTTCTGATATTCGTGTATTTGCTTTGTTTAGGTGTTTTTGTATTGACTTTAGAAGTGGTAAAAACTCAAAGTAGGCATTATTTATGATCGTAGTTTTAGCTGTATTTATTTTCTTGATTATTTTCTTTACGCTTATTTTGTATGCTATTGATTGCTATATTACTCTGACGTACCTCTAAAACAACTGGGTTTACTACTTTACTGTTTTCGGGTCCTACCACTTTTGACGATAACGCTTGGCCAAATAAGATAATTATCTACATCGAATTAATTATAAGATTCTTTTGATCTCTATCGTTGAGTGATAGTAGCCTTCGAGGTATCTTAGAACATTTTATTAATTATAAGAATTATATTTATAACTTAGTGAAGGCCAGGGCCGTTACAGTATGGCAGAAAAAGCCATTCACATTTGTAAGAATATTTAAAAGAAAGCTCATGAGGACAAAGCGGATTATAGAGACTATTTAATAAGTTATAATAATACCCCACTTTCAGGGTAAGATGTTTCCCGCTCACAAATTTTAAATAGAAGACGATTCGAACTCTTGTTCCTTCAAAGGATAATTTATTAGAAACTTAAGTTGAAAGTAATATATATAGCTTGCTTAAAACATTCAATTAAAGAAAATAAAGATGTAAAAGTTTTAAAAAATAAAAAGGGAAGTAGATTTCAAAATAGGTGATGAGATTGTCTATAAAACTGACAAGAAAATGTATTGGGAAAAGGGAAAAATTATTGATAAGTGTAGAGAACTAAGATCTTACTGGATAGAAAGGAAGGGAGGAAATAAGATAAGAAGGAATATTAATCATTAAAAGAAATCTTTTACAAGCAATAAATATTTCCCAAAGAATGATATAATTTCTGATAGAAGTTGTAATAGTGGATTTTCTGAAATATCATCTCGGGCCCAAGTTTGGGAACCTAATATTGTTACTCCTCAAATTGTTACCCCACCAATTGGTAGAGAACCAATTGTGTTAGAACCTGATGTGAGAGGGCCTGTAACTACAAAACGTGGTAGGGTTGTCAAACCAAGACAAATTTTAGACTTGTAACATATTTGATTTAATGTTTTTTTTTGATATTATGTAAAGGGGAAAATTGATCTACTTTTAAAAATTTTGATATTATTTAGTGGGAAAGATGATATATGGTAACTTGTGTAGTCTATGATCAAACCTAAAAAAATAAATATAAGTTGTTAAATATTCTGTGTTACATGTGGTTTTAATAATACATCTATATGTCTTCTTTTAAGTTTATTTTATTTATAAAACATCTATAGCTAAATGGTCGCTACAACCAAGGTCGTAATAAATGAAATCTATGTATATTAAAGAGTAAACTGACTGACTGATTTATCAAGCTACAGCCCAACTACTGGGTGTGGACTTCAAATTTAGTATAGAAGTTCCTGTTAAAGAGTGAAATCATCCGCAAAAATATAAAATATTGGGTTGAAAGTTTGCATGGAATTCCGTCATTTTTGAAGTTAAATGCATAAAACTTGGTATTTAGCCTTCAAGTTGAAAAGTAAGATGAAGAAACAGGGGATGAAAATTTGTATGAGAATTTAGATTTTTGTGTGTCTAGAGACTTGAAATTTTGCACAGAGGTTTCTGTTATAACATACACGATCACTAATAACTAATTTTATGTAATTTATCCCCTAAGAAGATCCCCTTCATTAAGCCAAAATAATATGATCACAACCCATCGACCTACATGTAATTACTATACTGATAATAAATTTAAAAGGAAAACTATCACGTGTAAGTACACTTTACAGGCTAACGAGTAACAGTCTACCAAGTTATAAAATGTACTTGGAAAAGTGAAATTTTCGTACAAATCCATTAAAAGTTACTTATATGAAGTAGATCTTTCTTTAAAATATGTATAAAATATAAGTAAATGAACGATGTATAATTATAGAAAAATAAAAAATTTTAAAAGATAATTTATGATCAATTGATATTGTTTTTCATTGGAATGATATATTGCATAAAACACAGTTCAGTTTTATCACAGGTTGTTCTACTGCTGATGCAGCAGCTATATTCGTAACTAATGTATTGGAGATATGGGAGCACTCAGAAGACGCAGTCGGAATTTTTTGTGATTTGTCAAAAGCCTTTAACTGTGTCGAACATTCTATGCTTCTACAGTCCTATCTAAGCGGCAGAATTCAGGTAGTTGATTTCAACGGAGTTAAATCAATCAAACATAAAGTTACGATGGGAGTTCCACAAGGATCCATTCTGGGGCCACTTTTATTTATTATTCATCTTAATGACCTTCCTTTTTTGTGGAAACATTGTCTGAGATTGTGATGTTTTCTGATGATACATCCTTATTATTTAGGAAAAGTTGTGATATTAAAGAAATAAATGATACTTTATAGAATATTCTTAAATGGTTCACTGCAAATAATTTAGTTTGAAATGCAAATAAAACCAAATGCCTAAATTTCTCTCCGTCAAAGTCCCAAAACCTAATAATAAAATCAACATTTAGTAGCATATTGGAAATAGTCAGTAGCACCAAATTTCTTGTCCTCATCATGGACACTAAACTTCAGTGGGCCCTCATACTCTTGAACTCTTTTCCAAACTTTGTTCTGCAATATGAGTACCTGCCATCAGAAACATCCGAGAATTAGGTGATACTGGCACTGCATGTATAGTCTAATATAGTTATTTTCATAGCCTTATGCCATATGGCATACATTTATGAGGTAATGCAGCTGATTCTAGCAATATTTTTATTTTACAAAAACGTGCAGTGCATGCCATTTATTGTTTGAGTACAAGATCATCAGTAAGACAAGTTTTTAAAGAAGTCAAAATACTCACTATGCCCTGTCAATAGGTATATTTTAGACAATATTATGTATACGCGTAAAAACTTAAATAAATTTGACAAGAATAGTGATGTTCACAGTTTTATGACAAGGTCTAGAGAAAAACTTGTTTTACCAAAAACACGATTGTCAAAAGCAAGTAAGTCATTTACGATGAATTGTGTCAAATTTTATAATCATCTGCCAAAAGAACTTAAGGACTTAACTGAAAATAAATTTAAAAATTCAATAAAACCAATAATATGTTATAACATATAACTGATTACAACAATATAACAATATAAATGATTTTTTGTTAGATACAATAGTTTTAAAGTATGTCGTATTATTTTTCGGTTTATTTAAATAAATATTGACAAAGATATCTACTTAATATAAGTGATATACATTAGTTTAAAATTGACAATTAAGATGACATGTTATTTCTTGACAATGCCCCTGTACAGCAAATAAATGTTTTTGGATATAAATTTTACTTGTGAAACTGCCTCTTTACAGCAGCTTAATTTATTGTTAATTATATTCTAAGTTATATATTGTATATTGTCATCAGGATCCGGCGTTTAGGGGAGGGCAACCGGGGCCTCCACAAACGAGGGGCCCCCACATTAGAGACTTCGGAAAAACAAGCTTTCAAATTCCGACTAGTAATAAACACTAGTAAACATCTTTTCCTTTGATATTTTTTTTCGCTGTACCTGTTACAGTTTACCTACTAGTGGTGGTTAATATAACGTATAGCTGATAAATATAGCGAGCTATTTACTTGCAATGAATAGAGCGCGCTATATAAATATTTAGGTAGCGCTAAAATTATAACGTTAATTTACAATATCGCGCAGCGCGCGCTACTCCGTCAACGCGCGAGCCGCGAATAACTCGTCAAAAATAGCGACGTTATTTGGAAAATAGTTTGGGGCCAGGGGCTTCCAAGGATTGTTGCCCCGAGTCCTCCAGACCTCTAAATCCGGCCCTGATTGACATCCACAAGTGTACTCAGCCACTGCCTGTACTAAAATGGTTCAAATAAACGACTCTGAATAAAAGGGTGAAATGGGGCTTGAAAGTTTGTATGGAAATTCCACCATTTTGGGACCACATTGGGAACTACTGAGCTACATGAAAATTAACAGGATCATCCCGGATCTAAAGAGGTACAAGTATACACTGATGGTTCAAAAACAAGGAAGGGTACGGGAGCCAGCGCCTACTCTGCTGACCTAAATTTGCACGCATCCACCGCTCTAGGTAAGTTTAACACGATATTCCAAGCAAGTAGGCATAATCCAGGCTGCAACGACGTGGCGAGCAAGAAGATCACGGATTGTAAAATCAGAATTCTTTCAGATAGCGCTGCTGTCCTAAGAGCTCTTGATGGTAACACAATCAGCTCAGGACTACTACGTGCAATATCACTCAGTAATCCCGTGAGGAATCATTGGGCAACGATGGCCCGATAACCTAGCCAAAATCGGCTCAAGCTCGACGACAATAGGGCCGGAACCAATCATACCCATACTGTTTAACCAGCTGCAGTCCTGGCTTAGACAGCAAACTCAACAAGAACATCAATCAAAATGGATAGCTATTACAGGTTGCAGATAGGCCACAGACTCAACACCCAATCCTCACCCCAGACTAACAAAGACCCTACTCTGGATGAACAGGGATAACCTGAGAACCGTGGTAGGGATCTTAACAGGGCACTGCTCGCTTAACTAACATCTATTTCTAATAGGTGACACTAACATGCATGGGGGCCAAAGAAAAGCAATCTCACATAATGTTACATTGTGAAGAGGCGGAAGACCACAGGGCAAAATACACAAGAACCCCAGACGCTACACTTGGTCACTTGTTAAGATTCTGAAGGGAACTAGGTAGGATGCAATAGCCGGCCGTCCGCTACGCACAAAGCCACTATGTACAAGTGGCAAGTGTTGAAATCAGCCCGCCCCAAGAAGAAGAAGAAGGTGGACACAATCTGTTCTATGGTCTAACTGTACCTTTCTTTTTACTCGTAATAATGCGGATGCAAATCAGACATTGAAATAATGTCAAAGTTATTTTATAATTTTTTATTGTATTTCATATTTTGTCACATAAAAATAGACAATCAACTTAGGGATTAGAAGCTCAGTTTCCATCCACTGCGGATTCAAAATGGACATTTTATAAATTTGGTGTAGCAGTTTGTGTCCACCCTATTTTGTTGGTAACGAAATTCAAGCACAAACAGCATTATCCTTATTAGATGATTCATAATTGAAGTACAGTAAAAAATAATGATTACTTAATTTCAAATTTACGATTAATAACTTACCATTATGCTAATCGGCACATCTGCGCTCCTTTGTTGCACTAGTAGTTTGTTTTTTTAATCAATTGGGGTTAAGCGCACAGTGCCATTGTTTATGTGTGTGTATGGTTATTTTCCATTGTTTTTAAAGAGTGATTTATGGATGGGAAGCAAATTGGGCGTTGATATGATAGGCAAATGGTAATTTTTTACTTCTCTGCACCAGGTCATTTTAGCTTAAAAGTGTTTTTATGGTTGAATATGCATCCCCTTATACCCAAATGGAATGCAGAAATCGGCGGCTAAATTTTTTTTGTATGAGTTTTTTCAAATGTCTTTAGTATAGATTTTGCTTGGTTTGCATTAAACACACCCCTGCTAAATAAAATATAATGTAAGGTGAACATTGCATCTCAATTAGTGGCGAAAGTCGAGCAAAGATCCAGTGTTACACTAGGTAAAGCAAAGAGCCAGTGTTACACTAGGTAAAGCAAAGAGCCAGTGTTACACTAGATAAAAAAAACTTTTTATTTATATCGAAAGAGATCAACAGTAGGCCATGTCAGTGCTTAAAAAAAGGAAACACTTATCAACATTAGCCAAATGGCTCTGTTTTAAGATTTTTAACATTTAATAAATGTTTGCAAATTTGCTCTATTTGTATGAAAAAGAAATCGGCCAAGTGCGAGTCAGACTTGAGCATGAAGAGTTCCATACCATTATCTATAAAAACGACAAAAAAAACATGTTTGTTGTATGGGAGCCCCCCTTAAATATTTGTTTTATTTTAATTTAATTATTTATTTTTGAAGTAAAAATATAACTAAATATTCTGTGAATATTTCAAGCATCTGCCTGTTGCCCTTATATATATCCAGCAAAAAAATCACATTTGTTGTATGAGAGCCCCCTTAACATAAATACATTTTCTATGCTTTCTGATGATTACTATGTAATATAATTAGAGTTTTTAATAATATAAAATGATTAAATGAAATTGGCTTTTTAGACCGGAATTCTGAAAATTGCTGTGGCAGTCAACATGTAAAAATCTATTTTATTCTGTTTTTTAGTATTTGTTATTATAGCGGCAACAGAAATACATCATCTGTGAAAATTTTAACTGTCTTACTATCACGGTTCATGAGATACAGCCTGGTGACCGACGGACGGATGGACAGCGAAGTCTTAGTAATAGGGTTCCGCTAATTACCCTTTGGGTGCGGAGCCCTTAAAAATAACAAATCTTAATTATTGTTATTATAATGAAAAATATGGATTTTGTGTATTTTTTGGCCTGAAAGCCGTGGAATACAGAAATTGCCGTAGCACTGGCAACACTGCCAAGTACAGTGTGTGTGTAATTTGATGACTTGGTAAAGGACAAGAACTAAATAAGGCCTGCCCGCCTGGAAGTCTTAAAATCTAGCATGACACCCACATGTTGCACTGTGGCCCATACACCCATTCTATTTCTATAACAGGGAAACCTATGATGAAATAAAGTGTAGAAATTGAGTTCTTGCATTAAACATACCTCTTCAAGGCACAGCTCCTGTAAGTCACTAATAGAAAGACGTCGGACGCATTCCGGCGCCATTGCCTTCAGGTCCTTATGCCTCAGCACTGAAAATACTTGGTGTAACAATTCGACACGATCCTGGATGTAGTACGCCAAATCATGCTCTTCTATCTCTGTGTAACGAGATGTAGACGGCTCTGGCATCTCGCGCTTTATTGGGTATTTTTGTCGTTTCATTTTGCAAAAATTCAATTCAACAGTTACGATTAGTATCTAACTGAAATGATATTTATTTGAGAAGTCGCTTTTTCCAAAACGATTAGCTGCACACGTTTATACTTGGTCGAGTTATACCAAAAACAACCTATTTTCCGTTGCTGCACATTCATTCTACCTAAAAAAGGGAACAATTAAAAATAATCCGTAATATGTGATAAATTTGAATATTTTAGACATTGAGACTTAAGTTATTTGTGGATCAAGTAATAAAACTTAAAATTAACAAGTTTTACTAATTTGGAAATAATTTATTATTATTAAAATGGCTGTTCAGAAACTTTATGAAAGCGAAAACTTATTAGTGGTCAATAAGCCATATGATATGTATATCAATTCAAATGATGAGAACGAAAAGGTAATTAGAATTAGAGTATAGTACTTACATTTGTACAAGAAACTTTATTTATATTCTTTGAGGTTAGGAATTTGTTTACAATTTTTATTTTGGTGCAGTTCTTCGGTTGCGTTCGAAAAAGAGTAATTACAGCACAAATTTAATATATAGTACATCTGAGGTACGTTGCTGGCCTTTATGAGCAACTCGCCAGATTCGCAACTCAGCTCATTTTGCAAACATTCAATTCAACAGTTACGATTAGTATCTAACTGAAATGATATTTTTTTGAGAAGTCGCTTTTTCCAAAACGATTAGCTGCACACGTTTAAACTTTGTCGAGTTATATTAAAAACAACCTATTTTCCGTTGCTACACATTCATTCTACCTAAAAAAAGGAACAATTAAAAATTAAAAATAATAAAAGTGATATGTGATCAATTTGAATATTTTAGACATTGAGACTTAAGTTATTTGTGGATCAATTAATAAAACTTAAAATAAACAAGTTTTACTAATTTGGAAATAATTTATAGATAGTAGTAGGGTTGCCATCCGTCCGGGTTTCCCCGGATTTTTTCCTAGTTTAGAGGGCGTCCGGGGTTTCATTTATAGTCCGGGTTTAAAAGTTCCTAAAAACTTAAAAAACTTTTGTTTTGATAACAGAGTAAAAAATGTAAGACTGCAAACTGTTTCTTAAAACGTTTTAATTCTTAAGAAGACTAAATTTAGTTTTTTTATTTTATTTTTCTAAGTAACTTTTAAAAAGAAACTGTTGACATGTCCGGGTTCTAAGCTTTAAAAATCCGGGGCTTTTACGCTTCTTGTCCCAGTTGCTAGATTTTAGAGATGGCAACCCTAGATAGTAGTTATAAAATGGCTGTTCAGAAACTTTATGAAAGCGAAAACTTATTAGTGGTCAATAAGCCATATGATATGTATATCAATTCAAATGATGAGGACGAAAAGGTAATTAGAGTATAGTACTTACATTTGTACAAGAAACTTTTTTTATATACTTTAAGGTTAGGAATTTGTTTACAATTTTTTATGGGCAACTTGCCAGATTCGCAACTCGCCAGATTCGCAACTCGCCAGATTCGCAACTCGCCAGATTCTCAACTCACCAGATTCGCAACTAGCCAGATTCTCAACTCGCCAGAAATGGTACAATCACTAACAAATAGCTTTACTTAAAAAACATAAAGAGTGAGTCTGGCACTTTAATTAGTGCACTAACGGATTTTACTAAATTAAAATAAAAAAGCATTTAAAGCCGACTCCAAAGATTACTTATAGTAATTGGCCGACTCTAAGAAAATGTTCGACGGTTTTTTTTTGTAGTGAGTTGAATGAACGCAGTGAGGGTTTTTGAATATAAAAATTTGGTTCCATCATTCATCATTCTCATCGAGATCCTGATTTCTAATGACAGCTGTCTCATTATATACGAAATATGATAGATCTAATCAAGACCTTTATTTCAGATGACAGCTGTCAAATTAGAAACTACTATATCTCCGTAACTATTGATTATAGACTAGTTGTTGCTATTTAAACATACGTTTACTATTCTGTAACTCCAAGTTTAATAATAATAATATGCCGCCTTTATATGACCTAGTCAACAAGTATAAAATTAACCTGTGTTTTTTTGTAAACCTTATGAATAGGAATCTTATTACTCTGCAGAATATAGATGATTCAGAAATCGCACATTCTATTTAATGTTCTATTGTAGACCTTAAAAAACATGTTTGTATTTGTAGCAAGAATCTAACCATTGTAGTTATCTCAAAATATCAGAAGTTTAAGTCATAAATAGTCAGAATATAGATGATATGCAAGTAATCCTGGCACTACTCAATTTTAGCGTCGATATTTTGGCTTAAACTAAGTGTCGGCTCACTTTAAATAAACCTATCCCACAAATAAAAAAATGATGGGGTAGTTTTATAATTTAAAATACATTCAAAGCTAAAGTATGAGAAATTTATTTAGTGGATGCATCTTATCTGCAGTTAACAATATACGAATGTTTTTAATGTTTAATGTTTTTTAGCAATCTATAGGTCTCCATCAAACAAAAATTGCAGAAAATTTCATTAATTCTTCAAATAATTATTTAGAAATAATTAAGACCTACAAAAATATAGTATTAGTAGACATAAAAATAAATATTATTTCTTAACCTTATGAACAAAACTAAAGTGTTAACAATACAATAATATGTTAGCAACACATAGTCTACTTTTTGCCTACGCGAGATCAAAACTATCTGGAGCATTTTATATTCAAACCAGACAAAACAAAAAATCTGCTTTTATTGCGGAGATGAATACTACGATAATAGATTACTTTATGATTCTGTTAAAACTAATATTTCCTAATAATCCTATGACTCGTCGTCATCAATGTAAGAGTTTTCTAAAAGAAGTTATAGATCTCATTGCGATCTTTATTTCTGATGACAGCTGTCAAACTATGAATTACTATATGTTTGTAACTTTTGATCGTAGACTAGTAGTTTCCTTACAGAAGTTATAGATCTATTTGAGATCTTCGTTTCGGATGACAGCTGTCCAACTATAAATCTCTATATCTCCGTAACTATTGATCGTAGACTAGTAGTGGCCTTACAGAAGTGATAGATCTCGTCAATATCTGTATTTTGCATGACAGCTTGTATGTATTTGACATATTTTAATTGGACTCTGTAAGAGAAAGGAAGAAAAGAAATGCCCTTGCTGAGTTTCTTTCCGGTTCTTCTCAGTACAAGGTCTCCCGCCCTATAGACTTACGAACCGATGGCGTAGTGACATTCATAAGTGCTCAATTATTGTAGCCTAAATTGAATAAATGATATGATTGATTGATTGATTGATAGATTAATAGTTACGGAGATATAGCGATTTATAGTTTGGCAGATGTTATTCGAAATAATAAAAAATAATTAAAAACAGTACATATTTACATAAAAGTGCGTTAATTAAACTCGCACTTGATTTTTATGTAGGTACAGTACAAACCTACTTTTAAGAACCTACTTAGTTGAAGTTAGTTAAAAAGCATTAAAATTCTAATTTACTGCTATTTTGTAATTCATTGTACTTCTGGTGAGTTGAGAATCTGGCGAGTACCGAATCTAGCGAGTTGCTCATAAAGGCGTCGCTGGGTTATTATAATTTTTTTTTTCGTTAGCAATAGATGATTTTTTTTGTTATTGTTTAAATAGAAGCAAAGTGTGAGCGAGGATTTTGGGCAGCTTGTAGCTTACATATTTTTATATTAGGCTTGATTGTATGTTTGATTTTAGGCTGCTGACATTATAAAATTAAACAACAGTTTAAAAAATATTTTTTATTGTAAAGAAACATAGGTTATACATTTTGTTATTTATAGTAATAGAAATAAGTATTTCTCATATTATAGAGAAACGTATGTCTTTTGCAAAAATGGTGACAAGAGACAGCTTTTTGAAACTGCTTTCCTTTATTGGTTGCTCATTACGTATACTGGTTCCATTAGTATAAGTGATATTCGAGTTTGAAGGATGCCGATCATTTTCTAGTTGACAAAACCTATAACAGAAAACTTTTTAATTTTACTTGCTTATATCGTAAGTATTATATAACTTTGTAGACCTCCCAACTTTCATTTCAAGCTTAACATTATTGTTATCTTATCATCGTTCAAACCTATGATGATAATCAAAATGATTTTAAGGGTGCTATCGGGACTATATTTAAGTTTGTCTGTGCCCTTTTTAGTCCAATCAAATTAGAAAATCAAAAAACATTGATTAGTAGAGTTTCAATTTTTTTTGTGTACATGATCATTACAACTTTTGGTTAAATATACTAAAAGTCCCCATCGATACCTGTTGCGCTCGCGCGGCCATCTTAGAAAGAAGGTACCCTTTTTAGTTTTCTGCTTGTATCTCTATTCTACGGTAATATAATATAGTAATAGATCTACGGTAAGTAAATCGTTTTTACGAAAACTGTAACTTATTAAATTTCCTATAAAAAAACTAAGATATACAATTTTTGTATCTTCAATCCTTAGATGTAATCCGACTTTTAAATTATTATTTTTTTATATTTGCTGTTGATATATACAGTTTTTTTTCTGCTTTGGAGCGAGAAAATCGTTCAAATATAGGTCCAAAAACTCATTTCGTGACACCACTAAGCAAAAAAAAGGCTGACAGGGATGGTGAGAAAGAGAGAGAGAGAAAGAGAAGGGGAGAAAAATTAAGGATTGGATGCATTATGGGACATGATGTGTATAGCAGGGCGGAACGTCTTTCGCGTCCGCTTCGTAGGCAAGAATAGCCAATAGATCAGACCGACCAGCCTACTGCCGATCATCACCGCGTCTAATTTCGATAAAGACTTAGACCACTTCACACTGACAGACTGATAAAGAAACTTTAACATTTTAATGTCATGACTGTTACAAATTACGCCGTTAATGATAACCAATACCTGGGGACCGAGCTTTGGTCATTTTTTTAACAGCGCCATCTATTGTTAAGTAGCTTTAGTGTTGCTTAACAATGCCATCTATTGACGAGTAGCTTTGGTGTTGCTGTGTCGGTAAAAATAATGGTATTACTACTCGCCAACTGATGTCAGGACCAGTCATATTTTTAGTTTATCATTGCCTGAAAACACGGATAAAAGGACGTTTTCTAAAAATAAAACCAACTAACCAGATTATATATCTATATGTATACATACATAAAAGAATTGCTCAACATAGCGTTTATATAGAACAT
The DNA here is from genome assembly GCA_946406115.1 of Apoda limacodes. Classification (NCBI taxonomy): domain Eukaryota; kingdom Metazoa; phylum Arthropoda; class Insecta; order Lepidoptera; family Limacodidae; genus Apoda; species Apoda limacodes. The sequence continues at coordinate 1,375,962 of OX291542.1, read as the reverse complement.
AAGCGTAACTTTACGCTCCCTAAAAGAGCTGGATGAACTTTGCTCTAACAATCTTTTTTTTTGTTGTTATTATGTCTTGGGCCCCAGGCCTACGAAGCCACTGCGACAAAGTCTGTGATAAATTCAAAAGCTCTTAAAAGAATCAGCTTACCACAACTAGATATCATTCCTGCTCTTAGACCTCTAATATTGATATGGTCATAGAATAAATCACCCTTCAGTAACTCGCACTCTCAACCAGGTTAGAGCGATCTCAGTGTGTAGTGGAATAGCTTATAAATCTAACAGCTTAAAAAGCGTTGTGTCAGTCTTTATTGAATGCTTTTGCTACGTCGAAAATTGGCCTTCCTGTAGGTATAGATGTGCTCCGTAGTAGTAAATTGCTAAACGTTAGTAAAGTTTACCCAAAGCGTTTGGTAAACTAATTTAATCTTTATGACGAAGGTTTTGGTATAAGGACGTTTTTACCCTAACCACGCCACGAAAAAATGTAGTTTCACATCACCTCGGTGAAAACGCTTATAATTATAACGATCATGGGTAACCTTAATTTTGATAGCCTGCAGGACTTCGTCTGTTACAGGAGGATTTTTTTTCTGAACTGATTATGCAGTTGGCTGTTGCAGCCATTACTACTCCACCGGGCTTTTGGGGCGCGCTCTGAAGGAGTCTCAGCCACTATAGCGCCCAACGCTCAAGGGCTCCCCGCGGGGGAGCCTCGGCTTGGGTTGTCGCTCTTGGGGTCGTGCCTTCGACCAGCGTGAGCCTCGAACCCGAAGGTGAGTCGGAGCCAGGAGAGGAGTTCCCCGTTACGTGGTTGAGGTTGCGATTGCGATTGAGTGGGAGCGAGAAGCGCCCCGGCAGTCTTTGATACCTCGTATACGAGGTAGGTCCGTGCGTTCGCGTCGTGTGAAGCGGGAGGCCTTATTATCCGGATAGCGAGATCGTCGTCTGGGGCCGTTAGTACGTGCCGAGGGCGCCTAAAAATAGTTTTTCGACCATGCCGAGGTCAGTCGGGAGGCGCATCTCCTTTTGACCTCACTGTCTACCTCTCGGAGATGATTGTCGTCTGTTGGTTTAGTGCTAAGCAAGCATTACGACTCTTAAGATTTTTATAAGCAGTCTGCCTCTTAGTCGTCATCAATCCCAGGGATTAATTTATTTTAGATGTTTGAAGGAAAGCATGGTGCTCAGGGTAATAACTTGAATATCTTCATAGCTCTAGTTAGCCTGGAGGCCGGGCTAGATCCCTTTAATCAGGTTTTCGTAACTGTTTTGAAAAAAATCACCTGTAGCCTCCTTGACACTTTTGTACAAGATATAATGTTACGTTGTCGGCGCGCGGCGTTACGCTTTGTTATTAGTAACTCAATGTCCTCGGGCACCGGTGATCGCTCACCACTGGTGGTTGCTTAGAGCACACGCTGATAGTAGCTTAGCTTAGTGACTGGTAGGTAAACTATTCGATGGCTACTTCAATTTGTCGTAAGATCTAATAAGAGCGAGGATGCAATCTAGTTGCTGTAAGCTGATATGCTTTTAAGGGCTTTCTTAAATTTGTCTGTGTCACCACAGAATTTTTACAGGGCCTTTTTCGGATGGGAATCAGAGGGACATAATAACTATCTTCCTGTCAAGCAAAATCCGTCTAGCATTTCTACAGAAACTTAGGCTTACATTCTGTGAAAGCGCTATTTCAAGTATGCCTAGCCTATTGGTTGTCATTAGCGGCGTAAAGAGTAGCTGTCTTAACCTTGCCTTTGTCATTGGTAGTATTGCAGTACTATAAACGGTGTCTGCTAAAAAATTACATTTACATACAGAGTCACGTGAATTGGAATTAGTTGCCTAAGTCTTTATGAAAAATGAGGCAAACCTTCGAGATGATGATAAGCTGGTGGCTGGTCATGACTTATCGGTATTGATAGCCAGTCATGGCTATTTGGTGGCTCTTATACCTACCAAGCGGACCCAAAACACGTTCCGACCCAGTCATACAAATCATGTCACATTTTTCACACTGTATTCTATTCTAAACGACCCTAAGTCGAAGCTATTTAAAGTCTAGATTCTAGTACATTAGTTCTCTACACGATCGTCCGCTTCGTTCTTCTCAAAGTCTTCTCTTTTCCACACCTCGTCACCGAACATGGTTTGTCTCAAATTCATACTCAGTTCTGTTAAATTTTAATTATATGTGGATATGCAATACAGATAAAACGATTTATTAATTTATTAAAGCACTTCGAGTATATATTTGTATTTTTATTATATTTACATATTTAACTTACATATATTTAAAAATAACAGAACATGTAACTATTAAAGAGAATATAATACTACGTAAGAAGAGTTGGCACTTCCTTATAGTCACACTGGCACGCTCTAGACTCTGTTATCACTGACCTCTACTACTACCCACTGGACTGGCTTTTCTATACAAATGACAGCTAGTTTTGTGTGTTAATTTGAAACGCCACTGCGGAAGTCTCAGGGAATTAATTTTGACGTATATTGTTTATGGCTGCCTTGGAAGATTGAAATAATCAAAAAACTTTGCTGAATTCAACTTAATTTGTCGGTGTTTTAGTGAGTTTTTTGAATTTATTTGTGTAATATCGAGGTTACAAATATGAGGAAACTAGCTTATTCCCGCAATTTCATCTGCGTAAACTTTTTTTAAAAAAAACAGCTTTTGACTACTGTTTTACATACAATAACATCGGAATTCTCATACACATTTTCATCCTCTATTTTGCCGTCTAGAGAATAATTTTGCAAAAACGGTGAATCACGTGAATCTTGCTTTTAAACGTTTAAGCCAAGTTTTCGCCATTTCCATGCAAACTGCCAACCCATATTTTACCCCCTTAGGGGATTAATTTCCAAAAATCCCTTCTTAGTGCACACTTACGTCATTTAAGGAACGTTTGTGCAAAATGTCATGCTTCTAGACACAGTGGTTTTAGCTGTTCATTGATCGATTAGTCAGTCAGCCAGTCAATTTCTTCTTTTAAATTAATATAGCTGAACCGGCGAACGTTGTTGTTTTTTTAAAACAACCTAATAGGGTTATACTGATTCAGAAACCTTCCCCGGCGTGTGCATAACAACTTACGAAAATTTCATTAAAATCGGTTTACCCTTATTCCGCGAGTCCGACTCGCACTTGACCATTTTTCCTTTCTCAGAAACATTCCCCGGCGTGTGCATAAAAACTTACCAAAATTTTATTACAATCGGTTTGCCCTTATTACGCGAGTCCGATTCGCACTTGACCCTGTCTAACTCGCACTTGACCCTTTTTTTTTCTCAGAAACATTCCCCGGAGTGTGTATGACAACTTACCAAAATTTCATTACAATCAGTTTACCCATATTGCGTGAATCCGTAAAACTTTATCTTATCGGATGCCTACGTCATACAAAGAACACACCCTCCAAGTTTCAGGTCTCTACGATTACTAGCGGTTTAGGCTGTGCGTTGATCCGTCAGTCATTCAGGACAAAGCATTTTATATGTATATACCATAGGTAGACAGAGAAAACTTTAAGTATTATTGTACACAAAAAATCAAACACCTAAAAAACGCATAACCTCTTTGAGCTTAGAAACCCCTTAAATGAGGTAGGTACTAATATAGTACGGTGACATTCGGGACATTCTAATTTTAAAGAGTATTGAAGTTGTTTATGTTTTTAAGTAATTTCAACCTTTTTTGAATAAAGTTTTCAAACATGTGTCAAAATAAAATGTAATTTAAATCAAAAGCACTAAGGAGTATTGATATCAACATCGAAGCAAGTAACCGCCGAATAACTTTCTACCCCTTTTTAACCCCGTTATGGGATGAATTTCAATTAAATACGAAACACGTCTTCCATCAATTCTGTTAAAAAAGGTTTATGCAAAATTTGAAGTAGATTGGACCAAGAAATCACGTTGTCCCATACAAACTTTGCCCCCCTTTTCCACCCTCTTAGGGGTAGAATTCCGAAAGATCCTTTTTTATCGGATGCCTACGTCATACGAAGAACACACCCTCCAAGTTTCAGGTCTCTACGATAAGCGGTTTAGGCTGTGCGTTGATCCATCAGTCATTCAGGACAAAGCCTTTATGTATATAGATGTGTCTTTTGCAAACGTCGCTACAAAAAAGGGAGTAACACGTCGTTTCACAGGTAAGTGCATTTAGTGTTGTTTTTATTCAAAATTGATGTAAAATTTATATGTAAACCATCTGATTTAATCAGAAATTGTTATTGCAATACTATATTAGCAGTACAATATTGAATTTCGACAAAATTGATATTTATATGTGTTGTTCAGAATTTTCTAGTGATTCAAAGAGGTCATAATTTTAATATCGATATTTAGAAAGCTGGCCAATTTAAACATGGAAATTATAATATTTAGAATGTTGTAAAACGCAGTCAGTCTTCTCTTTCGATACTGGCATACCTTCGACTTAGAAAGCAGGATGTTGATACATTTGAAGCCTTTGTCCGTCTATCTTGCTTTGTATCTGCCTGTGGCATCGTAGCTTCAAAAGGTATCGATAAACAGATTTCAATATAGTTTTTCTTATACGCGGGTTACATGAACTACCGAGACAAACGTATCGTGGAATTCAAGCCACTTATGAGGTGGTTTTATAGCATAAAGCTTGATATCACTTATCCATCACTGGATTCAAGGCACAACTATGAGTTTCGAAATCTTTTGTTACAGGATTCTGCTGTATTATATTGGATTTACATACCTTGTCATCCGTAGAATGGCCCTTCTCGTGGTCATTAAAGGGGTTAATCGGCGATGGCGATCTAGAGCTACACGCTGGAAGTGAACATCTGACTGTCTCTAGAGTGGTCCTGGAGGTGCACGGTCGGCTTACCAAACTCAGCAATGCTCTTCGGCGACAAAGAACTGTCCCTCTAAATTCTGAATAAACTGTCTCTATATGAGATATGCTAGTTTTAATTTGACACAAGTCTACTGCTGAAATTATTGAATCTTTTAACGTTTATACGAATTTAGAACTACGCTTCTTTATATCATAAAGCAGTTCGAACCATTTCTCTAGGTAGGAGGCTGACATGGTCATACTGGGACCATTTTTCTATGATGATCATCAGCGTGCTGCGATCAGACCCATTCCAATCGACTGGCGGTACGTATAGAAACAATACATTGAAGTTACAATATTCTAAATTGCCAGGTTTTAATTGATAGATATTTATAAAAAACCCGATTTTTCCGCATGATCACAATACTTCTTTCACTTCATATAGGAGTTCGAAACAAAAAAAATATGTTCCAGGTTGGACCAAATCGAAAGGTATCAACGAGAATTCTCGTTAACAAAGATAGAGCTAGTGGTAGGTGGCAACACTATTGAATGTTACGAAAACCGCCAAAGAGTTTTTTTGTTGTTGTTGGGTTAAGAAACTGTCTATTTCTAAAACATAATATATCGATATATCACAGATATAATGTCGACTTGCGGACATCACTAATTTTAGTTCTATGGACTTCCGTATCTGCCTACAGCGTTATTCAAGTAGTACAAAAAGTGTTTGACAGCAGCCAGTCCAGTGCGTAGTAGTAGAGGTCAGTGCTCTGTTATGCATCTACAATATACCAACATGACAGCAAAATCAATTTGACCAACATTATAAATAATAGTGGTTGCTTTCCTGTATATAGCAAAACTATCGATATCGATATTTCCCTAATCGTGGGGCACTAGCGTTTATTTAGGATTATGTTTTATAATAAAAATAAAGATTTCTTACATTATACTCACAAAGCAAGAGACTTGCTAGAAATATTAAAAACCTTTATATAGACAAAACCAAATTAATGCATAGACTAGTAGTATCATTACAGAAGTGATAGATATCATCAAGATCTTCGTTTCGGATAACAGCTGTCAAACTAGAAAGTGCTATATCTCCGTAACTATTGACCGTAGACTAGTAGTTTCAATACAACAGTGATAGGTATCATCAAGATCTTGGTTTTGGATGACAGCTGTATCTCCGTAACTATTGATCGTAGACTAGTAGTTTCTTTACAGAAATGATAGATCTCATCAAGATCTTGGTTTCGGATAACAGCTGTCAAACTAGAAAGTGCTATATCTCCGTAACTATTGACCGTAGACTAGTAGTTTCATTACAGAAGTGATAGTTATAATCAAGATCTTGGTTTTGGATGACAGCTGTCAAACTAGAAAGTGCTTTATCTCCGTAACTATTGATCGTAGTTTAGTAGTTTCTTTACTGAAGTGATAAATATCATCAAGTTACGGAGTTACAGCACTTTCTAGTTTGACAACTGTCATCCGAAACGAAGTTCTTGATTGATCAATAGTTTAGGAGATATAGGTAGCCATTTTAAAACTATCACTTGGAATAAAGATTTAAGATTTTTAGTGCAAAACCCTGTCTTCAGTTTAACTTGGTTAAAAAGCTTTGGTATTTATATACTTGACGTTTCTTCACAACAACAACTTCCATCCTTTTAAGTCAGTTAAAAAGGAATAGTGTTTAGTTCATTATAGAAGCTTCATGAAAACCTCTTTTGAGGATTACCTTTTTTAAAATTGGTTAAAAGCTTTAATATTATCATTTTGGGATAGTGGTCCAACTGGGCATGCAGTTGTACGAAGGGCCCTGTAAATTTCAGTTTTCTTATGTTCAGCTATTTATTTGGTCCACGGGGAAAAAAATCCTTGTTCGCACAACCAGTTGGACAAAATAGTTAGACGAACGGGAAAAACCCCAAAGTTCGGCTCAATCAAATGCTCCGTTGCGGAGTCATCCATACATTTTAGTCACGAATTTCAGATTCCGAGTAGCTCGAGACTGTACCCAATAAGGTTCCTGGACGCCGAATCGCCGACCTATTGTGCGGGGTCGGCCCGGGGCGTGTGCGTGGCGCGCTCGAAAATTTTTCTATCGGACATTTCTCGCAATTTGCGGCTGGCCTAAATAATAAGTTAAATATGATTATATTCTGTTTGTTAAATTTAAAATTTTACTTTCTAAACGAAATACTTATTGCTTTCAAAGATATAAATTGAAATTATATATATCAAATAACTAAACAATGTATAATTACATACCGATCGACGTCTAACGGAAATCTGGCTATGAATATGTCACTGTTTTTCTTCGACACATAACACACCTCGCACTTGCGTCTTGGCTTGCGATTCATATTTATTAACACCAAAGAGATTAAAACCTAATAAAAAACTAATATTTCACGAATAAACACTGACAGTTCATAAACGACGGAAGTGATGGCAACACGACAAATATATACTATAATGTGTCCAAATTATAAATACCTGCTAAGTCAAACAGGATATTTTCAAAAATAGATTCTGTATTTAGTAGGATAATACTTTCTTTCTTATTGGTAAAAAGTCGTGTCATAGCTTCATAGAATTATTTTTTCTATGAAGTGACGCCGGACTGGTAACTATGACAACCAATGTCATAGAGTTAAGCTAAGTATTTAGTTTTTCAATGAAGGTCGTATATCTTCACATCCCCTTTTCTTATTAGACTTGAAGTCCAATCTTTGAGATTAAGTAATTGAATCTTGGACCATAAAGAGGTTTTGTTAACACTGCAAGCTGGTAATTATTCTGCAGCAACTTGCTGGACAATTAGGTCTCCATTCATAACACATTCTCTTACATAAAGATGTCTTATGTGTATGTGCTTAGTTCGTCTATGATATTCATATAGCGGATTATTGGCTAACTTGACTGCAGATTCATTATCGATGCATAGCGTTATTATTAAATCCGTAGTGTCCATTAAATTTCGTAAGAGCCTTTTTAGTCATACATTTTTTTGAGCGGTTTCACTTGCAGCAACTATTTCGGCTTCAGTTGTGGAAAGTGCCACCGAGGTTTGTTTTTGGCTTTTCCAAGCAATGGCAGTACCAGCATACAAGTTTTTTGTAGTTGAGTGTCCTGTCTCAGGATCTCCTCCATGATCTGCATCGGAATAACATAACAGCTCTTTTTCTCCTTTACTGTGAAAAATTAAACCTTTTTCTTGAATTCCTTTGAGATATCTTAAAATGCGTTTCACGGCAACCACATTGTCTCTAGAAGGATTGTCAAGATATCTGGAAGCTATTGAAACTGAGTAACAAATATCAGGTCTATTTTTCATTAGGTACGTGAGAGCACTAACACAATTCCAATATGGGAATGTGATTTTATCATCTTCTCCATCTTTTTCAAGTTTAATTGCAGGAGATGCTACTGGTTTACAATTTGTCATACCATATGTTTCTAGAACTTTCTTTAGGCTGTAGGCTTTCTGTGAAAGTACGATACTACCATCTTTTGTTTTGCTTATTTCCATACCTAGACAATAATTTGCAGGTTTAGATGTATTTTAAATTTCATTTTCATTTCACTGAAAAACTCTTCTCCAGCTGTTCCAAAAATGTCATCAATCCATCATCTACGTAAAGACCAATAATTATTTTTGAATTGTCTGTTACTTTTGTATATAGACAGGGATCTGCTTCACTTATTTTAAAAAATCAGCATTTATTAGGTAACTGTGAATACAATCGTTCCAGCACCTAGGTGCTTGTTTTAATCCGTAGAGACTCTTTTTTAATCTACAGACTTTCCCTTTTGGTACTTTTTTTTATATTCTTTATTGAACACCAAAAGTGTACAAAAGGTGGACTTAATGCTAACAGCACTTTCTACCAGTCAACCTACAAATGTTCAAGAAAAAGTGTCGGTAGGTGCAAAGAAAAAAGATATTAACATATACCTGTGTATTATTTACATTAAATACTTAACCACATAAATTCATATATACATACACATACATACACATACACAAACATACACATATATCTATACGAATACATACGTAAATTTTAGTGTAACAGGATGATAATAAATATTGTACGAAATGTCGGGCGAATCGGGGAAACGATTTGGAAAGAACAAGTGTTACAGATTGTACTAAATAATGAGAAAGAAAAGTTATGATGAGGATGAAAGGAAGTGATTTCGAACAAGCCGTTTGAAAGAATCGCGTGATGTAGCCTTTCTGATAGACTCAGGAAGATTATTCCAAAGTCTAACAGCTGCAATAGCAAAAGAATTATTAAAAAAGCCACGACGATGTAGTGGAGTACTAAGTAGTAAGTGAGAGGAGAAGCGAAGATGTTTTTCATGGGTGTCGGAAAGGAAATGAAAATTAGTTTTGTGATAAATGGGTGTTTTAGGGTCAAAAAGGATAGAGTAAAGGAGACAGATTATTCTAAGATTTCTTCGATCTCTTATGTGAAGCCAATTCAGTTGACGTCGGTATTCAGAGACATGATAGAATTTTATAGCTTCTGGTGGTGCCATGTTAATCTCCTCTTCTACCTTGCCATTCAGAAATGCAGTTGTGACGTCAAATTGTTTTAGCTGCAGATTTTCAGCAGCAGCAACTTCATCGATAGTTCTAATCGTAGTAAGGCGCGCAACTGGACTGAACGTTTTGTTATAATCGACCCCTTCTTGTTGTGAAAACCCTTTTATTACTAATTAATTAATTGATTTTGATTTTGAAAATCCACTTATTGGTAAAGCTTTTTTGCCTTTTGGTAAATCTGTGTATTCCCAAGTTTGGTTTCCTTTGAAGGACATAATTTCATTTTCCATTGCAGCCAGCCACTTTTCTTTTTCAACACATTTCAAAAGTTCAAAAAAATTTGTTGTTACAATGGGTTTTCGTATATATTTTCTGCTATTGCCGTTGCATAATCGTGAAAAAATTTAGGAGGTCCAATTTTTGATCTGTCCCTCAAAGTCATCCTAGGGAGACTATCTTCACGAACTTTTTATGTTTTAATTTCATTTATATCAAATGTTTCATTTGGAATTTCTGTAGGATTTTCATCATTGGTTGGATCATTATGTTCATAAGAATCAACATGGTTTGTTTGCATTGTGGTCTTGTTCAATTCGATTTTGTTCTTCATTGTTGCAATCATAAAATTCACATGTACTGTCAACGGTGTCTGCTTCAATCACTTTATTAAAAGTTTCATTTTGTGTTGGCTGGCAGAGAATAGATATCATTTCAATTTCTTTGTTCTCAGCTTCTAACTCATTTTTATAGAAAATTTTTTGAATGACTCGTACATATTTTGAGATAATTTTTTTTTTTTTAGAAGGCACATATATTCTGAATGCCTTTAATTGTGTTGAATTCCCAGCAAACATACCAACTAAGGTTTTTGGTGAAAACTTGTGACCCCCAGGACCCCTTTTTAAAATAAAGGTTTTGGATCCAAATGTGTACAAATGATTAACGCATGGAGTTCTTCCAACCTTTGAAATGGTATTTCGTTATTAATGCTTAGGCTTACGGCTATGTTCGACAAGTAGCTTGCAGTAAACACTGCTTCAGCCCGTAGACATAGAGGTGCTTTTGACTCTATCAACATAGCCCGAGCTTTTTCAACAAGTGTTCGCTTTTTTTTTTCAGCTATGCCATTTTGACTTTGTGTGTATGGAGCTGTCAATCTTCTTGTTATGCCATTTTCTTTGAGTGATGTATTAAATTCGTTATTGACATATTCAGTTCCGTTGTCCGTTTGTTACCATTTTATTTTTTGTTCCGTATAATTTTCTACTTCATTTTTGTATTCCATAAACTTAGTTAATACTTCATTTTTATTCTTGATAAAGTAGACTCTACAATATCGACTGTAATCGTCAATGAAAGTGAGGATGTATTTATTTCCATTAAGTGATGGTGTCTGAATTGGTCCACATACATCGCTATGTATAATTTCCAGTCGTTCGAGGAGGAATATTTTTAGTTTTTCGTTCTGAAGCTCTTTTAAGTTTGGCTTGAATACAGCTTTCGCAGTTTCCAACAGATTCATTAATATCGAAATTTAAGCCAACTAATAAGCCTTTACTAAGTGTTAACTTTAATTATCCGTCATTAATGTGGCCTAATTTTCTATGCCACTCTTTAATTTTATTCAACTTTGATGTTTCTTGAACATTAGCATTGTTTTCTGATTTTGTTTGTAAATAGTTAAGACCGCCATGATTTCTTTTTGCTTTTAGCATTTCTTTGTTCTTTGAATCTTGAATAATAGCTTCTTTCTTTGTGAATAGTACCGCGTTTTCTTTGTCAGTAATTTTTACAACTGATAAAAGATTTACAGCCAAGGAAGGTACGTGTAGTGTGTTTGGTAGTTCCACTTTTCCATTTTCAATGTTAATTAAGGCTTGTCCTCTTGCTTCTATTTTTGATGAAACATTTTTCGATGCTAGTTTTAAATTTTCGTTAGAAACTTTCTTCATATCATTGAAGCAATTTTTTAAGTGAGTCATGTGTGACGTATAACCACTGTCCATAATCCAAGCATCATTTCTACTTCTATTTTCTTTCGACATAAAGCAAAATGGTTGAGTTCCTTTTGGTTATCTTTCTTATTATTGTACTCTTTTTTAAATGGCTTATTTTTATTTTTAAATCAAAATTTTTGCATATCATGCCCTCTCTTTTTGCAAGTTTTGCAGAAAGAATAAAATGTTCCTTCTTGATTGCTAGCGTTCGTGCCAATACTATGACGTGCTAAACTTTCTTTAATTATTTTAGTCTTTAAATCTTCTGGTTTTGGTAATGTGTCTCGAGATTCAATGGCTACTCTAAAGTTTTCATAGTCCAGCGATAGATTGTAGAGCATTATTATTGATAAAAGGTCTTCGTTTATATTGATCTCTAAATCCTGTAATTTTTCAACCACGTCTATGAATTTAAGTGTTCGGACATCACCATTTGAATCTAGTTTGCAAAGTATAAGGCTTTTTAGCAAAGTGGCCTTTCTGGCAGGACGTTTACTTGCAAAGATCGACTTTAATTTATCCCATAGTTCTTTTGATGTTTTGCAATTTTTAATTTGCTTTATTTCAGACGGAGAAATTAAGAGAATTAATTCTGACCTTTTTTGATCGTTTTCAGCATTTCTTCTGATGGGTTCTTGTTAACATATTTCCTCAGTTTATTCTTAACAAGATACGCTTCCGCTTGTATTGCCCATGTATCATAATATTTTTTGCCGAGAGGTTCAATTTTGACAATTGACATTTTTATTCGATTATTTATCTAAACGTCCTGCTACCATGTTAAATTTTTAATTATGTGTAGATATGCAATACAGATAAAACGATTTATTAAGTTATTAAAGCACTTCAAGTATAATATTATTTATATATGTATTTTTATTATATTTACATATTTAACTTTTATATATTTTAAAATAACGGAACATGTAACTATGACAACCAATGTCATTAAGCTAAGTATTTAGTTTTTCAATGAAGGTCGTATATCTTCAGAAGTTCAGGCCATAGGCATAGCGTAATGGAACGCACTTCCTGATGAAATTCGTAGAGCACAGTGTAGGACTAAATTCAAAGCAAAACTAAAAGCATTCTACCTGAGTCAGATTGAAGAAGCAAACTGGGTTATCATTATTTAGTGTTTCTGTGACATATTAATGTATGTATTTATAATATATATGTATTTATTATATATATGTATTTGTAATATACAAAATGTAGGTTGGTATATCAAATTAGGGATTCAAAGCGGATTTTTTGTTCCAGAACACAGTTACCTACCACATAGCACATGGCGACTCTCATCTGTCGAGCTCATCTCACCCACTGCACTTTATACATCGCCTCGACTACGCTACGAGCGGCGTGTTGTGTATTGCCAAGAACAAGAAGACAGCGGGTACCGCTGGGAAATCTTTCGAAAAACGAGAAACAAACAAATACTATTTAGCTGTTGTCAGAGGACATTTAGATTTCGAAATATGTGATATAAAATATGACGTCGGTAAGTTATAAACGAGGTAGGTGCCTACTACTTGTACGTATACCTGCAAAAGGACTTCTGCTGTACGAGTAGATACATCTTTTTCTTCTTCATACGTATTATATGTACTTATTATTGATTGTAAACGAATTTGCTATTGAATGCAACATATTATATTATAGGTACGGACTCAACTAAAGCGGACTCAAGTCACGCCATGATAGCTTTGACAGACGGCCCAGAGCGAAGCTCGTGTGTGTCTCCTCGCAGCGCTCACACACGGTTATTGAGACTGGAGATTGGACACTACGAGAGCGATCCCGTCTCTGTTGTGCTGCTCAAGCCCATTACAGGTAGAAGTCCTAGTTCTAGTTCTCATGATAAAAACATAAAATTAAAGGAATATCTTCTATTTCAAGCAATATTTTAAGAGAAAAACAATTTAGTTGACAACGTTTGAAAGAATGGGGGTTTACATCCACTCACAGCACAATAAATTAATTAATCAATCAATTCTTACTTTTTCTTTCGAAAATTATTAATTCGTGGTTAGAACTCAGCCGCAACGGAAATTTCCATAGATCTAATCTTCACATTTTTGTCGAGTTTTGGGAATCTGGTAGAAATGAAGCTGCAGGAGGTCCACCGAAACCAGCTAAATTTTGAAAGTGGTCTATGAGAAAAAAAGTCTGGGAATCTCTGTTCTTGAGCAATATCTCACAGCAGAACTAGTTATTTTGGGAGACTTTAACGCCCACCATTGTGAATGCCATAGTTTTCGAACCAATAACTACGCAGCGATATCTGCTCATGAAATTTCTCTTACCTATGGATTCTCTCAGCTGGTACTTTCTCTAACAACAATACTAGATATAGGGGACTATACGAGCAGTTTACAAATTAACGTCAAAGACTTGCGGCGGCAGGCTACCTTATTGATTAAAAAGCGTAATATGACTAAGTTTATAAGGGTTTAATTAATTATAAAATCATACAGGCCTGTCACATTCTACACTTTAGGCATCAAAATATACCTACGCCGGGCGGCCCCAGATCGGGAAACCAATACCTAGGAAATCACGCCCGCGCTAGACGTGACTTATTTTCTTATTTAATAAGTAACTACCGACTTATAACTGTTTTATCGTTTCATGAAATTAACCATACCTGAACAAACGAAGAGAGTATAAATAGGTAGTACCTAGTCAATAATTCGAAATGTACTGTGTGGTAGGTGTGTACGGCATAGGGCCGTAGCTAAGGGGGGGGCATTGTGGGGCAATGCCCTACCTTGAAATACTAATGCCCTACCTTAAAATTACCATAAACTAAGGTATAATATATATAAATTGTTTTCCCGTACTATAAATTAATACCATTTTGCTCTTGTTTTCCCGCGATCCCACCCAATTACCTTCTACCTTTGTTACTCACGCTCACAAGCAGGTTAAATAATGAAAGATAGAAAAATTACTTGCGCCGTACCCGTGCATGAAACCACCGCTGCCCTACCTTAGATTCAACTCTAGCTACAGCCCTGACGGCACCTATGTATTTGAATACCTAACATAACACATAGGGCGTTCGTTTTGGGATGCAGAATCATTATTTTCGTTTACTTTATCATCTGCCATCCGTTCGTTTTGCATTTGTGTCAAAAATATCAAATTTTTATCAAGGCTTTAGGTAAAATACAATAATAAGCATGTTAAAAACCTCATATATAATGCAATTCTGTTTGTACTGGAGTCCGTGACGTTACGTTTGATGAGAGTTTTTCCCGATGAAAATAGCGAACCAACCGCTAACAGATTAGACGGAAATCTTAAAAAAAAAGAGGGCTTTGTCTGTAGACGCCAATTTGACTTTTAAAATTAAACGACAAAAATTGCCTGAGAAATGAGTGTATCTGATACAGACATGCACGTATCTTATATCAGTTTTGCCAAGCAGAGCAGTGTTAAAAGTAAGCGCGTTTTTCGACAACTGAATATTTTTGTAGTGCCTTTCTAAGTTCACCTTAGATAAATGAAATAAACGCTTTAACATTTTTAAGAATACTGAATCATGTTTCTCTCGAAGAAACATGTACATAATTTTTGTAAGTAGTTTTATTTCATTTGATTCCGACTATTTATTATTTTATCTGATAGTTAAATGTTAGAATTAAAGTAGGAGTGCCAGAGTTTCTACGAAACGTTCGTACCAATAGTTTTATTATCTTGTTTATTTATTTTTAATTATTTTATTGAAATCAATTCTGAAGTTATTCTTAAGTTAATGAGTAGTAGATAATAATGAGAAATATGTCAATGTTTTTTGACACAGTACATACTATAAGCATTATAACACATTGTAAGTAAAACATAAACTAATTTGTACAATATTTTTGAGTACAATCATTTAGAAATAAGATTTTGTTCATGGGGTGAGCACATCCGATGTGATGTAAGGTGCGTGGCGAGACGGGTAAGTTACATCATCAATCATTAACCAGCCAATAGCAATTCGCTTACAAACCCGGCCCTTAGGCTGCCCATAAGGTTAAACTTACAATAAATATCACAGTAACAAACGAATAATTCACATAATATGACAAAAATATTTTTGAACATCTTTCATTAAATTGCTTGGATTTTTTTTTGTCACAGTTTAATCACCAAAGTGGTAATACTATGTTTCCTATGTTAAATATTGAAAGAAATTCGTTTGAAATATATTTCTTTTCGAATCTTATCTAACTTTATACCCATAATTTGCAATTCCGATATTAGTATCGGAATTACGATATTAAAATCCAATATCAGAATTGAATACCTTTAATATTTCATGCCCTATTTGCGTCTCGTTGCTCGTGGTGACACGAGAGGCAGGCATTTTTAGTTGTTTATTGTGACAGGAACTCACAAAAACATTAAATTATTTACGCTAATTGCGTAGTTTTCCGGTGAAATCGTTATTTAAAGTGCATGTGCACTTTTACTAATAATGATACGTCAGTTTGGGACTTATATTTATCTTTTATGAATTTTTTGTAGGCTCCATATGTACGTAAAATTATAAAAATATGCCTGTAATGAGGGCCCGTGAATTTTATAAACGTATCATACTACATATAACTAATATAGTTTACGTTTAAATTATATTGACGATTTTCCGTTGTTCATGAAATACATCATAACAAATGATTTGTAGTATTTCAAAATGAAAGCCATTGTGTGTTATGAAACAAGTTTTAACTAATTAATAACCATTTTTCTAAAAGATAAATTGAAATTGGCTGACAAGCTTCTGCTGTGGCTTGACAATAACCCAATTGTGGAATAAAAATTCTGCGGAAAATACAGATTGTGTCTAGCTCATGACTAATTAAAGACTTTACGGGTACATAAAAAAAACGGTCAAGTGCGAGTGGGACTCGCGCACTATTGGAAAACTTGAAGACGGCTGGACCCATTCGGGTAATTTTTTTTCGTTGTGTTTGATAGTATTATGGCGAGGTTTTTATGAAAGAAAAAAACGGTCAAGTGCGAGTCGGACTCGCACTTTAAGGGTAAACTGATTTTAATGAAATTTTGGTAAGTTGTAATGCACACGCCGGGAAAGGTTTCTGAATTAGTACAACCCTTTCACATAGGTTGGTGCGGCAGTTGTTAAAAAATAAGAAACACGGTTCACCGGGTCAGCTAGTAATACCTATAAAGAGCAGTGCCTAGAGCGTGCCAAATAATAGTAGGTAATAAAATTAAAAGTGTTCCATTTGATTTGCAATTTATTGCCCCTCGATCAGACAGGATCATGAGTAAGTTACACTTATATAATACTAGCTTTTTCCCGCGTTATCGGTGTAAAATTTCAACGACAACTCCTCACTTATAGAAAAAAACCGACTAACACTTGACGTTTTCAAGCAGCTTATGTCCTTCTTCGGGACTCAAACTATCTCCACGCCAAATTTGACCGCAGTTCCCTACGCCCTGAATTCGGTTATAGATGTAAGATTTCAATGGAAACTCCTTAATTATAAAAAGCCGACTCACACTTGACGTTTTCAAGTAGCCTATGTCCTTTTTTGGGAGTCAAACTATCTCCATGCTAAATTTCATCTTAATCAGTACAGATGTTTTAGCGTGAAGAGGGACAAACAGACAGATTTACTTTCGCATTTATAATATTAGTATGGATTTTTATAATGAATACATACCTATTTAAAAATTTGCCGTATGAAATCTATTTTTCAAAATAATTGTACCTACATCTACTGTGAACAATGTGTCATTAAGATTAAAAGTCTAGAAAGCGATTTCCAATCATTCCTTAAAAAGAATAGAACAGTAGGTAATTTTTTTTTTTAAAATATTAAGAAATAAATTAAATATTATATATTAAAAATCGGCAAACAAGCCGACGATCCGCCTGATGGTAAGCGGTCACCATAGCCTATGGACGCTTGTAACATTTCCATAATACAACCTTCTTTTACTCTAATATCGGCCAGTAAAGAATGTTCTAAATCGTAAACGAAAAAAAAGGCATTATTAAAATTGAAAGTTGTATTAAAATAGAAATTATATAAGGTTATATAGGTATTTTCTTATGATTTTTATGTAAAAACTGAATTTGACGAATGATAAATGAAATATAATAAAACTATTAAAATTTCTATATCATTATTAAAAAATAAATTATTAATGTGGCAAACTGCATTGTGTATTTTAGCAAATAATTATGAACACACTGTTTGTGGAACAGTTACATGAATAGACTTATTTAGTATTTAGAACATCCTATATTTCATGAGAACACGTAAATGTGGCCGAGCTTAGGTTGTAAGAGTAGCCTAATGTTGGTCGTGATTTTTATAGTCTAATAAAATAGTATAACTAACATTAAAAGGCGGCTGAACTTTGGTCATTCAATTAACGGGTATGGAACGCCTTATAAACTATAGGAGCCCTAACTTAGGATACTAATATATTATAAAATTCCTGTCATCCCCCTTGTCTCGGCCGCAGGCCAACATTAGGGTTTTGTAATAAAATAAGAATCCTATACTCTTTATTATTTAATTATACCTATTTTCGGGTCTAGGCGAGTAAGAAAATTGACCCTTAAATATAGTCCAGTAAATGACGGTAAAAAGATGGTACAAACTAGCAATGCTTTCAATAAAGATGGATTTTCTTCAATATTTGGGATAAAGCTCAACTTACCATCCACTTCAAAATCTACCCTATGCCGAGGTGTGCTTTTGACTTTTAGGGGTGAACTCTAAGTTGACAAAAATTGGTACATTCACAAATTTAGGCATTTAACGAATGAAAAAACGTACAAAGATTTTGATTACTGATAGTTATATAGTTTTAAAAACGATTTGTGATTTTTCAACCCCTATTTAATTCCTTACGCCCATTTAAAACACCCCTTTTGACAAAAAATTGAAAAAAAAAACCATTTTTCGATATATTTTATTTCTTTTTGATAAATTATAATATTTAAATCGTAGACATCTTAAGGGGTTGTTATAATTAGTTTTCATTCCCTAAAAACCACCCCTCTTACATTAAAATACAAAAAATATCTAAAAAAATCGTTTTCGTCGATGCTTCATTAAAACAAATTATTTGTTTCATCTTTGTTTGTGCCAATTTTAGCACATGTAGATTAACAAAAAAAAAATGTACAAAAATTTGCAAAAAACATAAATATTATAAATAGAAATTGTGAAGGCTTACCTTCAATGAGCTATAACTTTGTTTGTTTTGGGTCTATATTAAAAATAAACAAAAAGAAATTCTTTGATTTTTCATAACCTACCATTTTGATAATAACAGATTTTTTGATTAAATAAATAGTTTATGAGTTATATGTGAAAATACGTCAAAAAACGTGGTTATTTTCGAAAAAAAATAACATTTTCTATCATGAATATCTCAAAAAGTATTGATTTTTCGAAAAAACTAATTTGTTAGCTTAAAATCCATCTTTCTATCGAGTCCTGGAGTTTTTTTTTTAAATCACCACCCCCTAGTTGGGGTGATATTCACCCCCTACGAAAAAGCACACCTTGGCATAGGGTAGATTTTGCTTCTTGGTGTATTCCCTACTTAATGTCAAAATTTCAGCAAAATCCATCTTTCTTGAAAGAATTGCTAGCCAAAAACCTTCATTTACTGTACTATTATAATTGCTCTCTTATTTGCTCTTATTATATTTTCTATTATAATTTATAATAGAAAATATATAAACCTGACTCAAAATCTATATGCAAATCTTGTAAACATAACCTAACTTTACTTAATGTTAATTATTTCTGGTAATTTAATCATTAATCATTAAAAAAATTACATGATTACTTTTACTGTCACATTTTTTAACTAGTTTTCAAATCACGACACTGATTAAACCTTAAATCTACAAAATTTCAAATTTACGATGAGCAATATTATACACATTTATGTATATGTTGCATAGACTAACAAAGCGAAAGACGCGCGTCAAGGTCATTTTTGTTTACACAAATTGCAAATAGATTCTGTGTCCGGTTTATATATTAAAATTTGGTATGGTATTCAGTAACACGCAATTACAACAGTTTCTGTTCGATAGAAGAAATAAAAGAAGACAAGCGATATTGAGTTCTTATTTTTTAATTTTTAAAAACGATACAGACTATTAAGAGGGAATTCACAAACTTGAAGGAACTTTGTAAAGACAAGATCTTGACAACTTTTTTTTTATATTTTTCTTAGTCTGGTACTTTTTTTTTTGTTTCTTAACTGCAATTAAAACTCGATGGTACTCTGTGCTAGCCTTCTTAAGGGTCACGGAGTTTTTAAATTTTCTGTGACAGCGGTAGGGAAAGACATTGCCTGAAACATAAATTAGGTTCTAGATGCTTTAAAACCTGGCGAGGTAGTTAAACTTGTGCTTTTAGCAATATTGTATACACTTGTTCGTCGAATGAAATATCCACTCGGTTAGCGATGAAACCATGGAAGTCTGTATCAAGTAAAGTTGTAGGTGCCCTGATAGGAAATTAATATTGAAAACTCAAGGTATAACATTCCACAAGTAATCAAATAATAACAAAAACTTTATTTTAATTTCCTAAAAAAAAAAAATGTAGTATGATATGGAAACGAGGTTACTCCGCAAGTAACAGTAAAATAGCACAAGAATAAATAATGTCAATATTACGCATTAAAATTGATTTTTACATAAAATAATAGTACCTACCCACATCTTGGGAACTAGATATGCTAAATCTAATTGTTAACGTAACACACAATTGATAGTTGACTCCTACACTTTAAAACGGGCGGGTAAGTAAAAAAATAAAAATTGGTTCTACAGCAAGTGCCGTACATGCAACTTCTCTTGAGAAAAATTCTTTTACAATAAAAAAATTACTTCATATTGGATCCGCCATTTTGAATTTTAAAAAAACTGATAAAAAATTCAATATCAGCACCCTCGAAAACACTTTACTACCCCTCGATACATAAAATTATACATGAAATTTATGTTGCGTGCATAAAAAAGTCAGTTTTTATGGATAAAAAACGAACCGCTGGACCGATTTATTTCAGACTCCTTTCAGATCTAAGTCATGACGTGGTGTATCGTTTGATATGTCATCGGAGCGATTCGATCCAGTAGTAATTGAGGAATCGAAAGCCAAAATATGTCTACATACATACATACGTACACACACACACACACACACACACACACACTCACACACAGACATAACTCTAAAAATAATTGCAAATGATTCTCCAAGTCTTGAAACTTAAAGAAAACACAAAATTTTCGATTTCGATTTTCGGACCTATTCCAATAACATCTCAAGAGAAGTTAATAATAATAAAATAGAGGTGAATAAGAATTCTAACAATTCTATGTCTTGTTTAACCGTTAATACGTGAAGGTTTTTTATATTTATTTCTATTATCAGTATAAATATAATTTTTTTTTTTACAATTGTGTGAATAGTGCCGCTAAATTTTGCTACATACCTCCGTGATAACATAAAGTTAGGTGGCCAATAATGCAAACTGACTTAAAACTTTATAATTTGATGTTTCTTTTTTAATTAAATTTTATAAAAATTTTAGTATTCCATACAGTTTAAGTATTCCATCAAAAACGTAGCAGTTAATATAGGTAATTATTTAATAATTTATATATAATAATGTTAATGGCGTTTGTTAATGTAATGCTAAGCTACTATATTATTTTGTTATTAAATTTGGCAAATGCATTTTTTTAATATTCCTTCCCAGGGTACGCTGTATCAGATAACTAAAAAATATTATGAATAAGTGACGGAGGGGTCTTCTGTTTGGTACTACTGGTAGTACTGTGGAGTAGTTGTCCCTTGATAGTCGAACACTATAAGTATTGTTATGTCATTAAAACACACGACTAAGACGACAACTGACTTTATTAGAAAAGCAGGTAGGTTACAACATAATTAATATTTACCCACAACACCTTCCCAACAAAGATATATACAGGAAAACTTTTCAATAACCCGTCATAATTTGAGAGGAAGTTCAGAATCGATAATATAAAAAAAAAAATTATCCCTTAATTTTCCTCTGAAATAAGATTGCATGGACAATAACAGCTGTGAGCGGTTATTAGGAACCAGTAATACGCGCCTTCACGTAGGGTTAAACTTATAAAAATGAACTCTTTTTCCTAGAAATAAAGTCCACAAACAAATAAATATCGGCGCGCTTATCTTGCCTTTAAATTGCCCCGATATCCCCTTTATTCATTAAAACAACACATTCGCAAGTCAATACACATATACACACTCGTAGATAGGTTTTTATTTTTGTCCGACAACTAGGTACTTCGGTCGGTCCATGTCCAAAAAATTATTCTTTTTTAAAACAAGTGACCATACATGTCGTAATCACGAACTTAATCTTAAAATTATCCAACTAAACCTAGATTACATAAAATACCAGTGGCTAATTTCATTAAATAACTAGCGGTCCCGGCGAACGTTGTTCCGCTGCCGTCCCTCTGTAACCCGGCGAAAGTTGGTTTTTACCTAAAGTGCCCGAGTCCGGCTCGCACTTAACAGATCAAGATAAAAACTATACTATCTTTTAAGTTGGATCAAATAACATACATACATGGTGCTGGTGGCACAATTATAAAAAACATTGTTATAACTATTTATTTTATAACACTTATTGTGAACACTGTTTGTTGAACCAAATAAATAAAAAAAAAAATAACAGATAGTTACAAAGTTTGATCAAAATCGGTTCAGTAGTTTAGGAGTCCATCGCGGACAAACAACGTGACACGTAATTTTCATATATATAGATTAAAATCATCTGACAAAAACAAAATAAAGTCATGTTTTAAAAATTAAAATAATCCTAAACAAACGAATAACCACGCATTAGTCTGGACTTTACCCTATGTACAATCCGGGGTGGGGTTTTCGGCTTTCTTTTGCAACTAATTTTAATTTTAGTGCTGATCTTGAACTAATGTTTTTTTTTTATACCACTAAGGTGACAAACAAGCTTACGGTCCGCCTGATGGTAAGCGGTCACCGTAGCCTATGGACGCTTGCAACACCAGGGGCATCACTTGCGCGTTGCCGACCCTTCAGAAATCTTATAACATCTTTCTTGAAGAACTCCATACTGTAGTCCTTGCAGAAAACCTTGGCAGGGAGCTCATTCCACAACTTAAGCGTTCGCGGAAGAAAGTTTCTCTGAAACCGCACTGAGAATGAATTTCGAACAATTCCTCAGCACACAATCCATTGTACAAGCGGTAGAACACACTCAGGGAGGCAAAGTCTCTCCTCAGACTCAAGGGCTCGATACCGCAAGTGAGTTTGGAATCGTCGACATATCTCACAGCCCGTCTTTGAACCGAGTCAAAAGGGCCAGCCTGGTATCCGGGTGCACCCGCCCAGAGATGGCAGCAGTACTCCATATGGGATCGAATTTGCGACTTGTAAAGTAACAACCTTTGCCCCGACGTGAAGTACTGCTTCGCTCTGTTGAGTACACCAAGTTTTTTGGACGCCAGCTTCACCTTATCTTGTAAATGATCTCGGAACCGAACATCGCTGGAGATGTCGACACTAAGGATCCCAATGCTCTTGGAGATGGAGAGGGGACTGTTCTGGAATTGTGGGACTACAGTGAATGGAGTTTTCTTAGCGGTGAACGGGCACGCGTCTTTGTAGGGTTGAATCGGACCAAGTTCACCCGTCCCCAGTCAGAGACCTTGGACAGTTTGGTCTCGATTTGAGACACAAGTTCTCCGCGGTTTTCCTCCACAACGGAACGAGGGATGTCTGCACGACCCGTGTAAAAAGAGTCTCCAGTACTGTCATCTGCATAGCAATGCATGTTGTTGATGTCCAACATGTCATTGATATGCAGTAGAAACAGCGTAGGAGACAGCACAGAGCCTTGCGGGACACAAGCATTAATGTCCATGCTATCAGAGCAACTACCGTCAACTACGGTTCGTATGCGTCTGCCGGACAAAAAGCTAGCCACCCATTTGTACAAACCCTCGGGCACTCCGTAAGATGGCAACTTCGATCGAACGCTTTCGATATGTCCAGGCTACATGTCAATGCCTCCCCCTGACTCTCAATGGCTAATGACCATCGGTGTGTGAGATAGTGGCGAAAGCCATATTGACGGTCACTGACCAGGTCGTGTACTTCTAGGTATCTTAGAAGCTGTGTGTTGATCACACGCTCCATCACCTTGGAGAGTAGAGAGGTTATAGCGATAGGCCTGTAATTCGATGGATCCGATCTTTCGCTCTTTTTGGGCACCGGGTGCACATTCGCAGTCTTCCATAAAGACGGAAATTGTCTAGTGTGGTAGGAAAGCGCGAAGTGGCGCGTGAGTACAGGATATAACTCAGAAGCACACTGCTAAACCACCACTGCTGGTATACCGTCTGGCCCACCCGACTTATGAACGTCTAGAGAAAGCAACGCCCGCCGGACCTCCCGCTGCGTTATAGAGATTTCCGGCATGGTCTTACCGCACCACGGTATAGTAGATGGTACAGCGCCTTCGTCGTTCACATTCGAGTTGGAGGCAAAGAGACTGCTCAATAGATCGGCTTTCTCTTTTGCACTATGGGCCAAGTCACTTTCGCAGTGGTGGTAACGACGACTGGTAGAAGTTCCCCTCGGCAGCTTTAGCAAGCGACCAGAAAGCACGACTCCCAGAAGGATAGCTCGCAAGTCGCCCACCTATTTTGCTGATGAATTGGAATTTTGCTCTGGCAGTTGCTTTCTTACTGAACCTCGAGGCAGCTTTTAATTTGCGTTTTAACTCAGAAATATTCGGATCCTTATTATTACGAGCCGTGGTCCAAGCCTCATACGCGGTTTGCTTAAGAATTTTAGCTTCTCTGCAAGACCTATTAAACCACGGTCGTTTTTTGACGCCGGCAGCTACTCGCGGGTTAGGAATATAGCATTCCATACCAGCAAGGATTGTTTCAGTGACTGCGGCTGCGCAGACGTCAGGATCTTCTGAGTTAAAGCAGATCTGCCTCCACGGGTACGATGCGTAAAATTCTCGCAATCCATCCCAGTCTGCCGACTTATAGTGCCACACACGACGCCAATTAGTTGGATCGGCTTGTGAGCATGACATTTGAGTCCAAGAGGCGCATCCACTGAGACGGAGTATCCATCCGGACGAGTAGTCAGCAGAAGGTCCAGTAAGGAGCTCGTATGTTCCTCTATATCTGGTATTCTCGTTGGAGAAAGTACCAGCTGAGAGAATCCATAGGTCAGAGCAAATTCATGTGCAGATATCCCAGTTATTGGTTCGAGAACTGAGCCACTCACGATGGTGGGCTTTAAAGTCTCCCAAAATAACTAGTTCTGCTGTGGGATATTGCTCTAGAACTTTGTCAGTCGTCAAACTCAGTAGCGTGAAGAGTCGAGTTATATCCATGTCACCGCTATGAGACCTGTATAGGCACGCATAGATACGAGTGTGGCCGCCGTAATCAAAAGTAAATTTTTCGAGCTAGTACATACGACGTAAAAATTGATTAGGCTGGACTACCTATTTGGAAGGTAAGTTAAATTATCTATACTAATATTATAAAGAGGAAAGATTTGATTGTTTGTTTGTTTGTATTGAATAGGCTCCGAAACTACTGGACTGATTTGAAAAATTTTTTTACCATTAGAAGCCGATATTATTCCTGATGAACATAGACTACTTTTTACCGCAGGAAAATGCTTAATTCTTAAGGGAAAACGGGTAATAGTACAACGTGTAGTAAAAATTATCCTTCCGTACATTCCTAATTACTTAATTACGTAATTACTTCCTTTTTCACATAACTTCTAAACGGCTGAACCGATTGGGTTGAAATTTTATATGGGTATTTCGATGGTTTTCTGAATGATTTAAAAATACAATTGGCTCGGTAGGTGGCGCTGCTGTTGGTATGTAAGTAAGTAAGTAAATGATTTATTAGGCACACAACAACACCAACAATTAAACAAAAATACAATAACAACAGCTAAACTTAAAGAACTAATTTTTTTTTACAATAAAACACTACAAATACAATAATAATTATTACAATAAATAAATAACAATGGTTAAGATACTACAGTAATAGGTTTTATGGGTGTTGCAATGTTTTCTGAAGGGTCGGCAACGCGCAAGTGATACCCCTAGTGTTGCAAGCGTCCATAGGCCCGAATTTATCCCAGTCCGTCACGGTTCTAGTGTCGAAAGGGAACCTAATCGGAGGAGAACAGGGCGGTGGTCCGAGTTAAGTTCGTCAAGCACCTCTATAGAGCGAAAGCTTAGCCTTACATTCTTTAGAAGTGCTGTGTCGAGGACGTTAGGGTTGTTAAGAGTATTATAGGGAAAGTAAGTGGGCGTCATGGGAGCGATGATGTCAAACTTTAGTCAACTAAATCGTCGAGGAGTCTGCGTCTCCGTGAAGTTACTGGAGAGTTCCAGCGACGGTGCTTGCAATTTAGGTCGCCGGCAAGAATGACGGCGCTCTCCAGCAAGTCTTTTGAGGGAGAGAGATAAACCGATACAATGATGATCGGCTGATGGCCGGTTATCACTAAGCGGTAAACGGATGCTTCTATATTCGTAAGTGAGGGAGGATCGATAGGGGAGCAATGTAGGGAGCGTCTGTAATAGATGAGAATGCCTCCCTGAGAGGCGGCAGTTCTATCATTACGATAGTTCGCTATCGAAGGGGTGCGGACAGCGGGCTTGAGGAAAGTTTCCTGGATGAGGAAGACGACCTGTTTGTGGGACGAGAGGAATTGCGCCAATTCCTCTCTTTGATTACGGAGACCGTTGGCGTTAAAAAAGCCGATGGAGACGCACCGGTATTTCGCGCGCGGTTGAGCCATCCATTTTTGTTTTTAGGTTTTGGGCCTACCCTACGGAGGGCGGCGAAGAACTGGCGATGATCAGCCACGAAGCTGAACATCTCTTGGGGGGTGGTGACATGGAGGTATTCTGCGTACACGGCCTCAAAGTAGTCTGGGTCTAGGGCCCAAGATATCTCAAAGAGAACATTGAGATGTTGCTGCTGCTCAGACGGCTGACCAGCTTTACGGGGCTGCGCGAGGGAGGAGCGCGGGGGGGGCAAGGCGCGCGTGGCAAGAAGTGCGGGAGCACTTGGCTGGGGGACGCGGGATGTCCCGGGACATGAAGGGGGGCGGGATACGAAATTTCCGTGACTGAGACAGGCCCAGGGAGAGCAGACAAAAGTTTGTCTGTCTTGTTAGATTTTGTTTTTCCCGTGTCAACTAGCGCAGAAGGACGGTTCCAGGCGTTGTCTGCAGGGA
Source organism: Apoda limacodes (assembly GCA_946406115.1). Lineage (NCBI taxonomy): Eukaryota > Metazoa > Arthropoda > Insecta > Lepidoptera > Limacodidae > Apoda > Apoda limacodes. The sequence goes on along the minus strand of OX291542.1, from coordinate 1,349,202 downwards.
GGGGAGCAGGCACAAGCGGAGCCTGTTGGCGGGGGGCAGAAGGGCGCGATTTACCCTTTTTGGGTTTTCGCGGGTTCTGTTTGGGAGCTTTTGGGCACCCGCGGTAGATCGCAGGGTAGCCCTCGCTACCACAGAGAACGCAAGCGACCGGGTCTGATGCGTTTTCGCGATCGCGATCACAATCCGGAGTGGCGTGGTCGCGTAGACATTTCACGCAGCGCGGTCTGCGTGTGCAGTTACGCTGTGCGTGGCCATATAATTGGCATCGGTGGCATTGTACCGGGGTTGACCGCTTATGCAGAGTCTCGACTCGGACGCCCTTCAGGCTGCAAACATCTTTAATATTAAAGATGGCTTTGCCCTCTATTTTGAGATCTAGGACTACGAGCACCATGTCGTAGCACTCAGATCGGTTACGGTCGTTGTACATTCGATGTATTATTGGACGATTAAGTCGTCCTTAACTGTTGCCCGCGGAGAATTCCTTTGGGACTCCCCTTATTATGGCCCTGAGTACGCGCTCTTCGGCAAGCGAGTACGTGTGGTACTCGTACCTTTGAGCCGTTAGAAAAGCCGTCAGATTTCGAAAGTCTGTCGGCGTTGAGACTTGGATTTTGATGCCGCGTTCGCCATCGTTGCGGGCGAGCGTATAATTTATACGCTTCGCCTTCATCGCATTTATGATGTTTGGCCAAGCCCTCTTGTCTTTGATGACGACTGGGGGCGGAGTTTTTCCTTCCGATCCGAAGAAGAACGGTCGGCCTGCAAAGAGGTGGCGGCGGGGGTAGTGTACATGGCGGCTGGCTCTTGGCTGGCCGCCGAGGTGAACGGGGAAGCGCTGAGCGCTTTGAGGCGTTTATCCTCAGAAGCGGAGGGAGGGTCATTAGATAATGTCATATACATTACTATGAGGTATATATGTTATATACTTCTAAAGTAATTTATACCGTAATGACGCCTTAAAACTTTTAATTCTTTGTATGGAATTTCACGTTATTACCGTTTTGTAGTCACATTTTTTGGCTTTTTCCTACAACTTAGAGTCAATGCACTGGATAACAAGCTATTCTAATTATTTAACCAACTTTCATTACAAGCAAATGCAAAACACGCTTTAAAAAATTGCACAAGTGTTGAAACAATGGTCACTTCCAGATTTTTTATTGCATTAAATACAAGAAATAAAAATGATTCACTAAGTAGTAGGTAATACACTAGTCAAAAGCAAGCTTTATAACATATATTTTATTCAATCCTTAAGAGATGCTATAGTTTAGTTTAGTTTAGCCACAAAATTTGCACTAAAACGGCGTATTTTCTCGTTCTAGCCTATACCGCAGTCTTAATAAGTAAACATATGTGTAAGGTATCTGCCTACCTATAGAGAGTTCTTTGTTAGGTCGCCGTCACCAGCTGCGCGTGCACTGCGCCGCGGTCGGTCACACGATACTGGGCGACTACACGTACAGTACGAGCGCCACACGAGACAGCTCACCCCACAGGATGTACTTGCACGCTGTCAGGTTAATAGTTAATCAACATTTACTGTTTCAAATATTTTTTTAGAAATTTTAAAATGAGTGTTTATTTTTTTGTTAGGTATCTATTAGATATGTCTAATTATTTAGTTTGTTTGTAAGGTAGGTACCTGTTATATGTCTTATTCTTTAGCCCTAGAAAAACATTACTAAATATCAAGAGTAAAGTTTTCCTGGGTACCTAAAAATACTGAGACGAGACTCGAAGACTTATTATTAAAAATGTTTTAGATCAATTTCTCTAATTGTGCTACACGTCCTTCCATCACCTCAGCTTCGAATAATCTGAAATTTAGAAGTACCTACCTACTAGGTATTTGTACAGGTTACACAATCTGTATATAAATATTATATACAGATTGTTATGATATATATTATATATAAATATATATATATATATATATATATATACAGGGTAGAAACGATAAGTAATTTCACTCGATTATTTCTAAACTGTACACGATATCGAAATACTGATTATTGCTCCTGAAAGATCTTCACGAGCTCTATCTATAGGTAACAATAATAATAAATAATTTTATAGAAAAAACTGAATCTATCTGAAGATTATGATGTTTTCCGCTTCCATACATTTAGTATGGCGACGTGGCACTCATGATACCTAATACCTTACGCCATTCAAATTTTGCCTTTGAGGTTTTTTAAAAGACCGGGGCCTGGTTCTCGTACTGATGGAGATTATCAAGAAATAGAATTAGTGATATTAGTTGATGGCTAAATAGTTTTGATTATGGGAGGGATTAAGGCAAGAAAAAAGGGGGATTGAAAGCACTCACTCCACCCTCCCATATTCAAAACTATTTAGCCGTCAACTAATATCACTAATTCTGACTCCTTTTCATACCACTTTCCGTGCGACATCCGATCTCCACTGCTACCGTAAACTCGATGCATGTCGACCGCTAGCGTACGACATATGCCAATTCACATGCCAATTTTGATCCTATTTTTCAAAAAGGGAGATAACAACCAGCTGAAAAATTATTTCCGCATCTCGCCATGTGTATGAACTGTTTCGAAGGTCATTATCACGAATAGATTAGGAATCCTCTTGCCCTTCTTGAACGATTTTCAATCAGCTGAATAGACTTAGGTTATAGGTTTGGGGAGTACGGCACCACAGCACATCCAAACAGTGAGGCAGATTATACAGAAGTCCAAGGACATCAGCCCATGTGTGTGTGTGTTTGAGATGTCTGTGTAATTCGACATCAAAATCAGTTCTACAGAACAGTCAAATATGACTTGTCCAGCTACAAACAGCAACAAAAAGGAGTGAAACAGAGGGGCTAGTCATGTCTTGTCTGTTAATCTGTAATCTATAAATCTTAAAATCTGTTTACAGTCGCAGTGCTGTTTGTAAGTCTCGAAACTGCATTGGACATAGCATAAATGTAAACAGCGAGTAAATTTTACACCTACAATTTTCGGACGATTTTGTAGCCATGACGAAATCTCAAAAAGTTTGATATTTCAAATGTCTTCTTTCTACCGGGTGGTTAGATAAAATTAAAGTCATGATAAGTGACCACTCATAGTCATACTCCTGTGGAGCGACGGCAAAGGGGAAATCTACCATCAGGCGAGGTGTTAAGCCTAGGGACCGTCGTGGTCGTCCTAACGTGCGCTTTGGTTTTTTTTTTATACCACTAAAGTGGCAAACAAGCTTATGGTCCGTAACCGTACGTCACCGTAGCCTATGGACGCTTGCAACACCAGGGGTAACACTCGCGCGTTGCCGACCCGTCAGAAATCTAATAACTTCTTTCTTGAAGAACCCTGTTCGGTAAAAAATATGCGTTTGTTAGATTAGATATAGTTATCAACTGTAAAATTTATGTTAATAAGGTAATAAGTAAATAATAATATTATAATATGTTATAGTATAATAGTCACTGATTTGAAATAGTGCAGACACGCGGCTGCGTTACCACGTGGTGTTTTTGTCAAGTAAAAAGGACTGAAACGACACCCACGTTGCTGGTGATGGGTGGGATGGACAGATAAGTCACCTATATAACGCACTGTCTATCCCTCCAACGGCATTATTTATTTCTCATTGCAAATTTTAAATTTTGAAGTTTTGGAGTTTGATCAGTGTCTTGATTAGAAAACCAGTTAAAGTATGTGACAAAGAGAATATAATACTACGTAAGAAGAGTTGGCACTTCCATATAGTCACACTGGAACGCCTAGACCCCTCCCCCGAGAGCGACAACCCAAGCCGAGGCTTCCCCCGCGGGGACCCCTTGAGCGTTGGGCGCTATATGGGCTGAGGCTCCTTCAGAGTCTCGCCCCAAAAGCCCGGTGAAGCAGTAATGGCTGCAACAGCCAACAAGACAGTTCAGAAAAAAAAAATCCAACGGCATTCTTGTTCAGTCCGCCGCACTGGTCGCATCAGGTCGTCACGCTGCCGAAACTAAATGAGAATTTAGTATTGAAAAACATTTAAGTTAAGTACAATTGATTGTGTAACTTGTTTGTAGAAGATTATATTTTATTGTGCGTTTTTAATTATGTAGAATTGTTATAATATAAATGATAAATTAACATTACGTAAGTAATACCTAGCTGAGAGTTTTATCTCTTTGTGGCATTTAGCCGGACCAGTCATTAAGGTCCTTAAGTACTTATAACTGTTCTTCTTGCAGTTTGTTTACGAACCTTAGATAAATAAAGGTTTACTGTGTTTCTACTAGAAACTTGGATTTAATCAGTAGATACTTTATATCTCATAAAAGTTGTGATATTTACTTTAGACTTTGATTAATATCATATCTATATACCGTCAAATCTAACACGTTCGGATCGTTCGAGCTAGGTATTCGTTCTTTGCATACTCTGTGCGCTAGTCAGTCGTCATTAATCTGTGCAATATTCAGACAAAACGTTATACAAACAACTGACTCCAAAATTGGGAAAGTCCTTATGATTTTCCTTACGGTCTACGTGTGGCCTTTTTAGTAAACAAACCCTATACTGTAGTCCTTGCAGAAAACCTTGGCAGGGAGCTCATTCCACAACCTCAGCGTCCGCTGGAGGAAGTTTCCCTGAAACCGCACTATACGCGACCATTTCGGTTCTAAAGTGTGATAATGAATTCCCTGCCGATGGCGAGCAGTGCGATGGTAGAAAGTAGCCGTGGGCATCATTTCGAACAATTCCTCAGAACACAACCCATTGTACACGCGGTAGAACACACACAGAGAGGCAAAGTCTCCCGTCAGACTTTAGGGCTCGATACGGCAAGTGAGTTTGAATCTTCGACAATTCTCACTGCCCGTCGTTGAACCGAGTCAAAAGGGCTAAGCTGGTATCCGGACGCACCCGTCCAGAGATAGCAGCAGTACTCCATATGGGGCCAGACTTGCGACTTGTAAAGCAGCAACCTTTGCCCCGACGTGAAGTACTGCTTCGCTCTGTTGAGTATACCAAGTTTTCTGGACGCCAGTTTCACCTTATCCTGCAGATGATTTCGGAACTGAACATCGCTGGAGATGTCAACACCAAGGATCCTAATGCTCTTGGAGATGGAGAGGGGAGTGTACTGGAATTGTGGGACTACAGAGAATGAGGTTTTCTTATCGGTGAATGCGCAGACTTGTCTTTGTAGGGTTGAATCGGACCAAGTTTTCCCGTCCCCAGTCAGAGACATTGGACAAAGTGATCTCGATTTGAGACACAAGTTTTTTCACGTTTTTCCAGCACAACGGAGCGAGGGATGCTTGCACGACCAGTATAATACGCTTCTCCAGTACTGTCATCTGCATAGCAATGTATGTTGTTGATGTCCAACATATCATTGATAAGCGTAGAAACAGCTTAGGTGACAGCACAGAGCATTGCGGGACACCAGCATCTATGTCCATGCTATCAGAGCAACTACCGTCAACTACGGCTCGTATGCCGCCCCTGCCCGGACCTGGCTACGCCCTTGCCGCGGTTAACAAGCCACGAGTATATCATTTGAACATATCTCGAACGAGATTATCTCTATCAGCACGAGAATCAGGCCCGTCTACAGTGCACGAGTTAGTTGACAACTTAGATGAACTTCAAATTCGTATAAGGCATACTTTTTTTTTCAATAGAACTAAGGTGGCAAAACTGCACACGGTCCGCCTGATGGTAAGCGGTCACCGTGGCCTATGGACACTTGTTACACCAGGGGCATCACTCGCTATAGCGTTGATTACTCCAGCGATGCTATAAAACGTTTGTAGAAAGACAGTAGATATAGCGAGAAAATGCACAGAAAAAGGAAGACGTCACTTCGAAAATTATTGAAAAAACTATTAAGATATGTCATTAAATTAAAATTTGAGGTCGTAAACTGCGTTCTTATTAAAATATTTGAAACTTAGCATTTGTGTTCCTTATTTGACGTAGAGTTTCACTTAAACACAAAAAGTTGGAAGTTTGTTTGTAAGTCCGGCATAAAAATGGCATTTAGCCTTTAAAAATTAAGATTGAAGTGTTTTACCGTTTTAAAAAAAAGGGGGCAAAACAGGGGATGAAAATTTGTGGGAGAATTTTGATATTTTTGTAGATAAAACCATAAGTAATCAGTTAAAAGCTTTCATTTTTGAAAAAAATTCTGGGAAATGCTTCTTAAGTACCTACCTACCTTTGTTGTATTTTAAGCGCGGTTTTGGAAGTTTACGCGTCACATTCGGCTAGGCCCACATCCCTAGTAACCGAACATCTAAGAGTGAATCTGACGCGCCACTTCACCGAAGATAACCCGGACGTTGACCAAAGCGAGATTAGGGCGGCTCTGGAACAGCTTTTAAACAACAAAGCTCCGACGATGACGAAATTACGACTGAGCTTTTAAAAGTCTGCGGAACTTCGGTCCTCAAAGAGTTAGCGAAGCTCTCTAATGTCGTCATTCTGTAGCGGTACTGAATTCTCGGTGCACGAGTTCAACTCGAATTTGCTTGGTTTTTTTTTAGATATTACTTAAGGTGAGGTCCGTTCAGACACATTAGGTTGTTGCGGGGATGAAGCAGGGAAAGTAAGATCGTGTGCTACGCGGGGCAATATCGCGCATCACAATTTAAACCTGACTCGGAACGTTTGTGCAATTTGTGTAAACATAACCTCACTTTACTTTATGTTCACTTTTTTTGTTGATTAACACACAAATCATTGAAATATTTACCTAATTCGATTTATTGTCACATATCAGTCCGGCGTCACTTCATAGAAAAAAACAATCGTATGAAGCCATGACACAACGTTTTACCAATAGAAAATATTATCCTACTAAATACAGAATCTATCATCAATCTATCATCCTGTTTGACTTAGCAGGTATTTATTATTTGGACACATTAAAATATATATTTGTCGTGTTACCATCACTACCGTGGTTTACGAACTGTCAGTGTTGTTTGTTTACAAACACTTTCAAATACCTTTTTATTCGTGGAATATTAGTTTTTTATTAGGTTTTAATTTCTTTGGTGTTAATAAATATGTCGCAAGCCAAGACGCAAGTGCGAGGTGTGTTATGTGTCGAAGAAAAACAGTGACATTATTTTAGCCAGATTTCCGTTAGACGTAGATCAGTATGTATATAGCCCTTTCTAGTTTGACAGCTGTCATTCCAAACGAAGATCTTGATGATATCTGTCACTTCTGTAATGAAACTACTAGTCTACGATCAATAGTTACGGAGATATAGCACTTTCCAGTTTGACAGCTGTCATCCGAAACGAAGTTCTTGATTGATCAATAGTTTAGGAGATATAGGTAGCCATTTTAAAACTATCACTTGGAATAAAGCTTTAAGATTTTTGAGTGCAAAACCTTATCTTCAATTTGACTTGGTTAATAAGCTTTGGTATTTATATTTCTTATTAAACCCTAAGTGCGCTTATTCGACTCACACTTGACGTTTTTTAACTACAACAACTTCCATCCTTTTAAGTCAGTTAAAAAGGAATAGTGTTCAGTTCATTATAGAAGCTTCATGAAAACCTCATTTGAGACTTTCCTTTTTTGAAGTCGGTCTTTTATATTATCATTTTGGGGCAGCGGTCCAACTGTAAATTTCGGTTTTCTAATGTTCAACTATTTATTTGGTCCACGGGGAAAAAAATCCTTGTTCACACAACCAGTTGGACATAATAGTTGGACGAACGGGAAAAATCCTAACTTTGGCCCAGAGATAGTACGTACATACTTATATTAAATAAATTAATATTTTTGTACATTAGATTAAGATGCTAAGCGAGGGAAGCGAGCGGAGCGTTCCAGCGAAGTTTCATATAATAATCTGTTTATTTATATGATAATTCAGCACATACTAAAATTTTTCTATCGGAAATTTCTCATAATGTGTGGCCCGACCTTAAGTGTTTTGTTTGCTACTAGTGTTACCGTAAGTACAAATTTAAATTTATCGATAAGTATATTTTGTATCTTTAAATTTTTGTGATATTTTTTTATAATTATAAAACCGTTTGGCCGGTATTTATTTTGGCCCAATATAATGTTTTTTGTTTTGTTTCAGTTGACGGGCATTGGTTAAATTGGTTGGCAATGAAGATTTAGCGTACTTGCCTGTTAAAAAACTTAACGAATTAAAATTTGTATGTAAAGACCACTTTATACTTAATTCCTTTACAAAATCTAAAAAAAGACTGAAAAGGACAGCCGTACGAACTATAAGTTCAATTATTCCACCATTACCTGATGAAATAATAAATATAATGGTAATAAACCCACTAGTACTATTAAATATCGGAGTACACTTAAATATCTCAAATAGCTTACTATCTTATTTATATTTACTACTAATTATACTAATTGTTTCAATACAGATTGTATACTTGTTAGCTGATTAACAAAATATTGTTTTATTACTTTAAATACAACTCCTTGCCATTTCTTTTTGGCAGAAATTAACATTGTATATCATTATTATTGTCATTCAAAGATTCAAAAGCGTTCTCAGAAACCAACTTGTACCAATATTGTTTGATTTGATTTAATTTACTCATACTCATCACTTTAAAATTTTAATAAACACTAAAATTATAAGTTTTCTTTTATTTTCTGTAATTCTCACAAAACGGACTGCATTAATTTGGTTTTGTCAATATGAAGGTTTTTAATATTTCTAGTAAGTCTTTTGTTTTGTGAGTATCATGTAAAAAACCTTTATTTTTATTACAAAACATAATCCTAAATAAACGCTAGTGCCCCACGATTAGGGAAATATCGATATCTATAGTTTTGCTATATACAGGAAAGCAACCACTATTATTTATCATGTTGGTCAAATTGATTTTGCTGTCATGTTGGTATATTGTAGATGCATGAAAGAGTCTAGGCTTTTTTTTTCCTGAACTGACTATGCAGTTGGCTGTTTCAGCCATTACTGCTTCACCGGGCTTTTGGGGCGAGACTCTGAAGGAGCCTCATCCCACATAGCGCCCAACGCTCAAGGGCTCCCCGCGGGGGAAGCTTTGGCTTGTGTTGTCGCTCTCGGGGAAGGGGTCTAGGCGTTCCAGTGTAACTATATGGAAGTGCCAACTCTTCTTACGTAGTATTATATTCTCTTTGTCACATACTTTAACTGATTTTCTAATCAAGACACTGATCAAACTCCAAAACTTCAAAATTGAAAATTTGCAATGAGAAATAAATATGTAGATATGTTGCATAGACTAACAAAGTGCGTAACAAAATACTAGGACTAAACAGCCCATTTCTTCCAGTGGTGTTTTATTATTGACAAGATTATTTTTTCTCTATAAATGCTTGATAGTTAGTAAATTATTTTCCATTTTTGAAATGAAAAACTCAATCGTAAAATTTACCTATAACCAGTAGACTTTATTTCCTGCATGAGGTTATATGATAGGTTTAGTGTTATAGTGATAGTGCAGATTATTTTTTGTAAGTGATAGGAGTATCAGTCCTTAGTATAACTCTAGGTTGGCGAGGCACAGGGTGGTGGTCGGGTGCGTTAGCGACCATCTTGGAAAAGAAGTTTTGTTTTATATATACTTAACGGTTTGTCGGCCGCCAAAAATGCAAGATTTTTTTTATATAAGTAATTAAGTGTTCTCTTGCTATGCTACAAAATAAAATTGTAAAATCAATGTTTTTGCGAATTTCGGAGATTGAAAAATTGCTTTTTCCACGTAGGATCAATAAATCAAACATAATCGACGTAATTCAAGGGAGTCAAAAAATTTGTTAAAATTGTCTTAGTCCCTCGCACTTCTTGATCTTATGGCAACGTATAGTGGCGTCTAGCGTTCGCATCGTAATGTTATCAAAAAAAAAACTTTACAGCAAATCCGAAAAACAAGCCAAATCCAAGCAATAAATCAAGAAACACAATAAAGTAGAAAGCATCCGACTACAAGGTACGAAACACAAGTAAAGTAACGAATGGGCTAAATGAGCTCAATGTTTGATTTGTGTGTAGTGTTGCCAGACTGCTAACCTTAGTCACCATAAATAACAATATTTTCCTTATACATTTTATTGTTATATTGTTAAATAAAAAGCCTTAAAAATATATTGGCTATTTTTGGCTGAAGAAGTCTTTACTATGTTTTTTTAAATAATTTTGGAAAGAATTCTATTTGATAAAGCCATAAGCGCAGCATTAGTTATCGATCAGATGTTTTTAGGTTAATAGTTGTATTTGAACACGAAGTTTTCCGTTGAGTGTGGAAAGCCAAAAAATTGTTTCCATTAACAATAAAAAAATATTTAAAAACAAAAATGTGTAGCGACAATGTTGTTTGTGTAGATGTTTTTGTATTATGTTTCGGCGAAACACAAGCAGGAGACCCGACTTAATATATTTAAATTAAATGTGTACTCTTTGCCAAACTTAACATGTCAAAATAATCATTGTTACGAAACGCAAGTTTCATAACTGAATTGAATGAACTGCTGTAAAAAAAAATAGCATATATTCAATTAATTAAAAATGTCGGAGAACCTTCAATGTAACGATTAGTGTTACTGTCCCTTAGTTATCAGTACCTACGTGTCAGCTCATACCGAGACACGACGCAACGTAAAGCGGCTTGAAGCTGCGTCGAGCGATGGCAAGATGGCATCTTCAAGCCGCTTTACGTACACGCTCGATTCGATATTGCGCTAAGCGCACCGGCTAGTCATAAAAATGCGTCTTTTGAACGTAACTATTGTTATCAATTTAAGAAGAAGTCTTTGGAATGTTATTATTTTATTTTCTATAAATATAAATCGTTCATTTACTTATATTTTATAACTGTTTTACAGATGTACCTACTTCATATTAGTTACTTTTAATTGAATTTGTACAAGAAACTCACTTTTCCAAGTACATTTTATAACTTGGTCGACTATTACTCGTTAGCTTGTAAAGTGTACTTACCCTTAATAGTTTTCCATTTGAATTCATTCTATGCACTACCACCGTATTTTTTTTTTACATTTCCAAATACCTACCATACTTCCGCTAGTAGATGGGGGACACTTGACTATAACAAAAAAGCCCTAAATCAAAAAATGATCTGTGCATACCGGCTATGTTTTTGGAATTCCTATCCAACGATACCCCACACGATGGGGACGACGAGAAAAAAAATTACGTCCCCACTTCACGTGTAGGGGAGGTACCCTAAAACATTTTTTTTTCAAAGATTTTATTCTACAACTTTATCGGCTTGATCAATGTGTATATCCCTGTCAAATTGTAGCTTTCTCGTATTAGTAGTTTTTGAACTAAGCCGCGGACAGACAGACGGACGGACATAGCGAAACTATAAGGGTTAGGGGTCGTCCATTAATCACGTAATGTTTTTTTTTAGAATTTTTTAACCCCTTGGTGATACGTGGTGAGCTTTAAGACTAACCCCCCACCCCCACCCGAAATCACTTGTATTTTTTACTACCTACAAAGAATCTTTAATTTTTTTTTAATTAATAAATAGCGGTATCGTCCGCGAAGAGGGATAATTGGGTACCTATCGTTTTAGGGATGTCGTTTGTATACAGAAGTACAAGATAGGGGCGAGCACGGACCCTTGCGGGACTCTTGCTTGTATTGGACGAGGGGAAGAGAGAGTGCCTTCGACTCTATAGCGACTCTCTAGACTATTATTGCTCAGATTAGGTTGCTTGTGACATGAATTTACATGTTCCTTAACTTTTTTCCTTGTACAGAAGTACAATCCACGCCGCTGGCACGGCCTTTCCACAAGCTGCTGACGATCCTTCTACAGGCTAGGGCAATACGTGTCATAAAGTAATTTGTTAAAGGCCTCATGCGTTGAGGTAATTCCAAGAGACCGACGCAGAAGAAATGTAGCAAACGTCTTTCCATCATGCTCTTGAGGCTTTGGAATACATAGGCTACTTTTTTAGCATTTTTAATGGAATGGAATATAATATGTATTCCTGTGCGCCAACAACTAGCTAAAACTTTTAAAAAACCTAAGACATTAATTAAATAACTTTTTATAACGTATAAATAGAAAAATATTTTTGTTTCACAGTAGCCCACAACTTATTAAATTGTTTCTGAGCCACACTAGGTTTTTTTTTTCCATTCTTATATTTTGCAAATAGGTCTTAATACAGATCACCTAGTTTAGACATATAAAATAACAGAATAATTTGCGACTGGCAAGCCGATCCCGGCGATCTTCGCGGCGCGCGGGGCGTTTTTTTTTTTTATACAACTAAGGTGGTAAACAAGCTTACGGTCCGCCTGATGGTAAGCAGTCACCGTAGCCTATGGACGCTTGCAACACCAGGGGTATCACTCGCGCGTTGCCGATCCTTCAGAAATCTAATAACTTCTTTCTTGAAGAACTCTATATACTGTAGTCCTTGAAGAAAACCTTGGCAGGGAGCTCATTACTCATCACAACTTAAGCGTTCGCGGGAGGAAGTTTCTCTGTTACCGCACTGCATTTTTTAAACACAAATTTCAGCGGACCGATCGCGCTATTTCGCACCTATGAACTATGAAGAATACATGAAAGATTTTTATTTTTGTCAGAATGGGTCCCCTATGTGATCAGTTTTCGTCACAAGCGATAATCGAACTTATAAGAGATTTACTTCAGATAAATGATATCCATATTCAGATATTGGTTCAGAACACATTTACCTTAAAAGGTTTAATTTAAATGTAATGTCAGTGTTTTTCCTATAGATTTTGTTTTCTTAATTAAAATGCTAATTTATTATTTTTTTATTTTTTTTATACTACTAAGGTGGCAAACAAGCTTACGGTCCGCCTGATGGTAAGCGGTCACCATAGCCTATGAACGCTTGCAACACCAGGAGTATCACTCGCGCGTTGCCGACCCTTCAGAAATCCAATAACTTCTTTCTTGAAGAACCCCATACTGTTGTCTAGGGCAACCTTGGCAGGGAGCTCATTCAGCAACCCAAGCGTTCGCGTGAGGAAGTTTCTCTGAAACTGCACTGTACGCGACCATTTTCATGTTCTTTGTTTTCGTTATTTCCATCGGAAGAAAACATGTTATTTTCTACTAAATTATATTTAAACACGGTGAACTAAAAGTGATCTGTAATGTAATAAAAAGAAAAAAACATTTCAAATATTTTATTAGCAATTGTTAATAATATCTGAAGTCATCATTACCACTAAAATTAAATGTCGAAAACACGAGACTGCAGCCTTAATATGAAATTAAATAATTCTATATTTTTTTCACGAAATAATACGTAATTTCCAGGTTGGTACTACCCATGAAAAATGAACCCTTAGACATTCAAACACAAGAACCATTCTTCAGCGATGAACAGTTTTTCAAGAAATGGAAGTCTGATCAAGAGTTCTACAAGTACAGAAGTAAGGAAGAGTTCTTGTCTGCTTGTAACGAAATCGATAGATCATACACAGTCGGCGCGAAATACAAATCGTTTTACAATAAATAAAATAAAAAATATAACTTACGTTAATTAGTACTTATTTAATCATAAGAAAATCTAGGTATGCAATGCTATTTACCTATACAGTGAGTGACCTATATCTCTTTTGGAAAATTAAAAAAATCAAAGAGCATTGTTGAGATCTGACCTGGCGTTAACAAGTTTTTGTAAAAACAAGTAGATTTAGAAATTATTATATTGTATACAAGAGTGTTTCGTAGTATCTATTACTATCAGTATTTTTAGAATTATTGAGTAAATTTACGTTAATAGACATAGCACTGCCATTCAACACTTATGACGTTTACGAACATCCTGAGTACATGCACCCTAATTTTGACGGAAGCAAAAGAAACCACAATAGAATTAATACCAAAAGGGTCGCTGGATAATTTACTGCAAAACAGAAACCATGCTGTCAAAAACTTGTAATTTTGAGGAGTCCAGAGAATACATCAAAGGTACCTATATACTCACCTTAGATGACAACTGTGAAGCTAAGATTGAAGATAAAACCCTGAATAAACACCAGTATTTAGGCGAATCTATTCGTTTTGAGAAGCTACACATAATCCACCTTCCGGAGCTGCCTATTCAAACCGAAAAATAAATAAATAGTAAACTGTTATATTTTTAAGTGAGAACTTTATCGCACGCGCTTGGTCGGGGATCTATTTCGTTGAACGTACGTCCGTACGGGCGATCAAGGAGAAAGCGCGGCGGGGAAGGGGAAGACGGGCGGATAGGCGCGCGTGTATAGCCGCTGCCTCTCTCGGTCTCAGTTCTCACTTTTGTAGTACGTCCCGCGACGCACCCGTTTTTGTTTTTTATAAACAGCACCTGCAAACACGCAGCTGCGTTGGCACGTGGTGTTTTTTGTTAAGTATAAAGACGTAAACAACACCTGCAAGATGCACCTGCATTGCTGTTGATGGGTGGGGTGGACAGACAAGCTACCTTTATAAGGCGCTGTCTGCCCCTCCAACGGGCTCATCAAAAAATCAAAATCATTTATTCAATTTAGGCTACAATAATTGAGCACTATGAATGTCACTACGTCATCGGTAAGTCTATAGGGCAGGCGAAATTGTACAGAGAAGAACCGGCAAGAAACTCAGCAAGGGCATTTCTTTTCTCCCTTTCTCTTACAGTGTCCACTTAAAATATTGGAAAATCCCCTTCCTATCATAGAAGGACACGTTCCATTACAAACATAAAAAACACAAAATGCACAAGCACAACATAAAAAGTATCTAATTGCAAATATAAAAAAAAAAGACAGTTTATGTACCTAGTTAAGTCTGTCGACTCTACCGAAGAGCCTCGCCCACGCTCTATCTTCAACTAGCCCAGACGCTGACTCGGCAAACGGATACAGATAAGCTGGTCACCTGCGGTGGCTGAGAAGATAGTTATTGAGTTAAATATAAGTTAGTCTTAGGTGATCAATTGAAGCGAATACACGCTCTCTTTATTAAAATTTGTATTTTTAAAACGTCCTCCGGCACGTCCAGAACTTAATTGGCGCAGCCGGTAGGGTTTTCGCTTCGCAATTAACTTAACTTCAGTGAAAAACGACGAACGTTTTCAAGCGTTTTCAACGGAAATCCACGAACTAAATAAGTTAAGACTCTGTGATTGTGTTGTGATACCCAGTTGGAGGACCCGCCTAAGATTCATCGGAGGGACATGAGTAGTCTGTTGGTAGACCCAATTGCTATTCCAGTCTAAATTTCCATTCCTATTCCAGTAGTTATAGGTGTCTAGAAATAAAATCGTTATTTCCAAAACTTGAAGTGCGTTATTATATTTCATTGATTTATATTTAAGTAATTGTGTATAAAAGTATTTAAGTAATTTAATAAAATAAAGTAGAATGAAACCTACATAAATTAAATAAAAAAATGGATAAAATCACTCAAACACCAAAGGAAATCGCCGATGTCATCCCCAAATTTGACGGTGATGAAAAATTGCTTAATTTATTTATAAGAAAGTGTGAATATGTCATTACCCGTTGGAGAACAGAAGGTAATTCAGAACAAGACTTATATGTTTATCATGTTGTCACAGCCAAATTAGCAGGTAGAGCAGCTGCACTGATTAGCGAACGCCAAGATTTAGACACTTGGACTACACTAATTTACTACATTTAGTGTGACTAATTACGACAATGAGGAATGCAAACTTAACCATACTAATGGTAAAGTTGATGTTGAAGTAGACCAAATTTTAAGTCAAAATTTATCTAAGTTACGCTTAGACCACATGAACCAGGAAGAACGTGACAGCATACAAAAGCTTTGCCTAGAATACAAAGACATATTTTATTCAGAAAACTTACCATTGACCTTCACGAACGAAGTAAAACATTATATTAGGACCCGTAATGAAGACCCTATTTATATTCGACCATACAGACAACCACAGTTAATTAACGAAAAAATTAATAGACAGGTGGATAAAATGTTAAAAAATAATATAGTAACAGAATCCCATTCCCCTTGGAGCGCATATGTACATCTGGTGCCAAAAAAATCTGGTGCATCAAATAAAACGAAATATAGATTAGTAATAGACTACCGAAAACTGAACGAAATAACCGTAGACGACAAGAACCCGTTACCAAACATAACGGACCTATTTGACAAACTGGGACGTAGTACTTAATTTTCAACCCTTGACTTAGCTAGTGGATACCATCAGCTAGAAGTAGCTGTAGAAGACAGACAGAAGACTGCTTTTTGTACCGAAATCGGTTATTTCGAATTTACTCGTATGCCTTTCGGCCTGAAGACGGCCCCAGCGACATTCCAACGGACAATAGACAACGTATTACGTGGATTACAGGGTATCCACTGTCTAGTTTACCTAGATGACATAATTATATACTCATCTAGCCTACAAGAACATTTAAATAAATTACGGACCGTGTTTGACCGACTAAGAAAGATTAACTTAAAACTACAGCTAGACAAATCGGAATTCCTCCGAAAGGACGTTCTCTATCTTGGACATACCATAACAAGTGACGGACTTAAGCCTAACAACAAAAAAAAGAATTAGAGCTGTATTAGACTATCCACTACCCCGAACAACTACCGAAATAAAAAGCTTTCTTGGCCTTGTCGGTTATTACCGCCGGTTCATCAAAGACTTTTCTAAAATTACCCAACCTATGACAGCCCGATTAAAAAAGAAACGTGCTATCGACGATGAAAAATATACAGAATCCTTTCAGAAATGTAAAGAATTGCTGGTAAATGCCCCCATACTTCAGTATCCTAACCATGAGAAACCCTATATCTTAACGACAGACGCATCTGAGTTCGCTCTGGGTGCTGTCCTATCTCAAGGCACCTTAGGCAATGATAAGGATTTACTTGCCGTTGTATGGGCAATAAAACACTTTCGCCCATACCTCTATGGTAAAAGATTCATAATTGTTACGGACCACAAGCCTCTTGCTTGGTTAAATACCCTGAAAGATACGAACAGCAGACTTACACGTTGGAGATTACGGCTGGCCAAATATGATTTCTATATCATACACAAAAGCGGCAAACTTAATTCTAATGCAGATGCCTTATCTCGCATAATTAATCTTGCTTTAGGTAAAGACGACAAAATCTCTACACAAGCAAACGTAGACAGAGAGGAAAATAGGAAACAATATATAACCGAACTAACGGAAGAACTTGAAGAACTAGGTAAAGCACAAAAGGACAAGTGGCCTCAGGCTCCTCAACAAGAAAAACCGATGACTATTTCAGACTCTGACTCCGAAAGGCCAATAACTATCCCCGATTCCGATGAGACATTGTCTGCAAAAAGTGAACGCCATTATTCAATACCATCACCTTCTTATACAACTTTAACAGCATCTGAAAATTCGTCACAAACCGACACAGCTCATTCAGCTCAAGACACAGAATCCAATGGGATTCCAATCTTAGAAAAAGCTATAGATACAAAACCAAACCAAATTCTAGTATACACTTGGTTAATTGACAGACTATCTGTAAAAAACTTGTCCAGAGATAAACAGAAAATTTTGGAAGTACACCTTCCGTCTAATAGACCTGACCTTCTAAAACAATTCTTAAAAGAATATATACAAAATAAAACTAAGTACTTTATTTACTTCGAAGACGAACAACACCGACAGCAATTTACAGAAATGGTCATATTTTTATTCAAAAGAGAAAACGTGCAATTTTACGAATGTACTAAAAGAGTGGTTTTTGTAGGTGATGAATCAGAGCAGAGAGATATCGTTAAAACATACCACCTGGGTAAACCTGCCATCGCGGAATTAAAGAGACCTTATCTCACATTAGACGTACTTATTTTTGGCATAATATGGCAACAACGAAACTTGTCAAATAATGAAGTATGACAGAAAACCCCTTACACCTAAACTACAGTTGACACAAACACAGACAAAACCACTGGAAGAAATCTTTATTGATTTATCCTCAATAGAAGGACAATACTACCTGACAATAATCGACCCCAGAAGTCGTTAGAGCTCTTATTAAGTACTTTTCTATTTACGGTGTACCGCTGAAAATAAGCTCCGACCCAGGCTCTGAATTTAACAATACTCTTTTAAAAGAGCTCCTCACCTTTTACAAAACAGATCTCCACATAGGTACCTCCAACAATCCAAACTCAATGGGCCTTATAGAAAGATTCCACTCTACAATCCTTGAAATTTATAGGCTTGCCAAATACGAACACAAACACACAGATGCCGCCTCGGTAATGACCTACGCAATAATGTCATATAACCATAGCATCCACAGTGCTACTGATTTAACACCTCTGGAAGTTTTATTAGGACACACTGAGTCAAGACATGCATTTGACGTAAACTTTGAGAAACAGTACATGCAACAATTAGTTAAAGAACACGCGAGAAGGACTAAACACCTGTATAGAAATTTGACAGAACAGACAATTAAATGTAAAGAAAAGGTAATTGAAAAGAAAGGCGGAGAAATAGATTTTCAAATTAGACTCGGAGATACGATCTTTACCAAAGATATCAACAAAAGAATTAGTAAAGATAAGCCACGTTTCCACAAAGCTGTCTGTCTGTCTCTGATTTGATAAACAGCAATATAATTCCCGTCCAAGTAAAAAATCGTTATATCAAAGTACCAATTAAGAATGTGAAACGCCCTCCACAGACACCTCCTGCTCGCCGTGGCAGCAGCCATGACAATGCAACTCCAAGCCCTTCAACTTCAAGAGCTAAATAGGAACCCTGGTATCCTGCCCGTGAAAAATGGTGTTGCAGTCATTGGTAATGATAAGTGGATCAAAGTTAAACTTTTAGATTTAAAACCTATTATCGATGACCTCGAGCTTAACGTAGTTTAGTCTCTCAAATTAGATAAGTTAGTTAGGAATTTTGATAAAAACTTTACACATAATTTTATAGGTATAAAAACACAGCTAGAATATATAAGGAATGTAACAGTAGCAAAATTCGAACAAGTAACCCCATCATTAAGGGTCAAGCGTGGATTACTAAACCCTCTTGGTTCAATAGTTAAAATTATTACAGGAAATCTTGATAATGATGACGCTATCAGATACGACAGACTGATCGATGAAACAAAAACAAAACAAAGTGATAGCAACAAAAAACTGACATTGATCACTGAAATTGTGCAAACTCTATCAAACTCTACATTTAAGTTAAATGATAATCTCATTGAAATAGATAAGGAAATTGTAAAAATAGCTCACAACTTGAGCCAAATTCTAAAAGAAGAACACCTTAACCATGCGGAAACCCAAATAATAAATACGTATCACTTACTTATCCATAACTTTCAAGCAATCCATATCCGACTGAATGAGATTGAGACTAGCTTAGCATTAAGAAGGTTAGGAGTTTTACATCAATCTGTAATAGAATTAAATAAGTTGCAACAACTGCTTCATCATCAATGAAATAGGAAAGTTATTGTATGCACCCAATTTGGAAAATTTAATTAAGATAGAACAGTCAATAGTACTAAAAGCTTATTTTAAGAAAAATGTTATTACGTACCTTTTGGAAATACCGCTTATCGAGAATTTCACCTATATTTACTATAAACTGTTCCCATTACCTATATTATCCCAAAATCGCACCCTTGTCATTCTACCCAAATACCCCTAACTGTTAGTAAAAGGGTCAAAGATCAGGCTACTTATTCACCCATGGCAAGAAATCGACGAATTCAGCTTCCTCTGTCACGATGACGACATGCCCCAGTACATCAAAGACCCTTGCATAACCGAGTTGATGACGTATGAGAAAAACGTGACTTTGTGCATCCAGATTCCCATTAACATAGAGACCGTAAAAGCTCAGCTGATACAGCCCAATAGATGGATTATCTACAGTAAAGAGCAAACACTGCTCTCCAGAACTTGTATTAATGAAATATTTCGGCAACGGATCCATGGTACTTACGTAATTACGATAGATGACCCTTGTGAAGTAAAAATACAGGACATCCCTCTAAGAAGGCATTCCATGAATACCGAAAATACTATGTACTCTAAACAACCTATTGTAAACTTACCTACAATAACCTCAACTGCAGAAAATAACATCCCTGAAACCAACGAACCTGGAAGGCATCCATTTAACTGACCTGAAACTCCTGTCGTTTGCTCTTAAGAAAAGTGTCAGCATTGAAGAAAACCGTGAAAACGAAAAGTCGATCATTAATATCAAAGGAATCAGTATCGGAACTTTAGGATTGTATATAACACTATTTATAATACTGTGTGTGTTAGTGTATAAGCGTCGTTTCTCCCTAGTTACGTTATGTCTTCAAAGTTCCCCTATAGACGAGAACTTTGAACATAAGGAGGGAGGAGTTAAGTCTGTCGACTCTACCGAAGAGCCTCGCCCACGCTCTATCTTCAACTAGCCCAGACGCTGACTCGGCAAACGGATACAGATAAGCTGGTCACCTGCGGTGGCTGAGAAGATAGTTATTAAGTTAAATATAAATTAGTCTTAAGTGATCATGGCGAATACACGCTCTCTTTATTAAAATTTGTATTTTTAAAACGTCCTCCGGCACGTCCAGAACTTAATAACATATAAATAATTATCAATGTCTTACAGTATTGATAAACAAAACAAAAAGTAAGACTAAATACAAGGATACAAAGAAGTTTGCAAGAGCAGACCAGTTTCTCTTTAAAGTGACTATAACTAAATATTCTGTGCATATTTTAAGCGTCTCCCTGTTGCCGTTATCAAAATCGAGCAAAAAAATCACGTTTGTTGCATGGGAGCCCCCTTAAATATTTATTTTATTCTGATTTTTATTTTTTGTTGTTATAGCGGCAACAGAAATACATCTTCTGTGAAAATTTCAACGGTCTAGCTATCACGGTTCATGAGATACAGCCTGGTGATAGACGGACGGACGGATGAACAGGAGCCTTAGTAATAGGGTTCCGCTAATGACCCTTCGGGTACGGAACCCTAAAAAACACCCAAGGCATCCATTGAATCCTCCCAAGCATCAAATATGTGCTGAATAAGCTCAACGCCAGCGTCGGTTGTTGACCGACCTTTTGTGAACCCAAACTGTTTGCAAGTCAGTTGTGAAGTAAAATGACTACTCATTTGATTTAAGATCAGTTTTTCAAAGATTTAACTGAAAACAGGTAGTATAGAGATAGGTCTAAAATTAGAGAGGTCAGTAGTACTACCTGATTTAAATATAGGTATAATTTTACTGTTTATCATTAAATCAGGAAATACACCACAATTAATATATTTATTAAATATTATAGCTAGTTGGGAAGCAATCACAGAAATAATGGTTTTTACTAAGGTAATTGAATGGCCCCAGAGGTCAGCTGTATTTTTATTTTTAGAGAATTAAATGCTTTGATAACATAATTATGATTTACATGACTAAATTTAATTTCTTTTACATTTTCTTTTAACAGAGCCTCTGCTATTAATGGAGATAAGTTTAGTGAGTTGTTAGTTGAGAATGGAATATCCAGGAAAAAATTATTGAACAATGAGGCAATATTTGTTTCTGAGTTAAAAATAGCCTCATCAACTTCTAGACAATAATCAGTGGCGACGCCTATGCTTAATTGCCACCTTTATTTTAAAGTGGACTAAGCGAATATATTGTAAAATTATGATGACTAAAAAAAGGATCACACGATAAATTAAGGATATAGGAAATCTCATGTACTCACCTTCGAATGTAGATATAGGTACTTCAATCCACTCAAAGTTCGTGAGCACGTACTGCACTACGGCACTATGATGCACCAGAAAATCCTTCAGAAGCTCCTACTATTACCGTAAGACACACACAGCGTTTCAGCGACAATGGACACAGGCATCAGTCAATTGCGCTTGCAAGCGGGTTGCGAAAAAACTATTAACGTATGTTTAAATTATTAGCGGAATTCACAATATGCGTAATTCACGACATGTCAACACAGCGCGATCGGTTGACCAGAACTGTTTCTTTTGAATTTAGTGCATGAGGGGGAACGAAAGAATGGTAAGGTCGTGAGGTAAAACTAAAATATAAAAACGCAAACGCTATGAGGCGTCACCATTTTCTGCCACCCTTAAAGGGTCACCTTTAAAGAGCTATCATAATAAGAAAATATTCTTAAAGTTTAAATCGGTTTGAAATAAATGAATAAATATAAAATAAATTAGCGAGTTATATGCTATACATATATTGGCTTTACTTATTATAAACAAATTAAATAAAGCTGGATAATCGTCATTCACTGATTGGGAAGGGGACACAAACGAACGACGGGTCGAAGGTATATTCCATTAGCGGTTTTCACGGTAACAACACGAACTATGCCGTCCTTGGAGCGATGCACCTTATCGACAATCGCTGGTGGCCAAGCAAGAGGAGGTAGATTATCGACTAATATAACCACTACTGTACCTGCGACTATAGGGACAGAGGGTGTATTCCACTTCTCTCTAACTTGGAGGTTGTGTAAATATTCGACTCTCCATCGCTTCTAAAATGTTTGAACGAGTTGGTCCAACAAGGAATGTCGATGCCGTAGACTAGCGCTATCAGACTCTACTGCAGGTTCAGGTAAAGATGTTAACGGCGCGGTATGTAAAAAATGACTAGGTGTCAATGCCAATAGCTCCGCGGGATCGGAACTTAAGACTGTAAGCGGTCGCGAGTTAAGTAAACACTCAATTTGTATGAGTACAGTATTAAGCTCTTCATAAGATAGTAATTGATGACCAATAACCTTAAACAAATGCGTCTTAATAACTTTAATCATGCTTTCTCAGCAGCCTCCGAAATGCGGGGTATTCGGACAAATAGTTTTCCATGTTATGCGGTTTTCGGCTTACTCTTCTTCAAAGCGAGGTTGATACTCTTTACCAAGAAAACGATATAATTCTTTTAGGTAAGATTTATCGCCTTGGAAATTTGTTGCGTTGTCCGAATACATTTATACGACGGGACCACGACGAGCGAGAAAGCGTTTTAGGGCGGCCAAGAAGCTTACCGTAGTGAGATCTGTCGCTAACTCAATAGAAGAGGTTTTGACGAATCCAGCGACAGCCACGATGGGCCGGGAAGCCACAGCGGGTGCGAAACTAACTTATGAGGCGTAATTCCGCGCAAAATACAATCCGCGGGATTTTCGAAACCTGCCACGTGGAAAAACTTGTCAGCAGATACATTATCCGTCACTTGGACGACGCGGTTTGCGACAAAGGTTTGCCAACGATGTGGCGAACCTTTAATCCAGTATAACGCTACCTTAGAATCGGTAAAGGCGTAAACATTTAAATTAAAGCGGGGTAAAAAAATATTTATAACGGAGCGAAGAAGTTTAGGCAGCAGTACTGCTCCACAGAGTTCCAATCTATCGATGGTGAGGGGAGAAGACGGAGCGACCTTAGACTTCGCACAAACCAGTTGGATTGTGATTCCAGACGCAGATTATACGTGCAAATAAACGACGGCACCGTATGCGAGTTCACTAGCGTCGGAAAAACCAACTAGGGTGACTACACAGTCTTCTGTCACACCGAGATAGCGCGGAATGCGAAAATCGTTTAGTGCTTGTAGCTCAGAGCAGAACTGTTGCCATAATTTAAGAATGTGCGGAGGGGGAATATTGTCCCAATCTAACTTAAGCTGCCAGAGTTGCTTTATTAACAATTTTGCGAAAAGAATTGTAGGAGAGACAAAGCCCATTATGTCCCAAAGACGAGCGATGTTAGACAAAATTGAGCGTTTTGTAAATTTGTCTTCCGCACAAGGTAAAATTTTAAAGTAAAATTCATCGGAATCAGTAGACCAATGCAATCCCAATATTTTGTATTGCGTAGATTTATCGAATTCTTTCCGTCTGATTTTTTCATCACAGAAAAAGTTACATCATCCATATTTAAAGATTTAGAAGCTACTTCGCTAGCGCGTGGATACTTGTTACCGTCATCGAGAATCAGCTCATGAACAGTACGTAAAGCGTGGTAGGGACTAGACTTATTCCGAAACAGACCCTATTAAATTGATAAACAACTAGGGGTTCTTGCGGGTAGAATCTATATAAAATACGCTGATAACAGCGATCTTCATCTTGCATAATTATTTGTAAAAATTGTTGACGACAATCTGCCGTCATTGCGATGGCGTATATTCGAAAATTTAAAATTATGTCATATAGGTTGCCTTGTAGGTTAGGTCCTGCATGCAATATGTCATTTAAAGAAAGGTCAGAGCTAGTTTTGCTGCTAGCGTCCAAAACGATGCGCAAACGGGTAGAAGCTTTATCTTCGCGGACGACTGCATGATGCGGTATAACATAAGACGGTAACGTCTTGGAATCGTCGGGAGGAGCGGGAGAGATATAGTTTTTATCAATATATTCCTTAATGACTTCATCATAGGCGTTACGTAAGTTGGGAGAAGCTTCTAACTTCTTCTCTAAACAAAAAAAACGTCTACGAGCGATTGCGTATGAATCACCCAGCAAGAAAGCATCCTTGTTAAACGGCAACCCAACAATATATCGACCACTGTCGGGATCTCTTTTTGTTGTCAAGCGGTAGAAGTCTTCACATTCAACGTCAGCGGATAAAGCTACTAAAAGTAGATTGCGTCGCGTGTAGGCCTTTACCTAAAAGATCGCATCACTCTTTAGTAATAAAGTGACTCTGTGACGCTGAGTCAATCAAAATACGTATCACGCGTTTATTGTTGCGCGTATCGTAAGCGACGACTTGAGCAGTAGCGAGAAGCACTGTAGTGTCGCGCGTACATTGCTTGTCGGGAAGGCGAGAAGCGAGAGAATGTGAGCGGTCAGCGGTCGATGACGCAGTCGAACATAACGTGACGTCTGCACGCGAGCTCGGGCCGGTAACGACCGGCGAGGCGGGCAGCGAAGGTGGCTGCGTAGTCAGTCGCTCCGCGGGTTCGCGGTTCGAGTCTCGGTTGAAGTGAAGCAGCGTGTGGTGCCTGGATTTACAAACGCGACAAAAGGAAACCGAGTTACACGCGGAAACCTTATGTTTAATACTAAGGCAATTTATACACGCGTGTATTTCTTTTGCCGATTTAAATCTGTCTTCTGGAGACATTTTAATAAACGCGGCACATTTAAATTTGGACGCATGTGTCATCGGTTTAAAATCAAATAACTGATTTAAATGAGTGGAAGCGAGCAGACGTTTATCGTCGTATTTATCGATTAACGTTTTAAATAAAGTTTCGTAATTTTCCGGTGACGGAGTTAAACCAGCACAAGCAGATAACGCTTTACCAGAAATTTTACCAAGCAGATAGTACAGCCTTTCAGAATTTGTTAGCGATGGATTATCGTGCACAGTGGATTTGAAGCTGGGGTAAAATAAAGGCCATGAGCGAATGTCGCCGGAAAAAGATGAGAGTTCGACTGCCGGTAGTGTAGGATTCCGCAATTCACAATATGCGTAATTCACGACATGTCAACACAGCGCGATCGGTTGACCAGAACTGTTTCTTTTGAATTTAGTGCATGAGGGGGAACTAAAAACTAAAACTAAAATATAAAAACGCGATCGCTATGAGGCGTCACCAATCAGTTTTATGAGATTTTGATTTTCCAGTCTCAGCATTAATAATACTCCAAGTAGTTTTTATTTTATCATTACTTTTTTCACCTAAAAAAACGTGATTTTGCTATACGACAGATTACTTTAAATAATTTAGAGTATTTTTTAACATATTAAATTTCTCGCTTATATTAAACTTTCTTTCTGTACAAGCTGTTACGTACAACCTAAGAATATGCTAAATGATAGTCTTTGATAAAGTCAAAAGTTTATTTTATTTTTATATATATTAATTAGTACTAGGATGATGGTGAAGTGATAGTTAGTTGCGCGTCTATCGTGTTCCGATACAAAACGTGAACTGTTTGGTAAATTAATACAAATGAGGGAATCGACGATTCCGCAATGATATTGCTTACTAAGCTAAATTACTATATTATGTGCGGTGGCTCCGTACATGCTGCCGGGACAGAAAAATTAAAAAAAAGTTTTTGATGGGGATGACTCTATACTAAAACAAGGTGATTAAACAATATTTTTCTTAATTACTAAAATTACACTTCAAATGTGTCCTGATTCACTGAAGTCAAATTTGACATGTTTAGCAGGCGACGTGGCTTTATTAAGTACACGCGCACCTGTTTTTGGTTCGCTTACGCATAAACTATTACGCACGGACTCACTGTTACATTGCATTAACGATTGCTCTGCTTTTACACTCCCGCACTTAATTTTTGCACTAACACTGTTGATGACGTCGTCGTCGGCGCTCGGAGACTTAGCTGCGAGCATCGCCCGCGCCAGCCTCACTGAGCGGTGTCGCGCGCGCCGCATGCGCCGCCAGGCCCACGCTACGCCCGCAATCACTACTGCTCCCAAAAGTATATAAATCAGGACGTAGTGGTGAACGTCGTGATACTAAAGACTCTCTGCTAATGGGTTTGCACTCTTCATTTCTTTTAGTTGGTCTTCAATTTCCTTCATGTCTTTTCGACTGTCATCAAAATCCAACCCAACCTTGCTTACAGGTATCGTCAAATTCAAGATGTGGTTGACAGAAGGAATCTCCACCTAAGTTATATCGGGCTGTGTATGCATCTCGTTGCTCTGCTGTTTATGCGAATACAGCATAAAAGTGTCGCCCTTGATGACACATCCTTGACCCGTATTTATAATCACGGCCTTGCTGACTAGCTCATTCGTAACCTGAGAGCCACATATGAAGCGCAGTCTGCATAGATTACAACAAAGGAATAGATATGAGTTGGCTTTATTGAGTTTTTCTTACCTGTTCTGACAAGTAACCAGCTGATATTTGCAATGTTTTGTATTTTGTCCGGTTTTACATAACTTGTAGTCAGATTTCATTTGACAAATAGGGGTACTAAGTTCACACAAATGATAATTTTCATCATAGTTTATGCATGAATAAAAGTCATTTTTTGACATGGGTAGGTAGGTATCTTTTTGTATATTAATTGATATATATTCTGCTACAGGAATAATAGCGATCGTAGCGTTGTCGCTCTGCTGTGGTATAGGTGTTGTTTTATAAATTTCATAACTTTCTCTGCTAACAAGGGGAATTTTGATTTCAAAAATAAGATAGTCCTTTGTTACTCTTTCTCTGACCTTCAAAAGATGGTAAATTTTAGCGAGGTCAGTATGAATATTGTAATGGGGAGTGCTAACTCCTTTGTCAACTGTCCAGAAATAACACTTAATTCCTCTTTTAGCTGATTTGGGGTTATTAGGTGAATATCGAATTTCCCGTGGTAATTGTCGGTGAGAATGTCAAGCAAATTGTCTTGGAATATTCTTCAGATGGACTATTAAACCATTGGCAATAATTGCTGACATAGTAAATTCACTAATATCTGCTTCGTTCTGTACTGATTTTTTTAATGTATTGGTTGCAATTTCTAGATTGTTAAGGTGTTGGTTATCTTAAATTGTTTTTCCATATTATTTTCTACTCTTTTTAACATATTATAGTCTGCTTCTACCACTGACGTCTGATTTTTCCATTAGAGAGATGCCTCTGGTTATCTCGAATTAATTCAATATCTTTTTTTTATTTATCTGCGAAGCTTTCGTCTAAAATACCAAATAAACTATTAGCGACGTATCCTACACCGTTGATAAGGCCACGACGTACGCGCGCGTGCGCGTCAAAATGTTGACCAAGCAAGAAATCATTATAATATTGCAATTCGATATAACTGTGTTTTAATTGAAGGAGTATGCCGTCACATTGGGTTGTATTTTTTGCTTTAATACATATGCTGTCCAGATTGGGTACTTTGCCAAAATGGTTCCATGTTGTAGTAGACAATGAGTTTCCAGTCGTCTCGAACTAAATATATATTCGAAATCTTATCAAAATAGATACTTTGATTAGGGTTTAGGTGCGCTATGTTATATGTTGCGTTAGTTGTAGATACTAGCATGCTCATTAGCACCAATAACACTGTGAAGATACTAAATGTTTACCTTGTATATCGTTTAGACTTATGCTGCTCTTTTGATGATAATTCATCGGTATTATTGTGTTGGTTTGTCTGTAGCTCTAATTCATTATTGCTCAAAAGTGGTGATAGTTTTGTTATCGGTCGTTTGATGTCACCTGATTTTGCTTTCACAGTCACTACTCTTACATGACCATCTGCGCCAGGATGTAGATCAATGATTCTTCCCATGGCCCACCTTCCTGCGGGCAAATTAGCGTCGTGTATGAGAACCACATCACCAATCTTAGGATTTGCTTGTGGTTTACGCCACTTGCTTCTAGATAATAGTTGAGTCAAGTATTCTGTTTTCCTTCGCTTCCAAATGTCATTAAATATTTTCTGAGTTAATCGCCATCGAGTACGCTTATCTCTTTCAGATTCAATGATGCTTAAAATTGGACCGCTTGCTAAGAAATGAGATGGAGTGAGATAGTCGAGATCTTGTGGATCTTCTGTTATTGAACATGCTTCTAGTTGTGTCAGCAGGGTAGAAAACTCTTAGAATGCGAGCTTTTGATTGCCGATAACACGCTTGAGCTGATGTTTCAAGCTATTTACGGCAGCCTCCCAAAGCCCACCAGCAATTGCCCAGGTAGGAGCATTAAAATGCCATTCAATGTTCATTGAAGTAATATCTGACAAAAACTCCTCGCTTACTACTGATGACAGATCAAAAAACTGCTTCTGAAGGATATTACATGTACCCACGAAGTTGCCGTTATCACTATAGATATGACCCGACGCACCTCGCCTTGCCGCCATTCGACGCAATGCTGCTCAAAATGCTGATGTGGTAAGTTCGGAAACTAACTCCAGATGGAGCGCCTTTGTTGCCATACAGACAAAGACAGCTATGTTGCTTTTTGAAGTTTTTATTCCTCAACCTTTTGCAGATTTTATCTCCACGTACCCTGTGTAATCCACACCAGTATGAAGGAAGGGACGTGATGGATTTATTCTTGCTTCAGGCAGATCGCCCATGATTTGATGCTGTGTTTGTGGATTGAAGCGCCTACATTTGATGCAAGTATGCAAACGCTTTTTGACTGCTCTGTTACCACTTATGATCTAGTATTGCTGTCGAAGCTCTGCCGAAGTGAGCAGAGCGCCACCGTTGAAGGTTAGTTTATGTGCGTAATAATAACTAAAATAATAAATAAATCGGTCACGTGATTGTTATGTGGCAAGATCAGCTGATGAATCATGTTTTGATTGATGTTGGCATTTTTCAGTCTTCCGCCGACTCTTAATAGTCCGTCTTTATCTAAAAATGGGTTAAGCGGAAGTAACTTGTAGAACCGTTGTAGATCATAAATTTCGGCTGCAAACACAGATTTTTGTACATATTTTATAATTATATGTTGTGCTCGCCGTAATTCAGAAATTGATAAATTTGCTTGAGCAGGACGAAGATGAACAAAGGCACGTAAAACCCACGCTAGTACTCGATTTATTCTCACCCAGCTGCTATTTCTTTTGATGAGGCCATAAATAACGTTATCGGGTGTTGCCTTTATGACGTGAGCTACTGACGTAAGTGATGACTTTTTAACTTCTTCGTCTGTGTCGAAGATTTTTTGATCAGTGATTGATGATGATAATTGTAACTAACTGGGGCCATTCCACCACAGTGGATGGTGTTTTATTTGTTCAACTGAAATACCTCGAGTCGCACAGTCAGCAGGATTTTGACTTGATTTGACGAAGTTCCAGCAGGTCGCCGGGATTGAAGTGGTAATTTTTCCCACTCTGTTTGCTACAAATGTACGCCAACAGTTGGGGTCTCCTTGAAGCCAACCAAGGACGGCGGTTGAGTCTGACCAGCCAAAGACCTTTACATTGTGTTCAACTAAGCAAGATTTTACCTTTTCCATTAGTTTTGCTAATATGTATGCGCCGCTTAACTCAAGTTACTTTTCTTTGGCGATACAAGTTTTGATGTTGCCGTGACTAATATAATGGAAGCTTGCGACTTGTTGTTTCTATTGACCTTGCAATATATATGATACAGGCGTACGCTTTTACAGATGCGTCGCAGAATCCATGAAGCTCTAGATCATCGCACTCGCCAGTTTCTAGCCACCTCGAAACTTTAATTTCGTTGATTTGATTTAATCCTGTTTATATTTTATTCCATTCTGTGCTTATATCAAGTGGCAGTTTGTCGTCCCAGCCAAGATTTTTACATAACCAAACTTTTTGAAATAAAATTTTTAGCTTTGTGGACACAGGTGATAGCCAACCGAGGGGGTCAAATATTTTTGAAATTTCTGATAATAACTGGCGTTTAGTTGTGATGTCTTGTGAGGTATCAAATTTCAGTT
Organism: Apoda limacodes; assembly: GCA_946406115.1. Classification (NCBI taxonomy): domain Eukaryota; kingdom Metazoa; phylum Arthropoda; class Insecta; order Lepidoptera; family Limacodidae; genus Apoda; species Apoda limacodes. The sequence goes on along the minus strand of OX291542.1, from coordinate 1,318,790 downwards.
GGAATTGAAATTCGTCTAATTGTGGACACCTGATACCTAAAGTTAAATACTTCATATCCTTGTTGTTCTGTGCTTATATCTTGTAGAAGCTCCTGTTTCTTGGACGACCACTTTCGTAGATTAAACCCTCCAGATTTAAGGAGAGCTATCAAATCAGATTGCAGCTGTTTTGCTGACTGAAGGCTGTAACTGCCACTCAGTAAATCATCTATGTAAAACTGCTCTTCAAGTACCTTAGCAGCCGGTCTTCCGGGATATTTGTGACCCTCGTCACTTGCTAGTTGTTTGAGAGTCATCATAGCTAAGAGCGGCGCTGCTTTTGTGCCATACGTGACCGCTAACTGATATTCACGTAACGGTTGCTGAGCTGCTGATCACCAAATGATTTTTTGGTAGTGTTGATCATTATCGTGAAGAAAGATTTCTCTGAACATCTTCTCAATGTCTGCTGTCATTGCAAATTCATACTTTCGCCATTTTAAAATAAGATAATAAATCTTGTTGCAAATTTGGGCCGCTGTACATAACGTCATTTAGACTGTGGCTACTTGTAGTTTTTGCAGATGCATTAGAAACTACTCGTAATGCTGTCGTAGTTGACTCAGCGCGCTGCACACAGTAATGCGTAACAATAGGATTGGCGCATATGATCTAATTCAATATATTCTGAAATAAATTCTTTGTAAGCGTCTGCTAATTTTTTGTTTTTTGAAAACTTATTCTCGAGTTGGTAAAATTGTGCTATAGCTTTACTTTTGAAGTCACCCAATTTTGTTTCGGCGTTTTCATGTAGAGGTAATCTAACAATATATCTGCCGTCGGAGTTCCGTGTTGTGTTTGATTTGTAGTGCTCAACGCAGCGCTGATCTTCTTCCGACAGATTTGAATGTTCATCAATGTCTTCTATTGTCCAAAACCTCAATAACTCATCTATGTTATTTAATACAACGTTACACTGGAATGACCTTACGTTTCCACATAAAATCCAACCAAGACGGGTTTGCTGGGCTGTAGGAAGCGACTGATCTTCGCGTATGATGCCATCCATGATGATGGAAGAATATATATCAGCTCCAAGTAGTAAATCAATAGGACGACTGACGTTAAAGTCCGGGTCTCCTAACCGAATATTTTCTGAAAATGGCCATGAAGGTTTCGAGAAGGTATAGTTCGGTAAATTATTTACGAGATTTCGCATAATATAGACATCTGTTGCAAAAGAAAAATCGCCACTTATTGATTGGCAAGTGATATTAATGGCGCCTTTGCAGTTATTTTGTGTTGATCCTACTCTAAAAATAGTACCTTTACAACGTGTGCGTGGTAACCCTAGTACTTAGGCACCATTTTCCGTGATAAGTGAGGTTTGCGACCCCTGATCTATAAGTGCGCGCATCGTTTTGTAAGAACCATCGGCACACTGAACCTTAACTTGAGCGGTTGCGAGTAAAACCTCCGTTATGTTGGTTGGCACACTCTGAGTTACGTGGCTCATGTGTTTTTGGGAATCTGTTTCCATGCTAGGTTTTGCAAACGCTTCGTGAAGCAATGAATTATGACGACCATTGCATTCGCGACATCGTTTTTCCGAAAAACATTCATTTCCGTGATGATCAAATTAACAATTTATGCATAATTTAATTCTTGCGACAGCGTTTCTTTTTTCATTAGGTTGTAATTTGATGAAACTGTTGTAATGGAATAGTTTATGCATTTTATTGCAGTGTGGACATCCGGTTTTAGTTATTGATTGCGTAAATGATGACTTATTTGATGCATTTCTGTTACTATTGAATGATTTATTTAACAAAGGTGTTTTAGTATTTAATATTTTTTCTAGATATTGAATAGGTTTTGATGATACTGGACAAGATGACTCAACCTTGCGTTTTGACGACTCTAGAGAGGTGAATTTGTTTTCCAAAAAATCTAATAATTCCCTTGGCTTTGCTAAAGACTGTATATACTCGTTGTGAGTTTCAGAATCCAATTTTTGAGCTATAATGTGGACAATAAGTGGGTCCCAGGTAGATATATCAACGTTTAAATTTTTTATCGCAAATAAAAAAAATTTTGATTTGCGATGCTGATTGGCTTGATAAATTCAACAGAATATTGACATGAGAGGAAAATATTAATTTGATATTATTATATCTGTGATTCAAGATTTCCCAACAAGTTTGATAGTTTTCTGATGTTATGTTTTTCAGCTTCTCCTTTGAGCTTGCTCTTCAGAAACTGCATCTTTTGCGCTTGAGATAAAGATTAATTACTATGGATTGATTCAATAAATAAATCCTTAAATGAGAACCATTGGTGATAGTTTCCGGTGAAAGAAGGGATGTCCATTTGAGGTGTCGACTTCTGACGATGTTCAACAGACTCAATTTTGCTATTTAATTGCTTCTTGGTAGAACTGAAAGTTTTCTCATATCTTAGAAATGTTTGCTCATATTCTGTGTTGCTAATAGTTAGTTCGCTGTCGATCTCCCAATGCAAAAAGTCGATAACGGACCACCTAGACTGAATATTTTTCAGTATATCTTCAATTTCCCATCTATCTGAAATGACTTCAAGGTTAATCTGGGAAATAGTATGATGGAATGCTCTAAAATAACTTTTTTGCTTACGTAACATTTCATCAGCCTTGCTATTAGTTCCGTGATCGATAGTTTGAGGAAAAGATGCTGAAGAAATCGGTATACCGTGTTCTGTTAAAGGTTGATTTCCAGAGCTTGGAATTGATGGCCTAGTCTCAGGGAATTGAAATGCAGCTGGCTTTAATGTAAGAGGTGACTTTGCTTTGGTTTCAGGGATCAAAGATTGCTGTATAAATGATCGAATACTCGATTCTATCAGTTATAAAACTGATAGGTTTTTTGATAATAATCTGTTATAAAGTACTCATGACTCTGATCATCGCTAGTAGCTAATTTCTGATGATTGGCTTGGACTTCAGCCCAATAATTATCTAACAAATTAAGTTGTCTAACAATTTTCCGAGTTTTCCTTTCCTTGCCATCTTTTTTGAAATTGGTTAGTAAATTTTTGATCGTTTCTAATATTTGGACTTGAGTTTCAATAAGGTCTTCCATACTGCTGATTAGTTAAAGATACGAATAAAAAATGGAAAGATCTTACTTTGATATGTTGCTTAAGTGCTTCTTGACTGTTGTGTCAGGTTACTTCTTGATTTCTGCCGTCGTCCAAATTCTGCTAGGTCAACTGAATCTCCTGTTCTGGCGATCCGATTATGACACTGCTCTACTGATGTTTTGACTGCTATGCTGGAATATGCTCCTACGCTTATTGACAGCACTACTTGTTGAATTACCGTTTCGATTGTTCACAAAACAGTCACTCGCGATATGATCCTGCCTTTTTACCGGTTGGCTCGAAGGACCATTAAGATGTACGAGCTGTTACGTACAACCTAAAAATATGCTTAATGATAGTCTTGATAAAGTCAAAAGTTTATTTTATTTTTATTTAGTACTAGGATGATGGTGAAGTGATAGCGAGTTGCGCGTCTATCGTGTTCCAATACAAAACGTGAACTGTTTGGTAAATTAATACAAATGAGGGAATCGACGATTCCGCAATGATATTGCTTACTAAGCTAAATTACTATATTATGTGCGGTGGCTCCGTACACTTTCACTATATAACTCATACAATTCCACAGTAACCCAATCATTAAAAGCATGGACGTTGGTTAGCTAAGACAGAGCTACCCATCCCCCCGACCGACCTCGCCACGGTCGTAAAACTATCGTTAGGCGGCCTCGGCACGTACTAACGGCCCAAGATGACAATCTCGCTGTCCGGATAGCGAGATTAGTCTCTACGCCCTCCCCTAATAGGGCCTCCTCACCCGACGTCCCCGGGTTCGTCGGCGCCCGCAAGGATACATGAGGTATCAAAGAGTGCCGGGGCGCTTCTCGCCCCCATTCAACCGCAACCTCACCCGCGTAACGAGGAACTCCCCTCCTGGCGGTGACTCACCTTCGGGTTCGAGGCTTACGCCGGTCAAAGGGACGCCCCCGAGACCGACAACCCAAGCCGAGCCTTGAGCGTTGGGCGCTATATGGGCTGAGGCTCCTTCAGAGTCTCGCCTTAAAAAGCCCGGTGAAGCAGTCACGGCTGCAACAGCAATAGTCAGTCGGAAAAAAAATAAAATCGAACGAGCGTTCTTGTTCAGTCCGCCGCACTGGTCGCATCACGTAATCGACTTTTATTTATATATCTTATCCTCAAAATACCTACCTACATTATCATATATTTATACCGTAGAATCTAACACACGCTGATCCCACAGACAGGTTCGTAGAATTACCTACTCAGCAACTTTGCACCTGAATACACCGGATTATCTTTGCATCTGAATACACCGGATTGTTTAGTCTACGAGTCTAGACGACCACCCGGGTCGCATGAAGCCTTCTGTCCATTAGTTAGTTTTTAAGTTAGTTCTATCGCAGTATTGCTCTATTGAAGAGCAAATGTAATTTGTCTTTTTAAAAAAGTCCTTGCGCCCTGCATTGCAGAACCTACGGATTGGGTTTCTTAAGGTCCTGTTAGTTGCATTCAATGCGTTGAAGGTTTTGGGCCTGCCAGTGTAGGAGTGGTCCTTTCTACTCCTTTACATAGTTTTAGGAAAGCTGCCCGTTGAAGTAAGGAGCCCGTTTGAGTGCTCCCGCGGGGGAGACTCCGGCACTCCTTTCCCCAAATTCACAAATTTGGTGGGTTTTCTCTAGGAGGAGTGTCGTCTGGCGGATAACCTCGCTCTCGCCGACCCCACCGCCTCGTACGTTAGGATTAGGCCACTACCGGTGCAGTTGCCCAGACTGCTGCCTACTGGACCGCGAACTTGTGTTTTTCGTCGCGGTAGGAACTACGTCGTGGCCGACTGTCCCAGATTCGGCGATTTGCGTTCCGCTGGTCGAAGCAACATTGTGCGCATGCGGCTATAGGTGCCTTGATGCGGACCATGCGGTCGTTCAGTGTCCCTCCTCCGGACACTGTGTGTAGCGAGTTTACAAGCCGCGGACAGACCGGTAAAATCGTCCCCCGTCGAGTTGTTGAGGGGAACCCTCCGTGGATGGTATTTCAGGTGCTTTGCCGCCATGCAGTGCACGGGCCTACGAACCTGTCACGGCCGGGGGAGCTTCTCCTCCCCATCGTATCTCTGATCGGACCAGGAGGGTTGTCTACCGCACAGATTTGCGTTGTTTCACCTCGGGGTGATCGGATAAACACGCGTGCGATTTTGGATTCTGGCTCACAGGGGTGTATAGTGACGGAATGGTTAATGGAGCAATTAAAGTTGAGACTCAACCCGGGACTCACTTTGTGCGAGAAATTGGTGGAATTTCGGTATTGAGGTTGTTAAGGGCTAACTTAATTCCCCTCGCCTGTGTACTTTGTCTCGGCCATTGTTTTTTTTTTAAATATATATTAGGTAATCATCCTCAGGTCAACATACCACCAGGTATTGTGCAACTGACTTCGGGATCGCCCATAGATCTGCCCTTAGGTGCTGATGTCCTGGACATGTTGACTTTGGGAGCAGGGAAATTGTTGCAGCCAGGTGGACTGGTCGCGGTTCCGACTGACCTGGGACACATTATAGTGGGCCCAGCACAACCACTAGTGCCTGTACGTTCGCCGGGTCTTACAACTTGTGTGGGTCTCTCTCTCGCTGAAGCGATTCAGCGGTTTTGGGAAGTAAAATAGCCCCCAAGTGCATCTCGTCAGAACCCTGAAGACCAGGACTATGAGGCAGTCTTTGTGAATAACACAGTCGGGCTCTAATCCGGTCATTTTGTAACAAGATTGCCATTTCGTTTCGATAGGCCTTCTTTGGGTCATTCCAGAAAGCTAGCCGAAACTAGACTAGCATCCATGGAGAGACGTATGACCCGGAGTCCGGTATCTAAGCAAAAATATGTTGCATTCCTTAACTCACTACCTGAGTATCCATGTAGCGAAACCGCCGTAAACAGGTTGACGCGTTTAAACTACTGCAGCAGATGTCGCAATTATTCTGGAAACGATTCTCAGTGGCGTATTTTTATCTTCTGCAGCATGGCACCCGGTGGTCTGATAAAACGGTACCTCCTAAGGTCGATGACCTTGTCTTAGTTATGGAGGCGAATATCCCCCTTCCTTTGGAGAAAGGGTCGTATATTGCCGTACGGTCGTATATAGAGTTCCTCGAGTTGCTGAGGTATTGGTTGGTGACATTTTGAAACGAGGAGTGGCGACCTTGTATTGTCACCCTGTTAGTTAGGATTCTTCTGTTTAAGGAGTTTCAGCCTGACTCGAACTGGCTGGGCCGGGGAATTGTTCGGTAAAGATAAGCGTTGTCTCGCCACTCACTTGGTATGACATTGACCTTAGTGTTGGAACGCTGAAACGCACGCTCGGCCGTGCGCATAGTTCAGTTCAGTCTTTGCGGCAGGTTAAAAGCGACACTCGCGAATAGCGTTGTTAGTGTTTTTTTGGTTCGCTTTGAAATTTGTTAAGGACTTCTGAAAAGTCAGTAATTCCCGCGTACAAGTTAGGATCTGAAACATTTTCCTTCTTTGAAAGCAAAAATTCCTCAGCCGAATTATCATATTTATGAGGCAGAATCATCAAATATTTTGGGTCAATTCGAAACACGTTTTTATGATACTTCACGTCGGGGCAGAGGTTGCTGCTTTACAAGTCGCAAGTTCGGCCCCATATGGAGTACTGCTGCCATCTCTGGGCGGGTGCACCCGGATACCAGCTTGGCCCTTTTGACTCGGTTCAACGACGGGCTGTGAGAATTGTCGACGATCCCAAACTCACTTGCCATATCGAACCCTTAAGTCTGAGGAGGGGCTTTGCCTCCCTGTGTGTGTTCTACTGCTTGTAAAATTGGGTTGAGTTCTGAGGAATTGTGCCATCGGCAGGAAATTCATTCTCACACTTTAGAACCAAAATGGTTACGTACAGTGCGGTTTCAGAGAAACTTCCTCCCGTGAACGCTTGGGTTGTGGAATGAGCTCCCTGCCAAGGTTTTCTCTAAGAACTACAGTATGGAGTTCCTCAAAAAAGAAGTTATTGGATATTTGCAGGGTCAGCAACGCGCAAGTGATGCCCCTGGTGTTGCAAGTGTCAATAGGCCATGGTGACCGCTTACCATCAGGCGGACCGTGTGCTTATTTGCCACCTTAGTGGTATAAAAAAAAAAAAATGATTTCAGTAAATTGGCAAATATCACATCATTTATGAGTTATTCTTTTTCGTGTAAAAACATTGAGGAAATAGCTACTGAAATAACAAGTCAATTTACATGGACTCATGTTCTGTTGAAAATGAGTTATTGCAGATTTCAACAGATATATATCTCAAAGTCACAGCATCTGATACAAAACTCTGGTTTTTTATATCTGAAGATAAATATCCGAGTCTAAGGCAAATCGCGCCTTTCAACTGTCGGGAATGTTTGGGTCAACATACTTTTGCGAGTCTGCATTTCCTGAAATGAAGATATTTAAGTCACAATATCGCAATCGATTAACTAAAGAACATTTGTCATCATGCTTGCGATTAGCACTCAGTAGTTACGTACCATCTTATGTAAAATATGCTTAGGACATGCAGTGCCACGCTTAGGACATGCAGTGCCACGCTTCAACATCCAAAGTCACTCTTTAAAGTTTAATACTAGAACTCTTTTGTTTTGTAACACCACATAAACTCGCAATTTCGAATAATTATGAGTTTTATCATTGATATTTTAGAGCAGACCTACACTTACATTGACTAAAAAATGCATATTGTGCGGTAAATATTATCCATACGTATGAATCCTACCTAAACGACAATCCAGCATCACACATACTTGCGGCGATCGATCGATCGTAGTCTAACAATATTGAGGCACATCGCCAGCAGTTCAAGTTTAAGTACCCCTGGTGTAGAGCAATATGATTGCACGGAAATTCTTCAGATCGGCTCCTAATTAATACTATTTAAGTGTCAACTCTGGACTGAATATTCTATAAAGGCGCACGATGGCATTCGAGTTGCCTACAACATTTTGAGATAACTGATGAGCCTAAAGCTCTGTTGCAGCGCCTCAAATATGTTCGCTGGACGCTGAGGCTAGTCAATTCTTTTAATGCCATTCAACGTAAGATAATAGCGTTGTTTATGTCCAGAGTTAACTCTTGTAACTGTTAAGAGTTTGGCGGACAGACTGGTGCTGACTGCAACCTACAGACGGCTTTTGTGAATATATATTTTTTATCCGGAATGAAGAAATTCGCCGAAGAACCGAAACCAAAGCTACAGAAAAGTTAGCAAGCTGAAGTGGCAATGGGCAGGCAACATCGCTTGTCGAACCCATAACCGATGCGGAAGAAAGGTTCTCGAGTGGCGACCACGGATCAGAGACACAGTGTGGGACGGCCTCCTACCAGGTGAACAAACGACCTGGTTAGAGTCGCAGTAAGCCGATGAGCGCGGTTGTGGAGGCATATGGGTGACGCCCACGTAGCAGTGGTCGTCTTTCGGCTGAAACGAACGCACTATTAGAGCGAGCGAGACTCCGAATTCGAGTTTTAAAAAATAAAATTCGAAACACAAAATTAAAATTGTTTAATATGAAATTAGAATAACTTAGAAATAGCAAAAAACAGAGTTTTATAGGAAATAGTAAGGGCAGCCGACGCGGTCGGAAGGTGGAAGGAGACTGAGGATCGAGCTGGGCTCTATTGCTAGACTGAACTGTATCTAGCTGAGCCAGCACTTCTTCTTACTAGCTAGGGGTGTAACAGCCCTTACCCGAAGTTTACGTGAAGTCAGATTATTTCTCTTAGACGCGGTGTGGACATTAATTCAATTCAGAATCATTTGTTTCTTTAGCGCGATTATTAAAAGAGTAACAACGTTGGCTGCCACTAGACTTATAATAATAATATGCCTTATAAATTATAAAAACTTCAATTAGAAAGGTAAGTATAAAATTATGTGTCCCATACTTCAGTTTATATAATTCTTTATTTATGATTTTATCAGCGGTTTGGATAAGTGAGTTTTGAATGTTATAATTCGAGGTTAAATCTTCTATGTTTTTTAATGAAATAGGGGTCACACCATCAATAAGTTTATTTATTTTTTCTAAATTACAACAGGATTCGTTTATTAAACTAAAATCAGGATTTGGCAAAGTGGCGTTTACAATATATAACGGTTTCGACTTAGCTGTGTGCTCAAAAGCTGTGTGTTGATCACACGCTCCATCACCTTTGATAGGAGAGAGGTAATAGCGATAGGCCTGTAATTCGATGGATCTGATCTATCGCCCTTTTTGGGCACCGGGTGTACATTCGCAGTCTTCCATGAAGACGGAAATTGCCTAGTATGGTAGGAAAGCGCGAAGAGGCGCGTGAGTACAGGACATAACTCAGGAGCACACTGCTTAAGCACCACTGCTGGTATACCGTCTGGCCCACTCGACTTATGAACGTCTAGGGAAAACAACGCCCGCCGGTTCATATTCGAGTTGGAGGCAAAGAGACTGCCCAATAGATCGGCTTTCTCTTTTGCACTATGGGCCAAGTCACCATCGGTCTTTCGCAGTGGTGGTAACGACGACTGGCAGAAGTTCCCCTCGGCAGCTTTAGCAAGCGACCAGAAAGCACGACTCCCAGAGGGATAGCTCGCAAGTCGCCCACCTATTTTGCCGATGAATTGGAATTTTGCTCTAGCAGTTGCTTTCTTACTGAACCTCGAGGCAGCATTTAATTTGCGTTTTAACTCAGAAATATTCGGATCCTTATTATTACGAGCCGTGGTCCAAGCCTCATACGCAGTTTGCTTAAGAATTTTAGCTTCTCTGCAAGACCTATTAAACCACGGTCGTTTTCTGACGCCGGCAGCTACTCGCAGGTTAGGAATGAAATATTCCATACTAGCGAGGATTGTCTCAGTGACTGCGGCTGCGCAGACGTCAGGATCATCTGAGCTAAAGCAGAGCTGCCTCCACGGGTACGATGCATAAAATTCTCGCAATCCGTCCCAGTCTGCCGACTTATAGTGCCACACACGACGCCACTTAGTTTGCCCAGAAGGATCGGGTTGTGTGCATGACATTTGAGTCCGAACGAGACAGTGGTCCAAGGAGCCAAGAGGCGCATCCACTGATACGGAGTATCCGTCCGGACGTGTAGTCAGCAGAAGGTCCAGTAAGGAGCTCGTATGGTCCTCTATATCTGGTATTCTCGTTGGAGAAAGTACCAGCTGAGAGAATCCATAGGTCAGAGCAAATTCATGAGCAGATATCCTTGCATAGTTATTGGTTCGAGAACTGAGCCACTCACGATGGTGGGCGTTAAAGACTCCCAAAATAACTAGTTCTGCTGTGGGATATTGCTCTAGAACTTTGTCAGTCGTCAAACTCAGGTGCGTGAAGAATCGAGTTACGTCCGTGTCACCGCTATGAGACCTGTATAGGCACGCATAGATACGAGTGTGGCCGCCGTGATCTACGCGCACCCACAATATCGACAGGTCCCTGTCTTCAAGGCTATGAAGTCGGCGACAGTAGATATTCTCCCGGACGAACATACATACACCGGCACGACTCAAAAAATTGTGCTCGAGTTTTCAGCCAGGATAATGAAGGTATGATGTGTCGGCCGGGCAGGATATCTGCGTCTCCGTTAGAAAAAGGATGGTCGGCTGCGCAGTCTCGAGGTGATGGTGGACTCCATTAAGATTTGCGTGAATACCCCTGATATTGCAAAAATCCACATTGTATGTGGATGGAGTAGCCGCTGTAAAAACTCTTTTCCTTTTTCTATTTCTGGCCATTGTATATAAAGTTACTTAGACTAGGGATGAGGATTCACTGCACAGACAGCTTAGAAGACAAAAAGGTGCGGTACTAAGACTGCCGAAGCTCAACACAGATGATACGGTTGCTGGCACGGCGGGCGGAAGGGCCCCTGATCCCCTTCTGTTGTAGTAGCCGGGTCCACTCTGGTCTCCTTCTCCGGCACACTTCAGAGACTTTACACAGGCTGGCAGATCAGCCTCCCAGGGCGGAGATTAAGTGATCCCTGGGTTCGGGAACCCGTTCAACCTGCGGGCGGCCAGCGGTCACCCGTTTTATCAGGTATCCCTGACCGCCGAACCAGCACGCCGCGTCTACGCCGAGCAATGACAACGATAAGCACCGCCGGTCCTCCGCTGTCCGCGCAGCGAATCCTCAAAGAGAGCTCTGGCAACCTTACTCACCGCCAGGAACACAGCACTACTCAATGTTAGTGTTATTGTGGCCGCGGTTTTCTGTAAGGTGGAGGTACTTCCCCAGTTCGGGCCGCTCATTCGAGCAAGTACTCGCTATGCCCCGCTTTATTTGTTAGGGCAGCTTATTCGAGCGAGTACTTGCAGTTTCGGATAGGATTCGTTTTATTTCAGTTGGAGTATATTTTTACTTTGATGTTAGTATTATGGAAAAGGTTAGTTAGGACGTTGTGAATTTTAATAAAGGAATGTTTGACGTCTGTTGGTAAGTTTAGTAGGGATTGAGGGTCGAATTGTTCTTGAGGTGGTGTAAGGTCAGTCGGAGAGTTCAGCACACTGGGTAAGGTAGCTTATGGTTCGAGATTTAGTCCGGAGGTGGAAGGCGTCGGGATAACAGGTAAGTCTGTAGAAGTTAATGGAACTTGCAGTGGCGAAGGTAAGCTGAGTGGACTGAAGTCAATGTGGAGGTCGTTGTCGTTTAGGTCAAGATCGACTAAATCTAGAAACTCGTCTCCTGGCTCGCAAGCATTATTTGGGTAGATAGGGTTTACAGGGAATCGAGAGAGTGCGTCAGCAGCGGCGTTTAATTTTCCTTTACGGTAAGTAATTTCATATTCGAACTCTTCGAGTTTAAGTCTCCATCTTTGCATTTTACTACTAGGGTTTTTGTGGTTAAACAGCCAGCTGAGAGGCCTATGGTCTGTAATTTTGGTAAAGAGATATGGGTGGAATGTTTTACAGCCGAATAAAATGGCTAGTAGCTCTTTCACAGTAGTCGAGTATGAGCATTCACTTTTATTGAGAGCTCGGGATGCATATGCTATTGGTTTGTCTTTTCCAACAGGTCCTTGAGACAAAACGGCACCTAACGCGTAGTTAGAAGCGTCACAGGTGAGGATGAACGGTTTTGTAAAATCTGGGTAGGATAAGAGAGTAGCAGAGGTGAGTGTTTGTTTAAGTCGGTCAAACGCAAGTTGTTGCTGGTTCTCCCAGTTAAATGTCATGTCTTTCTTCAGTAAGTTAGTCAAGGGTTTCGCGATTTTAGAGAATTCAGGGATGAAACGGCGATAGTACGAGACAAGTCCTAGGAATGATTTTTCGTCTTTTGGAGACCTTGGAGTGGGAAAATGGGTGACCGCCTTGACTTTACCTGGATTCGGTTTTACATCTTGTTTGGTGATAGGGTGTCCTAGGTATGCGACTTCTCGTCTAAAAAAAGGTGGAAGGCGCATTCTTTAATCCGAAGGGCATACGGTTAAATTGGAAGTGTCCCTCCGGTACATTGAAAACAGTTTTTGAAGCATCCGTTTCATTTACTAAGATTTGGTGAAATCCAGAGGAGAGAGTGGGGAAGTATTTACTGTTACCAAGTTGGTCAAGGATTTCTGCTATTTGAGGAATAGGATAGGTGTCTCCGATAGTCACGTCATTGAGCTTTCGGTAGTCTATTACTACTCTCCATTTTTGAACCCCAGAAGCGTCGATCTTTTTCGAAACCACCCAGATAGGAGACCACCCACGGAGAATTAGAAGGTGTTATAATGTTCTGGTCGAGCATTTGTTTTATTTGTTTCTTTACTTCAGTCTTATGGATTTCAGGGAATCTGTAAGATTTTGTATGGATCGGGACGTCGGATGTCGTTTTGATGTCGTGCTTTATAACAGTGGTATAGGAGAGTTTTTCGCTCGGGAAATGGAATATATCGGAATAGTCGGAGCATACTTGGAAAAGAGCATCGATTTCCTCTGAGTTTAAATGGGATACGCGTTGTTGTTCAAGGACCCGTTGAGTCCGTTGAACCGAATCTTGCCTTTCGTCTAGGTTTTTGATTTCATGTTTATTCGAAAGGTTGCTAGATGCGCCTGGGTTGAAAGCGGTGAGTACGAGATTTAAATTTGATTTTAGAGTCACATATGTTTATTCGTTTGTTTCTTTTGACACGAGCTATACAGTTATAAGCAGGGTTTCGGATGGGTTTTGATCAAGAATTATCCCTTCTTTCATTTCTGGGTTTGAATCGGAACACTCTAATGGTTTCAGTTCTAGCAGGAATTATATAGGTAGATCCTCAAAAATGGGGCTTCAGTTCTGTCTTGCCTATTCGTAAAGTGTCGGTGTTGTAGTTGATGTTGCATCTGAATTTGTTCAGTAGGTCTGTGCCTATTATGCCATCAAATGGTAGGTTTATGTCAGAGATTACGTGGAACTTGTGTGAGATGTGTTTGGTAGAGTGTTCAAATATGTAGGATTGAGGAACAAATACAGAGGATATAGAAATGTTAGGGTTCGGCGAGCATCCTTGTTGCGGAGCTATTTTATTATTTACAGAAGTGGAAAAGTGGCTCTGTGGATGACGATGTAGCGGTCCGTTTGGAGCTTTTGAATTAGATACAGTGGATTTAGAATTGTTCGGGTTTAGAGGGTTTCTTTGAGACATAGTTGTTTTAAAGCTGACGGGGACCCGAAACCTGTCATCCTTTTGAGTTGTTTTTCCCGTGCGACACCCGCAAGACAATTATTCGTTTTTTGGGGTTTCGTAATCCGGTTCGTCACGGGATTGGTAATCGGGATTTGGGTTTTCAATAAAATTTACACGCGGTACGTTTGGTCTACCTCTGTAGCCAGACGAGGAAGGTTGATTTGGATCAGAGTTCCTAAATCGATTATTAAACTCTTTTCCTACAGTTTTCGATTGTGTGACCGGGATACTTGCAATACCTGCAGAAGATTGTGTTATTGTCATTATTGTTTCTGAAAGGTGTCAGAGAAGGTTGCCTTGGAGTATTGAAGCGAGCGGGTCTATTAGCGGGATTTCTTTCCATTGGAAAACTTCGGTTTTGATAATTGTTATTCGGTATATTTGACATTGGATTCCGTTTTTCTAGACTTAATAGGATTTTTCCTCTGCTATTGCGAAACTAACTGCTTCGCTTAAGCTTTCAGGGTCGCGGAATCTTATAATCGGAGCTTTTTTGGGGTTGAGTCCTGTAACGAATGTGTGCAATGCGAGATCTTGCATGGCGCCGACTCTTCCCGAGATCCCTTCCTTCTTTTGTGTAGGTAAGGAAATATTTATTTCGGTTATCAACTTTGCAAGACAAGTTTCTATTCTAAGGGAAAATTGGTTTACCGTTTCGTCGCGGGTTTGTCTGCAATCCTGCAAGTCGAATAGCAAATGTGAGTAATGTTTGCGTTCTCCAAACTAAGTTTTGAGAAACTCTTCTAATTGTAACCAATTGTCAAATTCTTTGATGGCACACGCGGTTTGTGCCTTGCCTTCCATTTTGCATAAAATTAATTTAAGTAAAACATCCTTTTGCCAAGCACTTGTTAACCCCATTGCATATATATATATATATATAAAAAACATATAAGATATATAAAATCAAACTATACGTAAAGTAACTTAGATAGGTCCTATCTGATGCAATCCTTGTTTGGCCGCCCGATAGCGGCAGGGCTCTAAACGCGAGCGTGTGCATCACACAAACACGCACATTCACAAAGACATCGCACACCTGAAAGTGGCTCAGCTCCCACACAACAGCCTGGCAACAAATGCACATCATTTAAACTACCATCACTTAGGAAACTATACTAAGTTGACTCTCACTGATTGGACTATAAATGTTGTAAGTGCAAATTTACAATCGGAAATTATAATTTATATTTCTTACTTTCTCTTCATGCAAAGGTACACAATACTTTATAATATTGGTGCAAATTCCCAGTTTCATATTTCAATCTCTTGTATGTCAGCTATTCATTTTTTTTTCTTCAGCGACCCGTGAGATACCTTAAGGTGTTGGTGCAAGTTCATTTTGGACTTGAAAGTTTTGTGTGGGCAATGGGGGCAGTCGACCGACGCACTCGGTGGCGGATGGACGTATTTTATATGCTGGTGCAGGCAGAGTCTACTTTTGAATATTTTTTTACAGACTTCACATTTGTGTATTTTATCACCTGCAAATATGAAGAATACAGTGTTAACAGATAACTTATTAATTTAATGGGATTTAAATAAAACATTACAACAAAATGAAATGTGAGTACTAAAAATAAGTTTGGAAATAAAGTTTCTAAAGTTAAAGGTTTTTTAAGTTGATGTTAACCATTCAAAATTTACTAGAAACTAAATACATACCTATGTATTATAAAATGTGTTTGATTTGATTTATATTTTTTTGTGTGTGAGATATGTTTAGCACAGTGTGTTTTTTATCAACAATTGTGAAAAAATCTAAATCCTCCTTTATACTTTGAAAGTTAAGCTAATACCTAACATGTTGGGCATTTGTTCTGTACATATAAATACTCCTTCTTTTCTGCCTTCATCGAGGTACTCAACTAGCACATAGGCATTAAAAAAAGCTGTATAAGCTCTGTTTATTGGATATAGATAGTTAAATCTAAAATTGTTAATGCATTCCCTTTATATGAGGGTTACAAATAACCCACTAACTTACACCTACGAAAGAGGCTCATAATTAACAGTTCATTGTTTGTTCAAATGCATATTTTTTTATGTAAGACAGGATGGAAACAGCCCGTACATAATTAGAAAAGCATTAACTAATTTGACCATAAAGGCTATTTAAAAAATACAAAATATCACCTATAGGATGAACATTCCGCTTATGATTAGACAAATATTTCTGTGACCGAAATTTCTGTCCACAGATCTCACACTCCACAGAATCTTCTTTGGCGTTATGCACTAACTTTATGTGCTCTCTCAAAGTTAGCTTCGACTTAAAAGTCTTGTGGCACACATCACAAACTAAGGACAACTCTGGGTCCTTATGCTCAGTAATCAAATGCCCTTTCAGCATACACATTGGCAACTCAAGAAAGCACATAGGACAAGACACAGAATCAAACTCTTTCAAACCATCCAAACTCCTTGATTTCTCCACTTCCTTCATGATTTGCAGGAAGGATTTCCTCTTTTTTCGCTTTGGAGGCAGCTGGCAGTCTTTTTTGTGCAAAATGAGGAGTTGAAGTTCAGAAAATTTAGTGGTGCAGATATTACATTTGAATAAGAGTCTGCGGTAGCTGTGGGCATTGATCATATGGTCAGTCAGCAAATTGCTTTCTAGTTCAAGGAGACAATGCAAGCATACCATGAGCCCAGTTCCAGGGTTGGGCATAGCGTCAGTTGAGTCCAACTCAATTGGTTCTTGATTTGTATGTATGCATGTCGCCAGTTCTAACAATGCCCTGTAACAAAAGACAAGTTCTAAAATTAGCTGAGCCCTACAACTTGTAAGTAAGACAAGACCAATATTCTATATTGGATGGTTTATTATTAATAATGTTAACTGTTCAATGAGCAATCTTATGGACAAGTGGCAATTTCTACCAAATTACCTAAACATATTTTTCCATAAAAATATTACAAAAGGAATATATACCTAGAGTAAGGCTTTGTATGTCTACAGACCCTTTTTAACACCTCAATCAAGGTTCTTGAGTGACAACCAAGTGTTATGTGGGATAGTCTCCAACCAGCTAGAGTGACAACCAACTGTTATGTGGACATGGGACAGTCTCCAACCAGCTACTGGCCGCAGGCAGTACTAGACCGGTTGTTGTAGACATATCCATGATCAGTGGCTAACACCACAAGAGCAATAAATATTTACCATATAGACAATTACTGACTTTAGCAAATACTACAAAAGAAAAGCAACCAACATAGCATTACACCCTTCGTCTTCATCTTCGGCATCTGCCATTTCTTCTTTTACGTCAGTTTCTATACCAGCCTCATCAATGTCTGACAATGTGTCTCTGTTCACTGCCAAGTTACTATGCATTATCATCACACGACTTATCTGCACAAGTAATAATAGGTAACACAAATCTATATAGAATATTTACATTGTGATATTACCCTGAACTTTTGGAAAAAACCTTTAAGTAGAGCCTTTTCGCGGTATTAAAATTATGCAAAAAATCATAAAAAAAGTTGTAAATACTTAAGGGGCGTTTTGTTGACAAGCATTATACGGATTGAATGCGCACATTCGATCGTTTTGTTGACCAAAAATGAATGCGCTGTAACGTCACTTCCGGACCGCATTCAACGCATTGGCTGCATTTGAGGATATAAACTATTATTTAAGGTATATATTAGAGAAAAATACTAAGCCGTCTTCTACCTGGAGGGGCCCAAACTTAGTATATTTTGAAAATATTTTTTAGATTTAAAGAAACAAAGTAGCCCAAAGGTAATAGTGTGGTATATTTTTAGAACCGGCTCTTTACCGGCTTTAGATCAAGCCCTTTCATTTGATACTCCACTTTTTAAATCCCATACAAAAAATTGATGACACCATAACACAATAAGGGGAAATCTTTTTTTGCCGAAACCGAAGGTTCGGTTTCATTGTAGTTTCGGCCGTAACCGAAACCGAACCTTTTATAAAAAAAAAAAGTCCTAAAAAGTCGAAAAAAAGTTAGTAAGCCCGTTTTTTTGTCTAAAATAAATATCTCGCCGACCTATAATTACAGGTTTCTACTTTCAAAGATTTATCGCAATGAAATTTCAGCATAGTTACAGAGGTTCTGTTTGAAAATTTAACTACCCTATAAAGTGAAAAAAATACATTATTTGTAACACAAAACGATTTTTAAATGGTGGTATAAAATAAAACAAATTTATTATTAAAATATGATGCTCATACATTATGTTTATTTATTTTCAGTTACTTACATTTTTATTATGAAAAAACTTACAAGGTACGATGTTGTAAGTTTCGGCGTTCGGTGTAGGGTTCGGCCGTTTTTGGCCGAAACCGAAACTCGGGCCGAAACTTGATTTTTTGGCCGAAACTGGCCGAAACCGAAACCGAAACCGAAATTTCGGTCGGCCACTAATCATTGTGTATTTTTTTTTTTTGTGGCTTTAATTAAGTCAGAAGACTCAACTATTTGCCAATGTCAGTTAACACGAAGTAAATAAGATGCTGGTGAACGGTTTCTATTGATGTAAATATTGAGCTTACTCAGTCTATGTACACTACAAAAACAAAAAACTACTAGGTAACTGAAAACAAAATTGGAATACATACGTATTTAAAAATATCATAACAATACATAAACATAGATACAAAACAATACATAAATTTCAAAGTCGAATATTATTAAATGACATGAATTTAGACAAAATTTTGATGACTTTACGTGAATATACATAAGTAAGGAGGCATTTAAGGTTAATAGGACGAGGGATATTACAGGGTAGTAATTCATACAATGATGATGACAGTTTTGGGCATTCAAAAAATATATGATCCATAGTAACCTCGTCCAAGCCACATTCACACAAAGAATTGTCCCTGATCCTGAGTTTAGCTAAATGTACCGGAGTACAAGCATGACCAAAACGAAGGCGACAAATAGTTGTAGTAAACATTCTATTTGTATCACGATGACGGAAAAACCATGGTTTCGATGGGATATCAAGTTGAATGTCACCATAATGCTTACCTTTAAGTGCTTTGGAAATTTTCCACATCGAGTCCCAAGATTTTATCATTTGGGGTTTTGTAAAGGTAAGAAGGTCATGGGCGTATAATTTATGATGTACTAAGGAGCCAGAGACAATGGCATCCCTAGCACATGAATCAGCAACTTCATTGCCCTGTATCCCAGAATGTCCTGGTATCCAGGCCAATACAACATCCATATCTTTACACAGACACTTATATAAGGCTTCTTTTATGTTTAAGATGATTGGAAATGGAAATCTACAACGGAATTGGTTTGCGAGAATTGCCTGTAGACAGCTTAATGAATCGGACAGAATTAAAGATTTATTAAGGGAATGAGATTCAATATAATTTATGGCTTCTAATATAGCAATATATTCACCAGTAACGACAGAACATTCAGCTGGGCACTTGTAAATTAGAATTGTATTAAATTTTGGTATCCAAACTGCTGCCCCAACATATCCATTTTCGGACAATTTTGAGGCATCAGTATAAAGGGGAGACCAACCTCGCCAGTCTTTAAACAGTTTTCTTTGTAAGGATAAGTTTGCTTGTAAAGTTTGCTTAGTTATGCCTAGATTCAAATTAACTTTGGGACGAAAAGTCAGATCTTGGAAATTAGTACAAAAGAGAGGAAATCTGTAAGATTAGCAATTTTGAAAAAGCTTTTAAGAATAGGAGGAATATCTTTATGAAGCCAGTAAGGGGATAATTGAACTTGTATAGATAATTGGTGCAATCGTAATAATAAAGGATGTGAATCAAATTGAAATAATTTATATATAAATCGATCACTAAGGAACTGCCGGCGTAATTTCAAAGGTGGTTCAACACATTCTATTTGTAGACAGTTAATAGGAGTGGACCTCATTGCTCCAGTAATAATTCTAAGGCATTTATATTGAATCAGGTCTAGTTTAGCTAAGGCCAATTTATTACATGGTTCTATAGTACAGCAAGCATAATCAAAATGACTACGAATTATGGCATTATAAATTAATTTTTGTGTGTATGGATGACTGCCCCACCAAACACCTGCTAAAGCGCGAAGAACATTAACCCCCTTTTCGCACTTTTGAGTGATATAATTTAGATGAGGAATACCAGTCATTCTGCGGTCCAGAAAAACTTTTACTGTTTCTACCAATGGGATAGCCTGATTTTTATAAAGAATTTCAATATCTGGAGAAGATCTGCGTCTAGAGAACACTATCACTGAGCTTTTAGGGTAAGACAGCTCTAGTCCATAATTGGAAAGCCAGTCGGAAAGATAACTCATTGCTGAATTAAGGCGTGTTCGAGCTAAGGAAATGTCTTGGCTAGGGAAATATAATGCAAAATCATCTGCATACTGAAGTATACGACAGAAAGAATTGACAGATTGCTCTAAGTCAAATGTGTATAAGCTATAGAGAAGAGGGCTGAGAACCGATCCTTGTGGGAGGCCTTTCCAAACATATCTTGCTGGAAGAAGAGATCCTTGAGAGCGAATATGGATGGTCCTCTACATAAGCAAATTTAAAATAAATTGAATGACTTTTACTGGGA
Organism: Apoda limacodes; assembly: GCA_946406115.1. Taxonomy (NCBI): domain Eukaryota; kingdom Metazoa; phylum Arthropoda; class Insecta; order Lepidoptera; family Limacodidae; genus Apoda; species Apoda limacodes. The sequence goes on along the minus strand of OX291542.1, from coordinate 1,298,456 downwards.
CATTTAGCTGTAGTAGTTTTTGTTTGAGAACTGGTAAAAGAACACTATCATAGGCCGAGGAGATATCCAAAAAAACTCCAACTAGGAATTCATTCTTAGAAAGAGCAATACGAATGTCTGATGTGAGAATACTAAGACTGTCGACTGTGCCTTTTCCTTTTCTGAAGCCAAACTGTGATTTAGCCAAACTCCCATTGTTTTCCATAAACCATTCAAGTCTATTCTTGACCATATGTTCCATGATTTTGGCTAATGCAGATGAGAGAGCAATTGGTCTATAGGAATTAGGGTCAGAGGGGCTTTTACCGGGTTTTAAAATAGGAATAATGATTTGGCTATTCCATGCTGTGGGGATCTCACCAATGGAAAAAATCTGATTAACGATTTTGAGAAAATGTTTTTGGGCTGTAAAAGAAAGGTTTTTGATGAACGAGTATGGGATTCCATCTTCTCCTGGGGAGGAGTCATGAAGACCATTTATGGCACAATTAAATTCTTCTAAAGAGAACGGAGAGTCTAACCAATTGGTAATATCTGGGAAAAAAGAAAGAGAAGGGATATTGTCTATGTTAGGAGCTGAGGGGGGAGCTAATTTGCTACAGAAGGAGTCTACCCATGTTGAAGGGTCATAAGAGGTAGGATCATTTGCAATAAGGGAGCCTCGAAATTTTTTAATATTATTCCATACTATTGCAACAGGGGATCTCCGGGATAAATTTTCGCAGAATTTCTTCCAGTTATCTTTTTTTTTCTTAGAAAAAATCTTCTTTGCAGTGGCAGCAATTTTTTGGAAATTCAAAAAATTATCCATGGACATGTTACGCTGCCTTATCAGGGCAGTACATTCAGAATCCCAGCATGGGGGGGACGATATCTTTTTCCTTGCTGAATTTTTAAGGGGAAAAATTTTCTCAGCAGAAGAAGAAAAAGCAGAAACAAATTGTGAGTAGGCTGTTAAATGATGATAGTCATTGTTTTTAAAGTTTCCAGAAATTTTGCTATCAACCGACGAAGAAAAAAGACACCAGTCAGCTTTTCTCAAATTAAACTTGAGTAGAGGAGAAGGAGACTGAACTGGAGTAATACGATGGGGTAAGGTTAGAACAATAGGAAAATGATCACTCCCTAAACATTGTGGAAAAACGAACCAACTCATAATTAGGGCAAGGCAAGGAGAACTACACGATAAATCTACAGCACTTTTGGGGTTTTGGGAGGGAGAAACTCTACGAGTTGGAGATCCATCATTGAGAACACAGACATTCGTTTCATCAAATAAGTCTAGCAATAGAAGAGCAAATGAATCGCAATAGTGTGAACCCCAAGAAGGGTGATGGCTGTTAAAATCACCCATTATAATGAGAGGTTTGGGAAGGAATAAAATAATTTGTTTTAGATCAGGAATCAGCGATGGGTGAGGATGTGGAATATATAAAGTAAGAAATTAAATGTCCATGGCTTGTAAAGCTACAGCGTTAAATTCATGATTATTGGGGGTAGGGATTTGTGAAAAAGGAGTATAATGTTTAATTATAGGGAGAGAGCCACCCCAACCATCTGATCTGTCGTCCCAAAGACAGGAGTAGCCCTGGACACGAAATCGAGAACCAGGGACTAGCCATGAGTCCGAGATGGCGACAATGGAGGGGCGGTATTTATTGAGTAAATATATAAGTTCACTTTTACAGTTCCACTGTATGAGCCGCGTGGGCTCCATTTGACTGAGCAATATTGGCTATCTGAATTATTTTACTGGCAACGTCGTTCGGTAAGCTATCATTAAATCTGGAAATAAGGCTTAATAAGAAATTTAGAGTGATATCCAAGAGGTTATCATTTGGTGAGATATCAGACGAAGAAGACAAAGCGCAACCATTGGGAAGGGAAGAGGGGGGAGAACATACAATTTGGTTAGGATTGGCTTGGTTTTAGGACTAATTGTAATAGTTTTCCTGTAAGAGTTGGTCGGAGTGGAGGGGTTTGAAGGAAACCTAATTTGACTATTATTATTAATTTGAAGATTCCTAGAAAATGTGAGAGGTAGGGCAGGGGATCGACTGACTTCAGCATAAGATTTATAAACTGTAGCAAATTTAGAGGAGGCATCTGCATAAGATATGTTATTTTCAGACATGCTCTGCTTTATATTTTTTTGCCTAATGTACTCAGGGCATGTTTTGTTTGTGGCGAAATGCTGGCCAGAACAAAAAATACATTGTGCATGAGCCGGAGACACAGAGCAGTTATCACCTGCATGTTTATTACCACATCTGTAGCATCGAGGTTTACAACGGCACTGTATCTTAATGTGTCCGAATTTGCAACAATTGTTACATTCAATAGTTGGAAATACATATTCTCTACCTTTAATGATGTGTTATAACAGAACAAACGTGGTGGAAGAGCCTGACCCTGAAACGTAAGAACTACTGAACCTGTTGTTATCCATTTAGGAGAATTATCAGTGAGATCCTTACGGTTCAGACGGCGAGCCTTTAAGATTTGGCCGAAGCCGTTAGGAAGTTCAATGGCATCTACAAATTCATCCATGGACCAATCGGTTGGAACATCCCTGACTAACCCCATTCGCGTTATATTATAGGAGGGAATAGATATTTTATATTTGTAAGCTTTTAACAAGTCACTTTTAAGGAACTGATTTGCTTCTTCTGCTGTTGAGAATTGAACTGAGATGCGGTTCCGTCCTACACTCTTAATACCATCTTGGAAAATATTTTTAAACTGATGCCTAAACAAGAATTGACCAAATTTGATCGCACGCAAAGTCAGTCCTGCCGAAGGATCTGACTCCTCTCTACTTACATGTACTAGGAAAGGACCTACATCATCTTTGGAATACTGTCGGTCTTGAGCAACCAAACTGGGGTGAGTGTATACTGTCTGAATTGACGGGGAAGCTGTATCGGGATTGGTTATAGTTTTTTTACTGGATCACTACTTTCATCGTCGGTTCTCTCACGTTTGCGGGGTTTATCATTAGTCTGTGTGAATAGACCTGGAGAGGGCGCAACGTTTAATACATTGAGTGAAATAGAGGGATCCGGGGGCTCAGGGGGGATGGAGTTGTCCATTGTCCCACAAAAATGGAACAACGAACAACCCAAAGTAAAAATGTATAGTACTACGTAATTACCAAATACCTATATGAATTGATTACAACTAAATATGTACTAAGATAGCTCAATTTATAAATAAATTGCCGAGAAATCAAAATTCGCGTTCTATGGCGATCACTGACATTTGACAATCCCATCATTGTGTAATACATAAATTATGGCGAATCGCCATTTTGTAAGGGATATTTTGCTGTGAAGTCTTCCCAATTTACTGTTCATGAGCTTTTGCTTTATAATCCTTAACAGGTTTTCGTAAAACACTGCGAAAATTAGTCGTCGAACCTCACTAAGAAAATAGTAAAAAATTTACAAGGAAAAACACTGCTCTATCTTCGAATTCCCGGCAAAAGATCTTCCTTCCTTCCTTCTTCGATCGATGTAGATATTTCGCATTATTGTATATCATTTCTCCAGAGTCATGTGTAAATATAGTCCTGTGCTTATCGTGGCTAGCGCGTCCTCATTTTCGTGTCCTGCTTATGTCTTCATAAAAAACTATTCATGAGCCTTCGCTGCACAATGCTTAACACGTTTTCGTAAAACACTGCTAAAATATACACATCTAAACACACTAAATAAATTTAGAAAAATTAAACAGTAAAAACACCACTCCATATTAAATTGCGCGCCAAAACTCCTCCGTGCTGTTGCTAGTGTTGCAAAACGTACGTGATGTTAGCCCTACCGTAATAGCATAAATTATGGCTTAACCTGTGTTAGGCGCCCAGGAAATTTTGAGGCATGGGACGTCACTTATCTGTCAATATTCTTGGTAATCTAGGTCAGCAGAGGAAAATAAAATCAAATCAAATTAAACAGTATTTATTCAAGCAGGTTTCTAAACACACTTTTGAATCGTCAACAGAATCTAAACAATGTAAATTTCTACCAAAAAGAGCCAGCAAGAAGTTCTATTTAAAATAATAATACAATACTTTGTTAAATAACTAACAAGGATTTAATCTGTATTGGAACACTATAAATAAGTTGTCAAGCTACTAAAAACAAAGATTTGATACACATGTAATTTTTTTTTTATGTAGCCTATATGAATATTATATTTCCTTAAAACGATAGGATGTAAAAATATAAATACCAGGTTATGACTTTATTAATTATTTTACTGACTCAGACATAATAATAATCAAAAAACAGCCTTCAAAATCAAGTTTTTTCTCCTAGGTTTTACAAAAACAGAACTAAAAATAAACTATTTTTTCACAAAAAACAAAAATAAACTTTTGAATACCCAAATACACACGTTCCAGGATTATATACTCTAGTTTGACTTCAATCAGGACATACATAGCATAATAGCTCCTCGACCTCTCGCATAAACTCTCGATGTGCATAGTGCACAGAATGCAGCATAATGAAGCTAGCGATAAATTTGTCACTTAGAAAAAAATATTATTTTTATTTGTTATCCATTATTTTCCTCTTGAACAAATCCTTAATACTATCACTACACAAAACAAAATGTTCTATTACAAAAAAAAACAAATTCAGAACAAAAATAAAATATACAGTTCAAAAATCAGCGCAGCGTGGCAAGAAAGTCGGCCAAGGGCGCAGACGCTATTAACGGTTTTGTGAAAATTTATTGCTATTCACACTGCTATACACTTCACAAATATTCTAATATTAACCTAATTTTATTGTTTCAAGTTTATGGCAACTGTATCATAATGTAATGTAAATCTAAAAAGATCGACGATGCTTGTCGTGGCACTCCAGGGTATTTATTTTGCGTGGCTATAGACGCGGTGCTGGGGTAAGAAAATGTGCTTTTCAAATATGCAAATTAAAACATTTGTGCTTTTAACATTTTGAAGATATTCTACTTGCCTTGCTTTCTCACAATGTGACGCTTACTTCATCCTAGTCCCACTCACAAGAGCATTTAATTTTTTGCCTATTTATTCGCTTAGGAAAACTGTGCTTAAGAAAAATGTTTCGTGCTCTTAAAATTTGCACTAAATAAATATGTGTTCTTCAAATTAAGAAGATATTCAACTGGTTATTTGGTTGACGCTAACCTAACAATCCTTCATAAAGATTTACCTAAGAGGACCACCAATATTCTCTACCTACACTATTATACGATGAACCAAGAAACATATTACAGTAGATAACTTAAAAGAGTATATTCAAAAATGGGAGAAGCCTGTCAAAATGTAGAATTCCTAAACCAGAGTAAAAAACAAACTTTAACTCTTTTAAGATAACTGTGACTATGTCAAAATTAAATACGTTTTTGCGAACCGACTTCGTCGTTACATACGGCCACGCATGGGCGTAGCCAGCTTTTGGATTAGGGGGAGGGGGGGGGGGAATGTGGCAGACCTGATAGAAAATGTCCTTTTAATATAGTAAATATGTTCATTTTGAGCATGTTTGAGCAATTCCTTCAGGTTATGGGCACCATAGTTTATTTTATACACATAGTATATTTATAACATAATATTCAGAAAAAAAGGAAATTTCCAACAAAGGTATTTTTAGTTTTGTTGAATTGATGCAGAAAATAGGTTAAAAACAAAGTACTACATAAAATTGCCACGTTTATTGGCTTGTGGTCTTTTTTTTAATTTTGAAATTCGGTCCGAAAATAACAAAGTTATCACAGACATCACGGGCGAGCGAATGGCCAGCTCAACGACGACGTCTCACGCACTTCAGTCACTCTCGCTCTGTTTTTGCACCGTAGTGGCTGTGTGTGTACTATGTACCTAATTCGTTTTATTTGGTTGTATTAGAAACTTAATAAATGGATGGATTAAAAAACATGGAGTTAGGTGCTGTCGGGTCGGTTAGTTTACCTAAGCAAAAAGAAAAATTGGAATCTTTGCCTTATTTGCTAGTCTGAGGATAGCGCAAATGTCAGCAGAGCAACAGAAAATGGTATCCAGCAATTTGAGGAGACGTTTGCCTTGCGTAAACTGTACATGGATTTTTTTTAATACAAGTTATTGGGAAACAAAAAAGAACTTGCATTTATGGACGGGGATTTCCCTATCCCTGTTCGTTGCGTTTTTGTTTAGGTTAGTGAGATTGAGTGAGTACAAAGAGCATTTAGTGAGTGAAGCCTTTTTTGTGGACATCGGTGAACAAACTGACTCCGGTGCTTGGTAGGCAGGACTATTTAAGTCAACTACTTTATCAAGAGTACTAACTATGTAACTAATTTCATATTATTTTTATAATTTCACGAAATATATTAGTCTTTGTTATTAAAATAAATCAAAATTAATGTTCAGTTCCAGGTGTTATTTTATTTCACTTTTTCTGAAAAAAAACAAATTTAGAAAAAAAGACTGCAGTCTAACTACTAAACTAAGTATTTTTTCATATTTGTTTTCAAAATTATAAAAAAAACATTTGGTTTTTTTTCAGTTTACATCTCTACACTCCACCACTGGTCTCACTCCATTTAAAGTAGTTTTTTGCCATATGGATGCTACTAGTATATTCGAAGTAGATTTTAATAAACAGTACAATCAGAAATTAGTAAACGATTACGTCAAACGTACCAAATACCTTTGTAAATACCTAACTGACAAAATTATTGATAGTTAAGAAAAAATAAAGAAAAACGGAAAGGCGAGAAAGATTTTTATATTAATATAGGAAATGACGTCTATGTCAAAGGCGTAAACACTAGGCGACGTAAAGATAGGCCCCGCTACGAAAAAGCTTCACTGGTAAAGTAGTTAGGAATATTGTACCTGTTTGAATAAAAAATCGCGATGCTAGGGTACCTATTAAAGATTTAATATGTTCTCCACAGATTGGTACTCCTGCTACAAGCCACCAAGATCCAGGGCCTTCAACTTCGAAAGAATGATAAAAACCCTGGACAGAAGGACACGCTTTTATTAGTTATGATAGTTGGACTATTATTAAGACTTTAGATTTAAGCTTAATTTACGAAGATTTAGAATTTAATATTAACCGATATACTAACTTAAACAAACATGTGTTGAACTTCTCCAATGGTAATCTTGAATTTGAAATCTCTGTTATTAAGACTCAAACTGATCATCTTATGAACACCACAATTAAAAATATTAGACAATAAATCCCTTCTAAACGAACAAAAAGAGGAATTCTTAACCCCTCAGAATCTCTTATTAAGATAATAAACAGGCAATTTAGATAACGATGACGCTATAAGGTACGATAAACTGATAAATGGTGTAAAAAACGACATAATGTAAATATATAAAAAATATATAATAATGTAAAAAGATAACGCTAGTCGCTGAAACGATGGACGCATTTGTCAATATCTCTAGTTCAAGAAACATTCATTCAATTAGACAAAGCTATTTGGGGAATAAGTAAACATTTCAATGAAACCTAAAGTGCCATATATATATAAACAAAGTAATGAACACCTATAACATCTTTTTTCACAATTTCCAAACGTTCTTTATAAGATTGGATGAAATTAAAAATATTATAGCCTTAGACAAATTATGACACCAGTCTATAATAGATCCAGATGAATAATTGAAAATGTTAAAAACCATTGAAAGAACAGATAGTCTTATGTACCCTGCAAATGTTGAAAATGTAATTATGTTAGAACAATGTATAGTGTAAAAAGCCTATTCTAAACAAAATAAGATTCATTTTAGAAAGACAGCTTGTTAAAAAGGATATGTACACACACTACAAAGTAATTCCATTACCAATAACTAACTCCCATAACCAAACAACACTAATCATACGTGCCTACCCATACCTAGTATTGAAAGGGTCGAAAGCACTATTTCCTACGCAACCATAAAAAGAAATAAGCAAAGCTATTCACCTGTGTCAAGAGACCGAGCTGCAGCCACATAAAAAGGATCATAAACAAATTACCTCTATAGAAAATTATGTTACCTATTATTTAAAAAAGTGCCTCAACCAAAATGATGGCATAATTATATATATATCGTATAATGTGTTGTGGAAGAACCAGATCCCATAGGTGCTAATTTCTTACTAATATTTTTTTTTCCGGACACAACAATACTGGCTATTTATAGGTCTCCATCTATATACTGTACTAACAGTTTTCTAAATTCACTTGAAAATATACTGCGCCCTTAGAAGCAAAAAATATCGTAATTACTGGAGATATTAATATTGACATTAAGACAGCAAAAAAAAAAGGAATAGTGCCTCATACCTAAATCTAACGGCAGAATTAGTTCTTCTGTCTGGTCATACAATTACCAATTACTGCAATATGATTAAAAATGAAAGTTTAATTGCTCACAAAAGTTACACAGAGAATCGTCTTCAAAATAGTAAAAACCCATCAAAAGAAATGTGGCGCATAGTCGACGAGGAAGTTTCCAACAAACCACGTAAACACACAATTTTACTAAAAGACCACGATAGGAAGAAGATTGAACCGAACTACGTACCCGAACACTTTAATCGACACTTCCTCACAGTAGCCTCGAAGTATGTAGTGCAAACAGACAAACACATATCTGTGTCATATGTTCAAAATGGTATAGGCGATGCAGATGTCCCAGACTTAGTGCTACCCAGAATCACACTCGCAGACCTCAACTGCACGCTGCGCTCACTGATAAAGTCGCGATCCACTCGCGATATTTACGACATCTCTGTAGACCTACTTATGTGCATCTGGCCGCTTCTATCCGGAATACTGGTTGAACTAATCAACTCAATTTTTTCATCTGGTATATACCCAGACGTACTTAAGAGCACACGAGTGTGTCCAGTCTACAAAGGAAAAGATGAGAGGGATTCTGTAGACTTTTATAGACCTATAACAATAGTACCAAACATATCAAAAAATATTGAATCGATTTTATCAAATTGCTTAATGCAACATCTTGAAACTAACGACCTACTGACTGACAGACAATTTGCCTACAGACAAAATAGGTCTACCACAGAAGCGGCGCATAAAATCTACGACTGCATTGCAACGGCTCTGGACGACAAGTACAAGGTGGCAGGGATATTCTGTGATCTCTCAAAAGCGTTTGACGTTATAAACTTTGAGTTGTTATTAGAAAAAATGAAACATTATGGCCTGAAAAACAAAACGCACGAACTGTTCAGGTCATTTTTAACTAATAGACATCAAACGGTTCAAATCGAAATAGACGGCAAAACCATAAAGTCAAATGCGGGCAAAGTGGAGATTGGTATACCACAGGGATCGGCCCTCGGAAACTCTCTATTTTCGCTCTTTATGAATGACCTCCCATCTTCAGTTACCGAAGGCCTGACGATGCTGTTCGCCGATGACACAACAGTGGTGGTGAGTGCACCCACATACGAACAGCTCGAAAACAAGATAGCAAACGCGTGCGCTCAGCTCAACGCGTGGTTCTCGGCAAACGGCCTCGTCCTCAATGTCACAAAGTCCAATGTTATAATATTCTCGACAGGAAACCCCACTTTAACTCCACAAGTACAGAGTCCGATGCCACAATGCGAGTCCTGTAGATTTCTCGGGTTTACCATAGACCATAGACTAAACTGGAAACACCATGTGTCAACGTTGTGTGAAAAGCTGAGTAGTGCAGTATTTCGAGTGTTCATTATACAAAAGAGAGCTCTTCGCACACTGGCGGGTGTAAAACCTCGCCATTCATGCAGAGAACTATTTAAAAAATATGGTATAATGACACATTATTATCAATATGTGTTTGATATTATAATGTACACTCGACGCAACATAAACACCTGTAAACGCATCAGTGTTCCAGGCAGAGTGACTCGTCAAACAGGGCGACTACAACGTGTGCCACGCTAGCGCTGCTGGATAAAAATCCGCGAGTCATAGGCCCAGCTTATTATGAGCACCTCCCCGTCGACCTAAAAAACGAACTCTCGGATCAGAAATTTGGTCGCCGGCTAAAAGAGCTTTTACTGACTCAATCACTGTATTCTGTCAAAGAATACAGTGACCACGTTTAACATTTTTAATATTTGTTTGTTTTTGTTTTGACATTTTTATTGATTTTTATTTATGTTTGTTCTTGTTTTGACATTTTTATTGACTTTTAATTTTTATTTATGTTTGTTTTAAATTTTGACATTTTTAAATCTTTGACTGAATATTGATTCTATTTATATGTTTATTTTTAATTGTTGACGTTTTATCTTAGAATATTTCTAAGCCTTTATTTTTCATTGTGATTTAAATTTTTACACTTGACGATCTTTTTGTGAATTGGTTATGTATTATTATTTTAATGACATAATGTAATTTTCGATGAGAAATAAATGACCTACCTACCTACCTACCTACATATCCTACAAGACTTATAAACTGCCTTTGTCATATCATGCTTAAGGCTAAAGCAGCCACAAAATCCCGAAATTGAATAAAAAAAAAATTACGTATGATCGCTATTACAAACAACAAAAAACAACAAAAAAACATGGGGTGCAGCCAAATCAATAATAAACATGACAAAACAAAGAAGTACAGCTGCAGAGTTATTGCCCTGTCCCGAAAAAGCATCAACTGACATGGAGGAAATAAACCATTACTTTTCAAATATAGACAAGAAACTTGCAGACAAAGTTATTCAATATCATTTATTCAGTTAAGGCTACAATAATTGAGTGCTTATGAATGTCACTACACCATCGGTTCGTAAGTCTATAGGGCGGGAGACCTTGTACTGAGAAGACCCGGCAAGAAACTCTGCAAGGGCATTTCTTTTTTCCCTTTCTCTTACAGTGTCTACTTAAAATGTTGAAAAATGCCCTCCCTATCATAGAAGGACACTTTCCATTACAAACATAAAAAACATGAAATGCACAAGCACAAAATAAAAGAGTATATATATTATAAAACAGAGTATATATTATAAAACATAAAAAAAGACAGTATTGATAAACAAAACAAAAAAGTAAGACTTAATACAAGGATACAAAGAAGTTTGCAAGAGCAGACCAGCCTCCACAGGCGGCAACCATCACGAGTATGACACATGAATTAGCCATCGCTTCGCTCAACCATGTTTTAGGGAACGTAACGACCCGACACACACACCACTACCGCAGAGACAATTTGAGAGAGCATGACACACTCAATCAACTCCAATAAAACTTCGATTGTACTAGTTAAAATGTGTATAGTAAAGGAACAATATATAAGAGGAGAAGATTGGAAGGTTCGTAATGCTTTACTGCCGAGAATAACCGGCAATAAACTGAGCAGTTAATCTTTTATACATCATATAAAAAAACAATATGGCCTTACACTAGGTAATAACATAATATATAATGTTTTAATTTAAAAAATATTTCAAATGCCCCAATACAAATACAAATCAATTAAATTCTAATTTTTCCAAGCATTTTTATCATTTATGTATTCATCAATTTTGCAATTTTTTTTCATTAAACTATTTTTGACATATATTTTAAATTTATTTGAGGGTAAATTAAACCCATGTTCTGGAATTTTATTGTAGAAAAATATACTTTGTATTGCGAAACAGCTATGTACCTTCTGAAGACGACATTTTGGAACTACCAATTTATCCTTATTCCTTGTATTAACACTGTGTAGGTCACTATTTTTAGCAAATAAGTGACAATTTTTGCGTACATACATTACACAAGCGAAGATATATTGGCAAGGAACAGTTAAAATATTAATTTCTCTAAATAGTTCCCTAAGAGAAATTAGCGTTCCTAATTTATAGATTGACCGTACTGCTCTCTTTTGCAAAATAAAGACTGTATCAATATCAGCTGCCTTATCCCAAAGCAAAATGCCATAAGACATGACGGAATGGAAATAGCTAAAGTAGACCAAGCGAGCAGTGTCAACATCTGTAAGCTGCCTAACTTTCCTAACTGCATAGGCAGCTGAACGGAGTTTCCCTGCAAGAACTGAAATTTGAGGGTTCCACTGCAGCCTATTGTCAAATGTAATACCTAGAAACACTGTTGTGTCTAATATTTCTATTTCTTCTCCGTTTAGGGATAATTTTGTACTTATGTTTCTTACATTTGGCATCATAAATTTTAAACACTTAGTCTTTTTCGCATTAAGAAGTAAGTTATTTGCCGTAAACCACTGAAGAACCTGAGAAAGCGCACTACTGACGTCGTCAAAATTAGTTTTATTTCTGTCAACTTTAAATAAAAGAGAAGTGTCATCGGCAAATAGTACAATCTTGCATAGCTTCTCCACAAAGAAAGGCATGTCATTTATGTAAATTAAATTAAACACAAACATATAGCTCAAATTACACAAACTTGTATAAAACTAAAGTACCACCAGTCCTAAACTCAATTACTATCCCCTGATGAGGTGGAAGTAGAATCAGTAATCAATAACCTGAAAAATGACTGTGCTTCAGGTTGGGATTTTATTCCAGTAGCCAAAATATACTAGCGAAACATGATATAGTTCCACCATTTACCAGGCTTTGTGATCTATGTTTCACACAAGGTGTTTTTCCGCAAGCCTTAGTATCACATCATCACAGTCATCACCCTGATAACACGGAATGACGTCAATAATTATAGACTTATCTCAGTCCTATCAGCACTATCAAAGGTCCTGGAAAAGCTTCTAAATACCTGACAGTAAAGATTTTTAGAACGCAACAAAATTTTGTCAAACTCCCAGTTTGGTTTTGGGCCGGGGAAAAGTACAGAACACGCTATTAGCCACCTTATGCATCATGTGACTACACAAGTTGATGCAAAAAAAAATGTTAAGGTGTTTTTTTAGACCTAGCCAAAGCCTTTGACACTGTTTCAATCCCCATCCCTGTAAATAAACTAGAACGTGTTGGTATTCGAGGTAAATATTTCAAGATTTTCTCCTTAGCCGGACACAAAAGTTAAAATTGAAGGACTTATTAGTTCTGATGCTCAGGTTTCATTTGGTGTCCCACAAGGCAGCACTCTCGTACCAAGTCTTTTTCTAGTATATATCAGTGATCTGTGTCTCTTATTAATGGCAAAATATTTACCTACGCTGATGACACAGCTTTATTGTTTCATGGAAGGACTTGGGATAAAGCACGAGAGTATGCTGAAATGGGACTGCATAAAGTGAATTACTGGCTTGGAGAAATTTACCTACTTTAAATGTCGCAAAAACCACGTATATTCAATTTTCATTTGCGAATATACCTCCTACTTATGTCAAAATTAAAGCGCATTCTTCAGAATCCCCGTGCAATAAAAACTGCTCATGTCTTGACTTAACCAGATCAACATTCGTTAAGTATTTGGGAGTCATATTGGATAAAAAACTAAGTTGGCGGCCTCACATTGATCTAATCAATACCCGTATCAGAAAACTTACATGGGATTTAAAAAGTTAAGACATGTTGCTGACTTCAATATTTTACGAACGGTCTATTATGCGCTAGCACAGTCAATACTAGGATACTGCATTGGGGCCTGGGGAGGTGCTTGTAAATCCTGGATAATAAATCTTGAAAGGGCCCAACGATCTTTACTTAAAGTTATGACCTTTAAACCATACCGTTTCCGTACCAAAACATTGTACGAGAAATGTCAAGTATTAACAGTCAGACAAATATATATACACAAACTCGTTACCAATCAACACTTAATTACTCCATACAATGAGGAAATTAAAAAAAAACGCACTATTACCAGTGTAACCTCTCGTCTCAAATATCAGCAAGGCGGCAACAAAAATATTTAGCAGCTACTGTTTAAAATAAAATAAATAAATATATTAATATAAATCCCCTGACTATCTTCGAAGTTTAAAAAAACTGAAAAAATGGCTGCTTACTCTCGCTTATAAATCAACGGAAAATTTGTTGGTATTAATTTTTGATTTTAAAACAAAATTAAATAAAATTTAATGCTATTTATTATCTTATTTTATTTAAATACATACTTGGAATTTGATACTTAGTATATCAATGTCAAAATTGTATAAACTAGTAAACCACACACACACACACACCCTCACTCTCACGCACACACCCATTCACACACACCACACATAAACAATGTCGTAATAAAATTATAAATACATATTAAACTCTGTCAGAATATCTAAATAAGTAAATATACCTAGTTGTTACTGTTACCTAATTATAAGCACTACTAGAAGAAGACACTGATCCCTGTAACACATGTTATAACCTAGCTCGGGAATCAGGGACTTCTACCGGTATTTTGTCATATTTTTGGTCATTAAATGATTTATTTATTTATTTTAGTTATGCCCGAATACATAAAAAAAAAAACAAAAAATTATAAACATCCGATTTGAGAACCTCCTCCTTTTTTGAAGCTGGTTAAACATAATTTTTTTTTCATGATTTCTTTTGTTTTCTTATTTTTACAAAATTTGAAAATTGACTCAATGTTTCTTTATTTTTCATAAAACATTACTTATTGATAAAAAAAATAAGTTCTAGTGGTTTTATATTATTCATTAAAAATCTGGTTGTTTTAGTAACTGCATATAGTGGGCTTGCGAAAAGTTTGCTGGCAACACTGTCAATTTGCGATGTTGATTGTTTGTTTTGTTTGTTTCCATGTGTGATCAAAGAGAATATAATCACTACGTAGATGTGTAATATCTACAAATTATATAGTATTATGAACAATTAATATCCATTGATCTAAGCTAAATTATCTAAAAGTAAATAATATTTGTTTCCTATATGGATTTATATTATAATACGATTTGCTCATACATTGTGCAGTATGACGATATTGTGCCATAAATTCGCTTATTAATAATATTTATGATTTAAACAAAGTGATCGCAAATGGCAACCACAAGGACCTTGTTATCGTCAGATATATTCAACGTTTATGATGATATAGTTGCAACTGGGGTATCCTATTGTGTGCTATGCTTGAGGAGCGAGGTAGAAAGGAAATTGGTACAACCCCGGTCTTTCTCAGTTTTCTTAAATTCGCTCAGCAATGCTCATCAGTTTCAGGTAAGTTCGTTTTAATTAAACAGTAGAACCTCGATAATCCGTACTAATTGGAACCGAGACTAGTGCGTAAATGAGCCTTGGGATAATTGAGCGTTCGGATAATTGAGCATGTTATGTATGAATTAGCAATACTATGTTTAAAGTTACCTGTAGGTAGTCCTTAAGTAAGAATGAATAAAGTTTAGTTTTTTGGCTACCTACCTATATATATATGCCTCTGGATATTTATTTTCTCTAAATTGGATTTCAACCTTAAATAGAATCACCACCTACAACAAAAATATACAACACAAACATAAAATTTATTGTTATTAAGAGAAGATAGGTTATAATTTGATATTGAATGTATTGATATCTCTAGCCAAATAATTGAGTATAGGAGAATTTGTTATGGCTAATAGGGATTGAATATTAACTGGGCGGGGAACTTCTGAAGGAAGGACATCATATAATGCAGGGGTACTCAATCTTGAACTGCTGGCGATTTACCTTAATATTGTTAGACTACAATTGATCGACTCTGGGAGGCCGCAAGTATGTGTGATGCAGGATTGTTGTTTAGGTAGGGTGCATACAAATAGATATTAGTTTTGTTAATAGATGTAATGAAAACGACAGTACTGGCAACACTGCCTTTTTATTTTTTTTGTACTTCCTTTTTTCGGTTTCACCGCTGTGTGCGCTGCGTGCTAATACTTTAATAAATAGTTGTGAATACTCCGTGCTTGATTTCCTCCAACCTGCCTCAAGAAAACAGGTTATGGGCCCAGCTTCGCTCTGATCTGTTGCAGGTGGAGTTATTTTTGGAGGTTTGAAGAAAATACATCGTAAGAACTGAAAGCGTCGGCCGGCCATTTTTGTCTTGTGTCTTGCCGTATCGTTTGAGAAAAGTTTGCTGGTGTGGTTGGTGGTTGGAACGGAGGCAGCGGTTTTGAATACCACGATGGAGATGGAGTCACGCAATTGTAGTCATGGAGTAGGTGTTCGACTCAGGGGAGTCGAAAATTGGAACATATGGAAATTTCAAATAATTATTCTCATCAAAAGTAAAGGTTGCTATGATTTATTAACTCGCAAACCGGACGTCAAAGATAAAAGCCAAATGGATTTAGATGCCAAAGCTCAAGCTCTCTTAATCTCAAGGATGGAGGAATCGGTAATGTCAAACCTTACTTCATGTGAAACTGCTTGTGACATTTGGTCAAAATTACGCACCATATACGAACAAGATTCTAGTATTAGTAAACATTTATTGCATCAACAATTTTACAATTTGTCATATGACGGCAGTATAGCTTCCTTACTATCTAAAATTGAAGATTTGTCATCCAAACTCACTGCTCAAGGCGAAAAAATGTCGGACAGTATGGTCATAACTAAAGTGCTCATGAGTTTGCCACCAGAATACAGACACTTCATATCTGCTTGGGAATCTGTCCCCGCAGCTTCACAGACAATCAACGAGCTATCAGCAAGATTATACATAGAGGAAACGCGGTTACAACAAAGTGAAACTTCAGTTCAAGCCCTAGCCGTTAAATCACAGTCAATTAAATGTTTTAAATGTCAGAAAGTAGGTCACTTCGCAAGGAACTGCCAATCCACATCAAATAATCAAAATTTAATTTGTCATTACTGCCGCAAGAGAGGACACAAAATTGAAAAATGTTTTCATCGACTTCTGAAGGAAAATAATAATAACAACAATAATTCATTTGTGACATCATCAGCTTTCATCATGCCGGAATGTACAGGTGATTGGATCTTTGACAGCGGTGCCAGTGAACATATGTGCTACGACAGAAGCTTGTTCGCAACGTTAGATGAAAACTGTTTGCAGCGAAAGGTCAGGATTGGTGATGGTTCCACACTGGATGTTCTCGGCACTGGTTGTATTCTGCTACAAACATGGAATGGTAACTCTTGGATTGATACTTCTTTAAATAATGTACTTTATGTTCCTTCTTTAAAAGTAAATTTATTTTCAGTGTCTAAATGCTTAGATAAAAACTTTTTCTTAAAATCTGATAAAAATGTTCACCAAATTTTAGATAAATTTAATCAAGTTAGAGCTGTAGCTAAAAGAACAGGTAAACTTTACTCTTTGGTTTATAGATATTTTGAAATTGATTCTGCAAATGTTGTAGATTTGTATGATTGGCACACCAGATTTGCTCATCAAAATTTTAATCATGTAAAAAATTATTTAGAAGAACATAATATTAAATATACATCAAAAAAATCTTTTTGTGAAAATTGCCTTTTAGGTAAACAACATAGAATTTCATACAAATTAAGTGAATCACGAGCTAGCTCAATTGGTGAACTATTTCATGCTGATTTGTGTGGCCCTATGGAAGTGGCATCATTGGGGGAATCTAGGTACTTTCTTTTGTTGACAGATGACTTTTCAGGTTATAAATATGTTTACTTTTTAAAAAATAAAAGCGAAGTGTGTAAATGTTTAGAAAATTTTCTTAATTTAGTACAAAATCAGACAGGTAAATCAGTAAAATTTTTGAGAACAGATAATGGTTTAGAATTTTTAAATAGTGATGTTAGAACTTTACTACAGAAGTTTGGAATTGTCCACCAAAAGTCAGTTGTGTACACCCCACAGCAAAATGGTCGGGCTGAGCGAGCCAACAGGACAGTATTGGAGGCCGCAAGAACCCTAATTGCTGGAATGTCAAAGTCACTTTGGGCAGAAGCTGTCAACGCAGCTGTTTTCACACTTAACCGCTGTGGTGCCAGCCCAGTAATTAACAAAACACCATTTGAACTTTGGACAAATAAATCATTTGATATTTCATTCTTACAAACTTTTGGTAAGAAAGTAGCGGTTCATATTCCTAAACAGAAGCGTCAAAAACTAGATATGAAAAGTAAATTTGGAATATTTGTTGGTTATGACAGTGAAGTTAAAGGATATAGAGTTTGTTTTAATAACAATGTTATAGAGACAGTGCGTGATGTGGTTTTAATTCCTGATGAGTCGAATGTTCAAGAAAATTTGCAGGTTGGTTTAAGGAATCTTGAGGCTGAATCAAGTGAGATGTGTGAATGTGAGAATGAAGAATTGGTTAGTTTGAACAGAATAGACAGACAGACAGAAGAAAGAACTGTGCATGAAAAGCAGGAGAGTGAAAGTGTTATACCTGGTGCAAAGGAAAATGTACAGGGAAAGTCAGGAAAGGACAATATACAGCTAGAGGATGCTGGAATGCAAGGGAGCAGAGAGGAGGAGTTACAGGAAAATACTTTAGGTGGGATGTCAGATAGAAACAAAATAAAACTAAGGGATAGGTCAAAGTTAAACTCTCTAAAATATCTTGAACATTTTGATAGTATAGATTATGCTTTTTTGAGTGAAAGTGATGAACCACAATCGTACCAGTTGGCTATTGAAAGTCCTGAATCTCAACTATGGTCTGAGGCAGTTGACAAGGAAATACAGGCTTTGGAATCCAACAGGACGTGGGAAGTAGTGGATAATTATGAAGGAAAGGTTATAGACACAAAGTGGGTGTTTAAGAAGAAAAAGGACAGTGACGGTAATGTTAAAGTGTATAAGGCACGATTGGTAGCTCGCGGTTTCCAACAACAAGGTGTTTCTTTTGAAGAAATATACGCTCCAGTTACCAGTTTGACCACTGTGCGGTGTCTTATTTCGGTTGCTGCATACTTTGGTTGGCAATTACATCAAGCTGATATCTGTAGTGCATTTCTCCACAGTAGTATTGATGAAAATATTTATATATACTTACCTGAGGGTCACTGTCAACACGGGAAAGTAGGTAAATTAAAAAGAGCTATTTATGGGTTAAAAAAAGCACCCAGGTATTGGTATGATACTTTTAACGACCATATGTTAAGCAAAGGTTTTGTTAGGTCAAAAACTGATATGTGTCTTTATAGTAAACTTTCTGGTGAAGAGAAAATATATTTAATTTTGTATGTTGATGATATTTTGTTTACAGCGTCTCATGAAGCATTCATTTTAGAGTTGAAAAATGATTTAACTAAATATTTCAAGACTAAAGATTTAGGTTTGGCTTCTCATTATTTGGGTTTAAAAATACAGCAATGTAGTGACTGTATTACTATTGATCAGACAGCTTATTTGACCGAAGTGTTGAGAAAATTCAATATGCTAGACTGTAAAAGTGTAACTACACCAATAGAGAGTAATTTTAATACAAGTGTTTTGTCAAAAGATAAGTCAGAATCAGCTGATATTGAAAATAAATGCCGTAGAGTAATAGGTTGTATAATGTATGCTATGTTAGGCACAAGGCCTGATTTGTGTGTTGCAATTAGTATTTTCAGTAGGTTTCAAAGTTGTGCTAGTGAACAATTGTGGAAATGTTTAAAACATGTAATGAGATACATTAAAGGAACTTTAAATTTAAAAATCAAGTATGTAAAATCAAGCTCATGTAATATACTACAGGCTTATGTGGATGCAGATTGGGCAGGGGACACTATAAGCAGAAAGTCTACTTCAGGCTACTTTGTTATGCTGTTCAATAATCCAGTTATGTGGTGTAGTAAGAAACAAAGTTGTGTTGCACTCTCATCCACAGAAGCAGAGTATATTGCCTTAAGTCAATGTATTGCTGAAACTTGTTGGTTAAAAAATGTCTTGTTAGAAATGAAAATTGTAAGTGATAAAATTATTGTTCATGTTTTTGAGGATAATCAGTCAGCTATATGTGCAGCGAATAGTAGAGAACAACCTAAACGTTTAAAACATATTGACATCAGATATCATTTTATTCAAGAACAATTTTGTAATGGCAATGTAAAATTAGAATATATATGCAGTAAAAACCAGTTGGCAGATTTTCTGACAAAACCATTAAAAAGAGTTAGATTTGAATATTTGAGAAGTAGTATAGGATTGATATAAAAAAAATCTGTATTGGAAAAGTAGGTATAAAGATATATATTGTTTAGTTTTGTTTTGCTGTAAACATTGATATCTATAAATACTTGTACTATATGTAGTTTACCTGACAATAGCCCAATTATTTTAATTTTTTATATGACCATTGAAACTATTATATTAAAATTTAAGGGGGAGGAATTAATTGTAATAATTTTGGTCAAATGGGAGTATTGAAATTTTTGTTAAGGAGGAGATGTGTACTATTTTTATTTAGGGGTCTTTTGTTACTTGTCGTTTCATTAAGGGGGAGTGTTAATAGATGTAAGCAACACTGCCTTTTTATTTTTTTTGTACTCCCTTTTTTCCGTTTCACCGCTGTGTGCGCTGCGTGCTAATACTTTAATAAATAGTTGTGAATACTCCGTGCTTGATTTCTTCCAACCTGCCTCAAGAAAATAAGTTTTACCCCACAATAGGCATTTTTTTGTTCAGGGTAATAGGTCTGTTCTAAAATATCAATGAAAAACCTCTTAATTATTGAGATTTTATTGAGTGACAATGGAACTGAAAGGTGGGCAACTGGTAAGTTTCAACTACAGTGAAGTGTCAATTATCTGCACTAATTGGGGGTCATGGGTGTTCAGAAAACTGTTTTTTTTAGGATAACCAAACTATTCTATTTACATATTTATCAATTTCTTTAACCTGTCATGCATCCTAAGTCCCACAGTGGGCTCTAAGCGCATTGTACCGGTCGCACCCTAGGGGCCATTCAAGAATTACGTAAGCAGATTTATTACAATTGTTTACCCCCCCCCTCCCCTTTGTCAGCAAAAGTAAGCAAAGCTCTTACCCCCCCCTCCCATGCTTACGTAAACATTTTTATATGTATTCTTCTTTTAATGTATTCTTTTTTTATTCTTTTAATGTATTCTCTGATTTCCGTTTTACATAATATTCATTTAAACAAACTTTATTGACCCGCATCCATGCTTCTAAGTTTTCGATGATATTGGATGTTTGCTGCTCAATGTTGTGTGTCTGCTGGATCAACGGTACAGGAAAGGAGATAATTTATTTTGGAAAATCAAGCAGTTATTTTAGTCAAAGCAGAAATTTGTCAACTTCAGAAGTAAACAAGTTTGGCTAGGAGGATTTAGCCCAAAGCGCTCTAAAAATTAGCCAAACTACTTTTTTGGCCAAAATAAAAAATATTTAATATTTTGGATTGAATTTTTGGAATATTCTGAAAGTAAACCTAAGATTATCAAATAAATGCCATTTTTCAGAATAATTCAGATAAAAATGCTTGTTTGATTATTATTACACCCTTTAATTAAAAAAAATGCATAAAAACGTAATTAAAATTTCTTTTTCAAACGTTCAATGGAAGCATAAACAATAGCGATTTTTATTCTGAAGTTTTGGGCGTAGCTTTTTTTTGGCTAATAATTACGAGATCTACAATAAAAAAATTTAAGCTAAGGTTATCGCCGAAATGTCAGGTGACGCCAAATTTCAATTGGATTGACCATTTTTTTTAAATTTCACCTGAAAAATCATTGACTGTTAACATAAAATATGCTATTTTAAACGACCAAATCCCCTTACAGATGAAAAATTAAAACCAAAAATTTAAGTAAAAATAGCTCGGAATAAAGCCTACAAAATTTGGCTGTTAAAAATAAATAAATTTTACGCTACTGGCCAAAAACTAAAAATGTAAGACAAGATTTGACCCAATTTATCAGTCCAAAACATAAATAATAATTATCTGATAGGGCTAAAAATGAGTGGACATATTTAGGAACATGTTTTCTGACTTCGTTTTTTTTTCAAGCACCTCAGTCCAGAAGGCGCTAAAAATTGGCCTGAAAAAAAATTAGAAAAACGTTTTTTTTTGCCCATAACTTTTTTCTGCTTATTTTAAATGGTTCTGGTTGGTCTCAAAATTTTCCCAATTTCATCTTCTTGCAAAATAATAGTAATCATTTTTTTGTGGAAGTAATATTTTTCCAAATATTTACGGCAGAACGATCCAGTCTCTTCATTTGTTGTTTAACACCCATTTTAACCATGTCATATCTCCTTTAGTACAAAAATAAAAAAAACGTTTTATTTGTCAGCTAAAATACTTCATATTAGTAATATATAATTTTTTTTTGTAATACTACCAGATTTTCGGTAAAATAAAGAAAACTTTAAAAAATTATCATTTTATTTGACAAAAATCACAATTTTCCTTGCGCTATTACTATCATTTTATCAATTACGATAAAAAACGATAATTTATCGATTGGATAAACTTTTTTTTCAACCATTGAATGCTGACGTAATCACCATCTAGACCCCCCTCCTCACCCATGTCATCAAAAATCAGCAAAGCAAGGACCCCCCCGCCCCCCTATAGTGCTTACGTAATACTTGAACGGCCCCCTAGGTCCCAATGTGGGCTCTAAGCGACTTGTGTCCGATGACTTTTATCAGACAGGCTAATTGTTAGTATTTAGAAGTGAAGCCAATGGCCTGTCCTATGTTCTAGTATTTTTGGGTGGAAAATATTTTGTGCGTTTAACAGTTTTTTATCGGAAATTGTTTAGTTGTAAGATCCGGCAGCTATTTGGTGTTGAGCCGTGTGGTCTTGCATTTTGGACTTTATTAACCCGTCACGCGTCCTAAGTTCTACAGTGGCCTCTAAGCGTGGTGTACCGATCGCGCCCTAGGTCCCACTGTGGGAATTTTTGTCCAATGTCTTTTATCAGACAGGCTAATTGTAAGTATTTGGCGTGAAACTAATGGCCTGTCCTATGTTTTAGTATTTTTGGGTGGACAAATATTGCATTAGCAAATCAGTAATTAAAAAAATTGTGTTCAGTATGTATGTCGATACTAATGTATATAATGTATGAGGAAACGGATACAATATAGGTGCTCCCCCATGTCATTGTATGTCGGTACCAATGTATATAATGAATGAGAAAACGGATAGACATATAGGTGCTCCGCCATGCCATTGTATGTCTGGTACCAATGTTTATATGTAATGTACATATTTTTTCTCCATCGAAATACTTTTATTAACTTTGTCAAGAAGTCTTTTTTAACGGAAATACATAAATAAACAGGACTGAACAGGCACACACGCATACACAAACACATGCATACACAAACACACCCTTACACACCCTCTCACACACATACATACACACAGTTACTCTTCTATTGATCCCTCGTCCCTTTTTTGTTTCTTTTTCTCTTTTTAAATCCTTTTATAAAAAAAAATATTATAGAGTAATAATTATTTGCCTACTTTCTTTTTAAAACATAACGGTAGGTCGTCATTGATTTGTATATATAGAATTGTAAAGGTCAGACTTTGTAATAGGCTTTATAAGAATTGATTTGTAAAACTGTATTTTTAGATTTAAGAAGCTGTAAAGTTTGCAATACATTAAATAAATTAAATAAATGTATACCTTGTCATTATTTTTTTGCTAAAAGTATTAATGTGTCTTTTTTCTTTTATAGAACCTAAAGGTGTGCTACGTGTGCGAGGCGCACGCGCTGTCGGCTGTCAAGTTCATAACGGCTGTGAAGTGCGCTCTCACCGTTGACCAACTGTTCAACGACATCAAAATAAACAAAAACAAAACCCTAAGGAGGGACTTACACTTGCGTTTAAATGGATTATCCAGGGTTAGTATTCATGGTTATTATTTCCGCTTTCCTTCAGACTTTGATATCTAAGAAGGGAATGGGTGTTAGAGACGGGTAGGTACTGCAGCAGATTTATGATGCTTCTACCATGTGCAACGAGTGGGGGCGTGGTGCTGCTTCTCTACCTCTGTTTACTTAAAGCTCTTGTAGCTGGTTTTGGGGCATTTAGATTAAAATGATGTGGATAATATGCTAATGGTTACATATATTCTTGATAACAACTAAGAAAGAGCATTATACACAAGATAAACATAAATTTTACGGATCACAGCATACTATGTATGCATTAATTTCAGCATAAAATGGTGCATTCTTGTTAATTCAGGAATTGGCACCCTGCTTTTAAAGGTCTTACCGGGCCTATCTTGGAAAGAGGAAATCTCAACCTACACCAAGAAAAGTGTGCCCTTGGTTATCATAGGTATTTTAAACTCAATCATAATTTTTTTCTCAGTTTACGTTACCTCATAAATAGCGACTTCGACGACGAGGCGTCCAAACCGACTAGTATATATTGACAACAAACTGATATAAAGTCTCGTGAGCTGAATGATGAAACTTTAGTTTTGTATGGATGCCGCAATAGTGTAGCATGTAATTGTATCGTATTGTGTCATGCATAAACTGTAGAATTATTAGGAAACAGTGTTTTATAATGGAGGCAGACCCAAACAGTAACGAGAAGTAATGTTAATGTGAACATGTACTGTAGTATTATCAGAAAATGATAGTGATAATTACTATAAGCAATTGTAATTACGAAGGTCATTACCATTACCATAACATATGAGATGTTGTTTATATGGACCACCATTTGTTTGGTGTTTAGTGTAATTTATAACTTCCAGTTTTTTTGTTGATTTATATGGGAATCCATTGCAAGACCTCTGGCGTATTGAATAATAAATAATATAAACATTTTATGGTTTGTTATCAAATTAAACCCACACAACATATTACGTTTGTCGGTTCTGGCTTTCATTAAAATTATATAGGATGATGGCTTGAAATATCAGTACGTAATAGCGAATTGTCAAATCGTCATCATAAAAATTGGTCAGAAGTTTACCTATCATTTAAAATGACAAGGTAAGATTACAACGTAAATCACCAAAAAAGGTGATGATGAAATAAAAGAAACTTTATTTCAGTACCTAGTCCCTTTAGAATTCTTTCAAATGTCATTATTATCCTCCTACCGGTCTAAAAGAGAAGAGTAAAAAACACTTTGCTGGATGTTCTTTCATCGATTCATCCGCGAAGTGCCATTTTATTGTTATTGTTTATTTTTAAGAAGTTGGTTCTTGAGAATACACATACGAGTGTTTCGGGCGGATCGTCTGCCTCTTTGCCACCTTAGTGGTATAAAGTCTGCTCTGGATTGACGAAAATATCAAGTTACAT
Source organism: Apoda limacodes (assembly GCA_946406115.1). Lineage (NCBI taxonomy): Eukaryota > Metazoa > Arthropoda > Insecta > Lepidoptera > Limacodidae > Apoda > Apoda limacodes. Next base: position 1,273,347 of record OX291542.1, on the reverse strand, counting down.
TCACGCAATAAGTTCCGCTTGGAACTGGACCCTTAAACTAATATGTTTAATCGACAATGTGTTTGTCTAGTAATTGGTTAGTTGGAGACTTAACAGTTCATATCTATAAAACAACTGAACTGATTTTGATAAAACTTGCAATGTTACCAAAGTTGAACTGTGGCTAATTCAATAAAAAAAACGGGTTGCACTCCGGGAGTGCCGGCAGAAGTGAAAACATACTCGCTATTTACTTCCCATCACTTCTTATCCATATTTATTTATTAAAAATAATAACTTTTGTTTATTTACTTTTTTGACGTTGTATATTTGACAGCTCAATCTGTCATAGAATTAAAATCCCATATCCAACCTCCCTGTACTACTCATAATCGCCACATACTAAAAATAAAACTAACCTTATGTAAATAAAGGTCACGTGTCCTAACGCGAGTGACATCTTACGAATTTTCGATCAGGACACGTGACCTGACGCGAGTTTAACAGTTTTTACCCATCACAAAAAAAGTGCACAGCGCCACTAAAGAAGTTTTCACTTCAAAAATTGATGCTTGCTTTTCTGTTCAGACTAACATGTATGAATATTGTACTATTCTATCAATATTAAATACATAAGAATCAAATTTAAAACTTTCTTTTTTTGAAGCCGCGTAAAAAACAAAAAGTAAAAATTTAAACGGGTCTTAAGGAAAATTTTATTTTGTTGTTTTTGCTCTATCGTTGAAACCACAGACCTATAATTTTTTCGCTACGCTAAAGACCAACACAGCGAGGAAAAGAGACATACTTATTGCATGAACGCTGCATAAGAGAAAAAGAGACAGATAACTATATCTAATATGTCCATTATTTTTCGAGTAGAAACCCATAGCAACCAGCTTGTTTTGTGAAATTACGTGATACATAAGTGGCGTTTTGTTGACCGACATAATGTACATAATGCGGTTATCCTACCAAAGAGAATGAACCAGGGTTTGTACTGTGTTATACAGAATTTATGTCTTTATAACTTGGCAGGATTATGACATTTAACGCATTGAAGCAGTCAACAAAACGCACCTATAATTATCACAAGAATCCTGATGGTGTTTTGTTGTTTTGCTAATTGTTACGTCACAGGAAGAAATAGCCCAGACAATCATTCGTTTCACACGTAAATACTAATTTTCCATGATTTTTCAAACCATATTTTGTCGACTTTCTGTTCAAAATTGGCTCAGCAAAATGGTTTTTCCTTATTTATATTGCTTGACTTTGAAAAACGTGCTATTATTTCATATAGAAAGGGTCTAATTAATGTTATTTTAAGTAAAATAGTAGAATGTTTGGTTACGCTAGGGCTTGACAATACGATGGCGTCATAAGTATTAGTATATCGATACTTTTTCCCGTAATTATTTATCAACATCCAGAGTAATTTAATTTTAATAATGTTTCTTACAAAAATTACTTGAGCGCACGTGGTTAACAGTCTTCTTTTATAGGGTTCTGTAGCCAAATTACAAAGACTTCGCTGTCCGTCCGTCTGTCACCAGGCTGTATCTCATGAACCGTGATAGTTAGATAGTTAAATTTTTACAGATGTATTTCTGTTGCCGCTATAACTGAACATCGCTGGAAATGTCAACACCAAGGAGCTCGTGGAGATGGAGAGGGGAGTGTTCTGAAATTTTGGGACCACAGTGAATGGGGTTTTCTTAGCGGTGAACGCGCAGACTTGTGTCTTTGTAGGGTTGAATCGGACCAAGTTTACCCGTTCCCAGTCAGAGACCTTAGACAGACCGATCTCGATTTGAGACACAAGTTCTTCACGCTTTTCCTCAACAACGGAACAAGCGATGTTTGCACGATCCGTGTAATAAGCGTCTCCAGTACTGTCATAGCAATGCATGTTGTTGATGTCCAACAGCGTATGAGACAGCACAGAGCCTTGCGGGACACCAGAATTACTGTCCATGCTATCAGAGCAACTACGGTTCGTATGCGTCTGCCGGACAAAAAGCTAGCCACCCATTTGCACAAACTCTCGGGCACTCCGTAAGATTGCAACTTCGATATAGGACCCCGGTGCCAGTCCCGATCGAACGCCTTCGCTTTGTCTAGGCTACATGCCAATTCCCCCCCCCCTTGACTCTCAATGGCTAGCGCCCATCGGTGTGTGAGATACACTAAAAGGTCACCAGTTGATAGACCGTGGCGTAAGCCATATTGACGGTCACTGATCATGGGCCTGATTCTCGTGCTGATAGAGATAATCTCGAATTCGAGATATGTTTCATTGATTAACTCATGGCTTGTTACTCGCGGTACCTGTTTTAGTCGATAAAACGACTAGTTTGAACTAGGTAATTTAAAAAAACATGGCGGATATAGTTTGCAAATAGGTTTTTGGATTCCTAAAACCTCTTTTTAGGCAAATGTCGTACGCTAGCGGTCGACATGCATCGAATGGTCGGTAGCAGTAGAGATGGGATGTCGCACAGAAAGTGATATGAAAAAGAGTCAGAATTAGTGAGTAAGGCTAAATAGTATTTTATTTTGGGGGAGGGGGGTCAGTAATATATATCAAAATGGGAAGTGGTAGGAAAACACCCATTTTTTCAAAAAGGGGTTCATATGGTTCTTATGCCTTTTGGGTCACAGAAATCCCTGTTGCAACCCCTCTTTTTTTCAAAAAGGGGTCCATATGATTCCCCATTTTAATCACTGATGACCCCTAAAATAAGAGGGGTCGTCAAAAAAAACCCCTCTTGCGCCCCTTTTTCTTGAAAAGGGGTTTTTCCTATAACTTCCCATTTTGATAATCGATAGAATTCATCGATACTAGCAATGATTTTACCTAAAAATTTTTGTGACAATTTTTTTTTTAAAAAGGGGGATTCTATACTCCCCCCACTCCCACCCAAATCAAAACTTTTTAGCCGTTAACCAATATTACTAATTTTGACTCTTTTTCATACCACTTTCTGTGCGACATCCCATCTTTACTGCTAGAGACCACTCGATGCATGTCGAGCGCTAGCGTGCGACATATGGCCATAAAGAGAATTTAAGAACACGAAAAATTATTTGTGAATGATATCCCCCATGTTTTTTCAACATATCTAGTTCAAACTAGTCGATCTATCAACTAAAACGGTTACCGCGATTAACAAGCCATCATGGCTTGAAACTTTAACAAATCAATTAAACACATCTCGAATTCGAGATTCGCGCGAAGAGGCGCGTGTGTATAGGACATTACTCAGGAGCTCACTGCTTAAGCACCACTGCTAGTATACCGTCTGGACCACTCTACTTATGAACGTCTAGAGAAACGCCCGCCGGACCTCCCACTGTGTTATGTAGATTTCCGGCATGGTCTCATCGCACCATGGCATAGCAGGTGATACAGCGCCTTCATCCGATCAGATCGGCTTTCTCTTTGGCACTTTGGGCCAAGTCACCATCAGTCTTTCGCAATGGTGGTAACGACGACTGCAAAAATTCCCTTCGGTAGCTTTGGCAAGCGACCAGAAAGCACGACTCCCAGAAGGATAGCTTTCTTACTGAACCTCGAGGCAGCATTTAATTTGCGTTTTACCTTGAAAAACTCGGATCCTTATTATTACGAGCCGCGGTCCAAGCCTCATATGCAGTTTGCTTAAGAATGTTAGCTTCTCTGCAAGACCTTTTTAACCACGGACATTTTTTGACGCCGGCACCTACTCGCGGGTTAGGAATATAACACTCCATACCAGCGAGGATTGCTTCAGTGACTGCGGCTGCGCAGACGTCAGGATCTTCTGAGCTAACGCAGATTTGCCTCCACGGGATCGATGCATAAAATTCTCGCAATCCAGTCCAGTCTGCTGACTTACAATTAAACACGACGCCAATTAGTTGGCCCAGATGGTTCGGGTTTTGTGCATGACAATTGAGTCCGAACGAGACAGTGGTCCGAGGAGCCTAAAGGCGCATCCACTGAGACGGAATATCCGTCCGGACATGTAGTCAGCAGAAGGTACAGTAAGGAGCTCTTATGGTCCTCTATATCTGGTATTCTCGTTGAAGAAAGTACCAGCTGAGAGAATTCATAGCCAGAGCAAATTCATGAGCAGATATCATTGCGTAGTTATTGGTTCGAGAACTGAGCCACTCACAATGATGGGCGTTGAGGTCTCCCAAAATGACTAGTTCTGCTGTGGGATATTGCTCTAGAACTTTATCAGTCGTCAAACTCAGGTGCGTGAAGAGTCGAGCTACGTCCGTGTCACTGCTATGAGACCTGTATATGCACGCATGGATACGACTGTGGTTGCCGAGATCTACGCGCACCCACAATATCGACAGGTCCCTGTCTTCAGAGCTATGAAGGCGGCGACAGCAGATATTCTCCCGGACGAACAGACATACACCGGCACGACTCACTCCTGTACTCGAGTTTGTAGCCGGGATAATGAAGGTATGATGTGTCGGCCGGGCAGGATATCTGCGTCTCTGTTTGTTATATATCGAAGATATTTAATTAAAAATAGCAGATACACGTCACGCTCGTTTATTGTTCGGACACAGACTGTCGTACATCGAATTGCACCTCAATGGTTACGAATCTATATCAACCTCCATACACTACACTGCTAGAAAAAGAATGGTTGGCTGCGCAGTCTCCAGATGAAGGTGGACTGCTTTAAGATTTGCGTGAATACCCCTAATGTTACAAAAGTCCACATTAAATGTGGATGGAGCGGCCGCTGAAAAAACTCTGTTTTATTTTGTTCCTTGCCATGTATTAAAAAAGTTACTTAGAGTAAAGATGAGGATTCACTGCACAGACAGCTTAGAGGACAAAGGTACGGTACTTATCTCGGCACAGATAATACGGTTGCTGGCACGGTGGGCGGAAGGGCCCCTGATCCCCCTCTGATCCACTTCCCCCCAACCTCAACCCCTCGCCTAAAAAAAAAGCTCACCAACTTTTTAGCTTTGTACGACTCGCGCTTGACCACTCTCAAAACCACCCCTGTGTCTGGGGTGTGGCGACTCGCGCTTGACCACTCTCAAAACCACCCCCTGTGTCTGGGATACGTCGACTCACGCTTGACCAGAACTACCACGTGACATCACTGTAGGTTCTGTGTAGTTTTGTTAAGTATTTATATCATTATCGTAATGGGTCTATCGTATTTTTCCGTTCATTAGTTATTCTTATTTAATTACAATGTCGTGAGTGCGATAATGATGTTTGTGGTGACATTCCTAATACCTTTTTAATTATATTTGTACTTGTAAGATAAATCGTATATATATAGGATAGTCGAGAGTATTCGAGTTACAATTTATCATCAAGTGATTGAATTCATCCTGTGTGATACTGAGGCTGGTTCTATTTACTTCAAAAAAAGCTATGGAGGTATGTGTTTTTTTGCTTTATAATTCTTTATCTATATTTATTATATATATTACAGACCCTCAAAACTATGTGTTTGTTTGAATGTCTATTACTTAAACCAATTTTGTTTAGGTTTTCACTTTAGGCAAATTTTTGATTCAAATTATTATACAAATATGTTTTTAAAGCATAGGCTTATTTTATTACAGAATTCAACATTTAACGTAATGGAAGAAAACACGTTCAAGCATTACTACTACGCTACATCGGATGATGAGCAATCAACTGAGAAGGCCTTAGAAACAACAAAGCTCAAACGGTCTCGTCGAAATAGTATCGACTCATTCTTTGAGGGGACCAATCAGAAGAAAAAGAAACTCAGCTCTACAGTGGCGAGATCTTCAAAAGATGGTATCCCTGGTGTCACATACTTGTCTACTAATAATGATGATGGGGCTCATGCTACACATTTGATAAAAATTGAGGTGTATGACCTCATAAAATTGAAAAAAGTACCAGTAGATGAACATTGGAAACACTCAGAAGTGAGGATCAAATATTATACGGATACAAAAGATGAAAAATATGAGCAAACGAAGGGTATCATATTTGATATCACGAAGCAAATAGCAGAAACCAATAACTGTAAAAAATACTTTTTTAAAAAGTAATCTCTAATAGCTAAATTAATTTATAAGAACCATCCTTACAAAATTTTATGAGTATCTAATTGATAAGTAACGAGCAACTATTAATTAACCATCAACTAATATAGTAATCACCTTATCGACTTGTATATATAAGAGAAAAATCGAACATTATATTTATTATTTATTCATCATTCACAAGCAAAGCTAAACTGGTTTATTTCAACCATGTCACTAGAAAGTGTTTTTTTTCAAAATGTTTTTGAAGAAGAAGAAAAAGAACTAATGAGAGCGTGTGAGAATTATGAAGATAATGCTCTGGAAAATCCGTATTATGACACTTCACTGTTTAACATCTGTAAAGAAGTTGAGGAAACATTCAGGTATACATTCTAACTATACTTATTTAAATTTTATGTTACATATTTGTGTTCTTATATTAACATAAGCATGTTATATCTACAGAAAATCTTCAATTCAAGTCGGTCGAGGTTTGAAGAGACAAGCTGATATTAGTGTTGAAGATTTACAACAAGCATCGACGTCATCATCTGCCAATACAACACATAGACAGAACGTTATGTGTCAAATATGTGAATTACAGGTTAGCCAAAGGTTCTATGCTCAGCACTTACGATCTAAGGAACACAAAGAAAAATGTCTTATTCATAATCATAATTTACATAATGTCTCTGTTATATCAGTTGCTTTTGGGTCTCGGGTCTTAACGTATAGAATTGTATCACCTAAAGCTAATGAGTCACTTAAAATACAAACTCCTGAAGTATTCATAGCATCAATTAAAGAGTCGATACTATTTCTTATTCAGGAATGTTTAAAAGAGTTAACTATTGTTAAAGTTAATTTTATTATTCATGCAGATTTTGAACAGGAAACAAAAGATTTAAAAAATTCTTTCGATTTTCAAACAAAAAATTGGACTATTTCTTTAGGGGACGAATTAGAAAATTATTTAGAAACTTTAAGCGAAGACATTAAAAATAAAATGAGTGATTTCGAAGCAAAAGATAGTGGATGGACTTTAAAAAAAATTCAGTTCTTAGAAATGAATGTTAATAAGTTCAATCCCTTACGAGGGTCTTCGTTTATTGAATTACCTTTAGATATTAAGCGTAAAAAAGCAGTCATAAATGTAAAAAATAACGATCAACAATGTTTTAAGTGGGCTTTATTATCCGCACTATATCCTGTAAATAAAAGTTCTGAAAGGGTATCATCATACTTGAGGAATCAAAATAGACTAAAGTTTAATAATATACAGTTCCCAATCAAATTATCGGATATACCCAAGGTAGAAAAACAGAATAACATTAGTATCAATGTTTTCGGATTAGAATTTAACAAAGAAAAAAAATGTAATACCATCGTTGGACCATTATATTTTACAAAATGTCGTAAAGAATTACACATTAACTTATTATTTTTAAACAATGGTTCAAATGGTCATTATTGTTTTATAAAAAATTTATCACGCTTGGTTAGTAAACAAATAACAAATCGAAATAATGCTATTCATATCTGTGATGGTTGCCTTCTATATTTTAAATCTAAAGTTAATTTAATTAATCACCAAAAACATGACTGTGCTCATATTGTTACTGAATTACCAGGAATTCATAAAAAAGGAAAAGATTGGTTTAATCGGGAAACAAATAATGATGAAATCTATTTTGATAAGTTTCAAAGAAAATTAAAATTACCTTTTGTAATATATGCAGACTTTGAAGCTCTTTTAAAACCCGTCACCTCATGTGACCCTGATCCATCGAAGTCATATACAAAAACAATACATGAACATGAAGTTTATAGTTATGGATACTATATAAAATGTTCGTATGATGATAAGCTGTCTACATACAGAACATACACAGGGCCTAATTGTGCAAAAATGTTTATGGAAAGCATTTACAAAGATATTAGCAATATACATAGGATAAATTGTTTTCAAAAATGTCCACTTCTATTAACTAACGAAGAGAAGGAATCTATTAGACAATCGCAATTATGTTATATTTGTGAAGGGCTATTGGGTGATGACATCACAGTAGACTATGATTGGAATACTGGTAATTTTAGAGGTGTTGCTCACGAATTATGTAGTTCAAAGTATCGTGTTCCCTTTTTCATTCCCATTCTATTTCATAATCTAAGTAATTATGATGCTCATTTTATTGTTCATGCTTTGAATTTTAAAGATGGAGAAATAGATATCATTCCGCAAAATAAGGAAAAATATATTTCATTCTCAAAAAAACTTAATATAAGAGGTCATTTAGTACATTTGCGGTTTTTAGATTCCTTTAAATTCATGGCCAGTAGTTTAGATAGTTTAGCTAAAAATCTAAAAAAAGATCAATTTATAGAATTAAGAAAACAATTTCCAAACGAAAATGATTTTAATAAACTTATTAGGAAAGGTGTTTTTCCTTATGAATTTGTTAATTCTTATGAATCCTTAAAAGTTACAACTCTTCCAGATCAAGACGCTTTCTTTAACTCTTTAAGTAATACCAGTGTCTCAGATGATGATTATAAACATGCTCAAAATGTTTGGGTCCAATTTAAATGTAAAAATATGTTGGACTATTCCAATCTATACTTAAGAACTGATGTAATGTTACTCACTGATATTTTTGAAAACTTTAGAGAAATTTGTATTAAAACATATGAACTCGACCCTGTACAATATTATACCCTTCCAGGATTAAGCTGGGATGCAATGCTAAAATGTACTAACATAACACTGGAATTATTAAAAGACTTTGATAAAATAGCATTCGTAAAGTCTGGTATAAGAGGTGGTATTTCACAGTGTTCTAACAGATATGGAAAGGCAAATAACGAGTACATGGGTGATTACAAAGATAACTTACCAAAATCTTACTTAATGTATTTTGATGCAAACAATCTCTATGGTTGGGCAATGTCTCAGTATTTGCCTGTAAGAGATTTTAAATGGGTTAACCCGAACATAGACTTCAATATATCAGATTCATCAGATATTGGATACATACTGGAAGTTGATCTTGAATACCCTGAAAATTTACATGATCTTCATTCAGACTTACCTTTATGCCCTGAAAACATTGTAATCGGTAACAGTAAAGATAAAAAATTAGTACCAAATTTATATAACAAAACTAAATATATTATTCACTATAGAAATCTGAAGCAATGTTTACAACTTGGTATGAAATTAATTAGAGTTCATAGAGTTTTACAGTTTGAGCAAAGTCCTTGGTTGAAGAAATATATAGATTTAAATACACAACTAAGAACTTTAGCTAAAAGTGACTTTGAAAAAGATTTTTATAAACTTATGAATAATGCAGTCTTTGGTAAAACTATGGAAAATGTTGAAAAACGTGTTAATGTGAAATTGTTAACCCACTGGGAAAACCATGGAAAAATTCAAGGTGCACAAAGTTTAATTGCTCGCCCTGAGTTTCATAGTCTATCTATATTCTTCGAGTCTTTAATTGCTGTACAATTACAAAAGACTAAGGTATATTTCAATAAACCATTTGTTTTAGGATTTTGTATATTAGAAATATCAAAAACATTGATGTATAACTTTCATTATAATTACATGAAAAGAAAATACAATAATAGTGTCAAGTTATTATACACTGATACGGATAGCTTAGTTTACCATGTATTTACAGATAATTTTTATAATGATATAAAATCTGACTTAGAATGTTTTTTCGATACTTCAGACTATTCTAGTGATAATGTTTATGGTTTCCCACTTTTAAATAAAAAGAAACTTGGATATTTTAAGGATGAGAACAATGGTAAAATATTTCGGGAGTTTGTAGGACTTCGATCAAAAATGTATGCAATGGACATTGAAAGTAAGGTTATTGCTAAAGCTAAAGGTGTAAATAAAAGTGTGACAAAAAAGATGAATTTGGAAAATTATAAGTTGTGTCTATTTAATAAAAATGTAAATGTTTCACAAATGTGTAGGATTCGAAGTGTGAAACATACTATTTTTACACAACAAATTAATAAAACTTGTCTATCCTGTAATGACACCAAGAGATATATTTTACCTAATTCAACAGATACATATGCTTGGGGTCATTTTAAGATTAACTTATAGTTTTGAAATAATAATAATATAGAGTATTAATTGTATCTGGTTTATGTGTGTTTAAAAAATGTAAGGTAATAACTATTATTAAGTAACCTAATGATTGTAATTTTTTTTTATTATTAATTATATTGTTTTTAATATATAAGTGTTTGTTTTTATTGCTTTCCTCCATATGAATTTGAACATTTTCAAAGAGAACACACATTAAAAATAATTATGATTCATTTTTATCATCCCTTTACAGTAATTGTAGCTGGCCCTAGTGGATGTGGTAAATCAGTTTTTGTTAAAAATTTTGTGAAACATGCTAATGAGATTTGCAATCAACATTTTTCTAATATTATGTGGTGTTATAATGAAATGCAACCGTTATACAACTTGAACAATGTTAATTATTACCAAGGTATTCCTGACCTCAGTATGTTTGATGGAGAACAACCACAACTAATAATAATCGATGACCTCATGCGAGAGTCTGATGGTCGTGTTGTTGACATATTCACAAAGGGTAGTCATCATAGAAACATTAGTGTTTTCTATATTACACAAAATATATTCCATCAAGGTAAAGGACAGAGAGATATTTCTTTAAACTCTAGTTATATAGTCTACTTTAAAAATCCACGAGATAAAACACAAATTCGTTACTTAGCACGTCAAGTCTCACCTGAAAACATTAAATTTTTGGAAGATGCCTACAAAGATGCTACTAGTGAACCTCATGGCTACCTAATGATAGATTTAAAACAGAAACACAATTGATATGTGTCGATTTAAAACGAGAATATTTCCTTCTGACCAGAACTGCATTGTATATATACCTAAAAAAGGATTTAAATACAGCAAACATAATGAAATTCCAATCATTCATAAATAATGCATTCAAGAGTGACACATCAAGAACTTTTAAAATCGTTGCATGTATTGAAACCAAGACATAGAAAAGCTTTACTTAAATCTTGTAGTAAAGAAGAAATAAATTTTATTTGTGAGTGTATTTACAACGTATTACAGGGTAAAATACCCGTCAAGGAAAATGATAAAAACAAATTAAAAAAATATAAAAATATATTGAGAAAGTTGGTGTGTAAAGGAAGAAATCTACTTAGAAAAAACGTAATTATTCAAAGGGGTGGTGCCTTTTTACCTATTATTTTAGGATCTGTTCTAAGTGCCTTGGTGAGTTCAATTTTAAAACCTTAGCAGGAAAATAAAAGCAAAAATGGAACATGCTAAAAAAATGATTCTAATTGAACCTAATTTGATAGAAAAAATTAAAAAGGAAAATGAAACACAAAGCGCTTTAAATACTTTATCCCGTTTAGATGGTGAAATGAAAGATATTTTAAATAGTAATGTAGAAGATAGAGAAAAATGGATTTTGTATTTACAAACACTACAAAGGTATTTACATTTTACTGAAGTAGAACGACGACCATATCAAATACCAATTATAACCAAAACAGAAAGTTCGCCTAATTATAAAGATACTGATGTCATTAAGGAAACAGTCCTTGACACTGAGCAGGTATCAAACATAAAATCAAAAACCATAAATGATACTGACTTAACCCCATTTTATTCAAAGCAACAACTCTTGAAATTGATTCCTAAGACGTATATAAAACGAGGTGAATTACTAATAGAATCAATTTTTTCAAATAAAAATAAGGTAGATTGGGATACCAATGGAACTGTTAGTATCAATAATATGAAAATACCAGGGAGTAACATTATAGACCTGGTGAATGATACACTAAGACCACTTAAACACAGTGATCCAATTGGGTGGCAAGAGTTTGCATCAGCATTAAAAGAAATTAAAATACCATTAACTTATATTGGAAATCCAAAAAGACTAGAATATATTAATAAACTTTACTTAGGTGATATAAAAGAAGAAATTCCACTTAACAAATTGCAATCAGATAATAGTTTTACTCCTACTAAGACTCATTTTAACAAAATCAAGAAAAAAATAGACTGGGAAAAATGGACCCCCTATTAGAAATAAATCAGATTTACTATGATGTTTCTCATCCTGCTGGATATGGAGGTGTTAACAAACTCATCAACTCGTTAAAGGGAAAAATGACAGCAAAACAAGTGAAAAATTGGTTGCAAGAACAAGAAAACTTACACATTACATAAACCTGTAAGAAATAGATTTCCTAGAAATAAGTACATTTTATCTAATTATAATGACTTGTGGCAGGTGGATTTAAGTGATATGCGCACTTATTCTGAATATAATGATGGTTTTAAATATATTCTGTGTGTTATTGATGTATTTAGTAAATATGCATTTGCTAGATGTTTAAAAAAAAAGAACTCTATAACTATAAAAGAATGCTTTGAAAGTATATTTAATGAGTCAAAATCCTTACCTAACCACATTCAGTCAGATAAGGGAACTGAATTTGTTTCTAAGGATGTGCAAAAATATTTTAAAAGTAAAGGTATAAACTACTCGTATTACACCACTAACAATCCTGATATAAAAGCTAGTATCGTGGAACGCTTTCAAAGAACATTAAAGACAAAAATGTGGCGGTATTTCACACATCATAACACATATAGATATGTTGATATTTTAAAAGATTTGATTTATTCTTATAATCATAGCTATCATTCAAGTATAAAAATGTGTCCCAAAGATGTTAACTCAGAAAATATTATGACTGTTTGGAATAATTTATATGATAGAGATAAAGGGCAAAAGGCTATTCTAAACAGGTTTAAAGAAGGTGATTATGTTAGGATAACTAAACATAAACACATATTTCAAAAAGGATACGAGAGCAACTGGAGTGATGAAATATTTGTTATTACTTCAGTTATAAGAAGATCACCTTGGGTAGTTTATACGTTAAAAGATCTTTAAAATGAACCCATTACAGGTACATTTTATGAAAAAGAATTACAAAAAGTAATATACAACCCCACTCTCCCACATAAAATAGATAAAATACTCCACACTCGTTATTTTGGAAATAGAAAGCAAGTACTAGTGAAGTGGAAAGGTTATCCAAACAAATTTAATACTTGGGTATCATTAAAAGATATAGAAAAAATATGATTAAGGAAGATTTTTATTTAACTTTGCTCAGTAATAGTTCAATGGAATATTTTCCGAGTAATACCACTACAAATTTTTCAACAAAACTTCCAAAACCTATAAAATTAGAAGGACAGTGGTCTGTTGGAGTTGTAGAATTTCAATACCCATGTAGTATGTTTACAGTTCAAGAGGGTGAAAATATAATGTATATTACTAAGAAAATGATAGTACCTTTGGATAAATCAATATCATCAGTTATTTATAAAAATCATATACCTGCAACCAATTATGATAATATTGATAACATTTTAAAAGCCTTAAACCTAAAAGAAAACTGTCGCTTTCATTATGATAAAGTTTCCCAGATGGTCTCTGTTCAAATTAACGATAAAAATATATCATCTTTAACGTTATCATCAAAGTTAAGTATTCAACTTGGCTTTGAACCAAAAACTAATTTAATAACAAAAAATGTTGGAAGATACCCACCCAATTTACATTTAGGATTACCTTCTCAATTATTTGTTTACTGTGATATAATTGATCCGCAAATAGTTGGAGATGTTATGACACCATTGTTAAGAATAATACCTTTAGACCCCGAGAAATATATCTATGGTGCTTATAAGATGCATGTATTTTCACCACCCCACTACTTACCAGTTATGCGAAGAGAATTTGATACAATTGAAATAGATATAAGAACAAACACTGGTAATAAAATACCATTTCAATTTGGGACCGCATATGTTAAACTACACTTTAAGCGATTATAATGCATAATAACAGTATTTGTCCCTATGAGCAATATTATTCACACCAAGCAGGATCAGGAATTGGTGTAATTTATAAAGGTGTACCACATCAACGTGGTCATGGAATAGGAAGCTTTTTAGGAGGCCTGTTTCGATCAGTACTACCTTTATTATCAAGTGGGGCAAGAGTAATTGGTAAAGAGGCTCTTAATGCTGGAGTGGGATTATTAAGCGATATGATAAGCCAGAAACCAATGAATGAATCTGTGCAAACACGGTTAAAAGATGTAAGTAGTAATTTAAAACGAAGAGCAGATGATAAAATTGAAAGACTAATGAATGGATCAGGTTATATAACGAAACGTCAACGTCGGATTCATTCCATTCCGTCAACAGCTTTGAAAGAGTTGAGAACTAGAAAGTATAAAATTAATAGAAATACTAAAGATATATTTTCAAACAAATAATGTCATTCTTACATAATCATTCATGTGAATGTATAAAATCGGAATTGGATTTATTTGCTTTACCAACAACTCAGACAAGTATTGAAAATGGACAATGGATACACTACAAACCTATATCATCCCTTACAGACGATGGACCAATTGAATTTCAAATTCCTGGTACGGGGGATGATTATATCGATTTGTCTCATACATTACTACATTTAAAAGTTAAAATTCGAAACCAAGATGGCACCAACTTAGCTGCTGCTACAGTAGTAGCCCCAACTAATAACTGGTTACACTCACTGTTCAATCAACTCGATGTGTATTTAAATCAAAAACTAGTATCTCCACCAAACAACACTTATGCTTATAGGGCATTTATAGAAACTTTATTAAACTATGGTCCAGCAGCTAAACAATCTCATCTGACTTGTGGACTATGGTATGAAGACACAGCTGGAAAAATGAATTCACTAGATGATTCTAATGATGGATTTAAAAAAAGGAATCAATTTGTACGTGAGAGTAAAGAGGTAGAAATGGTAGGACATTTGCATGGGGATTTGTTTAATCAAGAAAAGTTTCTGATAAATGGTGTTGAAATTAGTCTTAAACTAGTACGATCAAGAGAAAGTTTTAATCTTATGGCTGGTGCTGATGCTAAACTGAAAGTTACTTTTACTGACGCTACACTTATAGTTCGTAGAGCAAAAATTAGTCCAAGTGTATTATTAGCACATCAAAAAGTTTTAAGTGCAACGACCGCTAAGTATCCTATAACCAGAGCTGAAGTCAAAGTGCTCACAATACCTTCAGGAGTTCAGGGAAAAACGCTTGATAACATATTTATTGGTCAAGTTCCAAAAAGGTGTATAATAGGTTTTGTAAACAATGCTGCTTTTAATGGAAGTTTTAACAGAAACCCTTTTAACTTTGAAAACTATGGAATAAATACATTTAGTTTGTATATAGATGGTCAACAAATACCATCAAAAGCTTTACAACCAATGTTTCACAACAATATATTTACCACAGCTTACCATACACTATTTTCCGGGTCAGGTATTCACTTTTTGAATGATGGTAATGCTATTTCTAGGGAACAATATGCAAATGGATATTGTTTGATGGCATTTGATTTAACTCCAGACTTATCAGCTAGTTCTACGTCTCATTGGAATCTTATTAGACATGGAAGCGTAAGACTTGAAGTTCGTTTTGAAGCAGCACTCATACAAACAATAAACTGTATAGTGTATGCTGAATTTGATAATGTTATTGAAATAGATAAAAATCGTAATGTTTCAGTAGATTACAGTAGCTAAAAATATAATAAATAATTAGAACTCAATGAAAGGACTTATTATACTTTTGACATTCATAATATCAACATTTTGAAATGAATACTTTAGATATTCAAAAATGTTTTAAGATAATTTCTCCGAAAATTAAACTAAATGTATTTGCTGCAAATAGATTACCAGTACTCATGCACCTACCTGCTTTTCTCATTAGTAATTTAGATGTTGACAATAAACCTGGATCGCATTGGGTGGGAATACATATTAATAAAAATGGATTAGGTGAATACTTTGATTCTTATGGTCGTAAACCTAGTAGACATCATTTATATTTCTTAAATAAGAATACTAAGATATGGAGTTACAATAATAAAAGAGTTCAAAATGACTTTACAACTGTTTGTGGGGAATATTGTCTTGTTTATTTGTATTTTAAGTTTCATGGTAAATCAATGATTGATTTTGTAAACCACTTTAGTAATAACACTCTATGTAATGATATTTTATTATATGATATGTTTAAAACAATTTTTGATAATAAAACTTTTTAAAATAAAAAAAATGTTTTTTTCTTATGTGTGTGTTTGTGTAATTAGTGGTTAAAAAACAAAAAAATATTTTTTATTTATATCATTTATTCATTCATTCACAATAAAACTCAAACATGATACAATTTGATTCAAAGTTGATTTCGAGTAATACTGAAGCTGGTTCTTATAAATTAATTTAGCTATTAGAGATTACTTTTTAAAAAAGTATTTTTTACAGTTATTGGTTTCTGCTATTTGCTTCGTGATATCAAATATGATACCCTTCGTTTGCTCATATTTTTCATCTTTTGTATCCGTATAATATTTGATCCTCACTTCTGAGTGTTTCCAATGTTCATCTACTGGTACTTTTTTCAATTTTATGAGGTCATACACCTCAATTTTTATCAAATGTGTAGCATGAGCCCCATCATCATTATTAGTAGACAAGTATGTGACACCAGGGATACCATCTTTTGAAGATCTCGCCACTGTAGAGCTGAGTTTCTTTTTCTTCTGATTGGTCCCCTCAAAGAATGAGTCGATACTATTTCGACGAGACCGTTTGAGCTTTGTTGTTTCTAAGGCCTTCTCAGTTGATTGCTCATCATCCGATGTAGCGTAGTAGTAATGCTTGAACGTGTTTTCTTCCATTACGTTAAATGTTGAATTCTGTAATAAAATAAGCCTATGCTTTAAAAACATATTTGTATAATAATTTGAATTAAAAATTTGCCTAAAGTGAAAACCTAAACAAAATTGGTTTAAGTAATAGACATTCAAACAAACACATAGTTTTGAGGGTCTGTAATATATATAATAAATATAGATAAAGAATTATAAAGCAAAAAAACACATACCTCCATAGCTTTTTTTGAAGTAAATAGAACCAGCCTCAGTATCACACAGGATGAATTCAATCACTTGATGATAAATTGTAACTCGAATACTCTCGACTATCCTATATATATACGATTTATCTTACAAGTACAAATATAATTAAAAAGGTATTAGGAATGTCACCACAAACATCATTATCGCACTCACGACATTGTAATTAAATAAGAATAACTAATGAACGGAAAAATACGATAGACCCATTACGATAATGATATAAATACTTAACAAAACTACACAGAACCTACAGTGATGTCACGTGGTAGTTCTGGTCAAGCGTGAGTCGACGTATCCCAGACACAGGGGGTGGTTTTGAGAGTGGTCAAGCGCGAGTCGCCACACCCCAGACACAGGGGTGGTTTTGAGAGTGGTCAAGCGCGAGTCGTGCGGGGGCAGAAAAGTTAGGTTAGTTTAGGCGAGGGGTTGGGGTTGGAGGGTAGTGTGCCAGAACCAACGATGTATTGAGAGTGGTCAAGCGCGAGTCGTACAAAGCTAAAAAGTTGGTGAGCTTTTTTTTTAGGCGAGGGGTTGAGGTTGGGGGGAAATGCGCCAGAACCAACGATGTATTGAGAGTGGTCAAGCGCGAGTCGTACAAAGCAGGAAAAAGTGGGTGAGCTTTTTTTAGGAGAGGGGTTGAGGTTGGGGGGAACCAACGAATCCCCTTTACTCCACTCCGATCTCCTTCTCCGGCACGACTACTACTTCAAAAACTTTACATCCCTGACCGCCATACCAGCATGCCGCGTCTACACCGAGCAATGACAGCAACAAGCACCGCCGGTCCTCCGCTGTCCGCGAAATCAGCAGCGAATCCTCCAAGAGCGAATCCTCAGAAATCTCTGACAACCTTACTCACCGCCAGGAACACAAAACTTCTCAATGTTAGTGTTATTATGGCCGCGGTTTTCTACAGAAGGTAGAGGAGGTGGAGGTACTTCCCCAGTTCAGGCTGCTCATTCGAGCAAGTATTCGCAATGCCCCACTTAAATTGTTCGGGTGGCTAGTTTGAGCGAGTACTTGCTATGCCCTACCTCTCTTAATATCATATCGTTCATTTCCGTGTTTACTTTGAACAATAATGAAGTATACTATGTCTTTTTTGATATCGTCGCCTCAGTGCTTATTTATTTGTCCTATCTACCATTGGTTACATTTTACAGTAGAAGAGTTTTTCGCCCTATTTTTTTAAAAAAGCTTTAGTTTATAGATTTGAAGGTTTTTCTTATGAATGAGTTACCTATAAATTGATTCTTATAGTTACATCGATGTAGTTCGCACGCTACATCGTGTTATCACCGCTACAAGAATGTAACACAAATTGCATCTATAAATGCATTTCAATAATTCATAATGTTTCGCAATATAACACTCTAATAAATACATAATAAAAACTATTTTCCTTATAGGCACTAGTTTAGATTTAAGAAAATGTTATAACAATAAGTGTAAAATTTTATTAAGTTAGGTAAAAGTAGAGTAGGTTTGTTTGATTTCCCGTCTTTACTATTTGTTGATATCAAAAATGATATTGTGTGAGTACCGACATGTTGTCGACTTTGTACGTATGACTATCCCCAAAAAAGCGCGAAATTTAGTTTAATATACGTATGTAAAACATATGCCATTTGAAATGTACAGAACTACTATGTAAAGTTCTATATAGACCGTATGTACGGTTAATAAGTTACAGGTGAAGACAGTTAGCGTGTTGAGTATTGTACATTCTTTCTCCCTCACTCCTATAACAATAAACTGAAACAGGGATACAAAAGAGATGGGTCTATATTAGTAAAAAAGGGAAAGACTGTCTAAAACTTTACCTGGCCAGTGTCATTACGTCCTTAGGCTATGCCTAAAATAAGTATCACAGGTGGAATGCACACCTTTGCCCCTATACGTAGGTATCTACACCGTTACGGTAAGTAGTATGGTTAGGGCGCAAAACACATGTAAACTTACGAAATATAGTAGCTTATAACTGAGCAACCGGGTGACATAGGATAAAGGTAAATGTATCATTAGATACCACTCGTAGGTATCTACCAAGATAAATAGGTTTCATATAGGTAACTTTAAGCCCTGAAGTACAGGAGCACAAGTAAAATCCTGAAAACTTGTATCACACATTTTTTCATGATTAAACATACTGACAGACACCAAAAATACTGAAAGGTACGTCCGAATTTTAGGTCTATTTCTTGACATATAGCACAAAGTCTGTAGTCATCTAGTATAGGCAGAAAGCCCTGAGAGCTAGAATTCCAGCTCTTCTCTCACTACGGCCTAACCGTAGACGATGGAACATACCACTATGCGTCATTGGAACCGCCTCCGAAAGCTCTATCTTAGGACACCTAAATCGTCATTACAGCTCCGACCGTTTGGCTATAAAACCTAAAAATGTAAAACAACGTTATTTTATAGTCAAGCTGCAAATCGTGAGACTGTGATGGCAATAGCCGATAGAGACCCCATCTGTCAGTAGCGATTTATAGCTAGGTAGATATACCTACACTTTCGATATTATGTTTATATCGACTACTAAATGTTGTCTTTCACTAAGCTTTTGTGTGGGCTAGATTATCAGTAACCACAATAAGTACAATAAGTTAAGTACTAAATCTAGAAGGTTCTATGGAACAACCTCTCCCTCTGATGAGGTTTTTATTTTTATTATAAATATAGAACAAATTTTTTATTTGTATTCAGTCAATCAAGAAGTATACATCAGATACTAATATATAATGTTTAAAGTGAAATATTTGTAAATATGTGTTAGAATTAAGTTAGAAGCATAAGTTAAATAAAAAGTAAAATCGGTCTGTTGTGTGCATAAACGCGTTTTCCTTATATCTCAAGCGCCTCAGAAGAAACTCTTGTCATGGGCAAAACCGTGTGCCACAGATTTTGAAGACCTCACAATTTGGTCAGCTTCGAGCCGAATTCCGGAAGAACCAGCAATTTCGGTTGGTGAAGAAGTCAGATCTATTGCAACCGAAAAAGCCGAGAAAGATGCCAATTATGAGGAGCCAGCAGGACGCAGCCGAGACGCCTGAAGACGCGTCAGCCACGCGGACATAAGCCATCACCAGGATAAGAGGGCGGCAGATCAAGCCCGTTGAACGTATTAAGACGTTCGACCAGCCCCCTCTACAACTCGCCCGCCGTCGATACTAAGAAGCGTCGCCGGGACGAGAAGAACAAGCGAAGGGTGGCAGATCAAGCCCGTCGAACGTGAGACGATGTTTGACCAGCCTCCCTCCGCAACTGGTCAACCGTCGAGAAACGCCGCTCGGCCGAGAAGTGTTGCGCGCACACGCAGAACGTTGCAACTAGAAATACAAGAAGAGCTAGCATGGTTAGAGCTCCAAGAGGTACGTGCACGAGCCGAACTCGTAAAGGCACGCCTCGCCAGACTCGAAGAGTCAGATCACGACGCCGAAAGCGTCGAAACAGAACTACACCAGAGGGCGCCACCATCGCCAAGAAAAAGTACCAAGGTCCAAGCAAAGCGTCAGGAAAACGCAAGAAAAAGTGAGGAAAAAATCGACCTTGGAGGTTACAACAGTGAGCCAAGCCCTGCGACACACAATTCAGGACGCTCACCAGATGGTGCCACCGTCGTACGAAGAATTCAGAAAAATTACGAAAATCGGACGCACCGTGCGACAAACTAGCGCCACCCATCGGCACTTGCAAGAACTACCAATATTGTGTAGTGCTAATGCCAGTGATAGTCGCAGCGCTGTAAAGTATTACCTGTGCGACCAAGAGGTGGCGCGCATGGCTACGCCTATTGCACGAGGAAGCAAAAGTGGAAGCGAGGCTACCCTGATCAGCCCGTGGCTTCAAGGAGAAAATTGGGATAGGTTTTGCACGGCGAAACCGAAGATTCAACGCAAACACTTTGGTACTGCGCCCACATCGGGTATTGTCAAGCAGACGACGCAATACCTACTCAAGACGCGACCAAATCGTTTTTATGCAGCTCGACGGGCGGTTAAACGTCGAGCCAGCGAAGAAACTGCACACTGGAGAGGCGATCCTGGGATGCAGAAAAGTGGACCGACATCTACCAGGCACGACGCAGGAAAGAGCGAGGAAAATCGTTGCGTTTTCAGGAAATCTAACGCTAGGCCGTAAGTGCCGGTTTTCCATACGAAACAATTTACGTGAGTGCCTAGTTAAAAGTGGTCCCAAAGAAGTGATGATAATGAATTTAAAAAAGTGTAATTCTTATGTGTTTAAAAACTCTAAGGGTTATAGAGACATTAAGTGTTTTAGTATAAGGTGAAATTTGTATTATAAAATATTCTGGGTAAGTTTTTATAAACAAAGTGTAAAAGTTCAAAGTTTTGAAAAAGTGAATTTGCTATTTTATTTTAATAGGAAATTTTTAGATATCGAAAGTTAGTGATCAAATATTAACGTACTTGGCTAACATGTTTTAAGTTTCCTTATAATATTATAATATATAGTGGTAATATATGTGTTCATGTTAGAGGCAATGAGTACGAGTTCGCTGTTGAACAGTATCGTAAGTTGTTTTGATTCGCAAACTAAATAAATCTCAATAGATTAGATTTGATTCTCTTATGAAAAATAAAGTAAACAAAGTTTTGGGGAACTAATATTATTAAAAGTAAATCAATGGAAAACCTAAGTGTAAAAGTTAAGTATCTTTGAAATTTTTGGTAGCTGCGTTGCAGCTAGGGTGAAAAACTTTCTCTGAAACCGCAATGTACGCGACCATTTGCGGTATTGGTGTTCTAAAATTTCGACGACTAGCATTTTAGATGTTTTGCTAATTGGAGATTTTGCTCACTAGCAATTTACTAGCAAGCGTCAATTTGCCTACTAGGTAATTTTGCTTAGTAGACGTTTCGATCTAGAGCAACTAAGAATAGTAACTAACTGGCTTACTAACAAAACTAACTACTGGCTTAGTAACTAATGGCTCACTAGCAAGCGTAGGCACTGGTTCACTAACAAGCGTAGGTACTGGCTCACTAACAAAGTAATTACTGGCTGACTGACAAGAGTAACTACTGGCTTACTTACGAGAGTAACTAATGGCTCACTAACAAGCGTAGGTACTGGCTCACTAACAAAGTAATTACTGGCTCACTGACAAGAATAACTACTGGCTTATTTTTTTTTTTTTATACCACTAAGATGGCAAATAAGCTTACGGTCCGCCTGATGGTAAGCGGTCACCGTAGCCTATGGACGCTTGCAACACCAAGGGTATCACTTGCGCGTTGCCGACCCTTCAGAAATCTAATAACTTCTTTCTTGAAGAACTCCATATATCAGAAAACCTTGGCAGGGAGCTCATTCCACAACTTAAGCGTTCGCGGGAGGAAGTTTCTCTGAAACCGCACTGTACGCGACCATTTAGGTTATAAAGTGTGAGAATGAATTCCCTGCCGATGGCGAGGAGCGGTGCCATGGTAGAAAGTAGCCGTGGGCATCATTTCGAACAATTCCTCAGAACACAACCCATTGTACAAGCGGTAGAACACACACAGTGAGGCAAAGTCTCTCCTCAGACTTAAGGGCTCGATATCGCAATTGAGTTTGGAATCGTCGACAATTCTCACAGCCCATCGTTGAACCGAGTCAAAAGGGCCAAGCTGGTATCCGGGTGCACCTGCCCAGAGACTGCTGCCAGTACTCCATATGGGGCCGAACTTGCGACTTGTAAAGTAACAAACTTTGCCCCGACGTGAAGTACTGCTTCGCTCTGTTGAGTACAACAAGTTTTTTGGACGCCAGCTTCACCTTATCTTGTAAATGATCTCGGAACTGAACATAGCTGGAGATGTCGACACCAAGGATTCCAATGCACTTGGAGATGGAGAGGGGAGTGTTCTGGAATTGTGGGACTACAGTGAATGGAGTTTCCTTAGCGGTGAACGCGCACACTTGTGTCTTTGTAGGGTTGAATCATACTAGGTTTACCCGTCCCCAGTCAGAGACCTGGTACAGTGTGGTCTCGATTTGAGACACAAGTTCTCCGCGGTTTTCCTCCACAACGGAACGAGGGATGTTTGCACGACCCGTGTAAAAAGCGTCTCCAGTACTGTCATCTGCATAGCAATGTATGTTGTTGATGTCCAACATGTCATTGATATGCAGTAGAAACAGCGTAGGAGACAGCACAGAGCCTTGCGGGACACAAGCATTAATGTTCATGCTATCAGAGCAACTACCGTCAACTACGGTTCGTATGCGTCTGCCGGACAAAAAGCTAGCCACCCATTTGCACAAACCCTCGGGCACTTCGATAGAAGACCCCGGTGCCAGACCCGATTGAACGCATTCGCTATGTCCAGGCTACATGCTAATGCCTCCCCCAATGGCTTCGTAACTAATGGCTCACTAACAAGCGTAGGTACTGGCTCACTAACAGTAGTTACTACTGGCTCACTGACAAGAGTACTACTGGCTCATTAACAAATTGATCAGTAGTGCCTTCTGAGGTTCGGTCAATTTTCCCGAATAATTAGTAACTTGTGTATTTCGTAGATCGAGTACCCGGCGCTGAGAACAGCTGTAGAGTGCGAAAATCAGTTGACCGCCATCCGCGCGCGATCACACCTCAGCGTCACCGAAGTTCTGCTCGTCGGGAGCCAAGGGGTAAGCTCTACTCGTATTACAGTATTGAACCTTTAATTCGTCGCAATCGCGCATCGCGCATCGCGCACGGTCAAAGTCTAAGTCAACTCCCGTATACAGCTCGTCAAGTTTACAATCAGCTTTCCCGATTTTTATCTCATTTGCGAGTAAACAAATAAAAATATAAGGAGAATGAATAAAATAAACTCACCAAAACACAAAATGGTGGGAACAGAAGAAAAGAAAACAACGCCACCACCAGATGGCTTATCTAGATAATTTTTTAATTTAAAGTTTCAGCTGAAGGTAAAACTTGTAATTGCTCGTTTGTAGTGTGCGCGTAGTTTAGGGTTTCTGGTTTCTTGGCCTTTTTAATTCTCCAGGCACAAGGGATTTCTCCAGTATCTCGATAAATTTATTTTTTAATAAAACTCGATGTTATTTTTAAATTTTTGCTAAATTTCAATAAGACTGAGAGATGAGATCAAATTAATTAAATGGTGAATTTTTAGTTAGTATAAAATTGTTCTTATGGAGTAACAAATGAACAGCAAACAGTAAATTAAATAGATTGTTTCTGCTCGGCTGGTTTATATAAATATAAATAATGTACAACAGTCTTTAAAAAGTACTAAAATTAAATCAACTAAACTACTAGTTAAGAACTTAGTCCAGTAGCCTGATAAGTTTTGTTGATTTTTTCTGCAAATGGCTAAAAATCCTTTTCTAATGAGTAATTTCGTGCGCTGATCACGAAGTTTTGGGTCATTTTATTCCCCGAGGTGAGGAAATAAGATATGACCATTTTTAAGCGCGAAAATTGAATAATCGTGTAAATTTCGGTTTTTTTGAGTCTAGCTTCGAACAGAGAGGTCAGAACAAAAAAGTTTTCAGGCAAAAGTTGTGGCCAGAGTACATACGCACCAATTGCCGTTATTCAAAGGCCGTGGGCCCCAGATATGGCCCATTATGCCCTTTTTTACCGTTTTTCGGACAAAATTTTTAGAATAGGAGGTTGACTCTAAAAATAATATGTATGCCGGGAAAGCTTGTGGTTTTAATGCTGTTTCACCTCGATTTTTGACCTCGTTTTACTATCGCCACTTCCGGCGGCAAAATCAACCGTTTCCGGTTAATAGTAACATTAACTTCTTAAATCGTAAAACTTAAACTAAAGATGGCTTTTATATTTATTTATAAACTATTACGTTAATTAACTTTCAATCATTGAGATAATATACTCTAGAGACGCAAACAAAAACAAATTTGTGACAAAAAGCGTGGCTAACAGCCAGATTTCCGGACGTAGCTATCAAAATGGCACTTATTTTATCATATAATATATTTGTCGCTTTCTCTCCACATAAAACAATATCAAAATGTTGACGTCAAAGATTGTGTTAAAACAAAATAAAGATATAATTCCGCACTGTCCTAGACTAGTGTCGGTAACTTGCAGTTAATTTCCCCAATATGATTGAATTGATGAATTGATCAAAGCGACATAAACGTAAGGCTTGGAATGTCAGGTAGGAACGTAATTACTCTACTAATAAGTACTGTACTGTACTGTAAACAAATAAGGGTTTCATTTTCTAAGGGTTCGTTCCGAATTTCAATGAAGATTAAGTTAACATACAATAATATTGACGCGACTTCCATACTTAAAAAATATAAAATCGAATTCAAAGTTGATATTTGATTCACTGGCAATCATCGTCAATAACGTTTTCGTAGCTTCGAACAGTAATATAATTAATTCTAATTAGTATTTTGTTTTCGTCATCAATAATTCACAACAGATAAAGTTATTAATTTTTTTTAGTTAATACATAAAAGGAAACAAGTTAGTTATTACTAAATACCTAAAGATATAACAAATGCAACAAATATAGACTTCATATAATTTTTTATCACTGTTTTATTTAATGGTTAAATTACAACTCTTACATATAATAATGTACATTACATTATATTTAAAAAAAAAAATCAAAGTTAAAGCATATATTTAAATATCATATATTTTATAGTTGTGTGATTATTATAAAATATAGCTCTTGTCCGCGGATTTGCCCAGTGTTGTGTGTTGTCATTTCCGTGAAGGTCCTCCCAACCATAACCTCTTAAGAGAACACGATTCGCGGCGTCTCGCAGCGTGCTTCATTAAATGTCAATAATAAGTGGATAATTCGTTTGTATGAACTTTTTGGTTTTTTTTTATGAACGGACTTTTGCTGATGCAACCATTACTGCTCCAAAGGACTCTTAGGACGAGACTCTGAAGGAGTCCTAGCTCATATAGCGCCCAACGCTTCAGGGCCTCGGCTTGGGTTGTCGCTCTTGGGCTCGTCCCTTGGACCAGCGTGAGCCTCGAACCCGAAGGTGAATTAGCGCCAGGAGGGGAGTTCCCCGTTACGCGGTTGCGATTTCGAGTGAGCGGGGGCCAGAAGCGCCCCGGCTCTCCTTCAAACTTCGTGTATCCGTACGTTCGCCGACCCGACCCGGGAACGTCGGCGTCGTGTGAGGGTGGGTCCTATAAGGTTAGGTCGTTGAGACTAGTCTCGCTATCCGGATGGCGAGATCGTTGTCTGGGCCGTTTGTACGTGCCAAGGCAGACTAATAATAGTTTTTCGACCGTGCCGTGGTCGGTCGGGGGGATGGTAGGTTGTGGATTGCACAATTAATCGGTTCGGGTGGTTTTGTGTACGGTCGAAAAAGCGGACTGGTCTTTGAGATATTGGGGAATCGTGGGGAGCTCGAAGTCCTAGTGAAGGTCCGCATTCCGGACAAACCAGGAGGCTCCGGAGGCCGCTCTGAAAAAGCAGTTTTGGAGGGTCTGGAGTCTATGTTGCGTTTAGACAACGCTAGCATAAGCTAGTATGGGGCGGATGCAAGTAGTTTAAAGAGTCAGCTTATTTCTAAGCGACATCTTACTTTACTTACCTATCATGGGATTTAGACGACTGAGGACCAAAGCGGCTCAGTCCCTAACTATTTTGGTGTGATCGCGGAAGTTTAGACGCCTATCTAGTGTAACACCGAGATATTTGGCATTGTTTTACGTTATAGCGTTCCGTAGACGAGCGAGGAGGAGGCGTTCGTAAAGTTTACCAAGGGCCTTTAGTAAACTTATAGGGCGGTAGGAGGCAGGCTGGGTATGAGCTTTCCCTGGCTTGTGAATGCTTTTAACAATTGCATCTTTCCATTGAGAAGGAAAAATGCAATTTTCGATAGCAGCGTTGAAGATGGCTGCTGTAAGACAGAGAAGGGAGAACGTAAGGGGCTTTAGGGTATCGTTAGAGATACTGTCCGCGCCGGGGGGTTTATGGGGGCGTAGGTCTTTGATGACCTGTTTGACTTCGTCGACCGTAACGGAGGGCAGAGGATCCTGTGGGGGCAGAGAAGCTCTGCGCTCCACTTCACCGTCTACCTCTCGCACGTGATCGGGATCGAAAGGTTGTGTGCTTAAGGCACATTGGGCTTGGAGGTTAGATGCAAGGCCATCCGCTTTTTCATCGTCATCGAACGCGGGAACGTTTTTGGGACGAGTAAACGAAGGGAGGGAGTTGAAGGTGTCTGATTTCAACGCTCTGGCTAGGCGCCAATAAGCTAAATGGGAAGGAAAAATATTCTCCATCAGATCACCGAAACGTTGGGCGCGAAGCTCAGCTACAGCTGTTCCTACACGGCGGTGTAAGTCGTTGAAGCGAGCTTTGTTTTTGTTCGAGGGAGCGCGATCGCAGTCAGGCAGGATTAGGTGGTGGTAGTCACCAACCGGCACTTGAGGTCTCGCCAACGGTGGCGATCAGGTGGCTAGTGAGTGACTCAATAGCCATGTTTATATCGTTTACGGAAACGTTATTATTGGGAACGCGATCTAGATGTGGCGAGCAAGGGTTTTGGTGGTCCAAGTCAAGTTCGTCAAGCGCCTCTAGAGCGAAAGCTTAGCCTTCTTGCAACGAGCGTTATGGGAATAGTGGGTGAGCTTCATAGGAGCGGTGATGTCAAAGTTTACTCTGTCAACTAATTGGTCGAGGAGTCTGCCTCTCCGCGAAGTGACTGAAGAGTTCCATCGAAGGTGCTTGTAATTTAGGTCGCTAGCAGGATGACGGCGTCGCCTAAATTTAAGAGCGACTGAAGGTCGCTCTCGAGCAATAAATAAACCGGCGCAATGGTGATCGGCTGATGGCCGGTCATCGCTAAGCGGCAGATGGATGCTTCTTAATTCGTAAGGGGCGGAGGATCGATGGGGGAGCAAAGCAGGGAGCGTCTGTAATAGAGGGGAGGCAGTTCTAGCATCACGGACGATGTGATAGTTTGTAATCGAAGGGATGCGGATGGTGGGTTTGAGGAAAGTTTTCTGGATGAGAAAGACGAATTATGGGACGAAAGGAACTCCGACAATTCCTCCCTTTGGTTGCGGAGACCGTTGGTTTTCCATGATCCATTTTGATTTCATTGTTTGAGAATCGCCCTACGGGGGGCGTCAAAGAACGGCGATGCTCAGACATGAATCTTAGCATCTGTAGGGGGTCGGTGGCCTGTTCTTATGCCTCGAACACGGCATCTATGTAGTCTGGCTCGAAGGCCCAGGACAGCTCACAGAGCAGATCGAGCTGTTGCTCGGTCGACTGAGTGGCTTTATGGGGTGGCGCGAAGGAGGGGCGTGTACGCAAGAAGTGTGTGAGCACTTGGCAAAGCCAAAGGGCGCGGGGTGCGGGATGTTCCGGGACATACGTGATATGGCCGCATATCGTAGCATGTTTAAGAAAAGATATGTCTATGTAGAGTGTTGTAAATATTTGCACGTAGGTATGTAGATCATGGAATAAAATAGTAAGCAGAATTGCAAAAGGCCTGACTATAACCTTCACTTCTGCAGCACAGACAGATATAGGCACGTAGCGACAGAATAGCATGTATTGTTATCAATATATACACACCGGCACAATTAGCGGAACACAAAAAAAGGATTTGAACGAATGGCAGCAGGTTCTCTTTACTAATGAGTGCAGAGTTCTTTTAAAACAGATCGATGGGAGACAGCGAATATGGAGACGCAAAGGAGAACGCCACATACAGTCTAATTTTGAACACACAGTGGCTTATTCACTTTTTTTTCTGTTCCGCTAATTATGCCGGTGTGTATATATTTATACATAATAAACTAACATACATACAAATTATTGTATTGCATCTATATACATACCCTTATTTATAAGTTAAATTTAAGTAAGTGACAGCAGGATAAGGATTATAATTTTTCTGGCTGTTTATTGTTTAAAAGTTTTGATAATGCTCTAAATTTAAAGATGTAATTATTTAAAAACCCGTTATGATTAAATCTAATACCTTTAAACGAGCAATTCTTGTATTATATAACCTGAATCTTTTAAACGGCTCCAACGATTTTCATGAAATTTAGCATGCAGGGGATTTTGGGGGCAATAAATCGATCTAGCTACGTTTCATTTTTGGAAAACGTCGTTTTATCCGTGTTTTCAGGCAGCGATAAACTGAAAAATATGACTCTTCCTGAAATCTATTGACGAGTAGTAATACTATTTTTATTACAGACACAGCAATACTAAAGGTACTTGACAATAGATGGCGTTGTTAAAAAAAACGATGTTCGGTCTTCCAGGTACTAATGTTATAAAACATCAAAACCGCTACGCTACCTACGGCCACCGCAAACTTCATAATTATTATTAATGCATTATAATTATTATTAATAATAATGACTACTAATTAAAATTAATTGATACAACCTAAAACACTTTTTTTTTTTTTTTTTTAATACCACTACACCTTAGTAAACAAGCACATGGTCCGCCTGATGGTTAGCGATCACCGAGGCCTATAGACGCCTGTATCAACAGGGGTATCACTCGCGCGTTGCCGACCCTTCAAAAATCCAATAACTCCTTTCTTGAAGAACCCCATTCTGTAGTCCTCATACTACACTACAATGGATACAAGTGGGTATGCATGTAAGTAAGTACAGGTATGTGTCAGCAAACAACAATCCATGCCAATACGAATACCTACTTACAAAACAGTCCTTTAATTTAGATTATACGGTGTTTTTAAGTATATTGGAGAGGTGGCAAGATTTTGTGGACAATCTGTAGTACATTTTTTTAATAATCTTTGTATGGAGCGGAAATAAAATATATCTGATTTCGGCGCTAGTTACTCGTAGCTGCTGAACTCTACTCTACTCTACTGTACTATACCAGTTCTCGCATGTTCCGTACATGTATTTTATTTTACATCGCAGGTCCAAAATGTGAAATCTCAAGCGAGGGTGTCTTCTAATATCGATCCGGTCACAAAGTGAGTATTTACTTATACATATTGAGCTCACAAATACCTGGTTAATTTAATAGGAATATTGCAACTGTTCAGGTTAGTTTTACGATGCCTTTACTTTACTTTACTTTAAAATTCTTTACCTACTATAATATTTTTTTGTAATTTCCACTAAAATTAAAATTAAATTAAATTTGACAAAAGGACAGACAACGACCCAAGCTAAGTAAACTTTGAAAATAGTTGTGTTTGTCACAAAAATAAATACTGCCATTATAAGTTTTTGCTGATTAGTTTTCCACTCGAGGAAAAACTAAAAAAATGTCACGTCACAGATGAAATTCTAGTTAGTAGTGCGCCACGTGTCACACGTGGAAAGGCCCGTTCCAACCGGTGACTAGTACAGAGTTCATAGTAAAAGTAAAATATTTAAAAAAAAAATACGAGAGCAATATCTTAAACATCACGATCCGAACCGAGAATGGCAACTTTGGAGCGCACTTATTAAAATAATTATGACTGTTAAGCCTTAAAATGATTTGAAATACTATATTTAATGATACTCCACTCGATGAGGAGCGGGTTTAGGTTTTTATGCGGGTACCAAAAAAAAGCGCTGTAGTCTAATAGTTAGTAAATAAAAAAACTGTAACGCACAGACTTGGTAAAACTAAACTATCCTTGTTTGGCTAACCCTAAAAATGCCGTGTAAATTTTGTACGGGCAAAGCCGCGACCAGCAAAAAGTTTGTGATAAAAGGTTTTATTATAAAGTTGAGCAAACTTTAAATAAATATCTGAAGTAGAAGAGATTTGTATTGAAATAAATAAAAAATATATCATTTTCAGGGCTTCAAATGACATAGAAACAGTAGTGTTAGATGACGACGAAGAAGATTCAAAGAAAAAAATCACAGACCCTCCAAAACCCGTAACTTTAATAAAAGCCACCCAAGAACCACAAATCTCCAGTCTGCCTCTTGCACCAGGAATGCAGGTTATGGTCCCTATGAACGATATTAACCAATTCGTACTACATCCAATAGTTCCCGGGCTAGACGGAAAATTATACATACCCACATTGCAGAATAGTATATCACCTAATACAAAATTAGGTGCTATGACTCCAAATAATTTTGAAAAAATAACAAATTGCATCAACCAATATACAAAAGATGTACAAGAAACTTCAAAACCAAATTTAAAAGATATAGATTCCAAAGCCAAATATACTGTAAATATATGTGATATCGAAGACTCGATTTTGCCAGACGTTCTGCCATCGAATGAGCGCCCTAAAACTAATCATATCATGAGAACTTATGACAGCGTTCCTAAAGTCAATGAAGATTTTGAGTCCATTATGGAAAAGGTTTTGCAAGAAAAAGCTGAAGAAATACAGAATAGAAATAAAAGGCTAAGTTCTAAAGAGACAGATGTTAATAGTAAAAAGAAATGTAATGAAACTACTAAGAGTAGTTATACAGTTAAGACTATAATAGATGAAGAGGATCCTCCGCAACACGTCAAGTCTAACGTCATTCTACCTATGAAGGTTGTAAAGGGCTCTATAGTGATCAACGATAACATAGATGTTGTCAAGAATGCAATACCAGACTCAAAAAGGATCGATTGGGAAGATAAAATACCTATGGATGTTATTTCTTTTATGGTAAGACTGTGTAATTTGTTTTTTAATTGTTTTACTAAATATTCTTTAGTGAAAATCAGTCTTTGCTAACATCGGAGTATTTCATAGACAGTAAAGGTATTGTTGATATGAAGCCTCAAAAGACACGGAATAAGATGGTATTGCGACAATACTAAAAAAAATGTGCCTTAACCTGTAATTTTCCACACTAGATTTAAATTGTTATGACATAAATTGCTCGTTTCCTTAATCTTAAACATGCAAGTATAAATTAGTAAGTTCTTGGACGCCAGCTTCACCTTGTCCTGCAGATAATCTCGGAACTGAACATCGCTGGAGATGTCAACACCAAGAATCCTAATGCTCTTGGAGATGGAGAGTGTTCTGAAATTGTGGGACCACAGTGTAAAGGGTTTTCTTAGCGGTGAACGCGTAGACTTGTGTCTTTGTAGGGTTGAATCAGGCCAAGTCTTCCTGTCCCCAGTCAGAGACCTTGGATAGAGTGATCTCGATTTGAGACACAAGTTCTTTAGGTTTTTCCTCCACAACGTCGACCCGTGTAATAAGCGTCTCTAGTACGGTCATCTGTTGTTGTTGATGTCCAACATAGCATTGTACAAACAGCGTTGGAGACACAGAGCTTTGCGAGACACCAGCATGCAGCAATGTCCATGCTATCAGAGCAACTACCGTTAACTACGTCTCGTATGCGTCTGCCGGACAAAAAGCTAGCACCCATTTGCACAAACCCTCGGGCACTCAGTAAGGTGGCTACTTCGACAGAAGACCCCGGTGCCAGACCCGATCGAACGCCTTCGCTATGTCCAGGCTACATGCCAATGCCTCCCCCTGACTCTCAATGGCTAGTGCCATCGGTGTGTGAGATACACTAGAAGGTCACCAGTCGAGCGACCGTGGCGAAAGCCGTATTGACGGTCGCTGATCAGGTCGTGTTTTTCTAGGTATCTTAGAAACTGTGTGTTGATCACACGCTCCATTACCTTGGAGAGAAGAGAGGTAATAGCGATAGGTCTGTAATTAAATGGATCTGATCTATCGCCCTTTTTGGGCAGCGGGTGCACATTCGCAGTTTTCCATGAAGACGGAAATTGCGTAGTATGATAGGAAAGCGCGAAGAGGCGCGTGAGTACAGGACATAACTCAGGAGCACACTGCTTAAGCACCACTACTGGTATACCGTCTGGCCCATTCGACTTATGAACATCTAGAGAAAGCAACGCCCGCCGGAACTCCCGCTGTGTTACGGAGATTTCCGGCATGGTCTTACCGGACCAAGGTATAGTAGGTGGTACAGCGCCTTCGTCATTCATATTCGAGTTGGAAGCAAAGGACTGCCCAAAAGATCGGCTTTCTCTTTAGCACTATGGGCCAAGTCACCATCGGTCTTTCGCAGTGGTGGTAACGACGACTGGCAGAAATTCCTCCCGGCAGCTTTAGCAAGCGACCAGAAAGCACGACTCCCAGAAGGATAGCTCGCAAGTCGCCCACCTATTTTGCCGATGAATTGGAATTTTGCTCTGGCAGTTGCATTCTTATTGAACCTCGAGGCAGCATTTAATTTGCGTTTTAACTCAGAAATATTCGGATCCTTATTATTACGAGCCGTGGTCAAAGTCTCAAAGACGTGCAAGACCTATTAAACTACGGTCGGTTTTTGACGGACGGCAGCTACTCGCAGGTTAGGAATGAAACATTCCATACCAGCGAGGATTGTCTCAATGATTGCGGCTGCGCAGACGTCAGGATCTTCTGAGCTAAAGCAGAGCTGCCTCCACGGGATCGATGCATAAAATTCTTGCAATCCATTATTGCCACACACGACGCCAATTAGTTGGCCCAGATGGATCGGGTTGTGTGCATGACATTTGAGTTCGAACGAGACAGTGGTCCGAGGAGCCAAGAGGCGCATCTACTGAGACGGAGTATTCGTCCGGACGTGTAGTCAGCAGAAGGTCCAGTGAGGAGCTCGTATGGTCCTCTATATTTGGCGTTAAAGTCTCCCAAAATAACTAGTTCCGCTGTGGGATATGGCTCTCGAACTTTGTAAGTCGTCAAACTCAGGTGCGTGAAGAGTCGAGTTACGTCCGTATCACCGCTATGAGACCTGTATAGGCACGCATAGATACGAGTGTGGCCGCCGTAATCTACGCGCACCCACAATATCGACTGTCTTCAAAGCTTCTTACGGCGACAGCAGATATCCTCCCGGACAAACATACATACACCTGTACGACTCACAAAATAGTGCTTGAGTTTTTAGCCGGGATAATGAAGGTATGATGTGTCGGTCGGGCAGGATATCTGCGTCTCCGTAAGAAAAATAATGGTCGGCTGCGCAGTCTCGAGATGGTGGTGGACTGCGGTAAGATTTATGTTGCAAATTGCACATTATATGTGGATGTGTAAAAACTCTTTCCACATATAATGTGGAATTTAGAGTTTAGAAAACAGTTACTTAGACTAAGGATGAGGATTCTCTGCACAGACAGTTAAGAGGACAAAAGGTGCGGTACTAGAACTACCGAAGCTTGACACAGATGATACGGTTGCTGACACGGCGGGCGGAAGGGCCCCTTATCCCCCTCTGTTGTAGTAGCTGGGTACACTCCGGTCTCCTTTTCTGGCACGACTACTACTACAGAGACTTAACACAGGCTGGCAGTTCAGCCTCCCAGGGTGAAGATTAAGTAATCCTTGGGTTCGGGAACCCGTCTTATCTGCGGGCGGCCAGCGGGTCAGCCGTTGAATCAGGTCTCCCTGACCGCCGTACCAGCACGCCTTGTCTACGTCAATCAATGACAGCAACGATTACCGCCGGTCCCCCGCTGTCCTCGCAGCGAATCCCAAAAGAGCTCTGGCAACCTTACTCACCGCCAGGAACACAACACTACTCAATGTTAGTGTTATTGTGGCCGCGGTTTTCTGTAAGGTGGAGGTACTTCCCCAGTTCGGGCCGCTCTTTCGAGCAAGTACTCGCTATGCCCTGCTTTAATTGTTCGGGTAGCTTATTCGAGCGAGTACTCGCAGTGCCCTACCTCTCTTAAATAGGTTCTAGTTAAAGCTCAGAAGCGACAATAAGTGAAAGTACAATGCCATTTTACAAGTTTAGAACATAAAAATAGATATCGCATATCATTATTGGTTCCAGCTCATTTTTGCCCATCCTTCTTTGCAGTAAGAACCTAGTTTACATAGAGTTAAAAGAAATACATCGGTGCGGCAAATGTAGAAACGGGGTTTTGTAGTTTTGTGGACGTGACTAGGTACTACTCGTATCACTATCATCGTTGTTGAGTTCTAAACACGAGTATTTTTTTACGATTGTGCTGTTTAGTCATTTGAATGTCAGGTTGTGTTGTTAACAGCACTACTTGTGGCGCGGCTGGTAGTTCTTTTTACAACAAAGGACTTGGTCGGCTATTTCGCGAATCACCCTCAACACACTAGCTATGTATCTACAAAACATAGTGCTCAATAAAGTAGAAAGCCTTAAATACCTGGGAAGTGTGATAGCAAGTGACGGTTCCGTCGTTCTCATATCGCACACCGTAAGAACATGGCCTGCCATAAGCGTAGAGAGCTTACAAGAGTGCTCTGCTACCCAAGAATGCCGACACAACTTAAGGGTGAAATTTATAAGAATACAGTTAGACCTGCAATGATTTACGGCTGTTCAGAAAATAACAAAACAACAAATTACATGTGGCCAAAATGAGAATTCTCAGATAGTCTGCTGGCGTCATTCTAAGACTAATGCCGACCCATTACGTCATTCTAAGACTAATGCCGACCCATTACGTCATTCTAAGACTAATGCCGACCCATTACGTCATTCTAAGACTAATGCCGACCCATTACGTCATTCTAAGACTAATGCCGACCCATTACTTCAGAAGAATATTTAATGTATAAGACCCGTAACGGATAAACTATTAAAGAGAATTACTATGGTACGGCCATGTTACGAGGAGGCTGGAGAATCGTATAATATGACTCAGCAGTGAGTGTGGACCGACAAGCTTGGAAGACCACCTATCTACTATCATGGATGTCTCTTATTGAAAAAGACCTGGAACAAACTAGTAGACTCAATGTTGACCCAAAAAAGAGTCCTCTGGGGACGTGTAATGCAGGGAGTCGGCCCGAATAAATAAGAATAAAGCCAGAGGAAAATCAAGAAAAAAAAAAGCGTATCTCACACATATACACACCGGCACAATTAGCGGAACAGAAAAAAAAGTGAGACTATGAGATAATAACGCATATATTTGACGAAAATGTAATTAGACACAAAATAACAAATTGATTAACATCTTTTAACAACGACTTTGAAAAGTCTTCGTTATTTTTTATTGAAAAATAAAGAAATTTGAAATAAGTGAAATTTTTAGATGATTATGAACCATCACAAAAAAATAAAAAAAAGTAAGCATTAAATTATTTAAAAATAAAATTACATCAAAATTAATAACGAGTGTTTCCCCCTCTTGCTCTGATTACGGTTTCCATCCGTCTGGGCATGCTACAGATTATGTTATCGATGATTTCTTGAGGCAACCGCTCCCACTCCTCAAGTAATGCGTTTCCAAGTTCATTCAGATGGGGGGGTGGCATTCTGGATTTAACCCTTCTTTTTAGGAAGTCCCAGACATGCTCTCTCGGATTCATATCGGGGGAATTTGCTAGCCACTGCATCACCGGTATACCTACGTGGCTCAGATATGCCTGTACCGATTGTGCACTATGAGCACGAGCATTATCTTGCATTAGAATAAAG
This sequence comes from Apoda limacodes, assembly GCA_946406115.1. Classification (NCBI taxonomy): domain Eukaryota; kingdom Metazoa; phylum Arthropoda; class Insecta; order Lepidoptera; family Limacodidae; genus Apoda; species Apoda limacodes. The sequence continues at coordinate 1,236,826 of OX291542.1, read as the reverse complement.
TCGTCACCAATAAATGGGGCAAATGGTACAACATGTTCTTCTAAAATGTCTCTGATGTATCGATCTGCTGTCATGGTCCCTACTGTGACTATCACTAACTCCGTGCGAGCTCCCAAACATATCTCTCCCCAAACCATAATCGAGCCGCCACCATAAGCCATTGTGTGTTCAAAATTAGAGTGTATGTGGCGTTCTCCTTTGCGTCTCCATATTCGCTGTCTCCCATCGATCTGTTTTAAAAGAACTCTGCACTCATCAGTAAAGAGAACCTGCTGCCATTCGTTCAAATCCTTTTTTTGTGTTCCGCTAATTGTGCCGGTGTGTATATATAACAAAAAGGCTACTTAAAACAAAAGCTATTTTGGAACTACAAAATGATAATCAAATTCATAGACATACCCTGGAAACAATACAAAATTCGTAGACATACACCACAAACAATACAAATCTCGTAGACATGCTCTACAAACAATACAAACCTCGTAGACATACACCACAAACAATACAAAACTCGTAGACATGCTCTACAAACAATACAAACCTCGTAGACATACACCACAAACAATACAAAACTTGTAGACATACTCTACAAACAATACAAAACTCATAGTCATACTCTAAAATCAATACAAAACTCATAGATATACTCTACAAACAACATAAAACTCGTAGACATACTCTACAAACAATACAAAACTCGTATTTTATTCGTTTTACTATCGTAAAGGTAGTGTGCACACTACCAGTGGCGTAGCCAAGAAGGGGCGACGGGGGCGGCCCGCACATCAGTAGTGCCACCTATAAAAATTCGTAAAACTGTGGCTGATTGCATAACCACCGCCAATAAAATAATATATGTAAAAATAATATGTAGGTGCCTAGTAAGTTATTTTTATTCAGGACAAATGTAAGGGTGTTTATTTGGTTTCACGGTGAGGTCAATAGGTAGCTATGATAAAAGAATAAACAACAAAGTTATGATAATGCAGCAGTTATGAGTGACAAACAGGGGGGGAGTGCAAGCTATTATAAAAGAAAAAAACAACAAAGTTATGATAATGCAACAATTATGAGTGGCATACAGGGGGGAGGTCAAGCAATGATAAAAAATAAACAACAAAGTTGTGATAATGCAGCAGTTATGAGTGACAAACAGGGGGAGTGCAAGCTATTATAAAAGAAAAAACAACAAAGTTATGATAATGCAGCAGTTATGAGTGGCATACAGGTAGGAGTGCAAGCTATGATAAAAGAATAAACAACAAAGTTATGATAATGCAGCAGTTATGAGTGACAAACAGGGGGGGAGTGCAAGCTATTATAAAAGAAAAAAACAACAAAGTTATGATAATGCAACAATTATGAGTGGCATACAGGGGGGAGGTCAAGCAATGATAAAAAATAAACAACAAAGTTGTGATAATGCAGCAGTTATGAGTGACAAACAGGGGGAGTGCAAGCTATTATAAAAGAAAAAACAACAAAGTTATGATAATGCAGCAGTTATGAGTGGCATACAGGTAGGAGTGCAAGATATGATAAAAGAAAAAACAAAAAGTTATGATAATGCAGCAGTTTTGAGTGGCATACAGGGGGGAGGTCAAGCTATGATAAAAGAATAAACAACAAAGTTATGATAATGCAGCAGTTATGATTGGCATACAGGGGGGAGGTCAAGCTATGATAAAAGAATAAACAACAAAGTTATGATAATGCAGCAGTTATGAGTGACAAACAGGGGGGGAGTGCAAGCTATTATAAAAGAAAAAAACAACAAAGTTATGATAATGCAACAATTATGAGTGGCATACAGGGGGGAGGTCAAGCAATGATAAAAAATAAACAACAAAGTTGTGATAATGCAGCAGTTATGAGTGACAAACAGGGGGAGTGCAAGCTATTATAAAAGAAAAAACAACAAAGTTATGATAATGCAGCAGTTATGAGTGGCATACAGGTAGGAGTGCAAGTTATGATAAAAGAAAAAACAAAAAGTTATGATAATGCAGCAGTTTTGAGTGGCAGACAGGGGGGAGGTCAAGCTATGATAAAAGAATAAACAACAAAGTTATGATAATGCAGCAGTTATGAGTGGCATACAGGGGGGAGGTCAAGCTATGATAAAAGAATAAACAACAAAGTTATGATAATGCAGCAGTTATGAGTGGCATACAGGTAGGAGTGCAAGCTATGATAAAAGAAAAAACAAAAAGTTATGATAATGCAGCAGTTTTGAGTGGCATACAGGGGGGAGGTCAAGCTATGATAAAAGAATAAACAACAAAGTTATGATAATGCAGCAGTTATGAGTGGCATACAGGGGGGAGGTCAAGCTATGATAAAAGAATAAACAACAAAGTTATGATAATGCAGCAGTTATGAGTGACAAACAGGGGGGGAGTGCAAGCTATTATAAAAGAAAAAAACAACAAAGTTATGATAATGCAACAATTATGAGTGGCATACAGGGGGGAGGTCAAGCAATGATAAAAAATAAACAACAAAGTTGTGATAATGCAGCAGTTATGAGTGACAAACAGGGGGAGTGCAAGCTATTATAAAAGAAAAAACAACAAAGTTATGATAATGCAGCAGTTATGAGTGGCATACAGGTAGGAGTGCAAGCTATGATAAAAGAAAAAACAAAAAGTTATGATAATGCAGCAGTTTTGAGTGGCAGACAGGGGGGAGGTCAAGCTATGATAAAAGAATAAACAACAAAGTTATGATAATGCAGCAGTTATGAGTGGCATACAGGGGGGAGGTCAAGCTATGATAAAAGAATAAACAACAAAGTTATGATAATGCAGCAGTTATGAGTGACAAACAGGGGGGAAGTGCAAGCTATTATAAAAGAATAAACAACAAAGTTATGATAATGCAGCAGTTATGAGTGGCATACAGGGGGGAGGTCAAGCTATGATAAAAGAATAAACAACAAAGTTATGATATTGCAGCAGTTATGAGTGACAAACAGGGGGGGAGTGCAAGCTATTATAAAAGAAAAAAACAACAAAGTTATGATAATGCAGCAGTTATGAGTGGCATACAGGGGGGAGGTCAAGCTATGATAAAAGAATAAACAACAAAGTTATAATAATGCAGCAGTTATGAGTGACAAACAGGGGGGGAGGTCAAGCTATGATAAAAGAATAAACAACAAAGTTATGATAATGCAGCAGTTATGAGTGGCATACAGGTAGGAGTGCAAGCTATTATAAAAGAAAAAACAACAAAGTTATGATAATGCAGCAGTTATGAGTGGCATATAGGGGGGAGGTCAAGCTATGATAAAAGAAAAAACAAAAAGTTATGATAAAGCAGCAGTTATGAGTGGCATACAGGGGGAGGTCAAGCTATAATAAAAGAATAAACAACAAAGTTATGATAATGCAGCAGTTATGAGTGGCATACAGGGGGGAGGTCAAGCTATGATAAAAGAATAAACAACAAAGTTATGATAATGCAGCAGTTATGAGTGGCATACAGGTAGGAGTGCAAGCTATTATAAAAGAAAAAACAACAAAGTTATGATAATGCAGCAGTTATGAGTGGCATATAGGGGGGAGGTCAAGCTATTATAAAAGAATAAACAACAAAGCTTTGATAATGCAGCAGTTATGAGTGGCATACAGGTAGGAGTGCAAGCTATTATAAAAGAAAAAACAACAAAGCTATTGTTGTTGGTTGTATAGGTCATTCAATTAATTTATGTGGCCAACATTCGCTCGCACATAATGTGACTTGGGTTACATGTTTCAGAGCAGTACATGCAATATTCAACCAAGTCGCTGGGAAGTGCTTCTCAAAAAGCTACAGCAGCTGTTTAAAGACTTTCGACAAGGCGCTGGAGTGCTCATTATGCTGCAGTAAAAGTATTGGCTTAAAATTTTGGTGGGATTATTTCTGCAATTGAAAATTATGTGACCAACAAGCACATTTGACACCAAAGGAGCTGCACAAAACCATATGCCTCTGTGTGCAATTTCTCATTTCTTTGCTATCATTTCTTTTAGAATGATGTTCTAAGGAAAGTGTATAGTGCTGTAATTGCATTAAAAAAAGTAAAGGCTCAAGTATTGATCAAATAGCCATAAAACTAGAAGCGCTTCGTGTCTTCATTGAAGAGAAACGGATGAATCTTGCAGAAAATGCAATAGATTTTGCTGTACAAAAATCGAAGAATACACCATTTCAATGGAAACGACGAATTCGTCGTAAAAAACGCATGCCAAGTGAGTTGGCATCGTCCACCGATTCTGGACTTTCACTTAAAGCGTAACTTCAAAAGGACATGTTACAATGTCTTGACAGATTCAATATGTAACCATTAAAATGGAGGTCGATGCGAGTTTTTGGACAGTGCACTGTATCACTCTTTGTACCTGGCCCTTGCAGGTGGAATTGCTGAGAGAGGATGTTCGGAAAAGAGTTCATGACTCATTGGTCTCGGACCGGCGTGACGGGTCAGCTAGGAGTCGCCGCGCCCTCTGTGTGCAGCGGCGCCTCAGTCGCTAAGAATCGTTTAAGAGGCACGGCTGTCGCACCTCCGTCGAGCAAATTGTATACATCGCGCTAAAATCGTTGCAGTTTTATTTTCGAATATATACTCGTAATAATTCAACTATACAAAATTGAGTTGTCGTTTTGAGTGAAACAATTAAAACACTATATACATATACACACACACACACTACATACAATTTTACACAATACGTTTATCCATGACCGGCTTAAACCAACTGTAAGTACCAATTTTTCTTACGGCTTAAGTATCGCCTAACTTTAATCCGACAGAGTGGACTTTGCGTAGTTCTTTTAATTCACACCTTAAATAGATAGAGGATTTTTTTTTTTCAAAGCAAATTGGAACATGACATTTGTACTAAGCATGTGAAGTACGAGCAGAGGGTCTGTACCAACGATAGCAAAGCGCTTACGGGAACTTTAGAACAATGTTTTGTTGCAGGACGCTACTGATCCGATTCCGCAAAGTAACATTTCATTTGGCCTTAGGACTCAACGGATCCGATTCCGCAAAGTAACATTTTGTTTTGTTGTACGACGCAACCGATCCGAATCCGCAATGTAACATTTCGATACCTGTGATAAGAATTGACATAAGGGACATTTTGCTCAAAATGACTTAAAAATACAGTTGGTTTCAGATTTTTCTGCATTTTCTATGGTATAATTAAAATAGTTTTCTGTTCAAAAAATGCCCCATACGTCTTAGATTTTTACTTTACCTAAACAGAATTTTAGAACTTCAATAGACGTATTAGACATTTTTTTTGGCCTGGTCAAAAAGTCTTCTTAAATGCTTTATTTGTTAGCGTATCCATACATAGTCATGTTATACCGAGCAGGATACAAAATGACGTATCATTTAGACAAATTGAACTCTATGGTAATTATTTATACTAATGGCTGAATAAGTTTCATTATTATACATTAGGATTATATAAGTACATATGGACCTAAATCCACGTATGGACGGTCCAGCCAAATGCCACAAAGAGCTAAACTCTCAGCTATGTATTATACTTACGTGATATTAATTTAACATTTATTCTATTACAAAATATACATAATTAAAAAACAATAAATTTTCATCTTCTACACACAAGTTACCTAATCAATTGTACTTAACCTTTAAAATATCGTATTTAGATTACAGATATCGTTACCTATCTAACACACTGTGAGAAATTGCATATATGATTTTACAAATCATCAAATTCATAAATGAAAATCGATGTATCATAGCAAATTCGTGAGCAGATATCCCTGCATAGTTATTGGTCCATGAACTGAGTCACTGAGTGATGGTGGGCGTTAAAGTCTCCCAAAATAACTAGTTATGGTGTGGGCTATTGCTCTAGAACTTTGTAAGTCGTCAAACTCAGGTGCGTGAAGAGTAGAGTTACGTCCGTGTCACCGCTATGAGACCTGTAAAGGCACGCATATATACGAGTGTGGCTGTCGCGATCTACTGCACCACCAATATCGACAAGTCCCAGTCTTCAAGGCTATAAAGGCGGTGACAGCAGATATCCTTCCTCCACCCACATTTAATGTAGACTCTTGCAACATCACGTCTAGGTATTCACGCCAACCTTACATACACCGAACACCTACTTACATTCCTTTTACTTTTTTTACCCATTTTTTTTATCGAAAGAAGTTTCTTTGACTAAACATGAGGATTAATTGCACAGACTTAGCTTAGAGAACAAATGGGGCGGCACTAAAACTGCCGAAGCTCCACAGCACAGATGATACGGTTGCTGGCACGGCGGGCGGAAGGGCCCCTGATCCCCCTCTGTTGTAGTAGCCGGGTCCACTCCGGTCTCCTTCGGCACTACTACTTCTTCCGAGACTTCACACAAGTTGGCGGGTCGGCCTTTCAGGGCAGATATAAAGTAATCATTGGGTTCGGGAATCCATTCAACCTGCGGGAGGCCAGCGGTCAGCCGTTTCATCAGGTCTCCCTGACCGCCGTACCAGCACGCCGCGCCTACGACGAACAATGACAGCAACGAGCACTACCAGTCCTTCGTTGTCCGCGCAGTGAATCCTCAACTGCTCTTAAAGATTCACTGGTAACCTTACTCACCGCCATTATTGTAGCCGCGATTTTCTGTAAGGCGGAGGTACTTTCCCAGTTCAGGCTACTCATTCGAGCGAGTTCTCGCTATGCCCTGCTTTTTTGTACCTTTCACTACCTGGCTGCGGGTTATATCTTAACCAACACCAGTACAGTGACAGACCAGCGGTTTTTTTGTTTAATGTATGTCGCTGACCTTTTGTGTGGGTTCTATTACCCGCTGCTGGTAGTATCTAAGCCACTACCAGTACAGTTACATATACATATATCAATATTTTGGAAATCTTTTTTCTTATTTATCGTTTATGTCGTTGTGGCAAATCAACTTGAAACTAATCATAATATTTAATTGAATTATTTAAAAATTTACGCAATAATTTTGATAAGAAATAATGTCAAAATTAATAAACCAATACACAAACTCACTTTCTAAGTATTAAACACATCAAACATACTTTAGATTTTATTATTGGTTTTTAAATTCACGTATAGGTTTACAATAAGTGTTTATTGTTACATTAATTTAAAAAACAATCATACATCAACATATTTAAATTTAATTTATATTATTATGTCATTGATTGTATTGAGTAGTGTTGTGTTTCTGGCGGTGAGTAAGGTTGCCAGAGATCTTTTAGGATACGCTGCGCGGAGAGCGGAGGACCGGCGGTGCTTGTTGCTGTCATGCTCGGCGTAGACACGGCGTGCTGGTACGGCGGTCAGGGAAACCTGATGAAACGGCTGACCGCTGGCCGCCCGCAGGTTGAACGGGATCCCGAACCCAGGGATCACATAATCTCCGCCCTGGGAGGCTGATCCGCCAGCCTGTGTAAAGTATCTGAAGTGGTAGTCGTGCCGGAGAAGGAGACCGGAGTGGACCCGGCTACTACAACAGAGGGGGATCAGGAGCCCTTCCGCCCTCCGTGCCAGCAACCGTTTCATCTGTGGCGAGCTTCGGCAGTCTTAGAACCGCACCTTTTGTCCTCTAAGCTGTCTGTGCAGTGAATCCTCATCCTTAGTCTTAGTAACTTTTTTATATATAATAGCCATGAGAACGAAAAAGAAAAGAGTTTGTACAGCGGCTACTCCATCCACATATAATGTGGATTTTTGCAACATGAGGGGTATAACGCAGTCCACCACCATCTCGAGACTGCCCAGCCGACCATTCTTTTCCTAACGAAGACGCAGATATCCTGCCCGGCCGACACATCATACCTTCATTATCCCGGCTACAAAATCGAGCACAATTTCGTGAGTCGTGCCGGTGTATGTATGTTCGTCCGGATATCTGCTGTCGCCGCCTTTATAGCCTTGAAGGCAGGGACCTGTCGATATTGTGGGTGCGGGTAGATTACGGCGGTCACACTCGTATCTATGCGTGCCTATACAGGTCTCATAGCGGTGACACGGACGCTTCACGCACCTGAGTTTGACGACTGACAAAGTTCTAGAGCAATATCCCACAGCAGAACTAGTTATTTTGGGAGTCTTTAACGCCCACCATCGTGAGTGGCTCAGTTCTCGAACCAATAACTATGCTGGGATATCTGCTCATGAATTTGGACCTATGGATTCTCTCAGCTGGTCCTTCTGGGAGTCGTGCTTTTTGGTCGCTTGCCAAAGCTACCGAAGGGAACTTTTGCAGTCGTCGTTACCACCACTGCGAAAGACTGATGGTGACTTGGCCCATAGTGCCAAAGAGAAAGCCGATCTGATCGGATGAAGGCGCTGTATCACCTACTATACCATGGTGCGATGAGAACATGCCGGAAATCTCCATAACACAGTGGGAGGTCCGGCGGGCGATTCTCTAGACGTTCATAAGTAGAGTGGTCCAGCCAGTATACCAGCAGTGGTGCTTAAGCAGTGTGCTCCTGAGTTATGTCCTGTACTCACGCGCCTCTTCGCGCTTTCCTACCACACTAGGCAATTTCCGTCTTCATGGAAGACTGCGAATGTGCATCCGGTGCCCAAAAAGGGTGATAGATCAGATCCATCGAATTACAGGCCTATCGCTATTACCTCTCTCCTCTCCAAGGTGATGGAGCGTGTGATCAACACACAGCTTCTAAAATATCTAGAAGTACACGACCTGGTCAGTGACCGTCAATATGGCTTTCGCCACGGTCGCTCGACTGGGCCCCTTCTAGTGTATCTCACACACGGATGGGCACTAGCCATTGAGAGTCAAGGGGAGGCATTGGCATGTAGCCTGGAGATGGCGAAGGCGTTCGATCGGGTCTGGCACCGGGGTCTTCTATCGAAGTTGCCATCTTAAGGAGTGCCCGAGGGTTTGTGCAAATGGGTGGGTAGCTTTTTGTCCATCAGACACATACGAACCGTAGTTGACGGTAGTTGCTGTGATAGCATGGACATTAATGCTGGTGTCTGGACATTAAGGCTCTGTGCTGTCTCCTTCGCTGTTTCTACTGCATATCAATGACATGTTGGACATCAACATCATACATTGCTACGCAGACAACAGTACTGGAGACGCTTATAACACGGGTCGTGCAAACATCCCTCGTTCTGTTGTGGAGGAAAACCGCAGAGAATTTGTGTCCCAAATCGAGACCACACTGTCCAAGGTCTCTGACGGGTAAACTTGGTCCGATTCAACCCAGCAAAGACACAAGTGTGCGCGTTCACCGCTAAGAAAACTCCATTCACTGTAGTCCCACAATTCCAGAACACTCCCCTCTCCATCTCCAAGAGCATTAGATTTCTGAAGGGTCTGAAACGCGCATATAACCCTGGTGTTGCAAGCGTCCATAGGCTACGGTGACCGCTTACCATCAGGCGGACCGTAAGCTTGTTTGCCACCTTAGTGGTATTAAAAAAAAAAAAAAACTTACGTTAATTTTATTCAGAGGCTAGAGAGAAAAATTTTTTTGTCGTACATAAGATATAAAAAAAAAATTACGTATGGGACATGCATCTTTTTGAATATCAGGGCTTAAGCAATTTAATGTACACTAAATGATAGCACTTAGAAAGCTGATAGTTTTTTGCTAAAATCATGTAAAAAACGAAAGTTCTTGAAAAGTTAACAGCTTTTTTAAAATTAGAAGCTTCATTTGCTCGTCCTGCTAAACTGGGGTTTGTCCCTTACGTTACGTTACGTTAATTCTTTAGTTTCGTTGTGGGACGCAATAATCCGAGTCCGCAAAGAAACATTTTGTTTCGTTGCAGGCCGCAACCGATCCGTGTCCGCCAAGTAATATTTTGTTTTGTTGCAGGACGCAACCGATCCAAATCCCCAAAGTAACATTTGTAAAGTACCCGATTCAGCGGATATTGGGTACATTTCGAAAATTTGCTCGTTGGGTTCCATGGCGACATCAACCATCAAACCGACCAAGGAAACACCACAAACAACACATAATAAAAGCAGAACTTTACATAATATACAAAGTAAGACTGTTAGTTTAAATATACCTTGTATTGACTTGTGTTAAATGTGGCTGACTGTGGGTGACATTGTTTCATATTACATATTATGTAGCTCCTACAAGCGTCGTCACTATATTGTTAAATATACATTGTATTGAGTTCTGTTGAATGTGTATTATTATACATACATGTTATACATACAAGCGGCGTCACTATATTGTTAGATATACCTTGTATTAAGTTCTGTTGACTGTGTAACTAGTGTACTTTAAAAACTTGACACGGCCTGGCCCCGTGTCTGCGTGTTAACTAAGGAGACTAAAACCTTCAGCCGGCCTGGACCTGCGGTTCCGCGTTAACTAAGGAGACTAATACCTTCACATGGCCTGGCCCCGCGGCTGCGTGTAAACTAAGAAGACTGTGAAACCTGCACACGGCCTAGCCCCGCGGCTGCGTTAGCTAAGGAGACTGTGAAACCTTCACATGGCCTGGCCTTGCGGCTCCTTGTTAACTAAGGAGACTGTAAAACCTTCACACGGCCTGGCCCCGCGGCTGCGTGTTAAACAAGAAGACTAAAACTTTCACAAACCCTGGCCAAGCGGCTGTGTGTAAACTAAGGAGACTGTAAAACCTTTACAAGGCTTGGCCCCGCGGCTGCGTGTTAACTGTAAACGTTAAAAAGAGGACACAAACTCATCGATGAAAATATAAAACATTTGCAAATGTAGGAAATTATATAAAGAAAGGTTGCACATTCCCACACACGGGTACTGGTTTTAGTCAAGGAGTATTAGTGTAATCAAAACACAAGTACCGCGTTCTAGTGGCAACTAGAGTAACATTACTACTAATTTTAGTTTTTACTTAATTGTCCTCCTCTAACATTAAGAAAAAACCTGTTTTTTTTTTTAAGTACTTATCAGATTTTACCCAAAAAAAGTGCAATTTCTCAAGCTATTAAGTTAGTTTTGACTTCTTTTTTTTAAGCATTCGAGGGTCGGATCGTGGTCTTGAACCGATCGTATGTTTGCAAATGAAGCATGGCATCTTCTATGTGATTGTTAAATCGATATTATGGTATTTGCGTGATCCATACTGATCTAACTGGCTATATGGATTTGGTCTGATATTCTTTTTGTATAATTATTAATATTCTAGTACCTATGTTTGTTTACATAAGGTTTTCAAAGATGATAGGCATAACATGATGCAGGATATATCATTAGGTGATAGGCATAACATTATGCAGGATATATCATTAGATGATAGGAATAACATCATGCAGGATATATCATTAGGTGATAGGCATAACATTATGCGGGATATATCATCAGATGAAAGGCATAACATTATACAGGATTTATCATTAAATGATAGGTATAACATAATGCAGGATATATATATCTGTAGATTTTAGGTAAAACATTATGCAGGATATATATTAGATGATGCAGAATACAGAATAGGAATAAAAATAAATGAGAGACAAAAGGTCATGGTGATGATATATCATTAGATGTCACAGACGATAGGATAGGTGATGGACATTGATATCATTACGTAGTCGCGGTATCGATTACATTGTAGATACCGATGTTTTCAACTTCGAAAGTTATTATTTCTTTACTTATAAATTCATTTAAGTATTAAGTTTCTTTTAGTTTGTTCTTTTATTAATATAATATAAGCAGGGACTTGTGTTGTTATTAAAATTATCAAAACAATTGTTTGTGAGAGCTTTATTATTGATTTAAGTTCGCATATTTGTAATTAGACGTTTCTTTTGACTCTAAACAAGAAAATAGGCACAAGCTTTTCGTGATTATACACGGACGGCCAATGTTCACAAATTATAAAAGGACATGGTTGGTCAACGATTACAAATAATATCCTCACATCATAAATGCACAAGCTTGTGTTATAATTGTCGTCAGATTGTTATCTAAAATCATCAGATTAAATTTAGCTCGTAACTAATTAAATTGTTTTTTTTTTTTATTTGACATTTAGAAACTTTGTGAAAAGCAATAATGTAGGAATGTGTCTTAGTTGACGAATTTGTTGTTTGTTAGATTGTTTTATTTAGTCATGTACGTATCCTATATTTGAACGTGAAATAAAAAGGTTCAGTTTAATATAAGACAACCGCCATCATGTTTATTTTTTAACCGACTTCCAAAAAAAGAGGAGGTTCTTAATTCGTCTGTATGTTCTTTTTTTTTTATTTTTTTTTTGTTTGGGGCGGTTTGCGCAAGGGTGTCCTGGACACGAACCTCGGCTTGGGCAACCGCTCTTAAAAACTAAATTTGTATCTGACTAAGATTTACCGCCGTTTCGGAAAGTAGCAAAGGCGTTCTGAAGAGAAGAAACGGCAAGAAACTCTTCAGCCCTCGCCTATTATTATTTAAATCTAACTAGTCGAAGCGCCCGGGTATATTAGTGAACCTAGTAACCTCGTGTGTGTGTGTGAAAACTAAGTTGTCTAGTGTTCCGTCGCCGCCGGCGGCGACGTATTCTGTATATATTTGAGTAAACTGTGTTCGCGGACGCGGGCGCGGAAGGCGCTTGAGATCTGAGCCTGCTGGTGATCTCATCATCTGAATCTATCAGTACGTGCCTCGGATATCTAAAAGGTCCTAAGGCCCCTCTATTGGGGGCATAGTTTATAGATTTCCTAATTAGGGGATTGGGGTGGAGGGCTGCCGACTCAAAGTAGCGTTTAGACTTTATTGCATCAACATAAAAACTTTACAAACAAAACATATTTACAAATAGAGAAAAACAAAAGGCGGTCTTATCGCTTTGGGTAGAGGAAATAATAAAGTTAAACAAAGTATAGTAGGTGTGTTTCGATACAGTTATTAAGAAGTATATATATATAATAAAATAATGCATATAAAATAAATAATTACACATAAATAACATATATGAATAATGTATGTATAAATACACATAAATAGAAGTACATATATAAATACACATGTATAATAAATATAATTATAATAGTACTACGTATAAGTAAATATATATAAACAAATATAGGTAGTGATGTTATTTTAGTTCTTCAAGTAATGAGCAATAATAAGATTTTTAAATATTGCCTTCGATTTTGCTCTTTTTATTTCTAAAGGTAAAGCATTCCATAATCTAACAGCCTTTACAGTAAAAGAATCATTATAAAATTGTGAGGAATGCAAAGGAATTTTTAGCATCCAGCGTGTAGTCTCTCGAAGAGAAGTATTTCCGATTACATTAAAACGTTTCTTTAAGTATATATGGTATAAAGTAATATACCATTGAATTATAGTTCCGCATTTCACTACGTGCAAAGTTATATAGGTCGTACTCTAGTTGACGATTCAACATGATAAGGTGGCTTCTCACGCCCTTTAATTTCACGGGCTACCACACGTCGCCGCTCCGATTCGTGAAGGCGTTATTGTGCATAGGCCTACCTGCGCTGCATTTTTGTGGTTACCAGACACATTGTGTTTTGGACGTGCCTTTGCAGTGTAACATTTGCTGGCACAGGCGCCGGCCGAACTTCAACAGCGCCTTGGCGTGATCTGCTGCGACATGGTCCGTGAGATCTCAGGCTGTTAGAAGCCATCATAACAAATGTGATTACAATTTCTGACATTTTATGCATTCCGCCATTGGAAATTTTGACAATCCGACGTAGAAGAAAAAAAATCTGACGTTTTAATTTTAATAGTTCTGTAACCAATCATTATCAAAAGTCGCAAAGACATTTCACGGCAAAATAGAAGGAAAAGTTCAATTCAGAATATGAATTAACTATGGCACTACCATAACACTGGTCATTTCTAAAGCCAGAAAGTAAACCCACATCCGCAATTGAGGCATTTGTCAGTGCGACCCGAATTTTCCCACCTAACAAGAAAGCTGTTGTTATTGGCCACATTACCAGTATCAACTGTAACTGCCGAAATAAGTTTTTCAACTTTGAAGAGGTTGAAGACCTAACTGAACAACCGAAGCGGACATGAGCGCCTCACTGGTCTAGCACTATTTTATTGTATAGCACATAACATATATAATTTTATTGTATAGCACATAACATATATAATTTTATTGTATAGCACATAACATATATAATTATTGTATAGCACATAACATATATAATTATTGTATAGCACATAACATATATAATTATTGTATAGCACATAACATATATAATTATTGTATAGCACATAACATATATAATTATTGTATAGCACATAACATATATAATTATTGTATAGCACATAACATATATAATTATTGTATAGCACATAACATATATAATTATAAGACTTAGTAATGAGTATAATAAAGGGCCTTCACTCTAATGCTCAGGGTACCGACCAAATATCATAGCAGATGCTAATGATGACCTTACCTCAAACTTTGGGTGTAATAACAATGATAATCAACAGATCAATAAGTAGATCTGTTTACCCTGATGTGTGGAAGATTACACTTGTTAGGCCTATTCCAAAAAAGCCTATTCCCAGCAGTGAGAAAGACCTTAGGTCAATTGATATCTTATCAAGTATCTCTAAGATCTTAGAAAAAGTTGTTTGTATACAAGTCTGTAATTTTATTGAACATAATAACATTTTACCTAAAACACAGTCAGGATTTCGGAACTATCACAGTACTACAACAGCATTAATAGATGTTATTGACAACATTTTGTATTCACAGGACAATGGAATGGGCTCTATATTAGTATTATTAGATTTCTCCCGTGCATTTGACTCTATTAATTCTTCTCTTCTTTTATCCAAACTATTCTACTATGTTTTTGACTTTTCTGCAGTAGCTTGGACCACTGTAATTACCATGCTGATGATCTGCAAATTTATCTGCCTCTCACTCCAAATACCACACCAACATCTGTAAAATACATTAATGAAGATCTTAGTAGAGTAGTTTTATGGTCTAGTAAAAACATTCTGGCTTTGAACCCTACCAAATCGAAATTTATGATCTAAAGTTCCAAGAAACAAGTCCAGGATATTTCCAGGACATCTGCCTACAATAACCATCTTGGGTGAATCTGTTGAATGTGAAACTGAGGCACGGAACTTGGGACTTGTTATGGATAGTCACCTTAGATTTGAGACACATGTTCTGGAAGCTGTCCGTAACTGCTTTTATAGACTTAGATTATTGTATAAACTGTGGCCATACGTTAGTTTCAATACTAGAATCATGCTGTGTGAGACTCTAGTTTTATCTAAACTAAACTATGCTGATGCTGCTTATGGACCATGTTTACTGGCTAAGACGAAGAGTCTCATACAAGGGATTCAAAATGCATGTGCACCTTTTTGTTTTATAATTCCCCCAAGAACGCATGTTAACCCTTATTTAAAAAGTGGTAATTTACTGAAAATGATAGCATGCAGGCTATTGCATCTGGCAACACTGATGTTTGGTGTAGTTAAAAGCAAAAAGCCAATTTACCTTTATGAGAAATTGTCATGGGCAAGAGACAGGAATAGATATGGGACCAGAGCATCATCGTTTCTAATCTTATGTCCTCGCCATAGATCCGCGGCTTTCCGTGGTAGTTTCAAGTTTGCGGCAAGTCGATGCTGGACTGACTTACCACCGCCTATTCGTACTGCAAATACGAAAAATACATTTATAAAGTATTATAAATCGTTTTTATTAAAAAAACAGATTTCCTAGCGAGAGAATAAGACAGCTCTTACCTGTACTTAGATTCTTCCACGGACTGCCGTAAACATCCTTCTACTGCTGAGGTACTTTGATGACCACAAATATCTCTAATGACTTTATCACAGTTTATTTATTTTTAGTCTTTTGGTAACTACTAATGCAAATTTTTTTTTGTTACACACACAATATATAATTAATTAGCACTTTAAGTATTAATACGTAATTGGTTTTCTATATGTAACTAATAAATTTTTGATATAGTTTTAAAGTGAGGTTATATTACGTCGTTAGTAGTAGTTTTTTTTGGATATACTTTCTTTTTTTTTCTTGTTTCTGTCATCATCTTTACGGCAAAGGTAGGTAGGTAAGGTATTATAACATACAGCCAAGACTGTTTTAAATATTTTTACTTTTATTTTTAGTGCGTTCCTTTTCAGCCGCGTTAAAATTTAATAGTACAACCTCATTTTAGCACTAACTACCCGTTCCGTCTGAGCGCATCTAATAATTTCAGCGGCGCTATTATTGTCCAAACGAAACGCGTTTCGCGTCATTTTTTGACAGTTCCATGTGTGTAGGTATATGTTTAAGTATTTTATTTTGATTTTTTGTAGATAATAACAAAGATAGATAGTTCATAATGCAAAAATAAATTCTCTTTAAAAAAACAACGTTGTAAGTATTTTTCTCAAAGGATTTACTTTCACATTTGACAGCTGTCAAAAAGTAGCGCAAAATACCCACCTCCCGACATGGGTTTTTGATTGCAACATTTCGTAACAAAACCGATCAAAAGAAACTAAAAGTCAACATTAGATTTTGCTACCAAAAGCTAATGTAACGCGAACCGCTAAAAATTCTGCTACTTAGTGTTAAAAAATCGCCAAGTCGAACGCCCTATATTTTTCAAAAAGAAGTATTTACATATTCGTCATCAGTAAAAAAAGACGCATCTACCAGTATTTTTTTTTATTACCCTCAAAAAATTATAACACCACAAATCATACTTATAAATAAGACGCTGGTGCTAAATAATGTTATACCTATTTACCAAGTAGGAAAGACGTTTAATAAGTTGAAAAGACGCATTTAAGTAGATACGTCTAATTAATTTGCAAAATATGTTCTTGATCATAAAATGAACAGACATTACTACACGGTCATAAGGAGAAAAGACGGTTCTGCGTAGAAGTGTCTTTTCATTTTAATATAAGGAAAAAAAAGCGGGCGCAAGTACCAGTACCGTCTTTTCTACTTAGTTTTGCTAGTTGTGCGGGGTGAAGGGATTGTGGTTGGATGTACTGTACAACTAGTTGCGCCCAGGCAGTCAGGACAAAAATACGCGCGCGCGGTTTTTCAGGCTATAACTGCAACCAAATAAGGTGTTTAGGTAATTATTTTATGTATATTTGCGCATACACATTACACGGTAAAAAAGAATTAGTTGAGCCAAGAGAATATCGTTTCATATATGCACCAACGAATATTTACTTCATCTAAGATATTATTTCTCTTAAATATTTAAAATAATATGAAGTTATCACAAGATCAAATTTCATTGAACCAGTAAATAAAACTCTATCAATTTGAAACAATATTTAATTCATTGAAGAAAAATATGCTTCTTTATTTGAAACACTTAGTTTTCTTGGGCGTAGAACTTCGTGCTTTATTGCACGGAAGAAATTTCTAGTTCACACAAGAGAATAGTGCTCTTAACTAGACTACATCAGCTCTTAAATTAATAACATTATATTTTAGTTTAAAACAAAAAATGTTTCGGTCCAAAATGACATAGTTAACCGTCAAGATTAAATAAAGTTTTTTTAAAAAGCCCTACGCCTCTTTTCTGGAGGCTTGGGCCATATAGAGTCAGTCTACCGCACTGACTTAGTGTGTCTTAGCGGACATTTGTCGAGCTAGTAGTGCCCTACTGCAGAGGCACAGGCCTCTTTTTCTGGAGGCTTGGGCCATATAGGCAGTCTACCCGCACTGCCTTTATATGGACTTTGTCGAGCTAAGTAGCTAATTCTCGCCTTTAGCTGATTATACAGCGTTATGTTTAATTATAATTGTTATGACTATTTAACGATCCTTCTTAAACATGGAAGAAAAGCGGTCACCCATCCAAATACTGACCACGGTCGACATTGCTTAACTTCGCTTATCGTTTCTGATAGACGAATGCGACTGTTTGCTGGATGCTCGTGGTGCGGCGGCAAAGAGGAGATCTCCTGCCAGGCGAGGTGTTATGCCTGGGGACCGCCGTGGTCCACTTATCATTCTGTTCGGTTTTCTATATATACTCATCGACAGAAGAAACTTTGATAGCGCGATGTAGGACGCGTGACGTCAGCCTTGCTTGTAGCGGTATGATATGATCCGCTACAAGCTTTACAATTCTCAGAAAATAATTAACTGTAGGTTTCTCGCATAAACTGATACTAATTTGACACACAAAACCCTACAATAAACAATTATTTAAAATTAAAAGCCAACACGAAATCCTATGGACAGTGATGAGATTTATTCAATTTTTAAAATGCAGGTATTTACTTAAACGAAAAGAAAATTCGTTCAAAGGGATACTAGTTGATTAATTTCAACCAAAATGTTTAATATTTTAAAGCAGGTATTTTATTTGTTTCGACTAAAACAATAGTTTTAGCATAAAATATCAGATTTTGAGTCAAGAATCTAACAAATTCAGTTAAAATTATTATTTTCTCTAATTCAAAACAATAGTATCTTAACTGAACATTTCACTGGCTTTGATTTAAGATACAATTATTTTCATCGAAAAATATAGTTTTTAATAAGTGACGTCGCAGATTTAAGAAAACCATGATTTTGGCGCAAAATAAATTATATTAAAGCAAAATAATTTTTTTTTTCAAACGATGAAAAATAAAATGTTGCATATAAAAATGTATTTATTTTATACAAGAACATTAACTGTCTTAGGGTAATTAATTTAAGTTTGGTTGATCTAAAACGAACATTTATTTGGTTAAAAAAAAATTTGTTCATACGAAAAGAAGTTTATCAATTTCGATTGATAAAATGATTTTTTTTCTGGGAAATAATATTGCCTTCTGTGAACAAAATATGTCCAAAATAGTTGGATTTCTTGACTGAATGCAAATTACTTTGGTGGAATAGAACTTGGAAACTCTTTTTTTTCCGTGTAGGTAGTGATATTTTTAAAAGCTGCATATACATAAATTTCATTCATTATTTATTTGGAGGGTTTGGAGTTTATGGAGATTGCGTTTAGATAACGCATAGACGACACCAGCATAACCTAGTATGGGGAGGATGCAAGTGGTGTAAAGAGTCAGCTTATTTCTAAGCGACATCTTACTGTACTTACCTATCATGGGATAAAGACGATAAACGACAAAAGCGGCTCTGTCTCTAACTATTTTGGTGTGATCGCGGAAGTTCAAACGGCTATCCAGGGTCACACCGAGATATTTAGCGGATTGGAATCTCTTAGTGATTCGACTCACTTGCCTATCAGTATTAATAGCGGTTTCGCCCGCGAAGAGGTCTAATTACCCAATAACCCTTCGTGCGCGAGTCCGACTCCCTTTGCCGATTTTTTTAGTATTCACGGTGAATTTGGGAGTACGAATAGGTACTACAGCAAATGTTATAATATACTTTGCTGAGTGTCAAAACCAGCAAAATATATGAGACGATGTTTATATTGTTAATTGCCCAATTTCCAGATTGAAAACCATTAAAGTACCACTGCAATTTCGAGCTTACGGCGCTGAAAGAAATTTTGAAGGGTTTTCCTGATATAAACGTTGTTGGTTGCTATTACCACTGGACCCAAGCTATGTGGCGTAATGGGAAAAATGTTTGGTAAAATGAAAACCAAATTTAAATAAAGATTATTTGGGTTGCGTTTGATCTGACCTCTTCTGCCCAATGCAAGTCTTCAAAGTGGCTTGGAAAACATACAATTGCAATATAACACTAAAGAAACCAATAAAATCAAAAAGTTTTTGCGTTATGTGAGAAAACAATGGCTGATCAAAAGATATCTTTAAAATTCCTAGTGTTTTTGAAAGCACCGTACGAATAATGTCTGAGAATCATGGCACAGTAAAAATAATAAAAATCTAAATCAAAATAATAATACGCTAAGGTTGTTAAATAAGTTAAGAAAATTAACAAAACTTAAAAATAATACACGTATTCGGTCGAGAGCAAGTGTCACTATTGAAGATAATGATTTCAGTGGCGCTGGCGGTGGGTCCGCGGTTTGAAAGATTTACTGCTTACAGAGTTTCTTGTCGGCCTTCTTGGTAGTAATATCATCCCGATAAATTTGTGCTGTTTAAAAGTCTTCTTAAATAAAAAATACATTGGTTAAAGTTTGAATTTATATATGTCGCATACGTCACAAATTATAAGCTTTAAATAAATGAGCGGTAAAATAAAAAAACCTGGGATAGAATAATATTCCCCTATTGCCAATTCCTAAAGAAATTTCAGAAGTAAGTCAGGATTGGGCGAGAAATTGGTTTATTTAACGCTAAAATACAAGTGAAATTGAGTTACAACGCAGAGGGATTTCAGTTGCAAGCTTTAGTTACATGAAGCTTGAAAAAGTAAACCATTTTTTTTCATGGATGACCCTCATAAAAAATTATCTCAGCTTATCGAGAGCATGACCCACCGTTATGTCGTCATTGACTAGCTCCATTTGCACATGCGTTATGAAGTCATCATTTAAATATATTTTTTTTGCCGTGGTTTACTTTTCTTTGCTTGGCTACCAGACAAATCTTTTAGTACGTTTAGCAAACGAAATATGCAAGTGTTGCTTTTATTTAATTTTTTGTTGAGTAGACGGTGAAATGATTCAGCCGCATTATTTGTACGGTGCCGTTCACCAAATACACAAAGAATATTACTTATATCTTTTGACAGCCAAAAGCGTTCCACATACTTTATCATCTTTGTAATTTTGGGACTTGGTATCATCATGCTTTCCGACTTTATGAATTCCCAGCCATATGAAATTTTTTCTTTTGGCAGTAATGGCAAAGCAGAGCAAAGTGACACTAGTCTATTTTCTACCTTAGTTTTAATTTTGCCAAACACCTTATTACCTTTTTTCCAAATACATTTCGTCCAGTGAAAGTAACAACCAACCACTACAATATTTGGATAAACTTCATTGATTGCATGAAGTGCTGAAACTTCGTAATCACAATGATATTTTGCAGGCACCCACTGCGGAAACTGTGACTTTATTAAGTTAAACAGTGTGATATTTGCACTAGTTCTTTTGTCTCTAAGCAAAGCAAATATTATTGGCACTACATTTGTAGAATAGGACGTACTCCCTACATCACCATGAATAGTAAAAAGTTGGGCAAATGGGGCAGGGCAACTTCTGAAAGTAGCATCGGCAAAAATCTCTTTTACGTCAGATAAAGATGTGTTGAGAACAGAAAATTAATATTTTTGTACTTTCAGAACTATAACTAGCCAAAATAAATTGGACATGTTCCACAGGAATTTGAACTTCAGAAAATGTAATATATTTTGTTTTAGAAACTTCCAGCAATTTATTTCTAGCATTATAAAGACCGTGTTTAATATTGTTAAACCTCGGCAAAGGTGCAACAAGACCCTAGCCATTATTATTCCATTCTTGCTCCATATCTTTGTACATTTGGCCTAGTGGTTGGTCGGTCATTTTTAATTTATTCTTTAAGTCATTAAGCTTAAATTCCTTTTCATTTCGCAATATGTTCATTTTACATAAATGAGACCGCTGATGCAGTGGGGTAAATCCTGCAAAATTATTAGCAGTATCAATATCCTAAATCTTCACTATCTACCTTTCCCTAAACATTATTAAGAAAGTATGGGGTTCTTCAAGAATATAGTCATTAGATTTTCAATGGTCAACAACAAACGAGTAATGTTCTGGAGTAACAAGGCACTGCTGACTGCTTAATATTAGGTGGACCTTATGCTTGTTTGCAGCAAATTTTAATAATAAACATATTTTTACCGTTGAAAAATTATATTGTATGAACACAGTTCATACTAATATTATAAATGCGAAAGTAACTCTGTCTGTTGGTGTCTGTCTGTCTATCTCTAGGTCTTTCTGTTACCTTTTTACGCTTTTAACATTGTACGGATTAAAATGAAATATGTCATGGATATAGTCAAGTCTCGGGAAAAGACATATGCTACTTGAAAACGTCAATTGTGAGTCGGTTTTTTTATACTTACAATTCTTCTTTACGTGTGTTTGTCACCTAACTCCTAAACTAAACGGCTGGGACGATTCGGGTGAAATTTTGTCTAATTATTTCAATATAAGTTCCTGGATACTTTGAAAATACAATTGGACCTGATAGGTGGCGCTGCAGTCGGTGTGTCACTAATCTTCTCCTAAATGGCAAAGATGAATGTACGACAATAATTTCGGCTCGCTGCATTGAATGCGACTCCATTATTATCATATCCCACAACTTTAATCATTGTGAACTTTGTGGGTTGGAAACAACAAATTATATAGAAATGCCAGGACAACGTATTATAAATGCAATAGTAACTCTGTCTGTAACCTCTTGACGCTTCAACCGCTGTACCGATTAAGATGAAATTTGGCATGGAGATATTTTGAGTCCCGGGGAAGAATAAAGTTTGCTTAAAAACGGCAAGTGTGAGTTTTTTTTTATAATTTTTTAAACCGAATTTAGCACGGATGAAACCGCGGGCAAAAGCTAGTATCAGATATAGGTCCACGTATCTGTTGTGTAGCTGGATGTATATGAAAATATATAGAGTTATATAAAAAGGCACTAAAAAGGGGCAACGTTCCAGAAAAATACATAAAAAAAATATTACCTTGATAGTTAAAGAGCCGGGACATTTATAATTTCTAAATTTAGAGCACCGCCAATACGTCGATCCATTTTTATAAGCCCGTACTCTGTAGTACTGTCGCCCGTCAAATAGAAGGACAGTGCCACCATTTTTCTGAATATATTGAATATTTTCCGACATTTCTCGATGCAAAAAGATAAATGCGAAAATAATAATGTGTCAAATTATTGACAGTTTATAAAACAAAGTATCTATAAAATTCGAAAATATTTTTCTTTAAATAAGAACACTTTTGAACGAAAATCTTGATGAGATCCATCACTTCTGTATAGAAACTACTAGTCTACGATCAATAGTTTTGGAGATATAGCACTTTCTAGTTTGACAACTGTATCTGAAACGAAGATCTTAATGAGATCTATCACTTCTGTAAACAAACTACTAGTCTATAATCGACAGTTTTGTAAATATATCAATTTCTAGTTTGACAGCTGTCATCCGACACGAAGATCTTGATGAGCTCTATCACTTCTGTAAATAATATACTAGTCTATGATCGATAGTTCGGAGATATACCACTTTCTAGTTTGACAGCTGTCACCCGAAACGAAGATCTTGATGAGATCTATCACTTCTGTAAAGAAACTTCTAGTCTGTGATCAATAGTTTTGCAGATAAAGCACTATCTAGTTTGACAGCTGTCATCCAAAACGAAGATCTTGATGAGATCTATCACTTCTGTAAAGAAACTACTAGTCTACGATTAATAGTTACGGAGATATAGCGCTTTCTAGTTTGACAGCTGTCATTCGAAACAAAGTTCTTAATGAGGTCTATTTCTTCTGTAAAGAAACTTCTAGTCTACGATCAATAGTTTTGGAGATATAGCTCTTTCTAGTTTGACAACTGTATCTGAAACGAAGATCTTAATGAGATCTATCACTTCTGTAAACAAACTACTAGTCTATGATCGATAGTTACAGAGATATAGCACTTTCTAGTTTGACAGCTATCATTCGAAACAAAGTTCTTAATGAGGTATATTTCTTCTGTAAAGAAACTTCTAGTCTTCGATCAATAGTTTTGGAGATATAGCTCTTTCTAGTTTGACAGCTGTCATTCGAAACAAAGTTCTTAATGAGGTATATTTCTTCTGTAAAGAAACTTCTAGTCTTCGATCAATAGTTTTGGAGATATAGCTCTTTCTAGTTTGGCAGCTGTCATTCGAAACAAAGTTCTTAATGAGGTATATTTCTTCTGTAAAGAAACTTCTAGTCTTCGATCAATAGTTTTGGAGATATAGCTCTTTCTAGTTTGACAGCTGTCATTCGAAACAAAGTTCTTAATGAAGTATATTTCTTCTGTAAAGAAACTTCTAGTCTTCGATCAATAGTTTTGGAGATATAGCTCTTTCTAGTTTGACAGCTGTCATTCGAAACAAAGTTCTTAATGAGGTATATTTCTTCTGTAAAGAAACTTCTAGTCTTCGATCAATAGTTTTGGAGATATAGCTCTTTCTAGTTTGGCAGCTGTCATTCGAAACAAAGTTCTTAATGAGGTATATTTCTTCTGTTAAGAAACTTCTAGTCTTCGATCAATAGTTTTTAGAGATATAGCTCTTTCTAGTTTGACAGCTGTCATTCGAAACAAAGTTCTTATGAGGTATATTTCTTCTGTAAAGAAACTTCTAGTCTTCGATCAATAGTTTTGGAGATATAGCTCTTTCTAGTTTGACAGCTGTCATTCGAAACAAAGTTCTTAATGAGGTATATTTCTTCTGTAAAGAAACTTCTAGTCTTCGATCAATAGTTTTGGAGATATAGCTCTTTCTAGTTTGATAGCTGTCATTCGAAACAAAGTTTGTTAATGAAGTATATTTCTTCTGTAAAGAAACTTCTAGTCTTCGATCAATAGTTTTGGAGATATAGCTCTTTCTAGTTTGACAGCTGTCATTCGAAACAAAGTTTGTTAATGAGGTATATTTCTTCTGTAAAGAAACTTCTAGTCTTCGATCAATAGTTTTGGAGATATAGCTCTTTCTAGTTTGACAGCTGTCATTCGAAACAAAGTTCTTAATGAGGTATATTTCTTCTGTAAAGAAACTTCTAGTCTTCGATCAATAGTTTTGGAGATATAGCTCTTTCTAGTTTGACAGCTGTCATTCGAAACAAAGTTCTTAATGAGGTATATTTCTTCTGTAAAGAAACTTCTAGTCTTCGATCAATAGTTTTGGAGATATAGCTCTTTCTAGTTTGACAGCTGTCATTCGAAACAAAGTTTGTTAATGAGGTGTATTTCTTCTGTAAAGAAACTTCTAGTCTTCGATCAATAGTTTTGGAGATATAGCTCTTTCTAGTTTGGCAGCTGTCATTCGAAACAAAGTTCTTAATGAGGTATATTTTCTTCTGTTAAGAAACTTCTAGTCTTCGATCAATAGTTTTGGAGATATAGCTCTTTCTAGTTTGACAGCTGTCATTCGAAACAAAGTTCTTAATGAGGTATATTTCTTCTGTAAAGAAACTTCTAGTCTTCGATCAATAGTTTTGGAGATATAGCTCTTTCTAGTTTGGCAGCTGTCATTCGAAACAAAGTTCTTAATGAGGTATATTTCTTCTGTAAAGAAACTTCTAGTCTTCGATCAATAGTTTTGGAGATTATAGCTCTTTCTAGTTTGACAGCTGTCATTCGAAACAAAGTTCTTAATGAGGTATATTTCTTCTGTAAAGAAACTTCTAGTCTTCGATCAATAGTTTTGGAGATATAGCTCTTTCTAGTTTGACAGCTGTCATTCGAAACAAAGTTCTTAATGAGGTATATTTCTTCTGTAAAGAAACTTCTAGTCTTCGATCAATAGTTTTGGAGATATAGCTCTTTCTAGTTTGACAGCTGTCATTCGAAACAAAGTTTGTTAATGAGGTGTATTTCTTCTGTAAAGAAACTTCTAGTCTTCGATCAATAGTTTTGGAGATATAGCTCTTTCTAGTTTGGCAGCTGTCATTCGAAACAAAGTTCTTAATGAGGTATATTTCTTCTGTAAAGAAACTTCTAGTCTTCGATCAATAGTTTTGGAGATATAGCTCTTTCTAGTTTGACAGCTGTCATTCGAAACAAAGTTCTTAATGAGGTATATTTCTTCTGTAAAGAAACTTCTAGTCTTCGATCAATAGTTTTGGAGATATAGCTCTTTCTAGTTTGGCAGCTGTCATTCGAAACAAAGTTCTTTATGAGGTATATTTCTTCTGTAAAGAAACTTCTAGTCTTCGATCAATAGTTTAGGAGATATAGCTCTTTCTAGTTTGACAGCTGTCATTCGAAACAAAGTTCTTAATGAGGTATATTTCTTCTGTAAAGAAACTTCTAGTCTTCGATCAATAGTTTTGGAGATATAGCTCTTTCTAGTTTGACAGCTGTCATTCGAAACAAAGTTTCTTAATGAGGTATATTTCTCTGTAAAGAAACTTCTAGTCTTCGATCAATAGTTTTGGAGATATAGCTCTTTCTAGTTTGGCAGCTGTCATTCGAAACAAAGTTCTTAATGAGGTATATTTCTTCTGTTAAGAAACTTCTAGTCTTCGATCAATAGTTTTGGAGATATAGCTCTTTCTAGTTTGACAGCTGTCATTCGAAACAAAGTTCTTAATGAGGTATATTTCTTCTGTAAAGAAACTTCTAGTCTTCGATCAATAGTTTTGGAGATATAGCTCTTTCTAGTTTGACAGCTGTCATTCGAAACAAAGTTCTTAATGAGGTATATTTCTTCTGTAAAGAAACTTCTAGTCTTCGATCAATAGTTTTGGAGATATAGCTCTTTCTAGTTTGGCAGCTGTCATTCGAAACAAAGTTCTTAATGAGGTATATTTCTTCTGTAAAGAAACTTCTAGTCTTCGATCAATAGTTTTGGAGATATAGCTCTTTCTAGTTTGGCAGCTGTCATTCGAAACAAAGTTCTTAATGAGGTATATTTCTTCTGTTAAGAAACTTCTAGTCTTCGATCAATAGTTTTGGAGATATAGCTCTTTCTAGTTTGACAGCTGTCATTCGAAACAAAGTTCTTAATGAGGTATATTTCTTCTGTAAAGAAACTTCTAGTCTTCGATCAATAGTTTTGGAGATATAGCTCTTTCTAGTTTGGCAGCTGTCATTCGAAACAAAGTTCTTAATGAGGTATATTTCTTCTGTTAAGAAAACTTCTAGTCTTCGATCAATAGTTTTGGAGATATAGCTCTTTCTAGTTTGACAGCTGTCATTCGAAACAAAGTTCTTAATGAGGTATATTTCTTCTGTAAAGAAACTTCTAGTCTTCGATCAATAGTTTTGGAGATATAGCTCTTTCTAGTTTGACAGCTGTCATTCGAAACAAAGTTTCTTAATGAGGTATATTTCTTCTGTAAAGAAACTTCTAGTCTTCGATCAATAGTTTTGGAGATATAGCTCTTTCTAGTTTGACAGCTGTCATTCGAAACAAAGTTTGTTAATGAAGTATATTTCTTCTGTAAAGAATCTTCTAGTCTTCGATCAATAGTTTTGGAGATATAGCTCTTTCTAGTTTGACAGCTGTCATTCGAAACAAAGTTTGTTAATGAGGTATATTTCTTCTGTAAAGAAACTTCTAGTCTTCGATCAATAGTTTTGGAGATATAGCTCTTTCTAGTTTGGCAGCTGTCATTCGAAACAAAGTTCTTAATGAGGTATATTTCTTCTGTAAAGAAACTTCTAGTCTTCGATCAATAGTTTTGGAGATATAGCTCTTTCTAGTTTGGCAGCTGTCATTCGAAACAAAGTTCTTAATGAGGTATATTTCTTCTGTAAAGAAACTTCTAGTCTTCGATCAATAGTTTTGGAGATATAGCTCTTTCTAGTTTGACAGCTGTCATTCGAAACAAAGTTCTTAATGAGGTATATTTCTTCTGTAAAGAAACTTCTAGTCTTCGATCAATAGTTTTGGAGATATAGCTCTTTCTAGTTTGACAGCTGTCATTCGAAACAAAGTTTGTTAATGAGGTATATTTCTTCTGTAAAGAAACTTCTAGTCTTCGATCAATAGTTTTGGAGATATAGCTCTTTCTAGTTTGGCAGCTGTCATTCGAAACAAAGTTCTTAATGAGGTATATTTCTTCTGTAAAGAAACTTCTAGTCTTCGATCAATAGTTTTGGAAGATATAGCTCTTTCTAGTTTGACAGCTGTCATTCGAAACAAAGTTCTTAATGAAGGTATATTTCTTCTGTAAAGAAACTTCTAGTCTTCGATCAATAGTTTTGGAGATATAGCTCTTTCTAGTTTGACAGCTGTCATTCGAAACAAAGTTCTTAATGAGGTATATTTTTCTGTAAAGAAACTTCTAGTCTTCGATCAATAGTTTTGGAGATATAGCTCTTTCTAGTTTGACAGCTGTCATTCGAAACAAAGTTTGTTAATGAAGTATATTTCTTCTGTAAAGAAACTTCTAGTCTTCGATCAATAGTTTTGGAGATATAGCTCTTTCTAGTTTGACAGCTGTCATTCGAAACAAAGTTTGTTAATGAGGTATATTTCTTCTGTAAAGAAACTTCTAGTCTTCGATCAATAGTTTTGGAGATATAGCTCTTTCTAGTTTGGCAGCTGTCATTCGAAACAAAGTTCTTAATGAGGTATATTTCTTCTGTAAAGAAACTTCTAGTCTTCGATCAATAGTTTTGGAGATATAGCTCTTTCTAGTTTGACAGCTGTCATTCGAAACAAAGTTTGTTAATGAAGTATATTTCTTCTGTAAAAGAAACTTCTAGTCTTCGATCAATAGTTTTGGAGATATAGCTCTTTCTAGTTTGACAGCTGTCATTCGAAACAAAGTTTGTTAATGAGGTATATTTCTTCTGTAAAGAAACTTCTAGTCTTCGATCAATAATTTTGGAGATATAGCTCTTTCTAGTTTGGCAGCTGTCATTCGAAACAAAGTTCTTAATGAGGTATATTTCTTCTGTAAAGAAACTTCTAGTCTTCGATCAATAGTTTTGGAGATATAGGCTCTTTCTAGTTTGACAAGCTGTCATTCGGAAACAAAGTTCTTAATGAAGTATATTTCTTCCTGTAAAGAAACTTCTAGTCTTCGATCAATAGTTTTTGGAGATATAGCTCTTTCTAGTTTGACAGCTGTCATTCGAAACAAAGTTTGTTAATGAGGTATTATTTCTTCTGTAAAGATAACTTCTAGTCTTCGATCAATAGTTTTGGAGATATAGCTCTTTCTTGTTTGGCAGCTGTCATTCGAAACAAAGTTCTTAATGAGGTATATTTCTTCTGTTAAGAAACTTCTAGTCTTCGATCAATAGTTTTGGAGATATAGCTCTTTCTAGTTTGACAGCTGTCATTCGAAACAAAGTTCCTTAATGAGGTATATTTCCTTCTGTACAAGAAACTTCTAGTCTTCGATCAATAGTTTTGGAGATATAGCTCTTTCTAGTTTGACAGCTGTCATTCGAAACAAAGTTCTTAATGAGGTATATTTCTTCTGTAAAGAAACTTCTAGGTCTTCGATCAATAGTTTTGGAGATATAGCTCTTTCTAGTTTGACAGCTGTCATTCGACACAAGTTTGTTAATGAAGTATATTTCTTCTGTAAAGAAACTTCTAGTCCTTCGATCAATAGTTTTGGAGATATAGCTCTTATAGTTTGACAGCTGTCATTCGAAACAAAGTTTGTTAATGAGGTATATTTCTTCTGTAAAGAAACTTCTAGTCTTCGATCAATAGTTTTGGAGATATAGCTCTTTCTAGTTTGACAGCTGTCATTCGAAACAAAGTTTGTTAATGAGGGTATATTTCTTCTGTAAAGAAACTTCTAGTCTTCGATCAATAGTTTTGGAGATATAGCTCTTTCTAGTTTGGCAGCTGTCATTCGAAAACAAAGTTCTTAATGAGGTATATTTCTTCTGTAAAGAAACTTCTAGTCTTCGATCAATAGTTTTGGAGATATAGCTCTTTCTAGTTTGGCAGCTGTCATTCGAAACAAAGTCTTAATGAGGTATATTTCTTCTGTAAAGAAACTTCTAGTCTTCGTTCAATAGTTTTGGAGATATAGCTCTTTCTAGTTTGACAGCTGTCATTCGAAACAAAGTTCTTAATGAGGTTATTATTTCTTCTGTAAAGAAACTTCTAGTCTTCGATCAATAGTTTTGGAGATATAG
This sequence comes from Apoda limacodes, assembly GCA_946406115.1. Classification (NCBI taxonomy): domain Eukaryota; kingdom Metazoa; phylum Arthropoda; class Insecta; order Lepidoptera; family Limacodidae; genus Apoda; species Apoda limacodes. The sequence continues at coordinate 1,207,095 of OX291542.1, read as the reverse complement.
CTCTTTCTAGTTTGACAGCTGTCATTCGAAACAAAGTTCTTAATGAGGTATATTTCTTCTGTAAAGAAACTTCTAGTCTTCGATCAATAGTTTTTGGAGATATAGCTCTTTCTAGTTTGACAGCTGTCATTCGAAACAAAGTTGTTAATGAGGTATATTTCTTCTGTAAAGAAACTTCTAGTCTTCGATCAATAGTTTTGGAGATATAGCTCTTTCTAGTTTGACAGCTGTCATTCGAAACAAAGTTTGTTAATGAGGTATATTTCTTCTGTTAAGAAACTTCTAGTCTTCGATCAATAGTTTTGGAGATATAGCTCTTTCTAGTTTGGCAGCTGTCATTCGAAACAAAGTTCTTAATGAGGTATATTTCTTCTGTAAAGAAACTTCTAGTCTTCGTTCAATAGTTTTGGAGATATAGCTCTTTCTAGTTTGGCAGCTGTCATTCGAAACAAAGTTCTTAATGAGGTATATTTCTTCTGTAAAGAAACTTCTAGTCTTCGATCAATAGTTTTGGAGATATAGCTCTTTCTAGTTTGGCAGCTGTCATTCGAAACAAAGTTCTTAATGAGGTATATTTCTTCTGTAAAGAAACTTTTAGTCTTCGATCAATAGTTTTGGAGATATAGCTCTTTCTAGTTTGGCAGCTGTCATTCGAAACAAAGTTCTTAATGAGGTATATTTCTTCTGTAAAGAAACTTCTAGTCTTCGATCAATAGTTTTGGAGATATAGCTCTTTCTAGTTTGACAGCTGTCATTCGAAACAAAGTTCTTAATGAGGTATATTTCTTCTGTAAAGAAACTTCTAGTCTTCGATCAATAGTTTTGGAGATATAGCTCTTTCTAGTTTGACAGCTGTCATTCGAAACAAAGTTGTTAATGAGGTATATTTCTTCTGTAAAGAAAACTTCTAGTCTTCGATCAATAGTTTTGGAGATATAGCTCTTTCTAGTTTGACAGCTGTCATTCGAAACAAAGTTTGTTAATGAGGTATATTTCTTCTGTAAAGAAACTTCTAGTCTTCGATCAATAGTTTTGGAGATATAGCTCTTTCTAGTTTGGCAGCTGTCATTCGAAACAAAGTTCTTAATGAGGTATATTTCTTCTGTAAAGAAACTTCTAGTCTTCGATCAATAGTTTTGGAGATATAGCTCTTTCTAGTTTGGCAGCTGTCATTCGAAACAAAGTTCTTAATGAGGTATATTTCTTCTGTAAAGAAACTTCTAGTCTTCGATCAATAGTTTTGGAGATATAGCTCTTTCTAGTTGACAGCTGTCATTCGAAACAAAGTTCTTAATGAAGGTATATTTCTTCTGTAAAGAAACTTCTAGTCTTCGATCAATAGTTTTGGAGATATAGCTCTTTCTAGTTTGACAGCTGTCATTCGAAACAAAGTTTGTTAATGAGGTATATTTCTTCTGTAAAGAAACTTCTAGTCTTCGATCAATAGTTTTGGAGATATAGCTCTTTCTAGTTTGGCAGCTGTCATTCGAAACAAAGTTTTTAATGAGGTATATTTCTTCTGTAAAGAAAACTTCTAGTCTTCGATCAATAGTTTTGGAGATATAGCTCTTTCTAGTTTGGCAGCTGTCATTCGAAACAAAGTTCTTAATGAGGTATATTTCTTCTGTAAAGAAACTTCTAGTCTTCGATCAATAGTTTTGGAGATATAGCTCTTTCTAGTTTGGCAGCTGTCATTCGAAACAAAGTTCTTAATGAGGTATATTTCTTCTGTAAAGAAACTTCTAGTCTTCGATCAATAGTTTTGGAGATATAGCTCTTTCTAGTTTGACAGCTGTCATTCGAAACAAAGTTGTTAATGAGGTATATTTCTTCTGTAAAGAAACTTCTAGTCTTCGATCAATAGTTTTGGAGATATAGCTCTTTCTAGTTTGACAGCTGTCATTCGAAACAAAGTTTGTTAATGAGGTATATTTCTTCTGTAAAGAAACTTCTAGTCTTCGATCAATAGTTTTGGAGATATAGCTCTTTCTAGTTTGGCAGCTGTCATTCGAAACAAAGTTCTTAATGAGGTATATTTCTTCTGTAAAGAAACTTCTAGTCTTCGATCAATAGTTTTGGAGATATAGCTCTTTCTAGTTTGGCAGCTGTCATTCGAAACAAAGTTCTTAATGAGGTATATTTCTTCTGTAAAGAAACTTCTAGTCTTCGATCAATAGTTTTGGAGATATAGCTCTTTCTAGTTTGACAGCTGTCATTCGAAACAAAGTTCTTAATGAGGTATATTTCTTCTGTAAAGAAACTTCTAGTCTTCGATCAATAGTTTTGGAGATATAGCTCTTTCTAGTTTGACAGCTGTCATTCGAAACAAAGTTTTGTTAAATGAGGTATATTTCTTCTGTAAAGAAACTTCTAGTCTTCGATCAATAGTTTTGGAGATATAGCTCTTTCTAGTTTGGCAGCTGTCATTCGAAACAAAGTTCTTAATGAGGTATATTTCTTCTGTAAAGAAACTTCTAGTCTTCGATCAATAGTTTTGGAGATATAGCTCTTTCTAGTTTGGCAGCTGTCATTCGAAACAAAGTTCTTAATGAGGTATATTTCTTCTGTAAAGAAACTTCTAGTCTTCGATCAATAGTTTTGGAGATATAGCTCTTTCTAGTTTGACAGCTGTCATTCGAAACAAAGTTCTTAATGAGGTATATTTCTTCTGTAAAGAAACTTCTAGTCTTCGATCAATAGTTTTGGAGATATAGCTCTTTCTAGTTTGACAGCTGTCATTCGAAACAAAGTTTGTTAATGAAGTATATTTCTTCTGTAAAGAAACTTCTAGTCTTCGATCAATAGGTTTTGGAGATATAGCTCTTTCTAGTTTGACAGCTGTCATTCGAAACAAAGTTTGTTAATGAGGTATAATTTCTTCTGTAAAGAAACTTCTAGTCTTCGATCAATAGTTTTGGAGATATAGCTCTTTCTAGTTTGGCAGCTGTCATTCGAAACAAAGTTCTTATGAGGTATATTTCTTCTGTAAAGAAACTTCTAGTCTTCGATCAATAGTTTTGGAGATATAGCTCTTTCTAGTTTGGCAGCTGTCATTCGAAACAAAGTTCTTAATGAGGTATATTTCTTCTGTAAAGAAACTTCTAGTCTTCGATCAATAGTTTTGGAGATATAGCTCTTTCTAGTTTGACAGCTGTCATTCGAAACAAAGTTCTTAATGAGGTATATTTCTTCTGTAAAGAAACTTCTAGTCTTCGATCAATAGTTTTGGAGATATAGCTCTTCTAGTTTGACAGCTGTCATTCGAAACAAAGTTTGTTAATGAGGTATATTTCTTCTGTAAAGAAACTTCTAGTCTTCGATCAATAGTTTTGGAGATATAGCTCTTTCTAGTTTGGCAGCTGTCATTCGAAACAAAGTTCTTAATGAGGTATATTTCTTCTGTAAAGAAACTTCTAGTCTTCGATCAATAGTTTTGGAGATATAGCTCTTTCTAGTTTGGCAGCTGTCATTCGAAACAAAGTTTGTTAATGAGGTATATTTCTTCTGTAAAGAAACTTCTAGTCTTCGATCAAATAGTTTTTGGAGATATAGCTCTTTCTAGTTTGACAGCTGTCATTCGAAACAAAGTTCTTAATGAGGTATATTTCTTCTGTAAAGAAACTTCTAGTCTTCGATCAATAGTTTTGGAGATATAGCTCTTTCTAGTTTGACAGCTGTCATTCGAAACAAAGTTTGTTAATGAAGTATATTTCTTCTGTAAAGAAACTTCTAGTCTTCGATCAATAGTTTTGGAGATATAGCTCTTTCTAGTTTGACAGCTGTCATTCGAAACAAAGTTGTTAATGAGGTATATTTCTTCTGTAAAGAAACTTCTAGTCTTCGATCAATAGTTTTGGAGATATAGCTCTTTCTAGTTTGGCAGCTGTCATTCGAAACAAAGTTCTTAATGAGGTATATTTCTTCTGTAAAGAAACTTCTAGTCTTCGATCAATAGTTTTGGAGATATAGCTCTTTCTAGTTTGACAGCTGTCATTCGAAACAAAGTTCTTAATGAGGTATATTTCTTCTGTAAAGAAACTTCTAGTCTTCGATCAATAGTTTGGAGATATAGCTCTTTCTAGTTTGACAGCTGTCATTCGAAACAAAGTTTGTTAATGAGGTATATTTCTTCTGTAA